>OY755248.1:46585697-48046203 GCA_963576725.1 Azorinus chamasolen
GATCAGTTCTTCCCAAATCTGATTTGGGTGGATAAATGGTTTCACTTCTAAATAACCTGTCGCACTTTTGTGCCTTCTTTTGGCTGTCAGACTCTTAGTTATACTCTTTTTAAGGCAATGTTTTAGGCTTAAGTCACGACCAGCAACTTTCACACAGGTTTTAGTTTTAGAAACAGGTAAACTGCAGATTGGCGCCTGATAGGGGACCAGAACGCCTGGCCCCTTGTCAGGATGTATGAACCCAGATTAAATCAATTAGCATGCGCAGACAGTCATACATCCAAATTGTGCACCACTGTACTAGATACCTGATCTGGATCTATGCTGTCTGCACATGACCCCATTTTACTTGTTATTATTGTTCCTTATTATGCATGCATTGACATGTATACAGGTAGATGTGATATACACTGCATGCTGTATTATAAGTATGCAAAGACGTGCCAGCGTGTTTATTTATTTCGAATCTCCATGTATAAGTGTTTCATTTCGATTTCATAGAAACGCATAATAACTATGGAAATTCAGATGTATAACCATTCTTCCTCTTTCAGTCTTTTAAGCTGCCTTATTTTCGTTTTCGCAAAAAGAAGCTAAATTGAAGACTGTAATCTGGCATACTATTTATAATAAAACAGCAGTGGGGGATAATCATCCTATCCGGATCATTTAATAACTATTAACAAACGGTTCAGAGCCACGTTAGATGCAGAATAACCGAACATCAAATACGACTCGGACCCGTTTGAAACTAACAGGACAGATTGATAAGAACCCCTCACATTACAATAGGATGATATAACCTTCCCCCACCCGCTTGTACACTTGTACATAAAGTTCAATTTTTCTATGTGTATCAGAAACAAAACGTGATATTTCATCTGTGTGTTAGATGCACATTATAGTCGGAAGAGAGTGGCTCCTGGTTGGGGACCATGGCATCTGGCCTCACCTTAGGAACCCCCCCCCCCCCCCCAATAATCATGTGCAGACAAGTACTCACCCAAATGGGGCATCAAATTACCTGGTATCTGATCTGGACCTATGTTGTCTGCATATAACCCCCTGTTCACTACTTACTCTTTATTTGTGCTATGGTTTTGTAGCAGCTAGAACATGCTATCTCATATGTGATATCAAGCAAATATGTGATGTATTTAATAATGCATTTTGTAGATTTTTACTATTTTAAACTTGATAATGTATTTCTTTACAGGCTGTTAGTTAATTTTATTGTTAAGAAACTTATGTTATTATGTCGGTAAATAGCTTTTAGCTGATGTTAAATATGTTGTGAAAACACCCGACTATAGATAAAGTTTCTTGTATCTTGTAAGTGGTTTTACAATGTAAGGTGGAAGACTGGAGGATACTAAGTTATGGTAAATCTTAAAGAACATAATAAGGTGGAAGTCTAGTCTACGGTGTTCGAGAGATCGCCAGCCAAGATCTTTCTGCATGGCAGTTACTGATGATAATGGAGAATAATGACGGTTTACCCACCGTATCGCTCGCCTCTGAACCATTTCACCTTTATGAATATTGATTTGTGTATAGGGATGCCAAACTGTTGAGGCATATTCAAACTGGAACCTGACCAAGGATGATTATGCAAGTTGTTTTACATTTTCATTTTTTGTAGTGATATTTGTTTTAATGAATCCTAAGGTTTTGTTTGCAGTTATTCTTGTGATGTGTGTATTGAAATTTAAGTCTGTAGATAGATCTAGGCCAATATATTTTGCATTAGGGACGGATGATAAAGCTGGGCCATGGAGAAAATACTTGTTTTTTATCACTGTTTTTGTTTTTAGTAATGTGGAGTGCACTTGACACTTAGAGGGGTTAAACTCCATGTCCCACTCCTTCTCCCAGATCTGCATGTTATTGAGATCTTCCTGTAAAGATTGGGAGTCGGAGGGTGTCAATGGTGATGTAGCCCGCTGTATCATCAGCAAAGAGTCCAATTTGATATCTAGAAACAGAGGAAGGAAGCTCATTGATATAAAGAAGGAAGCAGAGAGGACCAAGGACAGAGCCTTGAGGAACACCCGAATTTACAGAGACTTCGATGGAATGGGCATCATCCATCACAACAGTTTGAGTTCTGCCAATTAAGAATGAACGTATCCAGTTTAAGATCTGTGGAGAGACACCGTTATTTTGAAGAGTATAGAGTAGTTTAAGATGGTTTACTTTGTCAAAAGCTTTGCTGAAATCTAGCAGTATCAGATCTGTTTGTTAACCCGATGCTATATTATTGATAAGATTGTCTGTTAGTTCTATGAGCTGCGTTTCACATGAACGTCTTTCTCTGAAGCCATGCGGGAGATCGAAGAGGATACTGTGATTACTACAGTGAGAGGAGAGATGGGAAGCAACTATATGTTCTAGAGTTTTACAGAGAATGCAAGTTAAATATTTGCACATCTGATGTGGTCAGTACACTTAAGATGTAGATTACGGTGTGCGCCCTGTCCATTATACTCGAAGGATGGACATCAACAAAAACAAATTCGACGGTGCTGGTATACGTCAGTTTTGTCTATATACCTACAAGCTTTGCAATTAAAAACAATAAAAACTTACATCTTTTATTAAATCCAGGAGACATTATTGGCAAAGCCTCCGGGCAACAGGCTTTCAGTGCATTCATAATTAGTCTCATGTCTGTTTCATCAATCAATCCCGCTTCCTCCAGCTCCTGGGCGAGGGAAAACAAAAACAAATTTGAACTCCAGTCTGTCAGTCTTTCTTTATTCCTCAGCAATATTTTGGCGTGAGTGGCATTATGAATGTATCTCTTGAAGCGCTCTGCTTTATCAGTTAGCCAGCCAGCGTAGCTGCACGCATTTTGGATCATTTCCCTGTATGTCGCCATACGAGCGTAGTATGTTTTGACATCTAACAATTCGAACACACGCTTTCAGTACGTGTAACTTTCAATTTATCACATGCGTGTGAACATGTATATAAAACACTTGACCTATGACGAGATCTTAAAAAGGGAGGAAATCGACACAGAACCACCTATCTTAAACGGACATTCGTTTGTTCAACATAGGATTCTTAAAAAGCAGGTGGTTGCTTAATGCAGTGCAAAATTAATGCAGAAAGCTCCTATATGGAGCTTTATGTGTTAATTTTGGCCTGCGTTATGCTACCACATGCTTTACAGACATATATTAGACCTCTTTGGGTGGCCGCTTAACACGGGTTCTACTGTAGTCCCGTTACTGCTCGCTAACGATCGATGCCCGCAGGCATTGAAATTATCACGTGACATTAGCACGTGAATTACGTGCACTGTGGCTAGCTAATCTGTCTGACATTTTCAAATAGTTTGGATCCATATGGGACGCGTCTGATCAGGATCCAAACTGCTTGACAACCGGCCAATGGGTACTAACGAATCGAAATAAAGTAAAAAGTGCAGCACATCAGATTTTATGCAGACTCCATTTTTCACTAAAGGTTAATTCTGAAATCATTATTATAAATAAAGCATTTGCTTAATAGGAGCAAATGCTATATTTATCAAAATGGTTTCAAAAAGTGACTTTTACAGAGGCGTCAAAAGGCGTCAATATGGGGGAATGGGTTAAGCTGAATAATTAAAACTAGCACCTCTTTTTCTGAATATTAATTAGACAAGAGTTTGCATTAAATTTTATCACTGAAGAAATTGACTTTTATGATAAACAATGCAGACCCTGATAAAAGGGCTTTCTCTGGAGTACTTTGATCTGGGTCTACCCTGTCTGCAAAGGTCTTACATACTGGGCAACCACATTCAAATTATTAACATTTATAGTAGATAATGGCCTCTGTACAGAGTAAACCCAGTTAACGCAGCGCCAGTCCAACAAGGATCTGTTATTTGCTTATAACGTGTTACAGTATTGCTGCCAAATCAGTTAACCATTTACAGTAGAACCTGTCTTAACCCATTACCTCATAGGCTATTTTTAGATCCTACCTCTTTAAAAAAATCTACCGAAAAGGAGCATTTACTAGAGAAAAGGAAAATTTTAGAATTTTGTACTTGGAAACCATTGTGATAAATAGAGCATTTGCTCCTATAGGAGCAAATGCTCTATTTATCACAATGGTTTCACAAAGTGACTTTTACAGAGTCGTCAATATGAGAGAATGGGTTAAGCTGTCATTCATTTATTGAACATAGCAGTCTTAAAAAGCAGGTTTGGAGCTTTATAGGAGCTTTCTGTATTGCTTTTGACCTGTATTAAGCTACCACCTGCTTTACAGACCTTTCTGATGACCGCTTAAACCTTCGCTTGCTGAATTTTAAAATGCATTTCTCCTTCTTTACCCATGCCTTGTTGTATATTTACATATATCTTCACTGTGTACAATTATTTTGCTGTGCAATCACTGCTGTGGAGTGCACTGGTTGCACAATCAACTTGTAAATAGTGCAGACCCTGATGAGACAGCTCCTGCAGGAGTTGTCTCATCTGGGTCTTCACTATTTACAGGTAGGTATATTGACGTGAATAACAAGCGAAGGGTTAAGACAGGTTCTACCGTACTTGATAAAGACCCAGGCCTAGTGACTCGACGTCTCATCTGGATCCAAACTGTTTGTAAAGATAATCCCAGATGCGCCCATTGTAGGAACCCCTCGACTCGCTTTTCCGGTACCTGAATTAGCGGCGAGTTAAATCAGTAATATAAAATGTTTTGTAATATACAATGTAATAGTTATTCCTCCGCAAATGTCGCATAAATGTACCACGACAAATAGTGCAGTCCCAGATCAGATTGAAAAGGCGGCGTCTTATCAGGGACTTCTTTTTTTTTTTGTCTCAATCTCTATTTCTATATTTGTGTTTTATTCCTTTGAAATTTGCATTTATTTATCCCATTTCCTTACTGTACCAAACGATTTAACAAAACATGCATTGCAGACGACAGTTAGAAATTTGGCGCATACACAAAGTTTCAAATAGAAATGAACCAAGCGAGAACTTCTGTGGAAAGTTTCCTACATGGACCCGTTCAATTTGAATGAAACACTTTATTTTACGAGGGTAGCTCGGTTAGTCAAAAGACTAATCTACCCCCGAGGCCCTCAAAATAAGTACATTTCATACAATATGACAACTCTAAACAAATAAAGAGCATATTAAAAAGGCATATTAAATAATAGTTATTAATTATATGTGTACAGTACGCTTTTCTAAAATATATTTTTACACAAAATAAGAAGTCCCTAATCAGAAACTCCTGCATGAAGTGTCTGATATGGGTTTGCTCTATTTGTTATTAATAGAAGAAAAAAGTTTTTTTTTTCTGATGAAAGACAATTAGTTTTCAGGAATATTAAAACTAAAATTTCAAGTCATACTGATATTTCCATGAATAAATAGTGTAATAAGAAGAGCAATGAGCATATATAATGTAAATAAGATCTGGAACAGTTTTATATATATTTCAACGTCGCCTTGACGTCGAATATGATGACGAGATAACCTAGCAAAATCACTCGTAGCGAAAAAATGAACTCGAATAGGTATTGATTTTTTACTTGATCCTGTTAAGAAATGAACAGAGTATGACATATAATTTTTTTATAAACTTTCACCGTCTAGTATTTTTGGAATTTCACGAAAATGGCGAAAAACAATAAATTTCAGAATGCGGTAAAATGGGTTTCCCAACTTTCAACTCCCGACTTAACAAAAGTGTTACGCTTGTAAGACATATATATCGCATATCATGTTGAAGAACTATTCTTCTTCTTCAAAACAGTTTTCGAATCATTGAAATACACAACGGCATTTGTAAATAAATAAAGAAATACGCAAACACATGTGAATTGCTTAGATGACACCAGAGGGCGCTTTTGACGTCATATATTGCTAAGCAACCGACGTCAAATTTAAAATAAACGTCGCAGTCGTGTCGGCGGTAACTTTCTGTATGCCTGGACCAAATATGATAATAATTGGATAAACTTCGATTTTTGCCGAGCAACAGCGCGAACTACCTTAACTTCATTTGAACGACGTGTCCAATAGCTTACGATATACGTTTATTTCGTACAAATTGCTTTCCAAAATGAACTATACATCCAGACATGGCTGTCTGTTTATTTGTACATTGTAAAATGAACGGAAAGACTGAAATTCGCAGATGAGTTGTGTGGTATATATGGACTTTAGGCCATTTCAATACTCGTGGTTTTGGGTGGGTTGAAATTTTAAAGTTGGGACATTATCTCTCAAAGATGATACCCGTTCTGGTAGGCTTAAACCTGTGTTTCCAAGGCAACCATTGCACTGTGAAAATGTAATCGAACAGGATGTGCGGTTGTGGCATATAAGAAGGCAGCTTGGTAACTTGTGACGAAACCTGAGTGCACATGTTTGAGCCACTGCGATAGGCTGATAACAAGCAAGGGAAGTGAAAAGATAAAAAAGTCCCTATATTACCAACAGAATCATAAGGTCGAAAAGCATGTACGCAATTTGTTTCAATTTCAGTGGGCCAATCGTTCAAGTGCCTTGCCAATCTGGTCATAAAAGTCACTGGGCGATTCTACACGAAAGAGTCTTACAATAAGAAATGTCCAAGCAAATGGTGGCCAGGAGTCCATCTTATACACGACACTGACTCCTCATACAAGTGCGAGGTTGTAGAGTCTTGTATGGCTTCTGAAAAGGTGCAAGTTGCAAAACACCTGCCTTAGTCACCTGACCCGAGTCCCTCTGACTTTATAGTTCCTTGGTCTAACCCTTTACTTGTTGAATAGTCACGCAAGAAATAGTTACTTCGATTATTTATTTTATAATAGCATATGAACACAGGACATTTTGGCTCTGACAGACAATCACATATATATTATACCATGAGAAAATAGAACAGACTCTGATCCTGACGGCTCTGATAGGAGCCGTCTGATCTGGGTCTACTCTGCTTGCAAATGTGTGAAATGGCGTTTACATGAAGAAAAGGGTTAAGAAAATGCTTTCTGGTAAGAATTACAAGTCCATAAGTTCTCTTTGCAGCGCAATTCATCAGTGTCTACATTGGGTAAACAAGGTTACAAACATGTGTTTCGCTGAAGGGAGAATAATTTTCAGGTTTGTCTGGACAGAACAAGGACGCTACATATAGTAAAATATTTTTTAATATTTCTAGCATGATAAGAATTGGATAACATGATGATATGTACAAAAGTTATCTGCCTTGATGAGAGTAAGCACATTTCTATACATGTATAAAGTGCACACATATTCCAACTGTTTCCACATGTATACATACAATTCAGACATACAAAACAGGTATGTACAGTGACTGCTTTGACGAAACGTGAACATAAATCTGTAATGACATAATTTGGAATGAATTGTACGAAATATTTCCCGAATCACCAAAAACCCGTTTAGATGCTTCAAATCTACACAGGGCCAGATGCGTACTCAAGTTCTAAAATCGTCATTTCTCCACCAAACTCTGTGGTGTGTGTGTGTGGGTTTGGTGGGGAAATAACGAGGTTATTCTTGAAAATGTTTTAATTTACACATCTTATCTGGACCTCTGTCTACAGTAAACCGGGTATTCATAACAGTATTAATAATCCCAGTCTTTTAGACAGGTGACGGCTTATGCAGGATGGAAGTCATGCAGAAAACTCCCAATCAGAAAATGTCTTCAAAAAAAGGGATTTAAAAAACTGTAAACAGTTTCAAAACAAGTGGGCTACTGCTAAATTATTTGCATCATTTTTTCCTCATTTTTCCACCAAACCCATAGTTGTGACTACTCATTAGAATCAACTTCCTTGAACCAACTCAAATGAATAGTCATAAAAACTAAAATGAGTAGTCATAACTTATAGTTTGGTGGAGATATAAGAGTTTTTGAATTTAAAATACTTCCTTTTCTGGACCTGTTCACATGACGACAGCATAGTGCTCCATTATAACAATAACACTGATTAATAACGTGTGAACCTTTTAACCCTTTACTCCATGTATAGTCATATAAGAATTTGTTTTTTTAAGTTTCTTTAACCCTTTCACCGCCGCAGTCGTATAAATGCTCCACGACAAATAGTGCAGTCCTAGACCAGACGCCGCCTTTTCAAGGCGGCGTCTGATCAGGGACTTCACTATTTGTCTAAATCTATATTTCTATATACGTGCTTCATTCCTTTGAAATTTGCATTTATTTATCTCATTTCCTTATTTTACTGAATGATTTAACAAACTTGGATTGCAGACGACAATTAGAAATTTGGCGCTGAAAGGGTTAACAGTATTTCAGTCTTATCACGATGTCCAGCTAATTACATGTGGAGGTTTTCTGAGCATAGAACAAATTCCTTTGTTTCATGCACAGAAAAATACCCAGGTAGAACCACCAACCTACAAGCCAGCTGGAAGGAATCCTCACATGAAAAATCCTAAATGCCCAAACCAAGATTCGAACCACGGTGAAGACGGGTTAAGTGATTGTCAAAGACAATGGAGGCCCAAATCATGTGAGAAATAATGACACAATGTGTATCACTTATAATGGCACGTGAAGACAGGAATGTTTGGTCATGACAGAATTGTTGTAGAATCAGATCTTTATTATTCATAAGCAAACAGAGCAGACCCTGACCAGACATATCCTACAGTAGACATCTGGTCTTTTTCTACTCTGTTTGCAGAGGCGTTAAAAGGTAAATCTATGGAGTAAACGGTTAAAATACAATAACAGTATGCTAGGAACAAAATGTTCCATTTAACAACAGCACCAGGCTATTTGTGTTCCAAGCATGACCTTGACCTTGGACATAGGTTACACACAAACACACACATATATACATGTATATATATTCATATAGCTAATTATTGCACACATCATACTTCCATGATAATTGGAAAATGATAGTGTAAAGCTATATCAAAATTTGACCATGCAATTGAAAGGTAAAGACTCCACACAAAATTGCAGATTTGAAGAGATGGGGTGAATTGTTTGAACCATAGTAATAAAACCAATCCCTGACAAGTAAAGACTAATAAAATTCATGCTAATAAACTGTCACACATAAAATACCGGTTATGATATTGTGTCTTCTTTACATTCTAAAGCTCCATATACCATCTTTCCATCTATCTAACTTAACCCTTCCACAAGAAGATAAAAGTCCTGACAGTGAGACAAAATCAGTAATATAAGACACATATTTTCACTAAATAGACATATAGTAAAACCCATTTTACTAATAAAAAGAGTCCAATTATAGATTTGTAAGGCAGGTGGTAGCTTAATGCAGGTAAAAAGCAATGCAGAAAGCTCCTAAAGTTCCTCGCATTTAAAGTGTTAACCTTAATTCCCTCTGACTTGTTTGTACAATGTATTCGAACTAACACTATGTGTGTTACAAATTGAAAGATAAAGGCAAATTCAAAAATTTACAAAAAAACATTTTGTGATACTCCAACAATGTTTTTTGCAATTCCTGCTCATTTTCCAAACCTTAAAATCACTGTTTAACTAAACTTGCATGTGTCACTTTGAACAGTCCGAATCAATAACAAGATGTGTTTGTGAAACACTATGTCCCCATTAGGCACATTTAACTATATTTTTGGCCTTTGACCTTGACCCTATCATGGCACAACTAAAAGGTTACAGCTTTACCACATGCACATACATGCCAAGTATTAAGTCTCTATCTCTAATAAATTCAAAAGTGGCCAAGGTTTAGGTTTCAGACTGACAGACAAACAATAATTTGCCCTGATCTAGGAGCATAAAATGCTAGTCTAAAACCAATTATTACTATAAATCGCCATGTAAAACAAAGTTCAACCTACTGACCAACTGGAATTAAAAACTAACTATTCAAAATGTGAGAACGTCTAACACCTACATCGAAACCTGAATTAACCCCTTACTTTACAAATATGCATGTAAGAAATAATGACATCATAAATATTAATTAGATGAGTTTTTACAATAGGAATGGTTGACCTTGGCAGAAACTGTATAATCTGATCTATATTATCCCATAAGCAACAGAGCTGACACTGATCAGATGCCTCCTACAGGAGCCATCTGATCTGGGTCTACTCTGTTTGCAAGGGTGTGAAAAGGCATCTAAATCAAGTAAAGGGTTGAAGGTATGGTTTATTTTAGTATTTTCATTTGTTTCAAGATGCATGCAACTTCATTAACCCATGATATCATACATAACATTTCATTTGCATTTAGCTGTTGAGTGGAGCAGAACAGAAACTAGGGCAACAGAACACCATATGTCTTTACTAAACTCTTAACTCTTATCCCATTATCTGCGACTGCAACTGCAGACAGCTAGGACCTTGATGTCTCATCAGGACCCACGCTGTTTGTCAATGGGTTGATATTTTCTCAGATTCCATAATTGAATAGGAAGTAGTAAAAATTATACCTGATCTAAATTGGAGGAGATATTAATTTTCACAGTGAATAAGGCTCACTAAATTAGAAGACTGTTCAAGATATCCTAAATTCAAATTTGACCTGCATTTCGTTATTTAATATGTTTGTCTTGAAACCCAACAACCTTTTCTACAGTATTTGATAGTAAACAACTTTTGTAATAGAAAGAAAAGGAAAAACATATTTCAAATGAAATACAGTAAAACCTGTCTTAAGCGGCCATCAAGAGGTGATGATATGGGTCTGTAGGGCAGGTGGTAGCTCCATGCTGGTCAAAAGTAACGCAGAAAGCCCCATATAGGAGCTTTCTGCATTACTTTTGCCCTGTATTAAGCAACCACTTGCTGATTAAGACTTCTATATATAATAAATGACTGGCCACGTAAGACAGGTTCTATTGTGGACATTAAAGGTAACAAGACAGTATCTGTCTTAACCCTTTACCTGATTCATGTAAGAAATAATGATTATTTATTGGATTAATTTTTAAATGGAATATGAACACAGACTATTTTGGCCATAACACAAAATGTAGAATCAGATCTATATTATTTCAGAGGCAAACAGAGCAGACCATGATCAGATGGCTCCTACAGGAGCCGTCTGATATAGGTCTACTCAATTTACAAAGACGTTAAAAGGGGTATACAGTAAAACCTCTCTATAACGACCACTAAATTGTGTTAATTAGTTGGTATTTTGGGCAGGTGGTTGCTTAAAGCAAGGTGAAAGTAAAACAGAATGCTCCTATAGGAGCGTTCTGTTTTACTTTCACCTTGCTTTAAGCATCCACCTGCATTTAACACAAAATACTTGATGTAATTTAGTGGTTGTTATACAGAGGTTTTACTGTATATGAGACAAAGGGTTAATGCATGAATACATAGAATGGTTGAAATAGAAATGTACATCAGGAGACATATCAAAAAATATTTATAAGATGAGGTTAGACAGGTGATATGATGTATTATTAAACTGCAGGTAAACACTACATTTGATTATTGCTACATCACATGAGATTAAATCAATTGTATTATGACAAGTCATTACAGACCACTGTGTTTACAGTGCTTTAACCCTTTACTCCATTAATATGCTTTTCTATGTCTTTGCAAACAGAGAAGACCCAGATCAGACAGCTCCTATAGGAGTGGTCTGATCAGGGTCTGCTCTGTTTGCTTATGGTATAATGTAGATATGATACTTCAGTTTCTGTCAAGGCTAACCGTTCATGAATGTATGATTGTGCTATTATGACAATTATTCTTATTAATATTCATGAGGTCATTATTTCCTACATGAATATTCATGGTGTAAAGGGTTAGGTAAGTACACAATGGCCAATGGTTCCATCCGTATCAGTTGTTATCGCTTGAAATTCTAAGATAAAGGTTTAACCCATTCCCTCATATTGACGCCTTTTGATGCCTCTGTAAAAGTCAGTTTCTGAAACCATCGTGATTAACAGAGCATTTGCTCCTATGGAGCAAATGCTCTGTTTATCACAAAGGATTCACAACTACACAATTCTAAACTTCTCCTTTTCTCTAATAACTGCCCCTTTTCGGTAGATTTATTCAAAGAGGTTGGGGCTAAAAATAGCCTATGAGGTAATGGGTTAACCCTATAAATGCAGGCAAGGAGGCTACAGGCTCTTGCAAACTATGTAGAACCAGTAGACACAGGACTCCTAGAGGAGCCTTCTGATCAGGGTCTGCAATATTTATCATAAAAAAACCTGGCAATTGAAACAATGATGGATCATTCCACTTTAAAAATTCAGCATTCAAAATGTTAAAGAATCCAAGGTTTATTCATTAATTGTATCACTGTAGTCTAGGTAGGTAAAACTTTCAGCTTTACAATACAGATAAAATAATTTAAATAATCTGAATTTTGGCATGATACTAAATACTACCAGCTGTCAGAGTAAATAGAATCTATTAAACACACTCACATGCAGAACAATCAATAAAAAACAATCAATTAAAACATGTTCACAAATAAAACAATTGTAACTAAAAGATTGATAATAGAACTTATTTTCTCACATTTACAAGATCTGATATATATATACTTTTGCAATAGATATGATTTCGAGGCATTGCCTCTTTAGTTATTTAACCCTTTACCTGGTAGAAACTCCTTTGATTGCTTTGCAAACAGAGCAGACCCAGATCAGGCTGCTACTTTAGGAGCTGTCTGACCAGGGTCTGCTCAGTTTGCTTATGGAATAATTTTACCGTTGCTCTTTTGGTATGTAATTATCAAAAGATATAAAATTAATAATGATGTCATTATTCCTTTAGAAAATATTCATGAAGTTAAAAGATAACACCAAAAACATGTACAAAGGCAAACACCAATAAGAAAAAGAAATTAATTTGTATTGCTTCCAATTTACCTTCTACACTCTGAACAATTGTTGTCTGCAAAAATTGCTGTCTGTTTCAAAAAGTATATTTTCTTGCGTTACTTCACAATTTGTTTTTGTCAGATTCATGTCAAACAGTTTGGATCCTGATGAGATTCTGAGTTACTCGGCAATTCATCTGGGTCAAAACTGTGTGCAAAGGTTATAAGTTTGCCAGTCAAGTGCTGAAGGTTTAACACTTACAGTGCAAACAGTGTCAACCAGATACTATTAGCTCGTTCACTGCTGATATCACTGGAAGGTGACTCACAACATTTGCTGCTATGGGCAAATCTGTGATTAGTTTTCAAAAAAGGGTGGATCCAGATGAGACCACAAGGAACTCGGTGTCTCATCAAACCCCGACCTGTTTGATAAACCACTTACATTTTAGAGAAGATAAGGAAGAAAAGTCCACTCCGAAACTAAAACCAGACAACATTGTTTGCAGACCATATCAAACCCCGACCTGTTTGATAAACCACTTACATTTTAGAGAAGATATGGAAGAAAAGTCCACTCCGAAACTAAAACCAGACAACATTGTTTGCAGACCAAACTTATTTGGTGCCAAAAGAGTTAACCCTTTCCTTCATATAAACACATTTTCATGCATTTGCAAACAGACAAAACCTGGATCAGATGGCTCCTACAGGAGCCATCTGATCAGGGTCTTCTCTGTTTGCCTTAAACATGATAAAGATCTGATTCTACAGTTTTTGTCAAAGCAAACAATTCCTTTGAAAAATTTACATTATAGAAATTCAACTAAAAATATTTATGATATCATCATTTCTTACATAAACCTGGGAAAGGGTTAAAGAACTTTACAATACTATATAATTTGAACACTATTTTTAAAGGGATTAGCACAACTGATTGAATGTATCTGATGCGTAGATAACATTTAATATAAGATGTATTATGATCAAACAATTTAAACAGAAATAACGTGGAATCTCTCTACACCGACCACTTAATAAAAGAACAAGGACGTCTTTAACAGCAACTGGCTACATAAAGCAGAATGAAAGAAATGCAGAATGTTCCTATTCATTCTGCATTAAGCTACCACCTGCCTTAGTGTTGTACCTCATAAATATGCCTTTTAACTATTTGCAAACAGAATAGACCAAGATCAAAATGCTCTTGTAGGAGTCATCTGATCTGGGTCTCTTTTGTTTGTTAAAATAAATAGATCTGATTTTGCAGTTTCTGCTATGGTAACAAATACTTATATTCACAATACCAACTTAATATTCAGTCAATATTCTGCCATGAATAATCATGAGGTCAAAGGTTAAAGACGCAGAAATAATATTTATGAGTGGTCCCTGCAGAGATACTTTTCTATAACATATGAGCAACAATGCTGTCAAAAGCTTACTACCGGTACATAAAACGTATCATTCATCCCATAACCCTATACTCCATAGATTCGCCTTTTACGCCTTTGCAAACAGAGAAGAACCAGATCAGGCGGCTCCGGTAGGAGCCTTCTGATCAGGGTCTGCTCTATTTGCTAATGGAATAATATAAGATCTGTCTCTACTATTTCTGCCATGGCCAAAAATGTTTGTAATCATGTACTAACATACAAATTAAGCTAATTAATATTCATCATATCAACATTTATCTTTCATAAATATTCATGGAGTAACGGGTTAAATAATTTTACTTAACCTTAAGCACTCTAAACAAATACTGTCAACTGCTCCAATGCTAAAACACATTTTGTTTATATTTCTTGTCTGATCAGGAACAGTATGTCAAACAGTTTGGATCCTGATGTGATGTCAAATTACATGGCCTCTCACATGGACTTGAACTGTTTGCGATTCACTGATAGAGTGTGGTAAGTTAAAAGATCATGGCCTAAAGTTATAAAACTTCCGAGTTTTCAGGATCATTCTCAAGTATCTGATTGGTCAGATTCTGAGCAAGCTCAGAATATGACCAATAAGATGCTTGAGAATGATCTCAGATTCAAGCAAATATAACCTCAGGGCCATTTATCTGACCTAACCATAGCATGATTCAATGTTTACAAAAGATATAGATTACTATGTGTCATTATGATTGAAACGGCAAAGATAATTATGTACTATACTTAACCCTTACCCCGCTGTAAACAAAATGTTCGATCAGCATTTTGAGAAACTACTGACCGAGCTTTACCGAAACTATTCACCTAGTGTCAATCAACTTAAATCCGGATGAGACACCATGTTACCTCATCTGGATCAAAGCTGTTTGCTAATGCGACTCTGGTCATGGATTGCAGGATAAGGGTTTAATTAGCTACCGGTATGTTATTATGACGAAAAAAATTGTACATGTTCATCCTAAAGTACCAGAAATTGACATGATACATAAACATTCAAAAGTGATCCCGCATTGTACATCCATCCTTCATTCCCCTCACTAAAATGCCTATCTGGCCACTGTCACTATCAGTAAAATGGCATTATGCCATAGTCACACTTCTCTGTCTACTGGAAGTCCACTATACTTGATGTACAGAATGGCAGACAACTTATTACTGACTTATTGAAGGTCTGAATGTATGCCATCCATACTTGTGTCCACCGAATATCAATATGTAGCTTGATTAAATGTCAATTAACCCTTTACTTGATAAGTCCATATTTTTACGCGAACAGAGTAGACCCAGATCAGAGAGCTAATGTTGGAGCTGTCTGATCAGGATCTGCTCTGTGTGATTACATTTTATAGATCTGATTCCATTCTGTTTGTCATAGCAATAAATTTGCTCATTTTATAAGTTTATTATAGAGTCATAATGGGCAGAATTTTACATCTTTATCATGTAATGGGTTAAAACATGTTTGCAGATATGCTGTCCAACACTCCATTTGAACTACACTTGTGGCATTGCGATATCTGCATACGGAAGGTTGCCATTGTCTATTAACTGTATGGGCCGCCTACTTCTTGGCTTGTCATCAAATGCAAGGTCAACGTAATTAAGGGCATCTTCATTCCGTGGCTTTATGTCTGAAGTACTGTCAAAAGACTGAAAGACAAACAATTCAGATAATTAACCTTATAATCCAGGAATATTCATGTAAAATATATTATTAATTAGATTAATTGGACGTAGGAAGTTTTGGCCATGGCATAAACTGTAGAATAATAGTTATATTAATCATAAGCAAACTAAAATTAAAATAGTAACCAGATAAGATCCAGATGAGACAACAGTTACTTTGCATTGAAACGGTTAACTCTTTACCTCATACCTTAATGCCTTTGTAAACAGAGTAGACCCATATCACACAGTCCGTGTGGGAGATATCTGATCAGGGTCTACTCTGTTTGAACATGGAACTATATAGAGCAGTTCTAAAGCATGGGCAATAGGTCCCTTGTTTGCATTATTAAAATTAAATGATGCGATATATTGCTGAATAATTACTAACAAGACAATGGATTAACAGACAACAATTATGCCCCAAGTCTGATAATTGGCATCATAAGAAAGGTTCTTTCAATTCTTTGTAAACAGAATAGATCCATGTCAGCGACCATATTGGGAAATGCTGAATATGATAAATGTCTGTAATGTTTGAAACTAGCATGTTGTATGGACATGAATGAAATAATATTGGATTTTCTTGCTTTTAACTCTTCACTCAATAGATAGATCTTTTTATGCCTTTGCAAACAGGAGACCAAGAGTAGACTCAGGCTTTCGAAATAAAATAGATCTGATTCTACAATTTGTGCCAGGATAAAAAAAATCCCATGCGCATTGTAGCCATTTTAGAAAGTAAAGAATCAAATTTTTCAAATTCCATTAGCAAACAGAGCAGACCCTGATCAGATGGCTCCTATAGGAGCCATCTGATCTGGGTCTACTGTTTGCAAATGCATGAAAACACGTTTATATGAAGGAAAGGGTTAAACTTGATGAATATTTATGTAGTAAAAGGTGCTAGGAGGAACATGAGTCACCTGCTGATAGCATGATGACAAAAACATGAAAGGTGTGATGAAACACGCGTGACAAGACAGTACAACTATGGAAATACATACATTATTAAAACTGGAGTTAAGCGTGTTGTTCTTCATGCCGTGATCAGCCGAAACAAGGTCAGGTCTGTTACTGAAGTACGACAAATCTTGGTTGCTGCAGAGAAAAAACAAAATATTTGTATCAATTTATTTAAATTCACAGTCTACATTTGAATAACACTTTCCCTATTCAGTATCCATTATAAAATGATGATATTATGAATATTTATTAGCTAAATTTTTGTCAAGACATAGGAACAACTTTGATTTTATTTGACAGATACTGAAGAATCGCATCTATATAAATCCATAAACAAACAGAGCAGACCCTGATCAGATGGCTACCATAGCAGCCATCTGATCTAGGTCTACTCTGTTTGCAAATGCATGAAAAGGTGTTTGACGGAAAGGGCTAATGTATGACTTACTTTCTGCAAAGAAAAACAGAACAGTTTGATAAAAGTCAGCATATAATAATGTTCCATAAGTTTCATGTAGCCCCCTCCCACCCTTTAATCCATAAATATGGCTTTTCATACCTTTGCAAACAGAGTGGATCAGACAGCTCCTGCAGGATTTTTCTGATCTGGGCCTGCTTTGTTTGCAAAGGCATAGGAAGGTGTATTTATGGAGTAAAGGGTTAATCAATCCTAGCTTAGAAATATCAGAATTTGTAATGTTTCATGTATGGCAATAGTTTGTTTCTTATATCAGCGACTTCAATAATCACCTGCCATCAGGTCTGATAGTGTTTAAAGTTTTGAATGTTGAAGAAGAATTGCCTATCAATGTATAACAGCTGAGTGAATGGAGCAGAGAATTAACTCATTTTCTGCTTACAAAGGATTAAAAAACATGATTGTCTTTCTTTCAAAGCATTTATCTATCATATGAGACGCCATCTAAAAGTCCATATGTGTATATGTTAAGCAGAGAGAATACTTACTTTCTCACTGGCTTCTCTGGAGGTTCTGCAAGAGAGAGATGTACCATATGAAGTATTATGAAACAGCAAGACTTCTTAACAACTAGAACTGTGTCCATAGGACACTGATGCCCCCACTTCAGAATTTTTGTCACAGAAAGTAAGGCCATAATCATTTATGCAACAACTGAAGCGATTGATGCCATTTTGGCAAATAAAGGACTGCTACTCCTAAACGACTGAAGCGATTTACATGGCTATCAAACTTGACCAAGATATAATTGGCCACAAACATGTGTATAAAGTTTGGTGTGGAATGGACAAATACTTTTCAAGAAAGAGCCTAAACCACTGAAGCAATTTATATGGCTATCGAACTTGACCAGTTTTGCAAATAAAAAGGCCTCAACTCCTAAACCACTGAAGCGATTTATATGACTATCGAACTTGACCAAGATATAATAGCCATAAACATGTGTGTAAAGTTTGGTGAAGCTTGGACAAACACTTTCCAAGAAAGAGTCCGGACAAGATATTCTTAAAGTATTTTTTGCAAAAAAGGCAGCAACTCCTAAACGACTACAGCAATTTACATGGCTATCAAACTTGACCAGGATATAATGGCCACAAAAAAGGGGGAAAAGTTTGGTGAGGATTGGACAAATACTTTCCAAGAAAAGGTGCGGGCAAGATATTTTTAAAGTCATTTTCGCAAATAAATGGCTGCAACTCCTGTACAACTGAAGCGATTTACATGGTTATCGAGCTTGACCAAGATATAATAGCCACAAACATGTGTGTAAAGTTTGGTGTGGATTGGACAAATACTTTCCAAGAAAGAACCCAGACAAATTCTTCTAGATGTACGTCCAGACGTACGGACATACTTTGTGGGGGCATAAAAAGTGTTATTGTATTCATTCAAACAAACGTGTTATTTGCTGAAGTGAAAATATATGAAAAAATTAACAGAAACAAAGACGTAATGATGTACAATCGAAAAGTCATTAAAACATTTCATGGGGATGCTCACAGAAGGAGGTATAAACAGTTTGATTCCTATCCCAATTCACAGTTTTTCTAGTACATGTACAAGAAAAGACATTTACCAAGAAAAACTTCTTAATGTATTTTCTATATATACATGTAGTTGAGGTGTTTTTTTTATTACAGGTAAAATTCCTGTATTCTCCAATCTCTTATCTGACAGGGTTTTAACCATTTACCTGATAAATATTCATGTAAGAAATAATGAATGTTTGAATATCAATCAGCAGAACTGAATTCTTAAATTGGCATTATGAACAACAGAACTTTTTCACAACAGCAAAAACTGTAGAATCTTTATAAGAAAACAGAGCGGACTCTGCCCAGATTGGTCCTTCATCTGATCTAGGTTTACTCTGTTTGCAAAGGTTTCTTTATATGTTTTAATTTGAAATAGTTACTCATAATAGCTAGGAAAGGTAACAGCAAAACCTCTTAGCTAGGTAAGGCAACAGCAAAACCTCTTAGCTAGGTGGCTGCAAGGCAACAGCAAAATCTCTTAGCTAGGAGAGGTAACAGCAAAACCTCTTAGCTAAGAGAGGTAACAGCAAAACCTCTTAGCTAGGAGAGGTATCAGCAAAACCTCTTAGCTAGGAAAGGTAACAGCAGATCCTCTCTACAATGACTACTTAACCCTTTCCTACATATACCTTTCCTACATATAAACAACTTTTCACATCTTGACAAAAAGAGTAGACCCAGATCAGATGACTCCTGTCAGAGCCGCCTTAATTATCAGGGTCTTCTATGTTTGCTTATGAAATATTACATGTATAATGATTCTGATCCTATAGTTTTTACCAATACCAAAAGTTCATGTGTACGTTTATACATAAACCAGTATAAAAATTCAGCTAATAAATATTCATAACATCATTATATTTTACGTGAATATTCAACAGAAAAGGGGTTAAGGAATAAACATTAAAGGGATTTATAAAAGCAGTTGGTTGCTTAACCCTTTTAGTGTGGAAACAAGTCATTAATGTCCCCTTGCAAACAGTAATGACCCTCAGATGAGAGGGCTCCTAGAGGAGCCTTCTCATCAAGATCTGCATTGTTTGTCATTTTACACTTTTCTTTTAAAAAAATCCAAAATTATTCACAATAAGCTTGACCTGTTTGAACTTTGGAAGTTCAGTGTCAAAAGGGTTCATGCAGAATAAAATACCAAAACCTGCGAAGAGAGTTTCATGAATAACTTTATGCCTGCATGAAGCTACATACCACCTGTCTGAAACATTCAGTAAAAGACATCTTTTGAGTGGTCATTGTAGAGAGAGAAGTTTAACCCTTTCCCTCATATAAATGTGTTTTCATGCATTTGCAAACAGAGTAGACCCAGATCCGACGGCTCCTACAGGAGCCATCTTATCATGGTCTGCTCTGTTTGCTTGTGGAATTTAACAGATCTGTCTCTTTACTTTCTAAATGGCTGCAATGTTCCACCTTCCATATTTCGTTATATCTATTTTGTCCATGAATATTGGAATAAACATAGAACAGGGAAAGGGTTAACTGAACATGAGATGGTATCAGTTACATTTCAGTTGCCTCAGTTTCTTACCCTCAATTGGTTCCTTTTTGTTCCTCCTCATCTTAATGACAATGATGACAACAATGATGACTATGACCAACAAGGCTGCCAGTACACACACCACAATGATGACCGTAGTGGACGTACTTGATGAGTCTGAAACATAAGTTTGTATCCTCATAAACATCCCTAGATGAGAGGGGTATCCATCAGAGACCCAGACAAGATGAGCAGATTAACCCTTTCCTCCATAGGATAGTTTTTAGACCCAACCTCTTTGAATGAATCTACCCAAAAGGAGTATTTACTAGAGAAAAGTAAAATTTTAGAATTTTGTACTTTGAAACCATTGTAATAAATAGAGCATTTGCTAGGAGCAAATGCTCTATTTATCACAATGGTTTCAGGAAGTTAGTTATTACAGAGGCGTAGAAAGGCGTATTTATGGAGGTAAGGGTTAAAACATTTTCAAGAATAGCTTCTTTATCCCCCCCCCCCCCCTCAAGCCGTATGCTGTGACCACTCTTTAGAATCGTCTAAATGAGAGTGGTAACAACATAGGGTTTGGTGGAGAAATGACGATTTGTATCTGCACCTTTACCTATTCACAAATGTTTTCTTCATTTCTCCACCCAAACAAATAGATTGGACTACATGTACTTATAAGAATACTCTCAAAGAGATGATTCTAACTAGACACAACTAATATGGTTTTTCCGTAGATCTTTTATTTCTCTACCAAACTTTATACTGCGACACATTTCTATGGGGTTGTAAGGCTGAAAAATTAAAGTCTGTCACTATAATTGCAATAAATGAATTTAAACTGACATCATGGTAGCAAATGGTGAAGGCCCTCGTCAAGCGGCTCATTGAGCTGTTTGATCTACGTCTGCACTATCTGCCGTAGTTTGTCTGTCTGAATACTTCGGGTAATATGGTATGCAAACAGTTTAGATCCTCAGTAAAACCTCTCTATAATGGCCACTTAATTACATCAAGTATTTTGTGTTAAAGGCAGGTGGCTTCTTAAAGCAAGGGGAAAGTAAAACAGACGCTCCTATAGGAGCGTTTTGTTTTACTTTCACCTTGCTTTAAGCAGCCACCTGCCCTAAAAACTAACTAATTAACATAATTTAGTGGCCATTATAGAGAGGTTTTACTGCAGTTGTTAGTATTTCTGCATCTCATCAGACACTCATCTGACATTCCTGTTTCATTTTTGAACCTCGAAAGAAAAATTAAACTAAAATTGTTTTTGATACAAAATCTGGTGTAAATTCTATTGAATGGGTCTTAGACTCCAGAATGTAACCTCAGACTCTGGTATGTAAGCTCTAGTGAATGAAGTTAAGACTCCAGTGTAGAGACATGACTCCAGAATGTAACCTCAAGTGACTGGACCTCAGACCGGGGTATAAGCTCTAGTGAATGGAGCTAAGACTCCAGTATTTAAGATTCCAGTATAGAGACATGACTCCAGAATGTAACCTCAAGTGACTGGACCTCAGACCGGGGTATAAGCTCTAGTGAATGGAGCTAAGACTCCAGTATTTAAGACTCCAGTATAGAGACAAGACTCCAGTATGTAAAACTCCAGTGACTGGACCTCCGACTTAGGTATACAGTAAAACCTCTCTACAACGGCCACTAAATTGTGCTAATTAATTGGTATTTAGGGCAGGTTGTTGCTTAAAGCAAGGTGAAAGTTAAACAGAACGCTCCTATAGGAGCGTTCTGTTTTACTTTCACCTTGCTTTAAGCAGCCACCTGTCTTTAACACAAACTACTTGATGTAATTTAGTGGCCGTTATAGAGAGGTTTTACTGTAATTTAAGCTCTTGAGACTGGAGCTAAGAGTCCAGTATTTAAGCTCTAATGATTAACCCCAGGACTCCAGTACCATGCTATATGTGATAACATCAAAGTAGACTTACCATCATCCTCCGTTTGCTCGCCCGTGTTACCTCCATTTCCACCTTCGGTTGACCCTGGAGTGGTAGAAGTGGTGGTTGTGGTTGACGTGGTAGTTGTCTTTTCTATAGGGAGAGAGACAGACAGACACATGCACAAGGACTGTAACTATGGTGTACATTATGAGAGTACCAAAGTACCTATGTATCTGAAGCCAGCATCTACTGCCCTTATTCTGTAGTTTTCTTCTCCTCCCTTACAGCTTAGTAAACAGTGTATAAAGAAATGTCTTCAAGTGCTTTAACTCCTTCAACCCTTTTACTCCATAACTACGCCTTTCTATGCCTTTTCAAACAGAGTAGATCCAGATCAGACAGCTTCTGTTGGAGCTGTCCGATCAGGGTCTGCTCTGTTTGCTTATGATATAATATAGATATGATTCTACAGTTTCTGACATGGCTCAAAGTTCCAGTGTTCGTGTGCTATATTATAACAATAAATCTATTTGATACTCATGATGTCATTATTTCTTACATGAATTTTCAAGGAGTAAAGGATTCACCCTCTCCCTGTTGAATATTCATGTAAGAAAAAATGACATCATGATTACTAATTAGATTATTTATCTAATGGCACAGGAAAGTTTGGCTCAGGCAGAAACTGTAGAATCAGATCTTTTATAATTTCATAAGCAATCAGAGCAGACCATGATGATCAGATGGCTCCTATAGGAGCCATCTGATCTGGGTGTACACTATTTGCAAATGCGTGAAAAAGCGCTTATATGAAGGAAAGGGTTACCCCAAAGAAGTGAACAAAACCCTACACCAGCCTTTAACCCATTACCTCATAGGCTATTTTTAGATACAACCTCTTTGAACTAATCTACCGAAAAGGAACATTAATTAGAGAAAAGGAAAATTTTAGAATTTTGTAGTTTGAAACCATTGTGATAAATAGAGCATTTGCTCCTATAGAAGCAAAGTCTCTATTTATCACAATGGTTTCACAAAGTGACTTTTACAGAGTCGTCAATATGAGGGAAAGGGTTAAAAGTGAAATTAAAAGACAATGCAGCAAAATTAATGAAAAAAGAAAAGTGTGGCAAAACAAAAACCAGACCGTGCATGACATTTTAACCTTTAATAGCAGATCATGCACATGTAAAGTTTCGATAATAATCCTAATTACACAAAATACTCAGACACCCTAAGTATCTCGGTACACCTTATTTAACCGGACAGACATTTTAATTAGTCAGTAGGCAAATAGTGCAAACCCAGATCAAAGGAGCCATATGACCGTGGTCTATAATATTTGCTTCTTAGATTGTCTAATCATTTAAATTGTGCCAAATTGAATTTTTCAGCTTGATGGAATGGGATGTTGGGTGTTCTCTAGATATAAAAGACTGAGCCAAATCCTTAAGCATTTTGACAGACTTTTTGTTCTAGGCTCAACAATTGGCTTAGTATGCTTGAAATAGGCTGAATTCTGAAGATGTTTCTTTAGTTACAAAATGCAAAAATAAAAGAATGCATTTTAACAACAGGCATCGTTGCAATATCATGCAAATAAGTCTAAATGCTAATGCAGTGAGACAATTTCCTCTTACAAAATGCATGATCTGGGCAAACTGTACACATGCATATAAAAATGAGCCATTCCAAAGACAAAACACATATAAGTAAATTTCAAATAGTGAAAAATGAAAAATTGTAAAGTTGCATAATTCGCCATGGCACCATTTCGATACCCATAAATAAGACTGACAATAATAGCAAATAGTGCAGACTCTGATCAAACAACTCCTCGAGCCGCTTGATCTGGGTCTGTACTATTTGCCTATGTTTGTTTGTCTGAATACTTATAAAGGTAATGCTAGTCTAAGGAGTGTCAAACAATTCAGACCAATCACTAGCAGCCATTTCGCTTACAAGTTTTTTGATCTAGTTCTAAACTATCTGAAATGCAATACTACTGGTTTTGTCATGGAAATTTTGTCACAACACTGCATCTACTTTTGAATGACTTTTTCTTTCAAATACTGAATTTTAACAACTACAGGAAAACTATTGTAAAAAACTGCAAGCAGCGGTCTGGGTTTATGAAACTTTAATTATCGACTAGTTTTGACCTACATTGGTCTTCATTCAGGTACTGAATTTAGCAAAACATCATGCTTTTGTGACATTATCAGCATGATAAAATAAAATGGAACAAGATGCTGGCTTGAAAGGTACAAAAGTATAAATACATTCACAGAAGCATAGATAAGATGCATTAATTAACCCATTACATCATAGGCTATTTTTAGATACAGCCTCTTTGTACAAATCTACCGAAAAGGAGCATTAACTAGAGAAAAGGAAAATTTTAGAATTTTTAGTTTGAAACCATTGCAATAAATAGAGCATTTGCTCCTATTGGAGCAAATGCTCTATTTATCACAATGGTTTCACAAGGTGACTTTTACAGAGTCATCAAAAGTCGTCAACATGAGGGAATGGTTTAAACATATGTTAGAGAAAACATGTACATGTATCTCCTTATTTCTTCGCAAAACCTCTATGGTGTGACCACACTTTAGAATTGTCTTAGAAGTACAATCATAACATAGAAGTTTATGGAGAATTGACAATTTTAGTATTTCACATAGGCTACTTATCTATGACTCTGCATACATACAAATCACTGTTACACTATATGGAAAAGTATTGTCTGTACATAAACTAGTTTCAATTTTTTCATACTTTCAAAGTTTGGTCTAATAGAGTTCATATGTATCATTTTGGTTGACTTTTACTAGTTCAAGAACAGTAATACAATTATGCACAAAATGCATAATTTTACAGATCCATTTTGTGTAACAATGTTAACTCATTCCCTTATAGTCTATTTTTAAATCCAACCTCTTTGAATAAATCTACCGAAAAGGAGCATTAATTAAGTAGAGAAAAGGAATTTTGTTTTAGAATTTTGTAGTTTGAAACAGTTGTGATAAATAGAGCATTTGTTCCTATAGGAGCAAATGCTCTATTTATCAAAATTGTTTCAACAGGTGAATTTTGCAGAGGAATCAAAAGGTATCAATATGAGGGAATGGGTTAAATTAACAATGTTCATAAATAAAATGGGAAATCTTGCATGGTCTTTACTGGGTGATATAGTAGCTAATGCACTTGATAGAATGTGTAAATATCATTTTATACATGCAGGAAATGTCTTTTTCTATTAATACTGGCAGACGAAAGAAATCTGTTAAACAATCTTAACCCTTTACTGCATAATTATGTACCCCTTTTAATATCTTTACAAACAGAGTAGACCCAGACCAGATGGTTCCTGTAGGAGCCATCTGATTACGGCCTACTCTGTTTGCTTATGGAATGCTGTAGATCCTACTGTTTCTGCAATGGCTAAAACTTTGTGTTCATTTGCCATTATATAAAAAATCAGCAAATTAATGTTCATGTTGTCATGGAGTACATTGTTAAGGGGGACAACTCTGGGCATACTTCTCACAGCTCTTTGGCCTACTTCATTCCCTTTATTCAGCCTGATTTCAACCCTTTACCCTTTGAGTGCTGACCCAAGTGTACTGACATTTACAAACAATGTAGACCCAGAACAGAGGACCCCTCAAAGATATTCTTGCAAATTACACCTTTTCAAAATAAAGAGACTCAACTGTTAACTTTTAGCCTGCTGAGCAAATTGTTTTTACAGAATTTTTCACCTACTACATTTTTCAAAATTCAAGCTATAATCAATTTGTCTACCGAAATGCAATCAGGGTGTCAAACAGTTTGTATCCTGATGAGATGCTGAGTTACTTGGTGTCTCATCTGGACCCAAACTGTTTGCATAGGTTTTCACTTATCCACCCATAGCAGGCTTACGGTTTAACACTGATGGATCATTAAATTTGAACTATTCAGCATTCCAAGGTATGAGTTTTTTCTCAAGCTTTTGATTGGTCAGATTTGAGCCAAAGGCATGGATACAAGTCTAGAGTAAAACATACCCAAGCTTTAATAGAAACCACTAAAAAATCACATGTCAGAGAATGTTTTGTTCCATAATAGTACAGATTACAATATATGACCTACATGTATTTGCCTGGTGACAAGTACTTCTTTTATTACTAATATTTATTTTATAACTTACTGTTATTACTCACAGCTGTGACATACCCATTCTGTTTATTTTAATTTTAACATGGCAATCATTAATTATTTCCTCTTCTACAAAGCAAGTCTCGATTTCATATTGCGTTCTTTCTGTATTTTGTCGTATGTACGTCATAATCAATAATATAATTACCTAACCACTAGCTAGGGGTATTTCAAAACTACTGATGTGTAATAATCATTTGCTGTCTGATCGACCTATTTGTGCGTGAAATGAATACATGGTATTCAAAGCATCTGAATATATCAATACTATTAATTCTCAAATGCCGGAAACAAACATTTGCAAATGTTAAAATTAAGCTCTGATTCTGTAGTTTCTGCAATGTTTATTGCTATCGTAAGATTATAGTTTATGTCATGAGTTTTTACATAAATATTCATGGATTTAAATGTTAGGTATACAATATTTTCTATACAGAAAACGTTGCTCAATTGGCCAAAGGTTTACCTAGAGGTCCAGAGATAAGCTGCGTAAATTTAAACATTTTCAAGTAGTACAGCTCCTTTATTTCTCCTACAAACCCTATACTGAGACCACTCTTTAGAATCATCTCGAAGAGACTATTCTAAAGAGTGGTCACAGTATAAGGTGTGGTGGAGAAAGGACGATTTTAGCAAATGGGTACACACCATAATCAGTTGCCCTGTTTAACCATTTCCTTTTCACACTTTTGCAGGGACTTTTACAGAGGTTTGGAAAGGGGTATTTATGGAAGAAAGGGTTCAACACAAGGGAGACATGCTTTACAAATTAATCAGGAGTTGAAGGCACTGAACACATTAAAGGTCAAGGTGCAATACTAAGCTCAATTGTGACTGATCTAGATCCTAACTCTAAACATCTCAATAAGCAAAACAAAACAAGACCATAAAATATTCATTATCATTAATTGAATCCCATTTAACTTTTTCTCATGAGTTTCTTTTCTAATGAATCATAATCTAGACAACAAAAATATTTAAAATCTATAATGTTTACATCAAAATGTAATGCCTGAATGACTTTGATGTATAAAATACAAAATTAATCCTTTTTTATAGTTGAGAGCTGTCTAGTAGTTAAGCACTTTGCTTGTAAAAAGGTGATTCTCTGTTATTCTTTGAAACAGGAAATTTGGGTCCAGACAAGACATTACTTAATTTAAGGAACTGATGTGCATTCTGAGGGTATCTGATGATAAAAACTTCCATTTTGATACTTTGATTCGCGCAGATGATATCATTAGTATACAGTAAGTTAGTATGCTAAGGATTATTAGTTTATCCATGTGTTTAGTCAACATACCATCATGCCTCATAAATTATTTAAAGGCCATTATACTACATATATACCGGAAGAGTATCAGTCAAGCAACAAGAAATTTTGAAATGGTAACCTTGACTGATTCATCGCTTCATTGACAAATCGGACTACATTGTATGCTCTCTTGATCAGATTCTATACTGCTTGTCAAGATGGTTGGTTGACAGGTTGCTTTAACCCTTTCTCTGTTCTATGTTTATTCCAAATTTCAATACATATTACATATTCATGGGCAAATTAGTTATAATGAAATATGGAAGGTGGAACTTGTAGCCATATTAGAAAGTAATGAAACAGATCTATCAAATTCTGTTAGAAAACAGAGCAGACCTCTAGGAGCCATCTGATCTGGGTCTACTCTGTTTGCAAATCTGTGAAAACACGTTTATATGAGGAAAAGGGTTAAATCTGATTACTTAGCCATTTGCTACCTACAACTGTTATATGTCTGGGTGAGCTGACTGTAGAGTGGGGGTGGGTGGAGGGCTGTCCATGTGTGTGTGTGGGTGGGGGGGGGGGGGTGAATGGAGGGCTGTAAGTGCATGTGAGGTGATTTTAGAGTGGGGGTGGGTCTGATAAGTTTATACTTTAACCCTTTATTTATTTCAACGAAACAAACCTTAACACTTTTGAAAACAGAGTAGGCCATTGTCTTCTCCCCCACGGAAGATGTTAATGAACGATTAATTCCAGTACTTCCCATTCACGGAAGATGTTAATGAGCAAGTATGAATTGATCTCAAGACCCATCGCTATTAACCCATCCCGCATATGCTATTTTTAGATCCCAACTTCTTTGATTCAATCTATCAAAAAGGAGCATTTACTAGAAAAAAAAATTTTTTCAGAATAGTGCAGTTTTAAAACCATTGTGATAAATTATTATATAAAATAGAGCATTTGCAACAATGGTTTCACAAAGTGACTTTTTCAAAAGCATCAAAAGGCGTCAATATGTGGGAATGGATTAAAGATGTTAATGAATGACTATGGATTGTTACTAAGACCTCCCGCTCATGGAAGATGTTAATGAGTGGCTATGAATTAACCCAGGACCTCCCTCCCTTTCATGGAAGATGTGATTGAGTTACCATGAACTGATCCAATGACCTCCCACTCTTTGAAATCATGAATTGATCCCAGGACCTCCTGTTCATGGAACATGTTAATGTGTGGCTCATAATGAATCAATTAAACCCTTTCTTGCACCCCTCTGCAAACAGTAGACTCAGATCAGACGGCTCATATGGAAGCCATCTGATCAGGATCTGCTCTGTTTGCTAAATTATAATAGATCTGACCTTACAATTTCTACCAATACCAAAAGATACTGTGTACATATGCCTTTATAAAAATTCAGCTAATAAATATACATGATGTCATTATTTTGTACATGAATATTGAACAGGTAAAGAGTTAACTAAAGTACAGGCTGAAATGTTATTGTTTGTTGTTGTTTTTTTAAATCATACCATCCTTGACGTCACTAATCAAATCAGTCCATCAACCACATAATTGAACACGTTAACGATGCATAGCACTCCGAAAAACAATTATCTCAATTAGGGTCAGTATTCATGGACACCACTTATCTGCATCGTTAATTCTTTTAGCTGGCCTGTTCTTCATTGATTGCAATTAAACATCATGCATTCTGATTCTGTGTTCTGATAAATGACAACCTGTGGCAAATCAAATGTGATCTCTCCTCAATAAAACTTGTGGGTTTGTCTAGATATGAAATTTATTTAAGAGAGCAAACAATTTGGTAATTATAACAATTACATGTGTCAGAACTGGATCAAAACTTGTCAACAAAGTTTGTCAGTGTTTTGCTAATCGGTATCTTAATCCTTTACCTCATGAATATTCATGTAAAAAATAAATGATTGTAAGTAAGAGCACATGAACAAGGGAATTTTTGGCTATGGCAGAATCTGTAGAATTCTCCTAGTCAGGAGCCCTCTCATCAGGGTCTGCACTGTTTGTCATGCTACACTTTCCTTAGAAAAATCCCTTAATATTCACTATAAGCTTGACTTGTTTGAATTTCGGACCAGTCCATTTGAAAACTCAGCGTTGTAAGGGTTAAAGGTGTCTCTATCAAGTTAAGGGTTAAAGGATAAATCTCAGTCAAATCAAGACAAGACTACCTCAGATTAACCACCCATAAAATCTGATAAGGTTCAGCAGATCTGATTTGTAACAATAACCTTATCTTGAGTCCTTATCATGCTAACCACCACCTGGCTGGCTGGCACTGACATTTGCAAACAGCTTGGATCCAGATGAGATACAGAGTAAATTGGTATCTCATTAGGATCTCAATAGTTTGACATTGTGTTTCTCAATAGCATACTCAGAGCAACAGAAAAAGGTGCGTACTAAAAGTACTAAAATTGTCATTTCTCCACCAAACCCTATGTTGTGACCACTCTTTAGAATCGTCTCAAAGAGACGATTCTAAAGAGTGGTCACAACATAGGATTTGAAGAAGAAATAAAGAAGTTGATTTTGAAAAAAAATTAATTTACGCGTCTTATCTGGACCTCTGCATGCTTGAATCAAAAGTAAGTATAAAATGTTCCAGAGCAGAGTTTGAGCACGCATCAGTTTTTACAGCAGACTATGGGTTAGTAGAATGGTGCTATAAAAATAATCAATATACTCACAGGCTAAGATATGGCTTAAGATATCAGTGTCACTAAATATAGTTTTATGCCATAAAACCTGTTTTTCTTTCTTTCTAGGTTTTCGTTCAATCAATTTCATTTACATGTCTTTTTGTTATTTTTTTTGGTGGTGGTGATTGTGTGTGTTTGTGTTGAAAGGGGGGTGGGGGGGGGGGCTAATTTAACAATTTAAAGGACTTAAAAGTTTAGTAAAATTATATTCTTGTTTTCTTTATATCAGATGAGTTGGCTCCTATCAAAAATGACCAATCATGGTCTGTTCTGTTTGCCTAAGCAATTGTAATAGAGCTGACTCTATAGTTTCTACCAATACCAAAAATTCCTGTGTACATTTTGCCATTGAAAAAAATCAGCTAATAAATATTCATAATGCCATTATTTCTTACATGAATATTCAACAGGGAAAGGGTTAACGATTAAAATCACAGATGATTCATATGAGTATCAACAAGGTATAAGCTTTGGCTAAGAAATGAGATATCATTAAGAGAAGAATACTACCCTTGTTTTGAAGCTCTTGGGGATTCGTCAAAATCCTTGAGGTCAACGGTTTTCAACAAATCTCCTATGAATACCCTATTCAAACAATTTTGTAACTGAAGAGTCCTTGAAATATTTCAGGGTTATATTAAATTTCGTTAACCCCTTACACCATGAATATTCAAGTAAGAATAATGCAATCATGATTACTACAGTGAACCCTCATTATACCTGCATTCGTTACAATGGCACCCTCGTTATACCGGCAGTATGCATTGAAACAAAATTACCGTTAAATCTTTGAAACAACCACTGATTAAATAGGTGCAATGCCAATAAGACAGATGATCGCTTAATGCAGAACACAACAAGTGCAAAAAGCTCCAAAAGTGAGCTTTTTGCACTTTTTGTGTTCTGCATTAAGCATGCACCTGTTGGTACTGGTTTAAAACTGGCCATATGGTTCTTTTTATATTTAAACTCATTATAACGGCAACCTCGTTATACCAGTAAAATGTCTGGAAACAAATACCTCTGTTGTAACGAGGGTTCACTGTAATTTGATGCTTTTTTATTGCAGCATATGAAAACAGAACTATTTGGTAATTGCAGAATCTGTAGTATCAAATTTACAGGTATATTATTTCATAAGCAAACAGAGCAGGCATTGTGAAATTCCTAAATCATTTGACCTTGACCTTAGGCTTGCGGGCAGTATGGACTGGGTGCGCATGGGTTAGACTGACCCGGATGGCCTGATTCCAATATACCCCCTAAAAACTTCTTTGATGGGGAATTACATAGGGTTAGTACAACCAAACAAAATGAAAACATGCAAGAACAAAAGGTTAGACAAACAAAACATGCAGAAGGTGGTAATAAATAAGGGAGGAAAAAGAAATACAAATAAATGTGTATACCGGAGCTGTAGATAAGTAAATCTAATAAAAAACATTTTTATATTTCACTCTCTTGCTGCAGTTCATTAGAACTGTCTTTGAGCAGCAATTCTAATAAGTTGCAGCAACATAGAATTTGGCTGAGACATACAGTAAAACCCTGATAGTATGAACACTACCACAAGTATCAATATCAGCCTTTAACCCATTCCCTCATAGGCTATGTTTAGACTCATCCTCTTTGAATACATCTGAAAAAGGAGCATTTACCAGAAAAAAGGAACATGTTTGAATTGCGTAGATTTTAAACCATTGAGATAAATAGAGCATTTGCTCCTATTGAGGAAATGCTCTATTTTTCACAATGGTTTCAGAAAGTGAATTTTAAAGAGGCATGAAGCGAGAGGACAAGCGGCATTTAAATGCAGTTTGAAAGACATCCAGAAAGCTCCTCTGGGAGCATTAAGCAGCCACCTACCCAAAAAGTTCTCAATTCTTTATTACTAAACTTTCGAACTATCATGATTTTACTGTAACTGTCAGTCTTGATAGATCAATCTAGATCTTATCTACAATTCTGTTATACTGTAACTATTGTCCTTTGTGTAGAGAAAAGTATTGCCATCATTATTCATGAACCGAAGAAAAGGTTGAGTCAACAGGACATAATAGCTCCAGATCAAGCACTAATACATATACATGTAGCAGTTGATCAGGAACAGTAATTCCAATCCAAATTCCATTTCATTCTCTTATATTTAGCAGAAGGAACATCTACACAAAAGACAATTAATAGTTTGATGAGATTGTTTGAAATGAAGTTGTTTGATATGGAGTATATTTGAAGATACATGTATATCAACCAATTCCCTCTTAGGCTATTTTTAGATCCAACCTCTTTGAATAAAATCTAACGAAAAGGAGCATTAATTATAGAAAAGGAAAATTTTAGAATTGTGTGGTTTTGAAACCATTGTGATAAATAGAGCATTTGCTCCTATGGGAGCAAATGCTCTATTTGTCACAATGTTTTCAACAGGTGACTTTACAGAGGCGTCAAAAGTCATCAATATGACGGAATGGGTTAATGACAGGGCGAGGTAAAAGAATTATTAAGGGAAGTATATTCAGATGCAAAGGTCTTAAATTCTCCACTAAATACATAGAGGGCTTGGTGCAGAACTATTTTAACTCCCTCACTTTGTGAAGGAGTTACAATAGTTCTACACCAAGCCCTTATTATTTTTACTGACATAGTTATAATTACTCATTAGCATAGTCCTTTTGAGTAGTTCTAACTATGATTGAGGAAATCATGAGTTTTGTTGTTATATGTTTCCGCTCTGGCCCTTTAGGATATATATTATATATAGTCCAGTGTCTCTCTCTATCATGGAAAGTCAACTACCAACACAACCAGAAATACATGTTAAACAAGCACTGGTCACATGACTCAAATAGTCACATGACCAGAACACAGAGGTCACAAAAAAAGCTAAAACACATGGTAAGGTAGCCATCAGAAGAAACACAAATTGATACAAATTATACATGAAAACAGAGAAAGCATGGTAAATTATTGATTCAAACTGAGAAACACATAGGATATTGATATGAACAAGATGTGTTTGTGAAACACTATTCCCCGACCTTTGACCCTGAAGGATGACCTTGACCTTTGACCCATGGACCAGGGAGTTGAACGCGACACATTGTCTTTGTGTGGTGAACATTTGTGCGTGGTTATTTTGAAATCCATTAACAGATAAAAAAGTTATAGAAGGGACACGAAATTTTGGACTGATGAACAGACGGATGATAGCACAGACGGACAATGCGATTACTATATGCCTGTCGTTGGGGGGCATAACAAGAGCACCGCAAGCGGGTGCAACACTGGTCTGTCGTCATTATCAAGATGAACATGCATACCAAAAATGAAGGTTGTAAATGAAAAATTGAAGGAGTTATGGTCAATGTTAAGATTTTGGACGACGACAACAACGACGACGACAACAACGATGCGGACGCCGGAGTTATGACGATAGCTCGTGATTTCCTCGAAACAGACGAGCTAAAAATGAACCCTGCTTCCTATACAACTAGATCTATCAAACATGATTCCATGTTTCCAACTTGTTCCCACAGGCAAAAAACAACAAATAATTGTAGTTTTTGGTATTCTGGTTGTGGATTTGGACAGTAATGGACAGATATAGATATGGAAGAAAATATTGTTTTCAGAATAAGAAAAGAGGACAATTCTGCAAACATTTATAGATATTTAACCATTCCCTCTTAGGCTAGTTTTAAGCCCAACCTTTTTTAATAAATCTACTGAAAAGGATAATTTACTAGAAAAAATGTAGAATTGTGAATTGTTTAAAACATTGTGATAAATAGAGCATTTTGCTATTATGTAAGTTGCACCAATGCCTGTGGACTGAGGTTATGAGGTTAGGGTACGTGACATTCTTATGACTGTACTAATATGTTTACCTCTCACTTTTTCTCAGTATTGCTCAGCATCTAAGCACAGGTTTAATTTATGATGGGAACATGCTTATAAGGATGACACAAAATGTCCTTCCTTATAAAATTGAGGTGTGACAATTGTACTTACGGACTGTGATGTCAACAGTCGTGTTTACTGTAAAGTTCTGCCCATTGATTATATTATACACCACACAGGTGTAAGTGCCAGTATCTGCTTCTGTTAAATTTCCCAGTGTCAGGCCAGCTCCTTGCATCACTGTGCTGTTGGTATTGTTTGTTGCCGGCAAAACCCAGGAATATGTAGGTGGTGGGTTTGAGACAGCTAAACAGGTCAGCGTTAGCACTTCCTGTCCCTCTGGTAAGATGTCTAATGCAGGACTTTTTTCAATTTTCAAATTCTTGGGTGAATCTGTAACATATACATATATGGATAATACTGCCTGTTACCAACAATTTGGAACAACCACACCCATCACTGAATTCCTAGAAGATCGAGGTCCAAATAAAATGGGTAAATTAAAACATTATCAAGAATAACTTCTTTTCTCCACCAAACTTAACCCTTCGCTTGCTAAATTTTAAAATACATTTCTCCTTCTTTACCCATGCCCTGTTGTATAATTCCATATATCTTCACTGTGTACAAGTATTTCAATGTGCAATCATTGCTGTCGAGTGCAGTGGTGGCACAATCAATTTGTAAATAGTGCAGACCCTGATGAGACAGCTCCTGCAGGAGCTGTCTCATCTGGGTCTTCACTATTTACAGATAGGTATATTGACGCGAATAGCAAGCGAAGGATTAATGTTGAGACTACTCTTTAGAATCACCTCAAGGAGGGGATTTAAAGAGTGTTCACAACATACAGGTTTGGTGGAGAAATGACGATTTTAGTACTTGAGTATGCATGTTTGTCTGTTGCTCTGCCTAGAATTCCATTATAGTAAAACCCCGCTAAACCAGACATTCAATCTAGTATAAATGTCAGTCTTGGAGACAAGTGGCAGCTTAATGCAGGGTGAAAATCCTGCAGAAAGCTCCTCTATTATGCAGCCACGTGCCTAGAAGTATCTAAATTCTTCCCTACCAGAAGTCCAGTTTAAAGGGGTTTTACTGTAAATGTACTAGAAATTAGTAAAGTCTGATCAGGATCCATGTTATTTGATACTCAGTCAATAGTTTCTCATCAGCTTCAATGAATGGAAATAAAAATTGAAACAGTTCAGATTTATATATACAGTAGAACCCCTCAAATGCAACCACTTAATGAATAAACATGGTTGTCTTTATAAGCAGGTGGTTGCTTAATGCAGGACAAAAGTAATGCAGAAAGCTCCTCTAGGAGCTTTCTGCATTTCTTTTGTCCTGCATTAAGCTACCACCAGCATCTAGCACCCAGAATTATACCTATTTTAGGTGGTCGCATTAGCGGGGTTTTACTGTATATATTTATAAGCAGACATTTTTCCAGCTTGATATAATGATTAACCCACTGTAACCTCAAAGCAAAACCTTCCCTTGAAAAGTTTACAAATACTTTGTAATTATAATAAATATTCATGTTGTCATTATTTCTTACATCAATTTTGAACAGAAAAAGCTAAACAAAATTAAAGTTAGGTAAATAAAATGATGTTGCATTAAAAGTCTAGTATATTTTTTAACTCCTGGATCATGCAAATGAATTCTAGACAACTTACACTGAACAGGTATTTTACTAGTCTGGTTATAATTATTATTGTTGTCCCCATGTTCAGTCCTGGTGTCTTGCTGTGCTGTACATCTTACCACCACTCCATCCATTTCCCATGTCATATTCAACCTTAACGTGGATGTCCTACTGAAACTGCATGCATTGTTAGGTTCAGCCACAGCTGGGTTGGATGTCACCCCTGCAGACTGTTGCTCTCCTCCAGTAGTAACTCCATTTTTGTACAGGTACCAAACTAGTTCACCCACTGGATTACCACCAACATTGCCAATACATGTGAATGTGACCTCATCTCCTTCCTTGATGTTCAAAGTTGGTGTATAAGTGACATCACCATTGTCTCTAAAAGTTGATAGTGCTGCAAAACAACCAAATAAATGATACATTTAGTGAAATGTAAGGCATGCAGACAACTTGTGAAAAACAGTACAGACACAAAACCAGCTACTCCTGATGGAACAGTTTTATCAGGGTCTACATTATTTGCCACCCTAAATGTGTATTTAACCCTTACATTGCTGAATTTTCAAATGGACCATCTGATCTAGACCTGATATTCATAAGGTATATAGGGTTAAGAATGTTTACCTGTAGAAATGAGAAAGATTCCAGTATTGCTTTAGGTTAAATTTCAAACTCATCTAAAACTTTCCAGTGTGTTTAAAAATGAAATTCAGTTTTTAAATACAAGACATTCTCTGAGGAAGTCGGTCTTATTGCATTGTAAGCAAAGACAGAGTAAGAGAACCAATTTATACAGTTTTTGATGAGTAAGAAACAGTGCAGGTCAAGATCTATGATTGCAACTTTAGAAACAGCATATGATCCTGGTAATGCAACCAGATCAACCCCTTTCCAAGAAAGCTGTGCAGTGTAACATGACAAACTGTGCAGACTCTGATGAGAGGGCTCCTCTAGTAGCCCTCTCATCTGAGTCTACACTGTTTGTAAAGGTCATTAGTGACTAGTGTCCAGCACAGAAAGGGTTAATGTCAGTTTGCCAATGTTCATATATACATGTATATATACATAATAGTAATACTAGAATGTCTGTATCATGTTACATATGTGCCATTATATGGTCAATATCAATAACAAACATTTTAGAATCATTTTTTATCTCTTACCTTTTAAGGAATTAATTGTGAAATTAACATATTCTTTTTGTTCTGTCCCATCAAAATAGTTCACCGTCCATCGGTAACTACCCTTGTCTGCACAAAGAGTATCAATGAACTCTAATCTTGCACTGGGTGTAGTAGAACCGTCCGGTCTTGTTGCAGTTGTTCTTGAAGACAAGCTTTGGTCTTGATATGTTACATTAAAATTGGATCCTGGTCTTGGATATGATACAATTGTTACATAACTTGTTCCACTAAACTTTTGTAAAACTACACTAGACAGATCATCATTTGCTCGTATAATTTGACAGGTCAAAGTAAACGAATTGTTACCAATGATGAGAGTACCAGATGGGTTTCTCGATGAGCTTGCTGTCAGGCCATGTATACCTGAAATTAAAAAAAATAACCAAACATGTTTTGAGTACAAAATTAATATAACACTAAATCAACCCAATCAATTTTTTTGACTTTTTAGATCATCTAGACAAACGAAATGGCCCCCTGACATTTAGAGAGAACACCTTGCAAATATTGTAAGTATCAGACAAGTTATTCTACAATATTCATTAGTATTCATTGCTAAACTCCACCAGAAACAAGTTCAATTGAGCAGAATGAATCCTGGACCTCATTTTGAATTTCCCTCTGTGTTCTTCTCCAACAGCCTAGAGGACCCTGCTGACCAATCTGCACTGTTTGTCATTCAAAATCTTTATAAACATGAGCTGTCACAGTCACATCCCCAAAAAGGATATCACAAATTAATTGTACCCTGTGACCTTGACCTTTGACCCATGGACCAGGGAGTTGAATGTGACACATCGTCTTTGTGTGGTGAACATTTGTGCCAGGTTATTTTGAAATCCATTCACAGATAAAATAGTTATAGAAGGGATACGAAATTTGGGATGGAAGGACAGACGGATGGACAGATGGACAGACAGAAGGACAGACAATGCGATTACTATATGTCCGGACAAGCTTTTTGTAAAATAGAGGTCAAAGATCAAGGTCACAGTGACCTAAAAATAGTATGCGGCACTCTGCCATCCCAAGATAAACTCACACACCAAATTTGGAATCCGTAGCTGGTAAGGTATAGGAGATATGCTCCGGACAAGCTTTTTGTAAAATCAAAGTCACATTGACCTGAAAATGGTATGGGGCACTTCGCCATCCCAATATGAACTCACACACCAAATTTGAATCCGTAGCTGGTAAGGTATAGGAGATATGCTACGGACAAGCTTTTGTAAAAATCGAGGTCAAAGGTCAAGGTCAAGGTCACAACGACCTGAAAATGGTAAGCAACACTCCGCCATCCCAAGATGAACTCACACACCAAATTTGGAATCCTTATTTTGGTAAGGTAAAGAAGATATGCTCCTGACAAGCTTTTTGTAAAATCGAGGTCAAAGGTCAAGGTCAATGTCACAGTGACATGTAAATGGAACACAACACTCTGCCATCCCAAGATGAACTCACACACCGAATTTGGTATCCGTAGCTGATGTGACAAAGGAAATACACTCCGGACAAAATGTACACACGCCCAAAACCCACACCCACACCCACACCCATACACGGTGCAATTACTATATGCCGTTAAAGTCTAGCTTTTGGGGGCATAATAAAAGAAAATGTGTCAATGGGAGACTGATGCCCCTGCTCAACAACAAACCTTAAAAGGGGAGACACAGTAAAACTCAGTATGATTATATTTCAGAATTCAGACCAAATATCAAATAATTCCAGCATATTATATAAACAAGCCAAGAATCTTTGTGAAAACATTTACTGGACAGATGTATAGATATTCTTCGTACAGACATGGGTAAAACTTAATGTCCCAGCTGCCTAAAGGCAGGGCAAAAAAATCGCCAAAGAAACCTTTCTGAAAAATTATATTTTAACTGGGGCATGTTAGTTTCGAAAAAATTTAGGAAGTTTTTTGTGGGGGTATGATAATGAAATCCTGGATATTAATTAGAATATTTATTATAATAGCACATGAAAACTGGAACTTATGGTCATGGCAGAAACTGTAGAATCATATCTATATTATATCATGAGCAAACAGAGCAGACCCTGATCAGACAGCTCCTATAGGAGCCATCTGATCTGGGTCTACTCTGTTTGCAAATGCATGAAAAGGCGTTTACATGAGGGAAAGGGTTAAATTAGTGTGCACAATTGAAACCTTCAGCATAACAATAGGAGGACAGGGAAAATTGTAAATATGGTACATTAAAGGGTGCATTCTTCTAATTCCTACTTATTGTTAGTCTGACCCAATTAGCACTAGAAACAAAGCAGTCATAACTCTGTGACTATCTGCATATCAGTTGATTGATTCAGTTGGATTCCCTGTCATGATAGGTACACAATCAATCATTTGTCAGGCAACCAGTATTTAATCCTTTAAATGCTGGACACAACTATAGTTCGATCTCGAGTGCTGAGCCGTGACTGCACTTTTCTATTTATAGAAGTTGCAACCATTCTAATTTATGGGTAAGTGGATAATGGTTGTCACAAGATTGAAGAAGCTCGTAATTGTGCAGTATTAGTATAAACAGTAAAACCTCTCTTTAATGGCCAGTAAATTACATCATGTATTTTGTGTTAAAGGCAGGTGGCTTCTTAAATCAAGGTTAGAGTAAAACAGAACGCTCCTATAGGAGTGTTCTGTTTTACTTTCACCTTGCTTTAAGCAGCCACCTGCCCTAAATACCAACTAATTAACACAATTTAGTTGTCGTTATAGAGAGGTTTTACTATATATGCTTATTACTTGTCTGTATAACCACAGGTAACTCCAGAACAAATGCATGGTTTGTGATGCGTTTTACCTCTACAGGTGGACTAGTCCTAAAGGTCACAGCTCACGGGTCAAAATCAAACTATAGTACTACTAGTCTAGTACATTGTAACATGTAATTGTAAACAGTGTAGACTAAGACCAGACAGCTCATGGAGTGGTGGAGCCTGTCCTGTTTGTCTTTTTCACAGTATCAAAACAAATCAGAAGCAAGGAGTTCTCTCTAAATGCCCCATTATAATTATTGTTAGTATCTTCTTATGTGAGGACTGATACATAGAGTTTTTAAGCATAATTTACTCTATGAATATTCATGTGAGAATAACAACATCATGAATATTAATTAGATTAATTGTTTACAGTAGCATATGGACACATGAATGTTTGGCCAAGACAGAAACTGTAGAATCATATCTATATCATACCATAAGCAAGCAGAGCAGACCCCAATAGGGGCCGTCTGATCTTGGTCTACTACAAATTATTTGCAAAGGTGTTCAAAAATGTAACAAGCAAGGTTTTACGCAAGCGTAAAATGGCTGCGTAACATGTATTTAAGCAGGATAGAAGAAAAAGAGGGAGCAATATTGGGAAAAAATGACTGTTATGTATGAATTAATACATGTAGCAGAAACGGGGGAATGTTTTTATGAGCCATGATGCATAATACCAGTGTTTGACACCAATAATACACATTGCTGAAACACACTGACGTAGAAACCATTATCACATTAAGTGATGTTCACAAGGCATACAAACTCCCATACTTACAGTCTACATGGAATTATTCCGATAGGTCGACTCGATGCCCATTAAGTATTTCATTTATATTGTCCCCCAAAAAAGAACAGGTTAGTATAAGATAATTATACAGTAAAGTTGAAGCAAATTCAAATTCACAATGGTGAAATATGCAAAACGGTCAACAAAACCACGAGTAAAAGGTCTCAGCTAAATAACTTTAACAACGCCAAATGCAAACAAAGGACTTATATTTTAATGTACAAAATGGTTTTTTAACCAAAAGCACGTATACTAAGGGTGCTAAGAAAATATGAGAGAAAAAAAAATTCAGCTTCCACCGAAGATCGAACCCACGACCTCACGTTTCCTAGTCCATCGTCATAACCCCTAGACCACACTGACAGCTATGCTAGGACAAGTGATTTTAATCAATTATACCTAATTCACTAGCATTTTCACTGAAACTGTATAATGGCAGAAGAGAAAGAATTATCCCCGACAAAAATATGCTGAGAAAAATATATGAATGAAACTAAATAAAATAAATGAATATATATAAATAAAAACTTGTCTCACAGTAAACCATATTTATTAAAAAGATTGGCATTTATAGAAATACAGGACCGCAGAAACGCATCCTCAAAATTCAAAGCCGTATCAGTGTGGGCTGCTTTCGCAGCCCAATTATTGAGTAAAAGGGTAATGCATCTATCATAATTAACTGAAAAATATGGCAAACAAAAGTATCCCATATGAAAAATACATCTAAATGGACTTACTTATCTACTTGAGTATTATGAGAGAATCTATACGCATTTTTATTTGTAGATCAGGCTTTATAAGAATTCATTTTTACATGGAACATATTAAGACAACATCTGCTAGTGTGTTGTATGAAAACTGTGGTCTGAGACTCTGGGTCTACATTGTTTGCTTATGCTGGCCTAGGTCTATGCTGCTCGTCTATGCTGGCCTGGCTCTATGCCATTTGTCTATTGTCCCTATTAAGGACACTGTGGACACAAATTGGTTAAAAATCTGTATTTGAACTGAGGAATTTGAAAATAAATATAAACTGACAATCTGTCACAGCCACAAACCAATTATTGTAAACTATAGGAAGACAAGCAGTAAACCATAACAATACTTGAAAATTAGAGAATGAACCAAAACAACATATTTAAAGCAGGCGACAACTGCCCCGTGTACAATCAGTTTGTCATTTCAAGAGCCGCTGGTAAACATATCCCTGTTGCGCCCCAGTTTATCTAGCTCTGCCTTAGTTTCATTGTGCGGGATAGGTATCTGATTTCAAATCCTCAACACACCACCATTTTTATCATAGTATACTGGCAACCATAAATAAGGCAAAAGAATCCTGTATGTTGCAGAGATCTACCAGCAAAAATAATCTTTCTTTCAATTCTTTGAAGAAAGTTTTATTTACTCATGCAATGTTTAACTCATTGCTGAGTTTTCAAATGGACTTTTCAAAATTCAAAATCTAGAATTCTAGATATATCAAAAGCAAACAGTCATACTTTCCGTGAACAATTATTCAGAGATTTTTTTAAAGGAATGTGTAACATGCCTAACAGTGCAGACCCTGATGAAAAGGCTTGCGTAGGAATGCTCTCATCTGTGTCTACACTGCTTGCAAAGGACAATAATAAGCTAATATTTCCCACACTGGAAGGGTTAAGCCTTTGAATACAGAGCTTTTCACAGTGCATAATATTATAATAGTCCATCATTGTTCGATGGCTGACTCCATTCAGTATGAAAGCAATAAATTTGCTAGAGCATTTTAATAAACCTTTACTCAATAAATATGCCTTTCTACACCTTTGTAAACAGAGTAGACCCCTACAGGAGCCATCTGATCAGGGTCTGCTCTGTTTTCTTTTGATATACCTAGATCTGGGTCCATGCTTATAAAACTTTTAGTTGAGTCTGAGCCAAAGGATCAAATCTGACTCGTCGTAAATCAAAAGCTTGAGAACTCAAATCTGACCAATCGAAACTTCAAAAGCTTGAGAACGAACTCAGACTCAACTTAAAAGCTCAATTTATAAGCATGGACCCAGATTCTACAGTTTCAGTCACAATAAAAAAAAATTGTGTTCATTGTACCATTAAAAATATGTAAAAATTCAGTGAATTAATATTCATGATGCTATTATTCATTGCCTGAATATTGATGGAGTAAAGGGTTTACAATATTCATTTAAAAAATAATGACCTTATGAATATAATGTAGATGAATTTTTAAAATGGCATATGAACACAGGAATTTTTTGCTATGGCAGAAACTATACAATGATGGCAGATCCAATACCATATTATTTCATTCGTAAACAGACGGGTCAGAGTCTGCTCAGTTTGTTTATGAAATTATGATAGATTCGATTCTACAGTTTTTTTAAAAAAAAGTGGAGCTAAAAAATGCCGTTTTGGAATTTATGTTACTGGATAACTGCGGACGTTATGATTGTAGTATGAATGCTCTCTTATGGAAATAATATTATATTCTAGAAGTAACCCTTTGAACACTCAATATTTAAAGATACAGTCCTGAGTCAGTATGAAGAGCAGTGACAAACAGTGCAGACCCTGATCAATTCATGGGGCTCCTCTAGGGTCTACGTTATTCAATGCATTTTTTATATGGGTACACTTAATTGTCTCCCTCATCCAGTCTTAAGGTTTAAACCCATGTTTAATTCCGACAAATCTTTTGCGGGTTGAAGATCTGCAAGCAAATTTGTGTCACCAGTAGTGTACAAGTGACTTGGGAAATTTTAAATATATAATTACAACATTACTAATCCTATTATCCCAGTCTAATTAGTTTGCCAAAGCTACTTTCAACATACAGCAAAGTATTATCCCCTTTCACAACACGAGGTACAGTAGAACCTGTCCTAAGCCTCCATTTATTTATTGAATATAGGTGTCTTAAACAGCAGGTGGTTGCTTAATGCTGGGCAAAAGTAATGCAGAAAGCTCCTGTAGGAGCTTTCTGCATTACTTTTGACCTGCATTAAGCTACCACCTGCCATACAGACCCATACTATGATCTCTTTTTGATGGCCGCTTAAGACAGATTCTACTGTAGACTTGAAACCACACTAATGAAAGGAATATTGGATTTAGTCTCAATGTCACAACTAAATTTTTGAATAATACTTGACTTGTAACACTTACACTGGTCTGCCGAGTAAGGCTATCAAAACATTCCCGAAGGACAGGTAGCATTCACAAGAACTCTAAGAACTTTAACTGTAAATTCACTTGATACAAATGTATATTTATACATAGAGCACTTGACTACTAATTTGATACTTTACTATTGGACAAGGAAATGATTTTCCTCATTTTCTATTTTATTATTGGACAAGGAAATGATTTTCCTCATTTTCTATTTTAATTCAATAACTAATTACCTAACCCTTTCCTTTATGAATATTCAAGTGAGAAATAATAGTATCAAGAATATTTATTAGCTGATTTCTATACTGACAGTATGAAGACTGGAATTAAATTTGACTGTACATTGCAGATCTATATATAGATTCCATATTCTAACAGACCTGACTCAGATCAGACAGCTCCTTAATATCTGGGTTTGTAAAGGTGTCAAAAAGTTGGATCTCAGTTCGAACCCCACATTTTGTGGGACCTGACCTGGCTCCAGACAGTTTGCATACATCATAAACAGCAGGAGAATCTGACACTGTAATAGAAAGAGTTAAAAAGATCATTCCTACAATTATCTAACAAAACAATAATACTGGACCATTTGTTCAAATTCATCCAGGTAGTATGAAGATTATAAATATGAACTGAATTAATGACTGCTTGATGTCAAACCGGCAAATGTCACACTGAATCAGGCCTTCCAGCTGTCTTTAATTATTCAGTAGATGAAAACTGTCCATCAGAGCCATGCTGAAGTTAGACTGTTACCCTACTTACTCAAAGCATTCAGACAAACATAGACAAAGAGTGCAGACCAAGATCAAACTACTCCACAATGAGCAGTTTGACCTGGGTCTTCACTATTTGCTTACTATGTCTGTCTAATTAAAAGTTATCGATATGGTACCAAATCGAAATACGCAGCTTAACAATAACAAACATGCAGAGGAGAGACTGGGTGTCCGAATGATTATGGTAGAAAAGGTTATACATGTACATGTACAGTGTCCAGCACATGATCATACCTGACAATAAATGGTACTAATATATAAAAATGATTTCTTTGGCCAAACTCATTTACAATAGAACCTGTCCTAAGCATCCATTCATATATTGAACATAGGTCCAGTCTTAAAGAGCAGGTCGATTCTGAATGCTCAGGGCAAAAGTAATAAAGAAAGCTCCTATACTAGAACCTTTCTGTATACCTTTTGTCCTGCATTACCCCATTCCCTGATATTGACGACTCTGTAATAGTCACTTTGTGAAACCATTGTGATAAATAGAGCATTTCCTCCTATAGGAACAAATGCTCTATTTATCACAATGGTTTCTAACTACAAAATTCTAAAATTTTCCTTTTCTCTAGTTAATGCTACCTTTTTGGTAGATTTATTCAAAGAGGTTGTATCTAAAAATAGCCTATGAGGCAATGGGTAAAGCAACCACCTGCCTTACAGAGCCATAATTAGACCTCTATTTTATGGCTGCTTAATACAGGTTCTACTGTGCCCCAATGGCTGATGATGATATTCGGGAATATTAATCCATATACATTTACATGTATACCCCTTTATCTCATGAATATTCATATAAGAAACTAGAAATGTGTCCATAGGACACTGATGCCCACACTTCAGACTTTTGTTACAGAAAGTCATTTCTGCAAATAAAGGGCCTCAACTCCTAAACGACTAAAGTGATTTACATGGCTATTAAGCTTGACCAAGATATATATAATGGCCACAAAGATGTGTGTAAAGTTTGATGTGAATTGGACAAATACTTTCTGAGCAGAAGTCCGGACAAATTCTAGATGTGCGTACAGACTCACGTACGGACAAGGGCAACCCTATATGCCACCACTATATGGGGGCATAATAATGACAAAGAATATTAATTAGCTGAACTAATTAATGTATAATAGCATTAATAATTTTTCTTGTTCTTTAGTTATGATCGAGGACACTTTTAACCAGGGAAGAAATTATTTTATAAGTAAACAAAGCAGACTATAATCAGACAGTTCCTGCAAAATCCCTACAGGAATGTACCAGGTATTGGTAGAAACATCCGGACTTTAATATGAAACACCTGAAGGAGCAGTTTGATCTGGATCTGCACTATTCATTCTTAATATTTAATTATTTATGTCTACTTTGGTACCGTTTATATAAATACCTTTCCGTCTCCAACAAAGATTACATCTGTACAAGTGAGATTACCCTTACATGCCTTACAATACTGGTAACTGATTCAGTCTCTGGAATGACCATCAATGAATCCACTTCAACTATATCCCAAAATACCTTACACACCCTGAAGCCAATTAATTTTAAAGATTTTATTCTCATCTTCAAAACAGTGTAGAATTCAAATTGGTATGTCTCTACAGTCCCCACTAATGTCTTAACCCTTTCCCTGTTCTGTATTTAGGCCAAATTTCAACACATGTACCTACTGAATATTCATTAACAAAATAGTTATAAAGAAATATGGAAGGTGGAACATTGTAGACATTTTAGAAAGTAAAGAAACAGATTTATCAAATTCTATTAGCAAACAGAGCAGACCCTGATCAGACGGCTCATCTAGGAGTCGTCTGATCTGGGTCTACTCTGTTTGCAAATGCGTGAAAACACGTTTATATGAGGGAAAGGGTTAATGAATTAACTGATGTGTTCATAAGCAGGTGACTGCTAAAAATTCAGAGTGAATGTAATGCAGAAAGCTCTTATTAGAATTTTCTGCATAATTTTCTTCCTACAGTTAACACCTTACCTCAAAGTTGCCCTTTTATGCCATTGCAAACAGAGCAGAGTCTGACACAAATTAGACTGCTTCTATAAGACTGGCTGTCTGATTAGGGGCTGTTCTGTTTGCATATGGAATTTTATAGAACTCATTTACATTTTCTTTCGTAGTCCAAAGTTCACTTGCTAATGTGACATTAAGAATTTTCAGTTATTGAATATTTATGAAGTGCTTAATCAGTACATAAATATTCATCACGGAAAGGGTTAAAGTTCAACCATTGTCAGAAATCCTCAGAACCAGAACTTTTTGGAGTAGTCTTTGAAGACAGGTTTGAGGTTATTTAGCCCGTAACTCCATAAATATTCATGTAAGTAATAATGAATCTATGAATATTAATAAGCTTAATACTTACAAAATGGCAAAAATGAACAAGAAAAAAATGAACCAGATAAAATCAATATAATGCCATATGCAATTTTGCAGAGCTGGCCTTGATCAGATGGGTCTATAGTCCGTTTCACATTAAAGGCAATTAGCCCTTCCCTTATATTGACGGCTTTTGACGCCTCTGTAAAAATCACCTTTTAAAACCACTGTGATAATAGAGCATTTGCTCCCATGGAGGAAATGCTCTTACAATTCTAAAAGTTTCCTTTTTGCTAGTAAATGCTCATTTTCGGTAGATTTATTCAAAGAGGTTGGGTCTAAAAATAGCCTATGAGGGAAAGGGTTAAGGGGTATCTATGGAGTAAAGGGTTATGCAGTCAAACCTCTCTATAACGACCACTAAATTGTGTTAATTTGTTGGCATCTAGCCTAGGTGGCTGCTTAAAGCAAGGTGAAAGTAGAACAGAACAGTCCTATAGGAGTGTTCTGTTTTACTTTCACCTTGCTTTAAGCAGCCACCTGCCTTTAACATGAAATATTTTATGTAAATTAGTGGCCGTTATAGAGAGGTTTTACTGTATAATGTATTTTCCTTAAGCTAAAATCCCAAGTGTTTATATGAAAACTGACATTATGTTTCATATCTCAAACAGGATTGTGATGATCCTCAAGTCTTTGAATATCCTTGTTCAAACATCTTGACTCTCAACTGACCTAGGTAAAACCTTTGAATGCAAGGAACAAGACTTAGTTAACTGCATGGACTAGCTATTTGCAAACATTATAGAGTCTTGTTAAAGGACTCTCGAAGGAATCCTCTATTCAGGGTATACAATGTTTGCCATTGTGAACAATTTTCAGCAAAATTTACCTTTTAATACTGAAATACCTGGCTTTTAAACCGATTCCACTTTGTAAATTCTGCATTTATATTAGAAACGCTGAATAATTGTGATTTATGACCAAAACAATTTATGCTCAGATGACCATAATTCTTTGAATGCTAGAGTAAAGAATTTGTGATAATCTATACAAACAGTTTGCATCCTGATGAAACAATGAGTAACTTGATTTCTCATCAGGATCAAAACAGCCTCCTTAGCCTTTTACTCCATGAATATTCATATAACAAATAATGACACCATAAATATTTTATGAGACTCATTGTCATAATAGCACATGCAGTTTTGGCCATATGGTAGAATCATAATTACATTACATCATAAGCAAACAGAGCAGACCTCTAGGAGATGTCTGATCTGGGTCTGCTCTGTTTGCCAAGACGTAGAAAGGCATATTTATGGAGTAAAGGTATAAGAACATTCCTGCAATGAACATTTCCTCTGATACCAAGTTGGCTAAAGCTTTAAACCCTTTGAATGCATGAAACAAGTATACATGTACATACTGATATTTGAAAACAACGTAGACCCAGATCTGAAGGCTCCTAAAGGATCCTAGAGAATAAGGGTTTGCACGGTTTGCAATTAAAAAATAATCTTGCCAATTATACCCATTAACTGAATAATCTCAATATCTTTAACACTGATGGATCATTCCACCTTGAAAGTTTAGTACTTATTGAAAGGGTTAATTATTCTCAAAACAATCATCATTGTGGCTGAACTCCCCTGCCACTGTCCAGCTGTCAGAGTGTCCATGTATGAACAGGAAAAATCATTTTTCATGGTTAGAATTTGACAGTTACACCATTTCAGTGGCCATCAGCAATTTGTCAACCAATTGATGTCAATGAGAAATCTATGAGGGTCAACTTTGCCATTATTCTGGCTGATATGGCTGTAGGTTTCTGTCTCATTTGATGTTACAACAGGAAGCCATCAGATTTATTTCCAATTGATTTTGCCTTAAGGTTTATAGACTAAATTAAGAACTTTAGTGAGCTCACAAACGGTGAAGAAATTTGTCCAATATCTCTTGTAAAAAAAGCTTGATCAAAATTTCCCTTCTTTACGTACCAGGTTTAAGCCCCCATTTTTGGCTACTGACCGTTCCAAGGCGGTACTCCTGATTTCACCCTACGGTCAAATTTGTTATCTAATATGCTTAATGTTTAATGTTTTTCATCTTGATATGCGTCCCATTGTGTTTTGTCTTGTGGCTGTGCCGTTTCTTGATTGGTGGTGTTTGATGCCATGTCTTTTCATATGTGGCTCTCCCTGTTTGACTGGTTTTTTTTCATAATTAGACAGAGCAGATCCTTATCAGGTAGTTCCTATAGGAATGCCTGATCTGGGTCTACTTTGCAAGAGCATGAAAAGGCAGGAATATCAAGTAAAGGGTAATTATAGGCATACATTGTGTTTGTGAAATCTGACTTTTAACCTCCAAGAGTAATCTTGACCTTTCAACTACTGACCTGGTTTTTGTGTGTGACACGCCGTACCTTCTAGAGAAACATGAATGCCTTCTACAGAAATATTTATGCCTAGTCATTATATAATCCATCAATGGTGTTCTGAGTTAAAGCCTGCACAAGCAAAACAATACATGTTTTTGAACTTTGAAATCTAAGTATGACCATGACCTTTCAGCTACTGATCTGTTTTTTGTGTGCAACACGCTGTACCTTCTAGAAAAACATTTATGGTAAGTCATTTCTCAATCCATCCACGGAATTAAAAAAAATACATTTTTTTGACCTTTGACCTCTAACTTTGACCTTGAACTTTCAGTTATTGACCTGATTTTTGCATGTGACATGGCGTACCTGCTAGAGGAACATTTATGCCAAGTGATTTCATAATCCATCCATGGAGTTCTGAGTCAGAGCCCAGACAAGCAAAAATACGTTTTTGACCTTTGACCTCTAACAATGGCCTTGACCTTTCAGTTACTAACCTGGTTTTTGCACATGACAAGCCGTACCTTCTAGAGAAACATTTATGCCTAATCATTTCACAATCCATCCACAGAGTTTTGAGTTAGAGCAAAAAAGTATGTTTTTGATATTTGACCTCAAAGTATGACCTTGAATTTTCAGCTACTGACTTGGTTTTTGCACGTGACACATCATACCTTCTGGAGGAACAGTTATGCTTAGTCATTTCACAAGCCATCCATGTTCTGAATTAGAGCCCAGGCAAGACTGGACAGACTCACGGATGCATTCAGACGCACAGACTGACGCACTAACATACACCCACTATGCGCGGACATTGTGGCGACTATGTCTAGCTCACCACAAGCGGGCTCGACAAAAATGGCAAATAGTATAACAGTGTATCATATGTAACAAACTTAAGTGTGTTTCTGTTTCATCTTATCATTTACCCTACCCCAGGGAACAAATATTCACTCGTCCGCTCATCCTGCATATAATGTTGCCTTCTTTGTCTATATTGCAGGATGGGTGAAAAAAATTGTGCCCTGCCCATTGTGAGAAAAATGATGTCTGTGCTTATTTGGATCTGGCACAATTTAACTTGTTATCTCATCTAGATCCAAGCTTGCTTGCAAGCATGAATCACTCAGGTCACTAATAACAGCAGAAGGGTTAAAGTTTTCTCTAGTATTGGATGTGACATGTCTGCTTACATCCCTAATAGGATTTTCTGCTTGTTAGGAGACAGTTGGATCCTTGTACATAGTTTTGTACACACCACATTAATCCTTTCAATGCTGATACAATTTTGTATTTCAATTGTACTATTCTAAAATTCCAACAGGTCAAGCTTACCATGAATAATGAGGTATTTGTTTTAAAGAAAAATGTAACATGACAAACAATGCAGACCCTGAAGTGAGGGCTCCTCAAGGAGCCATCTCATCTGGTTCTACACTGTTTGCAAAGGATATTAAACCCGTGTCCCACACTGAAAGGGTTAAGCAAATAAATATCAAACTTGCACACAATGCAAATGTCTGACAGTGGTCTGCAAAATTTGTTGTCTGCTATGAAACTCCATGTTTTTTCCATGTTTCTTCAAAACTACATGTTCAACCAAACAAGACAGATCCTGATGAAGTGCCATTTTACACTGATGTCAATTGCCATTTTATTCGGAGTCTCATCTGGATCCAAACTTTTAAATTATCACAAATCTTCAGTCAGCATATTTTTTGTAGAGTTAACCCTTTCCTTCATGTAAAGGCATTTTCAATCATTTACAAACAGAGTAGATCCAGATCAGACAGCTCCTATAGGAGCCGTCTGACCAGGGTCTGGTCTGTTTGCTTTTAACATGATATAGACCTGATTCTAGTTTTTATCAAAGCAATAAAATTTCCTTAGAAAGTTTACATTATATAAAATTTCAGCTCATAAAAATTCATGATGCCATCATTTCTTACGACTGAATATTGAACAGGGAAAGGGTTAATAGAAGAGAGTTATGGTACTTATTAGAATGGTTTGTTGTTTGTATTGGTTAATGTCCATTTCTGCTCACTATAGGCTAATTGGATGCCCCAGATCTAGAGAGAGCCCGGGAGAGGATACAGAGAAACCTCTCTAAAAAAGTCTGATTATTATTGACAGAGTTTCTCTGGTCCTTTTAGATGCCCATTGTAAAGGACTGATATATTAGACGTCAGTTTATAGTCTTGTCCAAAGGACTAATTGATATTAGAATGGTCTTGGACAAGTCATTCTAATGACTACCAGCAAGACAAAGTTTGGCGGGGGGGGGGGGGGGGGGGGGAAAATATAGTTTACTCAGTCGAATCCAGTTAAGAAAGCCAATTCCGGCTACTTGTGTGACCACTCAGATACCTTAAATACCCCTCTTATCTACACGTCTGGCTATTATAAACAGGTTACATCCAGATGACACTGTAACTAGTAACATCGAATACATGTTAACTCTTAGCAGGCTAGCGACAACATTGTGATTGCCTTATGCATACAGTCTGGATCCAGATGAGATGGTCATAATATGGTCTCATCAGGATCCAGATTGTTTGACACTTTGACAGTACATGTACTTCTGCAAAGAAATGAGAGATATTGAAGTAGACATTTGTTGCAGATGAAAAATTACTCGGCATGTAAAGAGTTAATTTCACCAAACCAAACACACACATTACTCTGGCGAAATAGAGTTAACTATTTCCCTGTTGTATAGTTTATGAAAGAAATAATGACACCCTGAATATTTATTAGGTGATATTTTATATGGGCGTAAAATTATGAACACATGACATTTTTGGTATTGGTAGAACCTGTAGTCAGATCTATTATAATTTCATAAGCACACACAGCAGACCCTGATCAGACAGACGGCTCTTACAGGAGCTATCTGATCTGGGTCTACTCTGTTACTATGCAAAGGCGTGAAAAAGCATTTATACATGCAGGGCTTTTTCTTTCTTAATTGGGAAGGGGCCTTAGCCTGTTGATTTTGGGAAGAATTATCGCTAAAATTGCTGATTTTGGAAACAAAAAAGCTGGTGTAAGTTTGGATTTTTGGAAAAACTGCATGATTTTACAGAAATTTTCAATTGGGAAGGGGCCTTTTACAGGCCTCTGTTATAGAAGGTGAAAACCCCCTGACATGTATGAGGGAAAGGCTTAAAATTTTGGAGCCATCAAGAGAGAGGTAGAACATGAAATGATTAGAAAATTGACTTTTTACGTTAATTAATAAATTGAAGATGATAATCATGAATATTTCAAGGTAGAGTCATGACGTTACTGAAATGCTTACCGGTAGTCATTTTTTAAACCATTGTGATAAATAGAGCATGTGCACCATAGCAGCATATGCTCTATTTATCACATTGGTTTCAAAACATATACTGTTTTACATATAATTCTAAAAATACCCTTTTTATAGTAAAATTTGTAAATGTTCCTTTTCAGTATATTTATTCAATAAAGTTGGGTCTAAAAGTATAATTCTAGGAGGGAATGGGTTAATACAGAACCATTGAATTTATGAATAAAGCTCCTATGGGAGCTTTTTGCAAAACTTTGTTCTTGCAACAAGCTGAACTTCCCATCTGAAACCCTAGAATCAGACTTTTTTAGCCAAGCAGTTACCAAAAGGTTTTACTGTCAGAAAAGACTAGCCTTAATGACTGTGTGTAACTTGAGAGTAAGTTATGTCAACTATGGTATTCATCTTCCACACCTCAATACCAATCACATACAGTAGTGATTACTAATTAGGGCAACAGGGCTATTTACAGGTGTAAAAACGTTCCTACAAAATTACACAAAAATATGTTAAACATGCTCTACTTATCCTATTTAGGGCGGCTAAGGCCATACCTTTATACATGTATATGGCCTGTTTTTGTCAGAAAATGTGCAAGTCACCTGTACCATGAGTTCATAACAGCAGTTTAATTACAAATATCACACTTGCTGCACACCTTATGTGGCAAATGAAACCCCATCATATATATATATCATATCATAATAAATGTTGCTACTGTCATATCCACTACTCGTATGTACCAGACTGATTTAAAACAACCACACACTGAATGAAGGCTAAATCTATTCATGTCTTCGTTTCATAGATATTCTATAAAGCAAAAAGCATACCTTAGTAACAAAATTTATTTGGACAGCCAGATAGATTTTAGGCAATTTAACTTATTTTGCACCTTTTTGTTTGTTTATTTGTGTTGATAAAAGTCCTTTTCTGCTCACTATTGGCTAATTGGACGCCCCAGAGAGAGGGGAGAGGATACTCTCAGAAACCCGGGCGCTATGCCCTACTCTTATTATCGACTGAGTTTCTCTGGTTCTTTTAGATGCCCAGTGTAAAGCACTGATACATCGGACCTCGGTTTATAGTCTCGTCCGAAGGACTTGGTCCGGTGGGGGATCGAACCCGTGACCCCTGGTATTGCAGTCGAGCGTGTTAGCCACACGACCACGTCAGCCGGTTTGCACCTTTTTAGGCATTTACATCAAAATTTACTTTCTATTGGGATTTTGTTCTAAAAAAAGGGAAAAATGTTGCCTATTTTGCATTAGGAATTGGTCCTTCTAACCCATTACCTCATAGGCCATTTTTAGATACAACCTCTTTGAATAAATCTACCGAAAAGGAGCATTAACTAGAGAAAAGGAAAATGTTATAGTTCTGTAGTTTGAAACCATTGTGATGAATAGAGCATTTGCTCCTATAGGAGGATGGAGCAAATGCTCTATTTATCACAATGGTTTCACAAAGTGACTTTTACAGAGTCATCAAAAGTCGTCAATACCGGGTATGAGGGAATGGGTTAACTGACTCATGTACTGACGCCAGAAACAGGTTGATCCATACATGCCAAATGGTTTAGATCTAGAAGGCACTTGTCATTTCAAGAAGATCCATAATCTGATGGACACTAAATTTGTGATTATGATAAAGATATGGAATGCCATTTTATTATAAATGTGAAGGAGACAACAATTTTGCAATTATCTTTTATGGGTAAAGAATGCTGCGTGATAATTTTGCACCACGGTTTATCACAGCAACTCAAAATAAAAAGCATTAAAGTTACTGTTGCATGCACCATAATTGCACTGCCTGATGGGTTATAATACAAATGCATCAATACTTAGCCAGAGGTCCAGATAAGATGCGTAAATTAAAACATTTTCAAGAAAAACCTCTTTATTTCTCAATCAAACCCTATGTTGCAACCACTTTTTAGAATCGTCTCTTCAAGACGATTCTAAAGAGTGGTCACAACATAGAGTTTGGTGGAGAAATGACAATTTTAGTACTTTAGTATGCACCTTTATCTGTACCTCTGCTAAGCATACCTGGAATGCTATGGGGTGAATAATTTCAAACTTAACACTTTACTCCATAGAGAAGAATTTTAATGGTTAAAGTTTAAACCCTTTACTCCATAAATAACCCTTTTAATGCCTTTGCTTATGAACTAATATTGATCTGATTCTATAGTCAGTAGGCCATAGCAAAAAGTGCCTGCATTATTAATGTCATTTTAAAAATTAATCTGATTAATATCTATATAAATGTCACTATCTCTTACATGAATAAGCTCATGGAGTAAATGGTTAAACCTATTATTAATGCATAACGTTCCTGAAACGGGACATAAGCATACACACCATACAATGTTGACCCAGGTCAAAGGTGTCTTGAAAGAGATCATCATCTCTGATCAGGGTTTGACTGTTTGCTCCACAATTATTTTGCAGAAGTCACAAGGAAAAAGAACTCCTGCAGAAGTTTAACCCTTTACTCCATGAATATTTATGAAAGAAATAATGACATCATGAATATTAATTGGATGAATTTTTAAAATAGCATATTAACACATGCAGTTATTGCCAATTCAGAAATTATAGAATAAGATCTATATTATTTCATAAACAAACAGAGCACTGGCCCAGATCAGACAGCTCCTATAAGGAGCCATCTGATCTGGGTCTTCTCTGTTTGCAAAGGCTTAGAAAAGCATGTTTATGGCAAAAAGGATTATGGATTGATTCATAATACATATTTGGGCAAGCACACATAAAAGTATGAGTTTTAAATAGGTTAGATAAACAGATAACAAGAACATTAACATTTCTGAATAGACTCCAGCTTCTGAATACACATGAATGACAATTCAAAATATTTATCCTTCTCTTAAATCATCTCAAGCTTTATCTTGCTGGTTAAAGTTAAGTTTCATCTACTGAAAAGTGAAAACCTTTCCTGATATATTAGAGCTAATTTGTCTTTATCTACAAAACATACAACTAAGTATCAAACAGTAAACCTCGGATCCTAACTAGATACCGATTTATTGACAATTATATGTCTGCAATGGTGACTAATAAACACTCCTGAAAGTGTTTTATTTTTCAAAAGGAGCTTCTTTCATTTTGTATCCAGGTTAATGCAGACTGAAGCCAATTGACAGGTTCTGTAAAATTCCATAAGCAATGAAGCATACCCTTATCAAAAAAGTTCCTGTTCCGTTTGCAAATACATAAAAAAGCATCTCTATGATGTAAAGGACTATAGCTGTAATAGCAGCAGTCTGATCTGGATCTATTCTATTTGCAATGTGATTTTTAGGGTTATTATTTTCAACAATTTTTCAAACAGCTCTTTAAGTAACAACCAAACAAATCTGAAATAATTATTTTCTGTAACCTGTTTTTTTTTCATTTTCAACACAAAACCTTAGACAGGGTCAAACAGCCTAATAAACCACTGAATTATACATAACTTAATTTCCATTGTCTGCCTCCAAACTAATTGCAAGAATTATAATAAAAGATTGTTCGCTATTGCTCAAAGAGCATACACATCATACTTTATGTTTGTATACAGGATATTTAAAGATAGCACTTCAAAATGTCAAAACTTCTCAAAGGCAGTGTTTTATGCAAGTCTTTTGAAGTACAAACCTAAACAATGTCAAGATTGGCTCCGTCTTAACCCTTCTCTTGTTAAGCCCGGCTTGACTGGTATTTGCAAACAACTTGAATGCAGTCGAGTAACTCAACATCTTATCAATATCCAAGCTGTTTGACACTCAGTCAGTCTAGTTTCTCCAAAGCTTGGTCGAACCAGAAGTAGTCAAAATTGTGGCCGATCCAAATTTAAGGAGACATTATTTTTTTCCCCATGGGTAAGGGTTAAAAGGGTTTAAATTTTTTTATCAGAGCATACCTTTATCAAAACAAATTAAAACAAACAATTAGTTGAAAGAACCTATACACAATGTAATTACATCAACTAGAACATTTAACTGCTTCAGTGGTCTAGCATAATTACAGTAACTATATTCAGCCAGGACATTTTAACCCTTTACTAAGCAATATAATATGAATTAATGCCATTTTACACCTTTGCAAACTGAGTCCAATAGGAGTCAATTCTGATCAGGGTCGAATCTGTTTGCTAATAAATGCTATTATATAGATATGATTCTATAGTTTCTGCCATGGCCAAATATTCTTGTGTCCATGTGTCATTACAAAACTTAATCCATAATAATCTAATTGATATTCATGATTTCCAGCATGAATATTTTCCATGGAGTAATGGGTTAAGCAAATAGTGACATCATGAATATTATTATTATTTTATTAATTAGATTGAATGTTCTAATAGCATATATGGACAGTCACACATGAATGTTTGGCAATGGCAGATTTTGTAATCAGATCTATAACATTGTATCCTAAGCAAACAGAGTAGAACCTTATAATCAGACGGCTCCTACAGGTAAAGGTGTAGACAATTGTATTTATGGAGTAAAGGGTTAAACAGATGCTCAAGGCTTTGCCATTGGGTCCTGCATGTCTCATCAATCGACCACTGATATCTTGCACTGCCAATCCCAGTCCTGATAAAAATGGTCCAGACTAACAGGACTGGCACCCGAAGAGAGAAAACAGTGACAGAATGCAGACATTAATGGCTACCCTTATTTTGTCAGCCCTGACAGAAGCACTCCTATTACTGAATAAAGATCAGTCATTCAAAATTTGAAAAACTATAATTCAAAACAAGTTTAATCAATACACAGGGAAATATGTTTAACCCGTTATCTCATCAATATTCATATCAGAAACTATGACATCATGATTATCATTTAGATAAATGCGTTAGATTCAGATTTACAAACAGAGCTGCACTATAGAGCACAAAGTAAATACATGTATGTAATTACTCCAGAGAATCATTCAGTTAATTCAGTATGAAATGGTATCATTTGTGAGAGGATTTAGAATGACAAACAGTGCAGACCCTGATTGGAGGGCTCCTCAAGGAATCTTCTAATTTGAGTCTGCACTGTTTGCAAATGCCAATACACTCATTTTCCTTAACCCTTACTCTGTTCTATGTTTAATCCAAATTTCAATACCTACTGAATATTCATTGACAAAATCTTTATAAAGAAAGATGGAAGGTGGAACATTGTAGACATTTTAGAAAGCAAAGAAACAGATATATCAAGTTTTATTAACAAACAGAGTAGACCCTGATCAGACGGCTTCTCTAGGAGCCGTCTGATCTGGGTCTACTCTGTTTGCAAATGCATGAAAACACATTTATATTAAGGAAAGGTTTAATTCATTCTAAAAGAATTAACTCCAACCAATTCTTTTGAACTTTCAAAAGATACTGGGTCCAAGATTATAAAACTCTGAATCTGAGATCATTCTCAAGTATCTGATTGGTCAGATGCTTGAGAATGATCTCAGACTCAAGCAAAAAGCTTTATAACCTTGGAGCCTGGATATATACAAATAGTACCCTAATTACCAAACTTTTTCGAACAGATAAGCTTAGGCAAATAGTGCAGACCTAGATCAAATGGCTCACTAACCCTTTCCTTCATGAATATTCCTGTAATGAATAATCAAAACATGAATATTACATGTAATTAGTTTGATTAACACAGGAATTGTTTGGATCATGGCAGAAACTGTAGAATGATATATCTATATTATAGCATTTATAAGCAAACAGAGCAGACGGTAACCGGCTAAACAGACAGCTTATACAGGAGCCATCTGATCTGGGTCTACTCTGCTAGCAAAGGCGTAGAAAGGCATATTTATGCAGTTAAGGGTTAAGGAGTCATTCAATGATAAGGGTCTTCAATATTTGCTAGTATGTGACATCATCATGTAAGTCTAATTTGAAGTTATCAAAATGACCCCCTAAGACTGACTTTTTTCAGCTTAACCCATTACCTCATAGGCTATTTTTAGATACATCTTCTTTGAATTAATCTACCGAAAAGGAGCATTAATTAGAGAAAAGGAAAATTTTAGAATTTTGTAGTTTGAAACCATTGTGATAAATAGAGCATTTGCTCCTATAGGAGCAAATGCTCTATTTATCACAATGGTTTCACAAAGTGACTTTTATAGAGTCGTCAAAAGTCGTCAATATGAGGGAATGAGTTAACTACACACTTAGGAAATTGCTTGAGACCCATTATGTACAAACTCTGGTTCAGAATGTCTGACAGATGATCTGATTATATCAGTTTACAATGGGCATATCAGCCGACCTATTATTTTCAGATATATTTAACCATTTACTCCTTGAAGAGACTCCGCATCATGCATATACATTATACAGTAAAACCCTGTTAATGCAACAACCCAGGGCTCAACATTAACTTTTTTGCTTACTAGACCAGTCGGGCTAGTGGTTTTGAAAACTACTAGCCCTGACCAAAATGTCTTGTGCCCTGACTTTGTGATAAACTATTTTGGTTTTTAAAAACTCGTGAGATGTTGAACCTGTATGAAGTGTCAAATCCTGCTTTAAATACATTTTATCAAGAAGATTTAGAGAAGAGCAGGGTTGTTTAAATGTGTTTATAGGTAGTGAATAATCTGTTATATTTGAATGTTCATGAAAATATGGCACTACAGTGCTACTGTACATTAAACACGATACAGGACCAGGAGTCATTTAAATTCTCATGCCATTTAGGAAGAAACAGTTTTGCTTCACTTTTTCATACGTATTCTTTGTTTCTGGTAGGCCCCTTCGATTTAGTATATTGTCATCGCTACTACCGCCGCATTTTGATGTAAAGCCGAAGTTTCAAAGTCACATTTCTTTCAACAGACGAATTTTACGTAAACGATAAAGCTTCCACACGTTGTTATTGTAATCAAACGTAAATGAGTCTGAATGTCGTAAGTTTTTGGCACGTGTTTTATTTATTCGGGAGATTAATTCAATACAGCATTTCGCGTGTTAACTCATTTATTGTTTTCAAAATGTTACAATTAAACACTACATGCAAATTAATACATTGTACCGACGCTTTTTGCGACAACTTCCTCAATTAAGGTGTTCCCTTGTTCGATAGCAAAAATAGATACGAAATTCCAAGACTGGTATCCGTACATCAGTCACCACGTGGTGTTGTAAAGGCTAGCTAGTAGTGGGGAAAATATCGCGAAGAGCAGTCTGTAATTTTGCGCATGCGTACTATGTATAAACACAATTATAGATGAACCCGACGTGACCTATCTGTAAGTGTTTTTCTGCTACTTTCTCTTTCGATCGGTATCGCGACCGGACCAGGATTTATACGACAAGTCGGGCTAGTGGCTTGGAATATTTGCAAGACCGGACCGACATTCAACCAGTGAATGTCTGTCGGACGTAGGTTAATGTTGAGCCCTGCAACCTAAAAGAGGTATAATTCTGGGTGCTAGATGTAGGTGGTAGCTAATGCAGCCACCTGCTTATGAAGACTCTCATGTTTTTTCATTAAGTGGTCACATTAGAGGGGTTCTATTGTATTACTATCAGGTGAATGTTACAATGACTTTATATGAACACTAGAGAAAAAGTAAAACCAGGTCTATATTATTTCACAAGCAAACAGAGCAGACCCTAATCAGATCGCTCCTACAGAAGCTTCTGATTTGGGTCTTAATTGCAAAGGCATTAACCATTTCCATCATACAAATGTTTTTCAAGCCTTTGCAGAGTAGACCAAAATCAGATGGCTCCTGTTGGAGGGGTCTGATCAGTCTGCTCTATTTGCTTATAAAATTATAAAAGATCTGACATTACAGTTAAGTTTCTACCAATACTAAATACATATGACATTATAAATATTCAGCTAATGTTAATGATGTCATTATTTCTTACATGAATATTCAGCATGAAAAGGGCTAAACGACACATATGATTAGATATCCATGTAGTTAGTATTAACCCTGGTTCCCTGTTCTATATTTAGTCCAAATTTCAATAAATACTGAATATTCATGGTGAAAATAGTTATAATGAAACATGGAAGGTGGAACACTGTAGCCATTTCAGAAAGTAAAGAAACAGATCTTTCAAATTCCACTAGCAAACAGAGTAGACCCTGATCAGACAGCTCCTCTAGGAGCCGTCTGATCTGGGTCTACTCTGTTTGCAAATGCTTGAAAACATGTTTATATGAGGGAAAGGGTTAAAGGTTGACAACATGTTCTGCCAATCTGTTTGAAGATCAGATTTTGAAATGTTGAACTTAGCACAGAACTTTCGTCATATTACTGAACTGTAATTTACTAAAATAAGCATGGTATCTTCCAGTATAACTGACATGTTTACACAACATTGCCATTTGAGCTCCAAACATTATCTGAGCCATCGGTTAAATTTTAAAAGCAATGCCTATATAACCAATGTATTTCTTTTTAACCCTTTACTCCATAAATACTCCTTTTTAAGCATTTGCAAACAGAGCAGACCCAAATCAGATGGCTCGTGTAGGAGCCATCTGATCAGGCCTTTCAGGGTCTGCTCTGTTTGCCTATGAAATAATAGATATGATTTTACAGTTTCTGCCATTCATGACCAAAATTTCCTGTCAGTGTGGTCATTAGCCATTATAAAAACACATCTAATTGATATTCATGGCATCATTTCTTGCATGGAGTAATGGGTTAACCCTTTCCCTGTTCTATATGTTTAGTCCAAATTTTAATACCCATTGAATATTCATGAACAGAACACTTATAATCAAATCTAAAAGATGGTACATTGTAGCTATTTTAGAAAGTAAAGACACAGATCTATCAAATTCCATAAGCAAACAGAGCAGACCCTGATCAGACGGCTCCTCTGGGAGCCGTCTGATCTGGGTCTACTCTGTTTGCAAATGTGTGAAAACACGTTTCTATGAGGGAAAGGGTTAACTTTATGAAAGCTGAATTTTCAGTTTCAACAAGAAATATTCCATTATGATTTAACAGTTTACCTTATTAATATTCATACAAGAAATAATGAATGTATGAATAGTATACAAAGGCTGAAAAGCAATACAAACACGGGAAACATTATTGTTTCAGAAACTGTAGACTTTGACTGCCCTTTCATAAAGTGGACATATATAAACAACTGTATGAATAAATGAGTTTCACATGTGTACACCTGTAATTACCACCGTAATTAGCATAGGTAAATCGACATATTGAACGTGTAAAGCATGGACAATTATAATGGTCATACTTGTCGTGTCCTTCATGTATGATAAATTAAACAGTCCCGCATAGCTATTCATTGCACTAAATGGATGTTTTGATTTTACCTGAAGAGGGCCCGGGGCATTCGTAAATGACGCTATACAAACGTACAGCTTAAAAGATGTACCAACATATTTCGTTAACAACAGACACATTCTCGATAACAATTCAAACTCCAGAAGAACTTGCAGTCTTAAGGGATCGCCATTTCCTGTACATCATTGTAGTTACGGCACACCTTTTTTTCAAACTCAGATCTGTCAACTTTTAAAGAGTGTCACCTAAACGAAGGTACGAACGTTTAAAAGCAACAAAAACTCAAACTTACCTGAACAGTATGCCAATATAAGAATCAGACATGTCGGGAACATTGGAATAAAATCCATCTTTTTCAATTATTTCCAAGCAGAGTATGGAGAAATCCTTTGTTGAGTCACAGAAAACGAAAAGTTTATCCAATCACATCCGCCATGACTCAAGTCTTCTTCCCACAATCCACCGCGCGTAGAGGTAAATGATTGTTTACCTGTATAATGGGGCGCCCGCGGGGTAAACACATGCGGAAGATGAGGCGATAATGTCAAAAATGAGCTAGTGACAACGAGTGACGCTTTGTACTCGAGTAAGTTTATACGGACCAATTTGAGATAGCGTATGTGGAGCAAAGTATCCGACAGTCGAAATAATTGGTTCGCAAACAGTTGTGAATATGGGACAGCCTACATTAACTCTTTACTTTTAAACGCCGTTGCAAACAGAGTAGACTTATAGACCAATCAGCTCACGTTCTGCTCTGCTTGCCTATGAACTTATATAGCCTGAATTTACAGTTTCTTTCATTATTTCATGACGAAAAATTATATTGTTCATAAACCATATAAAACAAAGTAATAAATAGTAATACACTACATGCACTGGTTCTTAAATGAACATCGATGAAGTAACGGGTATCCCCTCCCACCCCACCCCAACACACACACACACACACACACACACACACACACACACACACACTATTTTTGCACCTTTGCAAACAGAGCAGACAAAGATCAAACATCTATGTAGGAGCCGTCTGGTCAAGTCTATTATGTCTGCTTATTGAATGATAAGAGACAATATTCTGAAGTTTCTGCCAAAGAAAAAGTCCTTTAATTTCAATGTGTACAATTCAGTCGACGAAGATTCGCACAGTGATGAATTTTTGAATACATATTCGTGGTTTCGTGCACAGGCCTTAGGCTCATGAAATATGTCTAAAATAAGTTAAAATGTCCCTAAATTGATGTTACAAAACGTCAATTTAGGGACATTTTAAATTATTAAATTAGTTTAGACATATTTCGTGAGCCAAATGCCTGTGGTTTCGTGGTGGAAAAAGTTAAACGGCATCCAATTGACAAAGAATGTTGACCCTGATTACATCTCAAATGAGATTGCTGATCTGTTGCTACACTGTTTGCTGAGTCACGAAGCTATATTATTTTGTCGGGCGGTAGCTATAGATCTATATAAAAGTTTTCAATGGATTGAAGGAATCAGACGTCGACAGAGACTGGGCAGACATTATTTTTCAGTACGAGAAGGGTGAAAAAATAAATAGGATCTAAAGCAAAATCTAATTTTAACATAACCACATAGACGCTATTTAGAGGAAAAGTCTTCTACATTGTTCACGAGAAACGAGTACCTGGATGCCAGTATATAAGACGCCATTAATGAAAGACGTACCGGCGGCCAATATACGACAACAATTTGCATGCAGTCTGTATTCAGATGATATAAAGAGTAACTCAGCGATATATCAGGAAACAAACTGTTTAAAACTCTGACAATGATAAACAAATGCAAATTATACAAATGCAAAAAGAGGTGCGTGTCATTTTACATCGACCGAATTTTGCCCTGACCATAGTTTCACGAAAGAGCTTAAGTTTAAGCTCAATCAAGCACTCAACTTGTTTTGCTTGTTATCCATTTTCTTCATAGAAACGCATTTTACTTGATAGAGGCGCATTTCATGCATTTGCAAGACGTAGTAAACCCTTATTGGAGTTTCTTGCAGGAGCCCTTTGGCCCGGGTCTGTTCTGTTTGCTTTTTGAATTACAGTTAAACCTCTCTATAACGGCCACTAAATTGTGTTAATTAGTTGGTATTTAGGGCAGATGGCTGCTTAAAAGAAGGTGAAAGTAAAACAGAACGCTCCTATAGGAGCGTTCTGTTTATCTTTCACGTTGCTTTAAGCAGCCACCTGCCTTTAACACAAGATACTTGGTGTAATTTAGTGGCCGTTATAGAGAGGTTTTACTGTATATAGGTATAATTCTTCAGTGATCGCCATAGTCGAATACCCTGTGTTCATATGTCATTATAACAACAATGGGCCATTAAATATTCATGATGTTATTACAATGTATTTCTTACATAAATATTCATGAGGTAAAAGGTTAATTTTGCAGCTATGCATAGACGTATTGTCAACACGAGCTGTTATGACTTTCAACCAGTTGTATCTTTAAAAAAGATGAAGATACGTTACACGGAAGAATGACAAGAGTTTCATGTACAGTAAAACCTCTCTATAACGACAACTAAATTGTGTTAATTAATTGGTATTTAGGACATGTGGTTGCTTAAAGCAAGGTGAAAGTAAGGTTCTGTATTACTTTCACATTGCTTTAAGCAGCCACATACCTTTAACACAAGATACTTGATGTAATTTAGTGGCCGTTATAGATAGTTTTTACTGTATATAGATCTGATTCTTCACCATAGTCAAATAAATGTATCCTGTATTCATATGTCATTATAACAACAATCATCCATTAAATATTCATGATGTTATTACAATGTATTTCTTACATAAATATTCATGAGGTAAAGGGTTAATTTTGCAGCTATGCATAGACGTATTGTCAACACGGGCTGTTATGACTTTAAAACCAGTTGTATCTTAAAAAAAAGATGAAGATACATTACACGGAAGAATAACAAGAGTTTCATGTACAGTAAAACCTCTCTATAACGACCACTAAATTGTGTTAATTAGTTGGTATTTAGGGCAGATGGTTGCTTAAAGCAAGGTGAAAGTAAAACAGAACGCTCCTATAGGAGCGTTGTTTTACTTTCACATTGCTTTAAGCAGCCACCTGCCTTTAACACAAAATACTTGATGTAATTTAGTGACCGTAACAGAGAGGTTTTACTGTATACACATAACAAAAGAAGTGAATACCATAGAACCGCTCCAATGCGACCACTTAACCCTTTTCTCCGTGCATATTCAGCGCGACCTGACTGACATTTGCAAACAGATTGTGTCAATATGAGACGCCGAGTAATTCGGCTTCTCATCAGGATCCAAGCTGTTTGACACTCTGTCAATAGTTTCGCAAAAGTTTGATCCATTCTCATGCTATTAGTGTACATAACTGCATTTGCAAATGGTGTACATTTAGACCCACATAAGACAGTTCCTAGATGAGCTGTCTCATATTGGTCTGCACTGTTTGTCATTTTAATTCAGTGACTACAAGATCCCATATTAGACCGATTCAGCGAGTTAACATTTATAGTATTCATTCTTTTGAATATTCATCATTAGAATGGTTAATCCATTACTTCATATGTTATTTCTAGACCCAATCTCTTTGAATAAAATCAATCTACCGAAAAGGATCATTTACTAAAGAAAAGGACAACTTTAGAATTGTATAGTTTTGAAACCATGGTGATAAATAAAGTATTTGCTTCTATGTAAGAAATGAACACGGGTGTTCAGATGACACGAGAGTAAAGAGCAAATTAACCCCTTTCCCTGTTCTTTTATTTCAAATTTCAATACCTACTGAATATCCATGGGCAAAATAGTTATAATGAATTATGGAAAGTGGAAGATTGTAACCATTTTAGAAACTAAAGAAACAGATCTATCAGATTCCATTTAGCAAACAGAGCAGACCGTCTGATCTGGGTCAGATCTGGCTCTACTCTGTTTGCAGATGCGTAAAAACACGTTTATATGAAGGAAATGGTTAACTTTCGTCTTGCATTAAGCTATCATCTGTAATAAAACCTAGAACTTAGTTTGCGTTGTAGACAGGGTTTACTGTTTTATCAGAACTGAAGTTGCGTTGATGACAATCACACATATCACCAGAAGCTCTCACAGTAGAGTGTTTATACAGTAAAACCTCTATAAACCGGACGTTAAAATTAGTATGAATATCGGTCTTGGAATCTTAATGCAGGATGAACGTCATGCAGAAAGCTCGTGCCTGAGCTTTCTGTACGACTTTCACCCTGCATTAAGCAGCCACCTGCCTAACATATCTGAATTCTGGGTCCATGCTTATAAAGCTTTTTAGTTGAGTCTGAGTTCGTTCTCAAGCTTTTGATTGGTCAGATTTGAGCCAAAGGCTCAAATCTGACCAATCAAAAACTTAACGAACCCAAACTCAACTAAAAAGTTTTATAAGCATGGATACTGCTCTACTAGAATTCCTGTTTAGAGGGGATTTACTTTATGACCATACTAAAGGAGAAAAACACTTCCCTCATGTAAACGACTTTTCATGCATCGGCAGACGGAGTAGACCCAGATCAGACGTCTCCCGTAGGTCAGGTTCTGATCAGGGCCTGCTCTTTTTGCTTATGACATTATAATAGACCTGCCTCTAGAGTATCTACTAGTACCAAAAAATCCCGTGTACGCATGCTATTATAAGAAAAACCCAGTTAATACATATTGATGATGTCATTAGTTATTACATGAATATTGAGCAGTGAAAGTGTAACCATTATTAATTAACTAAATTGCATCCTCTGTCTCCACACATGTTGAAACTCAGGATAGACCCTGTTCATCCAATGCATTATTGAATACCGCGTCTGGTTTACAAAAGCAAATAAACGTATACTCTTAATTACCCTTAGTATTCGGACAGACAGATTTGGGCAAACAGTACATAATTTTGACCAACCTGCTCCTAAAGGAACTGTTTGTTCAAGTTTTTCACTACTTGCCAATATGCCAGTCTTGTTTGAGGTTAGCAAAAAAATGAAGCCAAGTTGACTTATGCATTTACAAAAGCTTGAATATGTGACAGTGGGTGTCTGGATGCATAGAGTGTCCGAATATCTAGGATGTCCGAATACTTAAATATGGCATAATTATATATAAACTGACACTATATAGTTTACAATTAACCCTTCTCTTGCTGAATTTTAAAATACATTTCTCCTTCTTTACCCATGCCCTGTTGTATAGTAACATATATCTTCACTGTGTACAAGTATATCGCTGTGCAATCACTGCTGTGGAGTGCACTGGTTGCAAATCAACTTGTAAATAGTGCATACCCTGATGAGACAGATCCTGCAGGAGCTGTCTCATCTGGGTCTCCACTATTTACAGGTAGGTATATTGACGTGAATAGCAAGCGAAGGGTTAATAAGGCTGCATGTTTTGACCCTATAACTCATGAATATTTGTTAGCTGAATGTTTATAATATCATATGAATACAGACTTTTGACCAAAGCTGATATCAGTAGAATCAGCTCTTTATTATTTTACAAGCAACCAGAACGGACCATATTCGGACGCTCCTACAAGAGCCTTCTGTTCTGGGTCTACTCTGTTTGCAAAGGTGTGGAAATGCGTCTATACGAGGTATGAATAAAAGGGATAAATAATCAATTACTCCTTAATACGCCTTTCCACGACATAGCAAGCAGAACAGACCCAGATCAGACGGTTCCTATAGGAGCCGTCTCGTCAGGGTCTGCTCTCATTGCTTATGATATAATATAGACAGGATTCTACAGTTTCTGCCATGGCCAAAAATTCCAAAATATTCATGATGTCATTTTTCTTACATGAATATTCATGGAGTAAATTATTAAAACCCAAGTCGAACGTTCAGTATATGATATACATGTAATCTTTAACATGAGAGTATCAGGTCTTGACATAGTTTGCAGCTACAAGTCATATTGCAGTGCTTCGTCAAGCAGGACATTGAAACCTTTCCAGACTTTCAACTTTTGCCAACAATTTGGATTCAAATGAAGTTAACTTGCAGCATAATCTGGATCCATATTGTTCACATGTAAGAGTGATAATTTAAAAAAAAAAGAAATAGCAAAACTAAATATTGAATTGATGTAGACAGCATTTTTTCCGACAAAACTTTTTCTCAGCAAGCTAAAGGGAAAATGACTGACATACATATACATCTTTTTTACATTACAAATTGAAGCAAAAACAGATTTAAAAGCCTACGGCCAAGAGGGTTTCCGTTACAACATGCCTTTGGAGTTCCTTCATATTGACGCATTTTTTACGCCTCTGTAAAAATCACTTTTTGAAACCATTGTGATAAATAGAGCATTTGCTCCATAGCAGCAACTGCTTTATTTATCACAATGGTTTTCTAATATTTGCCTTTTCTCCAATAAATGCACCTTTTCGGTGGATTAATTTGAAAAAGAGCTTGGGTCTTAAACTAGCCTGTGAGGGAATGAGTTTAGAAAACACTTTATATAAAAAGAGAGAGAGAGAGAGAGAGAGAGAGAGAGAGAAGAAAGAAATTTGCGTTTTATGATTGATTTGTCAGTTACAAATTCACTAAGTATCTGCTTTAGAACAATTGGCCAAGTGTCGAGCAATTGGGATCTTGATTTGAGACACCGAGAATACGCTGACTTAAAATGTTAGTCAAGTTTTATAAGGACACGATTTTTATGACCATGTCGCCAAACGCATGTCATTTATGCTTTCGTATGCTTTAAATTGTCTGGAGTATAATAAATTACAGTAAAACCACGCTAAGTCGGATTTTTTGTAAAGAAAAACTTTATAAACAGGTAGACACTTAATACAGGGGGAAAGTCACACAGAAAGTTCATTTGGAAGTTTTCTGCATGACTTTCACCCTGCATTGAACTGCTACCTGTTTTTAAGACCGACATTGACACTAATGTGACCGAGTCTGTCCATTTTAACCCATTACCTCAAAGGCTATTCTTAGACCCAACCTCTTTGAATAAATCTACCTAAAAGGAGAATTTACTAGAGAAAAAGGAACATGTTAGAATTTTGTAGTATTGAAACCATTGTGATAAATAGAGCATTTGCTCCTGTAGGAGCAAATGCTCTATTTATCACAATTGTTTCAAGAAGTGACTATTACAGAGGCGTAGTTATGGAGGAAAGGGTTAAAAGGGAGTTACAGTACTTCTCAATTCTTCGTACAGTTCGATTTTTTCAGATAACCACAATTGTACATGTATCCTGATATAATGTCAAGTCATTTCCTGAGTTATCTAGGTTACGGTTTGCAGCACGGGTAGCAGTATCGATCTGATGTTGTAATAAATATAATATAAAACCCCTCTAAACCGGACGTTAAATTTAGTATAAAGATCTGGAGACAGGTGGCAGCTTAATGCAGGGTGAAAGTCATGCAGAAAGCTCCTCTTTACCCTGTTTTAAGCGACCATTAACTGATTAAACATACCAGTCTTAAAATGCAGTTGGGTGCTAAATGCAGGGTAAAAGTTGTACAGAAAGCTCCCGGGGGAGAATTCTGCGTTACTTTCGCCTTGCATTAATTAAGCTACATAATTTATATACAGTAAAATATCGCTAATACGACCACGGAAAATAAGTAAAGTTCTGGAAGTTTTAAAACAGGTGATAGTTAAAGACATGCAATACAAATGTGAAACAGAAAGCTCATATAGGACATTTGCCTTGCATTAAGTAACCACCTGCATTTACCGTCTCTAATGTCAATAAATCATGTGATCGCTTTAGTGAGGCTCTACTGTACAATCGTGACATAAAGACCCACACTTAGACCTTATGATAATGATCAATATTCATGTGAGAAATTATGACCAGATGGTTATTTATTAGCTGAAGTTTTATAATGTTAACGTTTCGAGGAAAAGTTTTGTTTAGACATAAATTGTAGAATCAGACCCCCGTAAAATGTCAAGATAAAACAGAACAGCTCCTGATCAGACGATTCCTATAGGAGCCTCTGATCAGGGTCTACTCTGTTTGAAAATGCCTAAAATGCGTTTATATGAGGGAGAGGGTTCACACAGGGTTACCGTATCTGCTTATCTCTAAAATCAAATTCTGCAAATTTGGAAAAAAAATCCACCTGGTTTACTCTATATAGTTAATCAGACAGCGTTTTATAAAATGTTTTTTTTTGTTTGTTGTTGGGTTTTTTGTGTGAGGGGGGGGGGGGGGTTCAGTATTAATTTCCACATGTTATATGTACACGTACGAGCGTATAATTATGTACGTATCACGATACCATTTGATGCCGGTTCCTGTGCTTTATACTTGGACAAACACTGGTCTCCTTGGCATGATGTACGAGCTCTTGTATATCCTTCGTGTCATATCCTGCGCCTACTTCAACAATTTCAATTGTTTGAACAAAACAAAAGGACGGCAACTTTAAGTTGATGGGGGATATTATTAGAAAGCCGGCCTTTACATGTGAGTTGGGATGGGTATGTACAACCATATGAATTACCCATGAAAAAAAGTGACCAATGGAAACATCTCATTCTGAGTCTCTGGGAACAGAAGGTAATTTAATGCGGGACGAGAATAATGCTAACGCTCCCAAAAGGAGCTTGCTGCATTACCTTTTCCCTCTGCATTAAGCAGCCAACTGTTTTAAAGACGCATTATTATGTTGAATCAAACAGAGGTCACTTAAACGTAAATGACAAATGAACAATTTCTTCACCCATATCCAATATACAATATAACCTCTCTTAAGCGATCATTCATTTATTGAACATATAGGAGTGTTAAAATGCATGTGGTTGCTTAATGCAGGGGCAACAGTAATACAGAACGCTCCTATTGGAGCTTTCTGCATTATGTTTTACCTGCCTTAAGCTACCACATGCATTACCGACCTATAATTAGACATCTTTTTAAATGGCCGCTTAAGACAGGTTCTACTTTACGCTAACATATAGATTATTTAGTGACAGTAATCAACGCACAGGTAGTCGTATCAAGCTGAGTTGGTAATACGTGCATAACACTGTACAACATGTCTACAGTGACAATCAAAACTAACTAAAATTGAGGTATTTTCTAGACAGATGGTAAATTAATGCACGAGGACAGTTATACAGAAAGCTCCTCTAGGAGCTACTTTCGTCCTGAATTCAGGAACCACCCGCTCTTATAGATTCCTATTTTCATTCACCCATTTGCTCCCACGATCCCATATATGGGACGTAGGCAAACAGTGTAGACTCTGATCAGACGCCGCATAATGCGGCGTCTGATCAGAGTCTACACTGTTTGCTGATAGGACATTCAATATAAAACAAAACAAAAATGAAAATTTAGACCAGATATCCCTTAGATAAAAGATAGACTAATCCAATATATAAGCATCGAAGAATCCACCGGAAGCAAATTGGTTAATTATATGGTGGCTACAGGCAGGTTCGGCTGCACATGTATACAGTAGAACCTATCTTAAACGGCCATCAAAAAGAGGGCATATTATGGACATGTAAGGCAGGTGATACATGTAGCTTAATGTAGGTCAAAGGTGTACATGTTAAAACTGCTGACCCTATTATATCCATATGCACCTTTTCCTCCATAAATACGCTTTTCTACGTATCTGTAATAACCACTTCTTGAAACCATTGTGATAAATAGAGCTCTATTTATCACAATGGTTTAAACTACAAAAATTCTAAAATTTTACTTTTCTCTAGTAAATGCTCCTTTTGGGTATATTCATTCAAAGAGGTTGGGTCTACAAATAGCCTATAGAGGAAAGGGTTAAGGCAAATCTGAAACACCTGTCAGCTTTACTTCTTATTTAATAGTGTTTATTTATTTTCCTGTTATCCATGTAGAAACATAGAGGTGCATTTGTTAAGTCGTCCTGGGTTTGTTGTTTTTTTTGTTGTTTTTTTGCTTCAAAGTCAAAAGTTTATTGTGAAATATAAAGGGCCTGCGGCCCATGCACAAAATGCAAACATATAATACAATTTGTACAATATAATGAGAGTAAGATCGTAATATAGAACAGATTAACACACTATATTCCATGTGTATATGTAATCTATATGTATAGTATAGAAACTTAAGACTGAAATATTTTTTCTGATACTATACCTGTAATTGTGATGCAGGGCTTGAACACATAGAAATATTGGTTTGACTCAAATGTAGCTGGTAACATAATCTTTTCTTCTCTCAAAAGCATAAAATAAATACATGGCCAGAATTTTTACTGTTGTTTCATTAACCCTTTCCCTCATATAAACGTGTTTTCACGCACCTGCAAACAGAGTAGACCCAGATCAGACGGCTCCTAGAGGAGCCGTCTGATCAGGGTCTGCTCTGTTTGCTAATGGATTTTGGTAGATCTGTTTCTTTTCTTTCTAAAATGTCTACAATGTTCCAACTTCCATATTTCAGTATAACTATTTTGTCCATGTATATTCAGCAGGTATTGAAATTTGTAATAAACACAGAGCAGGGAAAGGGTTAATGCTTGACATTAGTTCAGTGATGGGTAAGAAGGAAAAGAAATATCATTCATTCTAAGGCAAGTGTAGCTGTGTTTCCGCTTATGACTGTAAAATAGGACGGAGTAAGTGGGTATTTTCTTCTCTTTTTTTGGGTTCGTGCTGTTTGCGTTTCTATTTTCTGTTTGGTATTCTTCCTTATCCCCCCCAATAATGTTCCGCATTAAAACACTATGGATCGACGGTACAAAATAGAGTCTGTCGGGGTAAGTTACAGGCGTGAACATTGTTGTAATGTGTACATTTTCTTAACCCTGTGCCTGTTCTATATTTATTCCAAATTGCAATATTTACTGAATATTCCTGGACAAAATAGTTACCGGTATAATGAACTATGGAAGTTGGAATATTGTAGCCATTTTAGAAAGCAAAAAAACAACAAAAAAAACCCAAACATATCTACATGTATCAAATTCCATTAGCAAACAGAGCAGACCCTGATCAGACATATGAGCCGACTGATCTGGGTATACTCTGTTTGCAAATGTGTGAAAACACGTTCATATTAAGGAAAGGTTTAACCCATTACCTGGTAGAGGCGCCTTTTGAACCAGACACCGAGGTTATAAATAAAACTTTTAAAATGAGTCTGAGATCATTCTCAAGCATCTGACCAGTCAGATACTTGAGAATGATCTCAGACACGGGGTTGGCTCTGTTTGCTTACATAATACTATAGATCTGATTCTACATTTTCTGCCATGGTCAAAATTTCATTTGTTAATTGATTCAATTACTTAATAATTGCAATTATTTTTTCTTACATGGATATTCATCAGACAAATGGTTCGAGTGTCTCTAAAGCGATTGTTTAATTACTTAATATGGATATCTTTTTTTTAAAAAAAAAAGATGGATGCTAAATGTAGAACTAAAGTAATGCAGAAAACTCCAATAGGAGTTTTATGAGATCATTTCGTCCTGCATTCATTAGCCACTTGTCTTTAACACACAGATTTAGAATCGCAGTAGAGCAGTTGTACTACACTATAGAGAAGTCCTAAACACGACAAGAATCTATTTCAACATGTATTCTCATGCGGAAAGACTAATGTTTGCCCAATCGCTAATCTGCTGACCATTTTAGTTTAGTCCGATACGTTCAAGTTATTTGAAAAACTATTGACCGAGTGTTAAACATCTTGGTTCCCGATGAGAAACCGAGTTACTTGTGCGCTTATCTGGATCCAAGCTGTTTGCAAATGCGAGTCACGTCGCGCTTAGCATGAATATTCATATAAGAAATAATTACGCCATGAATATTAAATAGATTAATTTGTTATAACAGCACATTGACACAGGTATTTTTGGCCATGGCAAGAAACTGTAGAATTACCGAAAGCAAACAGAGCAGACCCTGATCAGACGGCTCCTATAGGAGCCGTCTGATCTGGGTCTACTCTGTTTGCAAAAGCGTAGAAATGTGTACTCATGATCCATATCATGGAGTAGGTGGTTAAAATGTAGATACATGTATGTACAGCTGAAAATAGAGCTTTGACCGTGCATTTTCATAAAATCGATATTGAAAGCTATACTGCTAGATAACATCTCTTTCAAACCTACAAGCGTGGATTGTTAGAGCTGTTGGATCGTTTTAGTTTGGTGTAGATTATTACAGAAGCATAAATTGTAAATTATTACAGTTGCATGTTACCACAGCTATATGTATGGTATATTATTACAATAACAGTAATATTTATGGTAGATTATTACATTTTGCAGGTTATCCCAGCTGTATACAGGTGTATGGTAGATTATTATAGTTACATGTACATGTATAGCAGATTATTACAGTTGTAGATTATTACAGTGACGCGCACTTGTAGAATTTTTACAGTTGCATGTATTGTAGAGTATTGCAATTACATGTATGGTACATGTATATTATTACAGCTATAATTATGTTCTGTATTATAATTACAGCTGCATGCCTTGCAGATTAATTATAGGTACATGTACATGTATTGTAGATTATTACAATTTCTCCATCTACACGAAGCACACAGCGATTACTGATAAACGTTCATAAAATCGTAAGACATTGAGAAGGGTTTTATTTAGACAATATATGCTTTTTTGCTTAGAGCTTATACCTTGCTATATGTAGAATTTTCGGAGAGAGCAGAATCTCGTATGTGTGTCTAGACATTGCACAATCAGTTTATTGCGGCTACCTTTGATTCAACACCGAATACGATTCTAAGCAGTTTCACAAATGTAACGTTTTACGCAACTCTTTACTCTATAAATACGCCTTGAGAACTACTCATTTGCAAACAAAAGCGTTGAAGACGTATGTATGGAGTAAAGAGTTACCCTAAATGTTTGGACATCAAGTCCGACCACTACACTAGTTTATAAGCTGAATAATTCAATTTGGCACTATTATAATAGCATTAATTTCGACTGACAGCATGATAAATAGTTTAGATTCTGATTAACTCATTCCCTCATAAACTATTTTTATATCCAACCACTTTGAATGAATCTACCCAAAAGGAGCATTAACTACAGAAAAGGAAAACATTAGAATTTTGTAGTTTGAAACCATTGTGATAAATAGAGCATTTGCTCCTATAGGAGCAAATGCTCTATTTATCACAATGGTTTCACAAAGTGACTTTTGCAGAGTCGTCAAAAGTCGTCCATATGAGGGAATGGGTTAAACATTTCGATTTGGTTCTGAACTGTTTGCCTAAGTTTGTATGTTCGAATACTTTGGGTGTTTAGAGTAATCACTTGTTCTATTATCTATGACATCCATGAAAATTCAGTCATCGGCAGTTGAATCACGAATGCAATTTGCTTTTAAATGTAACTTTATATCTTTTGTATGTCACGTCACAAACAAACTGACAGCCATGTTCTTTAACACTTTCATTGCCAAATATTGTCGTCTGCAATATTTTTCGTCTGCACATTTTTGGTAATTTAAATTTTCTTCTTTTTTGTTTAAATAAAACATAATTATAGCACCAATCAGTTTGGACACTGATGAGACGCCGAGTTACTCGGGGTCTCATCTGGATCCAAACTGCTTATACAATGTATAGGTAATCACAGATGCGATATTGGCAGCGAAAGAGTTGATCGAAAGCTTGTTTGGACCTAATTAAATAAGTTGCCCCATCATCGTCCTAAACATAATGTCTGGTGTAAACCTTAGCTGATGCAATTTTATTTACTTTCAATGCGTTCTGTTTCCGAAACTATTCACAGAGTGTCAGACAGTTTGGATCCTGATCAGACTCTGATTTACATGAACTAATTTACATGAACTCTTGATAGCCTTCGTAACCAATGAGTTACCATTGAAACGTCTTATTTAAAATCGTTCGACTGAAATTATCGTAAGTTCTAGCGCAACTGGAAGTTAAACATTTTGTTAATTTTTTTCGGCAAAATGAGAATTGAGAAACACAGGTTGAGACCATAGGTGCCATACGCGTGACAAATCCATAAACACTACAAGAAAACATCTTCAAATACACATCATACTGTGATAGAAAACAGCTTTGAAATGTTTTTTTCGTATACATGTAGTATAATACTATGTACATAGTATTATACTGTACGAAAAAAATATAGCTTTTTAAAATTGAAGACGTGTGTCAGTACTTAGTATTTATGAAAATTTAATGGTCACGCGCCTGGCCCCTGTGGTATGTTCAGCGCGAAGTCCCTGTTCAGGCGCCGCTTTGAAAATACTTCTTCTGATCTAGGACTAATCTGTTTTTCAATATGCATATTAATTTAGTGACATTGGCGGCGAAATAGTTAAAACCCTTTACCTCATATAAAAGCTTTTTCACACCTTTGCAAACAGAGTCGACCCAGATCAGACGGCTCATGTAGGAACCGTCTGATCATGTTCTGTTCCGTTTGCTTATGACAATATAGATGTGATGCTAGTTAAAAAGCAAAGAAATGAAACTTTTGCATTATTAATTTCAGCTAATGGATTTTCATTATGTCATTATTTCTTTCATGAATAATATGGAACAAGTAAAGAATTAACGTTGTGCATGGATATAGTACTCACCTTTTTATAAGAGGAATTTTACTTTGCTTTCGTATGTACAGTAAAACCTCTCTATAACGGCCACTAAATTGTGTTAATTGGTTGGTATTTAGGGCAGGTGAATGCTTAAAGCAATGTGAAAGTAAAACAGAACGTTCCTATAGGAGCGTTCTGTTTTACTTTCACATTGCTTTAAGCAGCCACCTGCCTTTAACACAACATACTTTTATGTAATTTAGTGGTCGTTACAGAGAGGTTTTACTGTAATCAAGTTTCATGTATAGGTCTACAGATTGTAAGTCGTCTGCAAAACTTACCGCCTACTTTAATTTTTATCTGTAAACGCTAATATTATTTTGTCTTTCTCAAGCATAATGACAGTAACAAACAGCTTGGATTATACCGAGACGGAAAATTATTCAGCGTATTATCTGAATCTAAACTGTTTGTAAAGGCGGCCATATATAGGTTGTCTGCCATCTACAGTGAAAATATTAAGATATTTGATAGAAATCTTTAAAGCGACCATCAAAAAGAGGTCTAATTAAGGGTCTGTAAGACAGGTGGTAGCTTAATGCAGGTCAAAAGTTGCTATAGGAGCTTTCTGCATTACTTTTGTCTAGCGTTATGCAACCACCTGCTTTGTAAGATTCATGTGTCTAACCAATATAATCGATTATCAAAAAGATGTATAATTAAGGGTCTGTAAGGCAGGTGGTAGCTTCATGCAGGTAAAAAGTAAGTACTTTTGTCCTGCTTTAAGCATCCACCTGCCTTTTAAAATTCCTGTGTGTAATCAATATACGGTCGCTTAAGACAGGTTCTGCTGTAGTACAGTAAAACCCCGCTAATGCGACCACCTAAAAGAGGTATAATTCTAGGTGCTAGATGCAAGTGGTAGCTTAATGCAGGGCAAAAGTAATGCGCATTACTTTTGTCCTACATTAAGCATCCACCTGCTTATAAAGACACCCGTGTTTATTCATTAAGTGGTCGCATTAGAGGAGTTCTACTGTATATACAATGTACATGTATATCGCAAAAATATACCCGTTTACTGTGATATTTTACTTATTCATTGATTGTTTTTCTTAATTAAGAAACACTTCAATCAGTGTTAAAATCGTTTGGATCCTTTTCAAAGGAAAGCACTGTTGTACATATAATTTCAAAAGTTCTAGCAGACGACTTTGTGGCAGACGACCATAACAAAATTATGGTACAGCCGATTACCTTTTTACGTGCTTCAAGATAATTGTCTTTTAATTTGAATTACCGGTGAAATATTGCTGTTAAAAGACGTGTGCCAAGGTGTCTAATTGGTTTCATTTTTAAGACATGTGGAAATAATTCGTCGCTTGATCTAAATTTTACCTACTTTTCCTTTATCTGTAAAATTTAATCCTTATCACGCTCACAGCGATCCGAGTCGCATTTACAAACAGCTTGAATCCAGATGAGACGCCGAGTTAGGATTCAAGCTGTTTGACACTCGGGTAAAACGTGCGGCAGGGCACTTGATAGAAGATTGCCTAAAAGCTTGATCGAATTGGAGGTAGTCAACATTACACCAGATTCAAAGTTGAGCAGACTTTTTTTCTCAGCGGAATAAGAGTTATTCCTTTCCCTGTTCTACGTTTATTCCAAATGTCAATGCCTACTCAATAATCATGGAAAAATAGTTACAGTGAAATATGGAAATTAGAACATTGCAGGCATATTTTAGAAAGTAAAGAAACAGATCATTCAAATTCCATTAGCAAACAGAGCAGACCCTGATCAGACGGCTCCTATAGGAGCCGTCTGATCTGGATCTACTCTTTTTGCAAATGCGTGAAAACACGTTTTTATGAGGGAAAGGGTCAAGGCATTCATAGCCTGTATTTATATTTATACATCGGAACTTATCTTCAATACAGGTGTGCGTTCTTTATTGACACAAGAAATCAATTAACCCTTTTCCCGCTACACACGGCCTCACTCGAATCTGCAAACAGCTTGGATCTAGATGAGACGCCGAGTAACTCGGCGTCTCATCAAGATCCTAGCTGTTTGACACCCGGTCAATAGTTTCTCAAAATCTTGAACAAATCGGAAGGAGAAATATATTGCACACGTTCAGAATTTGAGCAGATATTATTTTTATTCATAATGGTGTAAGGGCTGGCCTCTATTGAATACCGTAGTAAATCTTACGCACATGTCTACCATTTACACTTCTCTCCGTAACTTGTAATAAACATGTCCGATCTTCAAAACGGGGACAAACTGATAATTAACCCTTTCAACGCTGAATTTTCAAATGGACTTTTCCGAAATTCAGACAGGTCAAACTTACCGTGACTATGCAGGGGATGTTTTTAAAGAAAAAAGTGTAACAAGACAAACAGTGCAGACTCTGATGAGAGGGTTCCTCTAGGAGCCCTCTCATCTGGGTCTACACGGTTTACAAAGAACATTAGTGACTCGTTTCCTCGCACTGAAAGGGTTAGGTTTGCAAAACTTATACAATGTTTTCGTTTATCTGATCACTAAGATAATTTTTACAGTACATGAAAGCAATTGCCCAATTACGATACAACTTGTCGTAAACGATATTATAGTGATTGGACACAGGGTTCTTGTGAAGCAGGTAGGGCCTCGTTGCTTAATACTGGACAAAAGTAATGTAGAAAGTTCCTATAGGAGCCTTTTGCATTGCCTTTGAAATGCATTAAGCTACCACTTGTTTTGCATACCAATACAGTAAAACCTCTCTATAGCGACCACTAAACTACATCAAATATTTTGTGTTTAAGGCAGATGGCTGTTTAAAGCAAGGTGAAAGTAAAACAGAACGCTCCTATACGTTCGCCTTGCTTTAAGCTGCCACCTGCCCTAAATACCAAATAATTAACGCAATTTAGTGGCCGTTATAGAGAGATTTTACTGTAATTCGATCTCTGTTTGATGATGAGTTGTTTCCCGGCGTCTTCTCCGGAGCTACATTGTTTGCAAATGTAATCCAGGGTCCATGCTTATAAAGCTTTTAGTTGAGTCTGAGTTTCGTTCTCAAGCTTTTGATTGGTCAGATTTGAGTTCTCAAGCTTTTGATTGGTCAGATTTGAGCCAGAGGCTCAAATCTGACCAATCAAAAGCTTGAGAACGTACTCAGACTCAACTAAAAGTTTTATAAGCAGGGACCCAGGTTTCATACGTATATGAGTAGCACGAACGGACGACATGGATATAAATGATAAAAATATGTTTTATAATCATTCCAAGGCACTTAACCATTAATCTGCTGTATAATTAGAACTGATCCATCCCTTTTTGAATTTTAATTAATCATTTACCTATTTGATGATTAAAAAGGCATTTAGTGGTCGAAATATTAGATCAGAGCAATTCAAGTATTTATGTATTATATTAATTCCCTTATCAAAAGTTTTTTTGATAAAATACATAACCTATTTAAACAGGTTGATATCAACACAAGAGTCAATATGTTTAATGTTATTGTTGGTTGCAAAAAGCAATACAAAGGGTATTTAGACATCAATATAATCTTATGTCAAATAATATATTCAATCTATAAAAGTTATATGAAGAGCGAACGAAGAGAGAAATACACACACATACTTAGAATACTTTACAACAATTTATTAACAGTTATGAGATATTTTGAGAACAAAACTCAACAGCATATTATTATATCCAAATTTATCGAAGTGTTGCGAGACATTATCTAAATGTACCAACTGATTTGATACACTGTCTAAAATGCACAATGTCTACAGTACCTTTGTAAGCTCATGGTTTCGTTTCGCAAGTGTCTCCTGAGTGTGTACATAAGGTTAAAAAAAACTGTTACTGTATATTTTTATATGTTTAGTTATAAAAAGCTTTCTTTCTTCTTATTATTTAATATAATTATACACTTGAAAGCAAACTGCGCGGTCCTCTTTCAGAAAGATACTTACAACCTTTCTGAAACGAAGTATCTGCTGTTCGCGCGTCGTTTTTTTCCAATGGGAAACATAACTGGAACCAGAAATAGGGTTAAACCGCTTGCCATATGGATATTCATGCAAGATGTATTGCATTATGTAATCTGTTTTCATAAATTTATTATTTGATCTATAGCTTTTAAAACTATGCAGATCAAACCCTGGTGAAACAATTCCACACGGATGCGTCTTATCTAGGTTTTACTTTGTAAACAACTTTAGTCTGAGCTAACGTACACTTATTACACTATAATATTATAACAGGGAACCAACGACTATAAATGTCGCAATGATCTGTGACAATACTGGTTGCCGTCATATTATGTTGACTGTATTTATGTACAGATGTAAATAATAAGCTATATTGAATAAAAGAAGCCTAAGCTTCACCCCCCCTCCCCCTCCAAAAAAAAAAAAAAATCCTTTTTTGTAATATTTTCTTCATTGTTTCATATGTGTCAAATATCCGAAAGAACCTAACTGTTTCATATGCAATAAATATCCGAAAGAACCTATCTGTTTCATAGGCGTCAAATATTCTGAAGAACCTATCTGTTTCATATTCATTGACTGTATTAAAGGACCGAACTTTTCATAATACGTCAAATGTATTAAAGGACCTATCTGTTTTATATGCGTTAAATGTATTAAAGGACATAACTGCTTTATATGCGTTAAATGTGTATATTAAAGGACCTGTTTTATATGAGCGTTAAATGTTCTAAAAACCTTAACCCTTCGCTTGCTGAATTTTAAAATACATTTCTCCTTCCTTACCCATGTCCTGTTGTATAATTACATATATCTTCACTGCGTACAAGTATTTTGCTGTGCAATCACTGCTGTGGAGTGCACTGGTTGCACAATCAACTTGTAAATAGTGCAGGAGCTGTCTCATCTGGGTCTTCACTATTTACAGGTAGGTATATTGACGCGAATAGCAAGTGCAGGGTTAACTATGTCATACGCGTTTTACTGCCCCAGAGAACTCGTCTACATGTCGATTGGGGTATAAATGTCCTGATGAGTGCTATAAGTTTAGAGTATAGAATATGAAAAATACAAACTAAAGTATGAACAGAGAAATGCGGACATCATTAACCTTTAGCGATGACATAGATAACGCATGCCTCTTAATTATATGTACGTTTTTTCGTTTCCTCAGGGCTAAATAGCCCTGTCTGTATCTGATAACAGCACAAGCGTTCTAAATATGACATTGAAATATTCTATAACATGTAAAATGTCACACATGCAGGTTTAAACAAAGGTCAAAATGCAAATAATTTTGTAAATTTGATTGACACGTAGATCGATATGTATATTATCTCTTTCAACACGCTGACCCAATTTTCATGACCTTAACTAATAGTTGGGGTCCAGATGATTCAAACAGTTTGAAATGCAAGACACTGTTTTCTGAAAAAAAAAGAAAGATAACTATACTTTTAGAATTGTAGTAGCAGAACGATAATTTTCGCAGACAAGAATAACGCGTTCGTTGAGGTAATTGCCATGAATACGCCGTGCCATAAGATCACAATGATCACATACACCTGTCTCATGTTTGGGTCTTAAAAGTAGGTTGTAGCTGAATGCAGGACGAACCAATGCAGAAAGCTCCAACGGAATTTCGCTCGCTCTATCTCTGTCCGCCTCTCTTTATCTCTGTCGCTCTGTTTGTCTCTGTTTCTGTCTTTGTCTCTCTGTCTGTCTGTGTCTGTCTGTGTCTGTCTCTATGTCTGTCTCTCTGTGCCTGTCTATTTATTTATTTGTCTGCTTGTCTGTCTGTCTCCGTCTGTCTATGTGTATTTCTGTCTCACTCTTTCCTTCTCTCTGTCTGTCTTTCACTCGCTCTCTCTCTCTCTCTCTCTGTTTTCCATTCCCTCTCTCTCTTTTTCTCTCTCTTTCTCTCTCTCTCTGTCTCTGCCTGTCTCTGAGTCTGCGTATGTCTGTGTTTGTGTGTGTCTGTCTCTATCTTCTCTCTATCTCTGTCTCTCTGTCTCTCTGTCTCTCTGTCTCTGTCTCTGTCTCTGTCTCTGTCTGTCTCTCTCTCTCTCTGTCTCTCTTTCTCTCCCTCTAGTCCGTCTGTCTCTCACTCTCTTTTTTCTTCTCTCTCTCTTTCTCTCTGTCTCTGTCCGTATGTCGTTGTCTGTCTCTGTATGTCTGTGTCTGTCTCTCTCTGTCTTTCTATGTCTGTCCGTGTCTGCATGTCTGTCTATATGTCTGTCTGATGGGCGAGACTCCATTCAAGAATCAAACAACATATATCCTGATGACAAACAAACAGTGACTCGTCGCACTCTATTTGGCATACATTTTATATAGCTTGAGACTTGAACAGTATAGATAACACATATTCGATATAGGGAACAAGTGAGCAGGAGTTACCTTTCTTTACATGTCGAGTTGCGATGATTCAAAGTTTAGTACAGTACTCCTAAAGTTTGTTCTAACCTTTTCAGTGCATGATACGAGCCACCAATGCCATTTACAACCAGCGTAGACCCTGACGAGAAGCCCTCTTACTAGTATCTGCACTGTTTCTCATTTTACATGTTTCTTTAAAAACAATCCCTAAATATTCACAGTAAGTTTTGGAATAGTCCATTTGAAAATTCAGCGTTGAAAGGACTCAACTAACCTAAGCTCTTTTCTTTCGCAATGATGCACTACATTGTACATCTACTGTACAATTATTTCTGCAGTAGACTGAGTTGGGTGACTGCGACACTTCAGTCATAGTCTACTACAGTAGAACCTGTCTAAGGCGGTCATCAAAAATGGGAATAAGTATTGGGCTCTAAGGCAGGTGGTAGCTTAATGCAGGTCAAAAGCAATGCCGAACGCTCCTTTAGGAGCGTTCTGTATTACGTGTGTCCTTCATTAAGCGACCACCTGCTTTAAGATACCTATGTTCAATAAATGAATGACCGCTCAGGACAGGTTCTGCTGTAAGCACAAACTGACTGACGTTTGCAAACAGCTTGGATTCAGATGAGAGGGCGAGTTACTCATGATGTTATACTTCTTACATAAATACAGTAGAACATGGCTTAACCCTTTACTCCATGAATATTCATGTAGGACATAATGTCATCATGAATATCAATTAGATCAATTTGTTTAGTAGCACATGGACACAGAAAGTTTTGTCTATGGCAGAAACAGCAAATTCATGCCTATATTATATCATAAGCAACAGTGCATACCCTGGTCAGACGGCCCCTGTAGGAGCCGTCTGATCTGGGTCTACTAGGGTTACATGTAAGTGACTTTGAATTGATAGAGTACAGCAATCTTACAAAGCAGGAGATTGCTCAATGCAGGGCAAAAGTAATACAGAAAGTTCCTACATGTGCTTTCTGTATTACTTTTGACCTGCATTAAGCTACCACCTGCCTCTTTTTGATAGTATATTCACCAGGTAAAGGGTTCCATGTATTGAGCATAGGTTTGCTTTGCTCGTGAATGTGATTGCTTTCGATAAAAAATTCACGAATGCTCGTTTACGTTCCTCATTAATTGTTTAATTGTCAATGATGAAGTTAACGTGACTTTGGCGGCATTGTCGTTAGGAGACATTTTTTCATATCTTTCCCAGCCCGCGGCAATTTATAAACGCCAATTATGTTTATTTCATTTCTTTTACTGATTGGTCATTGGGTAATTGAATGAAACGAATCAGTAATAGTGAGAAACGCTTCCGGGCTCTAGTGCTAGTCGAGAAAAATATAATGTTTGCTTCTGATAGCCGGTATTGCTTTACATTAGAACCTGTCCTGGGCAGGTATTTATTTATTTAAAATAGGATCATTAAAAAGCAGTTTATTGCTTAATGCATACAGCAATAATGTAGAAAGTCCCATCCTCCAAACTAGTTGCTGGTTCTAACCGTGTATCGGTTTCCTTCACTTTCTACTACAATGTATTTCCTTCTGACCAAGCGTAATAACCTTAGGTTCGAGCATACCATCTGTGTAACCATGACGCCTTGAGTAGGACAGACACCTCACCTCAAATAAAGTGTCCTCTTGTTGGGCCACGGGGTGGGTAGGGAGCATTGGCGATGAAGCACCATGACACAATCCCAACACCAAAATGTGGCTCAGGCCGGAATCGACCGAATCAGCGTCTGAAGCAGAAACTTTCACCAGACTGGGAGAGGGAATGGACACCATGAAAACAACTGTGGGTTTGGTTTGGTTTTATCGGCTTTTACGTCGTTTTAACAGTAGTTCAATCATATCAAGACGTCTAGCTAATTACAGGTGGAGGAAGACCCCAGAAGCTCTTCTGTGCACGGAATAAATTGCATTGTTTCGTGCACAGAAGAACATCTGGATTGAACCATCGACCTACCGCAAGCCAGCTGGAAGGCTTCCTCACATGAAAAATCCAAATGCCCTGACCGAGACTAAACGATTGTCAGTCGAAGACCATAACCACTCGGCCACGGAGGCACCCAACAAATGTGGGATTATCCCCGTTTGTTCAAACCGTACACAACATGGTAACAATCTTGAAGTCAGCTTGTTAATGAGTTTATGGATTTTAATGTAACATCTAAATATGTGGCCTAGTCAGCGGGCCGGGCATTGGGATTGCTAATTTGTAAGTATAAGCAGAATGGAGGTTCCCATATAATGTTTATACGAAACTGTATGACTCCTTAGTATGGCCAGTGATAAGTTATGGGGCTGCAATGTGGGGAACTAAAACATTTTCATGTATTGATGTTATTCATAATCGTGCAATGAGGTTCTTTCTTGGAGTAGGCAAGTACACTCCCAATGCAGCGGTCATATGGGATATGGAATGGGATCCAACATATATTAAACTTTTACGAAGTGCGTCTATATTCTGGGTAAAATGTGTGAATATGGATTTTAGCAGAACAAATAACCATGTATTTTATATTGCATTAATCAGTCTAGTTCTTTCGTCCATGTAAATTCTGCTAGATCTGGTGGTAACGGTAATGATGGATATTTTACGGAAATTTCGTAATGAGGCACATCTGTGCAGTCTTGACATTCAGCTTTTAACTGTATTTGGTAATGAGATTAGCACTATTTGCATCGTTTAGTTTTGTTCTGGTTTGGTTTCTCGAAATTTGATGTATAATAATCAAGAAACAGTGCGTTGTGATAAATATACTTATTAGTCTCTTATAATTCTCTTTTGAATAGCATGATTAAATCTGGTTTATGATTGCATGTGTATGTAAATAATGTGTACCATGATGAGACTGAAATAAAGAACAGTCAGCTGGCAAAATATCCAGTAAAATGCGCATATTGTGGTTCAGACATTTATAGTTTGGAAAAAGTCAAAAGAAATTACACGAAAAAAATGTCTCACTATTGCCATGATTGCGACCACATACTATAATAACATTAACACTCTGTAAAAGCAATTGGTTGTGTACTGCTGGGAAAACCCAAGAGGATCTTTCTGCATAGTTTTCTTTTGAGTGGTCGTACATGCATTTATTTTAACAATACTTTACTGTAACACGAGTTCTTATCCTGAGTCTACAACATTAGTGGAACATATTCCAATTGGGACAATAAAAATGCAGTAAAATGACCCAAACTCAAACAGATTCCAGTGCTATGAATAGCCCGTGTAAAATCCTGCGAAGGAAACCCGTGCAAAGGCAACATAAAACAGACTGTCCAATCTTGTTCGACGGTGGTAAGTACTGTTTGTATCCAACGTCTATAACAAACTACATGTATAGATTTGCTGCAATGGACACATACTTCAAGCATAAGCATTCTCCAGGTTTACAACAGTGTAAGAAACAACACTTAACCAATGGCTATGCATAATGACCAAAGAAAATTACTAAAGCACACGTTGCTAAATGTTTTTATTTGGAAGTCTATGCGTGTTTGTACGGACAGGGTGGCGTAATGATAGGGCGTGCCAAATTCTAATTTGGTCAGTGTTTATTAAGTGGTTATAAGTTTTATTTATTACGCTAACCGTGACTGCTTAACTGTTAAATTTTCTCTTAATGCACACTAAATTACATAATTTTAATGATATTGAATACATACGCTTTCAATAGTATTGCCCAAGGTTGAAAAGTACAGTAAACCCCTCTAAAGCAGATGTTAAGTTTAGTATAAATATCGGTCTTGGAGACAGGTGGCAGCTTAATGCAGGATGAAATTCATGAAGAAAGCTCCTCTAGGAATTTTCTGCCTGACTTTCACCATGCATTAAGCAGCCACCTGCCTTAAAGTATCTAGATTTTTCTCTACTAGAATTCCAGTTTAAAGGGGCTTTATTGTATAACTGTATAGCCAAGCTGATTTGTGTATGAAATAAACAACACCCAAATCGAACGTGACATATACAGTGATTTATTACGAATCTAATCATTGCTACGTTTGTTCCGTTTTCATAAACGGAATGCATAAAACATTAACAGGTGAACACTATCGACGCTATGTGACATTTTCAATGTCGCATTGCCGTAACACCTTGCACATCTATCTACCTGTTGGACACTGGCCTATCCATCACCTCCTCCCTATTATACAGTAGAAGCTGTATTAAGCTATCGTTAAAAGGGGTCCAATTAGGGGTCTATAAGACAGATGGTAGCTTATTGCAGGTCGAATGGAATTTCCTGCTTTACTTTTGCACTGCATTAAGTTTTTAACCATTCTCTTGCTGAATTTTAAAATGCATTTCTTCTTCTTTACCCATGCCCTGTGGTATAATTACATATAGCTTCATTGTCTACAATTATTTCTCTGTGCAATCACTGCTGTGGAGTGCACTGGTTGCACAATCAATTTGTAAATAGTGCAGACCCTGATGAGACAGCTCCTGCATGAGCTGTCTCATCTGGGTCTCCACTATTTACAGGTTGGTATATTGACGTGAACAGCAAGCGAAGGGTTAAGACCATTAGGTTCAATAAATGAATGGTTGCTTAGGACAGGTTGCATTTCATATGCCAGAATTTACTGAATGTCATACAATTCTGTAAGAAAATTTATCAAATTAGAGCAGTCGTTTTCAAGAAGTACACTGTAGGCCAATATTCGACAATTTGGTCGTGTTTTCATCCCAATACTCGACAATATGGTCGTGTTTTCATCCTCTAGCATGATGAATATTTATACACAATAATAAATATTCTGATTCTTGTATTAAAATATAAATTAAGGAAAATCCCTGCCATGACAGTGGTCGCATTGACAATACTTTTCTGTATTTGCACAGGCACATCTCTTGTTAAAACTCTCTGTAAACATGTAAACTAATCTATATCAACATAAGAAAAATGTGGACACGAATAAAAAATATACTGTGTATCTTAAGAGTTGTTAAAATGTTACAAGTTTGTACATGCAAAAACAAGTGGAACACTTTACTGAGCTTAAACTTAACCATTTATTGCACAAATACGCCGTTCTATGCCTTTGCAAACAGAGTAGATTCTGATCAGACGGCTCCTATACGAACCGTCTGATCAGAGTCTGCTCTGTTTGCTTATCAAATAATATAGATCTGGTTCTACAGTTTCTGTTCTGGCAAACAATTCATGTATCAATATGTCATTTTAAAAATAAATCTAATTACATGTAATATTAATGATGTTTTAATTTCTGGCACGCATATTCATGGAGTAAAGGCTTAAACCGGGGCCTAGTGAATATTCATACATTCTTGTATTAACCCTTTCCCTGTTCTAAATTTAGCTCAGATTTCAATACCTACTGAATATTCATTAGCAAAATAGTTAGAGAGAAATATTGAAGGTGGAGCATTGTAGGCATTTTAGAAAGCAAAGAAACAGATCCATCAAATTCGAATAAGCAAACAGAGCAGACCCTGATCAGACGGCTCCTCTAGGAGCCGTCTGATCTGGGTCTACTCTGTTTGCAAATGCGTGAAAACACGTTTATATGAGGGAAAGGGTTAAAATATAACATGAGGGAATATATTGCCATACCGAACAGAAGATAATGAGATAGTAATGCACGGGCAAACGGAGCAGATCCTCGTCCGTCAGGTGCTACAGGGTTTGTCTGATCCGAATCTACTCTGTTTTTTCAAAGCGTTAAAAGCTGAGACTATCATGTAAATGGTTAAACAAATAAATGTATAAGAAACATGATCTTTGAAAATAAGACAGACGAAAGTACTTCCGGAAATAAGTGTCAAGTGTGTCAAGACTTTTTTTCACCATTTTTTTTAATGCAGATGACAAGTATAGAAACGAGATTTGAGTGACACTCTGTTTTTGTCTGTTAGCAATACAATACGAACAGATTTACTTGCTCGAGCGTAACAGTAAGCGTAAAATTGAACCGTAAACTTATTAAATGACTTTTCTTTTGTCCAAATAAATGGAATAAGTGAACTCAAGAAATTGGTAAGTATAAGAAAATCACTTAAGTCTTTTCCTTTTAACCGCGACTCGACTCGCATTTACCATACAGCTTTGATGCTTATGAAACGCCGGGTAACTCGGCATCTAATCAGGATCCAAGCTGTTTGACACTCACTCGGTTAACAGTTTCTCACAAAGTTTGATCGAATCGGAAGTAGTCACACTTACACCAGTTCAAATTGTTAGCTAACATTTTATTTTACAGCGGACTAAAGGTTAACCCTTGTCTTCATATAAACGACTTTTCTTGCGTTTGCAAACAGAGTAGACTCAGATCAGACGGCTCCTGTAGGATCCGTCTGATCCAGGTCTGCCCTGTTTGCTAATGTAATATGACAAATCTGTTTCCATAGTTTTTCAAATGGCTAAAACGTTCCACCCTCGATATTTTATAATAACTATTTTGTCCATATATATCCAGTAGGTATTGAAAATTGGAATAAATATACAACAGGGAAAGGGTTAAGTTGACTAAACACCATTCGTAAATTATCTCTAGTCATGACGCTTTGCAAGCTCGTGACTAAGTCCTGGTCATCGTGCGGGCAGTTTAGACCCAGATGAGACTTACGTACCCGTGTCATCTCAAAGGTGTCCGAACTATTTCACATTTCGGAATTTTTAAAAGAAACAATTGAAACTTGAAGCAAACGACACCCAGTTTGCATATGACAACCAATTCGCGTGCTTATCTTTGCGCCTTAATGTAGTTGTCCTCTGAAAAATTGTTTTCTAATACAGTTAATGTGTTATTCTATTAGGAAGAAAAATAAAATAAAAACAACAACAAACAAAACACAACAACCAAAACAACCACAGTGACAAAAAGTTCAGATTCATATGAGCTGTCGAACTATTCTGTAACTCGTCTGGATCCAAACTCTAAATACTGTCGCAAATTCGCCTCCAGCGTGTGCCCTGTAACCCTCTGGATTCGGGACACGCGTGCATTGTCATTTGCAAACAGTGTAGACCCAGAACAGAGGGCTCATAGATGAGCCCTCTGATCAGGATCTGCACTGTTTGTCATTCAAAATCATCTGTCCAGTTAAAGCCTTTCATACTGAATGGACTCTATAGCTAAACACTGATGGGCTATTCCACTGTGACAATACAGCGTTGAAAGGGTTAAACCCAAACCGCGCCTTATCGCTTAACCCAAGTATTGTATTACAGTGAACGAAAGAACTTTCAACTTTTAACAACAAACGAAATTAGCCTGTCTGGTTAGGTTTAAAGTCAATAAACAAATATTGTTGGAGCTTGTCCACGATTATAAACAAAGGCCTGATATAGCGGTTATAAAATTAATTGCTTCTCGATGAAGTGAGAAAGTTTTTAAAGCGGCTTTAATGGCAGAAGTTGCACCTTACCGTGTGTTTGTTTAACACGAGAGTGACAACTCGGAGAATATTGAGAATAGGAATAGACAGTAGCAGGAAGAGAAGCCACGAACTGATGTGATACGGGTAAGTGGGATTCTGTATCTATTTAAAATATTTTAACCATTTACCTCATGAATATCCAGGTAAGAAATGATAGTATTATGAATATTAATTAGTTATTTTTTTATAATGACACATGAACGCAGAAACCTTTGGCCAATGACAGAAACTTTATAATCATAACCATATTATTTAATAAGCAAGCGGAGCAGACCCTGATCAGACGGCTCCTATAGGAGCCGTCTGATCTGGGTCTACTCTGTTTGCAAAGGTGTAGAAAGGCATATTTATGGAGTAATAATAATAATAAATACTTTATTTAACGAGAGTACTCATTTGGTTATGACCAATCTTCCAAGGGTTAACCATTTACCTCATGAATATTTATACAATACATAATGACTGTATGGACTATGGATGTTGATTAGCGAACTTGTTATAATGACATTATGAACAGGGGAAGTTTTCACCATGGCAGAAACCGTAGAATCTGATTAACCCATTTGCTCCCACGATCCCATATATGAGATGTAGGCAAACAGTGTAGACTCTGATCAGACGCCGCATAATGCGGCGTCTGATCAGAGTCTACACTGTTTGCTGATAGGAAATTCAATATAAAACAAAACAAAAATGAAATTTTAGACCAGACATCCCTTAGATGAAAAAATAGACTAATCCAATATATAAACATGGAATAATCCACCGGGAGCAAATGGGTTAATATTATGTCTTAAGCAAACAGTAGAACCTGATCATACTTTCATTGGAGGAGCCGTCTGATCTGGATCTTACCTGTTTGCAAATATGCCAAAAGACGCATGTGTGATATAATGGGCTAACTTCGTTCGTTCAAGCTTTTTAGAAACTTCTGACTTCAAACAACTTGGACCCTGATAAAACGCCGAATTACTTGGCGTCTCATTTGGATCCACCCTGTTTGCAATTGCCAGTCAGGTCGCTGGAAGAAGGACACATATTAATAAAATAATTCCTGCTAAATAGTCACATGACCTTATTATATATTTTGTTACAATTAAGTAAAACAACAACATTCATAATTGGAAGAGTTTTTCATGGATATTCATTAGGTAAAGAGTGAATAATCTGCATGGAACATCAGAAAGCCAAGCAAGTTGCGATCAGCAATCAATGGATACATTCGGCCATACCCTGAATACCATGGGTCTAATAACACAAGGTGTTTCTGTTAGGTTAAGGGTTGGACAAGTCAATTACATGCTAATTTAAACGTTAGCAAAGATAAATAAGTTCGCCAATATTTAGCAGAGACTGTTGCATACAGTCGAGTCTGGCTCATGCGAACGCATTAATTCATTACCACAGGAGTCTGTAAAACAGGTTGTAGCTTAATGCAGGGCAAAATTAATGCAAAAAGCTCCTATATGAGCTTTTTTGCATAACTTTTGCCCTGCATTAAGCTACCACCTGTTTTAAAAAAAAAAAACGGAATTAGAGTGGTTGTATCAGGTAGACTATAGTATGTTCTATCGATGTTACAAAATAGAGGAACGTAATTAATGTTGACACAACCTGTGACACAGCCCTATTTTGCTGGCACGTGTACATGCAATCTATTTATCTTGTTTAATGATTATTTTGTACAAATATTGGCAATAAATTATATCTAAAATTTGGAACGAATTTAAAATTGCAATTAATAGTATTTTGATGCTTTTTTACCCCGCCTGAGCACAATGTTCTTATGCTGAGCTTTAACCATCATTGAATGCCCGCCGTCCTTCGTCAGATGTCGTCCACATTTCATTTATTTACTAAAAACTCGACACACTACGAACTTTTAGTAATGAAGAATTTATGTCTTTGTAGACAGATGGCTGCTTAACCCTTTCGGCGCCAAATTTCTAATTGTCGTCTGCAATCCAAGTTTGTTAAATCATTCAGTAAAATAGGGAAATGAGATAAATAAATACAAATTTCAAAGGAATAAAGCACATCTATATAGAAATAGAGATTGAGACAAATAGTGAAGTCCCTGATCAGACTCCGCCTTGAAAAGGCGGCGTCTGATCTGGGACTGCACTATTTTGTCATGGTGCATTTATGCGACTGCGGCGGTGAAAGGGTTAATGCACGATGAAAGTCATGCAGAAAGCTCCTAGAGGGGTTTTCTGCATGACTCTCATCCTGCATTAAGCTGCCACCTGTGTTAAAGCTCAATAATAGTACTTATCTTAGTGTTCGTAGTACTTATCGAGATTTTACTGTATCTCGATCGTGTTTGATATTATGTATCTGTGTGTCCTAGTATGTGTTCTATTTCTCTTTCTCCGTTGTTTTATCGCTATTAAATCCATCTTGTTAACCATTTTCTTCGTATGAAGGTTTGTGTACGCCTTTGCAAACAGAGTACATGTACAACCATGTCAGACTCCTCCTATATGTAGGAACCGTTTGACCTGGGTCTGCTCTCTTTGCTGATGGTATACTATAGATATGATTCTACAGTTTTTGCCTGAGCCGAAATGTCGTGTGTTCGTATGCCGTTATAACAATCAGCTAATAAAAATTCATGATGAATATTCAACAGCAAAATGGTTAAATCAGAAAAAAAATAATTGAAAAGTAATAAAATGTATCTGGCTTAACATTGACGCGTAACGCCCTGCTACTTTAGGCTACATTATGTGTCATTACAATACCATATTACAGTGCTTTCCTCCAATCTTATAAAAAACATTCCTTTGTTTGTAATAGGTGGTCCATTTTTTGTATAAAATTGTATGTGTGATTTACAACATTCTCCTGTTTCATAATCTGTAACCAATTTCAAGAATAACTCAGTTGCTTCTCCACCAAATTCTATACGGTGACCACTCTTTAGAATCGTCTCTTCGAGACGATTCTAAGAAGTGGTCACAGTATAGGGTTTGGTGGAGAAATGGGGATTTTAGTATTTGGGTGTGCATCTTTATCTGTAGTTCTGCTCTGTTTTGTTCTGTTCTGTTCTGTGATTAACCTGTTGACCTTGTTTATATATATGCACTAAACTCCTTTGTTCATTTGCTGATATGTTTGTTATACAGTAGAACCTGTCTTAAGCGACCACCAAAAAGAGTATAATTTTGGGATGCGTATGGCAGGTGGGAGCTTAATGAAGATAAAAGTAATGCAGAAAGCTCCTATCCTGCTTTTTAAGATTTCAGTCCAATCAATTCAAAGTCGTTTAAGACATGTTCTACTGTAAATTTACAGACAATATGAATGCTTCTAAGATTCCAATGAAGTGCGGTTTGAGCAAAATACATAACTAAGCTATGAATTGCGTGTCCTTTGTCATTAAATAACTTATTTAAACATGTTTACACAAACATGTAAGTAGCTTTATATCTTCTTTAATCCTTACTGTTTTCAAACAGGATGTTATTAACCACACGATTGAGGTGAATTTTGGAACTGTTGCAAACAGAGTAGACCCAGATCAGGCGTCTCCTATAATAACCGTCTGATCAAGATCTGCTCTGTTTGTTTATGTAATAATATAAATTGGACCCTGCTGTTTGTGCCACCGGCAAACATCGTTTGTTCTTGATGCCATTGTATAAGTCAGACTATTAGTCAGAGCTACAGATAAAGGTGCGTATTCAAATACTGAACTCGTCATTTCTCCACCAAACCCTATGTTGTGACCACTCTTTAGAATCGTCTCGAAGAGACGATTCTAAAGAGTGGTCACTACATAGTGTTTGGTGGAGAAATAAAGAAGTAATTATTGAAAATGTCTTAATTTACGCATCTTATCAGGACCTCTGCTATTAGTATTCATATTATAATTGTTTCGCACATATATATTCACAAGGGAAAGGGTTAATCGTGTATTAGTTTTGTCATGACTAGATAATTACAAGGGAAGGGTGTATTTTTATTATATTGACACGCCTTTTGAAAGGGTCAGCCACTTTGGCTTATGAGACATGTTATTTTCTGGCACATTACCTCTCGATTACCAACTTTAATCATTTACCTCATGAATATTTATGTAACAAATAATGTGTGACCGAGTGTCAAGCCTAGGGATTAATAACAATGTTTAAGGAATGAATCGATTACATAAATAATTATTAAATATATATTTATTGTACATGCATCGATTTTTTTTAAAACTTTCTTGCCATTCCACATAGTGTCAAATAGAGTGGATTCTGATGAGATGAAGAGTTACATGGCATGATGTCATGATTTCTTAATTGCATATTCATGGGGAAAGGGTTAATAAAGGCACATTTGTCCGGTAAAACATCGACAGTTACCCACCCCTGATTAGCGAAAAATTAGCAATTTATATTTCATTTGCGCCGTTTTACTTATCCTAATCGTATTATGACAGGATAAAATATCTGCACTTCTGTCTTGCTACATTAAGCAACCACCTGACTTATAGATCTACAGTTGACGTCCTGTCCTTCACTTGATACAGACACCTGATACCTAAGCAAACAGGATAGACCAAGATCAGACAGCTCATGTCGGAGCTGTCTGATCTTAGACTGCTCTTTTTGCTTATAAAAGTATATAACATTATCTTGTACAGTTTCTATCATGGTCTAAATGCCCTGTATTATACCATTATAAAACTGCAGCTACATGTAATAAATATTCATCATATCATCCTTTCTTAAATAAATATTCATGAGGTAAAGGGTTAACTGATCACTCAGCATGGGTTTAATATGCCTTACATGTCTTCACCTTCATTGACCCCGTGTTTTTGTGCGGTCGGTATTGACATCTCTATAATAGAACACGGTCCATATCTAAGCAAAACATTTATATACTTGTACCTTGACAATTCTACAAAGGATCGAAACTTTATGACTGTCTTTAGCATGCTGCACGTTTAAATAGCCTTTGTCAGAGCGTTTAGATTCAAGAGAGACAGGGCGTAACTCGGCATTCATTTAATTTTGGATCCAGATGAAGCGCCGTGTTACTCGGCATTCATTTAATTTTGATCCCGGGGAGACGCAGTGTAGCTCGGTATTCAGTTCGTTGAACTTTCTCATATTGATTTTTATAGTGAAGAATATTGAATATTGAAACATATGACAATTATAACATTATTATGATGGTAATTTGCGAACAGTTCGAATCCAGTTCAGACCGCGACTAACTCGGCAAGTAGTCAGGATCCAAACTGTATGATGCTATAATTATGTTTTTGTTACTAATAAGGACAATATATATTTATATACGACTATATGTGTCTGCGAATGAGTCCAATGCTAACCTTTATCCTTAACCTGGCTCGCGGTAGCAAACAGCTTTGATCCAGATGATACACCGCATCTCATCTGGATAAAAGCTGTTTGACACTCGATCAACCCTGTTGCTGTTCAATATTCATTTAAGAAATGATGGCACCATGAATATTTATTAACTGAGCTTTTATAACGGTACCTGAACACATGCAGGATTTCTAGAAGTTTGGGAAAGTGTGTCGAAGAACAAAACGATCACGGTTTTGTGGTTTTCACTGCTTTATTTTCAGGTCGACGTTTCGGCATGCAGGATTTGTAATGGTAGATACTGTATAAGCACACCTATATAAATTCATTAGCAAACAGACTAGGCCCTGATCAGACAGCTCCTATAGGAGCTGTCTGATCTGGGTCTACTCTGTTTGCAAATGCGTGAAAACACGTTTCTATGAGAGAAAAGGGTTAAACACTTGATCGATTCGGTAGCAGTCAAAATCGCACCAGCTCAAAATTTTAGCAGACATTATTCATAGCAGGATAAAGCTTAATAAGTACCGTCTTTTGTATCAGTCGTCAATAGACGTAGATTTACGTGAGTTGATCTCCACGTTACCGATTTGTCGTATGGAATGTTCTTGTTCACAAGTTCAACACTTTAGTAACTTCCGTCAGTAAAACTTGTCATCTGTCACAATACTGAACATGTGTACAGTAAAGCCCGTCTAAACCGGAAGTTCGAATAAGTACCGATGCTGGTGTTTAAGACAGATGACAGTTTAATGCAGGGTGCAAGACATACATAAAGCTCCCAATGGGAGCTTTCTGTATGTCTTTCATCCTGCATTTAGCAGACATCTGCCTTAAATATCTGAATTCTCCTATGCTAAAATTCATGTTTAGAGCGATGTTACTGTATGTGTTCCATGTCTTTCCATCGTCTCATCTGGGGCCAAAATATTTGTAAAGGTCATCACATATTTGCATTTGTTGCATGAGAAGGGAATGCATATGCGACCCTTTAGCCCTCTGCGGGTGGATGAGTGATTACCTTTGCAAACAGTTTGGATCTAGATGAAACGCCGAGTAACTCGGCGTCTCGGCGTCTCATCGTGCTCTAACCTGTTTGATTATATTGATGTGTTGTTGAAAAGAAAACTTTTATTAGAACCCTCTGATTTGGGATCTACACTGTTTACAAATGCCACTACACTCGTTTACCAAATTTAAAAACCTTTTAGTCCATATATACGCATTTTAATGCATCTGCAAACAGAGTAGACCCAGATCAGACAGCTCCTGTAGGAGCCGTCTGATCAGGGTCTGCTATGTTTTCTTATGAACAGATATTTATCTGATTCAAGAGTTTCCATTTTGTTTAAACATTTCATATGTTAATATGCCATTTAAAATATCATCTAATTAATATTCGTGATGTCATTATTCGTTCATTAAAAATAATTGAGTAAAGGGCTAAGGTACATGTCTGATTCACCTACGAGCTCTCAAACTAACAAGATTACGACATAATCACTCTTTCTCACAATGTGCTTTGTCAAATATTTACTCAAAATGTGTTAAATTTCTCTTTCATTTTTATATCTAAGACTGTAAATTTAGTGGTTAATAAGATTTGCACAGCAATCGTAAGAAACACTTCGTTTGTGAGACACAATTCAACTGGTACTTAAAACTGCCCTATTTAATCTAAAGAATTATAAATCCTGCGTCCAACCATTGTTGATCTTTCATTTAAAAACTTAAATAACTCTTCCTTTTACCACCATTTATCAATTTGGGGCAAACATTTTCGAAAACACAATAGCAACAGAACTAGCTACAGTAAAAACTCGATACTACGAACTGTTAGTAATGAAGAATGTACGTCTTTGTAGGCAGGTGGCTCCTTAATGCAGGATGAAAGTCATGCAGAAATCTCCTATAGGAGCTTTCTGCATTACTTTTGACCTGTATTAAGTTACCACATGTCTTACAGACATATTATTATACCTCATTTTGATATCCGCTTAACCCTTTCCTCCATAAATACGCCTTTCTACGCCTCTGTAAAAGTCACTTTTTGAAACCATTGTGATAAATAGAGCATTTGCTCCTAACGAGTAAATGCTCTATTTATCACAATGGTTTCAGAACTACAAAATTCTAAAATTTCCTTTTCTCTAGTTAATGGTCCTTTTCGATAGATTTATTTAAAGAGGTTGGATCTAAAAATAGCCTATGAGGAAACGGGTTAAGACAGGTTCTACTGTATAAAGAAGGAGCAGAGAAATGAAGAGCAGTATGTAACCAACACGGGTCGGTATTCTACACTGAAAACAATCCGGGGGTATTAATTGTATGTAGAATTTAAAACCCTGGTCAAATTTCGATGTCGAATATGTACCTGGGAGGTTTACTTTTTTGGTGGGGTTCCTTCTCTTTGTTTCACGGACAAACAGGCCATGACATACAGTTTAACCTCTCTACAACGACCATTCAAGTCTGTCCGATTCTGGGTTTAACCCATTCCCTCCAAATGACATCTTTTTGACGCCTCCGTAAAAGTCATTTCTTGAAACTATTGTCATAAATAGAGCATTTGCTCCATAGTAGTCCAGGAGGGAATGTGAAATTCAAATGGACGTTTCCAAAATTCAAACAGGTCAAGTTTATTATGACTCTTAAGGGAATTTTAAAAGTGTAACATGACAAACAATGCAGATCCTGATGAGAGGGCTCCTCTAGGAGCTCTTCCATCTGGGTCTACACTGTTTGCAAACTACATTAGTGACCCACTTCCCACATGGAAAGTGTTAATGCAAGACGAAAACCTACAATTTGTGATTTTGCTTAAACTCTTTACCTCGTGAGCAGGCGCGGATTTAGAGGGGGGCGGAGCCGGCGTACCCCCCCCCCCCCCCTTAAATTGTAGTAATATTTTAGATCTATATACAGTAAAACCTCTCTATAACGACCACTAAATTGTGTTAATTAGTTGGTATTTAGAGCAGGTGGCTGCTTAAAGCAAGGTGAAAGTAAAACAGAACGCTCATATAGGCTTTAAGCAGCCACCTGCCTTAAACACAAAATAATTTATGTAATTTAGTGGTCGTTGTATCTACTAAAAATTAATAAAACAATGATCTAGTAGGAGTGTTTTATTTCCCTCACCCAATTAAGCTCTTTTTCAACATGTATTACAAACACACTATTTATTTATGTCATCAAACATGAAATATACCCCCCCCCCCCCCCCCCCCCCAAAAAAAAAAAAAAAATTTTTTTTTTTTTAAAAACAACAACAATATACGCCCCTCCTAATCTGAAATCCTGGATCCGCACCTGGTGAGTATGTATACAAGATTTCACGGCACTATGAGTACTATTAGTATTAAAACTAAATTTTTACAATGGTATATGAATACATGAATATTTGACCATGGAAGAAACAGTATGATAAAATCCATTTAGGTCGATAAGCAAACAGAGCATACCTTGATCAGAAGGCTCCTATATGAGCTGCCTGATCTTGGTCTAATTTGTTTGCAAAGACGTTAATATAAATATAGGTAAAGGGCTTAGTAACCACTTGCTCTTATATAAATATACCGGTACATTGTACATGTTTTTTCCAGGGCAAAACTAATGCAGATAACTCCAATAGGAACTTTCTGTATAACTTTAGTCCTATATTAAGGTACCACATGTTTTAAAAATCCAGCATTATACCTTTCTTCTTACAAATCGGTTTCAGTACAAAAGTGCACATTACAACAACGGACTGACGCATTGTTGTTTGTGTTGTTCATGTTGGTTTTGTTGTTCTTTTCAGAAATCAGCGGATTAAAGTACCTAAACTTACGCAGATAGACACGCTTTCAAAACAAAATTCGAACTGGGATAATTTCTTGTTTCAAATGTCTTTGAATAACTTCCAATAATCAAACATGGCAACAACAGAAGAGCTGTTGTCTCAAGATGGCGGACCTCTGGAAAGAAGTCACATGAGGGACATGGTCCAGAGGAACGCTCTTGAGGATGTCGCCCACGGACGAGTAGCTAAGCGTCTAGAGACTCAGAGGAAAGCGTTTGTAAGAAAAAACACCCGCGATGAGGAAGAAATGAGGACCCTTCTGTGTCGTCTTCAAAGCGAGCAGCCATCACCAGTCCTTGAGGATGAAGCTTTATGTGAGTTATTTAAAAGATGGTGCATTCTGTACAGTAGACGTTTATTCTGTACAATGGAGACCTTTTTAAGAAGCATTTCAAAAGAAATCTAACTGTACATAGGTATTTAACCATTTACTCCATAGATATGCCTTTTAACCCCTCTGCAAACAAAGTAGACCCAGATCACACTGCTTATTGGCCGTCTGATCAGGATCTGCTATGCTTGCTTATGCTATAATATAGATATGATTATATAGCAGTATCTGACATGGCCGAAAACTCCATGTGCTATAATAACAATTAAACAAATTAATATTCATAATGTTATTATTTCTTATATGAATATTCATAGGGTAAAGGGTTAAGAGGGGTTGTAGCTTAATGAAGGACTAAAGTAATACAGAAATCTCCCAACTCAGCCTTTTGTGTTCCATGTGTTCCTATCTTACACTAGATTCTTTCTTGCTTGTTTGAGCTTCCACTACAGGTAAAACTCCTCTAAATCGGAATTCTAGTAGAGAAGAATTTAGATACTTTTAGGCAGGAGGCTGTTTAATGCAGGATGAAAGTCATGCAGAAAGCTCGTCTAGGAGGAGCTGCCAACTGTCACTAAGACCGCTATATAGACAACCTTTAATGTGCAGTTTAGAGGGGTTTTAGAGGGTATATTATCAGATATTAGTCGCTTTATTTAGCGGCTTACGACATGCTTTACTATGATCTTTTACAGTTTTTGATCCATTTTTATAAAATCTTTAATGAAACTATTGACCGAGTGTCTGATCTGGGCCGTCTGATCTGTGTCTACTCAGTTTGCAAAGGCATGGGAAGGTGTATTTATGGAGTAACGGGTTAAGCCCGCTCGTGTTTACATTATACGCCCCGAAAGAACAACAGTTCATCAAGACCAAAAAAGCCATTTTAAACCTAGTTCGTGTAAATGGTATACTCTGTTTGGCAACTTCATTATAGCAAGCAAATAACAAGTCATCCATTCTTATTGCAATACACTTAATGAAGACGTTTAAAGCAATTATTTGAACAATGTAATCTGATTGTTGGCATCTCATGGCATTCGCTTTCCATTAAGTTTATATCCTTCAACGAATTATTAGAATTAGCCATTAAGGTTTAATTGTATATACGTATCATATTTCACGTCTTTGAGTTTGAAATTCTTTTGTGTAAGGCAAACTTACTCAAGTAAATCGGAAACACTGATGTTATCAATAGAAGAATGTGAAATTGTAGTAATTTCAGACGTAAATACTAGACGGTTTGTTATTCTTCTACAGTAGATTTTCGATAATAGGACCACATTATTCATTAACTCATGAGTCTATAAAAGCAGGTGGTTGCTTAATTCAGGACAAAAAAGGTCATACAGAATCTTTCTGTATAACTTTTGACCTGAACGAAGCTACCACCCGTTTTAAAAATCCAGAATTAGACTTCTTTGGAGTGGTCGTATTAGCGAGACTATGACATTTGTGTTTGTCTATTTATATATTCTGATTAGGACCTGCACTGTTTGTCATTCAAAATCATCTAGCTAATTTAAGATTTTCATTCTGAATAGAATCTTAGGGTAAACACTTATGGACCAGTCCACTTTAACCCTTTCCCTCATATAAACGTGTTTTCACGCATTTGCAAACAGAGTAGACCCAGATCAGACGGCTCCTGGAGGAGCCGTCTGATCAGGGTCTGCTCTGTTTGCTATTGGTATTTTATAGATCTGTTTCTTAACTTCCTAAAATTGCTACAATATTTCACCTTCCATTTCATTATAATTATTTTCCATGAATATTCAGTAGGTATTGGAATTTGTAATAAACATAGAACAGGGAAGGGTTAAATAAACATCATTGAACACCTTTCTACGCCTTTGCAAACGCAGTAGACCCAGATCAGTCGTTTCCTGTATGAGCCGTCTGATAAGGGTCTGCTCTGTTTCCTTATATCATAACATATGTCTGATTCTACAGTTTCTGTAATGCTAAAAATAAATCCTTGTTCATAAGGCCATTATAAAAAAACCCAGTTAATTAATATTTATGATATCATTATTTCTTACATGAATATTCATGGAGAAGATGGTTGACAGTGTATAACCCTTATCACAATATATGCACCGATATATGTCTCGAATTTGAAAACGGTTTGGATCCAGATGAGACCGAGAAAATTCAATAAAAAGTATTGAAACAGACGACAGATTTTGCAGACAACAATTGTTCAGCAGGCTAAAGGTTAACACTTACAGTGTGAAGCTCGAGTCACTAATGTCCTTTGCAAACAGTGTAGACCCAGACGAGAGGGCTTTTCTTTAGAATAAACCCTAAACATTCACCGTAAGTTTGACCTGTTTGGATTTTAGAATAGTCAGTTTGAAAATTCAGCTGGCTAAAGGTTAAACAACTAGAGGTGAACGCCATACATGATTAAGATCAACATCCAATACCCTTTGATACTTTGGTCCTATTTACAATCAATGTACTTTCAGTTTTAACACGGTCTGTTTCGGATTTCAAACTGTATTTTCCTTCAACGTAATTAGAGTGAAAAACAGTTAGGACGCTGAAGAGACGCCGAGTTACTCGGCGTCTCATCTGAATCCAACCTGTTTGCAAAGATAACCACATATTTAATTATTTTCTTTCATATATGCATTTTCACGCATTTGCAAACAGAGTAGACCCAGTTCATAGGCTCCTGTTAGCCTATATAGGAGCCGTCTGATCTGGGTATTTTCTGTTTGCATTTGACATGATATAGATATAATTTTACTGCTTTATGTCACAGCAAAATATCCTTGAAAAGTTAACATGATAAAAGTTCAACTAATAAATATTCATAATGTTACTATTTCTTTCATGAACATTGCACAGGGAAAGGGTTGACATTTCGCCAGCTGAACAGCTGCTCGTATCTTAGAATTTCCGCCTGTGTCACTTATACCCTTTTGCTCCTTATTTCAAAGACAAAATCTCTGGGTGTCAAACAGTTTGGATAATGACGAGACGCAGTGTTATGTGTCATCCCAACTGAGTCCATACAGTTTGCAAATGTAGAACCTCTCTATAACGGCGACTAAATTACATCAAGTAGTTTGTGTTAAAGGCAGGTGGCTGCTTAAAGCAAAATGAAAATAAAACAACGCTCTATAGGAGCGTTCTGTTTTACTTTCACCGTGCTCTAAACAGGCACCTGCCCTAAATACCGATTAATTAACACAATTTAGTGGCCGTTATAGAGAAGTTTTACTGTAACAAATGTTCTCGTAGTATGCTAAAGACTGACACTTTTCCTCCAAACCGCGACCTGTCTCGCATTTGCAAACAGCTTGGATCCAGATGAGACGCCAAGCTGTTTGGCACTCGGTTAAGAGTTTCTCAGAAGTTTACTCGAATCGGAAGTAGTCAAAGTTGCACAAGATCCAAAATATGGAGCAGACATTATGTTTTAAAAGCTGGATAAGAGTTAAAAGTACGAACAATGGTTTAAGATAAAACAAAAGTTCTTGGTTTCAGTTTTGGTTTTTGCAGATACAGTAAAACCTCTCTAAACCAAACGTTCAGTTTAGTATAGATATCGGTCTTGGAGACAGGTGGCAACTTAATGCAGGGTGACAGTCATACAGAAAGCTCCCCTAGGAGCTTTCTGCTTGACTTTCACTCTGCATTAAGCAGCCACCCGCCTAAAAGTGTTAACATTCTTCTCTACTAGAATTCCGGTGTAGAGGTGTTTTACTGTATTGTACTTAACCTTTAAATGCCGAAAACGAGAAGACTGTCATTTGCAAACAGTGTAGGCCCAGATCAGAGGGCTCCTGGAGGAGCCCTCTGATCAAGGTCTGCACTATTTGTCATTCAAAATCCTCTTACAAATTATTCCTTCTCATACTGAACGGACTCTACCAATAAACAGTGATGGACTATCCCACTCTGTTAATTCAGCGTTGAAAGGGTTAACGTCTAAATGTAAAAAAATGTGATGGAGTTGCACCAAAAAAAAGATATTGTGGCATTTAAAATATGAGACTAAAATTTGTAAATGAAACTATTTGTTCACAATTATGCACATACAGCAAAGTTGAGACAACTTTTTGAATCAGGATCTGCACTGTTTTTCATACAAACCAGTTTCTTCGGTGATACATTTTGATACAAGGTTTTATCTAATTAACAGCGGTCCAGATAAGATGCGTATATTTAAACTTTTTCAAGAATAGTTCCATTATTGCTCCAACGATGCTTCGATTCTAAAGAGTAGTCATAATATAGAGTTTGGTGGAGAAATGACGATTTTAGTATTTAGGTACACTCCTCTATCTGTAGCTCTGATATTAATATCCAGAAAAGGAAGATGAATCAGTTTTAACCCATTACCTCATAAGCTATTTTTAGATCCTACCTTTTTGAATAAATCTACCCAAAATGAGCATTTACTGGAGAAAAGGAAAACTATAGAATTGTACAGTTTTTAAACCATTGTGATAAATTGAGCATTTGCTCCTATGGAGCAAATTCTCTATTCATCACACTGGTTTCACAAAGTGACTTTTACAGAGGCGTCAGAAGGCGTCAATATGAGGGAATGGGTTAATAATTCAGCAGATTAAAGGTAAAAGTGAATTACGGGTATTAAGTGTCACAAGTACTTTCACCGTTACCTTGCTAGACTTTTTACCCGTAATCATTTTCTCCATGAATATTCATGTAAACAATAATGACGTCATGACTATTTATTAGATTAATTCGTTAATAACCCATGGACACATTAATTTTTGGCCATGGCAGAAACTGTATAATCCTATCTATATTATATCATAAACAAACAGAGTAGACTCTGATCAGACGGATCCTGTAGGAGCCGACGGATCTGTGTCTACTCTGTTTGCAAAGGCGTAGATAGGCGTACTTATGGAGCAACAGAATGAATATACATGCAGGACTCTTGAGTCTCTTCCCATTAAGACTACTAAGTATTTGTTATCGTTGTATTTACACCGTAAAATAAGGAAACTTAACGCCATGCCAAACAGTGCTGAATAAGATCTGTAACATATAAACAGAGTAAATAGACGCTGGGTCTACTCTGTTTCTAACGGTCTGAAATCGTTAGCTTTTGAAGTCAAGTATTCTCATGTCACATACATGTGTTTAATTTTGATATTGCATTTGTAGGTACATCATACATACCAATTTACACCAAGATATTCACAGATCTGGTTAACTCTAGTCTGATGCTGGTGGAACTTAAGATTACCTTTGCAAACAGTTTGGATCCCGACAAGACATCAAATTACACGGCGCTAATTACAAATTAAACGATAATATGCAAATGACACGACACAAACTGCTTTTGATATTGAATCGAAGGTGTGCTTCGAAATCTGAAATAGAACACATTTTCTATAGAAGAAAACAAATGGCGAGCAGACTAAAGGTCAAAGTTCGACAATTAATCAAAGTTATGCACCCTTTATCTCTCAACACGCTTTACCCATTACCTACGGCTCCGCACGATTTGACTGTAATGAATTTTGATAGGGTAATTACCGCTGTTATTTCGCCGCGTAGTTATTTCATCGCACTGTTGTAAACAGTCAGTCGAGTGCCCCACGACCTAGTCTCTCTATATAACGGCCACTTGAAAAAAAGTCTTATTTGGAGGTTTAACTATTTCCCTTTTTAATAATCACGTATGGAACAATGACATTATGAATATTTATAAGCGAAAGTTTTATGACAGCATATGTACACAGGATGTTTTGGCTCGATCAGACGGCTCCTGTAGGAACCCTCTCATCTGGGTTTTCTCTATTTGCAGATGTTTATATGAAGAAAGGGTTAATCATTTACTCCATGAATACTGATGTAAGAAATAATGACGTCATGGATATTAATCAGCTGAACCAACTAAAGAATCCATGGCCATTGTAGAAACTGCGAATCCCATCTAAAACTTATCCCATAAGCAAACAGGGCGGACTCTGACCAAAAAGTGACGTTAACCCTTTCGCTGCCAAACTCTGTCGTCTGCTAACTTTGTCGTCTGCTATAAATTTTCATTCTTTTGATTTTCTTCATTTTTGTTTCAAAAACATAGTAACAGTAACAAACAGTTTGGATCCTGATGAGACGCCGAGTTACTCGGCGTCTCATCTGGATCCAAACGGTTTGCATAGGTAATCACAGATCCGGCATTGGCAGCGAAAGGGTTAAGGACGTCAATATGAGGGAATGGATATTACCCGGCTGAGAATCGAACCTCCCGCTCCGAAAAGCGAATACTCTATCGATTGAGCTAATCGGATGGTCATAACATGATTAACTCTTTGCATGCTAAGTAAATTTTCGACTGCAACAATTGTCATCTGCTTCAATTCTTAAAATAAAATGTCTCTCATTTCTTTGCAACAATATGGTCAAGGTGACAAACAGTTTGGATCCTGATGAGACACCGCATTATGCGGCATCTCATCCGGATCCAAACTGTTTGCATAGGTAATCACAGTTTCACCGCTAGCATGCAAAGAGTTAAACAACGCATTCCTCCATATCGGTTGATCTGGGTCTTTGCTGTTTGCAAAGGTCTGTGTGTCTCTTTTGCGTGAAGTCACCAATGCCTTGTATTTTTATTTTAGATTTTGATGATGTGGACCATGTGTCGGACCCTGAGATCCACGATGACGACACCACAAAACATGGCCAATCAGCTAACCCGTATCCGGTTACAATCGTTCCTAAATTTCCGGCTAATCTGCCCAAGAGGACCGGAAGTAAAAAGGGAATCAGTATCCCTGGTGGGTATAAATATCGTCTAATATTCGACGAGTCATATCAATATACATACTTATACTGTTGGTAAAACCTCTATACAACGACTATCGAAAGGAGATATATCTCTGTGTCATTGAAGACAAGTGGTAGCTTAATGCAGGACCCATTTTCTGCAATAATGTTCATTCTGAATTAACCCATTCCCTCATATGATATTTTTAGATCCAAACTCCTTGAATAAATCTACTGAAAAGGAGCTTTTTATAGAAAAGGGGAATTTTTACAATTTTGTGTAGTTTTGAACAGTTGTGATAAACAGAGCTTTTGCTCCTGTGGAGCAAATGCCGTATTTATCACAATGGTTTCAATAAGTGAGATTTACAGTGACGCCAAAATGGTCAATTTGAGAGAATACGTCAATCTGTCATCAGTATTGAATATTCAACCCACCAGTGTTTAGCTTAATATACATTTGATTCAATAAGTAAGGCAACAGCCTTTTTAATGATAGAAAATGCAAACCCTAATCAGGGTCTCCCCTAGGAGTCATCTGATCTGGATATACACTGTTTGCAAATGTCAGTACCCTCGTTCCCAGAATTCGAAGGTTTAAATGGCTGTGCTTATTAAACAGATGGTTACGGAGTCGCTTTAAAGAGCTTCTTCTGTACCGTTACTTCACGTTGAGAATTACATTAAAGAAGCTTTGAACTTTCGGAATGTACATTTCCCCTAACATGTCATTAATAGACAGACAGTGTCACAAAACGTGCAAGTATACTGACACATTATTATTACCACCCTTAACTTAATTACAAAAATGTAAGATTATAAAGTTTATCTGCATGTTCTATAAATTATGTGTTCCAATTGTTAAGTACAGCCGAACTTTGATATCTCGAACTTCAATGGACCATACAAATTACCTCGAGATATCACAGGTCAAGTCATCCTATTTCTAATCTGTTCTCAGCTTAATGCAGGACTAAGGTAATACTGAAAGCTTCTTAGGAGCTTTCAGCATTACTTTAGACCTGCATTAAACTGTCACATGTGTTTCTATATGTGCTTAGTGATACATTTTAGAGTAATTCTGTATTGTAAATTTTGGACGGACCGAACAAGTTATCCGAGTTCGAGATATAGAGGTCCCATTGTATAATAAATGGCATATTTACCTTTTCACTAAATTTATGTAACAACTTTTATGAGTTTTTAAATTGGCATATGAACATTGGCATGTTTTGCCATTGCAGAGACATGCCTGTATCATTCTACAAACAAATAGAGCAGATCCAGATCAGACAGCTCGTATATATGACATATACCGGTATATGATACGTTTCTGTAAATTACAATGATAAATGGCCCTTTTTCAACGTGTTTAATATTTCTGTCTGTATCATTCACTTGGAATGTCCGTCCGACATATGGTTTGTCCACGTGTGCACACGTCATAATTATAGTCAGCTTGATATCACCATCTATGTGCAGGCAATCACTTTGCTTCTAATCGTTGTTAGGTTCTTTGGGATTCTAAGTTACATGAGAGATCAATGCAAACATAAAAGCGAACACGTTTCTATTCAGAGTCACCCAGATCAAACTCAAGGCGTGTAACAACTGATTGTGAAGATGTACAAGACTCAATGTCCGCCATGACGATTTCTCAGATGTCTCCGCCTAAAGGCTCCCTCAACTTGAGCCCTTCGGGAGCCACGATCTCTACAGCGCGTGACGACGTTGGTGATTGGTTAGCTAGCCCTGACGCAATATCCTCGGTACGACGTCATCGCAAAACACTTTCTGAACAGGCAACGAGGAAATCTCTTATTCGAACAAACAGCGAGTTTTTGTCACAAGATTCTTCAAGCGTCAGCTCTGTTCCGACGATGCAAAGATTCAGAAGCAATTCTTTGAAAGACAGGCGGAAACAATCGTTGAGTAAAAATGGTAATTCCGAAAATCGACGCGGTGGATCAATGAAAGAAAGAAAAACGACAAAAGACGACAACGGCGAGTCACAGCGCAGGCTATTAACAAGGTCGCAATCTACATTAACTCGGTCAGCACTGGCCGAATTCAATCTCAGACAGGAAATGAAAGCCAGTAGGCTTACATTGGACACAAGCAGTGAAATTGAAAGGCATTCCGAGAGTACACATGGCAGTGGTGTAAAAATGACTGAGAAGCATGGTCTCACGAGAAAAATTAGCCTTAATGCGGGTGACAATGGTGCAAAGAAGACAATTGGTGCATATAAGAAAGTTTAATCCTTTACTCGAAGAATATCTCTGTAAGAAATAATGACATGATGAATATCTATTACTTGAATACAATGGCGTGTACTCAAATACTTAGACCCTGTGTTATTCTAAAGAGTGGGCACAACATAGGGTTTGGTGAAGAAATAAAAGAAGTTATTCTTGATAATTTTTTTAATTACGCATCTTATCTGGATCTCCGGTAAGGGGTATATTAAAGAAAACAGTTAACCATTTACAGTAGAACATGTGACCATCAAAAAGAGGTCTATTTATGGGTCTTTAACCCTTTCTCTCTTCTATGTTTATTACAAATTCCATTACCTACTGCATATTCATGAACAAAACAGTTATGATGAAATATATCTAAGGTGATACATTGCAGCCATTTTAGAAAGTAAAAAAATGCATCTATCAAATTCTATTAGCAAACAGAGCAGACCCTGATCAGACGGCTCCTTTAGGAGCCGTCTGATCTGGGTCTACTCTGTTTGCAAATGCGTGAAAACACGTTTACATGAGGAAAAGGGTTAAGATAGATTGTAGCTTAATGCAGGTCAAAAGTAATGTAGAAAGCTCCTGTAGGAGCTTTTTGCATTACTTTTGCCCTGCATTAAATAATCACATGCTTTTCAATACTTCTGTGTCAAATAAATGAATGGCTGCTTAAGACCGGGCTGGCTATACTGTAATTTAGAAAGATGCATCTGAAAACAGAGAATGCCCTGCAGAAGCTGTATGGTCAGAATCTGTTCTGTTTGCTATTGTAATAATATAGATTTAATTCTACAATTTACTCTCGACAAAATAAGCTGTTGTCCATATGCCATGGTATGACCTGGTAGTATATTAGCTATTGCTAAGTTTCTTGAGCAAGCATTCTTAGAAAGAGACGTGTGGTTACAGCAGCCCATTCAAGATTGAAAAATTTAACAATTAACCGAGACCTAACGTTGAAGGTTGATCATATCGTAAGTGGATAATACATATACTAACACGCCATGGTTATTATCGCTTGTGTTATGCCAGAGGAGCTAAAGAGATCTTAACTATTGTATGCACTTGGGCTCCTTCAGTATAGCACTCCTGCCATTGAACAAACTTGTCCACTTGCAATATGTATAGAGAAGTCACGGGGTAAAAGTTAAAGCATTGGGTTATTTTCAACATTTATATATGTATACATGTTCTGTTTATGTTATTTGAACTATTGATGTCCCACAAATTATATGTAATATTGATGGTATTTTGGGCCGGAGGCCTTTAACTACAAATAAAAGCATTGTCATTGTCATTGGTACAAATTAAGCTAATGCATATCCTTAACATAATTAAGTAATCATTTCTTATACGAATATTCATCAAGCAACGGGTTAAAAATCGTAATTAAAGCAGGAGCTGTAATTATAACAATCCTTGTTTTAAAAAATTCCAAGTATATTTTATTTCAGCATTTGTGATGACATAGCCTATATTGTTTTCATTATATACACACAAAGTTTTTTACGGCCTACTTATTCCTCAGAAGTTGCTGGAATACAATGCAACATGTTGGAAATTGTTTAGACTTCATTGAAAATGGAAGGCTAACGTTGCTGTTATTCAATATACAATGTACATGTATTTGCATTTTGCATGCTATAGTAATAGTTCAACTATGCCTTATTTTTCTTAACGCTTCGCTTGCTATTCACGTCAATATACCTACCTGTAAATAGTGAAGACCCAGATGAGACAGCTCCTACAGGAGCTGTCTCATCAGGGTCTGCACTATTTACAAGTTGATTGTACAACCAGTGCACTCCACAGCAGTGATTGCACAGAGAAATAATTGTAGACATTGTAGACAGTGAATGTATATGTAAATATACAACAGGGCATGTGTAAAGAAGGAAAATGTGTTTTAAAATTTAGCAAGCCAAGGGTTAATATTCGGACAGATACACTTAAGCATGCCTACAGAGCAAACCCATGTCAATCTGCTCCCGGAGGAGTAGTTTGACAAGGGTATTTTTATTGTTGCATCTACATATCAGTGTCATTCAAAATTTTAAAGTAATTAAAATGGCGCCAAAGTGAATTATTCAGCTTAACAAATTTATGAAGACGGGTGAATGGTTATCCAAATACTTAACCCTTTCCCTATATAAACATCTTTTCACGCCTTTGCAAAGTAGACCTATACTCCTACAGGAGCAGTCTGATCAGGGTCTGCTCTGTTTTCTTAAAATATAATACAAGTCTGATTCTACAGTTTTTAGCCAACTGTCGTGTTTATATGCCATCATGAAAATTACTCAAATTAATGATATTAATGATCAGTAGGGAAAGGGTTACGGTAATTTGGGTATTGTTGGTTTTGTATTATGTTAACCATTTACTCTATAAACAAGAGTAGACCCATATCAGACAGCTCCTATAGGAGCTGTCAGATCAGGGCCTGCTCTGTTTCCTTATTAAATAATACAGATACGATTCTACAGTTTCTGCCATGACCAACATTCATCTGTTCATTTGCAATTATAAAAATTAAACTAACTAATATTAATGGTGTCATTATTTATTGTATGGATGTGAATGGAGTAGAGAGCTAAGGTTATGTAACATAGACAACAAAGGTTCAAGATTAAGACTTCTCATCTGTAAAGCAATCAAGACTTGATGGGAAGCTGTACTGTTAGTATTGTCGCCCTCGTTTCTAAAGGACTACTCATCTAGAGCAATCAGATGGACTTTATGTGAAGTTATTAAGTGAGCATTGCCTACTCTCGATTAGGACTATTAGTCCGTGAGCCAATGAAGTGGACTTGGTGGGAAGCTATAGGGTTAGCCTTGCTCACCCTCGTTTCTAAAGGATTACTCCTATAGGAGCTTTCTGCGTTACGTTTGTCCTGCATTAAGCAACCACCTGCATTTCAAGACTCATATGTTCAATATATGAATATCCGCTCAGGACAGGTTCTACTCTATAACGGCCAATAGATTGTATTAATTAGTTGGCATTTAGGACAGGTGGCTGCTTAAAGCAAGATGAAAGTAAAACAGAACGCTCCTATAGGAGCGTTCTGTTTTACTTCCACCTTGCTTTAAGCAGCCACCCGCCTTTAACATAAAATACTTGATGTAATTTAGTGGCCGTTGTAGAGAGGTTTTACTGTAGTAATTGTGTGTGTATATAGATCAATGGTATCTCTTTTATATGGAGCGTTTATTTGGGTCAAAATTATAGTTCTCAGAAGCTACACGCCTTATTCTACATGCCTCATTCTATATTCTTCATTCTATATTCTTAATTCTTATCTCTAAACGCTAAATGTTTCAACTCAAATTATTACGAAACTAACTCACCAAATACTAGCTCTACTTGATCTGCCTCATTCTATATTCTTCATTCTATATTCTTAATTCTTATCGCTAAACGCTAAATGTCTCAACTCAAATTATTACGAAACTAACTCACCAAATACTAGCTCTACTTGTTCTCAACCCACCAAATACTAGCTCTACTTGATCTCAGAAGCTAACCGCCTTATTCTACATGCCTCATTCTAAATTCTTAATTCTTATCGCTAAATGTTTCAACTCAAATTATTACGAAACTAACTCACAAAATACTACCTCTACTTGATGACAACGTTAAAAGGTATTTAGTAATTGTAGAAAATCATTGTTAATCATTGAAAGTCATTGTAAGGTAAAGAATATATAGAGAATATTTGTTATTTTCGGTGGAAGATCGAAATTTATTTCATCGAGTGAACACCAGACGGTATATTTTCATGAGTGGCGAGGGTTATGTTGTATGACGTCATTTTGTATATCTGACAATAAAACTAAAAGAAAACTGTGTTGGCATTACTGCGCGTCATCTTTACGTCATAAGTCATATAAGCGCGTCATAAGTCCCCCTGTCGAAATAAAGAACCCAAAGCAGATCAAGTTAGTAACGTATTGCACTGCAAACTCATACACGTTCATAAGCAATAGTAATTCAAAAACGGTGGTAAATGTACGTCTTTCTTTGTTGCCATGTCGAAGTACAACAAACTCTTATCGTTACGAAGAATATGTGTCTTAAGGTGTCGAAATAAGGGTCTTTTACTCTACATATAAACAGAGGTGTCAAACCTAGTATTTTGGCAAATAACATTTCGGCGTTTCGAGAAAGAAAACACGCTAACATTTGGTTTGTTTATATAGAATCTATGCTTTTTGTATGAATGAATTGGTGATAACGAATGGTATCTGTAACCCTTTCCCTCATATGATCGACTTTTGACTCGATCCTGCAAACAGAGCAGACCCATATCAGACGGCTCCTATAGAAGCCGTTTGACCTGGGTCTACTCTGTTTGATTATGAAACAATGTAGATCTGATTCTAATGTTTCTACCACTTGTTCGTGATACCATGATAAAATACATCTAGGATCTAGATCTAGATCTAATTCATATTCTAACATTCATGATTTTTACATGAATAGATGGGGGAAAGTGTCAACCTTTACCATACTATGAGTGAATCCAAGATTGATTTTGCATGCAGTTTGGATCTAGATCAGACACCGGGTGGTTCAGTGCGGCATCAGTATTCAAGCTGATTGACACCCCGAGTGCATATAGATCTAGTGAAGAAAGAATATAAAATGTCTGATCGGGGTCTGCTCTGTTTGCTTATGAAATGGTTAGATCTGATTCTACAGTTTCTGCCATGGCTAAAAGTCCATGTGTTCACATCAGCCATTTTAAACACTATTCTAACTGATTTTCATGACGTCATTATTTCCTATATGAATATTCAATAGTTGTCATCGCGTAGTGTAGCTAGAGCTAGTATTTGGTGAGTTAGTTTCGTAATAATTTGAGTTGAAACATTTACCGTTTAGCGATAAGAATATAGAATGAAGAATATAGAATGAAGAATATAGAATGAAGAATGAAGAATATAGAATGAAGAATGTAGAATGGAGAATATAAAATGAGGCATGTAGAATAAGGCGGCTAGCTTCTGAGATTGCGAATGAAATATAAGATTTTTGAAAAACGGAAAAGACAATTAAAATAGAAGTTTAAATAGATAAATTGTATTAAACAACATCGAAATGAGTATCTAAATTAACAACTAGCACGTAGATAACAGTATTCGCTTGGTAAAATCATAACTATAATTTTGACCCAAATACCGCTCCATAGACAGACAGACAGAGACAGACAGACAGACAGACAGACAGACAGACAGACAGTCAGACAGACAGACAGACAGACAGACAGACAGACAGACAGACAGACAGACAGACAAACATACAGACAGACAGACAGACAGAGAGAGAGGGGGGACAGAGAGAGGGGACAGAGAGAGAGAGACAGACAGACAGACAGACAGACAGATAATATTTGATTCAGATAATGCGCTTTCATTTTCCTCGATATAAAGTAGTAAATAGCACATGTATTATTTTCAAGCTGAAAAATGAACAACGGTTTCTTGAAATGTCCAAATATAACTATTAACATCTTAATATCCCTTACAATAATTAATTGTGTTGTCTGACAATTAGCGTCTGCTACAATTCTCAAGGTTAACTTTTCTTCTATTCAGTTAACATGTCTTGGATCCTGATGACCCTGCCTGGATCCAAACACTCTTCACATTTCTTTGCCAGCGTACAAGGATTGAAACACGCATGCTATGTGTAATAATGTTAGACAGGAGCTAGACTCAAATAGAGTATAAAGCGGTTTTGATCCAGAGTAAAAACGGTTTTGATCCTAATCAAACACCTGATTTATCATGATCAAACTACCTTTTCAAATAGTAGTACTAATCTTCATATTCAAGTAGATGAATTTGTTAAAATCAATGTCTAAAAAACTGAATTTGAAGTACAATTATGATCTGGATACAAACGTTTCAGTGATCATCTTATTTGAGATCTATTTTATGGGGAGCAATTTTCTGAGATTAGATTTATACATGTCCAATTGAACTTCAATCAATGGCTGAATCGAAAATATCGCGAGTTGTTGGCTATTAAGTATTCAACTCGTTTTTGCACGCTTTCCAGCAAACATCTCACAGGTGTGGATACAAAAGAACTACGACAATATCATTCGTTCACTAGACTCCGTACATGACTGCTGCAAGTGTTTGTGTGTTTGTGAAATTGAAGAGTTTGGCTAGAGTACACAGGTCAGTGAGTATTATCGTTTGTTACCTGTTTCTTTTCACATTGCTTGACAACTAACTGTGTTTAGGAGTTTGTTCCATAGTGGAGTTTGCAGTTTTTTAGGTTTTGATTCTTTTGATTTATTTGGTCCTTTACTCCTTGAATATTTATTAACCCATGGCTATTCAAGTAATAAATTGACAGCATGAATATTAATTAGGATATTCCAGGATATTGTCATCACATCATTGTTTTAAAAACAGTAAAAACTATATTATTCGGAAAGAATTCTGTCTCTGTTAAAGATAATTGCACACTTTTAACCGAGTAGACCCTTTCCCTCGTGGATATTAATGTCTATCGCCTTTTGGTGGTCGCTTTAGAGGAGCTTTGCTGTATCATACAATAGAACCCCTCTAATGCGACCACTTAATGAACCTCGGCAAAGTCCGTCTCTAGTCGTGGCTCGGTAAGTTATTAAAGTTCCCAATGGGTTTTGCAGTGTTTTGAAAGCTAAGTCCTTTACTCCATATGTACGATGCGAACGCCTATGCAAACAGAGTAGATCCAGATCATATAGTCCTGTAGGAGAGTCTGATCTGTGTCTGCTCTATATGGCTATAGAATCACATACCAAGTGTTCATACGACATAATTAAAATTTATCTAATCAATATGTCATTATTTCTTACATGAATGTGGAGTAAAGGGTTAATGAGCTTACCCACAGTATGCTAAAGCTTCGTGTCAATCACTTCAGATTCATAATTTGTTTGCCTGTGTCCAAATTGAGTATTATGGCTTCAATCCATTAGTTACACCTTTAACGCCTTTGTAAACAGAGTAGACCGTGACCAGATGGCTCCTGTAGGAGCTAAATATCAGGATCTGCTCTGTTTGATTATGTAATATAGATCTGATTCTACAGTTTCTGCCATTGCCAAAACTTTCTGTGTGCACGTGCTGGTATAAAAATGTGCCACAGTGTGTAGGTTTGTCATCACGTGTACGGCCTTGCTGTACAAGCACTCTTTTATAGCGACATGTTAGAGTGCATGACTAAGAACCTGGCGACCCGGGTTCGATCCCGAGTCTGAGCGGGTATGTTTCTGTATAAGAACACTCGGTTACAAATGTATCTAATTAATATTATTGATGTCATTACTTCTTACATGAATATTCAAGAGATTTGAATACGCTTTAGATGTTAGATGATTCGTGTTAAACCTTTACATCATAGAGATGCATTTGGCATATTTGCAAAACAGAGTATACACGGATCAGACGGTCCCTGTAGGAGCTGTCTGATCTGGGCCTGCTCTATTTGCTTATGAAATTACTACAGTTTCTGTCATGACCAAAATTTCCTGCGAATGTATGCCGTTACAGGTATAACCATTCTTCTAATCTATATTCCATTAACAACCAGAATAGACCCTGATCAGACAGCTTCTACTGGAGCTATCTGAATTGTGTCTATTCTGAATATACGTAAACACGCGTATTTTTTAAGTAAATGGTAAATACGTCCTCTGTTATTCCGTTTACCCATGATTTATGTAACTAGGGTGGAACTTTTACAATTTACGTGTGTATAAACGAGTAAAAATTATAGACCTAGTCAAAGGTAGACGATACATTGTACAAGTCAAGCTCTAGGAACCGTCTGACCAGTGTCTGTTCCGTTTACTTATGGAATTATATAGATTTCACATGCTACAGTTTCTATCATGACCAAATTGTCCTGCGTTTGTATGCCACTATACATGTATAGAAATTCTCCCGATTCATATCCATAGTGCCATTACTTCTTATATGCATGCTCATGAAGGAAATGGTTAGAATATGATAACATAGTCGTTGAAATACACAGCTTCAATGTGATGGATGTACAACTTTGCAGATAAATATACACATGAATTGGTATCGAACTATTAATACACAGGTAGCGGTATCGAACTTACTTTGCGAAGTACAGTAAAACCCATCTGAACCGGAATTCTAGCAAAACAGCATTTAGATACTTTTAAGCAGGTGGCTGCTTAATGCAGTGTGAAAGTCATGCAGAAAGCTCCAACAGGAGCTTTTTTGCATTGCTTTCACCCTGCATAAAGCTGCCACCAAGACATATTTATACAAAGTTTAGAGGGGGTTTACTGTATACACACATGGGATCTGCTGACCTGAAACGAACCGTTTAGCACTCAAACTGTTCCGTTAACCTTTTCCCACATATAAACGCGTTTTCACGCATCTGCAAGCAAAGTAGACCCAGATCAGACGGCTCCTAGAGGAGCCGTCTGATCAGGGTCTGCTCCGTTTGCTAATGGAGTTTGAAATGTCTGTTCATTTGCTTTCTAAAATGGCTACAACCTTCAATCTTCCATATTTTATTTTAACTATTTTGTCCATGAATAATCGGTAGGTATTACAATTTGGAATAAATATAGAACAACGAAAGTGTTAACAGTAGCCTAACCGTTACAGTTTTAAACAATTGTTCGCAAATTTTAAGATCCAGATTTTGTGATTTATGTTACATAACGCTGGGTTGGATTCCAGCTGTACGGTTAACCCATTCCTCCATAGGCTATTTTTAGATCCAACCTCCTTGAATGAATCTACCGAAAATTAGCATTTATTAGATAAAGGAAAATGTTAGAAGTGTGTAGTATTGAAACAATGGTTTCAAGAAGTGACTATTACAGAGGCGTAGCAAGAAGTAAAAAGTAAAATACCTAGTTATAGTCTACTTTCAGTCCGAATGACCGCTCAGCCCACTGTACATGTACTCCCCTGGTCATTGAGTCACTGGCCTACAATATTGAGCACTGCTAACATATGGCGTAACACCGGCGAGTGACCTCACAGGTACCCATTTCAACCCCTGGGTGGAGAGGAGGTGCGGGTGGGAGACACGGAAAAGCGTCTCTGAAATTTCCGGGAGGTGCCGGGATTTAAACCCCGGACCTCCGGACTGATAGTCAAGCGCGTTATCACTAGATCACCCCACACCCCACTCGACCACAGCACACCACACCGAGTATTTATGGAGAAACGGTTCATTCAAACCTAACACCGATCCAACAAAGGGGAAAGAAAACCCTTGTTGGATGCCTGTGATCTGTATCTAAACACTTGGCATAAATTAGCCAGACGAACTATGTCGCTTCACTGAATTTATTTCTTTGGATGTCGCCCAATATACAGTGCTATAGAGATATGTATGTTTTTATTTAAATTTAGCATCTACGGCGGGGTAGTGTTATATGGGACCCTTATGGGTCGCCATGGCGGGTGACGAAGAGGAACTACGACAAGGACCAACACCAGGAGCTGCAACGGCAACAGATGAAACCAAGATGACACCCAGAGGGACCGAGATGACACCAGGAGGGACCACGATTACAACGACCAACACCGGGAGCTGCGCTGAAGGATGGAACATAAGAGGAATCAGGGTTTAGGTTTGAAGTGTGCACAAAGGGTTCAGGTTAATTAGGTTTGTTCATAGTTTATTGGTTGATAGATTAAGATTGTTTGATATGTTTAGTTTTTGTATGTGATACCGAATCGCGCGCGTTTAGAAGCTGGTCGGTCAACTCGGGGTTTTTTCTCGTCGTGATTGTTAATATTTGTATTGCTAGTTTAGTTTTGTTGTGATATTATTAATATTGTTATCGTTGTTTTCATTGTATTTTGAGTATTCTTGTATTTGTTATAATGTTGATGTTGTTATATTTGTTCTAACCCCAATCATTTTCAGCTGTTAATAGATTAAGATTGTTTGATATGTTTAGTTTTTGAATGTGATACCGAATCGCGCGCGTTTAAAAGCTGATCGGTCAGCTCGGTTTTTTTCTCATTATGGTTGTTACATGTATTAGTTTTTGTATTGCTAGTTTGTTTTGATATTAATATTGTTCACGTTGTTTGTATTGTATTTTGAGTGCTCATGTATATGTGTTGTTGTTGTTGTTATATTTGTTCTAATCCCAATCATTTTCAGCTGTTTATAGATTAAGATTGTTTGATATGTTTAGTTTTACTGATATATATTGGTTTAGAGTGTTTGATATGTTTATTTTTTGTTTGTCGTACCACATCACGCGCGTTTAGAAGTTGATCGGTCAACTCGGTTTTTTTCTAATTACATGTATGGTTGTTATTAGTATTTGTATAGCTAGTTTTGTTTTGCAATTGTATTTTGAGTGTTCTTGCATATGTATTGTTGTTAGTGTTGTTATATATGTTCTAATCCATAAATTCTTTTCAGCCTTAACCTTCTTTTGTATTTAGTTTTTTGTAGAACAGATGAAGCCCAAGATGACAGGACCACGATGACACCAGGAAGGACCAAGATGAGGACCAAGATGCCACCAAGATGAGGACCAAGATGCCACCAGAGGGACCAGATGACGAGGCGACGGTGGACCGAGGCAGACTATTCAGCTCTATGACGTCAAGTCCCCAACCCATGACTGGCTGCATGGCGTTATAGAGTCTTCCACGACGACTATCTTCACGGATGGTTCCCATTGGGCCGAGTGGGCGGGTCCGAAGAAGTAGGGTAGCTGCATTGGAACATCAAGGACGAATGAAGAGGCCAGCAACCACAAGACGACGGAGGAACCAACCGCGACTTAGCGGAATAACATTGGCGACGAAGGGGCGAAAAGGAAGATAATGGGACGAGAAAGCTGCAAGGACTCTAGGATGCTGTGACGTTTTGTTCAGGCAGTGGCGATCCAATCCAAATGCCTCACTTAGAACAGTGGGGAATTTGTTCTGGGTCTATACTGTCACCAGATATTTAGAAATGCACGATACGTTCATTCTAATGGCCAAATTTCCTTTTTCTTCTAGTAAATTTACGTTTATAACTACTTCGTTAATTGTGTTGCCCTAAGGTTTGAGATATTGAAAGCAACTGTCCATATTTATTTTATTCTTATTCCGATCAGTCAATGGGATTTATGTTTTATAGTACAGTGTGTGTTATGGTCTGATGTGGGACCGATATCATAAAATGTCTGTTTCTAATATCGTCCTACTTGCATACACTTTTAGATTGGGCTAAGGTTAAAGCTCAATGAGTATTTTTCAGCCTGCCGTCCGTCTTTTTTACATCTACTGGCAGAGGGTTCGATTTCCAGACATGCTATAGTGTTTGATGTCCTGCGATGCAGTCAACTTCTTGGTTATAGACGGTTTTAATTTCAGCAGTCTATAGTTATTATAGTGCAGTAGTTTTGTTCTGGCTTAAAGTTTAACGTTGTTTTTATATATACATGTATATATTTATATCCCACCAAACACCTTATATGTGCTTTGGTCGTTTTTCGGTCCAATGTGACATCATAGACAAGTCAGTGATGTTACATTTTTGGTTCGGACTTTCATATATCGTTTTGTAGTATTGATAGTTTAGTACTTTGGTAGTTTTCTTCAGGTGTCTTGGTGGGTCTACAGTACAAATGAAACTGCATCTTTGACATAAAATAAATACAGCTTATCTGTATTCTAGGCAGTCGTGTACCAGCACTTTTGAGGTTGCTTGCTCAGTGTTAGGATTTCATATAGGGTATTAGGGACTACTAGGAATCAATTTTCTATTACTTCGAAATTGTTGGTGTACGTTTTGCCTCATTTTACTTCACTTACGTTACTTGAGTAGCAAACTGAACTATAAACACCTTAGTCTGTCGTGATTTAACCGTCTGTGAGCAAGAAGCAAACTGCATCCCGTGATTTCAACCACTACAGCCTGTCCTGGAACTGAGTCCTCTATTAGTAGATAGCAAACTTCATAATTTCATCTCTTTATATCTTTTTCCTGCGGGCAACACTTTTATGGCGACATGGTAGAGTGCATGACTAAGAACCTGGCGACCCGGGTTCGATCCCGAGTCTGAGCGGGTATGTTTCTGTATAAGAACACTCGGTTACAAATGTATCTAATTAATATTCTTGATGTCATTACTTCTTACATGAATATTCACGAGATTTGAATACGCTTTAGATGTTAGATGATTCGTGTTAAACCTTTACATCATGAGATACATTTGGCATATTTGCAAAACAGAGTATACACGGATCAGACGGTCCCTGTAGGAGCTGTCTGATCAGGACCTGCTCTATTTGCTTATGAAATTACTACAGTTTCTGTCATAACCAAAATTTCCTGCGAATGTATGCCGTTACAGGTATAACCATTCTTCTAATCTATATTCCATTAACAACCAGAACAGACCCTGATCAGACAGCTTCTACTGGAGCTATCTGAATTGGGTCTATTCTGAATATACGTAAACACGCGTATTTTTTAAGTAAATGGTAAATACGTCATCTGTTATTCCGTTTACCCATGATTTATGTAACTAGGGTGGAACGTTTACAATTTACGTGTGTATAAACGAGTAAATATTATAGACCTAGTCAAAGGTAGACGATACATTGTACAAGTCAAGCTCTAGGAACCGTCTGACCAGTGTCTGTTCCGTTTACTTATGGAATTATATAGATTTCACATGCTACAGTTTCTATCATGACCAAATTGTCCTGCGTTTGTATGCCACTATACATGTATAGAAATTCTTCCAATTCATATCCATAGTGCCATTACTTCTTATATGCATGATCATGAAGGAAATGGTTAGAACATGATAACATAGTCGTTGAAATACACAGCTTCAATGTGATGGATGTACAACTTTGCAGATAAATATACACATGAACTGGTATCGAACTATTAATACACAGGTAGCGGTATCGAACTTACTTTGCGAAGTACAGTAAAACCCATCTAAACCGGAATTCTAGTAAAACAGCATTTAGATACTTTTAAGCAGGTGGCTGCTTAATGCAGTGTGATAGTCATGCAGAAAGCTCCAACAGGAGCTTTTTTGCATTGCTTTCATCCTGCATAAAGCTGCCACCAAAACATAGTTATACAAAGTTTAACGTCCGGTTTAGAGGGGTTTACTGTATATAGACATGGGATCTGCTGACCTGAAACGAACCGTTTAGCACTCAAACTGTTCCGTTAACCTTTTCCCTCATATAAACGCGTTTTCACGCATCTGCAAGCAAAGTAGACCCAGATCAGTCGGCTCCTAGAGGAGCCGTCTGAATAGGGTCTGCTCCGTTTGCTAATGGAGTTTGAAATGTCTGTTCATTTGCTTTCTAAAATGGCTACAACCTTCAATCTAAATCCAGGGATAGCTATAGATTGGGACAACTACGTTGACCCAATCAAAAAGTAAAGTACCTAGTTATAGTCTACTTTCAGTCCGAATGACCGCTCAGCCCACTGTACATGTACTCCCCTGGTCATTGAGTCACTGGCCTACAATATTGAGCACTGCTAACATATGGCGTAATCATGCAGTAGCAGAACCGGCGAGTGACCTCACAGGTACCCATTTTAACCCCTGGGTGGAGAGGAGGTGCGGGTGGGAGACACGGAAAAGCGTCTCTGAAATTTCCGGGAGGTGCCGGGATTTAAACCCCGGACCTCCGGACTGATAGTCAAGCGCGTTATCACTAGATCACCGCACACCCCACTAGACCACAGCACACCACACCGAGTATTTATGGAGAAACGGTTCACTCAAACCTAACACCGATCCAACAAAGGGGAAAGAAAACCCTTGTTGGATGCCTGTGATCTGTATCTAAACACTTGGCATAAATTAGCCAGACGAACTATGTCGCTTCACTGAATTTATTTCTTTGGATGTCGCCCAATATACAGTGTTATAGAGATATGTATGTTTTTATTTAAATTTAGCATCTACGGCGGGGTAGTGTTATATGGGACCCTTATGGGTCGCCATGGCGGGTGACGAAGAGGAACTACGACAAGGACCAACACCAGGAGCTGCAACGGCAACAGATGAAACCAAGATGACACCCAGAGGGACCGAGATGACACCAGGAGGGACCACGATGACAACGACCAACACCGGGAGCTGCGCTGAAGGATGGAACATAAGAGGAATCAGGGTTTAGGTTTGAAGTGTGCACAAAGGGTTCAGGTTAATTAGGTTTGTTCATAGTTTATTGGTTGATAGATTAAGATTGTTTGATATGTTTAGTTTTTGTATGTGATACCGAATCGCGCGCGTTTAGAAGCTGGTCGGTCAACTCGGTTGTTTTTTTCTCGTCGTGATTGTTAATATTTGTATTGCTAGTTTAGTTTTGTTGTGATATTATTAATATTGTTATCGTTGTTTTCATTGTATTTTGAGTATTCTTGTATTTGTTATAATGTTGATGTTGTTATATTTGTTCTAACCTCAATCATTTTCAGCTGTTAATAGATTAAGATTGTTTGATATGTTTAGTTTTTGAATGTGATACCGAATCGCGCGCGTTTAAAAGCTGATCGGTCAGCTCGGTTTTTTTCTCATTATGGTTGTTACATGTATTAATTTTTGTACTGCTAGTTTGTTTTGATATTAATATTGTTAACGTTGTTTGTATTGTATTTTGAGTGCTCATGTATATGTGTTGTTGTTGTTGTTATATTTGTTCTAATCCCAAACATTTTCAGCTGTTTATAGATTAAGATTGTTTGATATGTTTAGTTTTACTGATATATATTGGTTTAGAGTGTTTGATATGTTTATTTTTTGTTTGTCGTACCACATCACGCGCGTTTAGAAGTTGATCGGTCAACTCGGTTTTTTTCTAATTACATGTATGGTTGTTATTAGTATTTGTATAGCTAGTTTTGTTTTGCAATTGTATTTTGAGTGTTCTTGCATATGTATTGTTGTTAGTGTTGTTATATATGTTCTAATCCATAAATTCTTTTCAGCCTTAACCTTCTTTTGTATTTAGTTTTTTTGTAGAACAGATGAAGCCCAAGATGACAGGACCACGATGACACCAGGAAGGACCAATATGAGGACCAAGATGCCACCAAGATGAGGACCAAGATGCCACCAGAGGGACCAGATGACGAGGCGACGGTGGACCGAGGCAGACTATTCAGCTCTATGACGTCAAGTCCCCAACCCATGACTGGCTGCATGGCGTTATAGAGTCTTCCACGACGACTATCTTCACGGATGGTTCCCATTGGGCCGAGTGGGCGGGTCCGAAGAAGTAGGGTAGCTGCATTGGAACATCAAGGACGAATGAAGAGGCCAGCAACCACAAGACGACGGAGGAACCAACCGCGACTTAGCGGAATAACATTGGCGACGAAGGGGCGAAAAGGAATATAATGGGACGAGAAAGCTGCAAGGACTCTAGGATGCTGTGACGTTTTGTTCAGGCAGTGGCGATCCAATCCAAATGCCTCACTTAGAACAGTGGGGAATTTGTTCTGGGTCTATACTGTCACCAGATATTTAGAAATGCACGATACGTTCATTCTAATGGCCAAATTTCCTTTTTCTTCTAGTAAATTTACGTTTATAACTACTTCGTTAATTGTGTTGCCCTAAGATTTGAGATATTGAAAGCAACTGTCCATATTTATTTTATTCTCATTCCGATCAGTCAATGGGATTTATGTTTTATGGGTACAGTGTGTGTTATGGTCGATATCATAAAATGTCTGTTTCTAATATCGTCCTACTTGCATACACTTTTAGATTGGGCTATAATTAAAGCTCAATGAGTATTTTTCAGCCTGCCGTCCGTCTTTTACATCTACTGGCAGAGGGTTCGATTTCCAGACATGCTATAGTGTTTGATGTCCTGCGATGCAGTCTACTTTTTGGTTATAGGCGGTTTTAATTTCAGCAGTCTATAGTTATTATAGTGCAGTAGTTTTGTTCTGGTTTAAAGTTTAACGTTGTTTTTATATATACATGTATATATTTATATCCCACCAAACACCTTATATGTGCTTTGGTCGTTTTTCGGTCCAATGTGACATCATAGACAAGTCAGTGATGTTACATTTTTGGTTCGGACTTTCATAGATCGTTTTGTAGTATTGATAGTTTAGTACTTTGGTAGTTTTCTTCAGGTGTCTTGGTGGGTCTACAGTACAAATGAAACTGCATCTTTGACATAAAATAAATACAGCTTATCTGTATTCTAGGCAGTCGTGTACCAGCACTTTTGAGGTTGCTTGCTCAGTGTTAGGATTTCATATAGGGCATTAGGGACTACTAGGAATCAATTTTCTATTACTTCGAAATTGCTGGTGTACGTTTTGCCTCATTTTACTTCACTTACGTTACTGGAGTAGCAAACTGAACTATAAACACCTTAGTCTGTCGTGATTTAACCGTCTGTGAGCAAGAAGCAAACTGCATCCCGTGATTTCAACCACTACAGCCTGTCCTGGAACTGAGTCCTCTATTAGTAGATAGCAAACTTCATAATTTCATCCCTGTCAGGGGATACTTTTCTGAACCGTCAAATGCTCAGAGAGCTTTATTAAAAGCAATTGACTGATCTAGCAAGCTCACAGGACGCTTGCATTTTTATTTGACTGTATTTAAAACTTCTTTATTGGACAGATGCATAAGGATATTGCTTGATCTCTCATCTGTAGATAGACGTTTTGGCATTTAGACATGCATGTGTAGTTTCAGACAGGATCAAGCGTTTTGACAAGTCACTCATTTAATGGGTTCTTTCTATCTTTTTTCCTGCGGGCAACACTTTTTTCTGTAAATTTTCTGTTTGTGTATTCTTTTTAGAAAAAGGAAAATTGGCCACCCCATATTTACCTCCTACCTTGACGCGGTTATGGGGCTTAATTGCAATCGGGGATATTATTGTTTATTCAGCAAGAAGTATTCCCTTTGGCAAGAACTAAAAGGAAGGTATATTGGCAGATTCAACAAATGCGTGTACATTTGAAAGCAGAATTTTTCGAGTTGAATCAAATTCATGTTACACCATTGTGCATACGTAATCTCTAGTAACCACCCTCTGTAATAATTGTATTATGAATGAAGATTCATACATGTATTATTTCTTGCATAAATAGTCATCAGAGAAAGGGTTAAACTAATAAAGATTGTGTTTAACCATTTCCTCCATATAATCACTTCAAGCATTTGCAGAGTAGACCTATGTCTGAGGGTTTCTGTCTGTTTGTGAAATAATTTTTAGATCTGACACTACAGTTTCTTCCAATACCAAAACATCCTGTGTGCATATGCCACCCATAAAAACTCAGCTAATTTATACCAATGATGTGATTATTCCATACCCAACTCACTCGCTCACTCCATACATGAATATTCTGCAGGGAAATGGTCAATTCATATACGGGTCAATATATGGGTGTTCGACAAGTGAAGGGATGGTACAGATAACACTGTCTTAAATGACCATTCAATCTTAATTTGACGAATATTCGTTTAAGAAATAAGTTCTTAATATTAACTGAATGTGAATGATTATTGTGTTAAATGTTTTGGTCCTGACAAATTAGAATAGGATATTGATATATCTTATTCCATAAGGAAATGTGGCATACCCTGATCAACATCTCCTGCAGTAGATGTCAGATTTAGGTATTCTCTGTTTACAAAGGCGTGTACTTGTGTATGTATGGAGTAAATGCTTAATTCCTGACAAGCTTAACCCACTTGTGTCCACGATCCCATATATGCGACATAGGCAAACAGTGTAGACTCTGATCACACGCCGCATAATTCGGCGTCTGATCAGTCTACACTGTTTGCTGATAGGAATTTCAATATAAAAACCGAAATTGAAAATTTAGGCCAGGTATCCCTTAGATAAAAAAAATTAACGAATCCAATATATAAACATGGAAGAATCCACTGGGCGCAAATGGGTTAATTCAGAACGAAAGTAACTTCCGGAATAGGTTTCCAAAAAATGTGTAGATAATGTGTTAACATTTATCTGATGAATACTCATGTAAGAAGTAATGACGTCATGAATATTGGTTAGTATTTTTATAATGGCATATGAACATAGTATATTTGTCCAAGGCAGAAACTGTATTCAAATCTATATAATCCAATAAGCAGAAAAGACCCTAATCAGACTACTTCTATACAGGGCCCATTTTATCGGGGTCTTATCTGTTTACAAAGTTATGATAAAAGGCTTGTTTATCAGGAAAATGGTAAATCGTGATATCAAACTTCGGGGGAGAACCTGCTGTTTTGATGAATTACAATAGAACCTATCTTAACTGGTCATTCATTTATTGTACATAAAAAAGCAGGTTGTTGCTAAATACAGGCAAAAGTATTGCAGGAAGCTCCTATATGAGCTTTCTGCATTGCCTTAGACCTGCATTAAACTACTACAGACCCATAATTATACCTTTTTGGGCCGTTTAAGACATGTTCTACTGTATTTACTTACTACAGTAGAGCCTGGCTAAAGCGACCGCATAATTTATTAACAAAGCAGTCTTTAAAAGCAGGTTGTTGCTTAATGCTGGACAAAGGGAATAACATAAATTGATGGAACGTTTTTGTCCATCATTAATTTACGACCCGCTTTAAAGATTTATCATTTTAAGTATTAGAGGGATTTACTGTATACTGCTAAGCATTGATGAATCATAATAATTATGATTGTTTATTATATTCAGAATAACCACTGTAATAGTTATAGATACGATTAAAGCATGTGGGCGTTATGTTTAAACCTTTCTGATTTGAATATTCATGTAAAAAAATAATGACGCTATATAACGGCCTATGCACACAGTAGTTTGGTATTTGTAGAAACTACAGATCTATAATGATTTCATATGCAAACCGAACAGACCCTGATCAGACGATACCTACAGGGGTCGTCTGATTTTGATCTACTCTGTTTGCAAAGGCATGAAACGCGTTTATATGAGATGGAGAATTAATTGGACCCAATGTATATCAGATTTTAATCTTTTACTCTATAAATACGCCTTTCTACACCTTTGTTAACGGAGTAGACCCAGATCAGACGGTTCCTATAGCAGCCGTCGGATCACGGTCTGCTCTGTTTGCCAATGATATAATATAGATATGATTCTACAGTTTTTGCCTTGACCTTAAATTCCTGTGTCCATGTGCATTTATAACAACTAATCTATTTAATATCCATGATGTCATTATTTCTTTAATGAATATTCATGGGGTAAATGGTTAACGCGCTAACTTGGAAATAGATTAACCTCACTCCTTTGAGTCATCCCTATGAGGATATGTTCAGTTGTAGTCAAATTTGTATCGACATATCTTGTATTGAGAAGACTAGTATCAAGATACATGTAATACTCGTTTACAGAGATTTAGGATTTCTTTAACCTTTAGCCTGCTGAGAAAATTAAATTATTTTTACAGAATTTTTCCCCTACATTTTTCAAAATTCATGCTATAATCAATTTGTCTATCAAAATTCAACCAGGGTGTCAAACAGTTTAGATCCTGATGAGACGCCGAGTTACTCGGCGTCTCATCTGGATCCAAACTGTTTGCAAAGATATTCCCTCATCCGCCCATAGCAGGCTAAAGATTAAGTGTGTATACTATTTTGAAACATTTGGCTTTAACCCTTACTACACTGAATTTTCAAATGGACTATTCCAAAATTCAAACAAGTTTATTGTGAATAGTTAAGGACTTTGCGAAAGAAAGTGTAAGATGACAAACAGCGCAGACCCGGACGAGAGGGCTCCTCTAGAAGCTCCTCTAGGAGCCCTCTCGTCTGGGTCTTCACTATTTGCAAAGGACACCAGTGACTCGTGTCCCGTACTGTAAGGGTAAATCCTAAATTAATACAATTGTTATCATTATTCATTTTCGATATTTCATGAAACATTAAAATTTGTTTTAGTGCTGTATCAATTTATGTGTAATCGAAGGTCTTTGTTAGCATGGGTCAAATTTGCACGTTTTCATTAGCCGTCTATGTAACCTGGTTTTACCCTGAAGTTATGCCTCATGAATATTAATTAGATGACTCTTTATAATGGCATATGAAGCGAGGAAATGTTAACCATGGCTGTACTTATTTCATACGCAAACGGAGAGGCTACTGTTCAGGCAGCTCATACAGGATCCGTCTGATCTGAATTTTACTAACTTTTGTACAGGCGTGAAAATGTACATACATGTATATGGAGTCATTGGAGTGAAGGCTTAACTCTGTTAGTATTTTGTTTTGGTGATAAGTGTGCGTGTGTGTGCGTACGTTTTCGTGTGCGAGTGTGTTTAAATATAATTTAATTTGGTGTTGTTAATATATTTGTATTGTGTTAATATACATGTATTTGTATAAATAAAGAACAAAAGATTCAGCATAATACGTTTGTCCTCAAATTTCAGCCTTTCACCTAAAGCAAGCAATTTATCTTATTAAGTCGTATATAGTACCTTTTCAATCATTCACTTGCACGAGTTTCAAAAACAAAAAACTGCAAACAAGCGGAGTATATCCAGATAAGACGGCTTATACATGGTCTGTCTAATCAGGGTCTGCTCTGATTGCTTGTGGAATAAATAGATCTGATGATTCTACAGTTTCTGCCATAGTCAAATATTCATATCATGTTTACTCTAAATATTCCGATACCAAGTTTCTCCCCCCCCCCCCCCCCACCCATTTAAAAACCTGGATAATTCAGAGTTGCACTATATACAGAAAACACCCTCTAAACCGGAAATGTAAAATGTAGTAGAGAAGAATTTGGATACTTTTAGGCAAGTGGCTGCTAAATGCAGGATGAAAGACACACAGACAGCTCCTAGTGGAGCTTTCTACGTGACTCTCACCCTGCATTAAGCTGCCACCTGTCTCCAAGACTGATATTTATACTAAAGTACACGTCCGATTTAGAGGGTTTTACTGTGATAGCAAGTGGTGAGGACATTGATCAATCTTTTACCGGTGCAGTTCGTTCTGGGTCTTCACCACTTGCCTATGTTTGTTTGTTTATTTAGGGTAATAAGAAATTATGCCTTGATAAAATATCCATAAAGTTACATGGCTATTCATTAAGTAAAGGGTAAAAATAAGAAATCGATTAGATTGATTGAAATTAATAATTATGTAAGAAATTAAGAATATCATTTAACCCTTTGAATGCAGAAAACGGGTGTATTGACACTTGCTCTATGCATAACCCTCAGCATAATTGAAGGTTTCTCGGACATACACCAACGCATTACAAGAGTATGTCGGATTGGCCTATTGTTTGTTTTCTTAAGGGAAATTATTTTGTAGAGATGCATGGTACAGTTTAAAAACCAAAATCAAATCAAGGTCAATGTGACGAGCAGCTGGCTTTTAAAATTGTGAAGTAATGGTCTATGTAAAAAAACAAATACATGGGTATTCCGGGGATCGAACCCGGGTCCTTTCACGTGCAAAGCGATCGATCTACCACCGAGCCACATCCCCGTATACATAATCATTAGGCAGATGACCCGTTATCTGTTTTTAATAATATCCATGTAGCCTGTTGACAGATGAAGATTAAACACATGCACACATGTCAGACAGTGTGACTTTATTAATCCAGATCTTTTTTATCCACATCCAAACAGTCTTGTCAAACTGATCAACCCTTACCCTGCTATAAAATGAAGTCTGCTTATGCTCCGATTTGTTGCCGTTGTTACTTTTGAGATTCTATTATATTGAGTGTCAAACAGTTTCGACTCTAATGAGTCGTCGAGTTACTCGGCGTCTCATCAGGATCCAAAGTGTTTGAAAATGTCAGTTAGGTCGCGCTTAGCAGGCTAAGGGTTAATACACCTGTCAAACTGTAAATAAACTGGTTGTTTTGTTGTTGTTGTTTTAAGAAATGGAAAACAATGTTTGAAAGAGGATATTCTCTCCCATAGTAGAAATTGTTCAGCTAGCTAAAGGTTAAAGACGATGTATGAAGAAAACCATGAGACGGAAGAATGACGAACACAACAAACAAACACAGAGAGAGAGAGAGAGAGAGAGAGAGAGAGAGAGAGAGAGAGAGAGATAGAGAGAGAGGAGAGAAAGGGAGTCTAATCGCAGAGAGAGTCTCATCGTTGTTTTTTATGTTTTGTTTTCTTTTGTTTCATATGCTTATTAATTATATTTACTGTAAACTTTATACATTATTTCTTATATAAAATGCTTGCAAGCTTACAAAGAATGAGAATGAACCATCTGAATAAAAAAATCATATTCACGATCTATTTGAATTAGCAAGCATTTATATTTTCGTTTGTTTCCATTACAACCCTTTCCCCATAATTATATGGATTGATTACGATCATTACAAGTTATCATATACAGTTATAGTCGTATATGTCCCGAGGTAGGTACATATGGAGCGGTATTTGGGTCAAAATTATAGTTCTCAGAAGCTACACGCCTTATTCTACATGTCTCATTCTATATTCTCCGTTCTATATTCTTAATTCTTATCGCTAAACGCTAAATGTTTCAACTCAAATTATTACGAAACTAACTCACCAAATACTAGCTCTACTTGATCTGCCTCATTCTATATTCTTCATTCTATTTAATTCTTATCGCTAAACGCTAAATGTTTCAACTCAAATTATTACGAAACTAACTCATCAAATACTAGCTCTACTTGATCTCAACCCACCAAATACAAGCTCTACTTGATCTCAGAAGCTAACCGCCTTATTCTACATGCCTCATTCTAAATTCTTAATTCTTATCGCTAAATGTTTCAACTCAAATTATTACGAAACTTACTCACAAAATACTAGCTCTACTTGATGACAACGTTAAAAGGTATTTAGTAATGTAGAAAATCATTGTTAATCATTGAAAGTCATTGTAAGGTAAAGAATATATAGAGGATATTTGTTATTTTCGGTGGAAGATCGAAATTTATTTCATCGAGAGAACACCAGACGGTATATTTTCACGAGTGGCGAGGGTTATGTTGTATGACGTCATTTTGTATATCTGACAATAAAACTAAAAGAAAACTGTGTTGGCATTACTGCGCATCATCTTTACGTCATAAGTCATATAAGCGCGTCATAAGTCCCCCTGTCGAAATAAAAAACCCAAAACAGATCAAGTTAGTAACGTATTGCACTGCAAACTCATACACTTTCATAAGCAATAGTAATTCAAAAACGGTGGTAAATGTACGTCTTTTTTTGTTGCCATGTCGAAGTACAACTCTTATCGTTACGACGAATATGTGTCTTAAGGTGTCGGAATAAGGGCCTTTTTCTCTACATATAAACAGAGGTGTCAAACCCAGTATTTTAGCAAATAACAATTGGGCGTTTCGAGAGAGAAAACACGCTAACATTTGGTTTGTTTATATAGAATCTATGCTTTTTGTATGAATGAATTGGTGATAACGAATGGTATCTGTAACCCTTTCCCTCATATGACCGACTTTTGACTCCTGCAAACAGAGCAGACCCATGATATTAGACGGCTCCTATAGGAGTCGTTTGACCTGGGTCTACTCTGTTTGATTATGAAACAATGTAGATCTGATTCTAATGTTTCTACCACTTGTTCGTGATGCCATGATAAAATACATCTAGGATCTAGATCTAATTCATATTCTAACATTCATGATTTTTACATGAATAGATGGGGGAAAGTGTCAACCTTTACCATACTATGAGTGAATCCAAGATTGATCCTGCATGCAGTTTGGATATAGATCAGACACCGGGTGGTTCAGTGCGGCATTGCCGCATCAGTATTCAAGCTGATTGACACCCGAGTGCATATAGTGAAGAAAGAATATAAAATGTCTGATCTGGGTCTGCTCTGTTTGCTTATGAAATGGTTAGATCTGATTCTACAGTTTCTGCCATGGCTAAAAGTCCATGTGTTCACATCAGCCATTTTAAACACTATTCTAATTGATTTTCATGACGTCATTGAGTACAGGGTTAATCGGAGAGCTATCACTGGTGCTTGATTGCCTGTATACATACAGTTTGTGCACAGTAGCAGATCTCTACAAATAATTATAATTCTGAGTTTAAAATTAATGCAGGACGAAAGTTATAAACAGCAGCCTTCTAATCAGGATCTACCCGTCTAAACCGGACGTTTAATTCAGTATAAATATCAGTCTTGGAGACAGGTATCAGTTTAAGGCAGGGTGAAATTCATACAGAAAGCTCCTCTAGGAACTGTCTGCATGAGAGGGTTTACTGGACTATCAGGTAAAGGGTTAACTTCCATCTATCAAGTCTGAATTTTCACAGTGGAACATCAGTTTTTAACTATAGAGTCCACGCAGTGTGAAAGGCTTACACCTGCTAGAACTTTTTGAATGACAGACTGCATATCCTGATCAGAAAGCTCCTTTATGAGTCCTCTGATCTGGGTCGACACTGCGTGTATATGTCCAATGTAATAAGCTCGCGTGGATGTATGTATTATCCCTTCCCCTCAAATAACCGCCTTTTAGGCCTGTGCAAACATAGTAGACCCATATCAGACGGCTCCTAAGGAAGCCGTCTGAACAGGGTCCAATATGTTTGCTTATGGAAATATAACAGTGCTGATTCTGCAGTTTCTATCCATTACCAATCAAGAGTGTGTTTGTGAAACACTTATAACCCCGACCTTTGACCATGAAGGATGACATTGACCTTTTACCCATGGACCAGGGAGTTGAACGCGACATATCGTCTTTTTGTGGTGAACATTTGTGCCAGGTTATTTTGAAATCAATTCACAGAAAAAAGTTACAGAATGGACGCGAAATTTGGGACGAACGGATGGACGGACAGACAGAAAGGCCGATGAAAGGACAGACGGAAGGACGGACAATGCGATTACTATATGCCCGCCTTTGGTGACATAAAAAAACCATGTGTCCATATATCATTGTTAAAAATCAGCTAATACATATTCATGGTAGCATTATTTTTTACATGAATATTCAACAGGGAAGGATTAAACTTCAATATTAATAATTTGAGTTGAAGCATTTACCGTTTACCGATTTGCAATTCAGACTTTAGAAATATAGTCATGAAGCATTAAGCGTTAACAACTAACATTCCAAAAGAAAAAAATGTGTCGCTGCCGTGATTTGAACCACCAACCATCAATACCAAAACTGCATGTTAACTGCCAGCAGCTTTACCAACTCGGCCACGGACGCATATTGTCTGATTTGGGGGAATTTTACTTATATAAAATCTAAATTTAGACATGTCGAATCGAGGATGGCACCCTATTAACAAAATAAACGCTTTATATTCTGTACATAACAATGATTTTCAATGACTAACAATGATTTTCTACAATCTTACTAATACCGTTTAACGTTGTCATCGCGTAGTGTAGCTAGAGCTAGTATTTTGCGAGTTAGTTTCGTAATAATTTGAGTTGAAACATTTACCGTTTAGCGATAAGAATATAGAATGAAGAATATAGAATGAAGAATATAGAATGAAGAATGAAGAATATAAAATGAGGCATGTAGAATAAGGCGGCTAGCTTTTGAGATTGCGAATGAAAAATAAGATTTTTGAAAAACGGAAAAGACAATTAAAATAGAAGTTTAAATAGATAAATTGTATTTAACAACATCGAAATGAGTATCTAAATTAACAAATAGCACGTAGATGACAGTATTCGCTTAGTAAAATCATAACTGTAATTTTGACCCAAATACCGCTCCATACTTTTACACTTTGATAAAAGTTGGATCCATAGGATATGCAGCTTCGATCTGTTACTCCATGAATGCTAATGTGTCATTGACATTTAGATGAACTAATATAATGGCATATAATATAAAGACATAAACTTTGACCATGGCAGACATTGTAGACTCAGATCTATATTATCCCACGGGCAAGTAGAGCAGACCCTGATCCTGTATGCACCGTCTGCTCGGTGTCTATACTGTTTTTCAAATGTTCCAGATAACAGGCGTTTCTACGGAGTATAGGGGTATGCTGAAAGAATGACATTGTTTGTATTAGAATTGTCAGGCTGTGAGCAATATCAAACTGTTTTGCTATTGTAAATAGTATTTCATTTTCTATTTCTGTTAATCATGAATCAATACAAGGACTTTCAAAGATACCGGAAGACACATGTTTGTTTTATTATTTTGGGCTTACCGTTGCTTCGCGACACCCATCTCATTACAGGTAAAATGAGTTCCATCTGCACTGTTTCAGACACAGAAGAGCACCCGGGTAGAACTATCGTTCTACCACAAGCCAGTTGTACGGCTTCCTCACATGAAAATACAATAAAACCCCGCTTATGCGACCACCTAAAAGAGGTATAATTCTGGGTGTTAGATGCAGGTGGTAGCTTAACGCAGGACAACAGTAATGCAGAAAGCTCCTAGAGGAGCTTTCTGCATTACTTTTGTCCTGCATTAAGCAACCACCTGCTTATAAAGACATCCATGTTTATTCATTAAGTGGTCGCATTAGAGGGGGTTTGTACTAATGTGCCCAACCTTAATTAGATCCCACAGCGGTGTATAATTCCATGACTATGACCACTCGGCAACAGATGTCCTCTTGGTGGTGACACTTTGACGGTGGATGAGAAACCGTTTTGGTGCATCTGTGTGAATCTGAATCGAAATGGTTTCTCTGTGTAAATCGCCTTATCTATGTGTCTGTATACTGTTTGCAAAAGTATCCATTTCCCCCTAGATACTGGCTATATTCTCCATACATATTGATAGCGAAACCTGGTAAACTAATGAATAAAAACTGGTAAATAATGTGTGGAACCTTGGCAACTAATGCACGTAACCTAGTCAACTAATGCATGTCAAGTTCATAGAGACCTGACAATGATATCCAACACTTCGCCATCCCACGATGTTCTCACACACCAATTCGGATTTTCTACTTCAAATAATAATTTATCTCGTAAAAACGAACTTTTTTTTCGTATTCTCGAGATAATAAAAAAAATTATCTCGGGAAAACAAACTTGAAAAAAATTCTTGCATATGTCACCTCAGTGCCACCGTATATAGGAGATATACTTCGAACATTTTTTTCTGTAACTGAGGTCAGTGTCCATGCTTATAAAGCTTTTTAGTTGAGTCTGAGTTCTAAAGCTTTTGAGCCTTGGCTCAAATCTGAACAACCAAAAGCTTAAGAACGAACTCAGACTCAACTAAAAAGCATGGATACAGAAATCAAGATCAGGGTCACAGAAACTTGTAAATGGTATGTGACAGCCATCCCAGGATGTACGCACACACCATGTTTGACATTCCTACCTCAAGTAATCTAGAAGATGCTCCGGACAAGCTGTACACCGACTCAGGGATATACGGATACAGACACACGGACACACACACAGGGACAGTGCGATTACTGTATGCCAACAAAGCAAGTCTTGAGGCATAAAATACAGGTTTATCAAAATACAGGTGGTAGCTTCATGCAATCTGAAAGTTCCACTACGCATTGCTTAAAGTCTGCTTTCAGCAACCAACCACATGTGAACAAAATGCAAGAGGATCCTTTTCAAAATGTTTCTCCCCTGCCAGGGCGTTTATTGAGGATAATACGTGCAATGCAAAGAAACCGGAGAGCTCTCAAAATATTTTATTATAATTGATTGTACTATCAAATTAAAAGGGTATCAACAATACACTACTAGTTAAATCATAGATAAAACAAACAACCATTGGGTCCGAAATTCTGCAATCATTAGAACCTTCCCTTTCCGCGGTATTCATTTAAAAGATTAATTTATTTGGTGATTTGATTAAAAACTTAACATTTGTATATAAACTATGTTTTATATTGTAATGCAATCATTTCATGCAAACAATATAATTTTATGTTCCATAGCGAACAAAATGCACAAGAAATTTAATCAAGAAACAGTTGGTATGTAAAAGAACAAGTGTGTTATAGTAAATACTTAATACTGTAAAAATACCTTTCCCTGTTGATTATTCATGCAAGATATATTGACATCCTGAATATTCAATAGCTGATTTTTATAACAGCATATATACAAATGATTTTGAGTTTTAATTTAGCTAGAAACTGTAGTCAGATCTACAGCAGAACTCCTCTAATGCGACCACTTACAGAATAACCATATATGCCTTTATAAAGCAGGTTCTTGCTTAATGCAGGTCAAAAGTAATGCAGAAAGCTCTTCTAGGAGCTTTTTGCATTACATTTGACCTGCATTAAGCTAGCACCCAGAATTATACCTCTTTAAGGTGGTCGCATTAGCAAAGTTTTACTGTACATTATTACATAAAAAAACCAGTGCAGACCATGATCAGATGACTCCTACAGGGTCATCTGATCTTGGTCCACTCTGTTTACAAATGCATGAAAAGGCATTTGTATGGGGGAGAGTGTTAAAAAATCATGGACACCTAATTCTTAGAATACATACTACACGAACTTGAGCGTGTTATTTAGTTAATACATATTTTTGCATTGTGTTTTAACCCTATTAAAGTAAGAACTAATGACATCATGGATATTAATTAGATTCATTGTTATAATAGCACATGGACACTGGAATATTTGGTCATGGCAGAAACTGTAGAATCATATTTTTATCATATCATAAGCAAACAGAGCAGACCCTGATCAGACAGCCCCTATGGGATCGGTCTGGTCTGGGTCTGCTCTGTTTGCAAAGACGTATTTATGGAGTAAAGGGTTAATGGGGAAGTGTCCCCTTGTCTTGGTTACTAATTGAAGTTGTCCCCCTGCTCATTCGAATGATTCACGTGGATGATAAAATACCATGTCAGTCTAAGGCCAGAACATAAGAGAAAATCAAGTTGTGGCTTTAAATAGCACCTAAGTAATGTAACCACCTTTCTATGTTTATTCACAATTTCAATACCACATGAATATTCATGGACAAATAACTATAATGAAATGTGTAACATTGTAGCAAATTTACAAACTAAAGAGACAGAACAAGTAAATTACACTAACAACAGAGTAGACGTTGATCAGACCGCTCCTACAGGAGACATCTGATCTGGGTCTACCATGTTTGCAAATACGTTGAAATTCGTTTATATGAGGGAAATGGGTTAAATTTTGAAAACAATTAAATTCTGTAAACAATGGTTTCTTCAATTATTTTCAAATTCACAATCAGTGTCAAACAATATGGATCCTTATTAGATGCTGAGAAGAGAAGAAGTAAGATACTTTTTAGACAGGTGGCAGCTTAATGCAGGGTGAAAGTCATTCAGAAATCTCCTAGAGGAACTTTCTGTATGACTTTTATACTGCATTAAGCTGCCACCTGTCTCCAAAACCAATATTTATACTACATTTAATGTCTGGTTTAGAGAGGTTCAACTGCATTGTGATACAAATCAATATTAATACAACATGAAAAGTGTTATTCAAGCCCATACACTTTGATTTTGTTCTTGTGGGAAGGTTTTGTACTGCCACCACTGACATAAATGGTTCCATTGCTGTATGCTATGGCCCAGGGGCTCTGGATTCCATCCTTCTCCCCAATCAAGATCTTTACCAGCCTCCCATCATGAGACAGCATATGAACTGAATGTGTACTATTGCTACATACATAGACACGGCCATGGTTATCCACAGTTAATCCTGCTGGTCTTTGTAATACGTCACTTACGTATGTCGTCATGACAACCCCTTCATTATTCAAACAAACTATTTTGTTGCTAACACAATCACTGACATACACCGTTCTTTGATCCGCACTGACTGTTATTCGTGATGGAGCTCTAAATAATTCATTTCCTGCGTTGTCTGAGTCAATTTGCTGTAACAAATTCCCAGACCTATCACATATATGAACAGAAGCATCAGGATTCCAACAGGTCAGCAATAACCTTTCTCCATTGTAAGTGATGCCGTTATAACAACCAGGCACTGTTACCGTGTGGCCTACTGACAATGTTGGTGACAGGGATAGGAATTGGATATGATTTTCATCATCAAGCGTTACTGCAAGCTGATCATCTCCAGTTATTGTTAGATCTACAGGAGCTGACATTAATGAAACTTTCTCCGATACCTTTTTTTCTACAACATCTATAAGCTTGATACATTTGTTGTAGTAATCTGCCACAGCCAACCTCCCACCAGGTAATGCAACAATACCAGAAATGAAACAGTCCCTAGTATCTGTACCAGATTCAATGTTGATATCATGTAGGTACTTGGTCTTGACATCTTCTGGTTCACCTACCAGTGACAGAGTCCCAATTTCGTTTAACGCCATCTGAATTTGAAATGAAAGGTACATCATTTTTACTTAATGGTGTTTGCTGGAGAAAAGAACGTCCACAAGTGTTGTTTTTAATCAAAACTAATATACTCTACCTGTCAACTGTGTAATGAAGCTCCAGAGACATTGCAACACTTTATCCTAGAATGCAATATGCCGAAAGCAATACGAGAGACCATAATTTGTGATATAGCAACACTACTACACGAGGAGTTAGGGCTAAAATACAGAGAACTGGACGCTGAGGGTCAGCTAACATTATTGATCAACTGCTCAAAAATTAAAGAAGCCAAACTCAACACAGTGAAGAAGATCGAGTACCATTGCCGGGGGCTCATATACTCACTGCACACAGCTCGATACAGGAATGCTCAGTTACCTGAAGGATAGTGGCTAGGTCTCCGATCATTGCTGGTGCTGACATCATTCCTATTACATGTATATATAGTAAGCCAGACATTCAAACGTATACTGAAAAGCATGAAACTGAATAGTTTAAGGGTTATAATACTTGATAGTAGCCATAATATATACAAGTACACATGTGCGTAAATAAGAACAGTCTGTTTAAAACATAACTTCACATTAGCGTAAATAATAGTTGACACAACTGATTGACTGGTGATGTGACAAAGTGTACTTAACTTGTCTTAAAAAGCGGGACTAGAGTATGAATACTGAATATAACTGTACATAGACACTACCAGTTCTACTCCATTGGAGGTTCGCCTACGTAGGCGGTGAAGAGTGACACAGAACATATTGTCAACAATAAAGTAGCCATTGATAGCTCAGAACATCTGATCGAAAACAATACTCGAACAGGAAACACAACCAGCCATATGTACATAATCCCATACTGCAGAACACTCTCAAGACAACATTCCCTCTTTCCCAGGACCATCAATGAATAGAACAATCTCCCACCTGATATTGTAACTGCCTCTTCAGCCGATGACAACATTTCTAAATAAACACCAGCCCTTTTGTTTTTAAACTCTTCTGTAAATAGCGTTTTTATTGCAAATTGCAATACATACCTTTTTTAATGTTCGCCCCACTAGCATTAAACGACATATTGTTGACGATGACCAGTAACCAGGAAGAAGACACTTGACTAGGGTTATACATTTTAGCCTCCATATGCCTCTAATTAGGACACCGGAAGGGACGGACTAAATCATGCTAGTGACGGCCTACTTTCAGGTGAAGACAACAGAAACGCTTTAACAGTTTATGTCGACGTGCTTAAACTGTCAAATTAGGCATGTGGTTGTACTATTCGAAATAGTTCGAAATGAAAGTTCTATAGTTCGGTGAAAAGAAACACTCGAGGTCAGTTCTTACAAAGTAACCTATTTTAGCATTTTACATTCAGTTTTGAGTGAGATAGAAAAATAAACTTACTACATTTCACGTTACACCTACTCATCCTAAAATGCAGATGATCAGATTATAAGGACAGAAATAAGTGTCTGAGTTTTTGGTTTAGTGGAACAGTATAAAGCGTAAGCCGATAATAGTAATAATGAAAAAGAAAAGACAAATTGCGGCCCCGCTTTTCCACGCAAGTTCAAAGTTTCCATTGTTTATTATTAAAATCGATTTCTTTTATCCACCGTAACAAACAATTACCGTCTATGCATTTTATGCAAACCACCCTGAAGCAAAGGAAATAACCATCTTGATTGCGTTTATATTACTTTTCGCAGACGAAACTCAATTCTTACTAAATAATGTTTAATAAAACGTACCTGCAAATAATCTACCGCAGGCAACATGTTTAGGTTAATTGGTATAATATACCAGAGGTCCAGATAAGAATTGTAAATCTAAACATTTTCAATAATAATTCCTTTATTTCTCCACCAAACCCTATACTGTGACCACTCTTTAGACTTGTCTCGAAGAGGATTGCGGGAGTACTTCTATTATGAAATAAAAACAAGTCCCATAACTCTTTACTCTTAACGCCTTTACATACAGGGTAGAACAAAACCAGACGGTTACTGTCATAGGACATGTCAGGATATACAGTAAAACCTCTCTATAACGACCACTAAATTGTGTTAATTTTAGTTGGTATTTAGGGCAGGTGGCTGCTTAAAGCAAGGTGAAAGTAAAACAGAACGCTCCTATAGGAGCGTTCTGTTTTACTTTCACCTTGCTTTAAGCAGTCACCTGCCTTTAACACAAAATAGTTGACATAATTTAGTGGCCGTTATAGAGAGATTTTACTGTATCCTATTTTCTAATGAAATCATATATAGATCTGCATGATTTTATAGTTCTGCCATAAACAAACAAAAAAACTTTGTGTCCTTATAAGAGAAAATTAGCTAATAATATTCATAACGTCTTTATTTCTTACATAAGTATTCATCAGCTAATGGGTTATCAATCCCTCAAATATTTCAAAATATTGTGCAAGCATCGCTGATAATCTTTATGTTTTCAAACTTAAGTTCTGTAATACTGCTGATTGAGTGTCAGAAGACAAACAAAGTCCATGCACTCTGTTGAAGCTTATTTAAAACTGGACAAGACTTATTTCCCCTGGCAAATGATCTAAGTAAGTTGAACTTATATTCCAGGTGCTATTGGTGCTGTAAAAACCGTTAAGAACATTAACCATTTCCTTCATACAAACCTTTGTAAACAAAGTAGACCCAGATCAGACGACTCCTGAATGAGCCGTCTCCTCAGGATATGTTCTGTCTGCTTATGGAATAATAAGTATGTTTCTACAGTTCTTACAAATAATGAAACATGATTATACTTAATATACAGTAGAGCCCCTCTAACGCGACCACTTAACCCTTTCCCTCATACAAACGTGTTTCCATGCGCATTTGAGAGGAGCCGTCTGATCAGGGTCTGCTCTGTTTGCTAATAGAATTTGATAAATCAGTTTTTTTTGCTTTCTAAAATGTCTGCAATATTCCATGTTCCAGATTTCTTTATAACTATTTTGTTAACGAATATTCAGTAGGTATTGAAATTTGGACTAAGCTTAGAACAGGGAAAGGGTTAATGAATACACATGTGTGTTTTTATAAGCAGGTGGTTGCTAAATGCAGGACAAAAAGTAATGCAGAAAGTTCTCTGCATTACTTTTGTCCTGCATTAAGCAGCCAACAGCCTCTACCACCCAGAATTATACCTCTTTTAGGTTGTCGCATTAGAGGGGTTTAACTGTATATTCATGATGTCATAATATCTTACAGGAATATTCCACGGAGAAAGGGTCAAGATCATATTGTTTCTATAAATCAACCCTTTACCACATAGAGACGCACTCTGACGCCTTCGCAAAATTACAGACCCAGACAAGATGACTCATATAGGAGTCGTCAGACTGATCAGTGTCTACTGTTTGATATGAAATAACATCAGTCCAATAATCAGTTTTGCAATGACCCCCCCCCCCCCCCCATTACCCCCTCCCTCCCTCCCTCCCTCCCTCCCTCCCTCACTCACTCACTCACTCACCTACTCGCTCGCTCGTTCATCCGTTCGTTCGCCCAGCAGATAAATATAAACGGATAGATAATGCACGAATATTTTATACTGTTATCCGACCGATTCTGACTTGGTTGGCGTTTTATCTTGGATCGAGAAAAAAACGCGTGTATACTGTTGTGTCTCATTTGGATTCTTGAAAAGCTGTTTTCCATTCGATCAATAGCTACAGTAAAACCTCTCTATAACGGTCACTCAATTGTGTTGATTAGTCGGTATTATGGGCAGGCGGTTGCTAAAAGCAAGGGAAAAGTAAAACAAAACGCCCCTATAGGAGCGTTTTGTTTTACTTTCACATTGCTTTAAGCATCCACCTGCCTTTAACACAACATACTTGAAGTCATGTGTTGACCGTTATAGAGAAGTTTTACTGTATTTAATGAATATGAAGTTAAAGTTGCAGCGGATCGAACTTTTTATAAACTGTAGAATCATATCTATATCATATCATAAGAAAACAGAACGGACCCTGATCAGACGACACCTATAAGAGCAGTCTGATCTGGGTCTTCCAGTTTGCAAAGGCGTAGACAGTCGGTTTTTTAGTAAATGGTTAACCCTTTACACCATAAACAAACATATTTACTCACTAGCAAACTGAGTTGATCCAGACCAGATGGATGCTCTGCTCTGTTTACTTATGGAATAATATACAACTGATCGTACATGTTCTGTCATAGCCAAACATTTCTGTGAGTACAATATCGAGGGCTTGGTGCAAAACTATTCTAACTCCTTAAAGTGAAGGAGTTAGAATAGTTTTGCACCAAGCCCTCGATATACTATTGAAGAAATTCAGCTAATTAATACATGATGTCATTATTTCTTAAATAGATAAATGGAGTAAGTGGACATCTGTGAGATATTGTACGGTCTATATGCCCGTCGTGAAGAAGATAAAATGGCAGAGGCTCTCTCTCTCTTTCTCTCTTTCTCTCTCTCTCTCTCTCTCTCACTCTCTCTCTCTCTCTCTCTCTCCCTCTCTCTCTCTCTCTCTATCTCTCAAACAAACAAACAAACAAAAGTTCGCACCAAATTCACCAGCATACATGTATCCACCATCATATTGTCACATTTTATACTCTCATTTTTAGTAGACATCATATAGCTCTCATTTTAAACATGTAACCACCATGCATTTTTCTGTTTTCACTTGCAATCGCCTTGGAAAATCAATTACCATATGCTGTCTACTTAATCTGATTCATTTGATCATTGTTTCCAATTAGAGGGTCAGGCTAACTGCATGACGGATCTGGCACTAGATTTAGTTGTACAGGAATTTAGACATAAAATATATAATTTGCCATAGTTTGGCGACAACACGCGATTCACATCCGTATATTTACAGAGACGGTTTAGCAAACACAAATCGTGACTAACTTACGCTCCCAAGTTGAAATTATACCCCAGTTTTAGCGGGCAAGGATATCAACTTACAATGTTAACTAAACATAATACAGATATGAAAAAAAGTTTTCATCCTTACATTGACGCAGACATGTCAGTGTGTGTGTATTTATACATTTCCTCCATATAATTATACGCATGTTAACAACATGCAGACAAAAAGGGACGATCCAGATAAGCGAAACCTGCATGGGACAGTATTTGCCGTGTCCATATAACATTATAAAAATAATCTAATTAATATAAATAATGTCATATGTCTTTCGTGGATATTCGCGGAGTAAAGCATTTCAAAAGAACGGTTAGACACTAATATAGGCCGTGGTATGGGATGAATTGGGGGAGGTTGTTGAACACTTCAACAATGGATCACGCTCAAATTTCCTGAAGACATTTACATAACGACACTAGTAACATCAACAGCCAAGGCGTGTCCTCACCGTCTGAAAGGACTTGCCATTAATCAATATATTAATCCTTTCCCTGTTCTATATTTATTACAAATTTCAATACCTACTGAATATTCATTGACTGAATAGTTATAATGAAATGTGAAAGATGGAACATTGTAGCCATTTCAGAAAGTAAAGAAACAGAACTATGAAGTTCCATTAGCAAACAGAAGACCCTGATCAGGCAGCTCCTATAGCGTGAAAAGGCGTTTATATGAAGGAAAGGATTAATTAAATTTTCTTTTGAAAGTTGTGGCATATTTGGTTTGAAACTTCCGTCTGACAGAAACGCCTTTTGACGCTTTTGCAAACGTACAATGTAGTAGACTCATATCATGTAAGAGATATTTTATCAGGGTCAGTCTTGTTTGCTTATCAAATAGTACAGATCTGTCAGTATATGTGCATATGTTGGTATCGTAACCATAGTATGCATGTATAAAACGAATGTTGTTTGCGTAACGATAGTATGTAAATATATAACGAATGTTGGTAACGTAACGACAGTATGTAAGGTATAAGGTATAACGATTATGGTACCGTAATGATAGTCTGTATGTAGATAACGAATGTTGGTACCCTAACAACAGTCTGTATGTATATAACGAATGTTGGTACCCTAACAACAGTCTGTATGTGTATATAACGAATGTTGGTACCCTAACAACAGTCTGTATGTGTATATAACGAATATTGGTACCCTAACAACAGTCTGTATGTATACAACGAACGTTGGTACCCTAACAGCAGTCTGTATGTATATAAAAAGTGTTGGTACCCTAACAACAGTCTGTATGTATATAACGAATATTGGTAACCTAACGATAGTCTGTATGTATATAACGAATGTTGGTACACTAACGATAGTCTGTATGTATGTAACGAATGTTGGTACACTAACGATAGTCTGTATGTATATAACGAATGTTTGTACACTAACGATAGTCTGTATGTATGTAACGAATGTTGGTACACTAACGATAGTCTGTATGTATATAACGAATGTTGGTACACTAACGATAGTCTGTATGTATATAACGAATGTTGGTACACTAACGATAGTCTGTATGTATATATCGAATGTTGGTACACTAACGATAGTCTGTATGTATATAACGAATGTTGGTACACTAACGATAGTCTGTATGTATGTAACGAATGTTGGTAACCTAATGATAGTCTGGTACTGGTTGGTACACTAGTTAAAGATAGTTTGTATGTATATACATGTATGTATATAACGAATGTTGGTAACCTAACGACAGCATACATGCATATAACGAATATTGACACCCTAACGTCAGACTAAATGCATATAACGAATGTTGGTACCCTAACGACAGCCTATATGCATATATAACGAATGATGAAACCCTAACGGCAGTCTGTATTCTTATATCGAACGTTTGTACCCTAACGACAATCCGTATTCATACGACAATCCGTATTCATATAACGAACGTTGGCAGCCTTACGATAGTCTTTATACATTCAACGAATGTTGGTAACTTAACGACAGTCCGTATGCATATAACGACTGTTGATACCCTAACGAGTCCGGAGTATGCATATACATATATACGTGTAACGAATGTTGGTACCCTAACGAGAGTCGGTATTCATAAAACAAACGTTGGTACCCTGGCGACAGTCCGAATTCATATAACGAATATTTGTACCCTATCGACAGCGTTATGCATATAACGAACGTTGGAATCTCCTAACGTCAGTCCGAATTCATATAACGAACGTTGGTACCCTAACAACAGTCCGTATTCATGTAACAAACGTTGATACCCTAACAACAGTCCGTATTCATGTAACAAACGTTGGTATCCTAACAACAGTCCGAATTCATATAATGAACGTTGGTACCCTGATGACATACTGTATGCATATAACAGACGTTGGAACCCTACCAACTGTTCATATGCATATAACGAACGTTAGTAGCCTAACGATAGTCCATAATTATGCATACAAAATATTTAAACATCGTCTTCTCCAAAGCTAGCGGTCAGTTTTTTTATGATATTTGATAGGAAGAGTATTCCCATAACCCTCTATCATTTAGAGAAGTTTTCTGTATGACTTTCACTCAGAAATAAGCTGCCTCCTGTCTCCGAGACCAATATTTTTACTAAATTGATTGTCGTGTTTAGAGGGAGTTTACTGCTACATGTATTAGGTAGGCTCCGCGTTCGCCCCTAAAATGGGATAATAATAATAACAATTAGTAGTCTAGGCATTTTTTCTTTTATCGCTCTTTACATTGATACTGTGTTTTCCTCTCCTTTTGGCTCTGTTTGTCTGTCTCTCTATATCTCTCTGTCTCTATGTCTGTCTATCTATGTCTCTTTCATAGTCTCTGTCTCTGTCTCTGTTTATGTGTCTTTCTCTGTTTCTCTCTGTCTCTCTGTCTATCCAAACTGCTAGATACCCTCCTGATTGTGTTGTTGAAACGAAATTCAAGATTAATCAACTGTGATAACTGAAGTCGGTGACATTTTCTACCAACAAAAGTGAAGGTTAAAACACATTCGAATATAAAAATGTCAGGATCGGTGGTAAAACATAGGATTGGTCTGGAAAAATTAAAGAATAACCCTTTTTCTGATGAATATTCATGTAATAGAAATAATGACATAAGGGATGTATACTGAGTTGTTTATCTATGACAGAAACAATAGAATCACATCTATATAATTCCACGGATAAATACAGTAGACCCTGATCAGACAGCTCCTACAGGAGTCGTGTGATCTGAGATTTCTCTGTTTGCAAAATCGTTAAAGATTTTCTCTCTCAGGTCAAAATATTAAGGAGCGTAAACAGCTCAACTATGTTTTGATCATTAACCCATAGACCACCTAAATGATAATTGCAAACAGCTTGGATCCAGATGAGACGCCGAGTAACCCGGCGTCTCATCAGCAGCCAAGCTGTTTGACACTCGGTCAATGTTTTCTCGAAAGATTGATCAAATCGAAAATCTGCAACAACTAGCACTGCAGATCAGAGTTTGAGCAGACCTTATTTTTTCAACAGGCTAAGGGATAAGCCTTAACCTGGTAGAGATGCCTTTTTGGTGCCTTTGCAAACAGATAAGACTTCTACAGGGACCGTCTAATCAAAGTCTTTTCTGTTGGCTTTGAATGGTACAGATATGATTCTTCAGTTTCTGCCATGGTAAAAAGAAATCATATGCCATTATAAAAATAGCTAATTAATACCCATGACGTATTTATATCATACATGAATATTCAACAGGTAAATGGTTGAGCAAAAAGGTCATTGTCTGGTACATAATACTTGTAATTATGTTCAGCTCTGTTAAAAGCTATATGTCCTTGGGAAATGTCATGTAGACAAATACTTGTTTCTATTGAAAAAAACCGATGTTTAACCAATTCAGTGCGGGAAACGAGTCACTTATGTCCTTTGCAAACAGTGTATACCCAGATGAGAGGGCTGCAAGAGGAACCGTTTCACAAGGGTCTGCACTGTTTGTCATGTTACACTTTCTTTTAAAAATCCGTGAATGTTTGCATTTTGGAATAGTCCAGTTGAAAATTCACCATTGAAAGGGTAAATCATTCTCCTGTTCTATATTGATTCCAAATTTCAATACCTACTGAATATGTATGGACAAAATAGTTATAATAAAATGTGTAAGGTGGAACAACATTGTAGCCATTTTAGAAATTACAGGAGCAGATCTATCAAATTCCATCAGCAAATAGAGCCGACCCTGATCAGACGGCTCATACAGGAGCCGTCTGATCTGGGTCTACTCCGTTTGCAAATACATGCAAAGGCGTTTATATGAGGGAAAGTGTTAAACTATTGGTATATCAGCCTGATATGCGAAGTGATTGTTGATACGACTAGACACAGGAACTCGGTGTCTCATAACTATGCAGGCTGTTTGGCACTGTGATTACGAACATGGAAAATGGAAAAACTTTTCATGAAATTGCTTTATCAAACACATATTGCCTCCCTAATACGAGCTCTTTAAGGTAATCTAAGTTTAGACTTTTTAAGGTAGGTGGAAACTTAATTATTTCAGGAAAGGAGTTATGCAGCAAAAATTTCCCCATTGAATAGTCTTGTAAGTAATAATGACACCATGCGTATACGAGACTTATGATGTTATATGAACACGTGTTTTGTTTGGTTTGGTGGAAAAGAAGTGTAAGAAAAAATCAACTGCCACACCTGAATTCGATGACATTTTGCTCAGCAGGCTTAAGATTAGGACTATGAACACTGTACAATATGAAAGTATGATGTACAATAAAACCTCACTAAACTGGACGTTAAAATTAGTATCAGTGCCACTCTTTCAGACAGATGGCAGCTTAACCCATTACCTCATAGCCTATTTTAGATCCAACCACTTTGAATAAATCTACCGAAAAGGAGCATTAACTAGAGAAGATTAACATTTTAGAATTTTGTAGTTTGAAACCATTGTGATAAATGGAACATTTGCCCCTATAGGAGCAAAATAATGCTTTATTCATCACAATGGATTCAACAGGTGACTCGTGCAGAGGCGTCAAAAGGCGTCAATATGAGGGAATGGCTTAATGAAGGTTAAAAGTCATGCAGAAAGCTCCCATGCATAAAAAGAACTATATTGTTCTGTATTAAAATTCCGGTTTAGAGAGGTTTTACTGTATAAATATTGGATCAATGGACGCTCCAATAAAACAAATATTGCCTTAAATCAGATATGTGTCAAGGTTGGTTGTATACTGGGTATAAAACAGACGCAGATTAAAACGAATCCTGATATTGACATTATTTACAGGTATTTCTATTACAGTTGAACTTCGATATCTCGGACTTCAAGGGACCATACAAATTAGTTCGAGATAACAGAAGTTTGAGTTATCCCATTTCTAATCTAAACAATTCCTCGAGTTCACAGCTTAATACAGGTCTAAAGTAATGCTGAAAGCTCCTGTATGAGCTTTCAGCATTACTTTAGATCTGTATAAAGCTGTCACGTGTGTTTCTAGATATCTGTAGCGATACATTTTAGAGCAAATTCTGTATTATGAGTTTTGTTCGACGTTCGAGTTATCCGAGTTCGAGATATCCAAGTTTAACTGTTGTTTATGTTTCCTTAATGAAACATTCTGCATAAATTGATCACTTCGTGAATATTCGCTAAATTATTTTCATAATGTAAAATTTGTAAGGGAATATTGTCTTAGACACACCTATAGGATCCAACTTATATGATTCCATAAACAAACAAAGTAGACTCCCTGACCAATCAGCCCCTACAGGAGCTGTCTGACCTGGGTATAGCCCATTTTCGAGGCGGGTTAAAGGCATTACTATGAGGGGGTTAACCATATCCCTGTTCAATATTCCTGTAAGAAATAATAACATATAATCAGATATACATGTATATATTATGTCAACAGTAAACGGAGCAGATCCTGATCAGACGGCTCCTATTGGAACCGTCTGATGTGAGTCTACTCTGTTTGCAAATGCGTTAAAAGGCGTTTATATGAGGGAAAAGGTTTAATGCATATTGCCTTAGGTATGAAGTACGATCTTGTAAAATACAGACTTGCACTTGTCCGTGTGTACGTACATCGGTCCGTACACATCACGAGTACGTACGCTCCGTGCATTTTAATATGTGTCATATTCCGCATGCACCGATAAGAGGATTTACTTCAAACGTTCACAGATGAACAACGTTGATGTGAAGTGAGCGTAAAGAAGGGAATATTTGCTCCAACCATTTTTACTGGAGTTATGGGACTTTGATACTTTCTTAACTATATAACATATATTGAAAGAGGAAGATTTACATCAAACTCAACAGATTAACAACATCGATGTGAAGTTAGGACAGAAGGGAAATATTGCTTTGACTATTTTTACCAGAGTTATGGGACTTTGAAACGTTCTTCACTGTATAGCATATCTTGCGTGTCCACCTCCTTATACACCAATGGAATATTTACTTCAAAATTTCACAGATGAACAATGTTGATGTCAAGATGTACGCAAAGAAGGGAAGTTTTACTGCGATTATTTTAACCAGAGTTATGGGGTTACACTATATAGCGTCTAGTGAAAAGTGCTTGATTTTAGAGACAATATCACATAAAGGGCACATCTGTGTCCTATGGGTACACTGTTCTAGTTAACATATTGTTACCTAAGCAATAATGTGAAGAGCAGACTCAAGTTATTGATAAAGGTATTTTTCGGAATTGCTTCATTTATATCACACTAGTCTAGTAAAGATAACATGTTTCGAACAAATGCTTACCGCATACAGTAAAACCCCTCTAAATCGGAATTCTAGTAGAGAAGAAATAAGATACGTTTAGGCCGGTGGCTGCTTAATGCAGAGTAAAAGTCATGCAGAAAGCTCTTCTATGAGTTTTCTGCATGACTTTCACCCTGCATTAAGCTGCCATCTGTCTCCAAGACCGATAGTTGTACTAAATTTAACGTCCGGTTTAGATGGGGTTTTACTGTAAAACCATTTTACATTATATACCTGTCAGTGTATAATCGACACTCAGCGTAATGCTCTTATTTATTCGTTCATTTGCAATATTTGAATCGACAGCCTGGACCAATACAAACCAATCGATTTCAATTGAGTTCCATGTCACCAGCAACAGCAGAAATTTGGTGTAACAACAGACACAGACATAGAAACATATACAGTAAAATCCCTCTAATGCGACCACTTAATGAATAAACATGGCTGTCTTTATAAGCAGGTGGTTGCTTAATGCAGTACGAAAGTTCTGCAGAAAGCTCCTGTAGGAGCTTTCTGTATAACTTTCGTCCTGTATTAAGCTACCACCTGCCTTTGCCACTGTGAATTATGCCCCTTTTTGCAGGTCGCATTAGAGGGGTTTTACTGTAGTTTGATATTGCATTGTATCAGTCCTTATCAAGCTGAAAAATATAAAATCTGCTAAAATTCTGATCGCTTACAATGTTTACTGTCATTCGACTCGTTCAATCTTTAAAAAAGAGTAAAGTGCCTTGTTTCAGTCCGAATGACCGCTCAGCCCACTGTATATGTACCCCCCTGGTTATTGAGCCATTCGCCATTTACTGCTAACAATACTTATACAGGTGTAATTACGCAGCCACAGTACCGGTTAGTGACCCTCACAGGTACCTATTTAACCCCTTGGTAAGGAGGTAACCTCGTGCGGATGGGAGACACTTAAAGGCGTCTCTGAAATTGTCCCCCCAAGACTATTTTTAGATCCAACCTCGTTGAATAAATGTACCGGAAAGGGGCATTAAATATAGAAAGGAGAATTTTAGAATTTTATAGTTTTGAAACCATTGTGATGATTAGAGCATTTGTTCCTATGGAGAAAATGCTTTATTTATCACAATAGTTTTACAGAGGTGCAAAAAGGCGTCACTATGAGGCAGTCGGTAGTTTAATCGCAGACTTCCGTAGGAACTATCCGGTTTACGTTAGTCCTGCTTTAAGCAACCGCCCTATTTTTTTTAAATAATCCATTGTTATTTATTTAGTGGTCGCTTTAGAGAAGTTCTACTGTATATTCATAAGTTAACTCATTCCCTCCTAGACTATTTTAGACACAACCTCTTTGAATTAATCTACCGAAAAGGAGCATTCATGATAAAAAAGGAGAATTTTAGAATTGTGTAGTTTTAAAACCATTGTGATAAATAGAGCATTTGCTCCTATGGAGCAAATTTAATGCTCTATTTACCACAGTGGTTTCACAAAATGAGTTTTACAGAGGCACCTATGCTCTATAAATAAATGGTTGCTTATGACATGTTCTGCTATATACGTAGTCAATGACCGCAGGGGCACTTAAGACCATGGTAATCGGAGAGAAAATCAATGTATTACTATTTGTTTATTTTCCCATCACAGTTATATTTAAATTAACAGACAGTCCTAATAAACGAGAGTGATGTTTGTTTAAACTCCTGACGAACGAGTTTGGACTAACTGGTGTTCGTAAAATATCAGGTATGTTTGCTGCTGTTGTTTTTTTTATTCTTAACGTCCTTTCCCTGTTGAATATTCATATAAGTAATTAGGACACCATGAATATTCATTAGCTGACTTTTACAGTGGCATATGCACACATGAGTTTTTATTGTATTGGTAGAAAATGTAGTCAGCTATATTATAAATTCGTAAGCAAGCAGTGCAGACCCTACAGCGGCCGTCTAATTTTGGTCTTCTATGTTTGTAAAGGTGTGAAAAGCGTTTAAATATCAAGTTAAGGGTTAAAATTAGTGTGTATGTAAATGATTTTTTTAAAAATGGAATAAAAGTAGTTTGTTTAACAAAAAGTAGATCTGATGAGTTGTGGAATGACTTAAAATTGTGGATTTTTTATATTAAAATACAGAGAAATCATGAAATGGTTCAAATAGTATTATCTCAATGGTAATGGCAGTTTTTTTAAAAGGAGCCGTCTGATCTGGGTCAATTCTGTTTGTAAATGTTTAGAAAGATGTATTTATGGAGCAAAGGGTTTAAGACACTTTTCAAATTATTGTACAAACATCGCGTGTAGTGAAAATGATAACGGTTGCAGCCACATCGTATTGGCAATCAAATAATCCCCATCAAATACGACAGTTTTTGAAGTTATTATCATTATTATTATACCATATTCATATTGCACTCTTTTCATATCTAAAATACGTTCAAAAGTGCCTTACAATTAAACATTTATACGTTCTAAAGCAGAAAAGAAAAGAAAAATATTTTAAAGAAACTTTAAGATATGAAATAGAAATAAAAAACATAAAAGAAGATGTACAGTGTAATTTCTAAGGTATAGAAATAACTCTATAGTCTGTGCATTGTGTTCTCTGTGCACTCTCTGACGTCATGTGCATAGTCTCAGCAAAAGAAACTCTCTAAAGCAAAGATGTGTTATTATGGGTATTTTCTAAAGCGACGACTATTTGAATAGTTCATGGGGTATTCTAATGTGTTACGATTACTTGATTCATAATTTCAATTCATTAAAACTCACTCCCTTCTAGACTATTTTAGACCCAACCTCTTTGAATAAATCTACCGGAAAGGAGCATTAACAATAGAAAAAGAGAATTTCAGAATTGTGTAGTTTTTAAACCATTGTGATAAATAGAGCAGTTGCTCCAATGGAGCAAATGCTCTGTTTATCACAGTGGTTCAAAATGTGAACTTTACAGAGGCACCAAAATGCGTCACTAGGAGGGAATGTGTTAAGTAACGTTTCAAATATAAAAACCTATGTCTGTCTAAAATGAGTATTTATTCACTCTCATTTATGTACGGCAAAATAAGAGTTGGTGCATCAAACGAGCCCTGTCGATATTCAAATTATTTCAAGTAGTCAACGAATGACAGCGAATAAATACGAAAGAAAGATAGGGACATACTTTTTTATGGTATTTATATATGAAATAATGTAACTAAATTCAAATGAAATGAGCCTCGGTGAGTGTCATATTGTTTTTTTTAGCAAACATGTTTGACACAAAAAAAATACAATGCAAACGAATGTAACATTGGTGTTTATGACACAAAACAAAAACAACAATACCTATGCAGTTTCATTTTCAAACAAAACATTCTATATGCAACGCAACAGATAAATGTGTGTTCTCAAATACTAAAATCGTCATTTCTCCACCAAACCCTATGTTGTGACCACTCTTTAGAATCGTCTCTTCGAGACGATTCTAAAGAGTGGTCACAACATAGGGTTTGACGATTCGAAGAGACGATTCTAAAGAGTGGTCACAACATAGGGTTTGGTGGAGAAATATAGGGTTTGGTGGAGAAATAAAGAATTTATTCTTGGAAACGCTTAATTTACGCATCTTGTCTGGACCTCTGTGTATACAGAGATACCGGTATATTTTGCGACACTGATACCAATCGATCGTAGTATTTTATGTTTTGAAGAGCATGATAATCTAAATGTATATTATTCCAGGTGGTGTATATTAACATATATGAGTGTGTATATGTATGGTATATGTTTGTGTATGAGCGCTCTTCAGTTGTTGCGAATCAGTTCTTTAAGAGTTCCTTTTGATACCACGTGACCTGTTCAGTGTCAAAGTGTCCTAACTCCAAACTATCTAATTTAGTGTCATAGTTCCCCTAGACCCATCCCGACCAATCAATACTTTCCAGTAAGGCGTTTTGTGACGTTATGCCTTATCTTATCATGCAATGGCGTCACATCTTGTATTTTGTGTTCGATGAGTTTGATTGAATTTGGTTTAGCATAGCTACATATAAAGGTGCGTAGTCAAATATTTAAATCGTCATTTCTCCACCAAACCTTATGTTGTGACCACTCTTTCGAATCGTCTCGAAAGTGTATATATATAGGATAGTAACCCTTTGAATATTGGAAATAGGTGCAACTGAATGTTCTGATAAGTGACAAACAATGAAAACCAAGATCAAGTGATGAGATAACGCTCCATAGAAAATATAGACAACATAACGATTCAGTAACCGTAGACTCTAATGAATGAAAGACAGTGCAGACATATACTAGACAGGGCGGCGACTGATCTAGGTCTACACTGTTTGTAATACAATAAAACATATACAAAGCCATATGTGGATTATCACAAGTTGCAAACAAAATATAGACAAATTGCAGATAGACCTTTAATTGTTAGTTGTAATGTTGCATGTAGATCTAGAAACTGACTTTTTTCAAAAATAAAAAAAAAATACAAACTAGTTTAAACTGGAGAATATAATATTGACGTCTATTGGGAAGAAAATGTCGTAAAAAGTCTGCAGAACTCGAAAATGAATTGTCTAGCAATAAAAAAAAATAGATCGTTCTCAAGCTTTTGATTGGTCAGATTTGAGCCTTTGGCTCAAATCTGACCAATCAAAAGCTTGAGAACTCAAATCTGACCAATCAAAAGCCTGAGAACGAAACTCAGACTCAACTAAAAGCTTTATAAGCATGGACCCTGATGATATGAGAAAGATGTTAGATTGTATATGTAATACAAGTCAATCCGTACTTGTAAACATTACGAAAACGGGTGTTTGCAAATGATTAATTTCAAAGTGTTTGTAAAGCACTAAACTCAACTTGAATAACGAGACAATTTGTTTGAAATTATTCAGGATGATATGAATACATGCACATTAATGAATAGCGGTAAGCGTGTTATACAAACCATGTCAATAAAACACTCCTTTGAATGCGTGACACGCATTCCAGCGTCATTTGCCAATAGTGTAGACCCTGATAAGATGGTTCCCAGAGGAGTCCTCTAATCATGGTTGCACTGTTTGCCATTCAAATCATCTAACAAATTTATTCCTTTCCCATTGAATGGATTTTACTCGTAACTCTTTACTTCATGAATATTCATGTAAGAATAATGACTATTAACCCTTTCCCTCATACAAACGTGTTTTCACGCATTTGCAAACAGAGTAGACCCAGATCAGACGGCTCCTATAGAGGAGCCGTCTGATCAGGGTCTACTCTGTTTGCTACTAGAATTTGAAAGACCAGTTTCTTTGCTTTCTAAAATGTCTACAATACTCCACCTTTCATATTTATTTATAACTATTTTGTTCATGAATATTCAGTAGGTATTGGAATTTGGCCTAAATTAGAACAGGGAAAGGGTTAATCAGCTGAATTTTCATAATGGTATATAAATAAATAATTTTTTGGCCATGACAGAAACTTTAGAATCAGGTATTTTATTTCATAAGCAAACAGAGCACATCCATATCAGGTGTAACTACTCGTTGGTATATCGATTGGTTCCCCTGAGTTGTCCCGATTAGTTCCCCCGAGGTGATCCGATTGGTTCCGTGTGTGTTGGTGATATCACAACTATAGTTTGTTCTAGAACAAGAAATGAAGAATGGCGATGTTAACTTTTATTAATTATTTACACATGCGTTTTTAAGATATCAGTTGTTCAAGGAAATCTTCATGGAATGGTCCAAACAGAATTGTTTCAATGGTTAGAGCTCGTTACATATAGATAGATTAGCTTATAACCATTTCCCTCATACCAAACATCTTTTCACGTCTTTGCAAAGTAGATCCGGATCAGGCGGCTCCTATAGGAACCATCTGACCAGGGTCTATTCTGTTTGCTTATGGAATGATATAGATTGGATCCTACAGTTGTTTCTAAGCCAAATAAGTCTTAGCCTATTCTCTCATATTGACGACTTTTGACGACTCTGTAGAAGTCACTTTGTGAAACCATTGTGATAAATAGATCATTTGCTCCTATAGGTTTCACAATGGTTTCAAACTACAAAATTCTAAAAAAAAAACAATCCTTTTCTCTAGTTAATGCTCCTTTTCGGTAGATTTATTCAAAGATGTTGTTTCTAAAAATGGCCTATGAGGTAATGGGTTAAACGATTAAAAAAAACTAAGTTAATGACTAGTCATGAGATCACCAATTCATACAAACTGTTCATTAGGGTCTACTCAATTGGAAAATGTGTCGAAATGCGTTTCTGTCAGGTAGCTGTTTAACCCTTTCCTCCATAACTACGCCTTTCTACGCCTCAGTAAAAGTCACTTTATGAAACCATTGTGATAAATAGAGCATTTGCTCCTATAGGAGCAAATGCTCTATTTATCACAATGGTTTCAAACTACAAAATTCTAAAAAGTTTCCTTTTCTCTAGTTAATGCTCCTTTTGGGTAGATTTATTCAAAGAGGTTGGATCTAAAATAGCCTATGAGGTAATGGGTTAATAATATCCCAGCTTTGATTTAATAAAATGATCATTTTCATCTACTTCACAATGAAAAACCCTTTCCCCGTTAATCACGACCAGACACACATTTCAAACAGTTTGGACCCTGATCAGATGCCGAATAGCTCGGCATCTCATCGAGATCCAAGTTGTGTGACACTCGATCAACAGTTTCCAAAAAGCTTATTCGAACCGGAATCACTCAAATTTGAATCAGACCCAAATTTGAATAGATATTACTTTTTTACAGCGGGTAAAGTGTACACATGTACTTATCAAATACTGATGACGTTTTGAGGCCGAAATAAATACTTGTCCTTAAGTCAACACAGAAAAAAGTATCTCATTACACTGGGTTGCGATGGCTTGGGATGTGATATGCCGTGACTGTAATATACATGTAAGCACCTTCTATTCAAACGAACAGAGCATCATAATACCATGAAATATAATGTGCCTATTATATATAATATAAAACGGGAGGTAATATGACAAATTCCTGTCGTACAGTAGAACATCTTAACCCTTCGCTTGCTATTCACGTCAATATACGTACCTGTAAATAGTGAAGACCCAGATGAGACAGCTCCTGCAGGAGCTGTCTCATCAGGGTCTGCACTATTTACAAGTTGATTGTGCAACTAATGCACTCCACAACAGTGATTGCATAGCGAAATACTTGTACACAGTGAAGATATATGTTATTATACAACAGGGCATGGGTAAAGAAGGAGAAATGTATTGTAAAATTCAGCAAGCGAAGGGTTAAGTGATCGCTTAATGAATAACAACCATAAGTGTCTTTAATTGCAGGCGGTTGCTTAATGCAGTACGAAAGTGCTACAGAAAGCTCCCATTGTAGCGTTCTGCATAACTGTGGTATTGTATTAAGCAACCACATGCATTGAGGACAAAGAATTAAATATCTTTTTGGTGGTCTTTATAGAGAAGGTTTACTGTATTACCTCCACGTGAAGTACCGTGAATAGTGTGTCAAGGCTTTGAGGACTTTCAACAAATTTGACCTAGATACAAACTACAGTAACTCTCATGGAAACCAAACTTTTGGTATATATTTTTTTTTAGATTTTTTACGCAGATATAATATGGGTCTAAGAGACAGATGGCATCTTAATGCGGGGTAAAAGTCACGCAGTAGCTTTCTGTATGCATTTCACCTTGCATTAAGCAGCCATCTGCCTAAACGTATTTAAATTCTTCTCTACTAAAATTCCCGTTTAGAGAGGTTTTACTTTACTTTCGAAAACAGTAATACTGGTTAGGGATCGGACCTGTGACATTCGATAAATACATGTGTCTGTAACATAAATAACATGAATATGAACTCAAAGATTATGCTTCCTGTCCTAGCTCAGACGTACATGAGGGTCATTCGTAGGGGTGGTCCTAGTGACCCAGATAAGACGGGTTCGTGGTGTAAGTTGGTTGCTGCTGTCCCTGTTGGATACAGGGCAACGAAGTTGCCTAGGGTCCAGAGTGCCTCCCGAAGAGGTGTAATTCATGCTGCTGAAATATTGCTATTCAAACTGTTATAGTTGGTGGTTTAGACGATTAACCCATTCCCTCATATTGACGACTTTTGACGACTCTGTAAAAGTCACTTTGTGAAACCATTGTGATAAATAGAGCATTTCTAAAGTTTTCCTTTTATCAAGTTAATGCTCCTTTTCGGTAGATTTATTCAAAGAGGTTGTATCTTAAAATAGCCTATGAGAGAAAGGGTTAAAGGTGCAGTCAATTGGTCATACTCTCACATTTTCCCAAATGTCTGGCTGTAGTTTATACCTTCTTTTTATGTCGCCACATGGAATTGGGAGAGGGGTACACAGTGTTGCACTTTGCCGCTCGTACGTCTGTATGTACGTCCCTAAAATATTGAACAAATGTTGAACGAACACCTACAACACCTAGCACCTCTGTTCGGGAATAGTTCAAGCTTTCACGAGTTTCCTAAATATACGTACAATAGTTTTACCCTCGCTAGATGCGGAAATATTGATAAAGATTCACTCTAGTTGACACGTGTCCAAATTTGCAGAATTTTATTATGTAACCTGTTAAACAGTGTATAGCCTGTTCACAGATCTGGGTTTGCTTTGCTGCGGAACGACAATGGTGCATTATTTAACCATTTCCTTCATACAAACGCTTTTCACGCATCTGTAAATAGAGAAGACCCAGGGGAGCCGTCTGGGTCAATGCTTATAAAGCTTTTTTAGTTGAGTTTTTAGTTTGTTCTCAAGCTTTTGATTGGTCAGATTTGGCCTTTGACTCAATTATGCTTTCTGTAATAGCTCAGACGTACATGAGGGTCAATCGTAGGGGCCGTCCTTGTGACCCAGATAAGACGGGTTCGTGGTGTATGCTGGTTGCTGCTGTCCCTGGTGGATCCAGGGCAACGAAGTTGCCTAGGGTCCAGAGTGCCTCCTGAAGGGGTGTAATTCATTCTGTTCAAATATTGTTATTCAAACTGTTATGGTTGGTGGTTTAGACGATTAACCCATTTCCTCATATTGACGACTTTTGACGACTCTGTAAAAGTCACTTTGTGAAACCATTGTGATAAATAGAGCATTTGCTCCAATAGGAGCAAATGTTCTATTTATCACAATGGTTTCAAAATACAAAATTCTAAAAAAAATCCTTTTCTCTAGTTAATGCTCCTTTTCGGTAGATTTATTCAAAGAGGTTGTATCTTAAAATAGCCTATGAGAGAAAGGGTTAAAGGTGCAGTCAATGGGTCATACTCTCACATTTTACCAAATGTCTGGCTGTAGTTTATACCTTCTTTTTATGTCGCCACATGGAATTGCGAGAGGGGTACACAGTGTTGCACTTTCCCGCGCGTACGTCTGTATGTACGTCCCCAAAATATTGAACAAATGTTGAACGAACACCTACAACACCTAGCACCTCTGCTCGGGAATAGTTCAAGCTTTCACGAGTTTCCTAAATGTACGTACAATAGTTTTACCCTCGCTAGATGCGGAAATATTGATAAAGATTCACTCTAGTTGACAATTGTCCAAATTTGCAGAATTTTATTATGTAACCTGTTAAACAGTGTATAGCCTGTTCACAGATCTGGGTTTGCTTTGCTGCGGAACGACAATGGTGCATTATTTAACCATTTCCTTCATACAAACGCTTTTCACGCATCTGCAAATAGAGAAGACCCAGGGGAGCCGTCTGGGTTCATGCTTATAAAGCTTTTTAAGTGAGTTTTTAGTTTGTTCTCAAGCTTTTGATTGGTCAGATTTGGCCTTTGGCTCAATTATGCTTTCTACAATAGCTCAGACGTACATGAGGGTCAATCGTAGGGGCCGTCCTTGTGACCCAGATAAGACGGGTTCGTGGTGTAAGCTGGTTGCTGCTGTCCCTGGTGGATCCAGGGCAACGAAGTTGCCTAGGGTCCAGAGTGCCTCCTGAAGAGGTGTAATTCATTCTGCTCAAATATTGCTACTCAAACTGTAATAGTTGGTGGTTTAGACGATTAACCCATTCCCTCATATTGACGACTTTTGACGACTCTGTAAAAGGAGCAAATGTTCTATTTATCACAATGGTTTCAAAATACAAAATTCTAAAAAAATTCCTTTTCTCTAGTTAATGCTCCTTTTCGGTAGATTTATTCAAAGAGGTTGTATCTTAAAATAGCCTATGAGAGAAAGGGTTAAAGGTGCAGTCAATTGGTCACACTCTCACATTTTCCCAAATGTCTGGCTGTAGTTTATACCTTCTTTTTATGTCGCCACATGGAATTGCGAGAGGGATACACAGTGTTGCACTTTCCCGCGCGTACGTCTGTATGTACGTCCCCAAAATATTGAACAAATGTTGAACGAACACCTACAACACCTAGCACCTCTGCTCGGGAATAGTTCAAGCTTTCACGAGTTTCCTAAATATACGTACAATAGTTTTACTCTCGCTAGATGCGGAAATATTGATAAAGATTCACTCTAGTTGACACGTGTCCAAATTTGCAGAAATTGGTTATGTAACTAGTTAAACAGTGTATAGCCTGTCCACAGATCTGGGTCTGCATTTGCTGCGGAACGACACTGGTTCATTATTTAACCATTTCCTTCATACAAACGCTTTTCATGCATTTGCAAATAGAGAAGACCCAGGGGTGCCGTCTGGGTCCATGCTTATAAAGCTATTTTTAGTTGAGTTTTTAGTTTGTTCTCAAGCTTTTGATTGGTCAGATTTGAGCCATAGGCTCAAATCTGACCAATCAAAATCTTGAGAACGAACTCAGATTCAACTAAAAAGTTTTATAAGCATGGATACTGATCAGGGTCTCCTCTGTTTGCTTGTGAAAATATCATAGATCTGACTCTACAGTTTCTCTATCAATACCAAAACAATCTTATGTACATATGCCATTATAAAACTTCAGGTAAGAAATAGCCATGATGTCATGGTTTCTTACATGAATGTTTAATAGGTAAAGGGTTAAAAGCAACCCACAATTACTCTCAGGTAAACACGTATAACAGGGGTGCCCATTCATTAACCCTGACTCCCCCTGCGCAATTATAATCTCTGCTCAAAATTTGAGTTGATGCAATTTGGACTACTTCCGGTTCCATCAAGCTGGTGATGAATTATTGACTTAGTGTCAAACAGCTTCGATCCTGATGAGATGCCGAGTTACTCGGCGTCTCATCAGGATCCAAGCTGTTTGCCAGTATGAGTCGAGTTGTGGATAGCCGGAGAAAGGTTAACTATATGAATAGCGTCCCTATTTATAAAGCCTATCGGTTGAACGTCCTTGTGTGTCCCTATCGATATGACCTTTACTTCTTTCAATTAAAATAAGCCAACCATGTCCTTGAAGATAAGGGGCTATAGGGTACAAACGAGTTCGTTTAGAGTCAGCTTAATTTGACAGAGTTTTGAATAAATTACAACCAGTCGTGCATTGTGCTTTATCCCTGTACTCCATAAATACGCCTTTCTATGCATTTGCAAACAGAATAGACCCAGATCACATGACTCATGTAGGAGTCGTGTGATCGGGGCCTGCTCTGTTTGCTTATGATATATTATAGAAACGATTCTACAGTTTCCGCAAAGGTCGAAAATTCGTGTGCTCATATGCTATTGTAACAACTATTCTAATTAATATTTGTGATGTCATTATTTATTACATGATTATTTATGGAGTAAGTAAAGGATTAAATTGGCACGGCTAAATCCAGATAGCCAAATGAGTATTGTTATCCGAATTGGATGGCACGATTAACTTTGTACCTGATCAACATTTGTTAAATGATTTTAACTCATTCCCTCCTAGACTATTTTTAGACCCAACCTCCTTGAATTAATCTTCCGAAAATGAGCATTACCTATGGAAAAGGAGAATTTTAGTATTGTGTAGTTCTGAAACCATTTTAATAAATAGAGCATTTGCTCGTATGGAGCAAATGCTCTATTTATTACAATGGTTTCAAAATGTCACTTTTACAGAGGCTAAAAATTGCGTCACTAGGAGGGAATGTGTTAATATACATGCAATGGCATACTATTTTTATGCACACATGAAGTTTTTGGGTATGACATAAAAATCAAATCCGGTGTGTTGTTCAATTAAGCAAACATAGCAGACATGAACATACAGCGTCTACATCCGATCTGGGTCTACTGTGTTTGCAACAAATTCGTCTATATCAAATAAATGGTTTACCCACACGCTCAACAAAATCTACATAAATGTAAAGCTACGACTGAAGCCTTGTGTTTGGTCTTTTGTTAAACTTGTACATAAATTTCAGTAGCTTTGACATCCCGTGCAACCATCGGTATCGTGGTGTTTCAGACCCTTACCTCATACATATTTATACGAAAGGAAATTGTAAATGACATTTCAGAAACCAGAATCATATGTTTAATATTCCACAAACTAAGCGTGCAGGCCCAGATCAGACAGCTCCTATAGGAGGCATATGATCTGAGTCTTCTCTGTTTGCAAAGGTGTACATAGGTGTTTGTATCAGGTGGAGAACTATTAAAGCAGTAACATACCTCTAATGCAACCACCGAGAAGTCTTAAAGGTATAGGTGGTTGCTCAACACTTTACTGCATGAATAATCATGTAAGAAATAATGCCATCATGAATATTAATAAGATTATTTTTTTCTAATAGCAGATGCACACAGGTATTTTTGGCCGTTACAGAATCTATAGAAACATATCTGTATTGTTTCATAAGCAAATAAGACCTGCATCAGACGGCTCATATAGGAATGTTTAACCATTTCCTCCATTAATACGCCTTTCCAAGCCTCTGTAAAAGCCACCTGTTGAAAACATTGTGACAAATAGAGCATTTGCTCCTATAGGAGCAAATGCTCTATTTATCACAATGGTTTCAAACTACAAAATTCTAAAAAGTTTCCTTTTCTCTAGTTACTGTTCCTTTTCGGTAGATTTATTCAAAGTGGTTTGATCTAAAAATAGCCTATGGAGGAATGGGTTAAAAATGCCACTGAACAAAGGATTTTTATCATAGCAGAAACGGTACACTCACATCTATAGTATGTTTATAAGCAAACAGAGTAGACCCTGATCGTACGGTTTCTATAGGAGTCGTCTGATGTATGTGGGTCTACTCTGTTTGCAATGGCGCGAAAAAGCGTTTATATGATGTTAAGGGTTTACAGATAACCGCGTAATGACCAGTCCTTAACACTTTATTTGATAAAGATGCATATTTACGTATTTGCTAACACAGTAGACCCAGATCTGACAATTCCCATAGTACCTGTCTGGTTAGGTTCTGCTACGTTTGCTTATTAACTAATATATAGATATGATCCAACAGGTTTCTACCATGGCCAACGAATCGTTAATTTATATGCCATTATAAAATATTCAGCTAAGTATTATTAGTTTAACTCCCCTCTTGTTTTCAAGCATTTGCAAACAGAGTAGACCCAGGTCAGACGGCTCCTATAGGAGCCGTCTGATCAGCGTCTGCTCTGTACTTTTGACATGATATAGGTCTGATTCTACATTTTTGTCAAAGCAAAAAATATCCATTGAAGAGTTTTTATTATGAAAATTGAGCTAATAAATAGTATTGCTGTCATTATGTTTTACAGGAGTACAGAACAGGGACTTTTTATTCGTATTTTTTTGCTTGCATTTTACACACGTACAATGTAACGCTTTTATGCATAAATATAAAGCAATAGCAAATGTTTGGAACATAAAATAATAGCAAAGGGGTTCGTAATAATTAATTTCATTAGTATTCATTAAGTGAAAGGCAAACGTATATTTTCTCCTTCAGTCACCCGAAAAGAGAGTTAAAATTTGCAATGAATTTTCTTTCTGAAACGGTTTCTTTTGACTGTGACCGAATTTGTTATCTGTTTAGAATATCAGGTATACAATGTAATTCTCATTTATACATCCATTCATACTTGACATAAATGCCCTTTAATGCCTCTGCAAACGAAGTAGACCCCTAGGAACCGTCTGATCAGGGTCTGCTATGTTTTCTGATTGAAGAAGATACATCTGATTCTACAGTTTCTAAAATAGTCAAACCTTCTTGTATAGTGTTTTATGTTAACTAATATTCATGCTAGTAATATTTCCAACATGAATATACATGGAGTAAAGGGTTAAAGTGATTATTTGGGTGTTTCTCCTCCCCACTCTGTTTTTTTTCTTTATTTATTTATCACAGTAAAGTCTCGCTGATACGACCTCTCAAAAGATGTCTAATTCAGGAGTTTTAAAACAGATGATAGCTTAATACAGGGCTAAAGTTATACAGAAAGCTCCCATGGGAGCTTTCTGCATTACGTTTGCCCTGCATTAAGCAACCACCTGCTCTTAAATACTCCTATGTTAATAATTTATATGGTCGCATTAGCGAGTCTATACTGCACTAACTTTCTTTGCTCTTTAGAAATACGCATTGAATACAAATTTCATTAAAATATTTTATTGTCTATTAATAGAGTTTGGTTTTGACTGTCATAAAATAGGCCAGCGACATCCCCATACGTGGACAATCGTCTGGGAATACTTTTTTTACACACCTAATTGTATTCGGTTACTACGCTTTACATTTACCTTCACGCTCCACGTACTTTCTTTGTTGTACATTTCTTCCAAAGCTATCGCTCGTGAATTTTCTATTTAGATAGGCCGTCATAAGCTTGAAGCATAATCAACTCTTAAGTCAAAGAGCCACACCTTCATTGTTTTAGATATTTTACCTTGTAGATCATATTAGGAATACTCAACGGAGTAAGAATACGTGGTAAGTGTAAACGTTTAGAATTTCATTTTAAACTTTTTTTAATATTAGAACTTACTTCATTTTTCACATTTTCTTTATTTATGTTTCTATTACTTTCTAAATAGGACTGTATATAAAATAAGCTAAAGAATAATATCGTTTCTACTGTAAAAAATGTTTTAGTGAAATATTGTAAGTTTTCCGAACTGTTTGACAAGTTAAATTAATTGAAGCTGTTCAAGTTTAATTATCGGGGGAGAGTTGTTACAGATGATACATGGACTGGACGAAATCATTATAAGTTCTGTATGTTCTTTATTTCTGACAACCCTTTACCTGCTAAGTGTGATCTTGTTCGCTTTAGGAAACAACTTGGGGCCAAATGAAACAATTAATTCGGCATCTCCCGCAGGAGCCGTCGGATGAGAATCGGTTCCGTTTGCTTATGAAATAATATACATGTACATTGTAGATATGAAAGTTTTTTTCTGCCATGGCCAAACTTTCCCGTGTTTCTATGACATTATTTAAATGAATTTGATTAATATCCATGACGTCATTATTTATTTTATGAATATTCTTGGAATACAGTAAAAATCCTCTAAACCGGGATTATAGTGGGGAAGAATTCAGATACTTTTAGGCAGGTGGCTGCTAAATACAGAGTGAAAGTCATGTAGAAAGCTCCTAGCTCCTAAACTAAGATTATTTATCATAATGATATACATGTACATGTACTTATATTATAAGTACTATAATCAACTCTCCCTTGCTAATCATGCAATTATATACTCATTGCTTGAGGCTGCAATATTAAGGTAACGTCATGTCAAGGTCAATGCCACAGATCAAGTTCATATGTTAAATAATTATTCTAACACACCTCGCGCACAAATCTACATAAACAAAGAAGAGACGTATCTATGTTTGAATTCTCAATAAAACACCGCACGCGCTGTAACAGCTTAACGTGACGTAATATGGCTTCGAAAATTCGTACGACAAGAAACGTAGTGCCGTTGTGGCGGTGCAAATTATAGTTAAATTGAAGTGTTAGAATCGAAATAATAAATTTATACCAGTGTTTTATCGTGCAATCGAACACGGGTAGTCGTTGAGATGCTTATAATTAAATCCCTCGGCCTATCGGCCTCGTGATTCAATTAATACGCACCTCAACTCCTACCAGTGTTCGATTGCACGATAAAACACTGGTATGAATTTATTATTTCTTAAGTCAATTGATTAAAAACTATAGAATCATATCTATTTAAAGTCATGAACAAAAAGAACAGATCCTGAATGGATGGTTACGGGATGCGCCTGATTTGGGTCTAATCTGTTTGCAAAAATCGTGCAACGCGTTAATAGGTATTGAGTTAAGTGTTAAAAGGCACATATATGAAACTTCTTGTGTATATTCAGTCAAAGTAAAGAAACGCCCAATCGCGTGTTTAAATAATTAAGAGTAAAAATGATTAAATCATAAAATATTCTGAACGAATAATAAGTTCCTATTCAATTTCTTTGATATTTTGATAAGGAGAGTTGCATGGCTAGTAACATCCGGTGCATTCGTATACATGACTCGCAACATCCGGGTGCTTCGGACAAATGTCTGGCAATATACGGGTCTTCAGGATACATATCCAATAAGTAACAGTTATATTAACTTTGACTTGAAAGTCCCCTTAACCCTTCCCCTCATATATAAACGACGCTTCATGCATTTCTAAGCAGATCAGACCCTGGTCAGAGGGTTCCTGCTAATGAAATCACAGTAAAACCTCTCTATAACGACCACTAAAGTACATCAAGTATTTTTGTTAAAGGCAGGTGACTGCTTTAAGCAAGATGAAAGTAAAGCAGAACGCTCCTATAGGAGCGTTCTGTTTTACTTTCATATTGCTTCAGTCAGCCACCTGCCCTAAATACCTTATTAACACAATTTAGTGGTCGTTATAGACAGGGTTTACTGTATAGTAGACTTGATTCTGCGGTTTCTACCAATACCAAATATGCATGTGTATGCATACCATTATGAAAGAAAGTTCAGCTGATAAATATTCATGATGTCTTTATTTCTTTCATTAATATTCAACAGGGAAAGGGTTAGCCCTGCTCTTGATGAATATTCATTAGAGACTGGACCCATTATGGACCGTTATCTATTTGTAGGTAGATCTATTGTATTGAAATATAGAACAAGGAACTATGTTGCTATGTGGCAGTCAAGAATGAGATATAACTAAGCAATCCCTCATCAATAAGACATCCCCACTAGATACTATCTGATCTGGTATTTCTCGGTTTGTAAAAGTTATCGGGTAAAGGGTTAATCATTCTAAACCCATTTCTAGAGCTACCTATCATTTCTACTCCAGAAGGTGTCTTTGCAAACGTTCAAACCTAATTGAAAATTATCAGACTGCAACGAGGTTATGTTGCAGAAATGGTTTTGTGTTTGCACAGACACTTTATTTGGCATACACACACCCGGTGTAACGACGCCTGAGCTTTGCACATATCAAATTACTGCGATATTCTGGATTTTCTCCTATGGAAAGCATTGTGATAAAAGGGGCATTTGCTCCTAATGAGCAAATATTCTGTTTATCACAATGGTCTCAAAACTACACAATTCTGAAAGTTTCCTTTTGTCTAGTAAATCCTTATTTTCGGTAGATTTATTCAAAGAGGTTGGATCTAAAAATAGCCTATGAGAGAATAGGGTTTAATACACGCGTAGGGTTTCTAACTTGAGTTAGATAAAAAAAAAAAAAACACTGCACAAATACTTTTTTTGAAATGTACTACATGTATATTTTTCTCACTTGAGTTTAAAATAAGCATTGCACACTAAAATGTATTTCTGATAATTTTCACCTACCTTAGACCTATAACAACCTGACAGGTCTCGGTCAATACACAGTGTTCCGCCATTAACTCATTCCCTCATACACTACATTTTGTATGTATAGACAAAAATCTGTTTGATAGATCTACCGAAAAGGAGAATTGAAATTTTACTGGAGAAAATGACAATTTTAGAATTGTGTTTTTTTAAAAACATTGTGATAAATAGAGCATTTGCTCCCGTAAATAACATTTACAGAGGCATCATAGGGCGTCAACATGAGGGAAATGGGTTAACCCTTTCGGCGCCAAATTTTAATTGTCGTCTGCAATCCAACTTTGTTAAATCATACAGTAAAATAAGGAAATGAGATAAATAAATGCAAATTTCAAAGGAATAAAGCACATATATAGAACTTGAGATTGAGACAAATAGTGAAGTCCCTGATCAGACGCCGCCTTTTCAAGGCGGCGTCTGATCTGGGACTGCGCTATTTGTCGTGGTGGATTTACTCGACTGTGGCGGTGAAAGGGTTAAACACATGGATGTTCGGTATTGGTAGAAGCTGTAGGGCTAGATCTATTATAACTCCATAAGCGAAGAAAGCAGGCCCTGATCAGTCGTCAGTTGTGGGTCTACTGTTTGCAAAGCATTTATACCAGGCAAATGATATAAAAGACATCCCCCTTCAACCCGGTATTTGTGAAATGCTTCACGTCACTCCTTTATGTTTAAGTACCGTGCTTCTTTGTAAAAATGAGAAGATCGATATTTTAAACGTTTCACTTCGAAGAAACGAACGAAACTTCCTTAAAAGCAAATGAAGTTATGTAATGTGATCGTCACGTGACGTCTGCGCTTCAAGAAAATTATAGCCGCGAATGACACGATGGAGTCAGCATTTAACCATTTACCCCATACATACTCATACATGTATAAAAAAAATAATGACATCATGAATATTAATTCGTTTATTTTTTTAAATGCTAGTATTAACATATGATTTACTTTACCAAGACAGAACCTGTAGAAGAATCAGATCTATATTATCCTGAAGGAGCCGTCTATGTATTCAAAATTCAAAATTACTTTATAAGCTATGGTCACATGATTCACTGACAACATATGCATGCTTTTTCTGATTTTAAGCAAACAAATCGTAAACTGGTGTTCATTTCTATACAATACCTCATGTGTAGCCATTTGACAGCTTAAATGGGCATGGGAATTTTATTCAAATAGAATGTAGTGGGACTTTAACTGTTTTGATGTTCAGTAAAACCTCTCTATAACGGCCACTAAAGTGTGTTAATTAGTTGGTATATTAGGGCAGGTGGCTGCTTAAAGTAATGTGAAAGTGAAACAGAACGTTCCTATAGGAGCGTTCTGTTTTACTTTCACATTGCTTTAAGCAACCACCTGTCTTTAACATAAAATACTTTATGTAATTTAGTGACCGTTATAGAGATGTTTTACTGTAAATATAGCCAAACATTTATACGCCGATACATGAATAAAAAACGTGCCACTTTTGATAAATCCCTTCTTTTATGTGGATTCTGTTGACGTATTCTTATCTTGGCGAATTGGATGTAAAACATTGTCGCATACAGTAAAACCGGCCCTAAGCGTTTTTCCCTGTCTGCGGCGTATTCATGTCCGAGTTTTGCCCGTCGCCTACAATCATACCCATTGTGGATATGCGTCGTACTCGTTCCTTGCCTCCTCGTATATGGTTACGCGTGATTTTCGTCTGCATGGTTTCTCTCCGAGCTGTGCCTCCTAGTCATGCCTCCCCGAGTGTTTTTGCACTCATGTTCGGATAGACAGCCTCTTCATATGCTGGTAGAATATACTTATGGCTTATAGCACATACATAGCTCTTTTCCAATCGGGCTATGCTCCTTCGGACTCACTGTGACAAGTCGTTTAACAAGTCAATGTGGGCTATTGACTACTTTTCGGGCACTTCAAGCTTCACATACAGTTTTTTCTCAGAGACCCGGGAGGCACAGAAAACTGAGAAAAGCATCTCTGAAATTTCCCGAGTGGACCGGGATTTGAACCCAGGACCTCCGGATTGGTTGTCAACGCGTTACAACCAGACCACCGCTCCACCCTCAGTTTGTACTTTTCAATCATTCAGTACTAAGTAGTAGAACAGGAATAAATGAGGCCTGACCAGCGTCCATGCTTATAAAGCTTTTAGTTGAGTCTGAGTTTCGTTCTCAGGCTTTTGATTGGTCAGATTTGAGTTCTCAAGATTTTGATTGGTCAGATTTGAGCCAAAGACTCAAATCTGTCCAATCAAAAGCTTGAGAACGATCTCAGACTCAACTAAAAGTTTTATATGCATGGACCCAGGTCATACTAATCTGTACCACAGTGGCGTAACTAGGCCTGACAAAGTTAGGCTAGCATTTAGACCTGGTCAGAACTCATGAATCCTGGCCAGACTTCGTGAATTCAAATTCCAGAGTGTCTTAGTTGTCACAAAAGAGGTCTGACCTGATCATACCCAAAGTTATGATGTTCAATATGATTTGACCTTAGGTCTATTACACGTCTAAGGTTTCTGTTTCATATATATTCCATACCTGAAATTCTGTATGATTCGATACATTCCAAGCCCATCTTTAAATCTGAAATGACTTTGGGGGGAGTAAAGCTATGATTTTACCCATGTCGGTGCATGAACGAGTCACTAATGTACTTTGTAAATAGTGTAAACCCAGGTGAGAGGGTTACTAGAGGAGTTCTCTCATCACAGGTCGGCACCATTTGTGCTGTTACACCTTTTCTTAACAAATATCCTTAAATATTCACAGTAAGCTTGAGTTTTCTAAGTTTTGAGAATCTGGGCCCATGCAAGCTTTTAGAGCTTTTTAGTTGAGTCTGAGTTCGTTCTCAAGCTTTTGATTGGTTAGATTTGAGTTCTCAAGCTTTTGATTGGTCAGATTTGAGCAAAAAGGCTCAAATCTGACCAATCAAAAACTTGAGAACGAACTCAGACTCAACTAAACGTTTTATAAGCATGGACGCAGGTCTGTAACAAGCAGACCATACCCTTATCAGAAGCAGGAACTGTTTGGTCTTAATTTACTCTGTTTGCAAAAGGATAACTGAGGCGGGGTTATAAGGTCAAGGAATAACTGCAATTATTGAGCAGATGGCATGAGTTACCCGAAAAAGGCACCACGCCCAGCCACTAGCGGGTGACGTGAGTTGGCCAACAAAGACACCCACGCCCAGTCACTAGCGAATGACGTGAGTTGGTCGACAAAATACCAACGCCCAGTCACTATATATGGTGACGTGAGTTGGCCAACAATGGCACCCACGCACAGCCACTAGCACGAATACAGAAATTCCAAACTTTGTAAATGAATTATTTTCTAATTAGTTTAACCATTGCTTTGACGTGTATTTCATATTTGTTTATTTCACTTCCTTCATGCCTGAAGAAGGTCTTAAGTAGATATTTAAGAATGGAAGATTAGGTGTTCTAGAATTACATTTAATGACTGTATTTTATAGGTCGCCGTGTTATCTCACCCTGCTAGGTTTTTTTTTTCTCGATGGGCAAACAAATTTAAGTGTCAAATGTACATTTTACACTGATAGCATTTCTGGTCTATATCGAATGCCGAGTCCCATCCATGTTTCTTGTTAAGGAACCACCGCTAACATAACACTTGCTAATATCAACAATTGATATCGACGTGTTCAGCAGTCAGTACTGGGTTTGATCACAAAGGGCTTCGTCAGTAGTCCTCTGATCAGGACCTTCCTTTTTGCCTGTGACCTATGTATACAATGGCCGGGGGTAAGGGGGTTAATGTCTCATATGATTGACTACACTATCATTCTTTTGTAGGGAACACACAATATAGCCGGTCTATAGCAACGATTGACGATTGTTGTTTCATTTTCATTTACTTAACCATTTTCTTAATGTAAATGCCTTTTTCGTGCCTTTACAAACAGAGAAGACCCAGGTCAGGCGGCTCCTATAGGAGCCGTCTGATCAGGGTCTGCTATGTTTGCTTATGAAATTATAATAGACCTGACTCTACAGTTTCTACCAATTGTGAAAATCCTATGTACCCATCTCTCTCGGGTCGTCCGCAGACGGACACGCTGTCGGCACCTCCAATCTGTCCTTGTATAGTATTATATAGAAATTAGTAAAATAAACTTCAGAATGTAATTAGTTCTAACATTAATTGTCCTGAAACAGAGGCATTGGCTACAAATGTAGACCCAGATCACAGGATCATTAATAAACACCCCTGTCAAGTTACTGGAGTGTTTGCATAAAAAATAATTTATCCAAAGGTTACATTGGCAAAAGTGTGCCTACAAACACAACCCTCTCAAAATGAGAATTAAACACTCATTAAACGTGTTAGTGCAAGTGCAATGACAACTAATGTTTGTCCTACAATGCTTAACTCCTTCGCTGCCAATATTTGTTATCTGCAAACATTTGTCGTTTGCTGCAATTTTTTTTTTTTTTTGCTTTTCTTTATTCTTGATTCAGAAAACAATCTCATCTAGATTTAATCTGTTTGGTAATCACAGATTTGACATTGTCAGCGACACTGTTAAGTTGATCAAAACCTGTGTTTCATAGGCTGTCATGCGGTAATTCGTCAACATTGTTACATTTTTCAACATTTGTTACTAGGACAGTTTTGCTCAGAATAGGAATGGCTTTCAGCCAACCTATTAAGCTAACAGATTACCCAATAGTCATGTACTGTGGCAACTTAGCTAAGGATAGGAATGGCTTTCAGCCAACCTATTAGGCTAACAGTTGACCCAGTAGTCATGTACAGTGGCAACTGAGTTCAGGATAGGAATGGCTTTCAGCCAACCTATTAAGCTAACAGTTGACCCAGTAGTCATGTACAGTGGCAACTGAGTTCAGGATAGGAATGGCTTTCAGCCAACCTATTAAGCTAACAGTTGACCCAGTAGTCATGTACAGTGGCAACTGAGTTCAGGATAGGAATGGCTTTCAGCCAACCTTTTAAGCTAACAGTTGACACAATAGTCATATAAATGGAATGATTTTCAGTCAGACCATTTATTCTAATTTATGATAGTGATGAGCATGACTTTCAGTCAACTTGTCTGTATCAAGTTTGTTAATATAGATTATTCTAATTCGTGATACTGATGAGCATGGCTTTCAGTCAACTTGTCTGTATCAAGTTTTTTTAATACAGATTATTCTAATTTGTGATATTGATGAGCATGGCTTTCAGTCAACTTGTCTGTATCCAGTTTGTTAATACAGTTTATGCTATTCATTGCGGATAGTGATTTTATATCTATTGTATATCTTTTTCATATCTCTAACTGACCGGTGGAAATCATGTAGTTCCTTCCGGCTAGCAATTTCATATATATTGTACATCTTTCATTGTCTGGATAGATAATCATGCTGATCGTTCCGGTTAGTGATTTCATCCATGTGAAGCGCTTTTGAACGCACATATCCAGTGTGAAAAGAGCGCTGTATAAATGTGGTATAATAATAATAATAATAATAATAATAATTCGTGCCAGTATAGTGGATAGTTTTATCCGTTTACCACACTCCCTCATAGGCTACCTCTTTGAACAAATCTACTGAAAAGGAGTATTACTTTTACTAGAGAGAAGTATGTAGTTTTGAAACCATTGTGATAAACAGAGCATTTGCTCTATTTATTACAATGGTTTCAAAAAGAGACTTTTACAGAGGCGTCAAAAGACATCAATATGAGGGAATGTGTTATATCATAGACACTCTTTGTACGCCTTTGCAAACATTTTAGACCAAGATCTGGTGGGTCCTTTTGTAGTTGTCTAATCAGGGTCTGTTGTTTTCTTGTTTTCTTGTGGAATTGCTGCCCTTGCTATAATAAAATTTCAGTCACTTAATATTCACGAGATGTGTACATGTATTTATTACATGAATATTCATGATGAAAGGGTTAATGAAGGAGAACCTTATTTAGACCTCCTGGTTCATTATAGCGTTTCGACCTCAAATGACCGCTACACCCTAGTATTTTTACCGAACACCAAGCCCGAATACCCCGTCACCCAGTCACTAGTTTAACATATTCAACGCTCAGTTAACCGTGGAGTAGCCCATCTTTGTTTGTTGGTAGAGTCCATACTGTATGAATTTGCAAGAGGAGATTGTATGGCAATCAGTTTAGATCCTGATCCTCTGGGAGCCCTCTGATCTGGGCCTACAACTGCTTGTTTTGGTGGGGTTTTTAAATGACAGTATACTCGTTTCTCCGCTTTCAAAGGGTTTAATTAACCCTTTCCCTGTTCTATGTTTATTACAAATTTCAATACCTACTGAATATTCATGGACCAAATAGTTATACTGAAATATGGAAGGTAGAATATTGTAGCCGTTTTAGACACTAAAGAAACAGGTCTATTAAATTCCATAAGCAAACAGAGTAGACCCTGATCAGACGACTCCTCTAGGAGCCGTCTGATCTGGGTCTATTCTGTTTGCAAATGCGTAAAAACACGTTTATATTAGGGAAAGGGTTAACAAAGCGAAAACGCCAAATAATAACAGCACCACTGTAGTGTTTAACTCCTGTCCCGCTGGGAAAAAAATGTCTGTTCAAGTTAGGATCTTTTACATATATGATTACTTCCAATGAGGTCAAGCTTTTTTAGGTCAATAAATTTGTTTACCGAAGGTCAAATTTCTTGGATCCTGGTGAGACCGGTTTTATCTGGATCCAAGCTGCTTGCAAAGACGAGCCATGTGGCGGTTAGCCGGATAAAGGATAAAAAACTGTTGTGCAGAAAAAAATCTTTTGAGTCATTTCAACAGTAATTATTTACAGCTTTAAATTTCGTGACTGGGTTCATTTTTATAGTTAATTGGCCAGGGACACATTGAAATTTAACGCCATTATTATAGACCAGGTAGCCTGTTTGCTTATGGAATAGTTCAGATATGACTACTGTACTTAGTTTCTACCACAGCTAAACACTCACGTGTCCATATGTCATTATACAATTCAACTAATGAATTGTTACTTTGATGAATATTCATTCATGTAAAATAGAGCACACCCAGAGGTCTGATCTTGACCAACTCTATTAGCCCATTCCCTCATAGGCTATTTTTAGATTCAACCTTTTGAATAAATCTACCGAAAAGGAGCATTTACTAGAGAAAATAATTTTTTTAAGAATTTTGTAGTATTGAAACCATTGTGATAAATAGAGCATTTGCTCCTAAGGAGCAAATGCTCTATTTGTCAAAATGGTTTCAAAAAGTGACTTTTACAGAGGCGTAGAAAGGCGTATTTATAGAGGAAATAGTTAAATGAGACCACCAACATCAATGTTTGTACTTTTTGTTCTTATTTACATCAGTGTACAGTTTACAGTTTATTTTTTCACTCCGCACATACAGATATGAAAAGAGGTACATATTGAAAGCATACACAATTAACCCATTATAGACCAAACACTATAGGCAAGCAGTGTAGACCAAGAACAAGCTCGGGATCTATCTGGTTTGTCCCATGAACAGGTCTCTAGATCTCCAACTGAGCTTGAGACTACCTCTGAAATCCTGATTGCGTTTTGGTAGACACATTGATCATTGCTTGACTTTTGAAATTGTAGTAGGTGAAAAATTCTGCAAAAATAATTTGTTCAGCAGGCTACAGGTTCAGTGACAATTTCCACCATCCTTCTATTACTAAAATAGTAATAAATACCGGAGTGAATACGCATGAACCGAATATAGTTTCAGATGAGCACCCGTTTACCCATTCCAATTTGATTTTAACACTTTCCTTGTTCTGTGTTTACTAAAACCTTTCAAAACCTACTGAATATTCATGAACAAAATAGTTACAGTAAAACCTCTCTGTAACGGCCACTAAAGTGTGTTTATTAGTTGGTATTTAGGACAGGTGGCTGCTTAAAGCAAGGTGAAAGTAAAACAGAACGCTTCTATAGGAGCGTTCTGTTTTACTTTCACCTTGCTTTAAGCAGCCACCTGCCTTTAACACAAAATACTTGATGTGATTTCGTGGCCGTTATAGAGAGGTATTACTGTATAATGAAATGTGGAAGGTGGCACATCATTATAGCCACTTCAGAAATTAAAGAGTTCATTCAATATAAAATTCAACATATCAAATTTCATTAGCAAACAGAGTAGATCCAGATCAGACAACTCCTGCAGGAGCCGTCTGATCAATGTCTGCTGTGCTTGCTTATGATGTTACATCAATCTATTTCTACAGTTTCTGTCATGGTAAAAAAAAACCTTGTTCATGGTGCCATTATATAAATTAAGATAATTAATATGCATACAGTCATTATTTCTTACATGAATATTCATCAAGTAAAGGGGTGAAGCGACAGAAACGTTTATTATATTAAATAAACCGTTTCCGTCAGAGAAATACACATACTTATGTATATGTCTCAGTTTTCCTCGATACTAATATATTTTTGCGTTGTACAACCAAATATTATCGGTTTATTTCGAACAGTTACGAGACTGAAATGATTTCTAATACATCTGTTAATAATATCGGAATCTTTATTTTCAAACTTCTTTAGCGTTTATTCGATCTGTTTTCTTGCGATATTTTTTTTCAGCTGAGAAACAAACTATTGGTGTATTGTAAGTTTTTGGATTTTTAGAATACGTTGCAAGTAGAGACTATCGCTTTTAGAGAACATTGAGAGTAACCATTATGGATAGCTCGATCTACAGTAAAACCTCTCTATAACGGCCACTAAATTACATTAAGTATTTTGTGTTAAAGGCAGGTGGCTGCTTAAAGCAAGGGTGAAAGTAAAACAGAATGCTCCTATAGGAGCGTTCTGTTTTACTTTCATCTTGCTTTAAGCAGCCACCTGTCCTAAATACCAACTAATTAACATAATCTAGTGACCGTTATAGAGAGGTTTTACTGCATGTCCTTCTACAGATCTACGTCCTTCTACAGATTTACACCCTTCTAAAGATATACGGCCTTCTAAAGTTCCGGGTCCTTCTAAAGTTCTGCGTCATTCTAAAGATCTACTTCTTTCTAAAGATCTTCATCCTTCTAAAGTTCAACGTACCGCTGAAGATCCACTTCTTTCTAAATATCTACATCCCACTAAAGGTGTACATCCTTCTAAAGATATATGTCCTTCTAAAGATATACGTTCTTCTAAGGATATATGTCCTTCTAAAGACCTGTGTCCTTCTGGAGATGTAAGTCTTTCTAAATATCTGCAGGACCTGTGTCCTTTTAAAGGACCACGCCCTTCTAAAGAGCTACGTCTTTCTAAAGATCTGCGTTCTTTTGAAGAGCTGCGTCTTTCTAAAGATCTACAATCTTTTCAAGATCTATGCCCGTCTAACGATCTACGTCCTTCTAAAGATCTGCGTCCTTCTGGTAACAAAGAAAATATATTATCTGGATCCAAATTTCATAAATGTTGTGAATGTTAAACTTGAAAGGAAGACATGGCGCATGGTTCATCTCTACTTTCACTAACACCCTTCATTAGAGGTGCGTTTTTAATTCTTCGCAAAGTAGATCCAGATGACACATGCAGGAACCATCTGATCAGGGATTGTTCTTTTGGAATTTGGGTGAGCGCTATAACCAAACCCCGCTAATTAACCCTTTCCCTGTTCTGTGTTCATTCCAAATTTCAATACCTACTGAATATTCATGGACAAAATAGTTATATTGAAATATTGAAGGTGCAACATTGTAGCCATTTTAGAAAGTAAAGATGCATATTTTTGAAATTCTATTAGCAAACAGAGTAGACCCTGGTCAGACGGCTCCTCTAGGAGCCGTCTGATCTGGGTCTACTCTGTTTGCAAATGCGTGAAAACACGTTTATATGAGGGACAGGGTTAATGTTCGAATGTCATTTAGGTTCAAGTGCGACGCGTGGTCTAACTCTATTCATTTCCAACCTTGTTATTGCCCTTACCCTTCGCTGTGCGACATGAGTGGCAATAGCAAACCAAACAGCTTGGACCCAGAGACGCCGGGTAACCCGGCGACTCACCAGGATCCAAGCTGTTTGACACTCGGTCAATATTTTCTCAAAAGCTTGATCCAATTGGAAGTTGAACAAGATCCAAATCTGACAAGACATTATTTTTTTTACAGATGTGTAAGTGTTAAAGTCTAGTCAGATGTTTATCTTGCTCGTCATTTTGAAAGGACATTCTCTGTAATTTGAATGAGGTACTATTTCAAAGTAGTTGACCCTTTACCATATAGAGACGCATGTGTATGCCTCTGAAAACAGAGTAGACCCTAATCAGACAGCTCCTGCAGGAGCTGTCTGATTAGGGTCTGCTCTGTTTGCTTTAGGAATGATATCGGTCTGAATCTACAGTTTTTTACCAGGGTCGAAACTTTAATTGTTCATATGACATGTAACAGTAAATAAGTAATTTACCATTCATAAAGTAATTATTTTAACCCTTTCCCTCATATAAACATGTTTTCACGCATTTACAAACAGAGCAGACCCAGATCAGACGGTCCCTAGAGGAGCCATCTGATCAGGTTCTGCTCTGTTTGCTAATAGAATTAGATAGATCTATTTTTCTGCTTTCTAAAATGTCTTTAATGTTCCACCTTCCATATAATTATTTTGTTAATGAATAGTCAGTAGGTATTAAATGTTGGCCTTAATACAGAACAGGGAAAGGGTGAATAAAGTATTTTACACATGGATATTTACGACGTAAAGGGCTATGCACTGAATACCCATATCGCACAACGGCCAGTCTCGTTGAGATCAGATTTCATGTCACGTTGACATAACACAGCACATAGTGCATGCTTTTATAACCGTGCATTCGTGAGTATATTGGCCTCTCAAAAGAAGAAGTCTAACTTTCGAGTACAGCAGAACCTGTCCTTTAAGCGGTCTTTCATTTATTGGAAGTATAGGAGTCTTAAAAGCAGGTGGTTGCTTAAAACATGGCAAAAGTAATGCAGAAAGCTCCTATAGCAGCTTTCTGCATTACCTTTGACATTTCATTAAGCTACCACCTGTCTTAGAAATCCATAATTAGACCTCTTTTTGAAGGCCGCTTAAGACAGATTCTACTGTGCTGTATATTCAAAAGAATTCTAACCATTGTGCTTCACATTCAAAAAGAAGTCTTACCATTGTGCTGCACGTTCAAAAAGAAGTCTAAGCATTGAGCTGCAGGTTCAAAAAGTAGTCTAACCATTGTGCTGCACGTTCAAGTATATAACTCTTATCCAGCTGACATTAATGACGCCTGAGAAAACGCGCATCTGTTGTATTGTTTACTTTCTTCCTATTTGAGAAACACAAAGTCTGTATACTGATGAGACGCTTTAGAAGTTATTCGGCATCTCATCTGGGTCCCAATCTCCTGAGAGCAAATGTTATTTGGGTCGCGTTTTAAGCATGGCAAGGACTAAAATCGGTGCAGTTCAGTGTACATGCAAGTTGAAAAGAGCGGTTTTGACATGCTTCAAGTGTCACGTTTTGCTGATTGTTCAATTCCAATAGTGGCATCTAACAGATAAGAAAGTACAAATGACAAATATCAATCCTAGTGAATATCCATGTAGATAATAATTTCGAATTGAATATTAATTTATTGTACAGTAAAACCTATCTATAACGGCTACTAAAGTGTGTTAATTAGTTGGTATTTAGTGCCGGTAGCTGCAAGGTGAAAGTAAAACAGAACGCTCCTATAGGGGCGTTCTGTTTTACTTTCACCTTGCTTTAAGCAGCCACCTGCTTTTAACACAAACTACTTGATGTAATTTAGTGGCCGTTATAGAGAGGTTTTACTGTATATGAACACGGTCGTTTATGACATTGAATGAAAGTGTAGAATCAGATCTACATCACTCCATTAGCAAATGAGAGAAGACCCTGACCAGACGGCTCCTACAGAAGCAATCTGATCTGCGGGCTATTCTATGTGTAAGGCATGAAATTCCGTCTGTGTCAGTGAATGGTTTAAATCGAAATTGCAAAGCATATACGTTAAGTACGAATCCCGCTTAGGGACCTTCAACCAAAAGAGACCACAACCACAAGTGTCCTGCGCAAACTATGACCCTATACGTCAGTATCGAAGAAAATAGCATGTTTTGTATCTCTTGTGATTTTTTTGTTGTACAACAAAATATTATCGGCCTATGTCGAACAGTTACGAACTAATACATTGGCAAATAGCATAGGGTCTTCGATATCAAATACATGAAAGTTTTGTCTTCTTTAGCGTTTATTCGACTGGTTTTCTTGTGAAACATTGCTGTTCAACATATAAACAAATGATGTATGTATTTTAGGCATTTTAAAATGTGTTGCAAGTAGAGAATATCACTTTAACCCTTTTGGCGCCAAATTTCTAATTGTCGTCTGCAATCCAATTTTGTTAAATAAGGAAATGGGACAATTAAATGCAAATGTCAAAGGAATAAAGCACATATATAAAAATAGAGATTGAGACAAATAGTGAAATCCCTGATCAGACACCGCCTTGAAAAGGCGGCGTCTGATCTGGGACTGCACTATTTGTCGTGGTGGATTTATTGAACTGCGGCGGTGAAAGGGCTAACTTTGTTCCGTTGTGAAAAATACATCCTCTGCTCCATTGTGGACCCGGTGCACGTTTAACTACTTCCGGTTAGATTAAACTTTTGAGAAACTATTGACCAAGTGTCAAACAGCTTGGATCTTGATGAGTCGCCGTGTCACCCGGGGTCTCATCTGGATCCAAACTGTTTGCGAGTCGAGTCGAGTGTCAAATGGCTTGGTTCCTGGTGAGACGCCGAGTTACGCCGAGTTACGCCGAGTTACCCGGCGTGCCATCTTGGTTAAAACTGTTTGCAATTGCGAGTCAGATCGCGTTTAGCGGGGAAAGAGGTTTTCAAGGGTACATGAAGGTTAGCCCTTTCCTCACTTTCATCCCCTGTGTAAAAGTCACTTTTTTAAAACATTGTGATCACTAGACCATTTGCTCCTAAGGAGAAAATGCTCTATTTATCACAGTGGTTTCAGAACTACACAATTCTAAAAAAATTACTTTTCTCTAGTTAATGCTCCTTTTCGGTAGAATTATTCAAAGAGGCTGGATCTAAAAATAGCCTATGAGGGAATGGGTTAATTAAGAGTCAATAGTTAAATGTTTATTTTTTGTAGCCATATCATATTTGTGACCTTATAATATGTAAAAATGAACCTTGGTGACCATTTAATATTTAGCCTGCTGTCGGTGATCCATGCTCACATTTGCAAACAGTTTGGGTCCAAATTAGATGCCGAGTAACTCGACATCTCATCAGGATCCAAACTGCTTGACAGCCTGATTGCATTTTGATAGACACACTTATTATAGTTTGATTTTGAAAATAATATTTGGTAAAAATAATTTGCTCAGCAGGCTAAAGGTTAAAATCTCATTTAGATCTAAAGGAAATTTGAATGTAGGTATGATTTATAAAATAGATAGTGATACCATATTGACTTGGTGTATATACATGTGATCAAATTAAACTGGACCCTATTGAATTAAATATACATATAGAACGAATCTGATTTAATAGATACAGAAGAACCGACATTAGGTGACCATCAAAATATGTCAGTTATGGGCCTGTTAAGCAGGTGGTAACTTAATGAAGGTAAAGAATAATGTAAAAAGCTTCTATGCTTTTCATCACTCTTATGTTCAAAAAATGAACAGCCGTTTAAGGCAGGTTCTACTGTAAGTAGAATCCCCTCAAAAGCGACTACAGTAGAATCCCTCTAATGCGACCACTTAATGAATAAACATTGGTGTCGTTATAAGCAGGTGGTTGCTTAATGCAGGACAAATGTAATGCAGAAAGCTCCTCTAGGAGCTTTCTGCATTACTTTTGTCCTACATTAAGCTACCACCTGCATCTACCAACCAGGAAATTATACCTCTTTTAGGTGGTCGCATTAGGGTTTTTTTTACTGTACTAACATATGTATTATTCTGGGCCTTGCATGCAGGCGGTAGCAAGTATAATGAAGGGCGTAAATTATGCAGGAAGCCCTCGTGATAGCTTTATGCATTGCCTTTTACTGCGTTAACCAACCAGTTGATTTTATAGACGCCTGTGTTTGCTGATTAAGTCCAGACGCTTTAGAGGTGTTTGTCTGTGTATATATAAATATATAAATTAGACACTATACTTGAACTCCGATATCTCGAAATCGGATAACTTGAACTTCGGGATAACTCGATGTAAAGGTTCGGTCCTTCAAAAATGTACAATACAGGATTCACTGCACATATCTAGAAACACATGTGACAGCTTACTGCAGGTCGAAAGTAATGCTGAAAGCTCCTACAGGAGCTTTCCGCATTGCATTACACCTGCATTAAGCTGTGAACTTGATATATTGGTCAGATTATAAATAGGATGACTCGAACCTCTGTTGTCTCGAATTAATTTGCATGGTCCCTTGGAGTTCGAGATATCGAAGTTCAACTGTATTTTCAAAATTGACCCATCCCTTACTCCATGAAGATTCAGGCAAGAAATAGTGACGTTATGAATATTAATTGACTGACTTTGTATAATGGCACTATGAACAAAAATATTTGTTTAAAACATCGTCACAAGAACAAACAGTTAAGACCCCCTTGAGACGCCGAGTGCTTCGCCGTCTCATCTTTTTAAAACTGTTTTCAATGGTAATCCCAGATTCGCCATTGGAAGTGCCATTTGAAGTGACAGATTAATTCAAACTCTATAATTTATTTACAAATTTATTATCTCATTAAAAAAAATAGAAAAGAAGGAATGTTTAAGATAAATATATGGAATAATTACTATGTCAATTAAATATCTATTATGTTAACAGAGGCTTTGGAATATTTTAAAGATAAAAAATTTGATAGGCACTGGGGTGTGTCTAACAAAACGGTGGACCATAATACATAATTCCATTCACAACATTATAATTAACAGCAATTCAAGTGCCAGAAGTTGAAAATATCAATACCTGTACATTTATGGGAAAACATTGTATATACATGTATGTGTTCTTTACCTGATAGAAGCGGCTTTTAGCGTGTTTAATTTATTCCTCCACTGAAGAAAATAGTTCAATTTTATATAGTCATGAACAAATACCATAGGAAATATTTTCTATATCCTAGCAGTTGGTAGCTTAAAGCAGGCTGAAAGTAAAGCAGAATGCGCCTTAAGGCGCATTCTGCTTTACTTTCAACCTGCTTTAAGTGGCCACCTGTCTCCATAACTAGAAACAGTCTATTGGGTAAAGGGATAAAGGTGTGTTTGTTAACCCTCGTTACAAGTGCAATCGTAACTGCTCGCCGTATTCCATAAGAGTTCGGAATATAGGTCTTATTTCGATAGAAATAGCCGAGGTGTTCCGAGTGGTTACAAGTGTTGTAAACATATCCCAAGATGCAATCATAGAACATACAGATGTCAAGATGGAACATAAAATAAAATGCACTAGCTATTACACGAATATATAATAGTTAACAACATAAATACTGATTTAAACAATATAGATAAATGATATACAATACAAATACCTCAACATGTACCGTGAAAATACAGTAGTTATACCATATACATGTGAACATATGTAAATACATGTATACGACTTATATAATATACCTATCATTTTTTACAATACACATACGTCTTTCACCATCTATATTATATTGAACTTTATTGAACACATATATGCAATTTAATCACACCAATATACCGTTGTTGAATTTTTCAGCGTCTGACATGCCATATTTTACCACCAGTCTTGCACGTAAATATTACCTCCAAGCGGCTTGCGAACGAGAACTGCCTACGACTTTATCCCTTTCTTCATGAATATTTCTGAGTTCAACTCTATTGGCATTTATTATCTAATATCGTATTTTTGGTATCCATACATTATGGCAATTGTTCTGTGGAAGGCATCCGAAGCTCGTGTGTAAAGGACCACGAGTGCAGACAGTACATACCTTGATCAGACGGCTCCTGCAGGAGCTGTCAGGTCTGCGTATATAATGTTAGAAAAGTGCGTAAAATGCGTAGAAAAGCGTATCAATGGAGGTAACGGTTAAACATGTATAAAACATACAGTAAAACCTCTTTAAACCGGAATTCTAGTTGAGAATAATTTAAATACTTATAGGCAGGTGACTGCTTAATGCAAGGTGAAAGTCAGGCAGAAAGCTCCTAGAGGAGCTTTCTGCATTATTTTCATCTTGCATTAAACTGCCATCTGTCTCCAAGACCGATATTTATACTCATTTGAACGTCCGGTTTAGAGAGGTTTTAATGTATGTTTTATACATGTTTAACCGTTACCTCCATTGATACGCTTTTCTACGCATTTACGCACTTTTCTAACATTATATACGCAGACCTGACAGCTCCTACATGCAAATTTATTAGTCATTCATAGATAATTAAAGTTACTGAATGTCGCAGTGCCTGACACACCATATAATTATACAAAGTAAAGAGCGTAGCTACGATACACACTTACGCACCTGCGTAACATCAATCTGAATTATGAAAACATTATTTTGGCTAAAATGGAACAAAACTCGAAGGCTATGAGGGGGTAGTCTGATAAACGTTCTGGCTTGTCATGTAAGCTTAAACCATTCCCTCATTTTGACGCATCTTTAAAAATCGCCTTTTGAAACGATTCTGGTAAATAGAGCATTTTCTACTATAGAGCTCCCGATGGAGCATGCCCACGGGCCCTTATAACCACGGTGCGTATATTATATATGTATTTGGATTCAGCAATGCTCTTGACAAAGATGGTCAGTTATTAATTCAATGTGTTTATCTAATTGCAGCAAGGATGGTGAAAATGAGGACAGTCATGCCGGGGCTGATGGCGACCTTTACTAAAGTGATATTAGTTTGTATCTTAACATCGCTCATTACAATAATTTTATTGTTTGCAAAATATGACAGACTTAACGGAAAGCTGGACACCATTTTGAAAGAAGAAAGCAGTGAAAAATCTTTCTTTGTCCAACGTTACAAACTGGTCAATGATTATTTAGAGCTTATGGGTCATTATGATCAATCTGAGAATGTCTCCAATTCAGGTGAAAACGATATGAAGATGCTTCGCTTGGAGGGAATAGAAAATCTTCTTAATCAAATAAAGCCCGCATTGCTTCAAGATGAAAAACTTGAGAGGGCAATTTTACCGTTTGAGAATTTTTTTAAAAAACAGAGAAAATCGAAAGAAGTTAACTGTCAAAAACTATTTAAAGGTGATAAAGATGAAGCGGAGAAAACAAAAACGCTTGTGGTCAAAGTGCCTAAGTCACGTCAAAACATAACAGCTGAGGAATATATCAGAAGAACACCTAATTGTTCCACATTCACACGTGAGAGAGGATATATAATGAATTCCCTGACAAAAGAAGAAAATCGTTTTCCAATAGCATACAGTATACTCATGTTTAAAGACGTCTGGCAGTTTGAGCGCCTATTACGTGCAATTTACAGACCTCAAAATTATTACTGTATACATGTAGACGGAAAAGCTTCCGATACATTATTTAAAGCTGTCACTGGAATCACCAACTGCTTTAGGAACGTGTTTCTTGCATCCACCCGGATTGAAGTAACGTGGGGTAAATTGTCAGTGTTGGAACCAGAACTCACGTGTATGCGAGACCTGTGGGCAAAGAGTAAAACTTGGAAGTATTTCATAAATCTCACAGGACAGGAGTTTCCGCTCCGGACAAATTATGAGCTGGTGAAGATTCTTAAGGCTTATAATGGAGCGAACGATATTGACGGAACGGTCGAGAGGTAAGAAAGGGTTAAATACCGTATACAGTAAAACTCTCTAAACCTTTACGCCATGTATATTCATGAAAGAAATTATGACATCATGAATATTGATTAGATTAATTGTTATAATAGCACATGGACATATAAACGTTTGGCCATGGCAGAAACTGAAGGATCATAATTATCTATATTATATCATAAGCAAAGAGAGCAGACCCTGATCATACGGCTTCTATAGGAGCCGCCTGACCTGGGTCTGCTCTGTTTGCAAAGGCGTAGAAAGGTGTATATATGGAGTAAAGGGTTGGAATGCCATATACATGTACATGTAGGCTGAGAATCGGCCAGATTTGTACTGTTATTTATTATTAGTAATACAGAATGTGCAAATAGTAACTATGTACTCCATATATGCAAACTTTACGCGTTTTGCTAGCAGAGTAGACTTGGACCAGACAGGTCCTGCATGAGCTGTCTGATCAAGGTCTGTTCTGCCTTCTTATGAAATAACATAGATCAGATTCTAGTCACTGATTCCCCCTTTTTACCAGCCAGTATCAAATGTCAGCCAATTAATATTCACCAAAAATCATTAATTCTTAGATGAGGTAAAGAGTTAACCCTTTCCTCCGTGAATATATATGTAAGAAATAATAACATCATTGGTATGTACGAGCGTATTAGATTATTTTCTCATAGCAGCACAAGGCCACAGTCAGTGTGGTTATGGCAGAAACAGTAGAATCATATCTAAATGTATATAATATCATAAGCAAACAGAGAAGACCCTGATTAGACGGCTCCTACAGTTTGCAAAGGCATATAAAGGTGTATTTATGGAGTAAAGGGTTAAGATCACCAGAATACATTTCCAAATTATGTTTCCAGGGCAAACAAGTATCGCTGGAAAACAGCAGGGCGCCCACCACATGGCATCACCCCGATAAAGGGCTCGGTTCACATTGTAGCGAGTCGTGGCTTTGTCGGGTACATCCTTTACGACTCGAGAGCAAACGACGTGCTGAACTGGACCAGAAAGACAAAGGTTCCTGACGAAACGTACTTTGCGATTCTTAATCACAATCCTGGTCTAAATGTACCTGGATCATACCGAGGTAACTATCATACAGATATATTAACCCTTTCCCTCATGTAAATGCATTTCCTCGCATTCACAAACAGAGTAGACCCAGATCAGACGCCTCCAATAGAAGCCGTCTAATCAGGGTCTGCTCTGTTTGCTTAACGAATTCTTTAGTTTCTAAAATGGTTACAATGTTCTATTATCCATGTTTCATTATAATTATTTTATCCAGGATTATGCAGTGGGTATGGGTTAATCCTTTGAAAAGGAGAAATAGTAAGTTGTCAATTGCAAACAGTGTAGACCCGGATAAGAGGACTCATAGACGAGTCATTTGATCAGGGTCTGCAATGCTTGTCATTCAGTGTCGACTAGCAAATATAAGCCTTTCAAACTGAACACACAATACACATTTACTCCATAAAAGCACCTTTTGACACCTTTTCAAACAGAGTAGACAAAGATCAGATGGCTCCTTTAGGCGTCGTTTGATCAGGGTATGATCTGCTTACTTATGGAATACCTTAGTTCTGATTGTATAATGCTTGGCACAGCTATGTATTCACTTACTTTATGTAATGAAATTATAATAATATGATTAACATTACTCAATGAATATTCAGGTAAGAAGTAAAATACATCAGCAGGGAGGGGGTAAAAAAGAGATAATAAGTATTTTTTAAAGTGCATCTCTTGTACAACAGAAAATTTCGTAAGATCTAATAAACAAAAATCGTAACTGGAAGTTGCGATTGTCGTTTGTTATGAACATACGATAACTTCAGTCGTATAATCTTTAGTAAACCGGGCGCATGCGGATGACCTCAGCTAACATCCTAATCCTATGTGTAGCATTCAATAGGGGTTGTGAGCTTTCCTTGTCATCGATCTGTGCAATAATTTATACAAATTTAACGAGTCTAATTTCTTGTCAATTTCAGGTCTACCCGAGACGGACCCTAAAGTAAAGCCGTTTTATGCAAGGTTCAAGAACTGGGACTGGAGCTTACTGCCTTGTGCAGGGAAACGAGTGAGACAGATATGCATCTTTGGAGTTGGAGATCTTCCTATGTTAGCCGTTCGCAAAGAGTTGTTTGCCAACAAGTTTCACCAGGACTTTGAACGTTTTTCACTAGACTGTATGGATGAACTTCTTTATAATCGTACTAGAGACCAGTATGTTGGCAAACTGGGCTTTGATTCAAGATGGTATTCTAAGCTTGGCTTCGTTGTAAATAAATTGGACGTATAATCCGACATATTCGTATATTCGTATTTTCAGATAGGTTTCATGAAAGACTACTCCCTGGATGTTTAAACTTAATACTCTGTACCCCACAACAACCGAAATTTGTTCTTTTGTTTTTATTGATTTTTTGTTTGTTTTGTATTCGTTGTGTTTGTTCGATTTCTATAGATTTATCACATACATTACACTCACTTACTAACCCTTTCCCTGTTGAATATTCATGTAAGAAATAATAATAAATAATGCATATCAGTTAACCAGTTGTTTTATAGTTGCATTTGTACATATGAAGTTTAACATTGGTAGAAACTGTAGAGTTAGATCTATTATGATTTCATTAGCAAACAGAGCAGACCCTTACCAGAGGGATCCAATACAGGGGTCGTTTAATCTGGACCTACTCTGTTTGCAAAGACTTGAAAATCCGTTTATATGAAGTGAAGGCTTAACCCTTTACTCCATAAACACGCCTTTCTATGCCTTTGCAAACAGAGCAGAACCAGAAAAAACTGCTCCTGTAGGGGTCGTCTGATTAGGGTCTGCTCTGTTAGCTGATGAAATTATAATTAGATATGATTATGCAGCTTCTGCCATGGCCAAATGTTCATGTATTCACGTGCCGTTATAAAAAATAAGTAATATGTAATAGATATTCATGATCTCATTGTTATATTTCTTACATGGATATTGACGGAGTTGAGAGTTAAGCCACCATGTGATATACTCCGACAATCGATTTTACATGTATTATATTCAGAGATGTATCTATGTTAAATGATAGTATTGTAAAACCTCTCTAAACCGACATTCTAGTATAGAGAATAATTTAGATACTTTTAAGCAGGTGACTGCTTAACCCATTCCCTGATATTGACGACTCTGTAAAAGTCAAGTTGTGAAACCATTGTGATAAATAGAGCATTTGCTCCTGTAGGAGCAAATGCTCTATTTATCACAATGGTTTCAAACTACAAATTTCTAAAAAAAATCCTTTTATCTAGTTAATGTTCCTTTTCGGTAGATTTATTCAAAGGGGTTGTATCTAAAAATAGCCTATGGGGGAATGGGTTAATGCAGTTAATGAAAGTCATGCATGACTCTCATCCAGCATTAATTAGATGCCACTTGTCTCCAATACCGATTTTTATACTAAATTTAACATCTGGTTTAGAGGGGTTTTACTGTTATCGAAAACGGTGTCATACTTATATAAGTTGTGTTTGATGGTGCATACGTGCAGTGTCTGTTACATTATTCAGATATATTCTGTTTGTTGGCCCTTACCATGCTAACCGCGATTAATCTAACATTTATAAACAGTTTGGATCCAAATGAGACGCCGCGTAACACTGCCCCTTATCAGGATCCAAACTGTTTGAAACTCCGTTAGAAGTTACTCAAAAGCTTCAACGAATCGGAAGTGAGGAAAACACTTATTATCAGAACTTTTGCAGACATCAATGTTTACACCATGAAATGAGTTAAAAAAAGCTGTTGCCATAGTGATATTTTCACAACGCATTCAACACTGTTTCTTATCGGTGATTACATACGTCGCTCTATATGAAAGTAAATATTATTTACTGATAAATGATTTGAGTGATATTTTCATTATGCCATTACTTCATATATTCGCATTTTAATACCTTTGCAAGCAGAGTAGACCCAGTTCAGACGGTTGCTGTAAGAACCTTCAGACCACGGTCTGCTTTGTTTACTTTTGATTTAATATAGTTTCTACAGCTTCTATTTATTTTTTTCATCTGTCATTTAAAACTCATTTAACCCACTCCCTCATATTGATGCCTTTTGATGCCTCTGTAAAAGTTATTTCATGAAACCATTGTGATAAATAGAGAATTTGCTCCATAGGAGCAAATGCTCTATTTATCACAATGGTTTCAAACCCACACAATTCTAAATTTTCCCTATGTTCTAGCAAAATGCTCCTTTTCATTAAATTTATTCAAAGAGTTGGGTCTGAAAATAGCGTATAAGGGAATGGGTTAATGAGTATGTGTGCAGTCATGAATTCTTGCATAAATATTCATGAGGCGAAATGTTAACTCTATTTCCCAGTTCAGTGCCATATACATGTACATGTATAAGGGGAATATGTCAAACATATGTGTAACAAATGTCATTTTTTCCCATCATACCCTATGTTGTGACCACTCTTTAGTATCGTCTCGTATTAACCATACTTTACTTTACTGTAAATGTATATGGGTTTTTTCTGAATGATTATGACAGTTTTTACCTAAATCTTTCTCATAAATAGTCATTTAACCCTTTCCTTCATATAAACGTGTTTTCACACATTTGCAAACAGAGTAGATCCAGATCAGACGGCTCCTATAGGAGCCGTCTGATCAGGATTTGCTCTGTATGCTAATGGAATTTGAAAGATCTGTTTCTTTACTTTCTAAATGGCTACAATGTTCCACTTTCCATATTCCATTATAACTATTTTGTCCATGAATATTCAGTAGGTATTGGAATTTGGAGTAAACATAGAACAGGAGAAGGGTTAAGAAATAGTTGCATACTGCATATTAATTAGATTATTTTTTGTAATGACATATATAACACAGACAGTTGGGGCCATGGCAACCTTAGCAGGAACTTGCAATGGTGATTATATCAGATAAATGGGTTGAATAGCTGGTAAATCAACACTTTAACATTAATATAAATACAGTAAAATCTCGATTATTCGAACGCTAAATTTAGTATTGTTATCGATCTTTAAGAGAGGTGGCAGCCAGCTTAATGCATGGTGAAAGTCATGCAGAAAGCTCCTCTAGGAGCTTTCTGCATGACTTTCACCATGCATTAAGCAGCAACCTGCTTAAAATAATCTAATTCTTCTATACGAAAAAATAAAAATAATCGAGATTTTACTGTTGTAGTTACAAACATTTCTAGATGATATATAGCCTGCATGATATTTTAGGTATCACGTTGCGACATTGAAATGCAAAAGCAAAGCAAACCATATTTCATGTTTAAACACTTGTCCGAATATTATGACAAGTTGTTGAGTTTTCTCTTGCTGGATAAGTATGTGAAGTATGTAGACATGACAGTGTTACTTAGCTGAAGTTTATGTTGGCATTATATGTAAGTTTTTTTACCATACCAGAAATTGTAGAATCAGATCTATATTATTTAATAAGCAAAAGTTATGTCTGAGCTGGATCTACTCTGTTTGCAAAGCTATCAGAAGGCGTCTCTATGAAGGAAAGCTCTATTCATGCATTTCGACCCATACAAAGAATCAAATCTAGGATCGTCCTCCACTTGAACACATAATTAGATGTTCGTCGCGATATGGCTGAAAACATCGAGAAGAGTATAATGTTAGTGGGTAACTTTAGTATGGTATTTACAGTTTTTCCCCAGAGACGTTGCACCCAGACTAATTCCTTATTCGGGGGGGTGTTCTTTGCTAATGGGATTTCATTTATCTGAGTCTTCAGTTTCTTCACTGGCCAATCAAGCCCGTGTACATTTGCTATTATAAAACGTCAGCTGATAAATAACTCTTTCATCAGTGTATGCACTGTTTATCTGTTAACCCTTCGCTTGCTGAATTTTAAAATACATTTCCCCTTCTTTACCCTTGCCTTGTTGTTAAATTACATATATCTTCACTGTGTACAAGTATTTCGCTGTGCAATCACTGCTGTGGAGTGCACTGGTTGTACAATCAACTTGTAAATAGTGCAGACTCTGATGAGACAGCTCCTGCAGGAGCTGTCTCATCTGGGTCTTCACTATTTACAGGTATGTATATTGACGCGAATAGCAAGCGAAGCGTTAAGTTTTCTCTCACCCGCTATTCATTAACTTATACAGTAAAGCTCGTTAATACGAAATTTAAGAAATGAAGAATTTATGTCTTTATTTGCAGGTGGCTAACTTATGCATTGAAAATCGTGAAGAAAGCTCATAAAGGAGCTTTCTACGTGGCTTTCATCCTTAATTAATCTGCCGCCTGTGTTACAGATAAATAATGGTACGCAATTGAGTGTTCGAATAATCGAGTGTTCACTTTATGTATTCATATCATATTGAATAGTTTCAGACCAAACGTCTCCTTATCCAAGTTGGCTTTGATGCTTTACAAACACTTTAAAATTAATCATTTGCAAATCCCCGTTTTTGTAATTTTTACAAGTACGAGTTGTTTCAGTTTTTATGTTTATTCCATACAAAACTTAGAACATATTTTATTAAAGCATCCGGTTGGTTTTGGTATTGTTAGATAAATCATTTTCGAGTTCAGACTTTTTACGCCAGCATTTTCTTTCCTATAGACGTCCATATTATTCTTCCCAGTTTATATTGTTTTGTTTATCTTATCTTTTTTGGAAAAGTCAGATTTTCTAGATCTACAACCAACAGTTAGCCCATTACCTCATAGGATATTTTTAGATACAACCTCTTTGAATTAGACTACCAAAAAGGAGCATTAATTAGAGAAAAGGAACATTTTAGAATTTTGTAGTTTGAAACCATTGTGATAAATTAGAGCATTTGCTCCTATAGGAGCAAATGCTCTATTTATCACAATGGTTTCACAAAGTGGCTTTTACATAGTCATCAAAAGTCGCCAATATGAGGGAATGGGTTAAAGATCTATGTGCAATTTGTTTAAATTTTGATTGCAACTTGTGATAATCCACAAATGCATGAGTAGCTGCCTTTTTATATGTTTTATTGTATTGCAAACAGTGTAGACCTAGATCAGTCGCCCTGCCTGGTATGTGTCTGCACTGTCTGTCATTCATCAGAATATTTAGTAACTGATTTTTATGTTGTCTATATTTCTATGGAGTGTTATCTCATCATTTGATCTTGATCTTGATTTTCATTGTTTGCAATGCAAAATAAACAATTTCTAAGAGAACGGCTCATATTATTATTATTATTATAATTATACCACATTTATATAGCGCTCTTTTCACACCGGATATGTGCGTTCAAAAGCGCTTTACATGGATGAAATCACTGACCGGAACGAACCGCATGATTATCTATCCAGGCAATGAAAGATATACAATAGATATACAATATATATGAAATCACTAACCGGGAGGAACCACATGATTGTCTATCTGGTCAATGAAAGTTATGCAAAAAGATATACAATATATATGAAATCACTAACCGGAAGGAACCGCATAAACTGTATTAACAAACTTGATACAGACAAGTTGACTGAAAACCATGCTCATCAATATCATAAATTAGAATAATCTGTATTAACAAACTTGATACAGACGCGTTGACTGAAAGCCATGCTCATCAATATCATGAATTAGAATAAACGGGCTGACTGAAAATCATTCCATTTATTTGATTATTGGGTCAACTGTTAGCTTAATAGGTTGGCTGAAATATGTTTGACATTACTCATGCAGTTATTTTGAAACTTCACGAGTGTACACGGTGTGTCAGTGAATAAAAATGTTCACACTATTGCAAACTGAGTAGACCCAGATCAGACGGCTCCTAAAGGGGTCTGCTCTGTTTGCTTATGAATTAATACAGTTCCGGTTACTATTGTTTCTACCGTGGCTAAAATCCCGTGCGTGTATGTCATTATAAAACATCTTAACCCATTCTCTCATATTGACGCCTTTTGACGCCTCTGCAAAAGTCACCTGTTGAAACCATTGTGATAAATAGAGCATTTGCTCCTAAATGAGCAAATGCTCTATTTATCACAATGGTTTCAAACTACAGAATTCTAAAATTTTCCTTTTCTCTAGTTAATGCTCCTTTTTGGTAGATTTATTCAAAGTGGTTGGATCTAAAAATAGCCTATGAGGGGAATGGGTTAACTGTTTATTTCATCATTAGTTGCTTGAACATTCATGTGGCAGATAGGTAAATTCAAATTGCAAACGTATAGCCATTTTTCAACTTCATTATTATACATCTCAGCAGCCAATTATTCAGCTGGTTTGAAATGTCGCTCAGGTATTTCTTAACATAACCAATACTCAAGTTACATCAGTAAATCATATTCCAGTCCTTTTCATCTGAAATATTTTGCAAATACAATATATACTGCTTGGTATATACATATAGAGGGAACAGTTGTAACTGCAATATCTGGGCCTTGGGATGATCTTTGCAAACAGTGTAGATCCTGACGAGACATTGAGTTATTCGGCTTCTCGTAATTATCCAAACTTTAACCATTTACTCCATAAATACATGTTTTCGCCTTTACAAAAGAGTAGATCTAGATCAGACGGCTCCTATAGGAGCCGTCTGATCAGGGTCTGCTCTGTTTGTTTATGGATATAATATAGATTTGATTCTCTAGTTTCTGGTTTGGCCAAAACATTTCACATGTTGATATGTCATTTTACAAATCGATCTAATTAATATTTATGATGTCATTATTTCTTACATGAATATTCATGGAGTAAAGGGTTAAGCCATTCCGTCATATAAACGTGTTTTCACGCATCTGCAAACAGAGTAGATCCTAGAGGAACCGTCTGATCAGGGTCTGCTCTGTTTGCTAATATAATTTGATAGATCTGTTTCTTTACTTTCTAAACTGTCTACAATATTCTACCTTCCGTATTTCTTTATAAGTATTCTGTTAATGAATATTCAGTAGGTATTGAAATGTTGCCCACACACAGAACAGGAAAGGGTTTTAAAAGGACACAGGGCATCTTTCAGGAGCCCTGTGATCAGGGTCTACACTGTTTACTGAACCCCTCAATGTCAATGTCTTATTCCAGCCAATGGTGTGTTTGCTGTATCCCCATCACATGAACAATATGTGGGTTTCAAAGTAAGATATAGTTTACCTTCAATGATATGGGAATAAAAGGGTTAACTCATTTCCTCCTATACGTTTATGTACTGAAAATTTGGAATAAACGTTGAACAGGGAAAAATGGTTAACCTTTAGCACGTAAATGGAAAATTCCCTTTGACCATTGTAAGCAGTTTGCATCCAGATGAAACGCCGAGTAACTTGCCATCTCATCAGGACTTAATATGCGTGGTACCCAGGTAGCTTGAAAATATCCATTGTTTCAAGAATGAAACGGTAACTGCAGAGCAACAGATAAAGGTGCGTACTCAAATACTAAAATCATCATTTCTCCACCAAACCCTATGTTGTGACCACTCTTTAGAATCGTCTCTTCGAGAGAGTCACAAAGAGTGGTCACAACATAGGTTTTGGTGGAGAAATAAAGAAGTTATTCTTGAAAATGTTTTAATTTGCGCATCTTATATTGACCTCTGGGTCAATATGCTAAACATCTAATGTGAAATCCGATTCTCACGCACGCATATTGTTTAGCTAAGCTAGCAGAAAGTATCACTACCCATGTCCCCTTACTTTCCTTACTATAAATAGCGACATTCCTTTCATATCATATCTACCTAGTGGCTGTGTAGGGACTACGTTTTTTAGGGAACTCGTATCAGTTGTAGAAATAACTACTGAAAATGGTAGCATGTAGATAAACATGTATTCTACACAGAATCTTGCTTCTTATTTGCATATTCGTGTATTGTTTTTGTTTACTTTATGGAAAACAAGAACGGGGGTTACATCTATAAGCACAGTAGGTTCTTATATCAGAATTACTCAAGTGTAAAGCCAGTGCGAGAGGCACACCTAAGCACTAGAAGTCATTGTAGAGAAACATTTATGTATCAGAAAAAATGCATGTGTAAATGTCAATACGAGATGCACATCCAATATTATAAGTCCACGTATAAGAAGTATGCATGGGTAAAGTCAATACGAGATGCACACCTAAGTATTGTAATTCCAGGTATAAGAAGTGCGCATGGGTAAATTCAACACGCGATGCATAATTATCTAAGTACTATAAGTCCAAGTTTAAGAAGTACTCGTGGGTAAAGCCAATAGGAGATGCACATCTAAGTATTATAAATCCGAGTATAAGAAGTACTCGTGGGTAACGTCAATGCGAGAGACACATCTAAGTATTATAAGTCCAGGTATAAGAAGTACTCGTGGGTAACGCCAATACGAGATGCACACCTAAGTATTATAAATCCGAGTATAAGAAGTACTCGTGGATAAAGTCAATACGAGAGACACACCTAAGTATTATAAGTCCAGGTATAAGAAGTACTCGTGGGTAAAGTCAATACGACAGGAACACGAGAGGCACTATAATCCCTTGGTGTTCAGACAAATGTCAGTCTAAAATGCAAGACGAACGGTATGCAGACAATTCTGCATTACTCCAGTTCTAAATTAGGTAGTCACTTGCTCTTATAGAAAGCGATCCGTATAGACAGGTGTTACTCTACTGACAGGGTATTACTCCGGTACTGCATTTTGTTTCTTCACAAGTGTCGCTCCAATCGACACATTACCTTCAAGAGTCCCCAAAGTCAGTCAAGTTGAGTGATAAAGTACAGCTAAAATGTGTCTGCCATACTGGGCGATAAAGTGTAGCTCCAGAGGAGCAAATGCTCTACATGTATTTATCACAATGGTTTCTATACTATTAATCGGAAGTAGACAAACTTGCACAAGATCAAAATTTGAGGAAACATTATTTTTTACAGCGAGACAAAGGGGCTAAACAAGATGTTCAAATACATATACAATAAATCCTCGATGATACGACCACATAATTAGTTAACATAGGAGTCTGTAAAAGCCGGTGACTGTTTCATTTTGTATTTGTTTTGGTTGTACGTCGCTTTAACTCTGGTTTAGTCATATCGCGACGTCCAGCTAATTACAGGTGGGGAGAGACCTTTTCCGTGCATGGAACAAATTGCATTGTTTCGTGCATAGATGAACACCCAGGTAGAACCACTGACATACCTCAAGTCACCTGGAATGCGGAGTCTTAATGCAGGGCAAAAGTAATGCAGACAGCTCCTATAGGAGCTTTCTGCATAACTTTTGCCACGCAATTAGCTACCAACTGTTTTAAAAATCCAGAATTATACTTCTTTGAAGTGATTATATTACCGAGACTTTACTGTAACACATTACCGCCTACTGAAGCCGTGACTAACATGCATTCGATATGTAGAGGTGCCCACAGACAGCATGTATAGTCTTAGCGAACAAAGAAAATCAGAAATCGGAGATAATTCAACAACGCTTGATATCGAGACATGATATGTATAGCCATCGCGGACTAAACATCAGACAACAACGGGTGATACCAAAGTTGCATATCGTCTTCTCACAGTAGAGATGACTGTAAACCTTAATTTGTCAATGCACAACAGAGTTATTGTCATGGCCGAAACAAAATCCAAATGATGATGATGTTGATGATGCTGCTGATGGTAATGTTGTTGTCGTTGATGATGATGATGATGATGATGATGATGATGATGATGATGATGACTTTATTGAGGATGAGAATAACAATGACATGATGACAGTTGGTGATGATAATTATGGTGATGTTGGTGATAAAGAAGAAGATAATGATAATGGTGATACTCATTATTGTTGTAGTGATAATGATGATGATTATTGTCTTGGCGATAATGATGGTTGATGATCGAAAATGGAACCAGTTATTCATTGCTGGCATAGTCATACTTAACCCATTCCTTCATATTGACACATTTTGACGCCTCTGTAAAAGTCAGTTTTTGAAATCATTGTGATAAATAGAGCATTTGCTCCATTAGAGCAAATGCTCTATTTATCACAATTCTTTAAAAACTATACAAGTCTAATATTTTCCTTTTCTATAGTAAATGCTCATTTTCTGTAGATTTATTCAAAGATGTTGGGTCTAAAAATAGCCTACGAGGTAATGGGTTAACACTCTACACTATGGATCATTTTTTAATCTTATATCCATAACTTGTCGTGTCATTAGGATCCAAACTGTTGACCACTCTTACACGCTTTTGGAAAAGAAATGGAAACATGTGTGCTTTTAGAACTGAAGTCGGTGACAACTTTTACAGAAGCAATTTACATGTACATGTACATAGCGTTGAAAGGTTGACCAGATGTTTGGGTATCAAAACAACTGTCAGTGCCTATGTGATTTGCAATGCTTTAGTTTAGATGAACAGCAAGAAAGACACATGAAATGTGACGATGCAATTATCACACGACCATTGGAAAAATGTAACAATAACAAAATGCACAATATCAAATGAGTCCTAACTAATCAATGTTCAGCTTTCCCATGCAGTAGGCATGTGATAATGGGAGACAACTCCAGTAAGTCAAGCCAATACTAGTCAGGAGGTTTTCATGAGTTATCTTTCTTAACCCCGTCCCTGGTGGAAAAGGCATTCATACATTTGAAAACAAAACAAAATAGTCCCAGATAAGATGGCTCACATAGGAGCCGTATGATCATGTCTGTTCTGTTTGCATATGAAAGTATATAAATCTGATACTAGAGTTTCTAGCAATACCAAAAAACACATGTGTTCATATGCAAGTATAAACACATGTATTCAGTTAATAAATTTAATATTCACGGTGTCATTATTCCCACATAAATATTCAACAGGGAAAGGGTCAATTAGTTATTTACCAAAACATCAACAGACCAAAGAATGGTGACTGAATATTATACTTGACAAATAAACAATTACTATTAGGAGGCTTGGTGTGGGTTATGTTAGGATAAAGTGGCTTGGTGTGGGTTATATTATTATAAAATAGCTTGGTGTAGGTTATATTATGATAATGTGGCTTGGTGTGGGTTATAAATTATTATGATAAAACTGTAGAATCATATTTAATTATTCCATAAGCAAACAGGACAGACCCTGATCAGACGGCTCTTACAGGAGCCGTTTGATATGGGTCTGCTCTGTTTGCTAATGTTATAGGGCGTTGTTATAATGATATAATAAAGCAAATGTCAGGATATGTTGTTTTTAGTTTTTGAACTCATTTTACAGCTTGAACATGTAGTTATATACTTCTACTTCGTCCTATACACAATTGTCCTATAATAGTACTATACAAGGGGAAATAACTTTAACCTTATTGACTAACACCTAGAGTTACCACTAACATCACGTGGCGAATTCAAATATCGTTTCACTTTGCTTTGTTATACGCACGAGCAACGGTTGCCGCTTGGCATATTATATGAAAATCCTTGTGTCATATGTATTATGAATTCAGGTAAATATTCCTTACTTATTATCACGAATATCATCGTCATTATCATCCTCACCATCACCTTTTGTATCATGTATTATTTCAGTATTTTCAGTAAATTGGTTCTTAATTGTCATGGTGTAGTTTTGTGTAAAGTGGCTTACAACGTGTTAAGGTATTTCCATCAATGGCCATTTGTTTACCTCTATTCAATTTGACCTTCATATTAAAATTTGATTAAATCTATATTTTTAACACTTTTTCAGCAATTATTTTAATACGGTTATTAAGTAAGTGTCCTAGTGTAGTTCATAAATGTTAAACAACACTTTTTAAGAGTTAAATAAAAACAATATTTTTTACCTGAAAATATGCAAAAAAGAGGTGTCATATAACTCACTTTTCCAGAATTTTTTGAAAAAAAATTCTTTCAAAAGAATCATTCCAAATATCTTCTTTAGTCCAGTTGATGTATTAATAAGTCCTTATTATATGATAAATGTTCCAAATTAACTTTTTCCCAACACCACTATATTTCAATCATAGCAAACATACGAGGGCTTTTCAGTATGTAATGAAACTAGCGCTCGATTTTCCTTGCATTGCACGTGGCCGCTAATCCCTTTATATACACGCTCAATTCACTATCTACCTTTTACACTGATATTGTCCTGTTTTATTAACCTGTCAAATTATACGCTTGCTGAACACGCCATATATAGCTTCGGTTGATATCGATTGTTTCCGCTAATAAAAGCTTTCCTACTTGCCTTATTCAAGTACCTGTATATTTATTGTGAATCTCGTGAAAAACGTTTGATACACAGGTTTACCCAAGCTAAATATATCCTTTCAGTGACGTAGGAATATTCAAATTTGACAGGTTAATAAAACAGGACAATACCAAATATGTTTAGGTCGGTTATATAAATATTGCTAAAAGTGTACATTAAACAGCCCTACTCGTATGCACTGCGTTCAAAATGGTTGGAAAACGATCTCAAGAAAGCGTTAAAATTCGGAATCCATTTGTTTGTTTCTTAAATAAACCATCAGTTGCATTACATACTGAATGTCCCTCGTATGATTTGCTATTATTGAAAAAAGTGGTGCTAGGGAAAAAGTGAAATTGGAACATTTATCATATAATAAGGACTTATTGATACAGGACTAAAGAAGATATTTAGAAGGAAACTTTTGATATTTTTTTAGAAAAAAAAATATCTGGAAAAGTGAGTTATATGACACCTCTTTTTTGCATATTTTCAGGTAAAAATTAAAGTTTTTATTTAATTCTTAAAAAACTTTGTTTAACATTTATGAACTACACTAGGACCTTTACTTAATAACTGTATTAAAATAATTGCTGAAAAATTGTTAAAAATATATATTTAATCAATTTTTAATATGAAGCCTGAAGGTCAAATTGAAAGAAAGTAGACAAACGGCCATTGCCGGAAATACCTTAAACACGCGTGTATTGATTAGTTCCTCCACCCGTAACTTACTATGAACTGAAAGCTTTATACTTATTGTACATTTTAGTTATGAATGCTTAATTCCTATATTTCAGGTGGTTGTTGTGTTACAACAAATATATAAAGTTATCAAGAACCTACTGATTTTTGTTATCGGTTGCCCCGACAACACAAAGGTTTAGAAAGACGTATGTATGGGGTAAAGGGTTAATGACCTTGGGTCAAATACTTTGGAGTTATATACGGCACAAAACCATGGAAAATGGACTGAGTGGTAAACGTATTGAAAAACGGGTGGACAAGCGGAACTCTAAATGAACAATCCTTCTACAAAAAAAAAGTCGAGGAGGCATAATAAAAAGCTAAGTATAATTAAGGTCTCACTAATATATACAACCACATAATTTATTAACAACGGAATATGTAAAAGCACGTGGTTGCTTAATTTAGGGGGAAAGTAAAGCAGAAAGCTCCAACATAAGCTTTTTGCATAACGTTTGTCCTGCAATAAGCTACGGCCCGTTTTGGGGGGGTTATAAAAAAGAATTATACTTGTTTTGAGTGGTCGTATTAGCGAGGCTTAATTATTAACTGTTTTGTGTTAACCAACAATTATTAGCGTGTAGCTGTTATAACATTCTTACCAATTTGCTTTATTTGAATCACTTACGTACCTAACGCTTCTCGTAAGACTGTAAATAATAATACAAAGAAGTATTTCCTTCATAAATGTATTTTCACGCAATTGAAAACAAAGTAGACCCAGATCAGACTGCTCCTATAGGAGTCTTCTGACCAGGGTCTGCTCTGTTTGCTAGTTGAATTTGAAAGGTATGTTTCTTTACTTTCTAAAATGGCTACAATGTTCCACCCTTCATATTTCACTTTAACTATTTTGTCCATGAATTTTCAGTAGGTATTGGAATTTGGAATAAACATTGAACAGGGAAAGGGTTAACTTTGCTCATAATGTACCCTCAGATTCAATTGAAAAACACATATATATTCTTGGACTGATATTATTGGGCTGCTCTCTGGAAGAAGAGCCTTTCTTTCTTCCAATACTGTCCTCGATCAAGACTGATCATCACGACAGGTGGTGGCATATAGCGGATAAAAGATTTAGCACTCAAGTTAAATTTAGTAACTGGCTTAAGGCCAACAAAAAGAACTATTTTGTAACTCACTGGCTAAACCATAAAACTATATACAAGGTTGACTAATAGAGTTGTACTCATGTACATCTCTATTGATATAAGCTCGACTTGAATGACTCAGTGGTTTCCATAGAAACCATTGAGTTGGGGAGTCTATTCCATAAGGGAATGACTCTAGGAAAGAATGAAAATTTAAAGGAATTTGTATAAGCCATAGGTCTGATGTACTGGAATGGATGATTTGCCCTAGAAATGTGGGCAGTATGCATGTTGGGAAGGAGATACATCTCATTATCTATGCTGACTAAGTGATGATGAATCTTAAAGAAAAATACAAGACTTGCATGTTCTCGTCTTTGCTCAAGAGTTGGCCATTGCAAGTCTTGTAGCATCTCGCCTACGTGACTGGTGTTATGCCATCTTCTACAGGACCACCTTGCTGCAGTTCTCTGCACCATTTCAATTTTTTTAACATGGGTCTGAGAGTGTGGATTCCAGATAGAAGAAGCAAACTCCAGTTGAGGACGTACCAGTGTTTTATAAGCATTAACTTTAGTCTGCCTGGGTGCTAATGAAAGGTTCCTGCGCAGAAAACCCAGTGTTTTTGTTGCTTTAGATGTTATAGAGTCTATATGTTGTGACCAGTCTAAAGTCTCTGTTAATGTTAAACCGAGATATTTAGCAGAAGCTACATTTTCCAATATATGTCCATGTAGTGAATAATTATGTATAATCTGATTCTTCTGGTTGTGTCTAGTTATCCTCATAGAGTGGCACTTAGTTACATTAAATTTCATAAGCCATGTCTGTTCCCATTGCTCAAGTTTGTTTAAATCTTGTTGCAATATGTCACAGTCACGGTCTGTGTAAATGTTTCTGTACAGAACACAATCATCTGCAAACAAACGTACAGATGAGTTAAGTCCATCAGGGAGGTCATTAATAAATGTCAAGAACAAAATAGGTCCCAGAACAGACCCCTGAGGGACACCTGATACTACTGGGGCTGCATCTGAAGATATGCTATCAAGGACTACTTCCTGAGATCTGTCTGTTAACCATGACCCTATCCACTTACACCGCGCTGTATTACAAGTTTTTTTTCTCGGGGTATCCATTTCCTACAAAATTCGTCTCTTTCTGGTAGTTAACTATAATTGTGTTGAATTTGCAGGTGCGCGACTCTTCAATTGAGAGATCATAAAGGTCCATATCGGAAATGGCATCTTGACAACAACAAACAAGTACAAACAAGGAATTTGTAGATACTTAAACCGGTAGGTTTTGATAGCTTCAGCAAGAGTCGTTACTCGGGAAATACATTTAATCTAATTCAGACGACATAAATGGAATATATGCAGTAGATACGAGGATTTTTGTTTGCGGCTAATCTCCCAACAAGTGCGTTTCCATACTTGTAATTCAGCCGTTTTATTTCGCGGTTTCATGCATAATAATAAAAATAATAAATAATTAATACCGACATATGTAAGTTTGAATGTAGCTTTAGATAAAATATTTGGAGTTTACTTACTATTCTACTCCATCAATTTACGTATACATATATTTACCAACCCTTTTCCTGCTTCTGTGATGGTAAAAAGGAGTTTGAACAAGTCACCAATGCCCTCTGCAAACAGTGTAGACCATGATGAGTGGGTTTCTAAAGGAACCCTCTCATCAGGGTATGCACTGTTTTTCATGTAACTCAGCCCTAATTTGTCACAGTAATCTTGATGTTGATTTTGGAATAGTCCATTTGACAATTCAACATTGAACGGGTATCTATCGTCGATGGCCCTGTTTCGGTGCATGCCCTATTTCGGTGCACTTTACTTGGGAAACGATATCTTCTTTAAGAAGAGCTGAATTACGTCATCACTTTTTGCAATCCACAAAATAAACAAATACCTGTCATCGCTGTCAAAAAAAATCTAAAATGTGCTGCAAACAGTTTAGTTACTTACTATATTTGATAAAGCATAGCAATTTCAGCCATTTTCCTTATGTCTGTTTTCACTTAAATAACTTTTGTTCCAAAAAATACTGTCTTGAAAACGTTTCTCTCAATTTTGTAGAGATAAACATTTGTTGTCATATGCTGCAGCAAAGTCACATGACTTCGATGTCTCGGCTCATTGTTTTTCAAGTACAGACTATGTCCAAAAGTATGTCCTTCACTATATTTTTCACATAGGAGAGAGACCTTACAGAGCAGATATACTTTAGTTTATTCATACAGGATAGAGGCCTAATTTTGTTCATGCCGGAGAGATACCTACTAGATTTCAATCCAATAATAGTTTACTGAAAAATAACCGTCTTACTAAAGTTGTTTTTAGTCAAAATGCACAAATTCCAGGGGAAAATGAGTTTAAACCAGGTACGAACATTGACAATAAATGGTTCTTGTTATAAAAATACTTTAAACTCGTTACATAATGCATAATTTGTTTGATATGCATTTCCTTTTGTTTTAACAGTTCAAAATTAAAAAATAAGTTACAGACCTACTACTTTTAATTTACAAATGTAGTCATACACCTTTGTTTAACACTGTATTTGGATAAAAATAAACCGCACCGAAATGGGGCTGATAAACACAAAATAACACAAAATGGCTACGTCATTAAAACGGTTTCAACCGCGGTAAATATGGAATATTTTGGGAATTAATTTATACATATTTAACTTGGAAAACCTATTACAAAGGTAATATTAGTTTTTTTCATACAATTTTAAGATTTGTGATCACCGCGATCAGTTTGATTGCTAAGTGCACCGAAACTGGTCCATCCACGATATTATAAGCATGCAGTCTTCACAATTTGATACCATACTTATTTTGAGTTCCAGACATTTATGTCAGTTGTATAAATTTCAGATGTGTAAATGCATCTTTTTGAACTGGTTAATGAACCCGTTCAGTGTGGGAAACAAGTCGTTAATGCCCTCTGCAAACAGTGTAGACCTATAGATGTGAGGACTCCTATAACATCAGGGTCTGCACTGTTTGTCATGTTACTCTTTTCTTTTAAAAAAAATCTATATCCTCAGTAAGCTTGATGTAGTAATTCTGGGTAGTCCATGATTTGAATACTCAGTATTGAAAGTGTTGAGACCACTAGTTAAGTGAATAAAGCTATGTAATCATCTATAGCTCTTTTTTATGTTTCAGATTCAATATGCCGAGTGCAGGTGCTGTGTGTCCCCCTGTTATATTACCTCTACGCAAGCAGGTCTATGGCCAGTCAACTACACAGATAGACACATCAACTCTTCTTGAACTGTTTTCAGGTAGGAAGGTCATGGGTACATTGTATATTTTAGTTAGTAGTAACTATACCTCCTAATTTGTCGAAACTTATTAACATTTTTGTTTTGTGTATACGTAAATCACTAAATATAATGCTTATTGAATGCTTACCTAATGTATGTTTTTCCTGCAATATTCAAAAGCTAACAATAATTCAACCCACTGTAAACTTTGTACAATAATTAAGCTGGTTTTCCCATCACTCCATAAATACACCTTTTAATGCCATTGTCCAGATCAGATGGTTCCTACAGGAGCCATATAATCAGGGTCTGCTCTATTTGTTTATAAAATAATATAGATATGATTCTACAGTTTCTGTCATTCCTGTGTTTAAATGCCATTATAATATATTAGTTAATACATATTCATGAAGTCATTCTTTCCTTCATAAATATTCATGGAGTAAATGGCTAATAGGCATCTAGCTTAAACAATTTACTTCATGAAGTTTATGCAATACTCAACCCATAATGAATATTAATTTATTTGATTGTCATGACAATATCGTATTGCATAATCAAGCAATGGTAAAAGTATTGAATGAGAAAATTTATTGCAGAGTCTTTAGAGTAACAGAGATCTGTAACATATAAACATGCAGCAGATCCTGATCAAATAACTCCTTTAGGAGCTGTCTGATATGGGTCTGGTCTACTCTGTTTGCAAAGGTGTAACAAGTGGGATTATGAAATAAAGGGTTTGAGTATTTTTTGCATCTTTAATTATCCAGCAAGTCTTTTGTATTCATCTCGACATATTTATATCTTTGTTAACCCATTCCCTCATATTGACAACTTTTGAGACTCTGTAAAAGTCACTCATATAGGAGCAAATGCTCTATTTATCACAATGGTTTCAAACAACAAAATTCTGAATTTTTCCTTTTCTCTAATTAATGCTCCTTTTTGGTAGATTTATTCAAAGAGGTATCTAAATATAGCCTATGAGGTAATGGGTTAATCTACAGTTTCTGACAAGGTCAAAAGTTCCTGTGTTCATGTTCCTTTATAACAATTGGGCTCTAAGTTAATACTTGTCATAGAATGCATATAAGTTTTGACAAATTATGATTATGTCTCAGAATGAAACGTTTATTCATATTTCCAGATACTCCAAATACAAAGATATACTTCAGTGCTGATGGCTCCAAGCCAAACCCTCGACAGAGAAAAATTGGGGGTAAAGAAGTTTGTCATAGATACACAGCACCTTTTACCCTCAATTCTGGAAAGAGAACTGTAAAAGCTATAGCTGTTACAAGGTATGGCATATCACTGTCAAACTAATTACCATATTTAAATATTCAGACACTAAAACTCACCTCTTCACTGATTTGTAAAGCTGAATAAATCAATTTGGCACTATTTAACAACTTGAAATTACACTAGAGTAGCAATTGATGTAGACCTGATCAAACTTCTCCTTCGGGAGCAGTTTGATCTAAGTCAGCACTGTTAGGCAAAGTTTTCCAAATAGGGTAATTAAACTGCTCCTTACGTAAGTATTTCAGTTCAAATACTTCATTTCCAATACTTATTGAATTAATCTGGCACAATAAATTAAACATGAATGCCCCAAAGCCAGTTAAGTTATTTTCATTCCTCTGTTTTGTCGTGTCTCCTGTTTTTCCAGATATTTCTCTCATGTTTTTACACTGTTGTTCTCACATCATCTTTTCCTTGATGAATATTCATTCAAAACTCCCTTCATCTTGTATTCGAAATATAGAGTCAGAAAATGTGTTGTCATGGCAAACAGTAGAGAGTCTGATCTGTAATATATACCGGTAAGCATGCAGAGAAGACCCTGATAAGACACCTGACAGCAGCAGTCTGATCTTGGTTGGTGGGTTTGCAAAGGCTATTATTATGTATATACAATTTTCTACTCAATAATTATTATATAAAGTATGTAAATATGTTACTGTTTTAACCCTTTGAATGTACTGATTTGAAAACAGTGTAGACCCAGATCAGAGGGCTGCTAGAGGAGCCCTCTGATTTGGGTCTGCACTGTTTGTAATTGAAGCCTTTCATATTGAATGGATTCTGCTATTAAATACTGATGGGTCATTCCACTCTGAAAATTCAGCTATGAAAGGGTTAAAATTTGAAATAATTTTTGATTTACAATAATGATGATTTTTTGGTATAATTGCAGAGATGGTGTCAAAGAAAGTGATGTTATCACAAAGACTTTTACTGTGGAGGACATTGAGAAAATAAACTCAAGTCCTATACCATTCACATCATCATCTGATCTGGACACATCGGATGTGTATGACTCAGATGGCTATGATTATACAACAACAACAACGTCAACGTCAGACTCAACATTGAAAAGTAGTAAATCAAGCAAAAAAGATAAAAAAGAAAAATCTAAAAAGAAGGTAAGAACACGAAGGCCTCTGTATTTGTTATTGTGTTTGAAATTATTGAAATGAAAATACATAAAAAGATTACGCAAGAAAGTTTGGTGAAAAAGTCAAATTTTAAATTAACCCTTAGCCTTATAGATATACTGCTTGATGTACATGTATTTACAACTTAGTAGACCCAGATCAGACAGCTGTTACAGGAGCAGTCTGGTTTGGGTCTACTGTGTTTGCTGATGGAATAATATAGATCTGATTCTACAGTTTTTGTCACAATATTTGTGTATATGTTTATATCCCAGTATAAAAATATTCTTGTAATAAATATTCATGTCAGACTTTCTTACATGTACATGTATATTCATCATGGGAATTGATCAACACTTGTGAGTGCTTTTTATATTGCAAAAGAAATAACACATTTACCCTAGATATTAGTAAACCCATATGTCCCTTTTCACTGTCAGATTTGTAAACCTGAATAAGTCAGTTCTGCTTTAACCATTTACTCCATAAATATACCTTTGCAAACAGAGTAGACCCAGCTGGAGCTGTCTGATCAGGGTCTGCTCTTTTTGTGTATGATATAATATAGACATGATTCTACAGTTTCTGCCATGGCCAAAAAGTCCTGTGTCTATGTTCTATTGTAACAGTTAATCACATTAATAATCATGATGTTATCACAATACTTATCATAATACAAGTTGACTATATATCTCATTATGGGTTTGGTCATATAACTGCACCCCTACACATCAATTTCTATAAAGTCGTTACTTCTTACATGAATGTTCATTCAGTAAAGGGTTTATGTTCACAGACCAAACCACTAAAGAGCTCATTAAGGTCAAGGTCAAAGTCACCTATGAGGGCCCCGACTGTTTCTAAAGATGCCTGGGCCAGTGGGGATTTAGAGAGGTTCCAGACAGGGAGCTTTGGTGATCAAGGTATTTGCTGTTACCCTATTCACCAATTTATTTGGATGCCAACTCTCCACTCACCTGTAAAGCTGAGCAAATGAAGCTGGCACGTTTTTGATAATTTTCAATCAGACTGATAGAGTAGCAAATTTTGTTGACCCAGATAAAACTATACCTTCAGGAGTTTGATCTGGATCTTCACTATTTACCTACTGTAAGTTTGTCTGTCTGGATAGGGACTGCTCTGTTTGCATATGAAATAGTGTAATAGATATGAGTCTACACTTTCTACTATGGCCGTTCCTGTGGACATGTGCCATTATAAAAATTAATCTTATTAATAATTATGATGTTATTATTTGTAACATGAATTTTCATGGAGTAACTGATAGAGTAGCAAATTGTGTTGACTCAGATCAAAATGTTCCTTCAAGAGCAGTTTGATCTGGATTTGCACTATTTTCTTAATCCTTTACTCCATAAAAATACTTTTCTACACCTTTGCAAACAGATTTTGCTTTCAAAATTTATCAATGCTAGCCGTAAAAGTTGTTTTGAAGTGAGTTGGTAGATCTACTTTTTAAAAAAATATTACATGGTCCTTTATATTTCTTAATTTCTGTTAAATTGCTGTGGGGACAATAATATTAAATTGATGTCACAATCAAAGCGTGTTTTACATAGACACAACTTATGTAAATGCATGTCAAAACATCATGTCACCATAAACAGACATGAAACCATCCTTCTTCAATGAGTCCTGATGAGTCTAACGAAAGACAAAACTGGTCATCCATTCCTGCCTTGTTACTGCTGATGTGAATTCCAACATGAATAGCCTTTTTTATTCTCTGCTTTGTTCAATGTAAATGTTTTTCCCAATTGCAGCGGCACCAATTCCAGATGGACCTTTCAATCCCACCAACTACTCTGGTACCCAGATCAATGTGTGGGGAGGGGCACCCCCTCCATATGTACAAGGTGGGGTACCAGGCAATGTTAACTTAGGTCCTCCAGGGATCTGTAACCCATATACTACACAATATGGTTATTTGACAGAAAATATGCTACAGGTAAGACTCATAGTATGTTAACCCATTACCTCATAGGCTATTTAACCCTTCGCTTGCTATTCGCGTCAATATACCTACCTGTAAATAGTGAAGACCCAGATGAGACAGCTCCTGCAGGAGCTGTCTCATCAGGGTCTGCACTATATACAAGTTGATTGTGCAACCGGTGCACCCCACATCAGTGATTGCACAGCGAAATACGTGTACACAGTGAAGATATATGTAATTATACAACAGGGCATGGGTAAAGAAGGAGAAATGTATTTTAAAATTCAGCAAGAGAAGGGTTAAGACCCAAACTCTTTGAATAAATCTACTGAAAAGGAGCATTTACTAGAGAAAAGGAAAATTTTAGTATTGTGTATTGTTTTGAAATCATTGTGATGGAGCATTTGCTTCTATTGAGCTAATGCTCTATTTGTCACAATGGTTTCAAAAAATGACTTTAAAATACATGTATATACGTCAAAAGGTGTCAATACGAGAAATGGGTTAACTCTTTACCTGTTGAATATTCATGTAAAAAATAATGACATCATGAATATTTATTTGCTAAAAATGGCATATACATGTATATACACAGGATGTTTTGGTATTAAAGGAAACTGTAGAGCAAGATCTATAGTAATTTCATAAGCAAACAGCAGGCCCAGATCTGCTTTGTTTGCTTTTACATTACAGATATCATGCTCTACTGAATTCCGTAGTAATAAGTTTCCTTTTTTATGTTTTTAATTAAATCAGTTAATTAGAGCAATAGATAAATGCACATACTCAAATACTTAAAATGTAATTTTTCTAACAAACCCTATGTTGCGTCCACTCTTTAGAATCGTCTCGAAGAGACGATTCTAAAGAGTGGTACACAACATAGGGGTTGGTGGAAAAATAAAGGAACTACTCTTGAAATTGTTTTGATTTACACATCTTATCTGGGTCTCTGATTAATATTCATATTGAGCAAGTCTTGCCTGAATATTCATCAAGTAAAGAGTTAAGAGACTTTTTTATACATGTTCATACTTTGTTCATTATGTATAATCTCATTTCAGAACTGTAATCCTGACACAAGGCATGTAACCGTTGGAGACTTGCGGACTTTTATGAGATCCAGGCCACAGGAGCAGTCTCTACCCCCACCCCCACCACCCCCTCCTGAACCAGAGAGAATTGAATACCCAGTGTACAGAGACCCACCACTGAATCCAATCAGCCCTGGTGGAGGTATGAAACGTGCTGGTGAAACTGTCCGTAAAACTCTTAGATTTAGAAATCCAGTACCCTTTAGATAATTGGTGTTCATGTTTACTTCCAGCTAATTTAGCTGTGTACACACAGAAGTACCTTGCTATAGCTGCCACATCATGAATAAATATTTGTTACTCAACCCTTTACTCCATGAATAAGCCTTTCCAGTTTCCACACCTTTGCAAACAGAGTAGACCCAGATCAGATGACTCCTATAGGAGCCATCTGATCAAGGTCTGCTCTGTTTGCTTATGAAGTAATATAGAAATGATTTTACAGTTTCTGCCAAAGCCAAAATTCCGGTGTCCTTGTTCTATCATAACAGTTTAATTGATATTCATGATGTCATTGTTTCTTATATGAAAGGGTTGATGCCAAACAAAAGTATGGCTTTTGTACTATATTAACCCTTTACTCTATGATTATTCATGTAAGAAATAGACATCATGAATATTGATTAGCTTATTTGTTATCATGGCACATGAGCACAAGACATTTTGGCAATGGCAGAAACTGTATAATCATGTCTATGTTCACAAGCAAACAGAGCAGACCCTGGTCAGATGGCTCCTATAGCAGCCATCTGATCTGGGTCTTCTCTGATTGCTAAGGTGTATTTATGGAGTACATGTAAAGGGTTAACCCATTACCTCATGAGAATTCATTTAAGACATTCTGATGGTATGAATATTGATAAACTAAAATTTATAAAGGCATTATGAACAATAGAATGTTTTAACCATGGCACAAACTGTAAAATCAGATCTATTTTAATTCTTAAGCAAATAGAGCAGACCTTTATCAAACCGTTTACAGGAGACGTCTGATCTGGGTCTACTCTGTTTGCAAAGATGTAGAAGGGCGTAACTATTAAGTACATGGTTAAGCACAACTTGTCTTAAATACACATTAAAATACTTTATTACTGTTTTGAGTGACAGTTGTAGAGAGGTTTTACAATAAACATGCAAACAGTGGAGACTCAGATCAGCTTCCATGTGTGAACTGATATCATATGTCAAGGTAATTTTGTGTTTAGCTCACAGAAACATATATGCCACTACAGTAAAGTAAAAACTGTCTTATGTGACTGTTCATTTATTGAACATAGGAGTCTTAAAAAGCAAGTAGAGCTTTCTGAAATATTTTGGTTCTGCATTAAGCTACCACCAGCCTTACAGACCTGTATTTAGACCTCTTCTGATGACTGCTTAAGACAGGTTCTACTGTTCTACACAGCATACTGCCATATATATTCTGTGTATATTAGACTCTGAAGGTTACTGTGGCTTAGCTTGTTTGATGACATCTATGTACTCCGCCAGATCTATTTTATTTCATAAGCAATTAGGTGTGGTCTAATCCGGGTCTACTCTGTTTCCAAAGGAATGAAAGGTATTTATATGAGACAAAGGGTTAAACAAAAGCCCTGCTGCACAAAATCCAACTTTGTATAATTCCATCGATGTAGATCCAGACTGATGGCCTCACATTGGTTTACACCAAAACTCGCAGCTGCTTCTGTATTTTATCTGCACTTCTTACAAACAGTGTAGAGTCAGACTCTGATCAGCTCCCACAATTCAAACAGGACAGTTGCTCTTGGTCTGCACTGTTTGCATTGTTTACAGATTTGTCTTCACCAGGCTTGTATGTTCATATAGCTATTGCATTACTAACACTGTATGTACGCATGTAATATGATAGTTTAGAATTTATACATATATTTTCAGACAAATTCAGTCAACATTTTTGTTGATCTATTGTATTTTGGTTTTCAATAGTCCCAGATATTCTTTAGCTTTTTGTGTTATTAGGCTTTGCTTTCAGACAATTGTTAGCAACATTAGACAGAGCTCTTGCGAACATGAGTATTTAAAAAATGTAGATAACATTTTTTTATATACACATGTATATATTTTCCCACCAAACCCAGTGTTGTTGTTAATCAGTAGAATAGATTCTACTAGTCAGTTATAATAATTCTTATAAATATAGGATTTTACTGAAAAATAAATCAAATAAATCTGCTTGTAGTCAAACTGTCTATTTTTATCAAATACAGTAAAACCTCTCTTTAACGACCACTACATTGTGTTAATTAGTTGGTATTTTGGGCAAGTTGTTGCTTAAAGCAAGGTGAAAGTAAAACAGAACGTTCCTATAGGAGCATTCTGTTTTACTTTCACCTTGTTTTAAGCATCCACCTGCCTTTAAGACAAAATAATGTAATTTAGTGGTCGTTATAGGGAGGTTTTACTGTACAAAGGAAAACCTGTTCAAATATTTCAGTGCAAGAGGATAATGTGGTAATAAGAGTGCTCTGCAGTGTTAATTCTGTGGATGATAATTATTGCCTCACATTTTGATTTGTGGACCTTATCTTTTTAATGTATGGGTTGATTTTGTTTTCAACAACTTTGTATACCTGATAAATACCATTCAGCTTATGTGTCACAACCAATGACCTGGCTCCAGGGTTATTAAGATTTTTGCTTGAATCTAAGTTTTTTCTCAAGCATCTGAGTTTGATTTTTAACTAACCCTTTCCTTGTTCTATGTTTATTCCAAATTCCTTTACCTACTGAATATTCATGGACAAAATAGTTATAAATAACGAAACATGGAAGATGGAAAAGTGTAGCCATTTTAGAAAGTAAAGAAACAGATCTTTCAAATTCCTTTAGCAAACTGAGCAGACCCTGATCATGATCAGATGGCTCCTATAGGAGCTGTCTGATTTGGGTCTACTCTGTTTGCAAATGTGTGAAAACATGTTTACATGAAGGAAAGGATTAAAAAAAAAGACATATCAGATACTTTTTAATGAACTCGGACACAAACTCAGAAGTTTAATAACCTTGTTGGCTGTGTCCTCACTCCTCTAGTGTTAGGTTCACAGCTATACCTCAAACATCGAAAGCTCAAGAAAGTTAGGCACGTTACCAGCATTAAGTATATTTTATGTTTAACTTCTGTTTATGTTTTTGTTAAAGTCTTATCTCATGGTTATGTGTAGTTCGTGTAAGTTATTAATTTGCCATTTATGTCATATGACTCTGTAGTATACATGTGTGTCCATATGTAAAGTTTATTTCAAGTTCTAGACTTGTAGAATATTGATGTACATTCAAAGGCTCAAATTACACCGAAATTTGTTATAAATGATTAGAATGTAAAAATATTATCAAATGCCCTAGCTTTGCCTTGATAAGTATTTTTTCTCTCTTTTATGTTTTTGTAAAAAGAATTTTCAATTCTGTACTTTAAAACTAATCTTCAATTTATTTAGAAATATTGCCCTGACAAACTCTTGTTTCCCATTTGAAGGTACATTTGATACATAGTGCCGTCTTATCTGGGTCTTCTCTGTTTGCAAAGGTGTGAATAGGCGTTTATATGTAGGAAACAATTAACCTGATTTTGTTTTGAAATGGAAATAATACATGTAAATAACAATTACTGTACATTATGTCTTCTATAACGGTACCATAAATTTCAGGTGTATAATGTGTTGCTTTTCTATTTTGGCATGTGCAATATTATAGGTAAACCCTTTATTCCATGAATATTCATGTAAGAAATAATGACATCCTCAATATTAATTCAAAGACCTATTAAAAGACAAATCAAGTCTATATTATATTATAAGCAAACAGAGCAAACCCTGATCAGACGGCTCCTACAAGAGCCGTCTGATCTGGGTCTACTCTGTTTGCAAAGGCATAGAAGTGCGTATATATGGAGTAAAGGGTTAAGCTCAATCTGTGTTATATGTACATGTATGCAAAACAAAATAATGTGTACATGCATTTTTGCGAGAAAAAATGAAATATATGTTACATGTAGTTTTTGTTTCAATACAGAGTCTTTTGAAAGGGCTTAATATGGAATTTTAAGTACAACTATTTTTTTAATTATTCTTCTTGCTTGTAAAATTTTTATAAAGTGTTTATATTTTTTCTTAAACAAACAGAGCAGACCTTCATTAGATGGCTCCTACAGGAGACCTGGAGTCATCTGATCTTGGCCTACTCAGGTGTCTCTATCAATTAAAGGGTTAAACAGTTGATTATACCATAACCCATTCCCTCATAGGCTATTTTTAGATCCAACCACTTTGAATAAATCTACCGAAAAGGCCCATTAACTAGAGCAAAGGAATATTTTAGAATTTTGTAGTTTGAAACCATTGTGATAAATAGAGTGTTTGCTCCTATAGGAACAAATGCTCTATTTATCACAATGGTTTCATAAAGTGACTTTTACAGAGGCGTAGAAAGGCGTATTTATGGAGGAAAGGGTTAGATAAACTGCTTCTTCGGGAGTATATATGAGTCAGCACTATTGGCATTTATTGGTTTCTGGTAATTATAGTAGCATTAGATATCTTTTGTTGCTGTTTTTTTGTTGTTGAAACAATTTTTGAATTATCTGATTGAATGATCATATGGAGATTTGTCTGTGCTGTTAAAATTTTTAGTCTCCCAGCAAAAAATGCAGAACGGTAGACTTATAGTAAAGAAAATTATGGACGGTGTCATATGACATAAACATGTTTGCTAGAATTTCATTTGCATTAGAATTCATGTGTTGTCTAACATAGTCATTGATAATGTGGCATTTGGAAATAAATTATTTACAAATAATACAGAATTTTCCTTCTTTATTATATACCTTGTCGTTAAATACAGTCATTTTATTCTATTTCAAAACAGAAAAATCATACAAACACATGAACTCTGTCAAATGAAATTCCTTTAGCCCTATGCCTGATGAATATTCATGTAAGAAACAATTACTGTATAAATATTAACCATTTCCTTCATGAATATTTATGTAAGAAATAATGATGTTATGATTATTAATTATATTAATTTGTTATAATAGTACATGACCACGGGAAGTTTTGGCCATGGTAGAAACAGGAATCATATCTATATTATATCATAATCAAACAGAGCAGACCCTGATCAGATGGCTCCTATAGGAGCCATCTGATCTAGGTCTACTCCATTTGCAAAGATGTAGAAATACATATTTATTGAACAAAGGGTTAATAAACTGAATATGTATAATAGCATATTGAACAAGGGAGTGTTTTCCATGGAAGAAATTAGAAACAGATCTATATGATTTTATAAGCAAACAGATCAGATCCTGATCAAACAGCTCTTACAGAAGTTATCTGATCTGGGTCTGCTGTCAAGAGGCATATCTCTATCAGGTAAAGGATTAAATGAAGCATATTGTTATGTATATGACATTGTTAATCTTTAGCATGCAACATTGCAAATGCATATTTACCGTTACAAACAATCTGGATGTAGACTGTTTGACACATTAACCCTTCGCTATTAACATCAATATACCTACCTGTAAATAGTGAAGACCCAGATGAGACAGCTCCTGCAGGAGCTGTCTCATCAGGGTCTGCACTATTTACAAGTTGATTGTGCAACCAGTGCATTCCACAGCAGTGATTGCACAGCGAAATACTTGTACACAGTGAAGATATATATAATTATACAACAGGGCATGGGTAAAGAAGGAGAAATGTATTTTAAAATTCAGCAAGAGAAGGGTTAATAAATGAAAATAATTAATGGAAAAGGAAGGCATTTTCAAATCAACAGAATGCTAATGGTGTAAACTGAGACCAGAGAGGGCTCCTAGAGAACCATTCAGAGTACACTGAATCAGATATTACTAGGTTAATAGTTTAGATCCTGATGTGATGTGACTCTTGAGTACCATGTAATTTAGACCCTGATATGATATGACTCTTGAGTACCAAATAGTTCAGACCTTGATATGATGTGACTCTTGAGTACCAAATATTTCAGACCCTGATATGATGTGACTCTTGAGTACCATATAGTTCAGACTCTGATATGATGTGACTCTTGAGTACCAAATAGATGATGACTTAAGTACCATATAGTTGATATGACTCTTGAGTACCAAACAGTTTAGACCCTGATATGATGTGACTCTTGAGTACCAAACAGTTTAGACCATGATATGATCTGACTCTTGAGTACCAAATAGATGATGACTTGAGTACCATATAGTTGATATGACTCTTGAGTACCATATAGTTTAGACTTACTTAAGTCTTGAATGTTGTAGTTCCACAAAAACACCAGTTAATTTATTTGTCTTTATATGGCACCAACTCTGAAATACATCAAGAAAATAAAGGTTTATACTAAGCATCTGCAGACATACATGTGGAATGAATGCATCTCGTCTATAATGCTACAGATAGTCTTTGACTGCACTGTTTGTACATCATAATGCCGGAGCCTGTGAAAGTAAAATCTATAGAATCGGATGTATATTATTCCATAAGCAAACAGAGAAGACCCTGATCAGATGGCTGATTTGGGTCTGCTCTGTTTGCAAAGGCATAGAAAGGCGTATTATGGAGGAAAGGGTTAAATACTTCTACTTTTTACCCTTTATTGGATAATCCTGCTTTTTACACCATTGGACCTATAGGACCAGGGCTGCATTGTTTGCTTATATGTCACATGTCTGTTACTCTTCTGTTTTTCAGTGGTCTGTTCTATTTGCTTATGGAATAATATAGATCTGATTCTTCAGTTTCCAGCATGATAGAGAAATTCTTTGTCCATATGCCATTCTAAACATTTCGGATAACTCTCTACACTCTAAGTAATTGTCCTCACTTTACTGGTGTGTAAAGTTGGAAGAGTCAAACTGGCACTGTTTTAACCCTTTCCCTATTGAATATTCATGTAAGAAATAATGACTTCATGCATTATCATAAACTGATTTTTTTAGCTCACCTGAACAAAGCTCAGGATGAGCTTTTGGGATACTTGAATGTCCGGCGTCCGGCGTCAACAATTTGCTTGTGAACACTCTAGTGGTCACAATTGTTGTCCAATCTTCATGAAACTTGGTCAGAATGAATGTCTTGATAAAATCTCGGACGAGTTTGAAAGTGGGTCAAGTTGGGTTAAAAACTAGGTCACTAGGTCAAATAGTAGGAAAACCTTTTGAACCCTCTAGAGGTCACATTTTTAGCCCAATTTTCATGAAACTTGGTCAGAATGATTGTCTTGTTAAAATCTTGGAGGAGTTTGAAAAGTGGGTTACGTGGGGTAAAAAACTAGGTCACTAGGTCAAACAGTAAAAAAAAACCTTGTGAACACTCTAGTGGTCACATTTTTAGTGCAATCTTCATGAGACATGGTCAGAATGAATGTCTTGATAAAATCTCGGACGAGTTCGAAAGTGGGTCAAGTGGGGTTAAAAACTAGGTCACTAGGTCAAACAGAAAAAACCTTGTGAACACTCTAGTGGTCACATTTTTTGTCCAATCTTCATGAAACTTAGTCATAATGATTGTCTTGATAAAATCTCAACCAAGTTTGAAAGTGGGTTTTGTGGGGTTAAAAACTAGGTCACTAGGTCAAATAGTAGGATAACCTTGTGAACACTCTAGAGGTCACATTTATAGCCAAATCTTCATGAAAATTGGTCAAAATGATTGTCCTAATAAAAGCTTTGACAAGTTTGAAAGTGGGTTATGTGAGGTCAAAAAGTAGGTCACTGGGTCATATCTTAGAAAAATCTAGTTTACACTCCAGTGGCCACATGTTTAGCCCAGTCTTCCTCAAACTTCTTCACAGTGTTTGGCTTTGTGATATCAAGGTTGAGTGTGATCATGGGTTGGGTGGGAATAAAAAGTAGGTCACTAGGTCAAATCTTAGAAAAATTACTCTAGAGGGCACATTTTTAGCCCAATCTTCATTGGTCAGAATCATTGTCTTGATAAAATCAATATACTAAATCTTTGAAATTCTTGTTCTGCAGAACCACTGCTCATGATCCACTCTCAACATTGTTCAAATATTGTCCCTAAGGTCAATATTGGCCCTACCCATGGGCTACCCAGCAAAATCTTAAATCTATGGTAATCAGGTGAGCGATTAAGGGCCATCTTGGCCCTCTTGTTTTTATAATGGCATATGTTCTCAGGAAAGTTTGTAAGTGTTAGAAACTAGAGTTAGATCTATTATAATTTCATAGGCAAACAGAGCAGACCCTGATCAAATGACTCCTATGTGAACCATCTAGTGTGGGTCTACTCTGTTTGCAAAGGTGTGAAAAAGCATTTATATGAGGGAAATAATATATTACTTTAGATAAAACAAATGGAATAGCAAATAGTACAAACCCTTCAGGAACAGTTTGATCTGGGTCTGCACTATTTGCCTAAATTAGCCAATTTAATGTCTAAGGTACTTGAGATATCTTGTCTTGATTTGTAATGTTTTCTTTTTCTGTTGCTACAGGAGATCTGAAGGAGAACCTGCTACATATCTATGCCCACATGATTGACTACGCCAACAATACCAAGCAGTTCAGACTACCAGTTTCTGAACCCAAGATTGGCAAGGTAAGATCAAAATCTCAAATAAGAGCAGAACCCATACTTGCATGCTCCCACCTTTATGCATCTTTGCAAACAGAATAGACCCAAATCAGACAACTCCTGTATGAGCTGTCTGATCAGGGTCTGCTCTATTTGTTCATGCGGTAATATGAATCTGATTTCAAAGTTTCTACAATGGCAAATTTAATCCGCCAGATCAATTTCTACATTTGTTAATTAAATTTTGATTTAGGACAACATATCATATGCTGATTAGAGTCAAACTGTGTAGTTTCAGTCTAGTTTTGGCATGAGAAATCTTGCAGCTGGTTTGACTGCACAGTGTTTGCAGACACAGAAGATACATTTTCTTTTGACTGGATTCAAGTAAACTTCCCATTTCTTTTCCATAAATCTACTGTACAGTATCCGTCAGATTTTCAAAAACATTCACAGACAAAATATTTTTTGATATTTCAGATGTATGAGGCCTCATTTAAGGACAGTCAGGACTGCTATGAAATCCATCTAGTGATGGCTAAGCCTGGTGTAAAACGTAAGTAAACTGTTGTCATGGTATTAAGGGTAAAAGAGTTATGGCCCTTTGAAATATTGATTATTGTGATAACGGGAGTGTTGACATCAACATGGGATGATCTTATATGTAACAGGTGAAGAACAGAAAAGAGTATCAAGAATAAAGGCCATTTTACAGTTTAATAAGATCTTGGTTCTAATGACTTTTGAATGATTTATTACTATTAAATTTGATTCAACACCTAGCAATATTTGATTTAAAATCACAGATAATGGTTTTCTGTTTCACTTTCATGGATCAGTATATAGATTTAAATTTTGATTCAAAGAGATTGAAGAAGATAAGTACTAATTTTACACAATCATAAAGTACTGGTGTGTCATTCTTATAACCCTGGCTAATATTTCAAGGTCAAGGTGTGTTAAACTTATGATGCAGAGAGATATCTCCGAGGTCAAGGTCACATCAGAGTTTCTCAGTCTTATCAATCTGCAAGTACAAATTGCAACAATGTGGAGTTGAAGCAGAATTTTGTTTTTCTACAACATACAGTTTGGTGGATGGAGCTGTTCTTCAAATACATGTATTGTTTTATTTATGCATCTTATGTATGTCTCTGATTTGATATTCATACAGGAGGGTCAGTCAAAAAGCCCCCAAAGGTGAAGAAAGAGTCACCACCACCAAAGAAGAAAGAGGAGAAGAAAGAGGAGAAGAAGAAAGAGCCAGAACCCAAACCCAAGCCCAAACCAAAGAAGCCACCCAAACAAGAGGTCAAATCAGACCCATTCTTTGCTATGGAAACTGAAAATTTAAATGTGAGTTTTATGCACACGATGCTAGTATATTGACCCTTTACTTGATCTAAAAGTTACTTAATGCCTTTACAAACAGAGTAGACCTGGATTCAGATGGTTCCTTATGAATTTATAAAAGATCAGACTACAACTTCTATCAATGCCAAAAAAATGTATGTATGCCATTATTAAAATTCAGTTAAAGACATTACCCAGGTCCATTCAATGATTCCCCCCCCCCCCCATTGTTCTCAATAGGCGTGAAAGTAACAGTAAAAGCATGATACAAGTGTGCAAAGTATGGCAAGCCGTCTCATTCTGTCTAGAGAGGCCCTGACATACAATTAGTCAATTACATATACTGCATTAGTGACAATCTAATCATTTCCAAATCATCAAATTGAAATGTAAGAGACGGGCCTCACATGGAACACTCCAGTGGTTCTTGACAGGCAGACTGCTATAGTTCTTACCATGTGCCGCATGCTTTTTCACAGGTTAGCTGTAAAGACCCAAGCCGGCCAAGGGAATGTCTTTAATAAGTATTCATGGTGTCATTATTTCACAAGGAACCTTCTCCCATGGCTTGGCTCATGTAACATCCCCTAATGATTTTAACCCTTAATCTGCTGAATAATTAAAACTGGCTCCTCCCTTTCTGAATATTAATTAAACAAAACATTGTTTTAACCCTTTCCTCCATAGGCTATTTTCAGACCCAATCTCTTTGAATGAATCTACCCAAAAAGAGCATTTACTAGAGAAAAGTAAAATTTTAGAATTTTGTAGTTTGAAACCATGATGATAGATAGAGCATTTGCTCCTATGGGAGCAAATGCTCTGTTTATCACAATGGTTTCATTAAGTGACTTCTACAGAGGCGCAGAAAGGCGTATTTATGGAGGAAAGGGTTAAAAAAAAAGATTTTTATGACACTTAGGAGCTCTTTGATCTGGATCTATATTGTTCACCAAGGTCTTATGTACTCAGTTCCTACAAATTAAGGGTAACATATTCAGACAAGCAAACTTATACAAAGACAAATAGTTTAGATCCAGATCAAACCAATCTTGAGGGGGGGCTTGATTAGGGTCTACACTGTGGTTTGATAATAGAATATGACGTGATAGTGAGTGCCACACAGTGAAGATGCAGATTAGATACTGCTGCTGCTTGTGAGGATCTACACTGTTATCACAAATCAGAAATGACATTTTTTAGTGTGACATAGCTCATTTATTAACCCTTTACCTTATAGGGAGACCTTTAAATACCTTTGCAAACAGAGTACACCCAGATTAGATTGCTTCTGTAGAAGTCATCTGATCAGGGTTTGCTCCTGTTTGTTTATGGAATAATATAGTACTGTATTCATATGCTGTTATATAATATCAGCTAATAGATATTCATGATGTCATTATTTCTAACATGTGTACATGTATACATTTGGTTAAAGGTTTAATAAATTCATGGTATTGTTATGGTTTATTTTGCAGCAAGAAGGCACAGTAAAAGCATATGACAAGTTCAATTCGGAGCAGGATGCTGAGGTTCTACATGCAGCCATGAAGGGACTCGGTAGGGCATACCTATACAGTAAAACCTCTCTAAACTGGACATTAAATTTAGTATAAATACTGGTCTTAGAGACAGGTGGCAGCTTAATGCAGGGCGAAATTCATGCAGAAAGCTACTCTAGGATCCAAATGAGATGCTAAATAATATTGCATCTCATCACGATCGAACCAATTTGACCATCTAACAGCATTTTTAAGAGAAACAAAAGGAACATAACTTTCAGAAACACAGTTACCAATTTTTTGCAGAAAAACTACTTGGCATGTAAAGAAAAATCACTTCTTTCTGGACCGGTCTGTCAAATTATTGTATGACTGAAATTATCTTAATTATAACATATGACAATTCAAGTTTTAGTTGCAATTTTCTTTGTTAGCACTTTTGATAATTCTATCGTACAAAGTTATCCTAATTGATTGCATGTAAGAATATGTGAATTTGGCTATTCGATTCTTGTAAGTTATGACTTTTTGGTTGTATAAACTTTCGTATGGGTCATCACTGTTTGTTACTTTGTCAGTCTGATTCAGCCCTTTATTCCATAGATATGCCTTTTAGTGCCTTTGCAAAGAGAATGGAACCAGATCAGATGGCTCCTGTAGGAGTTGTCTGATCAGGGTCTGTCCTATTTGCTTATTGAACAATACAGATATGATTCTACAATTTGTGCCATGGTCAGAGATTCTCTTGTTCATAATGCCATTATAAAAATTAATTGTCATTTTGTCAATATTTCTTACATAAATATTCATGGAATAAAGGGTTAAAGTTGCAATACTGGCCCCAAACTGACATATTCAGATATATAATTATATAATGGCACAGAGGGGAGACTGGCTGTTAGCATGCTCACGGTAATTATCCCTTTCCCTGTTCTATGTTTATTACAAATTTCAATACCTAATGAATATTCATGGACAAAATAGTACTAATGAAATATGGAAGGTAGGCCATTTTAGCCATTTCACAAAGTATAGAAACAGATCTATCAAATTCCATTAGCAAACAGACCAGATCCTGATCAGACGGCTTCTATAGGAGCCGCTTGATCTTGGTCTACTCTTTTTGCAGATGCATGAAAACACGTTTATATGAGGTTAATTATGGTAGTGTATAAACAATTTCAGGTACGGATGAGGAGTCTATAATCAATGTGGTTTGCTACAGGTCCAATCCCCAGAGACAGGAGATTTGCAAATCTTACAAGATGATGTTTGGAAAGGTAAACATGTCAATGTCTGTGGAACTCTTTTAGCACTACGCTGACTTTAGACTTATCAAAGCACATTTCCCCTTAATTTCTTTTACCCCTTTACTCAATGAATATTAATGTTAGAAATAATGACATCATGAATATTAATTGGATTGAATGTTATACGAGTAATAGCTCGTGGACACCGGATTTCTTGGCTTTGGCAGATACGGTAGAATTGTATCTATATTATATAATAAGCAAACAGAGCAGACTCTGATCAGATGGCTCCTATAGGAGCTGTCTGATCTGGGTCTACTCTGTTTACAAAGACATAGTATTTATGGAGTAAAGGGTTAAAAGCGGATGATGTCAGAGCATCAAACAGTTTATATTCTGATCAGTTGCTGAATTACTCAGTATTTTATCTGGATCTGAATTGTTTGCAAAGGCAATCATAAAGCTATCCAATATATTGCATGTTTTATGTCAGAATGATGGTATGATGATGGCTTGCTATGATGATGGCCTGATATGACATATCTTATTGATGATGGCTTGATATGATATATCATATTGATGATGGCCTGATGTGACATATCTTATTGATGATGGCTTGATATGATATATCGTATTGATGATGGCCTGATGTGACATATCTTATTGATGATGGCTTGATATAATATATCGTATTGATGATGGCCTGATGTGACATATCTTATTGATGATGGCTTGATATGATATATCGTATTGATGATGGCCTGATGTGACATATCTTATTGATGATGGCTTGATATGATATATCGTATTGATGATGGCCTGATGTGACATATCTTATTGATGATGGCTTGATATGATATATCGTATTGATGATGGCCAGATGTGACATAACTTATTAATGATGGCTTTATATATATAACTGATGCTGACTTGATAAGTAGATGATATGACAAATTTTATTGATGATGGCTTGATATGACGATGTCTGGATATGACATTATATTATGATGACTTGATAATTATAGTATGTTATAATTTATAGTTTGATATGACTATGAACTGATATGAAATGTCTTAATTTATGGCTTGGGCATGATGTGACATGTCTTATATTGTTTGATATGGTCGTGACTTGTGACATTTTTTATTCTATGAATTATATAAAATGTTTTTTGTTATTTCTCAGGATGTTCATGAAGACTTGAAGGGAGATTTGAGTGGACATTTCTTGGACACAATAAGGGCTTTGATGATGGCCCCTGCAGAATATGATGCTTACCAACTGCATAAGGCTATAAAGGGGCTTGGAACAGATGATGATGTCCTTGTGGAGATCATTTGTACCAGGTCAAATGCTCAGCTGAAGGAGGTGATACGGACATATAAAGAAAGTAAGTATCCTAAATTTTCAAATTATTTGGATAGACGTAGTTTAAATAAAAGAAAAATCTATCAAGAGAATTTTTTATCTGAGACAAAAACTGGTCTGTATAATCTATAAGCATACAGAGGAGACTCTGATCAGACAGTTCCTACAGGAGCTATTTGATCAAGGTCTGCTCTGTTTGCAAAGGTGTGAAAAGGCATTCATATGATGGAAGGAGATAAGACCCAGCACAAACTGCTTCTTTAGAATCTACACTATTTGCTACTCTGCAAGTTTTATTTAAAGTTATCAAAACGGTACAGATTTTTCTATCCAGGTGTTCTTCTGTGTGCATGGAACACTACCATGTAGGACCTCTAGGGTCTTCCTCCACCTCTAATTATCTGGACATCGCAATAAAACTGAAATACTCTTAAGCCATGTTAAATCCTGATATAAACAAAGCGAACAAACATGAATCTTGATTTTATTTCTAGAGTACAACCATGACTTGGAGAAAGATGTCATATCAGATACATCTGGAGACTTCAAACGTCTGTTGGTATCCCTGATACAGGCTAATCGAAGTGACAGTACGGAGGTGGATAGGAACAAGGCCAAGCAAGATGCCCGTGAGCTCTACCAGGTCAGATTTGTGCTACTGTAATGATATCACTGTAATCTTTTTGCCTTTTAACCATTACCGATTCCTTCATATTGAAGCCTATTTACACCTCTGTCATTTTTGAAGCCATTGTTATAAATAGAGCATTTGCTTCATATGAACAAATGCTCTATTTATCACAATGGTTTCAAAACTACACAACTCTAAAAAAATTCTTTTCTCTTGTTAATGCTCCATTTTGGTAGATTTATTGAATAAAGAGATTGAGTCCAAAACTAATATATGAGGTAATGGGTTAATTTGATGAAAATTCTCCAAACTGGGTCCAAACGTTTTTGCTTAGGTAATCACATATGTGACATTGTCACAGAGTTAACTTTGTTAGAGCTAACTTTCAGCAATGTGAACAAGTGTCTTCTTCAATTTTAGTGTTTGCTTTATTTCTAAATGCACCATTTTATTCCATTTCTTTTCATAAAATAATGTCAGAATGTCAGACAGTTTGGATCCTGATGAGATGCAGAGTTACTTGGTGTCTCATCTGATCTAAAAGTCTCCAGTAGAGTGCTGAAGGTTAACATATCATAATGGCCATACAGACTGTTTGCCAAGGTTATTTTAACCCTTTTCCTCTTAAATATTCATGTAAGAAATTATGACATCATGAATATTTATTAGCTTAATTTTTATAATATAAAATTTCAAAAAAATGTTTTTGCTTTGACAAAAAGTGTAAAATCATATCAATATTATGTCAAAAGCAAACAGAGCAGACCCTGATCAGACGGCTCCTATAGGATCCATCTGATCGGGTCTACTCTCATTGCAAATGCTTGAAAAGTGTTTATAACAAGTAAAGGTTTAAATTCACCAGTAAAGTGCATTTGGTTTATTTTGGTTGCATTACAGGCTGGTGAGAAGAAATGGGGAACAGACGAGTCAAAGTTCAACACAATCCTGGTCACTCGTAGCTACCCGCAGTTACGAGCGACATTTGAGGAATATGGCAAAATCAGCAAGAAGGACATGGAAGAGGTCTTGAAGAGTGAATTCTCAGGCAATGTATTGAGAGGCATGTTAACAGTTGGTAAGTTAACTTGCAGAATACATGAGGCTGTGTTTTACTTTGCTATAAATGTAGATGATCCCCAGAGAGACTGTTATAATGAGTACCAGCGGAATAGTTTTGTTTGTTTTGCTCTTGGACTGTATCAGTGATTCAGCAGAAGAATATAATATAGTTTGTATGAATATTAATTAGTTGAGTTTTTATAATCGCATTATGAATGGGGAAATATTTTACCAAGGCTAATACTGTATAATCAGATATACATGTATATTACCTGATTAGTAAACAGAACAGACCTTGATCAGGGGGATCCTATAGTAGCCATCTGAGCTGGGTCTGTATTGTCGCAAAGCTGTAAAAAGGCACATATATGGAGTAAAGTGTTAACACTGTATTTGATGAATACTCATTCAAGACTACCCTTTATGAATATTAATTAAAGTTGTGTTTAAAAAGGTAGAATAAGTAAATTCATTGCCATGGAATCAATATTTAGTCAGCCATGATTACATTTAACCCTTTCCTCCATGAATATTTATGTAAGAAATAATGACATCATAAATATTCATGATGTCATTATTTCTTACATGATTATTCAACAGTTCAAGGGTTAATATGAATTGATTTGATAATTTGATTTTCAGTGAGATGTGTGAAGAACAAGTTCAACCACTTTGCACGTCAGTTACAGAAGACCATGAAGGGTATGGGAACTGATGATGACACACTGGTACGAGTCATCGTGTCTAGATGTGAAATAGACATGGTCCAGATCAAAGAAGAATTTGAAAAACTGACGAGTCAGACGTTACAGCAATATGTGACTGTATGTATAAATACCTGTATTCTAAATACACTGTAATCAGATAGATACAACATACCCGTGGTATGTGAAAAAGAAGCCCTGACCAGCTGGTGAATTTGCCTGAGCAGTGTTTCTTATTTGGGTACCTCAGTATTTTGTGTCTATGCCCTTGATTTATTTACCTTACAATTATAAAATTGCTCTCTTCTTTAGTATGCATTGCAATTTAAGTTAGTCCCTGGAACTTGGCATGTATATTTAACCCATTCCTGCATAGGCTATTTTTAGATCCAACCTCTTTAAATAAATCTACCAAAAAGGAGCATTAACTAGAGAAAAGGATTTTTTTTAGAATTTTGTAGTTTGAAACCATTGTGATAAATAGAGCATTTGCTCCTATAGGAGCAAATGCTCTATTTATCACAATGGTTTCTTAAAGTGACTTTTACAGAAGCTTAAAAAGGTGTCAATATGTGGGAATGGGTTAATTGCAAATACATGTATATGCCATGTAGACTTTTTAATTTCACGCTACCATTTCAGTAAACAATGGGAGTCTGTCACTCATGTATTATGTTTTGTTTCTGTTTACTGTTAAGCTTAATAATTATAATTGCATTTGAACAAGAAAAGATTTGATTCTGGTAAACACTGTAACATCAGATCTAAATAATTCCTTAAACAAACACAGCAGCCATTTGATCTGAGTCAACTCTGTTTGTAAAGGTGCCTACAGAAGCCATCTTATCTGAGTCAACTCTGTTTGTAAAGGTGCCTACAGAAGCCATCTTATCTGAGTCAACTCTGTTTGTAAAGGTGCCTACAGAAGCCATCTTATCTGAGTCAACTCTGTTTGTAAAGGTGCCTACAGAAGCCATCTTATCTGAGTCAACTCTGTTTGTAAAGGTGCCAAAAGGCATGTATATATGGAGTAAATCATTATTTTTCTATTGTTCAGGATGACATATCAGGGAACTACCGAGATTCCATTCTAGCACTGGTTGTAGGTGGACCACCTCCAGAAATGGCTGCTAAATGTGAGTGTAGTTCTTGCGTTGACCATATGTTTTCATTTATTAGCTTGTCTATTTCTAAGAAAAGTCGAGCTATTGTCACACAATCACCCCCTTCATCAATTTGTAAAGCTGATAAGTCAATTATGCACTGTTGCACTATTTAAACTGATTATCAGCAGTTTGTTCTGGGTCTGCACTATTTGTCTAAGTATGTTTGTCTGAATTTAGTGTAATTACAGTAGACATGTTTTTATATTGTAGATAAGTTTGGGCGAAAAATATGAAAATATTAACTGAAATTTCTGTAACCCTTTACCTAAAGAATATTCCTGTAAGATATAATGACAACATGAATATCAATTAGATAAATTTTTATAATTTTTATTTTTGTATTTTTATGAACATTAGAAGTTTTGGATTTGGCAAAAATCATGGAATGAGATCCATATAATTCCATAAGCAAGCAGAGCAGATGGATCCCGTCATAGAAAAAGGCACAAAAAAGAATGACATAATGGGTGACTGCTCCTATTTTTAAAGGGTTTTTATTCATCCTATTTCTTGCAGCTGGTAAAGGTTTTGTTGAGGCTGTTAAGCAGAAAACAGAGGAGGAACTTGATGAGGATGTAAGGATGGAATCTGAGCCCGTACAAGAGGACCCAACACTGGTACCTGCTGAAAACTTCAGTGCTGAAAATGATGCCAAAGCTATCAACAAGGCTATCAAAGGCTTTGGTAGGTGTTTCAAGTGCATGTATACATTTATATCAGAGTGTAAGAGGGCTTATTTCAACACTAAAATCATCATTTCTCCACCAAACCTTATGCTGTGAGTACTTTTTAAGATTGTCTCAAAGAAATGGTTCAAAGGAGTGGTCACAAGATAGGATCTTGTAATTCTTGAAACAATGTTTAATTTAACCCTATCCTCCATAAATACGCCTTTCTACGCCTCTTTAACAGTCACTTCTTGAAACCATTGTGATAAATAGTTCATTTGCTACAGAGGAGCAAATGCTCTATTTATCACAATGGTTTCTATACTAAACAATTATGATTTTCCTTTTCTCTAGTAAATGCTCCTTTTTGGTAGATTCATTCAAAGAGATTGAGTTTAAAATAGCCTATGGAGGAAAGGGTTAAGCATTTTATCTCTGCCTGTGTAGATACGATGCCATCTCTCTAAAGGTACTACTCAAAATAAATATAAATATTTGTCTTTGAGATAGGTGGAAGTTATCATTAGATGTAATGCAGGAAGTTCCTTTCTGTCCACAAAGGACTTTTTTGCATTATTTTTTTCTGTTTTTAACCCTTTACCTAATGAACATAGTTTTTATGTGCTTCTTAACCCATTCCCTCATAGGCTATTTTTAGATCCAACCTCTTTGAATAAATCTACCGAAAAGGAGCATTAACTAGAGAAAAGATTTTTTTTAGAATTTTGTAGTTTGAAACCATTGTGATATATAGAAGCAAATGCTCTATTTATCACAATCATTTCAACAGGTGTCTTTTGCAGAGGCGTCAAAAGGCATCAATATGAGGGAATGGGTTAATCAAGTGAAATGATTAAGTACATTGTCAGAGTGTAGTTTCTTTAATCTGCATGCAGTGGTTATATTAGAATATTAGAATATATTAGAATTCACTTGGTTTTACCAGGTACTGACACTAAAGCCATTGTCGCTGTAATGGGCTACCGCTCCAATGAACAAGCTCTGCAAATATGCAGCACATACAAGACAATGATTGGTAAAGATATGATAGAGGATATGAAAGGGGAGGTAAAGATCAATGGAGGACTGAAGAAGCTTCTGTTTGGACTGTGTATGTCGCCATCTGACTTTGATGCCTACAATCTCTACCATGCCATGAAGGTAAGCATATTTGGCACTGAATCTTAAATTATAACTTTTACCAAAGTGTGAAGCCTCTCCTCTCCTTTTATTTGTATAGCTGACTAAGCTGAACAACTTTAACCCCTCTCTTGCTGAATTTTAAAATACATTTCTCCTTCTTTACCCATGTCCTGTTGTATAATTACATCATCTTCACTGTGTACAAGTATTTCGCTGTGCAATCACTGCTGTGGAGTGCACTGGTTGCATAATCAACTTGTAAATAGTGCAGACTCTGATGAGACAGCTCCTGCAGGAGCTGTCTCATCTGGGTCTTCACTATTTACAGGTAGGTATATTGAAGTGAATAGCAAGCGAAGGGTTAATACATGAAACTACTGGAGTACCAAATAGTTTAGACCCTGATCAAACTGTTTCTGGTTTCTATATAAAGTAAACACCTCTAATCCAGACATGAACCCATTCCCGCATATTGACGCCTTCTGATGCTTCTGTAAAAGTCACTTTGTGAATCGATTGAGATAAATAGAGCATTTGCTCCTTAGGAGCAAATGCTCTATTTATCACAATGGTTTCAATACTACACAATTCTAACAATTTCCTTTTCTCTAGTAAATGCTCCTTTTGGGTAGATTTATTCAAAGAGGTTGGGTCTAAAAATAGCCTAAATGGGAATGGGTTAAAATAAGTATGGATAATGCTAACAGTGTAGACCCTGATCAGATCAGAGCCATCTCATCAGGGTCTGCTCTGTGTGCTTATGAAATGATATGGATCTGATTGTACAGTTTCTGCCATGGCTAAAAGTTCCTGTGTTCATATTTCATTATAAAAGCTCATCTTATTAACCCTTTCTTCCATTAATTAGCCTTTCTACGCCTCTATAAAAGTCACTTGTTGAAACCATTGTGATAAATAGAGCATTTGCTACTTAGGAGCAAATGCTCTATTTATCACAATGGTTTCAATACTACACAATTCTAACAGTTTCCTTTTCTCTAGTAAATGCTCCTTTTGGGTAGATTTATTCAAAGAGGTTGGCAAAAATGTGCGGTCATCACTGCCACCACAAGTTTTTTAAGCTGGATTTTAGCTAAAATTTGTTTTTGTATGTTTTATTTTTTTGAATGTTGATTTCAGCAGTTTTCGATTTTGTTTCATATTTCAGCACCGGTAACGCCAATAAAGTTGAAAAATAATCAGCTTTCCTAAAAAAAGAAGTTTAGTAACTTTTTACACGATTATTTATAACAGACCGCCGGTGGAGATTTTTATCAGGCCACCAGTTGTTAGTTTTGTCAAACTTGATTCGGGACGCTGTAGACATGAATATGATTCTCAAATTTACCCAAATCCCAAACAGATTAAATGTTTATCGGTTGGCTACGGTAAGAGTTTGCAGCCGACATAGCGTCTGCCATAATTTGATCACATGATGTACACCATGGTCACATGAATGTTGTGGTGGCAGGGATCTCTTCAGCGTAGCGATTATGGGGGATAACTGCGTTGGAGGTTGATGGGTTGGGTCTAAAAATAGCCTATGGAGGAAAGGGTTAATATTTATGATATCATTTTTCTTGCATGTATAATCATGAGGTAAAAGTTTAATTATTAAATGGAATTCCAGCATTTATAGGCTGTAGTACACTGATATTGTTATCACAATTAACCTTATGACATTTTGATATATGTGTATGCTGTGGATATGTAGTACCATCCGTGTCTGGTCTAGTTTTTTCTTGGAGCTATTTTGTTGATTTTATGTAATTTTAATGGTGAAAGCAGACGGGTTCGGTTCTACCAATTTTTGTGTCACCTGCCGAGAGGCAGTGTGTCACTTAGGGATCACTTTTCTGTCTGTCTGTCTGTCTGTCTGTCTAATCATTATAGAGCTTTCAAATTTCACGCGTGTCTTCCTCTCATTGAAGACCATTGATGTAACTAAGGTCCATCACTCTGCATGCAATACATTTTGAGTTATTCCCCTTTGTTCTGATTTTTGCACTCCAGCATATTAACAGTTTTTGTGTCAGCTGCGAGCAGGTGACACATGTGTTCCTCCGAACACTCTTGGTTGTGAATTCTGTTACTTGATAAAGATGCATATTGACTTATTGCCAAACAGAGTGGACTCAGATCAGGGTCTGTTCTGCATATTTAAATATTTCTATAGACCTGATTCTACACTGTATGCCATAGCAAAAAATATTGTTTTTTCATACACTATAATAAAGATTCACCTAATTAATATTGATGAAGTCAAATCCCTGCATGAGTATTCATGAAGCAAAAGGTTAGTTCATTTATATTTCAGATGTATCAGGAGTTTTGATTTGCTTATGTAGAAATCATCACAGTCCTTTGATGTCAGTATTTACGCAACCAAACCAAAATGGAAAATCTCCAGAAGCACAAACGTTTAACCCTTTACCTTATGAAAATCCATGCAAGTCTCCACTGATTATAAATGTTATTAAGTGTAATAAGTTTAACCCTTTCCTCCATAAATATGCCTTTCTACGCCTCTGTAATTTTTACTTTTCTCTAGTAAATGTTCCTTTTGGGTAGATTCATTCAAAGAAGTTGGGTCTAAAAATAGCCTATGGAGGAAAGGGTTAATTCTTGTATTAAATACTGAAATTTAAGAAATTTAATGATGATGCAAACAGTAGAGAATCAGATTTGTAACATATAAGCAAATGAAGCAGACCTGATTCTTGGTCTACTCTGTTGGCTTAGGTGCAAACAAGTGGGATTATCAAATATTAAACGGGTTAATTCTGTTATACTCAACAGGGTCTTGGGACCAAGGAGAGTGTATTGGTGGAGGTGATCTGCACCAGGACGAACCAGCAGCTTACCGACATCAAGGCTGCCTATAAAACCAGTAAGTTTGTCAAACACTTTTATAGCACTCTGTTTTGAAAAACCTTAACATTAATTGTAAAGTAGATTTGATAAAACAATATCACAACCTGAGTGAAGAATAAGGGCAGTTTCATATCCATTTCAGGAAGGTTTACATATTGAAAATATATGGATATATCATTATTAGACAGAAATGGTCTATCATTGTTCAACAGGAATTTCTATTTTCAGTATTAAAGGCTTTAGTATACTAAAAGCTTTTGAATGGCAAAAAGTAAAAAACTACACAGGATCTACACAGTTTGCAAATGCAAGTTAAGTTTTGTTTTGGATAACTTAGGAAAGTTTCTATGTTTAATTATTTGCACTCAGATTACAACAAGGAGCTGGAGTCAGATGTGGTAGGCGACACATCAGGGAACTTTAAGAAGATCCTTGTTAGCTGTCTGCAGGCTACTAGAGATGAGAGTAAGGAATTTGACCGCAACAAAGCCAAACAAGATGCCCAGGCCTTGTATGATGCAGGGGAGAAAAAATGGGGTACTGATGAATCAAGGTGGGTGTGAAGGCTGGTATATAGATTAGTTTAGTTCATAAGTTTAGTAAGATGACTTTTGACCCTTTCCCCGTTGACTGAATTAACTGATTTATTTATAATGTCATATGTACGCAGGATGTTTTGATATTGGTTGAAGCTGAGAGTTGGATCTATTATAATTTCATAAGCAAACAGAGCATACTCTGATCTGGGCTTACTCTGCAAAGGTGTGGAAAGGTGTTTAAATGAAAGAAAGGGTTCAGAATCAATTCTCCTGTCTTTCCATCTGTCTGTTCACTTAGCTTGCCATTACACAGTAAGATTCAATGAGATTGACTTCAAACTTGGGACTCATGCAGGCAGTAACGTAACTTTTGCATTACATGTGTTCCTCCAAACACTCTTTTTTCAAGGGGTGAAATAATGTTGAGAAGATGTTTATTAACCATTTCACTGTTTACTTATGATTCATGTAAGAAATGATATCATGAATATTTATTAGCTGAAGTTTAATAAAACCATATGTACACAGAATTGTTTTATTGGTAGAAATTGTAGAATCAGATTATTATAATTTCATATGCAATCAGAGAAGATCTTCATCAGATGGCTCCTATAGGATCCTTCTTATCTGGATCTACTCTGTTTTTATAGGTGTGAAAAAGCACTTGTATGAGGGAAAGATTTATTAAGTTATAATTTAACCTTCAACACTGTACTGGTGAACTTGTGGTTATATTGTGAGTCTGACATCTTGAAATGAATTGAAACAGATGACAAGTTTTGCTGAGTATTGAAAGTAGGAGTGTCAGTGTCGTACTGAAGAATGTGGTTTATCAGAGATCCAGATCAGATGCGTAAATCAGAACATTTTCAAGAATAACTTTTTTATTTCTCCTCCAAACCCTATGTTGTGACCACTGTTTAGAATCGTCTTGAAGAAGGTAGAGAAATGATGATTTCAGTACTTGAGTATGCATGCTTATCTGTGGCTCTGGGTTTATAAAAAAAAATCCTTTTTCAGGTTTAATGTGATTCTCGCTGCAAGAAGTTTTGCTCAACTGAGAGCAACATTCCAAGAATATGCCAAGATTGCCAACAAAGATATTGATGACACGATACAGAGTGAGTTCTCTGGTGACGTCAAAGACAGCATGCTGGCTATTGGTAAATATGATCTTCTAACCTTTTCCCTGTATTATATAGTGGAATGGTTCAGGTTGCCCAACCTGCGTACATCTATCATAGGAAAAGATAAAACCACTGAACATAAATATTTAGTTAACCCTTTCTCTATTCTATATTTATTCCAAATTTCAATACCTACTGATTATTCATTGACAAAATAGTTATATTGAAATATGGAAGGTGGAACATTGTAGCCATTTTAGAAACTAAAGAAACAGATTTATTAAATGCCATTAGCTAACAGAGCAGATCCTGATCAGATGGGTCTATTCTATTTGCAAATGCGTGAAAAAGCATTTATATGAAGGAAAGGGCTAATATTCATGTAACAATTAAGTTGCAAAAAGCTATTTCTGAGGATCAAACTTAGTCAGTTTTTATCAGATGTTGAGTTACATGGCATCTGATTTCGATCATTTACATGTCTTATACACATTTCTTACTTAATTATTTACTTGATCAGTATTTATGCAAAAGAATACTAATTTAGTTTGAGTACACTTATTGTGAGCATAGGATAAGGAAAAGTATTGTCATGGCAAACAATAGAGGATAAGATGTGTAACATATAAGCAAATACAACAGTAGAACGTGTCTGATCTTGGTCTACTCTATTGGAACAGCATAAAAAGGTCGGATTATCAAGTAAGGAATTAACTCTTTCCCTCATGAATATTTATGTAAGAAATAATGACATCATTGATTTTAATCAGATTAATTTTTATGATGGCAAATGAACATAGGACATTTTGGCCCAGGCAGAAACTGTGGAATCAAATCTATATTGCATGTACACCATAAACGAATAAAGCAGACCCAGATCAGACAGCTCCTATAGGAGCCATCTGATCTTGGTCTACTCTGTTTGCAAAGGCATGAATTGGGGTTTATATGAAGGAAAGGGTTAAGTGCACTTGGCACAATAAACATTTAGTTTTCACTATTTTCCAGTGCGCTGTATCAGAAGCAAATCTGCTCACTTTGCGACTGAACTGTACAAGTCAATGAAGGGCCTTGGTACCAAGGATGATACGTTGTGCCGAGTTCTTGTTTCCAGATGTAGTGTCGACATGGTCCAGATAAAGGAAGAGTTCCAGAAAATGTACAAGCAAACGCTTGGAATGTTTCTTAAGGTAAACAGATAAATTTGAATCACAGTTACCGCATTTTACTTGGCGTCTCATCTGACTCGCAACTGTTTGCATTAGTTATTACATATTTATTAATCACCGCTAGCATGGAAAGAGTTAACATCACAAACAATATTTTCAAATGTTACAGATGGCATTTTATTTAATATCTGCAATGCTTTCAAATCTTTAAAAGATATTTCCTTAGTGGCACTTTAAAATAGCAATTTTGATAAATGGATATATTTAGGTGTTCATTTGACAAAAACATAATAGTTCTGTTTAGATATTTATATATTTTATCATGTGGATACAAACAAAATGGATATGTTTAGAAATGTATATATCTTTCATCACATGACATGGACAATAGGGATATGTTTAGATAGTTATACCTTTATCATATGATACAAACAATGGGAAGAACATTTAAAAAAAATGAAATGAAAGAAAATCAAACAGAATAAACTGGTTTACTTTAACAGAGCTCCGGATAGGATGCGTAAATTAAAATATGTTCAAGTATAACTTCTTTTTTTCTCCACCAACTACTATGCTTTGACCACTCTTTAGAATTGTCTCTTCGAGACGATTCTAAAGAGTGGTCACAACATAGGGTTTGGTGGAGAAATGACGATTTTAGTATTTGTGTACGCACCATTATCTGTAGCTCTGCTTTAATATTAAGCTAGATTAGTGTAAGAAAGTATGAACCCGTTATAGTAACCTTTTGAATGTGGAAAATTAGTGTACATGTACTTACATCTGCAAACATTGTAGAGCCAGATCAGACAGCTCCTAGTGGAGCTCTCTGATTAGGGTCAGCACTGTTTATCATTTAAAAACCTCTAGCAAATTTAAACTGTTCATAGTGAATGAACTCTATTGTTAACCCTTTCCCTGTTCAATATTCATGTAAAACATAATGACATGATGATTATTTATTAGCTGATTGTTTATAAAGTTAACTTTTTAAGGGATTTGTTTGCCTTGACTAATGCTGTAGAATCCAATCTATATCATGTCACGAGCAAATAGAGCAGACCCTGATCAGACGGCTCCTATAGGAGCCATCTGATCTGGGTCTACTCTGTTTGCAAATGTGTGGAAAGGAGTTCATTTGAGGGAAAAGGTAACTGATTTGCCATCCCACTTTGAATATTCAGCATGGAAAGGGTTTTTCTGGATACAAGCAGTGTCATCTGATAAATATTAATTTACTGATTCATTTTTTTTAATTTTTCAGGATGATATTTCTGGTGAATATTTAACACTTGCTCTATCTCTAATACGAGAAGAAGGGGCTGGAAAGAAGAAGTAACAGATCTGTTTCCATGGCAGCAAAGATTTAATTTACAACAGTGAAGAGGGACAGTTTAGAAGCCATGAAATACACATATCAAAATACTTTTGATCTAGTTTTTATCATTTTTTATTTAAATGGATTTAGATGGAGACTTAGCTTTACAAGATTATATATTTGGCATGAGATACTTTTATAGTTTGCTTATCATGGTAGATATTAATTACCAATGTAGAAAGACAAACCTATATCTTGCTTTAATTTACTCCAATCCCATCCAGAGCTATACATAAAGGGGTATATTTCAAATGCTATAATTGTCATTTCTCCATCCAGCCCTATGTTGTGACCACTCTTTAGAATTGTCTCGATGATACGGTTCAATGGAGTGGTTTCAAGGTAAGGTTTGATGGAGAAATAAAAGAGCAAACATGTTTTGTTGTCTGCAAATAATTATGTCCTCTTTTTTTCAAACCCTAAATTAAAATCCACAGGAGTTGGTGCTTAATGAGTCAAAGTGTTTGTATGCGTTATTTGGATCTAGACTGTAAGATTTAGGTCAAATTTGCCTTGTTCCAACATAACAGATGGTACAGTATCTCCTGTGTACAATCACCATTCAATAAAACATTTGTTAACCCTTCCTTCGTGAATATTCATGTAAGATGTTATGACTTCATGAATATTCATTATGTGACTTTTTATTATGGCACATGAAACAAGGGATTTGTTGTCATGTAGAATCAGCTCAATATTATTTCAGCAAACAGAGCAGACCCTGGTCAGACAGCTGGCTGATCAGTTATACTCTGTTTACACAGCTTCATCAAGTAAACATTTATAAACTTATAGACATAATTTATTTTGAGCGGTCATTGTAAGAAGTGCTACTGTATACAAACAGGTTGTAAGTTATAATACAACCTGCTTTATGCAGGTCAAAAGTAATGCAGAAAGCTCCTATTGGAGCGTTCTGCATTGCTATTGCCCTGTGTTAAGCAACCACCTGCTTGTTAAGAAATTATGGTCAATAAATGAATTGTCGCTTAAGACAGGTTATGCTGTATTTCATTTTATTTGAGATATTTAATACAATACAATTTCTTTATTGCATAAAACATACATTATATGCTTATAGCAAAGACAAATCATCATTACAATACACATGGTACACAGACAAGAATACATTTTTAAAGACAATGCATAATAAACAAAACATTTGCCTAGAAGAACTTTAATGCAGATTTTAAATATATCTAAATGTAAAATAAAATGAATTCTGAAATATTCCATATCTATTATTCTTTTGAACTCTCAATACAAGAATTGAATAAATAAAGAAGTTGATTGATTAAAAACCAGGATGTCATATAATTTTCTCCTTTTCTTTGATTACAAAACAAAAAAAATGCACTGGAATAATTTCTCACACTTTATTTTGTTGTACATGTAGTTTGTATGACATGAATATTTAAGAATCTCAATTTTCTAATTACTAGTGACTAACCTTATGCACATACTGGTGACTGTGACTGTGACCTTTGCAAACAGTTTGGATCCAGATGAGATGACAAGTAAATTGTTTTGATACTCACACTGTTTTTGAAAAGAAATGAAAGAAAAGCATATTTTTTAATGGAAACAAATGGCAATATTTGTAGACAACAAGTTCTCAAAGTACAGAATGTTAAAACATGCAGTTAATTATAGGCTGTAGTTCTTTGTCTGCCTGTTAAACATGAAGTCATATGTATGAATTTTTCACAACGAAGAAAATATTCCAAAACAGGGAATTAATATAATATGTAAATACTTAAATTGCTCTGATCTAATATTTCGACCACAAAGGGCCTTTTTTCATGAAAGTTTTTGAAAAAGGCCCTTAGTGGTCGAAATATTAGATCATAGCAATTCAAGTATTTATGTAAATTCCAGCCAATGACAAAAAATGTATTGTTATTACTGTATTTATTTCAATTTTGTATTCAGTCATTTGTTTTGATAGTTATACATGTAGTTCAGTCCACCATTCTATCACTATGTTTTTAACATCTAATTGTTTTGTCATTATAAGCATTGCATTTTAGCTACATCATTTTCTATAATAGTCCTTTACCCGATATATATGCCTTTTAATGCATTTGCAAACAGTGTAGACCAGATCAGATGACTCCTGTTTAGCCCTCTGACCAGGGTCTGCTCTAATTGTTTATGAAATAATATAAATTTGATTCTAGTTTCTGCCATGGTCAAAAATTCTCAAATTTATACAGTCACTACTGCTTTTTCTTACATTAATATTAATTAGGTAAAGATTTAACCATTACATGTATACCAAGTTCTTTACATAACCATAAATACTGTGGCCCTCATGAGAGATAAATCACTTGGGCATTAGCAAACAATGTAGACCAAGATAAGCAGATGATTTCTGATATAGGTTTATACCATTTGCCATTCATTGCTACAACAATACATGTATATTATATTGGACTGATGTTGATATAACTGCTTCAAACATCATATCAGACTAAGCGTTTCCATGAGCTGCTGATCTGAGTCTTCACTACCGGCTTATGTCCAAGTACTGCTTTTTCACTGAAGAAGGTCATAGTTACTATATTTACCCAAAAATGTTTGGTCACCCAGTCTGCCATGTTCACAGGTTTTTAAAGCAGTAATGAATCAGAGTTTTATAAGTCAGTGCTATTTTAAACATAAGTAGCAAATATATTGTAGACCTTTTTATCAGGGGCAGTTTTTCTGGCTGAATGTTTTAAGGGTAATTATGGTGTATTCATATAAGTATTGCCCTTCCAGACCTGTAGATAAGAGGAATATTAGTATAAATTATCTTTGTGAAGTATTTTTTTTATATTACTCCGCAAAACACTATGTTGTTGCTTCTCATTAGAATTGCCTTGGAGAGGAGATTCTAATGAGTACCAGCAAGATAGTGTTTGGCAGTGAAATAGAAAACTTTGATAAATCAATACCCCTCTTATCTAGAGATCTTTCTTCCATGTTATAACACTAAATTTTTATGATGATGTTGTAGATGTATATTAAAGTACTGTGATATTATTGTTGCTCGTTTATTAGTTCATTAATGTTTCATTGTAGTACATAATAATTATATTCTGTAAAGTAGAATATTAACTGCCAATCATGTACATATATAGTTGTTAGGATTACATGCAAGTTCCTGATTTAAGTTCCTGTTATCCTAGAAATTAATCATTTCTTAACCATAGGCTGCTGAACAACTTTTTCTTGATAGAAAATGTCTTCTAATTCAGATTTTGACTTTCATCCGTTTCTTTTCAAATATGTAAGCAGAGTTTGATTGGATCCTAATAAGCTGCAAAGTCACTTTTTCAGTCTGTTTGCAGATGCATGAAAATACATTTATATGAAAGAAGGGATTAACCCTTTCTCTCAAAATGATCTGTACAAGAATTCATGACTTCATAAATGTTCATTACCTGATATTTGGCAATGAAAAATGGATTTTTGCCATTTTAGAAACTGTAGAGTCATATCTAAATTACTCCATAAGCAAACATAGAAGTCCCTTATCAGACAGCTCCTATATGAATCATCTGATCTGGGTCTACTCTGTTTGAAAAGGCATTTAAATGAGAGAAATGGTTAAGAAGCTACTGTTCTTCCCTTTTACTACTTTTAGGTAATCCCATCTCCCCTGCCCAGCCTTTTGTGATAAACCATGGGTCAGTTTGGCTCCATATTGACAACCTTTCATTAAACTGATAGAGTAGCAAATAGTGTACACCCTGATCAGATTACTACTTTAGGAGCATTTTTTATGATCTGGGTGTAAACTATATGACAAATGTGTCTGTATTTTAGAATAATCAGTAAAATAGCTTTATCCGTATATTATGTGTGAAGCCAGTATGTTTGAATTTGTGTAAATCATGACAGTCTTAAATTCTTGTATCTGTATAGTTATATATTAATTAGTTGGTACTCTGCAGGAATACAAATATGAAAATAAAAACAAATCCAAAGAACTATGCCTTGTTTTAATTTTCGATAGTCATACCATATATTATTGATTACAATAATACACTCCTTGATTACAGTACACTATTGTTGATTACAATATACTCATCTTGACTACAAAAATACTTTATTGATTACAATACACTACTGTTGACTACAGTTCACTCCTCTGGATTACAGAAATATTACATTCTTGATTACAATACACAATTCTTGATTAATATACTAAATCACTCTTATGGATTACAATAATACACTCTTGGTTACAATACACTACCACTGATTACACTCTTGGTTACAATACACTACCACTGATTACAATAATAATATTGGTTACAATACACTACCACTGATTACAATAATACACTCTTGGTTAGACTCCACTACCACTGATTACAATAATGCACTTGCTTACGATACACTACCACTGATTACAATAATATTCTTGGTTACAATAAACTACCACTGATTACAATAATACACTCTTTGTTACAATACACTACCACTGATTACAATAATAATATTGGTTACAAAACACTACCACTGATTACAATAATACACTCTTGGTTACAATACACTACCACTGATTACGATAATGCACTTGCTTACGATACACTACCACTGATTACAACAATACATTCTTGGTTACAATACACTACCACTGATTACAATAATACTCTTGGTTACAATACAATTCCACTGATTACAATAATACACTCTTGGTTACAACACACTACCACTGATTACAATAATAAACTCTTGGTTACAATACAATACACTACCACTGATTACAATAGTATGCTCTTAATTACTAAACAACATACTTGATACAAACTACACACTTCTTTTGATTACAATACTATACTCTTGACAATAATAATACACTCTTAATTACAATACGTTTCTCAATAAAAACAGTACCCTTCGCTTGATTAACAATAATAAACTTGACAATAATATACTTTTCTTGATTACAATAATGCACTCTTGATAATACAATGTTCTTGATTACAATAATATTTCAACAATAATTTCAACACACGCTTCTTTGGTTATACAGTCTTGTAATAATAAACTCTTTGATAATACAGCCGCCTTGATTATTATAATACATTTGATTACTACACTTTTCTTGATTATGATAATACTCTTGATAATACAATATTTTTATTACAATACATCTTATTGATAACACTTTACTATACTTGATTACAAAAAAGTATCCTTACTTACAAACCATTATCCTTGATTACAATACACTAACCTTGGTTACAATACACTAAACTTGATTACAATACGTTAACTTTGATTGCACTGTACACACTCTTGACTGTGATAAAAAAAAGATACTCTTCTTTATTATGATACATTGATTATTGATTACAGTGTACCATTCTTGGTTACACTAATACACTTCTTGGTTGCAATAACACACTGGATTACATTTTTTATGAATGCAGTACACAATTCGTGGTTTTAATACACCCTTCTTCTTGAGTACAATATTTTCTTCAAGATTACAACAATAATGCACTTGATTGCAATCATACTCTTCTTGGATGTAGTCATACATTTTTTATAACAATTCACACGTCTTGATTACAATACTTTTATTGACTACAGTGATACAGTTTTGACTACAATACACTCCTCTTAATTACAAAACTCTACCCTGTCAGTGGATACAACTTCAAGCTCGCAGGCAAACTGCTTGTTCTTTTTTACTTGCCCTCATATGGTAGGTTGGTCTTGAACATTTACTCTTAACCCATTCCATCATATACCATTTTTAGATCCAACCTCTTTGAATAAATTTACCGAAAAGGAGCATTAACTAGAGAAAAGGAAAGTTTTAAAAGGTTGTAGTTTAAAACCATTGTGATAAATTGAGCATTTGCTCCTTTAGGAGCAAATGCTCTATTTATCACAATGGTTTCAACAGGAGACTTTTGCAGAGGCGTCATAAGGCGTCAATATCAGGGAATGGGAATACCTTTAACGCCTTTGTAAACAAAGTAGACCTAGATCAGACGGCTCCTATTGGAGCCGTCTGATCAGGGGCTTCTCTGTTTGCTTGTGGAATATTTTCCCTAGTCAATATGCCATCATAAAAATACATGTAATTAACATCCATGGTGTTCTTATTTCTTACATGAATGCCGGTATTCACCGGTTAACCAAACCAGCCATACATATGTTTTATTTATTTATTTGATAGTGATTGTGACACACGTTGACATCCAACTATCAATATACAGGTATAACAAGTAAGTATAAATACTGTACAAATACAATAACACCTCACATTATCTGTCGTCTGGTCCGGTCATCGAAGCATCTTGAGTCGTTAATATGCATCATACTTATTCTAAACCCTTTCCTCCATCAATACGCCTTTCTACGCCTCTGTAAAAGCCACTTTCTGAAACCATTGTGATAAATAGAGCATTTGTTCCTTAGTAGCAAATGCTCTATTTATCACAATGGTTTCAAAACAACAAAATCCTAAACTTTTCCTTTTCTCTAATTGAATCCTCCTTTTCTGTAGATTTATTCAAAGAGTTGGATCTAAGAATATCCTAGGAAGGAATGGGTTAACCCTTTGAATTCGGGAAAAAGAGTTGGCTATCATTTGTAAACAATGTAAACCCATATTAGAGGGCGCATAGAGGAGCTCTCTGATCACGGTCTGCACTATTTGTAATTAAATATTCTCTCACAAATAGTACCCTTTCATACAGATACAGAATGAATTATACCTTTAAACAGTGCTGGACTATTCCACTTTGAACATTCAGCATTAAACGGGTTAAAATCATTGCGCGAGGTGAGTATATATAAGACTTTTGTAAACAGTGTAGACCCAGATCAAACGACTTATGAGAGAACCCTTTGATCAGACTCTGCACTATTTGTCATACAAATCAGTTTTGACAAATTTTGATGCAACTTTTATTTTAAATTGATAGTCAGAAAAGCAGGATTCAGACTTTTAATTATTCAGATGATTAAGGGTTCGGCTTACAACATAAGAAATACATGACAGTTCAGCCTTTCCGTGTAACTGATGAGGAGTTTTGCTGATATATGAACAATCCATTACGACATGATTATTCGTTTTATTACGGCACATGAAACGAGGGATATAGTTGCCATTGCAGACTGTAAATTTAAACAATATCAGTTGCTGTATATTGGCGACAAGTACCGTTATTTAACAAATAGAACAGACCTAGATCAGAATGGTCTGATGTGGGTCATTTGCAAATGCACAGTTATGAGTATGTATAAATACGCCTTTCTACGTCTCTGTAAAAGTCACTTTATGAAATCATTGTGATAAACGGAGCATTTGCTCCTAAGGAGCAAATGCTCTATTTATCACAATGGTTTCAGAACTACAACATTCTAAAATATCTTTTCATTAGTTAATGTTCATTTTCGGTAGACTAATTCAAAGAGGTTGGATCTAAAAACAGTCTACGAGGGAAACGATTAAGGGTTAAAACATGGCTATAAGTTATGTCTATATTTAGCATTATATAGATATAAACGAGGTTTATAAACGAATATATATTCCTGTTCTAAATTTGCATATCATAATATTCTATATCATAAACTTTTTATTTGGTTTTCTTTTTAAAGTGATAACAGCTAAAAAATTTAGAGAAGAATAATAGAGAAAATAATAATGTAACAGCTAAAAATATCGAGAAGAATAATAGAGAAAATAATAATGTAATAAGAACAGAACAGAACATATATTTTATTCGGCATAAACATAGTGTTCATTTCCATACATACATACAATGTGTATCAAGCGAGACAACTGTTACAAGTACAAAGAAAGACCACTCATGTCGGAAAACTTAGTATGAAAAAAGTTTGACGATAGAACAATGGGACTGAAGGTAAAGTTTTTCAACGGATGAATGAGCAACAACAAAAGCAGGGGAGATTATTTTTTCGCTGTGATAACTTGATGGTAACTCTTGAACGTCAGTTCGATCAAAATAAGACTGACACAGTCTATGATACCTTTTACTTGATAATACATGTGTACCACAAATCACTTTCTCTGCAAACAGAGTAGACCCAGATCAGATAGCCCTATTATCCATATTTACTCACATTCACCCTGCATTAAGAAACAATTTTCTTTGTTACACTACGGTGAGTACCAGCTTTTTAGGAACCCTTTACACCAAAATTACACCTTGAACCCATTCCTCCATAGGCTATTTTTAGACCCAACCTCTTTGAACGAATCTACCCAAACGTAGCATGTACTAGAGAAAAGTAAAATTTTAGAATTATGTAATTTGAAACTATTGTGATAAATAGAGCATTTGCTCCTATAGGAGCAAATGCTCTATTTATCACAATGGTTTCAAACAGTGTTTATTACAGAGGCGTAGAAAGGCGTATTTATGGAGGAAAGACTTAACGCCTTCACAAACAGAATAGACCCATATAAATCGGATTCTGTAAGAGTCCTCTGATTAGGGTCTATTCTGCTCGCTTATTGGATTCTGCAATTTCTGAAATTACGATATAGTCATGTGTTCATTTGCCATTAAAAAGCAGCTAATGAATATTCACATATATTTATAACAGTGTTATACATGCATAGTCCCTAAGTCTTGTAACGTGTGTTGTTGTATCGCTTAGCCTTTAACACAATGTAGGTGCATTTTTGATTATTTTTTTCTGATATTGATGACACTGTGATCGTGATTCATACAAACACTTTTCATCGCTTAAAAAATGCAAACAGAGTAGACCCTGATCAGAAGACTCCTACAGATTAGTCGGAAGCATATCAAATGCATACTTTAATTGAAGAGCTCCACGAATAATCATTTTTTTCAGCGATGACAGTTCAAATGAACCGGCATCAAGAAAAAAAAAGAATTCTGTATCAAAAGATTTTTATAGTCAAATAACAATTTAAGTAAAAATGTGTATCAAGCGAGACAACTGTTACAAGAACAAAGAAGGACCACTCATGTACTTAGTATGAAAAAAAGTTTGACGATAGAACAATAGGACTGAAGGTAAAGTTTTTCAACGGATGAATGAGCAACAACAAAAGCAAGGGAGGTGATATTTTTCAATGTGATAACTTGATGGTAACTCTTGTTCCTCAGTTCGATCAAAATAAGACTGAAACAGTCTATGACACCCTTTTACATGATAATACCGCCTATCAATTTCTCTGCAAACAAAGTAGACCCAGATCAGATAACTTTGATGTCAATATTCACTTACATTCGCCCTGCACAGAGCATCTTCTTTGTTGTATGTTTTCCAGCTTTGTAGGAACCCTTTACACCAAAATTACACCTTGAACCCATTCCTCCATAGGCTATTTTAGACCCAACCTCTTTGAACGAATATACCCAAAAGTAGCATCAACTAGAGAAAAGTAAAATTTTAGAATTATGTAATTTGAAACTATTGTGATAAATAGAGCATTTGCTCCTATAGGAGCAAATGCTCTATTTATCACAATGGTTTCAAACAGTGTTTATTACAGAGGCGTAGAAAGGCGTATTTATGGAGGAAAGACTTAACGCCTTCACAAACAGAATAGACCCATATAAATCGGATTCTGAAAGAGTCCTCTGATTAGGGTCTATTCTGCTCGCTTATTGGATTCTGCAATTTCTGAAATTACGATATAGTCATGTGTTCATTTGCCATTAAAAAGCAGCTGATGAATATTCACTTATATCTATAACAGTGTTATACATGCATAGTCCCTAAGTCTTGTAACGTGTGTTGTTGTATCGCTTAGCCTTTAACACAATGTAGGTGCATTTTTGATTATTTTTTTCTGATATTGATGACACTGTGATCGTGATTCATACAAACACTTTTCATCGCTTAAAAAAATGCAAACAGAGTAGACCCTGATCAGAAGACTCCTACATATTAGTCGGAAGCATATCAAATGCATACTTTAATTGAAGAGCTCCACGAATAATCATTTTTTTCAGCGATGACAGTTCAAATGAACCGGCATCAAGAAAAAAAAAGAATTCTGTATCAAAAGATTTTTATAGTCAAATAACAATTTAAGTAAAAATGTGTATCAAGCGAGACAACTGTTACAAGAACAAAGAAGGACCACTCATGTCGGAACACTTAGTACGAAAAAAAGTTTGACGATAGAACAATAGGACTGAAGGTAAAGTTTTTCAACGGATGAATGAGCAACAACAAAAGCAAGGGAGGTGATATTTTTCAATGTGATAACTTGATGGTAACTCTTGTTCCTCAGTTCGATCAAAATAAGACTGAAACAGTCTATGACACCCTTTTACATGATAATACCGCCTATCAATTTCTCTGCAAACAAAGTAGACCCAGATCAGATAACTTTGATGTCAATATTCACTCACATTCGCCCTGCACAGAGCATCTTCTTTGTTGTATGTTTTCCAGCTTTGTAGGAACCCTTTACACCAAAATTAAGCCTTGAACCCATTCCCCCATAGGCTATTTTAGACCCAACCTCTTTGAACGAATCTACCCAAAAGTAGCATCAACTAGAGAAAAGTAAAATTTTAGAATTATGTAATTTGAAACTATTGTGATAAATAGAGCATTTGCTCCTATAGGAGCAAATGCTCTATTTATCACAATGGTTTCAAACAGTAGTTATTACAGAGGCGTAGAAAGGCGTATTTATGGAGGAAAGGCTTAACGCCTTTACAAACAGAATAGACCCATATAAATCGGATTCTGTAAGAGTCCTCTGATTAGGGTCTTTTCTGCCTGCTTATTGGATTCTGCAATTTCTGAAATTACGATATAGTCATGTGTTCATTTGCCATTAAAAAACAGCTAATGAATATTCACTTATACTTATAACAATGTTTATACATGCATAGTCCCTAAGTCTTGTAATGTGTGTTGTTGTATCGCTTAGCCTTTAACACAATGTAGGTGCATTTTTGATTATCTTTTTCCGATATTTCTGACACTGTGATTGTGATTCATACAAACACTTGTCAAAGCCTTTGCAAACAGTGTAGACCCAGACCAGACGTGTCCTGTGGGAGTCGTCTCTGTAACTTTATGGAGTTATAACAGATCTGAGTCTGCAGTTTCTACCAATACCAGAACATCCTGTGCTTCATCTAAAAAATATTCACGATGTCATTATTTCTTACATGAATATTCAATATCGAAATTGTTGAGAGAATTGCAGAAAATTCCGGTTTTTGAAATAATGTAAACAGAATATTCTGTCGGCGAGAATTTGCCGAGCAGATTAACCCTTTCCCCCATATGCTATTCTAAGATCCAACCTCTTTGAATAAATCTACCCAAAAGGAACATTTACTACAGAAAAGTAAAATTTTAGAATTTTGTAGTTTGAAACCATTGTGATAAATAAAGCAGTTGCTCCTATATGAGCAAATGCTGTGTTATTCACAATGGTTTCATTAAATGACTTTTACAGAGGCGTAGAAAGGCGTATTCATGAAGAAAAGGGTTAAAAACAACCTGCCTGTTACATATCTACCCTTACATAGATTGGTTAGTTTTCTCTAATCTTACTTATTATTATACCAAAAATGATGTGCACACTCACAATACTGAAAATTGACTAAAACATCAGCATGTATAGTAAAGTCCCGTCGATGCAACCACATAATGTGCTAAGACAGAGGACTATAAAGCAGGTGGTTGCGTACTCCTTTTCCCTGTTCTGTTTATTTCAAATTTCAATACCTACTGAATAGTAATGGACAAAATAGTTATAATGAAATATGGAAGGTGGCACATTGTAGCCTTTTTTAGAAAGTAAAGAAACATATTTTTCAAATGCCAATAGCAAATATAACAGACCCTGATCAGACGGCTCCTATAGGAACCGTTTGATCTGGGACTACCCTGTTTCCAGATGCGTGAAAATGCGTTTATATGAAGGAAAGGATTAATGCAGAGCAAACGTAATGCAGAAAGCTCCTATTATAGAAGCGTTCTGCATAACTTTTGTCATTCATTAAACTACTACCTGTTTTAAAAATATATAATTAGGTTTCTGTTTATTGGTTGTATTAACCCTTTCCTCCATATTTAAACGCATTTTCACGCATTTAGGAGCCGTCTGATCAGGGTTTGCTCTGTTTGCTTATGGAATTTGATAGATCTCTTTCTTTAGTTACTAAAATGACTACAATGTTTCACATTCCATATTTCATTATAACTCTTTTTTAATGAATATGCAGTAGGTTTTGAATTTTGGAATCAATATAGAACATGGAAAGGGTTAATTAAGGATACTACTGTATACTGAATTTCGTTTTCATGTAGCGTCAAATTAACCCCTATACGTGTTACTATTGCATAAATACTGGTAGATTACCTAACGTGAATACGATGTAAACTATCACCTCCCTTGCTATTGTTATTATTCATTCATCCGTTGAAAAATCTTACCTCTCCTGCCATTGTTCTTTCGACAAACTTTTTTTCGCATTCATTTTCTAACACGAGTAGTCCCCCTTAATTATTGTTCTAGTTGTCTCGCTTTGTACGATCTCCGGTCTATATGAAGGAAAAGGTTAACATAATGTAGTTAGGCATGTGTTATTAATAGTCTAGATGCAAACATTCTTACGACCCCACAGTAGACACCAAGTTTGACACCGTCTTCGAGTTTTTACGCTTTTCTTCATATAAACGCCTTTTTATGCCTTTGGAAACAATATAAGACCCAGATCAGGTGGCGCCTAATACAGGAGCCGTCTGACCAGGGGCTGCTCTGTTTGCTTAACCCATTGCTATTTTTAGATACAACCGCTTTGTATAAATCTACCGAAAATGAGCATTAACTAGAGAAAAGGAAAAATTTAGAATTTTGTATTTTGAAATCATTGTGATAAATAGAGCATTTGCTCCTATAGGAGCAAATGCTCTATTTATCACATTGGTTTCACAAAGTGATTTTTACAGAGTCGTCAAAAGTCGCCAATAATGAATATAAGGGAAAGGGTTAAGAAATAAAATAGATGCGTATGCATTTTCAAACAATATCAAACCACCCTGTGTATATATGCCAGTTTAAGTATTCATAATGCTATTACTTTTACTAGAATAACCAACAGGGAAAGGGTTAAGAGAAATGGAGAAACCCTGGATTTAAAAAAAAAATAGATCTAAATAATTTTCTGGCGACAAGTATTTGCCCAGTAGGCTACAGATTTACCATTTCCCTCATATAAAGGCATTGTCACGCAACTGCAAGCAGAGTATACCCAGATCAGACGGCGTCTATAGGAAAAAAGTAAATCCGAGCAGTAAAAGACACACACAAGAACCAACCATTACTAAAACACCGATAGTAAATAAAACACACACACACCATCAAACGTACAACACAAAGGCACAAGAAAAACATAAAAGTAAAGACGACAAGGAGAGTACCGCCTTGGAACGGACAGTGGCAAAACCATCACCGGGGCCGTATGATCAGGATCTGTTCTGTTTGCTTTTGACAGGATATATATCTGATATAATAAAAATTAAGCTAATAAATAGTTTTGATAGCATTGTTACCCATGTGCAGCACTTTTGAACGCACATATCCTGTATGAAACGAGCGCTATATAGATGTGGTATTATTATATATAATAATAGTTTCTTACACGAATATTGAACAGGCTAAAGGTTGAAAGTTATACCAGCATTGATTCATGCACATGCTACTACTATTGCTTTTAAAAAGTGGTAGATTACCCAAGGTGAATGCCATGTAAACTATTATCTCTCTCGCTTTTGTTATTATTCATTCATCCGTAGAAATGTTTTACTTTTCCTATTCTACCGACAAACTTTTTTTTCGCATTAACCCTTTCCCTCATAGAAACATGTTTTCACGCATTTGTTTGCCAATAGAATTGGACAGATATGTTTCTTTACTTTCTAAAATGTCTACAATGTTTCACCTTCCGGTTTTCTTTATAACTATTTTGTAATGAATATTCAGTAGGTTTTGAAATTTTGGCCTAATTACTGAACAGGGAAAGGGTTCATTTTCCAGCACGAGTAGTCCCCCCCTATGTTCTAGTTGTCTCGCTTTGTTCAACCTCGGAAGTGTCTGGCAATCTGAAAAGTCCCCTGTTGAATATTCATGAAAGAAATAATGACGTCATGAATATTTATTAGCTAATTTTTATGACGGCATATCTATAGTCTTTAATGGTATTGGCAGAAACTGTAGCCAGATATAGTGTCACTTTAATGAGCAAACAGAGCAGACCCTGATCAGACGGCTCATACCATAGCCTTCTGATCTTGGTCAGATAGTCTACTTGCAGATGCTTAAAAGATGGTTAATATGAGTGAAAGTGTTGAATCAGACAAAATGTGTGTGGGTGAAACTTTACCCAACGAGTTAAATACATGTATATTAATATTAAAATCGAATCGTATATGAATAAGTCAAACTGGACATGTTGAGATTCTTAGGCGCTCCCGATGACGAAGCCATTCCCTGATATTGACGACTAGATGTAATCAAAGTACTGACAGTACTGAAGGTTTCGGACATAATATATATCATATTGATTGTTTGCTGTGGATTTTTCTGAAAATCATGTCAGTAGTTTGGAAGACATTTAAAGAATTGTTTTATGAACATGCCACATACAGGGCGATTCCAATAGCTCATCTTGCCACTTTGTGCCAATAGAGCCAAAATTGATAGTTTATGTAGTAAAGAGCCATCACTCCGTTATTTGAAAGTAAGGGTCAAGTAAAGTCGTGCTTAGCATAATAGAATTAACGATTTCACCATTATCGTTGAATGAGAACACTGTAGGTCGAGACTGGACCCCGGATGATTCTGACCATTACTTGGTCAGTACCAAACATATGCAAGAAATGTCTGATTTATAAAAACCCTAATTTCCTTAACCCTTTCCCTGTTCCATGTTTATTCCAAATTTCAATACCTACTGAATATTTATGGACAAAATAGTTACAATGAAATATGAATAGTGGCAATTAGTAGCCATTTAAGAAAGTAAAGAAAAAAAAGAAAGAAAGAGTAGCACACACATATATATACATGGGGCAAAAGGGGCATATAACTCAGAATCAGACAACAATATATCGGACTTTTGTAAATACCACAGGAAGGGTATGGAACTTTCAGATTCCGACAACCTTATGTCGGACTTCTGTTGTAAAAAGACACCATGCTGTTTGAACAAAGGCGTTTGGATTGACAGTAGGTCATTGGGATCCAAGCGGTGGCCGAGGGGAAAGAGCTGCGTCTATGAATCTCTAGGTCCTGGGTTCGAATCCCGTCAAAAGCAAATGCAAATAGAATTAAAAAAAATATTTTTTATTCTTTATCTTTTTTGATATTCTTTTCTCTAAATACATTTTAAAGCAAACAAACTAGAAAACATAAGCATGCCTCTTGAAACTTGTTATGGACTTTTTAAAGCATTATGCTATATTAACATAGTCCTGGTGTCAATAGTATGCATTTCGATGAAACGTAGAGACAGGATCCAGACTTGTGCTAGGACAACTATGAATTCGAAAGTACCATGTTCAATTTAAAATTGTCACCTGCTCATCATTTTGTGTATTGCATATATAATTATTTAGATTCATTTAGTCTATGCTTTGCATAGTTTTATTTTAAAATTGTCAAACATCTAGGATCCTGATCACAGACCGACACACACAATGTACAACTGGCAATTAGGTCACGATAACCTGCATAATATTTGAAAACTTAGTTTGTTTCAAAAGGAATTACTGTACAGTTCAAACTGACTATAAAAAATTCCCTGAGAATTTGAACAATAATTACATCAACAAAAACAATAGTTTAAAAAAGTACATGTATATAGACACAGAGCGCAAATGGAACGGATCCATGTAAGAAACTTGATTCCTGTTCTATGTTTATTCCAAATTTCAATACCTACTGAATATTCATGAACAAAATAGTTATAATGAAACATGAAAAGTGGAAATTAGTGGCCATTTAAGAAAGGAATGAAAAAGATCTTTCAAATTCCATTAGCCAACAGAGCAGACCCTGATCAGACGACTTCTATAGGAGTCATCAGATCTGGGTCTACTCTGTTTACAAACGCGTGAAAAACATTTATATGAAGGAAAGGGTTAAGTGTTCTAGCACCCAGTCTCTCCTCTCTACCAGTTTGTACAGCTGAATAAGTCAGTTTGGAAACATCTTTGCAACTTTAGATTAAACAGACATGGTAGCAAATAGTGAAAACTCTTCAAACGGGCCCATTAAGGAGGTGTTTAATCTGGGTCTGCACTATTTGCATAAATGTGTTTGTCAAAATACCCAGGGTAATTAGGGTATCACTTGTAAATCTCTGAAATACATTCAAAAGTATAGATTTGTCACCTTTTACAATACAGTAAAACCCCTCTTAGCCCGGCTTCTAGTAGATAAGAATTTAGAAACTTTTTAGGCAGGCGGCTGCTTAATGCAGGGTGAAAGTCATGCCGAGGAGCTTTCTGCATTATTTTCATCCTGCATTAAGCTGCCACCTGTCTCCAAGACTGATATTTATACTGAATTTAAAGTCTGGTTTAGAGGGTTTTTACCGTACATGTATTTTTGAAATTCTATTTCTTTCAAACCAGATCTCAGCAACAACGTCGCACGACCATTGATTAAATTCATCAGGAAACATTGTAATGTCGCAATGGAATCGAATTTCTGCATTTGAATTTTGATCTACCCTAGAAATAGTACCATTGATGTTCGATATTTCATAGTAGTTCACAAAATGTTGAAAGTGTATCGAAATATAAACCGTGGCTGTAATAATCAAATAATTCTTTTCGGTTATGTGTCCATTTCATGTACCTCCAACAGTTCTATAATGTTCTGCAAAAATCTAACAACTATGTTACTTTGGTCTACCTAACTATTACAACGGTAAAATGGGCTGTTCCAAAATTCAAACAAGTCAAGCTAAAATGAGCTTATGGTTAATATTTAGGGACTTTTCCAAACAATAGTGTAACACGACAAACCGTGCAGATCCTGATTACAGGGCTTCTCTATGATCCTTCTTACCTGGGTCTCCTCTGTTTGCAAAGGGCATAAGTGACTAGGCAAAATGGGCATTTAACTCAGAATCTGACAACAATATATCGGACTTTTGTAAATACCACAGGAAGGGTATGGAACTTTCAAAATCCGACGACCTTATGTCGGACTTCTGTTGTAAAAGGACACCATGCTGTTTGAACAAAGGCGTTTGGATTGACAGTAGGTCATTGGTAAAATCTAGTCATTTTATACTTGGAGATTTCATGAAAAATGGGTCTGTATAATTTGCATATTAAGTATGTACGTTCACTAGTCGTTGTTGCTTTTCACACCTTTGTAGCGTTTAAATAGAACCATGTAACACTCATATATTGGGACCCAAGCGGTGGCCGAGGGGAAAGAGCTGCGTCTATGAATCTCTAGGTCCTGGGTTCGAATCCCGTCAAAAGCAAATGCAAATAGAATTAAAAAAATATTTTTTATTCTTTATCTTTTTTGATATTCTTTTCTCTAAATACATTTTAAAGCAAACAAACTAGAAAACATAAGCATGCCTCTTGAAACTTGTTATGGACTTTTTAAAGCATTATGCTATATTAACATACAGTCCTGGTGTCAATAGTATGCATTTCGATGAAACGTAGAGACAGGATCCAGACTTTGTGCTAGGACAACTATGAATTCGAAAGTACCATGTTCAATTTAAAATTGTCACCTGCTCATTATTTTGTGTATTGCATATATAATTATTTAGATTCATTTAGTCTATGCTTTGCATAGTTTTATTTTAAAATTGTCAAACATCTAGGATCCTGATCACAGACCGACACACACAATGTACAACTGGCAATTAGGTCACGATAACCTGCATAATATTTGAAAACTTAGTTTGTTTCAAAAGGAATTACTGCACAGTTCAAACTGACTATAAAAAATCCCTGAGAATTTGAACAATAATTACATCAACAAAAACAATAGTTTAAAAAAGTACATGTATATAGACACAGCGCGCAAATGGAACGGATCCATGTAAGAAACTTGATTCCTGTTCTATGTTTATTCCAAATTTCAATACCTACTGAATATTCATGAACAAAATAGTTATAATGAAACATGAAAAGTGGAAATTAGTGGTCATTTAAGAAAGGAATGAAAAAGATCTTTCAAATTCCATTAGCCAACAGAGCAGACCCTGATCAGACGACTTCTATAGGAGTCATCAGATCTGGGTCTACTCTGTTTACAAACGCGTGAAAAACATTTATATGAAGGAAAGGGTTAAGTGTTCTAGCACCCAGTCTCTCCTCTCTACCAGTTTGTACAGCTGAATAAGTCAGTTTGGAAACATCTTTGCAACTTTAGATTAAACAGACATGGTAGCAAATAGTGAAAACTCTTCAAACGGGCCCATTAAGGAGGTGTTTAATCTGGGTCTGCACTATTTGCATAAATGTGTTTGTCAAAATACCCAGGGTAATTAGGGTATCACTTGTAAATCTCTGAAATACATTCAAAAGTATAGATTTGTCACCTTTTACAATACAGTAAAACCCCTCTTAGCCCGGCTTCTAGTAGATAAGAATTTAGAAACTTTTTAGGCAGGCGGCTGCTTAATGCAGGGTGAAAGTCATGCCGAGGAGCTTTCTGCATTATTTTCATCCTGCATTAAGCTGCCACCTGTCTCCAAGACTGATATTTATACTGAATTTAAAGTCTGGTTTAGAGGGTTTTTACCGTACATGTATTTTTGAAATTCTATTTCTTTCAAACCAGATCTCAGCAACAACGTCGCACGACCATTGATTAAATTCATCAGGAAACATTGTAATGTCGCAATGGAATCGAATTTCTGCATTTGAATTTTGATCTACCCTAGAAATAGTACCATTGATGTTCGATATTTCATAGTAGTTCACAAAATGTTGAAAGTGTATCGAAATATAAACCGTGGCTGTAATAATCAAATAATTCTTTTCGGTTATGTGTCCATTTCATGTACCTCCAACAGTTCTATAATGTTCTGCAAAAATCTAACAACTATGTTACTTTGGTCTACCTAACTATTACAACGGTAAAATGGGCTGTTCCAAAATTCAAACAAGTCAAGCTAAAATGAGCTTATGGTTAATATTTAGGGACTTTTCCAAACAATAGTGTAACACGACAAACCGTGCAGATCCTGATTACAGGGCTTCTCTATGATCCTTCTTACCTGGGTCTCCTCTGTTTGCAAAGGGCATAAGTGACTAGGCAAAATGGGCATTTAACTCAGAATCCGACAACAATATATCGGACTTTTGTAAATACCACAGGAAGGGTATGGAACTTTCAAAATCCGACGACCTTATGTCGGACTTCTGTTGTAAAAGGACACCATGCTGTTTGAACAAAGGCGTTTGGATTGACAGTAGGTCATTGGTAAAATCTAGTCATTTTATACTTGGAGATTTCATGAAAAATGGGTCTGTATAATTTGCATATTAAGTATGTACGTTCACTAGTCGTTGTTGCTTTTCACACCTTTGTAGCGTTTAAATAGAACCATGTAACACTCATATATTGACGTAATAAATCATATAAACACAGACATAGAAGGTATTTTTACCATAGATGACGTAAAGCTATTCCTTTTATCATACGCGGATGACCAGATATTATTTAGCCTAAACCCGGAATCATTGCAAAGCATGATTTACAATCTAGAGAATTATTGTCAAACGTATAAATTAAAAATAAATACAAGAAAAACAAAGATTATGATTTTTGAACGAAGCCAAAGACAAACACATTATAACTTCTACCTAAATAATGAAAAGATAGAAATAGTTCCTTCCTTTAAATATCTAGGTGTACAGTTATTCAGAAATGGAAATTGGAACAGAACACAAAAATATATCGCAGAACACGCCTCGAAGGCTTTATACAAACTGTTCTCTATTTTTCAGCAGTATGAATTTAAAACAAGTAATAAATGTAAGTTATTTGACATCTTAGTAGGTTCGATCCTTAACTATTGTTCCGAAGTATGGGGCTGGCATGATGGAAAGAACATTGAATTAATACATACCAAATTCTGTCGAAAGGTTTTATCAGTCAAAATCTCAACAAATCTTGATGGATTATATGGTGAATTAGGCAGAACTCCACTTAAGATAAACAGACATATAAACATAATCAAATATTGGCAAAAAATATTAAATTCAAACGAAAATTCAATTATCAAAAAAGTGTATAACATGATGAAGCACGACGCAGACAGCAATATTACATATAGAGGTGAAAACTGGGCACTTAACATTAAACACACGTTAGATAATTTAGGTCTATCATACATATGGAATGATCAGGTGCTATCAGACTATAATGTTGCACAAATTCAACAAAGACTATTAGATCAATTCAAACAAACTTGGTACACCAACATTAATAATTCAAGAAGACTATTTTATTATGTTCGCTATAAACATGAGTTTGAATTAGAAAACTATTTAGATCTAATTTATGATAATAAATTCAGAAACGCAATATCAAGACTCAGATTATCATCCCACCAACTTATGATAGAAAAGGGAAGATATAATAATACCCCAAGAGATAAAAGAACATGTAAAGTATGTAACACAACTGCAATCGAATCAGAATATCATTTTCTGTTAATTTGTCCCTTATACGCCGAATTGCGTACTAAATACATAAAACAGTATTATTATAGATGGCCAACATTAAATAAATTTGATAAACTGATGTCTACATCAAAAAAAAAAGAATTGCTAAATCTAAGCAAATTTATTTATTTTGCAAACAAACTACGAAGTTCACTTATCGATTAAAAAAAAAAAAAAAAAAAAAAAAAAAAAAAAAAAACTTATTAATTTATCAACACAGCGCTATATACAACGATACTTTATGCAGTCAAATATACCATAGTTAGGCTGTGACAATCAATCACTAGTTAGGTTATTCACTCGAATCTCTCAACCAATTAAAAAATCGATTTTCTTAGCCACACCCACTACCTACTATTTATTGGCGGACATCTATACAAGAAATTACAATACAGCTCACGTGATCAAACTGACACGAAATTAACACTCATCCTCGCGACTAGTCTAATATTTGTAAACTGTTTGGAACCATACCAAAAGTCGCGTTATGCGGCGTCTGATCTGGATCCAATCAGTTTGACACTCCAACAGTACAATGCTGCTCACGTGATCACACTAACACGAAATTAACACTCATCCTGATGATCGCAACTAGTCTAATTTTTTTTAAACTGTTTGGAACCAGACCAAAAGCCGCGTTACGCGGCGTCCGATCTGGATCCAATCAGTTTGACACTCATCATTATGTTTTTTGTTTTGTTTTTTCAATTTAAACATAAATAATTCCAAACCATACCAGTTTAGTTAACGTCAATTTCTAAGCAGACGACATTAATACATCATTGTTGTTTGTAACATTACAGCTCTTCACGTGAATGTTTTGTTTGATTCTTTCATGTATTGTCATTATTGTCATTAATAATTTGTATTTATATGGCTAGAAGCAAAGTACTTTGCTTAAAGCTGAAATAAAGAATTTGAATTTGAATTTGAATATTAAGTATGTAAGTATTGGGACCCAAGCAGTGGCCGAGGGGAAAGAGCTGCGTCTATGAATCTCTAGGTCCTGGGTTCGAATCCCGTCAAAAGCAAATGCAAATAGAATTAAAAAAATATTTTTTATTCTTTATCTTTTTTGATATTCTTTTCTCTAAATACATTTTAAAGCAAACAAACTAGAAAACATAAGCATGCCTCTTGAAACTTGTTATGGACTTTTTAAAGCATTATGCTATATTAACATACAGTCCTGGTGTCAATAGTATGCATTTCGATGAAACGTAGAGACAGGATCCAGACTTTGTGCTAGGACAACTATGAATTCGAAAGTACCATGTTCAATTTAAAATTGTCACCTGCTCATTATTTTGTGTATTGCATATATAATTATTTAGATTCATTTAGTCTATGCTTTGCATAGTTTTATTTTAAAATTGTCAAACATCTAGGATCCTGATCACAGACCGACACACACAATGTACAACTGGCAATTAGGTCACGATAACCTGCATAATATTTGAAAACTTAGTTTGTTTCAAAAGGAATTACTGCACAGTTCAAACTGACTAAAAAAAAATCCCTGAGAATTTGAACAATAATTACATCAACAAAAACAATAGTTTAAAAAAGTACATGTATATAGACACAGAGCGCAAATGGAACGGATCCATGTAAGAAACTTGATTCCTGTTCTATGTTTATTCCAAATTTCAATACCTACTGAATATTCATGAACAAAATAGTTATAATGAAACATGAAAAGTGGAAATTAGTGGCCATTTAAGAAAGGAATGAAAAAGATCTTTCAAATTCCATTAGCCAACAGAGCAGACCCTGATCATACGACTTCTATAGGAGTCATCAGATCTGGGTCTACTCTGTTTACAAACGCGTGAAAAACATTTATATGAAGGAAAGGGTTAAGTGTTCTAGCACCCAGTCTCTCCTCTCTACCAGTTTGTACAGCTGAATAAGTCAGTTTGGAAACATCTTTGCAACTTTAGATTAAACAGACATGGTAGCAAATAGTGAAAACTCTTCAAACGGGCCCATTAAGGAGGTGTTTAATCTGGGTCTGCACTATTTGCATAAATGTGTTTGTCAAAATACCCAGGGTAATTAGGGTATCACTTGTAAATCTCTGAAATACATTCAAAAGTATAGATTTGTCACCTTTTACAATACAGTAAACCCCTCTTAACCCGACTTCTAGTAGATAAGAATTTAGAAACTTTTTAGGCAGGCGGCTGCTTAATGCAGGGTGAAAGTCATGCCGAGGAGCTTTCTGCATTATTTTCATCCTGCATTAAGCTGCCACCTGTCTCCAAGACTGATATTTATACTGAATTTAAAGTCTGGTTTAGAGGTGTTTTACCGTACATGTATTTTTGAAATTCTATTTCTTTCAAACCAGATCTCAGCAACAACGTCGCACGACCATTGATTAAATTCATCAGGAAACATTGTAATGTCGCAATGGAATCGAATTTCTGCATTTGAATTTTGATCTACCCTAGAAATAGTACCATTGATGTTCGATATTTCATAGTAGTTCACAAAATGTTGAAAGTGTATCGAAATATAAACCGTGGCTGTAATAATCAAATAATTCTTTTCGGTTATGTGTCCATTTCATGTACCTCCAACAGTTCTATAATGTTCTGCAAAAATCTAACAATTATGTTACTTTGGTCTACCTAGCTATTACAACGGTGAAATGGGCTGTTCCAAAATTCAAACAAGTCAAGCTAAAATGAGCGTATGGTTAATATTTAGGGACTTTTCCAAACAATAGTGTAACACGACAAACCGTGCAGATCCTGATTACAGGGCTTCTCTATGAGCCTTCTTACCTGGGTCTCCTCTGTTTGCAAAGGGCATAAGTGACTAGGCAAAAGGGGCATTTAACTCAGAATCCGACAACAATATATCGGACTTTTGTAAATACCACAGGAAGGGTATGGAACTTTCAAAATCCGACGACCTTATGTCGGACTTCTGTTGTAAAAGGACACCATGCTGTTTGAACAAAGGCGTTTGGATTGACAGTAGGTCATTGGTAAAATCTAGTCATTTTATACTTGGAGATTTCATGAAAAATGGGTCTGTATAATTTGCATATTAAGTATGTACGTTCACTAGTCGTTGTTGCTTTTCACACCTTTGTAGCGTTTAAATAGAACCATGTAACACTCATATATTGGGACCCAAGCGGTGGCCGAGGGGAAAGAGCTGCGTCTATGAATCTCTAGGTCCTGGGTTCGAATCCCGTCAAAAGCAAATGCAAATAGAATTAAAAAAATATTTTTTATTCTTTATCTTTTTTGATATTCTTTTCTCTAAATACATTTTAAAGCAAACAAACTAGAAAACATAAGCATGCCTCTTGAAACTTGTTATGGACTTTTTAAAGCATTATGCTATATTAACATACAGTCCTGGTGTCAATAGTATGCATTTCGATGAAACGTAGAGACAGGATCCAGACTTTGTGCTAGGACAACTATGAATTCGAAAGTACCATGTTCAATTTAAAATTGTCACCTGCTCATTATTTTGTGTATTGCATATATAATTATTTAGATTCATTTAGTCTATGCTTTGCATAGTTTTATTTTAAAATTGTCAAACATCTAGGATCCTGATCACAGACCGACACACACAATGTACAACTGGCAATTAGGTCACGATAACCTGCATAATATTTGAAAACTTAGTTTTTTTCAAAAGGAATTACTGCACAGTTCAAACTGACTAAAAAAAATTCCCTGAGAATTTGAACAATAATTACATCAACAAAAACAATAGTTTAAAAAAGTACATGTATATAGACACAGAGCGCAAATGGAACGGATCCATGTAAGAAACTTGATTCCTGTTCTATGTTTATTCCAAATTTCAATACCTACTGAATATTCATGAACAAAATAGTTATAATGAAACATGGAAAGTGGAAATTAGTGGCCATTTAAGAAAGGAATGAAAAAGATCTTTCAAATTCTATTAGCCAACAGAGCAGACCCTGATCAGACGACTTCTATAGGAGTCATCAGATCTGGGTCTACTCTGTTTACAAACGCGTGAAAAACACTTATATGAAGGATGGTTAAGTGTTCTAGCACCCAGTCTCTCCTCTCTACCAGTTTGTACAGCTGAATAAGTCAGTTTGGAGTCATCTTTGCAACTTTAGATTAAACAGACATGGTAGCATATATAATTATTTAGATTCATTTAGTCTATGCTTTGCATAGTTTTATTTTAAAATTGTCAAACATCTAGGATCCTGATCACAGACCGACACACACAATGTACAACTGGAAATTACGTCACGATAACCTGCTTAATATTTGAAAACTTAGTTTGTTTCAAAAGGAATTACTGCACAGTTCAAACTGACTATAAAAAATCCCTGAGAATTTGAACAATAATTACATCAACAAAAACAATAGTTTAAAAAAGTACATGTATATAGACACAGAGTGCAAATGGAACGGATCCATGTAAGAAACTTGATTCCTGTTCTATGTTTATTCCAATTTCAATACCTACTGAATATTCATGAACAAAATAATGGCTACTTATTTCCACTTTTCATGTTTCATTAGTCGCAATCCATTTTATAAGGATTTCGGCAAAAGCCGAACCCCTAAAAACCTTTTGAGAAACCATTGTGATGAATAGTCCTTTTGAGAAACCATTGTGATGAATAGAGCACTCCTATAACTCCTATAGGAGCAAATGCTCTATTTATCACAATGGTTTCAACCTACAAAAATCTAAAAAAAAATTCCCTTTCTCTAGATAATGCTCCTTTTCGGTAGATTTATTCAAGTGGTTGTATCTAAAATAGCCTATGAGGTAATGGGTTGAACCAAACAAATCGACGAATTAAGTAATGAACAAAACTTACGTAAAAAGGAACAATGCAAAATGTCATATATTTTAAAAGGTTTGCGCCTGTCGGTGCGTCATACATGCACACCCTACAGACAATCAAGGTCTACATGGTACAACGGGGTGCATGTCGTAGGTAATTATACGTACAGTAAAACAATGTCTGTTTATGCATACTGTGGCCTGTCTTAAGCGGTCATCAACAGACGTCTAATTATGGGTATGTAAGGCATGTTGTACCTAAATGCAAGTCAAAAGCAATGCAGACAGTTTGCATTTCTTTTGCCCTGCATTACGTACGAAACCTCCTACTCATTAAGTCTCATGATTTCAATAAAACGACAGGCTCTACATTACAATGTCCTGTTTCGTTCAAGTATGTGAGAAACAATTGTTCAAGTGTCAGTTTATATACGCCGAGGTACGTGGTGTCTAATCACGATTCAAACTGGTTTAAACAGTGCCAGTCAGTCAGCCTAGATATATGATGGATAACCACAGAATTATCTACTAGATCAGCCTGAAAAAACACGTATGGTGGCATATTTCTGCCAACATTTAAAACGTAACGCGTTAATAATGGTGATTATGTCACATAAATACACAGAAGGTGAATACTTCATTGTTAGTTTTGATGGCATATTTCCACCAAGCTTTGACGAATATGTTTCCGTTAATATTGACGGGTATGTATACATGTGCAGCGAACCCTCATTACAACGGAGGTGTTTGTTTCCCGACATTTTGCTGGTATAACGAGGTTGCCGTTATAACGAGTTTAAATATGATTTGAACCATATGGCCAGTTTTAAACTAGTACCAACAGGTGAACGCTTAACCCTTTACCCAATAGCCTGTTTCTAGTTTTGAAGACATATGACCACTTAAAGCAGGTTGAAAGTAAAGCAGAATGCGCCTTAAGGCGCATTCTGCTTTACTTTCAGCCTGCTTTAAGCTACCATCTACTAGGATATAGAAAATATTTATTATGCAATATGTTCATGACTGTATGAATTTGAACTATTTTCTTCAGCGGAGGAATAAATCAAACACGCTAAAAGCCGCTTCTATCAGGTAAAGGGTTAATGCAGAACAGGATCACCTGTCTTATTGGCATTGCACTTATCTATTCAGTGGTTGTTTCAAAGACTTAGCGGTAATTTCGTTTCAATGCCGGTATAACAAGGGTGCCACTGTGACGAAAGCCAGTATAATGAGGGTTCACTGTACACTCTGTTTTTGTTAGTTAAACCCTTTATTCCATAGATATTCATATAAGAAATAATGACACCATGAATATTCATAATATTAATTGTTATAATAGCACATGGACACATAAATGTTTGGCTATGACAAGAACTGTAGATTTATATCTAAATCATATCATAAGCAAATAAAGAATACACTGATCAGACTCCTCCCGTTTGCAATTTTTATGCGTGAAAAGGTCACATTTCTGTACATGAGAACTTGACCGGATAAGATGTGTGACGGACAGACAAACTAGTCTAAAACTAGAAAATTGTGTCTGTAAGACACAGTGATGCCCCGTGTAGGTGCTTCCTAAGTCATTTGACCTTGACCTTGGGTTTGCGGACAGCATGGGCCGGATGCGTAATGAAAGTATGGATGGTTTTGAATGTGTAGATGCAATTCCATGCCAATAGCTTTAGCGGTTAGTGAGATATAAGACGATGAAAAAACTCACAACCAACTGCACTTAAAATTTCTTAGTCATTTGACCTTGACCTTGGTCTTGCGGGCAACATGGGCCGGGTGCGTAATGAAAGTATAGATGGTGTTGAATGTGTATATGCAATTCCATGCCAATAGCGGTTAGTGAGATATAAGATGATGAAAAAACTGTGACAACCAACTGCATGGGTCGGGTGCGTAATGAAAGTATGGATGGTATTGAACATGTACATGCAATTCTATGCAAATAGCTACAGTGGTTAGGGAGATATAAGACTATGAAAAAACTGTGACAACCAATTCAACTGCACGTAAAATTTCCAAGTCAATTGACCTTAACATTGGGCTTTCGGGCAGCATGGGTTTGGTGTGCAATGAAAGTAGATGGCATATAATGTGTATATGCATTTCCATGTGAATAGATACAGTGGTTAAGGAGATATAAGATGATGAAAAAAGTGTGACAACCAACTGCACGTAAATATGACAACCAACTGCACGTAAAATTTCCAAGTAATTCCTAAGTCATTTGACATTGACATTGGGCTTGCGGGCAGCATGGGTTGGGTGTGTAATGAAGGTATAGATACTATTTAATGTGTATATGCAATTCAATGCTAATAGCTACAGTAGTTAGGGAGATATAAGACAATGAAAAAACTGTGACAGTCAACTGCACGTAATGTGACAACCAACTGCACGTAAAATTTCAAAGTCATTTGACCTCAACCTTGGGCTTGCGGGCAGCATGGGTGGGGTGCCAAATGATAGCACAGATGGTAATTGATGTGTATGTGAAGTTTCATGTGTATAAATGTAGAAATCACTGATTTAAAACATTTGAAAAACTGTGGCAACCAACTGCACCTAAAAGTGTGACAGATGGACAGACAGACAGACGGACGGACATGTGCAAAACATAATGCCCCCTGACTATCGTCAACGGGGGCATAAAAATATGTAACGGGAAATAACTCAAAATGTTGCTACCATAGTAATGGACTTGATGAATGATACTTCCCCTCATTATGCGCTTTCCACACCACATTTTTAAAGAAAAAAATGCTAACAGCTAATAACTCCAAAAGTATTGATACCATAGTTATGGCCCTTGTGCTTGACACTTCCTTTCATCATGCTCTTTCCATAAATTCAATAGCATCATTAGAACATGAGTTATTGATTGGACAAAAAAAAGGCCAATAACTCCAAAACGCATTGAAGCCAGAGTCGTGGCCCTTGTTCATGACATTTTTTCGCATCAGGCTCTTTCCATGTATGAAGTTTAAATACAAGGGCATGAACAATGTAGGAGTTAGTGTCCAGACAAGAAAGTGTGAAACAAAATGTACAAGGGGCAATAACTAAATTTACTAAATAAATTTATTGAAGTGTGAATTTTTTTACAAGGGGCAACAACTCAAATATTAGTGAAGCCAGAGTTATGGACATTGGGCATGACACTTCCTCTCATCATGATCTTTCCATGTATGAAGTTTCAATCCAATGGCATGACGCCGCATGAGCCACATAGGAGTTATTGTCCAGACATAAAAGTGTGATTTTTTTTAAAGGGGCAATAACTCCAATATTTGTGAAGCCAGAGTTGTGGACCTTAGGCATGACACTTCCTCTCATCATGATCTTTTCATGTATGAAGTTTCAATCTAATGACATGAGCCATACAGGAGTTATCGTCCGCACACACAAAATTTGAAAAATATTACAAGGGGCAATAACTCCAATATTAGTGAAGCCAGTGTTATGAATATTGTGCATGACACTTCCTCTCATCTTGATCTTTCCATGAATGAACTTTCAACCCGATGGCATGAGCCATATAGGAGTTATCGTCCGGACAAATAAGTGTGATTTTTTTTACAAGGGGCAATAACTCCCATATTAGTGAAGCCAGAGTTATGGACCTTGTGCATGACACTTCGTCTCATTATGCTCTTTCCATATATGAAGTTTCAACCAACTGGCATCAGGTATGTTGAAGTTATCGTCAAGACAAGAAAGTGTGATGGACAGACGGACAACTCTCACGAAAACAAATGTCTCCCTCATATAAATATGTGTGTGTGTGTGTGGGGGGGGGGGGGGGTTGCATTATATATTCCATATACAAAGATTATCGTCAGGTTCAGGTTTCAAAGAGGCATTTCTTCAGAAACAAATAATCAGTATCAAACAGTTTGGATCCTGAGGGGACGCTGAAGTACTTGGCGTATCTTGTGGACCCAAACTGTTTGCAAATGTCACAGATTCGCCCATGGCGGCGAAACAGTTTCCAAAATTAATTGACGAAACTTGATGAAATGCTGCATACGTGTTTGTGAGGTAACGCTCAATCAAAAGTGTTCATAGAATTCCATTCACTGAAAACTCTGGATAAATGGCAAAAAAAACCAAAATTAAAATCTTTGCGTCAGAAACCATCTAATAGATTTCAATACAATACAGATACCACTCATTAGGCCCAACTCCCCGGGCCTGGTTCTGAATCTCCCCCGGATACACCAACAGATTGACAATACACTACTTTAACCAGTGTTGGCCAAGAGCTGTGGGTGCCGAAATCACAAATAAAACAGACAACCTATACATCTTTTAATGGCGCTACCAGGGTTCGTAGAACCCATCTGATCTAGGTATAAATCAGTTTGCAAAGGTATTAACAAGAGCTGTCACAGGACAGCGCGCTCGACTATTCTCAGAATTGTTAGTGTAAAAATGCTTGATAGTGGACTGAAATAGTGTCCAATGATACTAGAAGCAAGTAATCAGTCTCAGTAAAATATCTTTAATAGTATTCAGGATGTAGGATCTCTTTGAACTCTTTAAAGGCATTTCAAAGCTCCTTATATAAGTGACCCCCCCCCCCCTTATATACACAGTATCCAGCTGTGCTCCTGCAGTGTCCAGTCAGGGTCCATAGCCATAATAGATAAAGTTATGCAATTATACATTGATCCTCTGTGATGGTAGCCCGCCTTATCAATTCGTGTATCAGATCCCTGACAGTCAATTCCCAAAATACACAGCATGGGGTTAATGGGTCAACATTCCTCTCGAAATGCCTTTAATGAAAGAGAAATAATTAAGTAAAAAAGGGCAATAATTTCTGTTAAAATGCTTGACAGAGTTATGTACTCTTGCCTACATATGAAGCTTGAGGTGGTGAACAAGTGTTCCAAGTTTTATCTCAAAGGGTTATGTAAATAAGTGGACTTTAACAAAAAACTTAACCAAAAGTTCTAAGTTAACAAGAGGGCCACGATGGCCCTGAAATCGCTCACCAGAGGGAAAGATTTTTAAAGTTTTAACTACATGTATGTTTCTAAACAAAACTGGACACCTGTTTTGTGGGGTGTTATTTGACCCTTTGTGGATCCAAACTCTGTGTCATACCTGTTGATCTTAATTCTGTTGAAAAGGGCCAGGAAGCAGTCGATCTTTAATAAACTTTTGGACCTTTAAAACCCTTTCCTTCATATAAATATGATTTGATGCATTTGCAAACTGAACAGACCCGTATCAGATGGTTTCTATAGGAGCTGTCTGACCAGGTTGTGCTCTGCCGGCTAATAGAATACTCTTTTCTCCATAAAAACGCCTTTCTACGCCTCTGTAATAGTCACTTTATTAAACCATTGTGATAAATAGAGCATTTGCTCCATAGGAGTAAATGCTCTATTTATCACAATGGTTTCAAATCTACACAATTCTGATATTTTCCTTTTCTCTAATTAACCCTTTCCCTCATATAAACGTGTTTTCATGCATTTGAAAACAAAGTAGACCCAGATTTACCTCTTTGAATGAGAGACAAAATTTCTAACAGATGACAACCCTATCACTGCTTAGCATGACTTGACTGAAATTAGCACACAGTTTGGATTCTGATCTGACGCATACCGGTATGTAACTTTGTATGTAGTTTGTATATGAGTAAATTTACTCCTATGGAGCAAATGCTCTATTTATTACAATGGTTTCAAATCTACACAATTCTGAAATTTTCCTTTTCTCTAATTAATGCTCCTTATCAGAAGATTTATTCAAAAAGGTAGGATCTGAAAAAAGCCTTTGTTCTACGCCTCTGTAACAGTCACATTATGAAACCATTGTGATAAACAGAGCATTTGCTCCATAGGAGTAAATGCTCTATTTATCACAATGGTTTCAAATCTACACAATTCTGAAATTTTCCTTGTTTCTAATTAATTCTCCTTATCAGTAGATTGATTCAAAGAGGTAGGCTCTGAAAAAAGCCTTTGCGATAAATAGAGCATTTGCTCCATAGGAGTAAATGCAATATTTATCACAATGGTTTCAAATCTACACAATTCTGAAATTTTCCTTTCCTCTAATTAACCCTTTCCCTCATATAAACATGTTTTCACGGATTTGCAAACAGAGTAGACCCAGATTTACCTCTTTGAATAAGCAGACAACATTTCTAACAGATGACAACCCTATCACTGCTCAGCACAGTTTGGATTCTGATCTGACGCATACCGGTATGTAACTTTATATGTGGTTTGTATATGAGTTAATTTACTCCTATAGAGCAAATGCTCTATTTATCACAATGGTTTCAAATCTACACAATTCTGAAATTTTCCTTTTCTCTAATTAATGCTCCTTATCAGTAGATTTATTCAAAGAGGTAGGATCTGAAAAAAGCCTTTGTTATAAATAGAGCATTTGCTAACCATTGTGATAAATAGAGCAAAAGATCCATAGGAGTAAATGTTTTATATATCACAATGGTTTCAAATCTACACAATTCTGAAATTTTCCTTTTCTATAATTAATGCTCCTTATCAGTAGATTTATTCAAAGAGGTAGGATCTGAAAAAAGCCTTTGTGATAAATAGAGCATTTGCTCCATAGGAGTAAATGTTCTATTTATCACAATGGTTTCAAATCTACACAATTCTGAAATTTTCCTTTTCTCTAATTAATGCTCCTTATCAGTAGATTTATTCAAAGAGGTATAATAGTCACTTTATGAAACTATTGTGATAAATAGAGCATTTGCCTTTGTGATAAACACAGCATTTGCTCCATAGGAGTAAATGCACTATTTATCACAATGGTTTCAAATCTACACAATTCTGAAATTTTCCTTTTCTCTAATTAACCCTTTCCTTCATATAAACGTGTTTTCACGCATTTGCAAACAGAGTAGACCCAGATTTACCTCTTTGAATAAGCAGACAACATTTCTAACAGATGACAACCCTATCACTGCTTAGCACGACTTGACCGAAATTAGCACACAGTTTGGATTCTGATCTGACGCATACCGGTATGTAACTTTATATGTGGTTTGTATATGAGTTAATTTACTCCTATGGAGGAAATGCTCTATTTATCACAATGGTTTGAAATCTACACAATTTTGAAATTTTCCTTTTCTCTAATTAATGCTCCTTATCAGTAGATTTATTCAAAGAGGTAGGATCTGAAAAAAGCCTTTGTGATAAATAGAGCATTTGCTAACCATTGTGATAAATAGAGCAAAAGCTCCATAGGAGTAAATGTTCTATTTATTACAATGGTTTCAAATCTATACAATTCTGAAAGTTTCCTTTTCTATAATTAATGCTCCTTATCAGTAGATTTATTCAAAGAGGCAGGATCTGAAAAATGCCTTTGTGATAAATAGAGCATTTGCTCCACAGGAGTAAATGCTCTATTTATCACAATGGTTTCAAATCTACACAATTCTGAAATTTTCCTTTTCTCTAATTAATGCTCCTTATCAGTAGATTTATTCAAAGAGGTATAATAGTCACTTTATGAAACCATTGTGATAAACAGAGCATTTGCTCCATAGGAGTAAATGCTCTATTTATCACAATGGTTTCAAATCTGCACAATTCTGAAATTTTCCAAGAGGCAGGATCTGAAAATAGCCTATGAGGGAATGGGTTAAAAACAGTGTGAACAAACAGACACTAATTCTGAAGCAGACAACTTCATAGAGGTTTGACCAGGAACTTGCCCTCTCAAGTGATTGCGTAACACAGATGGAGTGCTAGCTCAGAGGAACCTTTATAGTGTAAAAATCTATTTTAAACTATAACCAACAGGGCAGGGCCAATTTTAACCTCAGAACTATGATATTAACCAATGTCAATAAGGTATACTAAGTAAATCTATACACCAAATATCTAAGCTCTGTGACATGTAGTTTTTGACAAGAAGATTTCTGAAGTTATCCCCATGCCTAACCTAAGTGAGCCCAGCATTGTGCTACTTGTACAGAAAACAACAGTCAGCTAGAGAAAACTGGCCACCCCCGGGACCATGGCGGGGCCAATTTTGACTCCAGGGACATAATTTATATAACTTTTGTAGAGGACCTATAGGTGATGCTATGTGCCAAAGATGAAAGCTGAGAACCCTGTAGATTCAGAGGAGAAGACTTTTAAAGGTTCAAATTGTTGACGACGCACGACTCACGACAAACGCCGACAGACATCAGGCGATCACAAAAGCTCACCCTGAGCACTTTGTGCTCTGGTGAGCTAAAAAGGGTCATAATTCTGTCAAATTGCTTGACAGAGTTATGTACTTTTGCCTACAGATGAAGATTGTGGTGGTGAACAAGTGTTCCAAGTTTCAAAGCTTTATTCCAAAGGTAAGAGGCAAAGAGTGGACTTTAACAAAAACCTTAACCAAAAATTCTAAGTTAAAAAGGGCCATAATTCTGTCAAAATGCTTGACAAAGTTATGTACTCTTGCCTACAGATAAGGTTTGTGTTGGGAACAAGTGTTCCAAGTTTTAAAGCTTTATCTCAAAGGGTTAGGTAAATAAGTGGACTTTAACAAAAACCTTATCCAAAAGTTCTAAGTCAAAAAGGGCCATAATTCTGTCAAAATGCTTGACAGAGTTATGTACTTTTGCCTACAGATGAAGATTGTGGTGGTGAACAAGTGTTCCAAGTTTCAAAGCTTTATTCCAAAAGTAAGAGGCAAAAAGTGGACTTTAACAAAAACCTTAACCAAAAATTCTAAGTTAAAAAGGGCCATAATTCTGTCAAAATGCTTGACAGAGTTATGTACTCTTACCTACAGATAAAGTTTATGGTGGTGAACAAGTGTTCTAAGTTTCAAAGCTTTATTCCGAAGGTTTGAGGCAAAAAGTGGACTTTAAAAAAAACCTTAACCAAAGTGTGACGCGGCCGCGGCTGCGGCCGAGAGGATAGCTCCACTATTCTTCGAATAGTCAAGCTAAAAATGAAACCGGTAAATCAGATTAATCAGGTTTGTTTAGGTTGTGAATCCCAGCTCTAGAGATACTAGATATATGGTAAATCTTCTTGCATGAGAATGACAGACCACTCAGCTTATAACACCCCCAAACCCTGTAGTATACCACATGACTAAACTGGTGCCAAATTATTTTCATCTGCACACATTCATTTGTTTTCTGCTTTAATCCTTTACTCCATGGATATTCATATAAGAAATGATGACATCATGACTATTAATAAGATTAATTTAAATTAATTTTTTAAAATGGCATATTAACACATGCATTTTTAGCGAAACTTTCGGAAAGTAGAAACTATAGAATCAGATCTACATGGATATTATTCCATTTATAAGCAAACTGAGCAGACCCTCATCAGATAGCTCCTAAAGTAGCCGTCTAATCTGGGTCTACTCTGTTTGCAAGGGAATAGAAAAGCGTATTTATGGAGGAAATGGAATTTCCTTCAAATTCTTTTAAAAAGCACACAAGCTCTGTCAAACAGTTGTGATCCTGATGAGGTGCCAAGTCACTCATTGTCTCAACTGGAAATAAACTGATTACAAAGGGCAAAGGTATTTAGATTCACCCAATACAGCAAAGCCTACTTCACAGCCAAATTTAGTGATTTTCAGTTGCAGCTATGCAACATTCTTACTGTAACTTAACTCATTCCATCCTAGACTATTTTAGACCCAACCTATTTGAATTAATCTACCGAAAAGGATCATTAACCACAGAAAAGAAGATTAGAAATGTCTAGTTTTGAAACCATTGTGATAAATAGTAGGAGCAAATGCTCTATTTATCACAATGGTTTCAATAATGAGTTTTACAGACGAGCAATAAGGTGTCAGTAGGAGAGAATGGGCTAAAGAAGTTCAGATCCTGATGAGATGGCAAGTTAACTTAGTGCTCATCTAGATCTACAATGTCTGCATAAGTGATCAAGGTGTCATGCTTAAAGTAGATATTTTGGGGATTTTGCAAAGAGTGCTGGTCCAGACCCACTGTCCTAAGTAAGACTCCTAATTGATGCAATCTGATCAGGATCTTCTTCATTCACTGCTCATCGCCAATCTGCCATATTTGTATATCCTGATCAAATGCAGTCTCTGCCATGACAACTGGTTTGGACCTGCACCGTTTTGTCCTGGTAGCTCTTATAGTGTAGAGCTCTAGATAAGAGGAGTATTTCAGAAATCTTTATTTCTCATTGATATTCATTAGAACTTCCTAACACATGCGTTTCTATTGAGTATAACCCTTTCCTCCGGCATGAATATTAGTGCAGAGCTGCAGATAAGAATAATTTATTTCTCTACCAAAGCCTATGTTGTGACCAGTATTCAGAATCGTCTGGAATAGTTGATTACAAAGACTGGTCACAACATAGGCTCTGGTGGAGAAATGATGATTTTAGTACTTGATTATGCACCTTTATTTGTTGCTCTGTATTAATGAAAGTTTATAATAATACAAGAACATAGGACGTTTAGCCTTAGTAGAATCATATAATCTATACTATTCCATAAGCAAACAGAGCAGACACTGATCAGATGGCTCCAACAGGAGCCCTCTGATCTGAGTCTACTCTGTTTGCAATGGTGTAAAAAGGGGCATTTGTAGAGTAGATGGATAAACAAGATATAGTTTGGCAAAGAATTAAGACATTTGGATAAATATGTACACCTCTAATATAGACGAGGCAATTTTTCTACTTTCTCTGAAGATCAGATGAGATAAAAACAAGAGAAGAAACGTTTTAATTTTATAGTTTTTTTTTTGGTCTATTAAATATCTCCGCAAACTTTCACAAATAAAGATCTTTTCACATTAATTGTTGTTCCAAGTCATGTATACAAGTTATCAAGTCCTGCTGATCATAAAAAAAATCCTGTATCACAAACACTGTGTGAAAGAAAATTCTGTACATCGATTTGTATTGTTGATAAAAAGGCCTATTTCTCGTAATCTGGATAAACGGACGACGCTGGGCGCTTAGAGAAGTCTACAGCTGCATCGAATAGCTGAAAAGAGAATCAATGAAAATTAACCCTTTACTCTGCGAATATTCATGTAAAAGTTATTGAAAACCATGAATATTGATTTTAGTTTTAAATAATGCATACCAACAAAGGAAATATCTGCCATGGTAAGAACTGCAGGATAGAATCTTAAATCTATAAGCAAACAGAGCAGACCCTCAGCAGACAGTTCCTACAGGAGCTTCAGGGCCCATGCTTATAAAGCTTTTTAGTTGAGTCTGAGTTCGTTCTCAGATTTGAGTTCTCAAGCTTTTGATTGGTCAGATTTGAGCCAAAGGCTCAAATCTGACCAATCAAAAACTTGAGAACAAACTCAGACTCAACTAAAAGTTTTATAAGCATGGATACTGATTGGGTGTACTCTGTTTGCAAATGCATTACAAGGCATTTTTATGGACTAAAGAATTAGCTGAAGATTCATATTTTGTATTATTATACCTCATGTGACTTTCCTATACAGATTTTCCATATGCCCACCATGAAACAATTTGTACTGTTCTATGTAACATTATCTCGTGCAAGCAGCAGTATGTCTAGATCAGTGAACGCTTATTAAATTGTGCACTTAACGTCATCCAACTGACGCTTGTAATATGATCAACAAACGTCATTTTGACCGTAACTGTTGTTTTTATTTAATATTTATTTGAGAAATGTCGTAATGCGACAATTTCGGAGGATCTGTCAAGATAGGACAGTAGTAAGGACTCCGCTAATACTGTTAACGTGTACTGAATAGAAGTGTAAAGCTGTTCCGCGATTTTTAAGCACGGAGTATAACTTTTGTTTCAAACTGTTTATTGTTGCATTTAAATAAATCTTTTTTTCTGACGAAAGCGATTGTGCTGCTCATAGTGTTCGGTATAATAAAATAAATATCACATCCTTTGATGAGCAATGCACGTACTGTCAAACCTCGATGTGGTTATATACACCTCGACTAACATTACCAACCTCGGGTTGACAATACTTGCTGTCGCTCTCCATAGGATGTGATATTTATATATTGCATACGCATGAGCATAAGACCAAAAGCCACAGATAAGGGAAGTATTATTCATTTCTTGACCAAACCCTATGCCTTTGCAAATAGAGTAGATGCAGATCAGACAGCTCCTGCTAGAGCCGCTTGGGACTAAGAATTAAGCGTATATACGAAAGAGAATCCGACTATATTAGAGAAAGAAATAAACTCAAGGGTCAGTTAAGGAAGAGAGGATATAGTGGCAGGATGATAGAAAATCAGTTGGTAAGGGTGGATTTATAAACTTGACAGATCTGCCACTTTAGTAAAGAAACAAACAGTTAGATCTAATAGGAAAATGAATAGGGTCCCTTTAGTTTTGACGTATTCAAATCTGCTTCCAAATATACATGACATTGTAAAAAAACATTCAAAAGTTTTGCACCAATCAGACCGGCTTAAAGAAGTATTTCAACAACTGCCAATTGTAGCATTCAGGCGTGATAAAAATCTATGTGACACACTGGTGCATTCAAAAACTAACCGGATTGTTAGACCAAGCAATACAGTCTGTTCACAGGGTTGTGCTACTTGCAGTATTCTTGAAATGTCAAGTATTAGTGACACAAATAGGCAATCAGTTTACAATGTGTCTACCAATATTAACTGTAGAGAAAGAAATGTAGTATATGCAATTAAATGCAGTAAATGCGATATAATGGTGTATGTCGGTGAAACTGAGAGAGAAATTCGGGAGAGAATGAAAGAACATTTGAGTGATGTGAGGCATGAGAGAGAGAAGCCAATACACAGACATTTTGGAATCGGTGGTCATAGCAGTGATGATGTGAGATTTGTAGTTTTGAAACGGATGTTCCATGCATGTAGAATTGAAAGACAGATCCATGAAACTGATTGGATATGGAGGCTGAGAACGTACAGACCATTTGGCTGTAACATCAAAGAGGATAATGCGCTAATGCATACATGACATCGTTGCACCCATGACGTCATTTGATGACGTCATTTTGATGACGTCATGACATTTTAAATAACAACCCAATGTCACCATGACGCTGGATCAACATCTCTTTGATTTTATTGCTGAATCTATGTAACAAAAATGTGACGTGTATTTTGACATGATAATCTTTGAAAAAGGCCCTTAGTGGTCGAAATATTAGATCAGAGCAGTTCAAGTATTTATGCATTTATCTACAAAGAGTATTCTAAGTATTTCTCAGCCATATCCTATCTTACTGGTACTCCTTAATTAAAGTACATGTAATACTGAGTAACAACCAGAAAATGTTTGATTGAAGTAGGAGACAGAGGCTCAGATAGGTTGAAAATTGAAATATTTTCAAGAGTATCTTTATTTCTTTAATAAACCCTTTGTTGTGACCTTTCTGCAGAATTGTCTCTTTGAGATGATTCTAAAGAATGGTTACAACATAGTGTTTGGTTTAGGAATGAAGATTTTAGTATTTTAAATATGCATCTTTATCTACCGCTCTGTAAGATTTACAATGATCAGTTCTAAAGACCTACAAAGTGCTGGAAAGGTTTATATTCAATATGAAATTCTCAAAATATCAATTCAATTTAGCTTAACTATTGTAGAATATTATGACAGTAATAAGAACTGAAATGCACATTTGTTTTCTACTTCTAAAGCAAACTCAAGGTAATAAGACGTTTTGCTAGAGTTTCAGATCATTCTCAAGCATCTGATTGGTCAGATTTTCAATGAAACTCACAATCTGACCTATAAGAAGCTTGAGAATGAACTTTGACTAAACCACAGAACTTACATAAGCCAGGACATTACTTACAGTGATATTCTCATTCTGTTTGATTGGTTTATGTTTCCTCCAAGAAAACATTCTGAAAGTAAATACAACAAACATTTTAGCATCTTACAACAAAATGTGACATTAATATGATTATTTGTTAGGCACAGCTTCAAATCACCATTGTACAGTAACTTCAGTAAGACCCCTAATTTGACACCATCATCCATCATTTCCATCTTACATCATTTGGATACCATCTCCTGGATTATCTTTGTTACTTGTAATGGCAAACCAGGTAAAAGCATGAAGAGCAAAAAAGCTAGGTAACCATTTCCTTCATATAAACACCTTTTCAAGCCTTAATGCGAACAGAGTACACTCAGATTAAACACTGGCTCCTACATGAGTCCTGTGGTCTGGGTCTAATCTGCTTTTAAATGCATGAAAAGGCAATTCTATGAGGTAAAGAGTTGACATTTAAGATTTGGTCTTACATCAGTTTTTTAAATTCAATGTTAACCCTTCGCTTGCTGTTCACGTCAATATACCTATTTGTAAATAGTGAAGACCCAGATGAGACAGCTCCTGCAGGAGCTGTCTCATCAGGGTCTGCACTATTTACAAGTTGATTGTGCAACCAGTGCACTCCACAGTAGTGATTGCACAGCGAAATACTTATACACAGTAAAGATATATGTAATTATACAACAGGGCATGGGTAAAGAAGGAGACATGTATTTTAAATTCAGCAAGAGAAGGGTTAGCATAAAGATTAAAGTATGGTGTAGTAATACGCTTAGAGTCATAATCTGGTCTGGGTTTACTCTGTTTTGCAAAGGTGCCAAAGGTAGTCTATGAGGGAAAGGTTTAATGTCGTAACTGATTATTCCATTTTTGGAAGCTGTTTGTCATCAAGTATTTTCAATCATCCCTGAATTCTTATCAAGAGTTTTAATTTAAAACCTCGTAAAAGGCTTAAGACTTTCACAAACTGTTGATCTGGAATACAATGGAAAGTTACAACTGCAATAAAAGGCCCAATGCCGACTCTAAAAGCTTCATTCACATGCATACAGCCATTCATCAGAACAACGGACAATTGCATAGCCCACAGAAAGATAACAAGAACAACCTAAACATCACAAGATGTTTATCCTTTCATAATTTAACACCAATCCAATCAACTCAAGTTCCAGCCTGCTGCATTTTTATACATTACTTCAATAAGTAATTTGTTTTTAACCTTTAAACTCCTGAATGATTAAAAATGCCTCCTCCCTGAATATCAACCCATTCCCTCTATTTTTAGAACCATCCTTTTAAATTAATCAAGCGAAAAAGAAGTTTTACTAGAGAAAAGGATACATTTAGAATTTTATAGTATTTAAACCATTGTGATAAACAGAGCATTTGCTCCAACTATAGTAATATCTCTTTGAGAGAAAAAACCCCAGAATAACTAAAAATCACAAATCTCTGAAGTTTCTACCCTACTTACATGCAGTCCCTGACGTATAACATCCTGATGATGTATATAGTGGCCACTGTTCCTCCCAGGATTGTGCAGACGTGTAGAGGAGCCAACTGAAATGATAGGGACACTTTTGCCAAATCATCAAGGGATGTAAACATACCTCTGATACCCAACACACCCTAAGTATTCTGACAGATAAGCTTGGTCTATGGTGTAGATTCAGTAAATTGTTAACGACCTCATGATTAACCCTTTACTTAACCCTTTCCCTGTTCTATGTTTGTTTCAAATTTCAATAACTGAATATTCATGAACATAATAGTTATAATGAAATAAGGAAGGTTGGATATTGTAGCCATTTTATAAACTAGAGAACCAGATCTATCAAATTCTATTAGCAAACAGAGCAGACCTTGATCAGATGGCTCCTCTAGGAGCCGTCTGATCTGGGTCTACTCTGTTTGCAAATGCGTGAAAACACATTTGTATGAGGGAAAGAGTTAAATAAATATTCATGCAAGAAATAATGACATCAATAATATTAATTGGTTTAATTTTTATAATGACACATGAACATAGGAATTTTTGGCCGTGGCAGAAACTGTAGAAGCATGTCGTATATTATTTCATAAGCAAACAGAGCAGACCATGATCAGGGGTCTCCTATAGGAGCCGTCTGATCTGGGTGTGCTCCGTTTTCAAAGACATAGAAAGGCATATTTATAGAGTAAGGATTAACAAAAAATAACTGTATGAATATGAATTAGCTCATATTTGTCATGCGTCACCTGCCGAGAGGCAGTGTGTCACATAGGGATCCCTTTTCCGCCGTTTGTCTGTCCGCCACATGTTGCAAGGTTGAAATAATGACATCATGAATATTTCAATTTAACAATTAGCTGATTCTTTAATAATTATAGTCATGATATTTATTCTTCTATAGATACTATCCTTGAGCATACCCCTATCAAATAGTTCCTACAAGAGATATCTGATCTAGGTTTACGCTGTTTGCAAATGTATATAAAGGCATCTCTATCAGGTAAACAGTAAAAACCAATGATGGAGAATTTTCACCATTTTTGTCATTGGCTTTACACCAGTCACATCAGTCAGTTATGCATCTCAGTAAATTTTGAAAACTGAAGACTTTTCATCATTATACCAAGATTTGTTGGGCTGAATTTAATAAACAACCAAAGTCTGGTCCATTGACCCACATTTGAGAATTATCTCCAAAAAGATAACACTTTAAAGCAAACCACATATCAGCAGGGTAATTTTGCAACCAGATGCCACTATTTTTAACTCATAAGTCCATAAGCCGTTACTCACACAAAGACCTTTTCATGCATTTGTAAACAGACTAGACCAAAATCAGACAGTTTCTATGAAGCCATCTGATCAGGTCTGTTCTGCTTTTCACATGATATAGATTAGACATGTTTGTAGTTTTTGTCAAAGCAAACAATTCCATTGAAAGGTTTCTAACATTATAAAAGTTCAAATTATACATGTTATGATGTAGATAAATAATCATGATGCCATTATTTCTGAAGATGTTGAGGATAGGGAAAGGGTTAACACCATGAATATTCATGTTAGAAATGATGACTTCAATGAACATTGTTAATCCCTTTCCCTGTTCTACTTTTATTCCAATTTCAATACCTACTGAATATTCATGGACACAATTGGTATAATAAAATATGGAAGGTGGAGCATTGTAGCCATTTTGGAAAGTAAAGTAACAGTTCTGTCAAATTCCATTAGCAAACAGAGCAGACCCTGATCAGATGGCTCCTCTAGGAGCCGTCTGATCTGGGTCTACTCTGTTTGCAGATGTATGAAAACATGTATATATATATGAGGGAAAGGGTTAAGATAATTTTTCATGACATGAACACAGAAACACAAACTATAGATTCAGATATATTTATAATTTCATAAGCAGACCCAGATCAGACCATTCCTACACCAGCCATTTGGTTTGGGTATACATGTACTCTGTGACAGTGTCTGGAATAAAGGGTTAAGAGACAGTTAAGAGACACTATGTTCAGCATGTTGACAATTGTTAAGATTTGAATTTTTCGGGAGTTCAGCCAACTGCAAAATGTGCATTTTAACTGACAATCTGTAAAATATTCTAACTCATTGCCCAATAGAATAAAATACCATTGAAATACCCATAATGTCAGATCATTCAAAATAGGGGGCAAATGTCGGGATGGGGGTGAATGTCCTAGAATCCTTATGAATATTATGCTTGCAGTTACTTCTGAACATCAGAATGTTACTGAAGCAAATTATGTCTTTAACCTTTCCAGACAATGAATTATTCAAAAGGGATTAAGAATTAGAAGAGAGATCTCAAGAGCCAAGTCAGATTTCTCTAGTAATTCCAGAGTGAACATAACCATGTCCAGCATGCTTCAATCCTGGTTAAAATTCCGACACTGAGTTATTTCTCAACAATTCCTGTTCGCTACCATCATATTTGATGTGACACAGTCATTGTTATTAGAACGATGTATTTAATACTTGTTGAAAAAAAATCAATTATTTAAATTATCAGTTTTTAAAATGTTTTAATTAAAGTTATCTTTTCTGATTAGCAAACAAACATAATCCATTGTAATAATGGAATGTCTCATCTTGCATTTTACAAATAAATGATAAGTCAGATCTCCAATTCTCCACATGACGGTTTGTACTTTTGCTTCGGCAGGATACTGTAGATTGGTTATCACACAATGATGGCATGTTTGAAAATTACAGCATTGATTGCAAATGGCTTGGACTCACATCTTACTTACACTACATTTTATAATGGGTTTTATTAAACGACTTTGGTCCAAAATGTCAGACTAATAGCTTAAATGACTTGGGCCAAAAACAATCAACAGTGAACACCCTTGAAAATACCAGACTCTGAAAACATCCTGTGTGTCTGCCAAAATGTATGCTTTTTGGGAAAGTACCAACATTTTCTTACATACTTAATCAATGAGACTGGTTATACTTGGAGAAATGTACACATCATTTGTAAAAACTAATTAATAGCCAATAATTATTAATTTTTAATCCTCCTTTTGCCAAAAATCCTCCTTTTGTATTTTGGTTATACTGTCGTGCTTGGTCATCTTGCACATCTGGTGATATTGCGCACTTTTATATTTCTTTTGTTTTGTCTTTTTTTTTTACGGTTGTGGGTGAAAATTTCAACAAACTTAATACTTTGGACTTACTCTGAACTCAGCTAAACAACTATAGCAATGTAAGTTAAAAATAGTAACTGTCAAACACGCTTGTCTATATATTTCATCATCCTAATTATCTATGCATAAACAAGCCCACTGACCTATTTTCCAATGAGTGTCGGTGTGTAACAATTATTGCAGAATTTTGCATCCAGTCAGAAGGAATGATCAATATTATACTGTTTAACCCTTTCCCCGTTCTATTTTAATTACAATTTACAAATTTCAATACCAACTGAATATTCATGGACAAATAAGTTATGATGAAATATGGAAGGTGGACTATTTTAGAAAGTAAAAAAACTACAAAAAAATTCCATTAGCAACTAGAGCAGACCCTGATCAGATCATACAGATGTCTCCTATAGGAGCCATCTGATCTGGGTCTACTGTCTGCAAATGGGTGAAAACATATTTATATGAGGGAAAGGGTTCAAACAATATTCCAGGTGCTAAAATATTATTCAATCTCATTTTTCCCTTGCAAATATCATGTGCGCAAGATCATCGATCAGACAGTTGAATGCTGGGATAAAACATGGTGGTAAACATGTTTAAGTTATTGTACTAAGTGGTTCAAGGAGTTATTTCCAAAATGATTGTCATTATATGCCTGGTTCATGTATCTGTAAACAGGTAAATAATAATTATTTTTTTGCATCTCTTTGATCTGTAATAATAAATAAATAATTTGAATAATCTGATAGATGCTACTGTAACCGTCCTAGCTTTATGCCAGAAGGTTTCCCAGGTTCTATTAAAACTTACATATTTAGGCAGTAGAAATCAAAACTCAAGAGTGTCTAGGGGATACTATAATTTATTTAATTCTCTTCCAATACCTTCTTATTTCAAACCAAAATACATACAGTGGACAGCCATAGTCAATTATGTGAAATGCCTAATGTTGCTTTTGCACCCTAAAGATAGAAAGAATGAAAGGGAAGAATAAGAGTGAGAGAAAGTGGACCTGTTCTGACGGGAGGTAAGATATACCTTTGACTGTCCTGAACAAAAGCCGCCGAGTCTTCTAAAACAGCTCCTTATATAGGTACTTGGCTGCATTGAGCATGCTTTTCCCATGATTATTAACAAACTATCAAAGAGGAGCTTTGCAAATGTACCTGTAAGACTATATATAAATTTAAACAAAACAATACACAAGTGTATACAACTAAACCTATTTAAAACTAATAATACTTGTTAAACAAACCTCTTTGATATAACATAGTCTGGGTGGCAAACAGTAGGAAAGTCATGATAGTACTGACTTGTTCTTAAGTAACATGGTAAAGTAAGCCAAACTAAACATCAAAAGGTAGATTAAGGTTGAATATGTTTGAGATCAGTACCTAAACAGTAATCATAAAATAGAGATAAAGTGATTCCTGCTACACTACAGTACTGTGCTTAAGACCAGGCAGCGTGATTGTTTTTCAAGACCACAATTAATCAATTTTCTTATTAATAACATTCTGTGAGACTGTGATAATGCAAAAGTATTAAAATGAATTGAGAACAACTCAGTTTCCATATCTCATCTGTTTGAAGAATTTGATTTTATCTGCCGTGACCTTTCATTTCTTAAACTTTACGCCATTACCATGCCATGACGTACTTCGCTTTATACTAGAATGAAACACATATTTATCATTATAACATGCTTTGATAATGCAAAAGTATTAAAATGAATTGAGAACAACTCAGTTTCCATATCTCATCTGTTTGAAGAATTTGATTTTATCTGCCGTGACCTTTCATTTCTTAAACTTTACGCCATTGCCATGCCATGACGTACTTCGCGTTATACTAGAATGAAACACATGTTTATCATACAAGGGAATATCATACTTAGGGGAATAATGTCTAAACATGCCGAAACATTTCAGTCTTTTATAAAAAATTACCCCACCCACTCTCAAACACAAGTACAAAGATAAGATGCATTAAACAAATACATACACAGAAATGATGTTTCACGTGTTTCCATGCGAAACCATATGTTTTCATGTTGTAACGGCCCTCGTAGTCCGGGAGTTTTCCCGGAGCAGCCGAAGAAAGCTTGGCCAAAGTCGTGAACACCATCTTCGAAGCTCGGTCGACCTTGGTTTTGCCAACCGGAAATTCTTACAAGGCAAACACAAAAACATGGACCAAGATGGGCCCAAACTTATTTCCGCGGGCAGAAACCCGGTCAATGAAAACGTATATCAGACAGAAGACATTTATTCGGCAAAGAAATAAAGAGAAGTTGGCACTTAAATATGCTAACAATTATTCCAAGCAGGAAAAGCCACACACAAGACGCAAGACGCTCTTTTACAATTGGTCCGCACCTAAAACCAGTCATATTCTCGGCTAATATTCGCACTAAAAGGGGATTAATTTTGTGGGGAATGATAAAAAGAGGGGTGTAGTATTTTGTGGGGTTTACATTAAAAAAATATAATAAAAAATAATAATTTTTTTTTCGATGGTTAGCTTCTACCCCTCCCTGCCTCCCTCGTCTTACCCATCCTCTCCGTCTTTATTTTCCATCTCACTTATTCCTACGTAACGTATTCAACCATTTATTCTGTCCATAGCACACTTTGGGTATCTGCGAATCTTCAAACACAAACATTAGATTATATTATACATTACACAACATAATATACACAATATTCCATTCAATATGCACATTTGTAACCGTCCTAGCTTTATGCTAGAAGGTTTCCCAGGTTCTATTAAAACTTACATATTTAGGCAGTAGAAATCAAAACTCAAGAGTGTCTAGGGGATACTATAATTTATTTAGTTCTCTTTCAATACCTTGTTATTTCAAACCAAAATACATACAGTGGACAGCCATAGTCAATTATGTGAAATGCCTAATGTTGCTTTTGCACCCTAAAGATAGAAAGAACGAAACGGAATAATAAGAGTGAGAGAAAGTGGACCTGTTCTGACGGGAGGTAAGATATACCTTTGACTGTCCTGAACAAAAGCCGCTGAGACTTCTAAAACAGCTCCTTATATAGGTACTTGGCTGCATTGAGCATGCTTTTCCCATGGTTTTTAACAAACTAGCAAAGAGGAGCTTTGCAAATGTACCTGTAAGACTATATATAAGTTTAAACAAAATAATACACAAGTGTATACAACTAAACGGTAAACCTATCTAACAAGAGGGCCAGAATGGCCCTGAAGCGCTCACCAGACAATCAGAGGAGAAGATTTTCAAAGTTTTCACTTTATGTTTCTATTGAAAGCTGGCTACTCCTGGGGCAGGGCCAATTTTGACCACAGGGGCATAATTTATATAACATTTGTAGAGGACCTGAACATGAAGCTATGTGCCAAATATGAAAGTTATGAACCTTCCAGTTTCAGAGAAGATTTTCAATGTTTTTACTATATATTTTTATTGAAAACTGACCACCCCTCGGGTGGGGCAATTTTAATCCCAGGGGCATAATTTAAACAAGGCCATACAAAGTTCTGACTAAAGGCGATCAACTGTTCTTCTGAACGGGTATGTGTATCCTAGCATTCCAAACTGATTTTTTGCATTTGAATATTATTATAAATTATTACATAATAATTGCATAATCATAAGTATAACTTAATAGTTTCAAGTAATACAATTTCATATTTCATAATTTATTTGAAATCTTTAATTTGGCATTCTGGAGTCTTTACATGATTTACCCTTCTTCTGAACTGCAGGGCAGGTTATACATGTAATAATATCATAATGCCAATCACTATTATTAATTAACCCTTCCCTCATACAAACGTGTTTTCACATTTTTGAAAACAGAGTAGACCCAGACCGGATGCCTCCTATAGGAGCCATCTGATCAGGGCCTGCTCTGTTTGTAAATGGAATTTTATACATCTGTTCCTTAAGTTTCTAAAATGGCTACAATGTTCCACCTACTATATTTCATTATAACTATTTTGTAGATGAATATTCAGTAGGTTGTGAAATTTGGAAAAAAATGACTACAATGTTCCACCTTCCATACTTCATTTTAACTATTTTGTTCATGAATATGCAGTAGGCATTCAAATTAATAATAAACATAGAACAGGCAAAGGGTTAAGGCACAGAGCTCCAGCACCAGATACAGGTGACCTAAAAATAGCCACTGGTCATCTATCCCACTGCTTGACTGGATGACCTATTTATGAGCAAAGAGAAGATGCTTAAAATCGCAGTCAGCTATAAGTTTGCTAGAAAACTGTCCACCCCGGGGTGTAGCCAATTTTGACCACAGGAGCATAATTTATATAACTTTTGTAGAGAACCTGAACATGATGCTATGTGCCAAATATGAAGGCTGAGAACCTTTCAGTTTCAGAGGAGATGATATTCAAAGTTTTCACTATATGTTTCTATAGAAAACAATGCACCCCTGGGGTGGGGCCAATTTTGACCCTAGGGACATAATTTATATAACTTTTGTAGAGGACCTACAGATGATGCTATGTGCCAAAGATGAAAGCTGAGACCCCTGTAGATTCAGAGGAGAAGAATTTTAAAGGTTCAAATTGTTGACGACGGACGACGAACGACGGACGACGCACGACGCACGACGCACGACGCACGCCGACGGACGACGGACATCAGGCTATCACAAAAGCTCACCCTGAGCACTTTGTGCTCTGGTGAGCTAAAAACTAATAATACTTGTTAAACAAACCTCTTTGATATGACATAGTCTGGGTAGCAAACAGTAGGAAAGTCATGATAGTACTGACTTGTTCTTAAGTAACATGGTAAAGTAAGCCAAACTAAACATCAAAAGGTAGATTAAGGTTGAATATGTTTGAGATCAGTACCTAAACAGTAATCATAAAATAGAGATATTGGCCAGTTGTAATACTTTTAGTTCGAAAGATGAATTTGTAATCGCTATTTTAAAAAATCAAACTGACACATTTAAATGGATTTTAAATGTCAGTTTCGATAGGATTGTCTATGTTTTTGAAAAAATAATGAAACAAATAATGTAACCAACCAACTTAGTTCAGAAAAAAAATACAATTATTTGGTTGCATTGTATACAACCTATCTCGCTAGTCGCTACCTTATATTTAAGCAAACAGAGTGTAACGTTCGTAGAACGTTGGTAACTATGCAAATGAAGCTGACCAGATCATTGTATCTTGGGAAGTGGAGGTATATATATAGCGCAACAAACATCTCTTGATGTGAGCTTAAGCTTTGCACCGACAGGGTTTGTTGTTGCTGGGTCTCTCGGTTTGCACGTTACAACTGGTGGCAGCGCGGTGGGATCATTTGACACCATCTCCAGTGTCAGACCCACACTTCATAAAACATGGCTCAAAGTATAGACTTTGATAGTAGAATGCAGAGCCTTGATGACAGACTAGGCAAATTGCTGCAAAGTTCCCAAACAGAGCTGGAAATCTCGATGCTTCAGAAGCAAATCGAGGAGCTTGAAATGCAAAATGTTGCTGATAGGAGGCAGTTTGGGCAATATCAAGGGTATGATGGGATGGGGTCCTGTGCCCAAACCGATATTGAAAACCCGCTCTGTCCCTAGTCTGAAAAGGGAACCTAATCATGACTCCGTGTTTGTGTCTCACACAGATCCTACAACAACTGCCTCGACTACACTACCCTGGTGTAGTCCGATATCAGCGCACCAATCCCGAAATGACGATACATGTGCTGACCCATATCGCTTCGTAACTGAAAAGAGAACGGCATCGAAGATCGTTGAATGCAGATCCCTGTTTATAATTGGCAGTGCAGTAATTTAGTGCAGATCTTTGGGTATACATTTAGCAGTGTGTTTTCCTTTCTGCCTCTTTGAAGCCCAGTTTTATTGAGGTCGTTGGAATAAAAGCATTGCTTACGCTGCCCGGGCTGAGCTCTGTAAGCACGGAGAGGCTAATTTGAGACCCTGTTATTAGACTTGCTTTGTGAAGCCGACGGGAGCTCTGAAGCATATTAACTAACCACATAGGCAGACCAAGGCGCCATTGAAGCCTCGCTTTATTGGTGTTTTGCTGTGTGTGCTGGTGGTTTGTTAGACAGCAGACCTTGGAGCCTTTGAAGCCTCGCTTCACTGACTCCTGGCTCTGTGAGGTCGGAGCTCCGAATAAGTTCGTAGATAGGTAGAGTTGACGGCTCTGGGGGTCATTGAAGCCTGGCTTCACTGGCTCCTAGCTATGTCACGCCGAAGCTGTTGAAGCCTCGAATCTATAGAGTTAATTATATTAGCCTGCAGCTCCCCGTGAGTCATCGAAGCCTAGCTTTGTTGACTCGAGGTGTTGTAGCTCAGATAACTCTGACCGAAGGCTTCAGCAGGTGATAAGTGTATCAGGCTTCATTGAGGCCATTGGCTTCACTGAGGCCATTGGCTTCATTGAGGTCGGCTTCATTGAGGCCGAATTCGTTGAAACTTAGTGTACATGCCGAGTGTTACTCTTTCACATACCCCGTGATAAATTTGTGATTCAGTTCTCGTGCCAATCATTTTATAATCAAAGTTAAGCTTATTTGTTCCATGTACAATCATTTGAGAAGCCTAGAGTTTTTAGGCCTAGGGAAAATTAACGTTATTTGTAAATATTCTCCCATAATTTAGTTTTTCTAATCAATGGTCAAAGAAGACCTCGAGGAAAATTTATACCGCTCGGATTAAAAAGGAATAAACGTTACAACTGGTGGCAGCGGTGGGATGAAGACACCTGCCAGACCGGAGTTGCCTTACCCACGGGTCTCCCAGGGTCCAAGTCTAGGGACGAGACTTCTCGGAGGGGAGAGTAATGTAACGTTCGTAGAACGTTGGTAACTATGCAAATGAAGCTGACCAGATCATTGTATCTTGGGAAGTGGAGGTATATATATAGCGCAACAAACATCTCTTGATGTGAGCTTAAGCTTTGCACCGACAGGGTTTGTTGTTGCTGGGTCTTTCGGTTTGCACGTTACAAGAGCATACACTGATCTGACGGCCCTTACATTCATGTGACATGTATTTCTGTGTGTGCAAAGCTGCTTAAAGGCGTCTCTATCAGGTATATAAAGAGTTAAATAAAGTATACTTAGTTTTATGTAATACTTAACATGTAGTTCTAGTGTTGTGTATTTAGTATTGTTGTGAACAGATATAACGCTCTATTCCAAATTTTAACATTCCTTTTAAATGTAGCTCAGACATTGTTCGAATCACAGGAGGGGGGGGGGGGGGGTTATATACAATATAACACTAAATCGACCCAATCATTTTTTTTGACTTTTTAGACCATCTAGGCCCACGAAATGGCCCAAAAAATCGACCCAATCATATTTTTGTTTACTTTTTAGACCATCTAGACCCACGAAATGGCCCCCCTGTGGTTCATATAGTATACATGTACATTGTAAATGGTTGGTATTAAAATTAATCTTGTACAATAAGTGGCAATGTTTTAGATTAGCGACCTATCAACAGAGAACTATCGATATTTTTCACACATACTTTGTAATGTTAGAGGATACTATATGCATATGCATGACTATGCCATAAATACATCCACAAATATTTCAAGGCAATGCCTGGCACAACAGGTGCTCATTACAGTCGAGGAGACAAGTCCACATATAGCTTATATATGTTCAGTGACATGGACATTGTTATATCAACACTTTACCTGCTGAATATATATGTGAAAAATAATTACTATGAACATTAATTATCTAGTTGTTTATGATAGCATTATGTACAAGATAGTTTTTTTTACCCCACGACATAAATGAATGGGAGAATCAGATGTATATTATTCATAAGCAAAAGGACCAGTCTGCATGATCAGACAGCTCCAGCATGGTAATATGTTTTCTGGAGTAATAGCAGTTTTGTGTTAATAGAGGTTTTGTGCTGTAGTAGGATTATGTTGCAATAGATATGTGGTAAATAAATAGAGATGGTATGTTGTATTCAATGTTTTATGTTGCAATAGGTTTATGCAATCGTAGAGGACTATATGTTAATGGAGATTTCATATGGCAATAGAGGTTTTCTGGAGTAAAAGAGGGTTTGTGTCAATAGAGGTTTTATGTTGTAATATTTGTATGTTGTCAGAGATGTTTTGTGGTAATAGAGTTGGTGTGTTGTGTTAGAGGTTTTATGATGACAGTTGTAATAGGCTTATGTTGTCATAGGGGTATTATTTGGCAAAATGGGTTTGATGTGGTAATAGAGGTTTATGCCTAACAAGGCTTAAACCCTTTACGTTGTAAGAAAAAATGACGCCATGAATATTTATTAGCTGCTTCTTTATAATGGCATATGAAAACAACTTAAGCACACGTATACTTGTCACAGGACCTTCCTGTGTTTAGCTCACCAGAGCACAAAGTGCTCAGGGTGAGCTTTTGTGATCGTCTGATGTCTTCGTCCGTCGGCGTTTGTCGTCAACAATTTGAACCTTTAAAAATCTTCTCCTCTTAATCTACAGGGTTCTCAGCTTTCATCTTTGGTACATAGCATCACCTATAGGTTCTCTACAAAAGTTATATAAATTATGCCCCTGGAGTAAAAATTGGCCCCGCCCCAGGGGTGTCAAGTTTTCAATAGAAACATATAGAGAAAACTTTGAAAATCTTCTCCTCTGAAACTGGAATGTTCTCAGCTTTCATATTTGGCACGTAGCATCATGTTTAAGCTCTCTACAAAAGTTATAAATTATGCCCCCTGGGGTCAAAATTGGCCCCGCCCCAGGGGTGGCTAGTTTTTTAAGCAGACTGTTGTTCCAGTTTTCTGTTACAGACTGCTTGGTTCATTAGTTAGGCATAGGGAAAACTTTAAAATTTTAATCTTCTTGCCCAAAACTAGATATTTGGTGTATAGATTTACTTAGTATACCTTTATGAATTTTGTTAATATCATAGTTCTGTGGCTAAAATTGGCCCTGCACTGTGGGTTAAACTTTAAAATAGACTTCTACAGTATAAAGGTTTTCCTTAACCACCAGCTAGTGTATTGGAGAGGTCAAGCTTAAATGGAAAAGTAGTAAAGTCAAGCAGGCAAAGCCACATACAAGACGCAACCACCACCAAAACACCGATAGACAGCATGACACACATACACACACACACCCAAACGCACGCTCACACACGAGATGAACACAGAAAACACCAAAAGACACACAAGAACCAGAGACAAACGTTCCACACATGAACAAAATCACCAGCACAAAGACGCAAGGCAAACAAAAGGAAGGGTGACAAAGAGAGTACCGCCATGGCACGGTCAGTAGCAAAACACCATTGGGGGTTTAAACCGGTTTACGGACGTCCTAACCTCACACTTCTCTCAAAGTCACCCTAGCTTTACAAATAGTGTAAATAAAGGTATCCCCGCTGGACTTACCCACAACATAGACGACGGTGAACACAGGACAACATGTAAAACATAGCATAATAACTGTGACAATCCGTCAAATATGTACTCAATGACTTTGCTGAAGTCAGAGCACCTGCAGGTAAGCCGTTAAGGGCACGACAGGGAAAAAGTAATACATGAGTCTGGTAAGCTCATCCTGTATCCAAGTTTAAGAGTATACCATCATAGAGTACTACCCTCGGCCTGTCATCGCGCAAGCAAAGAGGGAAGCGTAGCTACCGACTGTAATCGATAACCAAACATGCAGTGCGTTGCAATTCAATAGGATCATAACCTTTCTTTTTAAATGTTTTAATGCGTTTTATAAACAAATCATGAAAATGGATATGACCCCGAATTTTCCTAAGTTTGTAGATAACAACCCTATAAAAGTCTGGTTGAGAAATGCCTTGTCGCAGTAACGTCCGTAGATTGCAATTATATTTACTAATGAGTGGTAAATTTCGATAATAAAATTTAGAAAAAGTTTTCCGAAGTTTGTGATATCTGTAACCTTGCTCAAGAAGTTTATCAGTTATAACTAAATTACGTCTGTTAAAATCTTCAAGCAAAGAACAGGCTCGGGCAAACCTAATAAGTTGAGAAATATAAACCCCATAAGATGTAGAACGTGGCACATCTCCATCTAGAAAAGGATAATTAACAATTTTAAAATTAAAATCTTCTCTTTTATCGTATATTTTGGACGAAACTAAGTTTACCTGTTCTATACTCTAGCTGTTGTCTGCTTCAGAATTATTGTCTGTTTGTTCACACTGTTTTTATTACATATCAATCTTACAATTAACCCTCTTGTACAAACCACATATGAAGTTACATATGCGTCAGATCAGAATCCAAACTGTGTGCTAATTTCAGTCAAGTCATGCTTAGCAGTGATAGGGTTATAAAACTGAGTTTCTGTCATCTGTAAGAAATGTCTGCTGAAATATTAACACTGTCAATGGAACACATTGTGAAACCTTTAGTAATCTTCTGATGAAACTGGAAGTTTCTCTGCTTTCACATTTGGCACATAGCATCATCTTGAAGTCCTCTACAAAACATATATGAACTATGCCCCTGAGTTCAAATGAAGCCCCGCCCAAGGAGTGGCCAGATTTCTATAGAAAATATTGAGAACTTTGAAAATCTTCTCTGATTGTCTGGTGAGCGATATCAGGGCCATCATGGCACTCTTGTTTATATTCTCATGAGTAAAGATTGTTTTGTCAGGGCAGAAACTGTAGATTCAGATCTGTAATATTTCATAAGCAAACAGAGCACCTTGATCATATAGCTCCTCATTAACCAGGTCTATGTTTAGCAAAGGTATGAAAAGACATCTCATTCTAGTAATAGGTAAATACAGTAAAAGCTCGATTATTCGAACACTAAAATACATATTAATATTGGTCTTTAAGACAGGTGGTAGCTTAATGCATGGTCAAAGCCATACAGAAAGCTCACAGAGGAGCTCTCTGCATGACTTTCATCATGCATTAAGCAGCCACTTGCCTAAAAGGGTCGAACTTCTTCTGTGCAGAAAATTTGAATAATTGAGATTTTACTGTATTTCCCTATAGAGTAAAAATAAGTGAAAATGTAGAAATACATGATATAAACATAAAAAGTTTTCAGTTATCAGAAAAAGAAATAACAGACATTTTGACATGTTTCAATGTTTTATTATCAATTGACATCTAATAGCAACTTCAAATGATTATGCTCAAATGACAGAATCTTAACTATCAAAAACAAATCATAACCACATGACCAAAGTCACATGACTAGGTCACATGACAAACATGTGACTAGTAGTGTAAACTGACATGTAAACACATACTTATTTACATATATACAATAATCTTAAAATATAAATAATCATAATGACATAATTTATCAACAAAATGAATATAAGCTATTGATTTATCCTCAAAAGTCTAAAGTGGTCCTTAATTTTGAGGTTCAGTATTTTTAACCCTTATCTTGCAATGAAAAAAAATGTCAGTCCAAATCTGACCTGCTTCATTATCAAACGGTATCCAGCTGGCTTACTTTTTCCTTGTTGGCTGCCTGAGTTGCAAACAGCTTGGATCCTAACCAGACACTCAATTACATGAGCTCTGATCAGGATCTCAAACTTTTTGCAACTGCCAGTCATGTCATAATTAGTCTAGACACTTATTCAGACAAAATGACCAGCATCTTCACAACAAATAACCTTTAGCACATTTAAGAAATTGTTGCCTGCAAATATTATCATCAGCTTCCAAACTCAAAGTAGATCAATCCTTTCAGAGTGGGAAACGAGTCACTGATGTCCTTTGCAAACAGTGTAGACCCAGATGAGAGGGCTCTTAGAGGAGTCCTCTCATCAGGGTCTGCACTGTTTGTCATGTTAACACTTTTCTTTCAAAATATCTTGAAATATTCATGGTAAGCTTGACCTGTTTGAATTTTAGAGTGTCCATTTGAAAAATCAGGAGCAGTTTAATCTGGGTTGGCACTAGTTGCCTTTATTTAGGATAAATTGGGTATGTCTTGTCTAATGATACAACCATTTATGCTCCCGATAGGATATAAGACCTGAGCATTAAAAAACACATGAATCTGTGACATATTTGTGACAAGAAATGTTTGGCATTTAGACATTCTAGACGTTTTTTTTTAACTTTTTGACATATTCATGTTTTTCGGGTGTTTTCTTTTTGACAACATACAAAATATCAACACCCTCTTCTTCCTACTTTCTTAACTTTCATCTGAGAGAAATCAACTACATGTATAATTCCACCTGTGCTATTTTATTAAAATCTCGATAAAGTGCTTCCTTCTTTACCATGCAAATTTTGAAACTGAAGAAAACTATTTCACTAGGTGTTTAAAATGACAGCAAAATTTGTATAGTCATACAGACTAAAAACAGTAGTGAAATACCATTTCTCTGTGTTTTTCACCATGATCTAAAGATAAAAGCTAAAGATAAAAGTGCTGTAATTAACCTAGTTATTCCAAATGTCACTTCTCCATTCATTTGTAAAGTTGAATAATTCAAGTTGACACCATTTTAATAAATTTAAACAAGATATAATAGCAAATAGTGTAGACCCTGATCAAACTGCTCCTTCAGGAGCAGTATGATCTGGGTCTGCACTATTTGCCTATTTTGTCTGTCTGATTACATCAAGTAATTAGGAAATCTAAGTGAAATATTTATTTCGCGTACAACCCCCATCTCATTGGCACTTATTAGAATTGCCTCGCTGAAGCAATATCATGAATACCGAAAAAAAATATAAAGAAATAATATACTAGTTCAGATAAATCAGTACACCTACCTAGAGCTCTGAAGAATGAAAACATAATTTGTTCTTGATCAAATTCAAAATGTGAGATGATCTAAAAACATTTTAATATAAAAAGAAGCATAGAAAACCGATAAAAAAAGAAATAATATACTAGTTTGGATAAATCAGTACACCTCCTATTTAAAGCTCTAAATAGAATTAATTTGTTCTTGATCAAAGTCAAAACGTGAAATGATCTCAAGAACTTTTAATATCAAAAGAAGCATAGAAAACATGTAAATTAGACTTTGTTTTAAAAGAATACAGAGCTACAGGGAAAGGTGCTTACCCAAATACTAAAATCGTCATTTTTCCACCAAACCCATTACTGTGACCACTCTTTAGAATCTTCTCTTAGGGACGATTCTAAAGAGTGGTCACAGTATAGGGTTTGGTGGAGAAATAAAGGAGTTAATTTTGAAAATGTTTTAATTTACGCATCTTATCTGGAGCTCTGAGAATAATTCCTTTATAAATCTCCACCAAACCATACATTCTACAGAGTGGACACAACATAGGATTTGGTAGAGAAATAACATTTGTTGTATTTGAAATACACCCCTCTATGGCTCTAAATCATATATGTGTTACACTTAACCCTTTTCTCCATGAATATTCAGGTAAGAAATAATGGTATCATGAATATTAATGAGATTAGTCCTGTAGGAGTCATCTGATCAGGGTTTGCTTATGATATAGTATAGATATGATTCTGAAGTTTCTGCCATGGTATAAATTCCTGTGCTATTATTGAAATTAATCTAATAAATATTCATGAAGTAATTATTTCTTAAATGAACATTCATGGAGTAAAGGATTAAAGGGTTAACACATGTGTAAGTAAAACACTTAACCCTTTACTCCATGAATATTCAATTAAGAAATGATGACATCATGAATATTTTTTTTTAAATGGCATGTTAGTACATGCCATTTCTGCCAAAGTAGAACCTATAGAATCAGATCTATATCATTCCATAAGCTCAAATAGGAGCCTTCTGATCTGGGTCTACTCTGTTTGCAAAAGCGCAGAAAGGGTTAAACTGTTTCAGATAAAAGTATTTAAGAAAACTAAATTTTAAAACTATTTTCTGTATTTCTCTGCTATTAAAGCCTATATTTGTTGGTACTCATTAGTATTGCCTCTCTGAGTTCGTTACTAATGAGCACCAATAAGACGGACTGAGAAACAGTATTTGGATAGGCAAGTACAACTCTACAGTTCTGTATTTTCACTTTTGGAATGCTCCTCACACACATACAAACACAGTCTCCGAAGCCCCACTATGGCAAGATACCTTCACAAGAGACGAAAACAGCATCTACCAGACAATCGCACTACAACAAAACATGGACTGATAAATAATTGGGATTTAGTCTTCACAAACTATATATACATATATTGCACATAATGTCAAATCAGTACTGTTTTTACAAGATGAAGAAACCTGTAAATAGCTCTGGAAGTTATCAATTACACTTACTCTCCATAACCCTTTCCCTCATGAATATCTATACAAGGGTCCATGCTTATAAAGCTTTTTAGTTTAGTCTGAGTTTGTTCTAAAGCTTTTGATTGGTCAGATTTTAGCCAAAGGCTCAAATCTAACCAATCAAAAACTTGAGAATGAACTCAAGACTCAACTAAAACGTTTTATAAGCATGGATAAAGATTTCACAACTTCATGAATATTCATCACTTGAATTTGTATACTGGTTAATGAAAAATGGACTTTTTGCTGTTTCAAACACTGCATTATCTTTATTACTCTATAAGCAAACTGAGTAGACCCTGGACAGATAGATTCTACAGGATCTGTCTCATCTAGGTGTACTTTGTTTGCAAAGGTGCTAAATTTCGAGTATATGAGGGGAAGGCATAATCCACTCCCTCATATTGACGAATTTTGACATCTCTGTAAAAGTCACTCCTTGAAACCATTGTGGTAAATAGAGCATTTTCTTCATAGGAGCAAATGCTTTATTTATCACATAGGTTTCAAAATTACACAATTCTAAAAATATTCCTTTTTTCTAGTAAATGCTCCTTTTCAGCAGATTTATCTAAATAGGTTGGGTCTGAAAATAGCCTATGAGGGAATGGGTTAAAATACATGCATAAAACAGAAACCACTGATACACATTTAACACTTTATCTCTATTTTGAGGGCTTAGCCCAAAATTATTGTAACTACATGCATTGTTTAACCCTTCGCTTGCTGTTCACGTCAATATACCTACCTGTAAATAGTGAAGACCCAGATGAGACAGCTCCTGCAGGAGCTGTCTCATCAGGGTCTGCACTATTTAAAAGTTGATTGTGCAACCAATGCACTCCAGAGCAGTGATTGCACAGCAATATACTTGTACACAGTGAAGATATATGTAATTATACAACAGGGCATGGGTAAAGAAGGAGAAATGTGTTTTAAAATTCAGCAAGAGAAGGGTTAATATCTATAAGCATTTCCAAATTGTCCTCTTCTTTTATTCTGAAAATGTGATTTTGAAAGTAAAATCCGTTTTACTCCGTATCTTCCTGAATTCATGATCACTGTCAAACAGTGTTTATCCTGATGAGACGCAAGTTACCTGGCATTTCATATGGATCTGTACTGTTTGCAAAGGCTATCACTGTTTTCCCCATAGATTGTAGTTAAAACATTTTAGCTCTCAGTCCTCAATATTCTTTATCAAATTCAAGAAACAATTCTTGAACCGCAATGGACATACTGCTTTCTGTCTTCAAACTTCACATACTAAATCTCTCAGTTGTCAAAAAACCCCAACCTATTAGAAATATAAAAATCGACTTTGCATGCAAAACATGTTTTTACTAAAACATGAACTATTAATTAGTTAACAAATAAGAGAATGAAAACTCAGACATGGCACATGAGAAATGAAAATTTTAAATTAGCTAGGAATTTCTTTCAATGTTCTTAGGCCACAAAAAATCAACTTTTGTGACGACATTAAAATGCTTCTTTAGTCATGAGCCATAACTGCTCCCCGTTTTTGACAAATGATATGTTAACATACATGTATACATATAAAAAGTGTAACTACCATTTTAACCCCTTTTCCTCATGGATATTCTGATACGAAATAATGACAATATTTTCAAGTGAAAGTCTTGCTTTGACAAGATCTGTGAAATTAGATCAATATCATATTATCAGCAAACAGAGCAGACCCTGATCAGATGGCTCCTATAGGAGCCGTCTGATCTGAGTCTACTCCGTTTGAAAAGGTGTTTATATGAAGGAAAGGGTTAATATAATCAAAATGGTGCCAAATTGACTTAATCATCTTTGTGTGTACAGATATGATGTTCAAACATTTAGAGTAAGTATATATCATATCAAAGCTATGGAAACAAGATTATCTTTTAAAACTTGCCCATTTTATCTGTAAACTGAAAATGGTCAAATTATATTGTCTGAAAATGTGCACTTTTAGTGACACTTTATTATTTACTCTTTGCTTTAAATTTTAATTACTATTTCTTATAGTGTCCCACAAGCTATAAGAATATCATTAAAACTAGTGCATGCTTCAAGGGCAATCATTTAAATAATACGTCCATCTTTTATTACCATTTAATCCTATCCTCCAATACACATTAACAAGGAGTTTTGGCTTTGACAGAAACCTCTAAATCAGATCTATTAAGTAAACAGAGCAGACCCTCATCAGACAACTCCTATAGGAGCTGTCTGATCTGGGTCTACTCTGTTTGAAAAGGATCCAAAAGTCATCTCTATGAGGAAAAGGGTTAAGTTTCATTCAATAACTATTCTCCTCAAAATATAAAAACAATATCCTTCTGAAATACAAAACACCTTTAAAGCCAAAGTACCATTTCCGTGTTTTCAGACAAATCTAACGCTAGACAAAATATAACAAGCCACATGCTATGCCATACATGAAAAGTGGATGGAATCTGGCAGCAAGTTCAGCAGTACAGGAAGAACAAGGAATTTCTAATTTAGCACTAACTTATAATGCTTTACTCCATGAATATTCATCTAAGAATCAATGACATCATGAATATTAATTAGTTAAATTCAAAACACAGGAAAAATTTCGCCATGGCAGACAATCAGATTTCTAATATTTCACAAGCAATTGGAACGGACCCTGATCAGATGGCTCCTACAGCAATTAACCATCTGATCTAGATCTATCTGTTTGCAAAGGCATTAACCCATTCCCTCATATTGACGACTCTGTAGAAGTCACTTTGTGAAACCATTGTCATAAATAGGAGCAAATGCTCTATTTATAACAATGGTTTCAAACTACAAAATTCTAAAAAAAAATCCTTTTCTCTAGTTAATGCTAGATGTTATTCAAAGAAGTTGTATCTAAAAATAGCCTATGAGGTAATGGGTTAAAAGGTGTATCAATGGAGTTAAAGGTTCATCTTTACACACAAGCCCCTTATCCCTTCACAACATTTATAGACTTGTTGTCAAAAAATTTAAAAATACAGAGAAATAAGTCTTCATGAACACAAATGACAATACTTTCCTCCATCTTTATTTGATAAGCCCACAATTTTACACCATTGCAAACAGAATAAACCTAGACCAGAGAGTTCTTATACTGGTATAGGTGTTGTCTGATCAGGTTCTGCTCTCTTTGATTATATATTACAAATCTGATTCTCTACTAGTTGCCATGGAAAATGAATTTCCTTAGTTTCTCTGTTGGCATAGGTGTCAAAAGGTGTCTCTATGAGGTAAAGGGTTAAATACACGAAATAAACTCGATATTCATAACGGGTCGAAGTTTTGCATGAATATTCATGAAGCAATGGTTAAACTGGGAACTAGGTTCATTCCTACTATTTCCAAACAGTAACCTTTTACTCAACTGACATACCTTTGCAAACAGAGCTGAGAACCTAGATCAGATGGCTCCTGAAGGAGCCGTCTGATCAGGGTCTGTTCTGTTTACTAATGATATGATGCTGATCTGATTCATGGCTAAAGATTTCTGTGTTATTTAAAACTTCATTTAAATATTCCTCATTATTTCTTACATGGCATAAAGCATTAAAGACAGATTGTACATTAACAGCAAGTCACAAAATGCCATACAAACAACATAATGCTTATGCTATACAACATAATGCTTATGCTATAACTGTTCATATACCCTAATTACTGAAAGTATTCAAAAACTTAACTCTCCATCGGTGTGTAGAGTTCAAACAGACAATTTTACACCACTTTGATAACTTTGAATTAGACTAGACATGGTAGCAAATAGTGTAGACCTTGATCAAAACAGCTCCTCTAGGAAGACTTTGATCTGGTTCTGCACTATTTGCCTTAGTTTGTCTGTCCACATACTTAGACTGTACGAATAAAAGAGCAATGTCTGAATACTTAATGTGTCCGATGTCCAAATACTTAATGTGTCCGAATACTAGTGCAATTAGGATAATTCCTCAAGGTATGTTTTACACTAGGGACATCACATTATGGATGCCAAGAACTTCTTTTGAGGGAGAACAATTCTTCTATAGTAAAACCTCTCTATAACGACCACTAAATTACATCAAAAAGTATTTTGTGTTAAAGGCAGGTGGCAGCTTAAAGCAAGGTGAAAGTAAAACAGAACGCTCCTATAGGAGCGTTCTGTTTTACTTTCACCTTGCTTTAAGGAGCCACCTGCCCTAAATACCAACTAATTAACACAATTTAGTGGCCATTGCAGAGGTTTTACTGTACTTTTAAATCATCCAAACTCTTTTGACCTAGTTTATCAAAGTATGCCCTAGTAGGTCAGCTCTTATTTTAAGCTATGACAGTAGTGAATGTTTTTGCATTATTAGCACTAATATATAACCACAAAAGCCATGTCTTCTTTGAACAAGAGCACTGAATGCATATGCCCACGCTAATCTGGTAACACGAAAATCTTTGTATATGTATGATAAGAGTAATGGCTCATTTCAGATTGTAGCCCTTTTGATGGCGACCAAGTATTTTTGATAATGATAGCTGTAATGCTATCAAAACTGTGACGAAATATTGAAGTATTTGCGCAAGCACAACATCCATGAAGATGAAGACAAAACCAATGCTATGGCAATACTTTTTTCTTTGCAAAAGCGATCAAGAAGTTACTGAACTTCTATTTCAGAGGGGTAGATAAGAAGTTATTTTCTTATAGTTTATTTCTGTGCTTAACCCTTTCCCTCATATAAACGCGTTTTCGCGCATTTGCAAACAGAGTAGACCCAGATCAGACAGCTCCTAGAGGAGCTGTCTGATCAGGGTCTGCTCTGTTTGCTAATGGAATTGGATAGATCTGCTTCTATACTTTCTAAAATGGCTACAATGTTTCACCTACTATATTTCATTATAAGCATTTTGTTCATGAATATTCAGTAGGTATTAAAATCTGGAATAAACATAGAACAGGGAAAGGGTTAACCTAATTATTTTGCAGGTTTAACCATAGCTAATAGACTTGTACATAGTCAACATAGGGACTCTTCATAATTCCGTGGACAAACTCGCTCCACAGTTACACCATTCACACCCTACTCCACAAACATGGTCACATATAGACTACTAATACATGTATTATGCTGTTTTTAATTTCTCTCCGTCTTTGGTGAGTGTCAGTAGAGGACCAACGTGAATATACATTATCCTGGCACACTATTATTATAGATTATCCATCATAACAATAGGAAATCAAAGAACACATGCTCCAGAACAGCCTCAGAGTCAATCTCAAATGGTGGAATCTCAATTAGCAATGTCAAGGTCAAGAAACCTGCAGTTATTGAAAATTTACGTCACCTTCACGAGTAAACTGTAGTCTACAAACCATCTCATCTGCGTCAGATCTCCTGATAGATATTTATACCATTTCATTTTGACAGTAAAGTCAGACTGTAAACAGTTTGGATCCTGATGGCACAAAGTTACTCTATATCTTATATAGATCAAAACTGTCTAGCAGACTCTTATCACAAATTCAATTGTGGCCTACTTCTGGTTATCAGCAACACAACCTGTTTACTCATCATAAAAAATATCCTTAGACCATTTATGAATAAGACAAATCCATCAACAGAGGAATAGGTAAGTTGCGTAAACTAAAACTTTTTCACAAGTAGCTCTATTCTTTCTCCATCAAACTCTATGTTGTGACAGCCCTTTAGAATTGTCTCCTTGGGGTAATTCTAAGGAGTGGTGACAACATAGGGTTTGGTGGAGACACTACGATTTTAGTATTTGAATACACACCTTTATCTACAGCTCTGAAAAAAAAAATCCTTTTGCTCTCTATCACAGTTTCACTCACTGATGACCTTGAAAACCTGCACAAGGTCAATTTAAAGTTATGTTGTATTGTTGGGCTCCTGCCTACATAGATATCTTATTATTCATCCTTCAGCTAATGGATTTCATGTAGAACTGTTTAATACTTGGTACAGCTGCTGTGTTTGGGTATCATTCTGGATTTCGCAGTTGCTTTGTGGAAGGAATCTCATGACTCATCACCTCCAATGAGCTTTTGTCCTGCACAAGTCAAACAGCACATAAATGCTTATTAAATAGTTAACCCATCTGGATGCTGTGGTATCAAAGGAGATTTTCCAAACAATAAAAAAGAAAGAAATCCACAACTGACTTCTTCAAATATGGCAATAATGAGTTATCTTCCCATCTGTCACACTACTGGAATCTGGAAAAAAGAAGAAAAATGACCTAATAAAAAATGAATATAAAAGTAGAAAATATTTATCAATCTGCTAAACACTCAGTTTGGCATTTAAGGGGTTCTCTGAAAAAAGGGGTCGCATTGCATTGCAAACAGAGTAGGTACAGTTCAGACAAAACACAGATCTATAAATAAGGTGTGTATTTAGGAAATGTAACTAAAATCCTTTATTATATTTTTCCATCAAATCCAACCTCGCTTGCGTCTAAATTGTTTGCAATGAGACACTTCTTCCCAGAGAGCAGCTCAAAGTTTCATTTCGTAGTTCTTACTTTTAGACTTAACCCTATACTCAATCGTAATGCTTTTTATGTCTTTGCAAACTGGGTAGATACAGATCAGACAGCTCCTCTGCTCTGTTTGCTTATAATTATGTTCTCTACTGTTTGCCATGTAGTAATTTTTTTTATTTCAAAATTCTATTACAAGAATTAATTAACATTCATTATGGGTGGGTCTTTCATGAATATACATTGCCATAAAGGGTTAACATAAGAAATGATCAACAATGCTGTACATGTACTTACATCCTCACTAAATTGAAAGATTCCCATTTTTGGCAGCGTGTTCCCAGTATTCCTCTGTGCTTCCTTGGTTACAGTGCTGCCATCTACTGACTTGTTCCTGTATAGGGAGGGATACTTGCCATGAGATGGGCTGGTAGGGTTTGAGGGAAACTCTTGTGTTGTCTCTCCTTAAATGAGAGAAAGTTGAGCAAAGATGAACAAAGTGTTACACAAAAAGCCTAACAAAATAAGATGATAAAATCTTGTCCCAATTACCGGTATTTCCGATCACAGTTAATTTCATCACAGTAAAGGTAACCTTAACCCTTTACCTGTTTACTATTCATGTAAGAAATAATGACATCATGAATATTTATTAGATCAATTTTTATAATTGCATAATATATTATGTACACAGGAATTTTTGGTATTGGTAGAAACTGTAGTCATATTGATATTATTTCATGAGCAAACACAACAGACCCTGATCAGAAGGCTCCTGCAGGTAGCATCTGATCTAGGTCTACTCTGTTTGCAAATGCGTGAAAAGGGCTCTATATGAAGGAAAGGGATAAAAACAAACATTCGAGTTTGATGTTATTCAATGAATGATACTCACGAAATGCATATAGATCTATGCATATTAAATACATTGCTATTGCGACTTTTACACTTTGAATTTACTTCATATTCCTTTCTTAACCCTTTCCTCCATAAATATGCCTTTCTACGCCTCTCTAAAAGTCACCTGTTTAAACCATTGTGATAAATAGAGCATTTGCTCCTAAGGAGCAAATGCTCTATTTATCACAATGGTTTCAGAATTACAAAATTCTAAAAAAAATCTTTTCTCTAGTTAATGCTTCTTTTTGGTAGATTTATTCAAAGAGGTTGGATCTAGAAATAGCCTATGAGGGAAAGGGTTAAATGTACTACATTATCACTGTTACCGGAATTTCTACTTGGCACTCATTATCAAACATTATCAAATAGACCATGTAGTCAGGTGAATGCAACCGTTTTAAACAACTAATATTAGGCAATATGGTCAAAACGGGAAACATGAGAGACAATCAACTCATCCCTTAACAGACTAATTTTAGACCAAACCTCTGAATAAATCTACTGAAAAGGAGCATTTACTTGAAAAAATGAAACTTTTGTAATTTTATGGTTTTGAAACCATTGTGATAAATAGAGCATTTGCTCCAATGGTTTATATTAGGCGATATTACATCGTCATTAAAGCAACTTTACATGATAATCTCACTTTTGCAAACAGAGTAGGCCCAGATCAGATAGCTCCTGTCTGAGCTATCTGATCAGGGTCTTCTCTATCTGCTTATAAGTTACAGATCTGATCCCCTACTATTTGCCATGGCAATAAATGCAAAAACATACAAAAACATTAATACATGTACTCATAACAGATGGAGTCTTGCATGAATTTTCATCAATGAAATGGTTAATGACAACATGTAGGTTAGAAATTACTTTTAAAACATGCTTGTGACCATGGAACATAAATGTGTTAGTCTCAAATCAAACTTGACCTGGGTTTTATTACAGTATCATAAATACGTAAGGTGATATACAGATATTTCCATAATTTCTCCACGAAGCCTATAGTGTGATCTCTCTTCAGAATCACCTTGAAAACACGATTCTAAAGAGTGGTCATGACATCAAAGGGTTTGCTGGAGATTTGACAATTTTAGTATGGAAAACTCCCTTTATCTACATTTCTGATGCTATAGCACCGCATGGCAGCAGCATGGAACCTTCAACTTTTTCAAAGTAATTTGAAAATTTGCAAATTTTTGTCTGCTTCAATTTCTTCTCACATTTTTTGCCAGACACATGATCAGAAAGTTGTTAACCCTTTACACCATGAATATTCATGTCAGACTTTGCAAATTTTGAATATACAGTAAAACCTCTCTATAACGGACACTAAATAACATCAAATATGTTGTGATAAATGCAGGTGGCTGCTTAAAACAAGGTGAAAGTAAAACAGAATGCTCCTGTAGGAGCGTTCTGTTTTACTTTCACCTTGCTTTAAGCAGCCATCTGCCCTAAACACCAATTAATTAACACAATTTAGTGGCCGTTAGGGAGAGGTTTTACTGTACATGTAATTTTTATTCTCATACTAAAAGTATAGATTTCTTTATTGCCATGGTAAAGAGAGTCAGATCTGTGACATACGAAAACAGATCACATCCTGACCAGACTACTCCAACAGGAGCTGGCTGATCTGGGTCTGATCAGGGGAATGTGGAGAAAAGGGCTCAATCAATCATGGTTATGTCTGACAAACCGAGAGACAAACTTGCATTACCCTAATTATCCTAAATATTTGGACAGTTAAACCCAGGTCTACATCACTAACCTACATTTTCTGGCCAAATAATTATGTTTCCAGTATATTCATTTTTCTGTTTCGGGTTAACCCTTTCCTTCATATAAATGTGTTGTCACGCATTTGCAAAAAGGGTAGACCAAGATCAGACAGCTTCTAGAGGAGCTGTCTGATCAGGATCTGCTCTGTTTGCAAATGAAATTTGAAAGATCTGCTTCTTTACTTTCTGAACTGGCTACAATTTTCCAACTTCCATATTTTGTTATATAACTATTTTGCCCATGACTATTCAGTAGGTGTCAAAATTTGGAATAAACACAGAACAGGGTTAACTGTAGATAAGATACTAACTGAATTTTGTAGTTTGAAACCATTGTGATAAATACAGCATTTGCTCCTATAGGAGCAAATGCTCTATTTATCACAATGGTTTCAACAGGCGACTTTTACAGAGGCGTAGAAAGGCATATTTATGGAGGAAATGGTTAACCCTTACAGTGCAGGACATGAATCACTTATGTCCTTTGCAAACTGTGTAAACCCAGATGGAGCCCTCTCATCAGGGTCTACACTGTTTGTAATGTTATATATTTCTTTAGATATATCCCTAAATATTCACCATAAGCTTGACCTGTTTGAATTTTGGAAAAGTCCATTTGAAAATTAGCATTGTAAGGGTTGATTAGATTTTCTAATGTGCTTCTTATCCACAGTCCTGGTTTAGTTTATTCTATGTACATTGTACTAACCATCTGGCTTTCCAGAGAGAGCATCAGGAGTATTAGTACCATTATCTGGGTAAGTGTTAACGTAATCTCCCTTTCCAGTGTTAGAATGATCTCCCTTGTTACGCAGTTTACCCTGTTCAGCTAGTTGCTTGCGGCGCTGAGATTTGGGGAAGGGCTTATGAACCATATCAGCGGTGCCGTAGTTGCTATCAGTGCTGTAGCCAGGGCTTGGAGGTCTTGCTTGTCGTCGATGTCTTGTCTTCTTCACTGGAAGAATTAACCCTTTATCTCATGAATATGAATGTAAGAAATAATGACATCATGAATATTAATTGGATGAATTTTTACAAAGGCATTTGAACAATTTGTGGCCATGGCAGAAAGTGTAAAATCCAATCTATATTATTCCATAAGAAAACAGAGCAGACCCTGATCAGACAGCTCTTACAGGATATGATCTGGATCTACTGTTTGCAAAGACTTGAGAAAGAAATCTGTAAAGTAAAGGGTTAACAGTAAACAGATAAAATACATACAGTAAAACCCACGCTAATGCGAACAACTAAAAGAGGTATAATTCTGAGTGCTAGATGCAGGTGGTAGCTTAATGCAGGACAAAAGTCCTGCATTAAGCAACCACCTGCTTATAAAGACAACCACGTTTATTCATTATAGGGGTTCTACTGTATATTCTACTGCACTGTCCTAACCCTTCACTTTACCTCATTAATATTCATGTAAGAAATAATGACATCATGAACATTTATTTTAATAACGTTTTATATTGGCATTATGAACAAGGGATTTGTTACCATGGTAGAAACTGAAGAATGAGATCTCTGTTTGCAGAAGAATTAACCCTTTCCCTCATATAAATGTGTTTTCACACATTTGCAAACAGAGTAGACCCAGATCAGACGGCTCCTAGAGGGGCTGTCTGATCAGGGTCTACTATGTTTGCTAACAGAATTTGAAAGTTCTGTTTCTTTAGTTTCTAAAATGGCTACAATGTTACACCTTCTATATTTCTTTATAACTATTTTGTCAGTGAATACTCAGTAGGTATTGAAATTTGCAATAAACTTAGAACAGGGAAATGGTTAAAAGGTGTATTTATGGAGTAGCAGGTTAAGCTGGTACCTGGCTTTGAGTTGGGATCACTGACTGTTGTTCCAACGACAGTCAGACCAGACATCTGGGCAGCATGAGCCACAGCGCTGGCAAAGTCCTCCTCTGTCTGGAACTGTCCGCCCTCGGACACATTGCTAGAACTGGAATGTACACTACTGCAGTCCTCCATACTCTCCCAGTTGGCTACCATAGAGTCTGCAAGGAACAACCACAACACATCATTCAACACTCATAGATGTGTATTGAAATACTAGATTTGTCATATTCACACAAAACTCTATGCTGTGACCGCTCCTTATCTCTTCAAGATAATAGAAATGTTTAAGCATGCTTATGCCTTTCAAGAATATAATCAATTGAGTAATTTTGCAACATCAAGCTTCAATGTCTGCCTTTAACCCTATACTCCATGAATATTCATGTTAGAAATAATGATGTCATGAATATTAATTCAGACTAATTGTTATAATACCACATGGACATTTGGCCATGGCAGAAACTGTAGGCTCATATCAGATTCTATATTATATCATATGCAAACAGAGCAGCCCCTGATCAGACGACTCCTACAGGAGCCAACTGATTGGGGAGTACTCTGTTTCCAAAGGCGTATTTATGGAGTAAAGGGTTATTTTTTTTATTTAAATTGTAATTTCTCTTATACATGTATATTTGGCCAGAAAATCTTAGGAAAACAGCGAAGACCAAGATCAAACTGCTCTTAAAGGAGCAATTTGCTCAAAGTCTATACTATTTGTTGTTTCATTAGTTTCATTTAAAATTATCAATATGCTGCTGGATTGACTTATTTATGTATACATAAGGGAAACAGGAGACTTATGAAAACAAAATTGTCATAACTAAACCTTCTGAACATCAAGTAATTACTGGTATCATCTACACTATATGAACAATGATAATATTTCATGCTGGATTTCATCAACACATGAGGCTATTGCTGTGGTTATTATACATGTCACCGTCTACTATTGACTAACCCTTTACTTTATGAATATTCATGTTAAAAATAATGATTTCATGAATATTAATTAACTGAATTTTTATAGTGGGCATTTGAAGAAGAGGAAATTTGGTCTTGACAAGAACTGTACAACCAGATATATATTATTCCATAAACAAGACAGAGTCACCATGATCAGACAGCTCCTATAGGAGCTGTCTGATCTGGGACTGTTCTGATTATGATAAGTACCTATTGAATTGAATTATGTCAATGCAAACTAAAGATATAATGCACACATGCAGGGACAAAAGCATACAAATACAGGCAACCATGAACAGGAAGATGTTGGGCTTATTACAAAAATCTGTTGAAAAGCATTAAGTATCAAAGAGTATTCAAGTCACTTTATGTCTCGTCTAATTTAAAACTTTTTGCAAAGGTGTCACAGATTCACCGCTAAACTTATGACTTAGGTCACTTTCTCCGAAGATGAGTGAATCTAATGATGTTTTAACATACTAACACATAAATTTTTATTGCATAAATACGCCTTTTATCACCTTTGCAAATAGAGAACACCCAGATCATACAGCTCCTGAAGGAACTATCTGATCAGGGTCTGCACTGTTTATCATTCAAATCCTCTAGCCAGTTTAAGTTTTTCATACTTAGCAGACTCTATGGTTAACCCTTTACCCAATAGCCTGTTTCTAGTTTTGAAGACATATGACCACTTAAAGCAGGTTGAAAGTAAAGCAGAATGCGCCTTAAGGCGCATTCTGCTTTACTTTCAGCCTGCTTTAAGCTACCACCTACTAGGATATAGAAAATATTTATTATGCAATATGTTCATGACTGTATGAATTTGAACTATTTTCTTCAGCGGAGGAATAAATCAAACACGCTAAAAGCCGCTTCTATCAGGTAAAGGGTTAAACACTGATGGGCTATTCAGCATTGAAAGGATTAAATGTAGATGGTTTGTTTTACTGTAAATGGATATAAATGAGCTGACAGAGAGAGTCTAATTAGACCTTGATTAACCCTTTCCGTGTTCAATATTCTTGTAAGAAATAGCGACATCATGAATATTTATTAGCTGATGTTTTATAATGTAAACTTCAAGGAAATGTTTTGCTTTGACAAGAACTGTAGAAGTTGATCTATATCATGTCAAAACAAACAAAGAAGACCTTGATCAGACGGCTTCTATAGGAGCCTTCTGATCGTGGTCTCCTCTGTTTGCAAATGCTTGAAAACATGTTTGTATGAGGGAAAGGGTTAACCCTTTCAATGCTGATTTACATAGGCCATGGAATAATCCATCACTGTTTAGAGGGAGATTTCATTCAGTATGTGAGACAATTTTGAATGACAAATAGTGCAAACCCAGACCAGAGGGCTCCTTTAGCCCTCTGATGTAGGTCTACACTGTTTGCAAATGACAGCAAACTTATTTCAAAGAGTGAACAAGTTTCTAGTGTCTTTGCCATATGAATGGGAATCTGAAAGAACAAGAGAGTCGTCACGGGTGACAAATGCCCCCAAAGTGTTTGACACCGAAATGCATTTTGGCGGAAAAACAATACAATGTAATGCAGGTGTAACATGAAATTTTGATGCTGTTAAAAATGACACAGGAGTCAGTTCTTAACATTAGAAACAGAACCTTTGACGATTATGATAGCTAAGAAAAGAGCCAAGCGTCAAAACTTAGTTAAAAAGGACCCTAAGTCATTCTCAACGTTAAAAAGGACCCTGGGTTGATTGTCAACGTTTAAGGTATAGGAGATATGCTCTGGACAAGCTTTTTGTATCTGGTAAGATATAGGAGATATGCTCCGGACTGTAAAATTGAGGTCAAAGGTCAAGGTCAAGGTCAGTGATCTGAAAATGGTACACGACTCTCCGCCATCCCAAGATGAACTCACAAACCAAATTTGGAATCCGTAGCTGGTAAGGTATAGGAAAAATGCTCCGGACAAGCTTTGTGTAAAATCTAGGTCAAAGGTCAAGGTCACAGTGACCTGAAAATGGTACGCAACACACCGCCATCCCAAGATAAACTCACACATTAAATTTGGAATCCGTAGCTGGTAAGGTATAGGAGATATTCTCTGGACAACCTTTTTTGTAAAATCGAGGTCGAAGGTCAAGGTCAAGGTCACAGTGACCTGAAAATGGTACGCGACACTCCGCCATCTGAAGGTGATCTCACACACCAAATTTGGAATCCGTATCTGGTAAGGTATAGGAGATATGCTCTGGACAAGCTTTTTGTAAAATCGGTCAAGGTCAAGGTTAAGGTCATAGTGACCTGGAAATGGTACATGACACTCCGCCATCCCAAGATGAACTCACACACCAAATTTGGAATCTGTAGCTGGTAAGGTAAAGGAGATATGCTCCGGACAAGCTTTTTGTAAAATCGGTCAAAGGTCATGGTCAAGGTCACAGTGATCTGAAAATGGTACGCGACACTCCTCCATCCCAAGATGAACTCACACACCAAATTTGGAATCCTTAGCTGGTAAGGAATAGGAGATATACTCCGGACAAGCTTTTTGTAGCTGGTAAGGTATAAGCGGTTTTTAAAATCGAGGTCAAAGGTCAAGGTCAAGGTCACAGTGACCTGGAAATGGTACGCGACACTCCGCCATCCCAAGATGAACTCACACAGCAAATTTGGAATCTGTAGCTGGTAAGGTAAAGGAGATATGCTCTGGACAAGCTTTTTGTAAAATCGGTCAAAGGTCATGGTCAAGGTCACAGTGATCTGAAAATGGTACGCGACACTCCTCCATCCCAAGATGAACTCACACACCAAATTTGGAATCCTTAGCTGGTAAGGTATAGGAGATATACTCCGGACAAGCTTTTTGTAGCTGGTAAGGCATAAGCTTTTTTTAAAATCGAGGTCAAAGGTCAAGGTCAAGGTCACAGTGACCTGGAAATGGTACGCGACACTCCGCCATCCCAAGATGAACTCACACACCAAATTTGGAATCTGTAGCTGGTAAGGTAAAGGAGATATGCTCCGGACAAGCTTTTTGTAAAATCAAGGTCAAAGGTCAAGGTCAAGGTCACAGTGACATGAAAATGGTACGCGACACTCCCCCATCCCAAGATGAACTCACACACCAAATTTGGTATCCGTAGCTGATGTGACAAAGGAAATATACTCCGGACAAAATGTACACACACCCACACACACACACACCCACCCACACACCCACCCACCCACACACCCACACACCCACCCACACACGCACGGTGCGATCACTATATGCCGCCAAAGCCTAGCTTTGGGGGCATAAAAATAGATGATCTGAAAATTCTTCATACAGAAGCAAATCTCAGATCTTCATACAGAAGCAAATAACATTCAGAGGGTATGGGACACTACAATCATAGAGTATGGGACACTACAATCATAGAGTATGGGACACTACAATCACATGGTATGGGATGCTGTAATCACAGGGAATGGGACTGTATGTACTCTAGATCAATAAATGTGGACACCATGAGCACATACTATCATACAATGTCAGTATGTAATGTTTTGGTGGGTATCTATACACAATGTCATGGGTCACACACACACTGTTTCACACAATGCAAATTACCTGCGTACTCTAGACACTCTATCAAGTCTGAAACCCAATGATTAAAACAAGGGTCTGAGTTTTGTCATGAATAGTAATCCTATACTTCATGAATATGTAAGTGAGAAATATAATGACATCATGTTTATTAGGTAACCCTTTACCCATTGAATATTCATGCCAGAATGACAGAAATCTTGAACATTAATTAACCCATTCCTCCATAGGCTGTTTTTAGATCCAACCTCTTTGAATAAATCTACCGAAAATGAGCATTAACTAGAGAAAAGGAACTTTTTAGAATTTTGTAGTTTTAAACCATTGTGATAAATAGAACATTTGCTCCTATAGGAGCAAATGCTCTATTTATCACAATGGTTTCAACAGGTGACTTTTACAGAGGCATAGAAAGTTATATTTATTGAGGAAACTGAGTTAACTGAGTTTTTTAATGGTATATGAACACAGGAAGTTTTGGCCATGGCAAAAACTATAGAATCAAGCTCAGTAAACAAACAGTGCATACCATTATCAGATGACTCGGACAGGAGCCATCTGATCTAAGTCCACTCTGTCTGAAAATGCATTAAAAGTTGTATCTATAGAGTAAAGAATTCATGCTAAGATAATGATTTACTAATGCTGCTGATGTCAAGTTCAATCCAAACAGGGCTCGTGTTAAGATGCGTAAATTAAAACATTTTCAAGAATAACTCCTGTATTTCTCCACCAAACCCTATGTTGTGACCACTCTTCAGAATTGTCTCAAAGAGATGATTCTAAAGAGTGATCACAACATTGGGTTTGGTGGAGAAATGACAGTTTTAGTATTTGAGTATACACCTTTATCTGTAACTCTGATCCAAAGTGTTTGCAAATGACATCACAAATTAGCTGCTGGAGCAAACATTAACAGACACTTTCAGGTCAGATAACTGGCAATATTATGACCTTTTTTGTGTTGCCGTGTCATTAAATCAAACTCACTTACACTCAAGCGAGATGGAACACCGCAACAAATCCACAAAATGCAAAGCATCAAATAACTGCCCAATCCTTCATGTCAACTTCGACAAGAAAATTTGGGTGTCCAAATACTTAGGGTGTCTAAATACATATTTGAGTGTCCAAACACTTAGGATGTCCAAATACATATTCAGGTTCCAATTTAAAGAGTTTAAGTATTTAAAGAGTTTAAGTAATTAAGCAATTTAAGTAATCTCTTTGTCCTGTACACTCACCTCTTTCATTTGTATGCTGGTCTCCACCATTGTCCTCTACATAATCTGGGTCCTCAGATATCGGGGAGTCAGCACTACGTGTGTACCCCTCGTCTATCATGGCCTGGCCTGGCGGAGAGGTCTCAGACCTAGCGTACAAAGAACAGTAACACTTAGTACTTTAAGCATCCCTAATATTCTGGAAATAGGAAAATAGCATAGAACCAGATCAAACTGAAGTCCCAATTTAACCAGGGTCTACACTATTTACAATTTTGAAGTTATCAAAAAGATGTTAAATTGACTTATTCACTTCTAAAAATTGATAAAGGGTGTCCGAATATCTAGATGAATTTTGAAAGCACCAAACTCAGTAGATATTAAGAATCATACTACATGTATTAAGAGTCATTTCCTGTGAAAACCTATTACAGAGCAAGGTAACAGTGTAGATTCCACAACATTTACCGTCTGAACTTTATGAATATTTATAAAATTTAATACAGTTCATAACACCTGCTCAATGATACGAGTTGTTTAACCCTTTCCTCGCCTCTGTAAAAATCTCATTTTGAAACCATTGTGATAAATAGAACATTTGCTCCTACAGGAGCAAATGCTCTATTTTTCACAAAGGTTTCAAACTACAAAATTCTAAAATTTTCCTTTTCTCTAGTTAATACTCCTTTTCGGTAGATTCATTCAAAGAGGTTGGGTCTAAAAATAGCCTATGGAGGAAAGGGTTAACATGAATGTATATTGGGAATATTACACAGAAATTCCCTTGTTCCTAATACCACTTTAATACTTAAGTCAATTAATATTCATAGTCATTATTTCTTTCATGAATATCAATCAGGTAAATGGTAAATGGGTTACTGGTAAGTAAAGTGATATAGTAAAACCCCTCTAAACCAGATGTTAAATTTAGTATAGATTGTCTTGGAGACAGGTGGCAGCTTAATGCAGGGTGAAAGTCATGCAGAAAGCTCTTCTTGGAGCTTTCTGCATGACTGTCACCCTGCCTTAAGCAGCCACCTGCCTAAAAGTATTTCAACTCTTCTCTACTAGAATTAAAGTTTAGAGGGGTTTTACTGTATCATCACATCTATGACTGCATTCTTACCTAGAATGAAACATGTTAGGCCTACATTTTCCATCTGGTATAGCTTGGAACTGTCTATCCTTCAAGTCATTGCCCTCTGAAGAAGACCTCCCCTTGAGACCAGGGTGTCCAGTATAGCTCCCAGAGTCCCCTGCACTTGCTAACTGGCTCCCAACTCCTCCTAACACCTTATACTCACTGCCACTGCTAGGAGGTGACTCTATTCTATAGCTCTCCAGGTCGGGAACCTGTGGACTATTATCACTTTTGTTTCTATTGTATGAGTTCATAGCCTCCACTTGGCCCCTACAGGGACCTTCACAATAATTTCCAGGAGGCCCACCAGGGATATTATCCATATTATATCCTGGGTAGGCCCCTGGCATGTCACTAAACTCCCCTATATGAGGGACTCTTGGAGTCTGAATGTTTCTATTTTTATCTCTTACTCTAAGAGTATTAGACTGCTCTATCAAGCCATCTTGTATAGGCTGAGTGTAGTTATACCCATCTTCTCTGGGTATTTGTGCATGATCGTACTCAAATGCTCCCCTGGGTAGCGGCTGGCAATCCCAGGGCTGAGAGTACCCATGCAGGTATACAGGTGTGCCTCCACGCTGGCTGGGGGCATGTTGGATTTGACCACCCCCAACTCTTGGCATATTGCTGGGAAACCCGTGCTGACGTTGTAACAGCATAATCTGCTGTGGGGAGTAGGGCCTGTTGTCAAAGTTTCTCAGAGACTGACATCTGTTGCAGTTGTCTGTGTAAACCGGCATGTTGTAGCCCTGTGCTGGATGGGTGTGGGTGACCGGGCAAGAACACCCCGACATCTGTGACATGGGAGACATTGGGCTCTTTGCTCTCTCTTCAGGGATCTCAGAGTACAGCTGATCATCAGCTAGAAACTCCCCATCATTTGGAGGATGTGTTGGTGGGGGAGGTAACACATCATTCCAGTTAACCACTGCCTGATTCTGTGGCACTCCAGCCCGGCAGCCCTTCCTGTGTTGTTTCAACAACATTCCATTGTCATCTGAAACACACAAAAATACCTATCAACATGTGAACCAATTTGTATACTTTTGCCACTGTTCACTATTTTTTGTAGTTGTTAACCCTTTACCTCACAGGCTATTTTTAGATACAGCCTCTTTGGATAGACCTTCCGAAAAGGAGCATTAACTAGAGGAAAGGAAAATTTTAGAATTGTGTAGTTTGAAACCATTGTGATAAATAGAGCATTTGCTCCTATAGGAGCAAATGCTCTATTCATCATAATGGTTTCACATAGTAACTTTTTACAGAGTCGTCAAAAGTCGTCAATATCAGGGAAAGGGTTAAACCTTTATTCCATGAATATTCATGTAAGAAATAATGATATCATGAATATTACTTAGATTGTTACAATAGCACATGGACACAGGAAAATTTGGCCATTTTTCTATGTAGTTACTGCCATGGCCAAACATTCCTGTGTCCATGTGCTATCAAAGCATATAAATCTAATAAATATTCATGATGTTATATTTTGCATGAATATTCATGAAGGACACAAATCTTCACAAATGATCTTTTGTTCTCAAAATACCACAACAACATTCAGTGAGGACAGATGATTACGAGTACAAATAAATTCATCCCCCTTTTCAGAAGCGTAAGCATAAAAAGTCCACAGGACATTCTGACTTTCCAAAACATATTTATAACAAAACAAAACAGTGACATATCAATACAATGATGCTCCTCAATACTGAATTATAATAAAGAACCAACTAACACTATGTTACTAAAATTACATCTGCATTTTGGACAAATACTTTTTTAGTACCGATATGAGAATTTTATCTCATGATTTTTTATATGCTTAATCCATTCCCTCATAGGCTATTTTAAAGTATTTTTAGACTCAACCTCTTTGAATGAATCTACTGAAAAGCAGCATTAACTAGAGAAAAGGCAACTTGTTAGAATTGTGTAGTTCTTAAACCATTGTGACAAATGGAGCGTTTGCTCCACCTATGGAGTAAATATTCTATTTATCACAATGTTTTCAAAGAGTGACTTTTACAGAGGCTTTAAAAAGTATCAATATGAGGGAATGGGTTAACCCTTTGAAAGCAGCAAACAAGTATACCAGCATTTTTAAACAGTGTAGACTCATATCAGAGGGCTTGTATAGGAGTCGCCAGATCAGAGTCTGCACTATTCGACATTCAAAATCATCATACCCTTTCATACTGAATGGACTCTGTTGTTAAAACCATGATAGACCACTCCACTTCACCATTCAAAGGATTAACCCGTAACCTGATATAGACGTCTTTTCACATCCTTGTAGACAGAGCACACCCAGATAAGATGGCTTCTGTAGGAGATGTCTGATCAGGGTCTATTCTGTTTGCTTATGGATTGATAAAGATCTGATCCTACTTTCCGAAATGTCCATAAAATGTTCCTTGTTCAATGGCAATTATATAATTCAGATACTGAATATCCATGAAGTCATGAAAATTTTCATGAGGTAAAGGGTTTACCCATTCCCTCATATTGACGACTCCGTAAAAGTCACTTTGTGAAACCATTGTGATAAATAAGGCATTTGCCCCTATAGGAGCAAATGCTCTATTTATCACAATGGTTTCAAAATACAAAATTCTAAAATTTCCCCTTTCTCTAGTTAATGTTCCTTTTCAGTAGATTTATTCAAAGAGGTATCTAAAAATAGCTTATGAGGTAATGGGTTAAACACACGTCTAATAATAAAGCTGGTTCAATAAGCATTGACCTGGTACATAGGAAAGGAAATATCACTACAATTCCAAACATGATCTAAACAGACGGATGAAATACAAGCACCATATTCCTCGGTTGCCTTCTTGTAAAGCAAAAAGCTGCTGTCTTGGTTAGTGCAGTAACACACGGATATAAAACTTTACTGGATAAAGATGCATATTGATGCAACTGCAAACACAGTAGACTCAGTTCAGACAGAGCTTGCTGTGTTTGCTTATAGAATAATGCCGACAGTGTGCTGATGTTTGTGCTGACATAAACAGATTCTACTGAATATACAACCCTGCTGTGATAAAATGTTCTCATGCACTGGCATCCATCTATCGCTCAATATTCCAGTCATATGTAGCCTTCCTTGCACAACCCATAACCTCAAAGATACCCCTTTGCAAACACAGTAGACCGAGTTCAGATGGCTCCTGTAGGAGCCTTCTATTCAGGGTCTGCTGTTTGCTTACAGGAGAATAAAGATTTGATTCAACAATTTTTGCCATGGTCAAAATGTCTCCTGTTCGTACATGCCATAATAAAAGTAATCTAATTAATATGCATGATATCATTATTTCTTATATGACTATTCAGGCATAAGGACAGCAATAATTACCAGGTCTTTCACCATGAGGTTTATTGTTACATGGAAACTGGCTCATACCTCAGCTCCATGGACTGTGGTTATAAATCTTCTGAGTTTGAGTTCATTATCAGGCATCTAATTGGTCAGATTTTGAGTGGAACTCATAATCTGACCAAAATCAGATGCTTGAGAATGGACTCTGAATGAAGTTTTAAAACCAAAGGGTTAAGCATCCTCTATCAAAGCAACACACAGAAGAGCAGTAATAAATTGGCTAAGGAGAACATGCAATAAACGCCTTAAGACTTTGACAGTGTAATTATCAAATGAACTGCAGTAAAACCTCACTAATCCAAACTTTTAGCAAAGAAGAAGTGGAATGCAGGGTGAAAGTCATGCAGAAAGTGCTTCTGGAGCTTTCTGCATGATTCTCACCCTGGGAATTTTTCAGTACTATGTTCACTCATGGGAGCTTTCTGCATGGCTTTCACACTGATAATTATACTAATTTGAGCGTTCCAATTAGGGAGGTTTCAACTCATTTTCTCCAAGGCTATTTTTAGATCCAACTTTTTTTTAATTAATCTACCGAAAAGCAGCATTAACTGGAGAAAAGGAAATGTTAAGAATTTTGAAATTTGAAACCATTGTGATAAATAGAGCATTTGCTCCTATAGGAGCAAATGCTCTATTTATCACAATGGTTTTACAATGTGAATTTTATAGAGGCGCAAAAATGCGTCACTAGGGGGCAATGTGTTAATCCAGTTACATTTAGATTTCTCAAGTGAGAGTAAGACTTGTTCCAGTTGCGCCTCCTATTGTGCAACAGATAAAGGGAGACAAATTCTTTCACACGTGGCATGATGGCAGTCCCTTGTGAACAAGACACACAGGAACTATTATCCATTTACTCCATAGATAATAAAACCTTTGCAAACAGAGGAGACCCAATCAAAAGGCTCCTGTAGGAGCTATCTGATCAGGGTCTGCTCTGTTTCCTTATGGAATAAGATACTGGTAGATATGATTCCACACTTTAGGTCATGACCAACAATACCTGCGTCCATATGCCACTACAGTAAAACCTCTCTATAATGGCCACTAAATTGTGTTAATTAGTTGGTATGTAGGACAGGTGGCTGCTTACAGCAAGGTGAAAGTAAAACAGAACGCTCCTTTTGGAGCGTTGCTTTATTTTCACCTTGCTTTAAGCAGCTAACTGCCTTTAACACAAAATACTTGATGTAATTAAGTGGCCGTTATAGAGAGGTTTTGCTGTATAATAATTCATCTAATGAATATTCATTGTGTCATTATTGCATCAAGTAAAGGATTATCTGCTAGTTCTATGGACATACAATGTGATCAAACATTTATTTGTGAGAAGGTCATACCATTATAACTCTACGTTTTTAGACAACCACTCTCCCCTCTTCATGGGTTTGTAAAGCTTAACCCTTCGCTTGCTGAATTTTAAAATACATTTCTCCTTCTTTACCCATGCCCTGTTGTATAATTACATATATCTTCACTGTGTACACGTATTTCGCTATGCAGTCACTGCTGTGGAGTGCACAATCAACTTGTAAATAGTGCAGACCCTGATGAGACAGCTCCTGCAGGAGCTGTCTCATCTGGGTCGTCAATATTTACTGGTAGGTATATTGACGCGAATAGCAAGCGAAGGGTTAACAAGTCAATTTGGCACCATTTTGATAACTTCAATAATACTTACATACATAGCAGCAAATAGTATAGACCTTGATCAAACTGTTCCTTCTGGAGCTGTTTATCTGGGTCTGCACTATTTGCTCCAGTTTATGTCTGAATTCATAGGGAAATAAGGGTATCTGAAAGAATTCCTTGTGGTTATGTGCCAGACATTGTGATCAAAGGACATAGTGGAAATATTTCTTCGTGATTATTTCAAAGGTTTAGTGAAGAACTAATGAAACAATACCTTAACCTTTTCAACATGACCAAACGAAAATTCTGTCAGCAAAGTTTGTTGTCTGCTTCAATTTTAACTGCATTTTCATCTGTTTCTTTTAAATGAAAAACGCAGAGTCCCTTATGTTCTTATATAGATGTTTATATGAAGGAAATGGTTTAATCCATTCCCTCATATTGACGCCTTTTGATGCCTCTGTAAAAGTCATTATTTGAAACCATTGTTATAAATAGAGCATTTGCTCCATAGGAGCAAATGCTCTATTTATCACAATAGTTTCAAAACTACACAATTCTAAAATTTTCCTTTTCTCTAGAAAATGCTCCTTTTGGGTAGATTTATTCCAAAATGCTGTGCCTAAAAATAGCCTATGAGGTAATGGTTTAAGGTATTGTTTCAAAGTTTTTTATCTAAGCCCTGGATAAGTGACAGGCATTGTTGACAAAATAGCAAAGCTCTGTGTGGGTGAGGGCAGCAGAGGGAAGGGATACCTGTAAGATGGCCACTATCCCCAGTGGACCCCGCAGCCTGCTCTCGTGTCTCTATTGATACATCTAAATTGTCAAACATAAAATAACCTATATGCAAATCGAAACATTTCTGAAGATGCAAGACAGTTTAACTTGCTGTTTCATACATAACATACAAAATATGTAACAATATGACTCCATGAAAAACCTTATAAATAATGAAATACAGTAAAAACCCTCTAAACTGGAATTATAGTAGAGAAGATTTTAGATACTTTTAAGCAGGTGACTGCTTAATGCAGCATGAACGTCCTAGAGGAGCTTTCTGCATGACTTTCACCCTTCATTAAGTTGCCACTTGTTTCCAAGACCGATATATATGCTAAGTATAACGTCCTGTTTAAAGGGGTTTCACTGTCCACTAAATCTCTCTACAATGACCACACAAAGGTCTAATTATGTGTCTCTAAGGCAGGTGGTAGGCTAGTGCTGGATGACATTTATGCATTAAGCAGACATCTGCTTTGACAGACATCAAGGTTTATTTGCTAACCCCTTACTTAATAGATACACCTCTTGATGCCTTTGTAAACAGAGTAAACCTTCTAACAAAAATTACCATATGCTTTATTTGGTACACAAAAACTTGATGAAATTGAAATTTTAATAAGGAAAAATCTTGTAAAAGCTGAATAACGTAACAGCATATACTAAAATATGAATTTGAGGTAGTAAATTGAGAAACATTTACTTGTAGCATGACCAGAGCCATATATAAGGTGCTTTAATTAACCCTTTACTCATGAATATTAATTAGATCCATTGTTTAGAATAGAATATGGACACAGGAATGTTTGGTTGTGGCAGAAAGTGTAGAATCATATCTATATTATATCATTAACAAACAGAACAGACCCTGATCAGAAGGCTCCAACAGGAGTCGTCTGATCTTGGTCTACTCTGTTTGCAAAGGTGTAGAAATGTGTATTTATGGATTAAAGGGTTAATATGTGAATATGTCCTTCCCGCCTTATCATTTATAGCTCTGAACAGGACAATTGGACTTATCTATTAAGCCAACAGTTTGTCATCATTAATTACCTGTTGTGTTAGACCTGTCTGTGTTGGAGTCTCCAGATCCACCACTGTGCTGATGGTAGCCTTGCGGTATGGGCCGGAACATCTGATCTGAGCTCTGCTGAAACAAACAGTCACTTTTACTAACACCTCTACGCCCACTTCCAAGTTTTCTACTTCTACTTCTAAACCTATTTTCTCCCCGTGTTCCTTTATGGAGACACAGGCAAACAATATAGACCATCAAGAGCACTGTATGCGGATGCTAATGCTCATCTGTTTGATTGTAGCCCTTGTAAAGGTGAACAAGTGGGTGAAGTTTCATAAACTTTGCATCAATAGTAAAGAAGTAAAAGGAACATTAAAGTTTCAAGAATGCAACGTGAACGCTGGACTTATACTTATTACGACAATAGCTTATTTTTTAAAAAACAAAATCAACTTTTTTTCCGAAAAACAAACCACCTAAAAACATGAATGATATCCATGGCAACATTAATGCTTCAGCAATATCTCGATTGGTTTCCTTTAAATTTCTCTTCAAAAATAGTCAAATTACATAATCAGGGTCCAAACTATTTGTTATTATGAGAAAATATAGTTGACAACAATTTGTTTTTGAATATGACAATTAAAACTTAACATGTCAAGAGTAATCTTTTAAACTCAAGAAAATACTGACTGGTTTTCTGCCATTCTGGGTCTGAGATTGGAGAAGTGTTGTTGTAGCATAAGGAGACACAGGGCCAGTCTGGTAGAAGGTTTTCATCTCGGGGTGGTTACCCATACCGTACCCAGTCTCTGTTTGATCCTCACCCTCATGCTGAGACTGTGACAACAGGGTGCTGAACTCCGGTGGTAAACCCGAGTCTGAAATCAGTGGTTTACATATTTATAGCCCGTTCATGCAAAAGATAAAATCCTTCAATGGTTAACCCATTCCCTCATATTGACGCCTCTGCAAAAGTCACCTGTTGAAACCATTGTGATAAATAGAGCATTTGCTCCAAGGAGTAAATGCTCTATTTATCACAATGGTTTGAAACTAAAAAATTCTAAGTTTCCTTTTCTGTAGTTAATGTTCCTTTTCGGTAGATTTATTCAGAGGTTGGATCTAAAAATAGCCTATGATGTAATGGGTTAAACCCATTACCTAAACCTAATGAATACTGATGTTATAATAAAATTACGGTACATGAGTTGTTATAATGGTACAATGTACATGAAAACAGGATTTTGTGAAGTTTGCAGAAACTGTACTATCACATCTATATAATTCAAGACCCTGATCTGATGGCTCCAATGACAGCCATCAGATCTAGGTCTACTGTTTGCAACGGCATCAGAAGAAAATTTTATCAAGTAAAAAGTTAACATACCTCCACTGTCTTGAAAGTTTCCATCCTTTGTATAACCCTTTCTCACAACATTGCCATTTCTGAAAAACAAATTTGACCAATGAAAGCATATCTACTATATCAACATTAAGTAATATTTATAAGCATACTCAACAATGAGTCAAATGACGAGTATTCAAAGTGGAACAGTCCTACAGTATTTAACTATAGAGTATATTCAGTATAACCCTTTCCTCCATAGGCTATTTTTAGACACAACCTCTTTGAATCAATCTACCGAAAAGGAACATTAATTTGAGAAAAGGATTTTTTAGAATTTTGTAGTTTGAAACCATTGTGATAAATAGAGCATTTGCTCCTATAGGAGCAAAATGCTCTATTTATCACAATGGTTTCATAAAGTGACTTTTACAGAGGCGTAGAAAGGTGTATTTATGGAGGAAAGGGATAAACGGCGTAACTCTGCAAACAGGTTTTGAATGACAAACAGTAGGAGCTGTCTGATCAGGGTCTGCTCTGTTTGCTTAAGAAATTATTATAGATATGGCTGTACAGTTTTTACTAATACCAAAACATCTGGTACACATGCACTATTATGAAATATCAGCTAATAAATATTAATGCAAAAACTGCAAAATCAGATCTATATTATTTCAAAGGAAAACATAGAAGACTCTTATTTGCACAAAAGCATTAAGAGGCATTCCTATTGTGTAAAGGGTTAAACCAACTACTTATCAAGGAAAGGTCTGGGTCTACACTGTTTATCTAGGTCCTTACTAAAGAGCACCATGCACAATTGGGTCATTACAACATACACACTTACCGTTCTTGGTTTTTCTGTCCTGGTCCAAGCCATTGTTCCTTCAGTTTTTTTGGCCTGTGTCGCCCAAAGCACAGCCATATAACCAGCAAGCACAGAGCTATCCAGAGCAGACAGCCAATAGCAATGATGGTCCCTATAAACCAGGGCTTCTTGGTAATGTCAGCTTCTTCAGGTCCACCTACCATAAATGTATACATGTAAATTGATAATGTCTGCATGAAATTCACATTCTCAAACTAACACATCAAAAACATTCTAAGACGTTTCAAATGAATTCTTTAATCCTTCCCATCAAATTAACATTTTTTCATGCCTTTTCTGAGTAGACCCAGATCAGACAGCTCCTGTAGGGTCTGCTCTGTTTGCTTATATATGAAGTTTAATGGATCTGATGCTACAGTTTTTGTATCAGCCAACAATTCCCTTTTGAAATTTTTAACTTATAAAAATTAAATCTAGAAGTTTGGGAAAGTGTGTCGAAGATTATAAAAATTAAGTTAGTGAATGATCAATTCATGCATAAAATTTTCATTAGGGAAAGGGTTCAACCTTAAATTTATTCCTAAAAGTTTGAAATGATATATCTTTTAACCCTTTATCTCATACAAATCCCTTTTCATGTCTTTGCAAAAAGAGAAGACCCAGATATAGGAGCTGTCTCAGTACAACTTACCCACAGAGAAGTTGGAGCTCCACTTGCCCAGGCCTTTTTCTGTGCGAGCTGCCATTGAGATGTGATAGTTAACTCCAGCCACCAGGTCGTCAATGACAACACTCTCTGTTGTTCCATTAGTGCTGCGACTACAGTTGTGAGTCCCATCTTCACTGAAACAGCTGATCTGGAAAACAAACACAATGACAAAAGTTAAAAGGTGTAAGGTAAAACCTCTCTTGTGTAAAAGTCTTACTCTAAGTCTTAACTCTTTCCCTCATAAAAGACACTTTTTCATGCCTTTACAAACAGAGTAGACCAAGATCAGATGGCTCTTGTAGGAGCTGTCTGATCAGGGCCTGCTCGGTTTGCTTGTGAAATTATGTTTACTAATACAAATAAATTGGGTGTGCATGTGTCATTTTTAAACTTCAGCTAATAAATATTATATTCACAATGTCATCAGGTCTTACATGAATATTCAACAGGGAAAGGACTAATGTATGATGAAGTAATGTAGAAAACTGATTAATTGAGGTATTTATATATACAACAACACCAAATAAGACATACCTTTTCTCATCTTTTAACCCATTACCTCATAGGCTATGTTTAGATACAGCCTCTTTTAATAAATCTACCAAAAAGGAGCGTTTACTAGAGAAAAGGAAAAGCTTATAATTTTGTAGTTTGAAACCATTGTGATAAATAGAGCATTTGCTCCTATAGGAGCAAATGCTCTATTTACCACAATGGTTTCACAAAGTGACTTTTACAGAGTCGTCAATATGAGGGAATGGGTTAAAGGTATACTGTCTGCCACTATTGTCAGAGCATATTTTTCTACAAATGGAATTTGATAGACCTATTTCTTAAGTTTCTAAAATGTTCCATCTTCCACATTTCATTAAAACTACTTTGTTCATGAATATTCAGTAGGTATTGAAATTTTGAATAAATAAAGAACAGGAAAATGGTTAAATAACATAATTCAAATACAAATAGTATGAATCTTCATGAGATACCTATTCATCAGATGTCTTATCTGGATCCAAACTTGTCGCAAAGGCAAATATAGACAACTAGTTACAACTTAGTTACAACTCATAGCATACCTGGTACCCAGTTATTTCGCCTTTCCTGTTCTCTATGCTTGGTGGTGCCCAGGACACCAGTACTGAAGTGTCATCCACTCTTTCAACTAAAACATCCCCAGGAGGGCTTGTGGGAACTGAAAAACAAAACAAAAATCAAATACCATAATAACCATAACCCCTTCATTGCTGAATTGTCAAATGGGCTATTCCCAAATTTAAACAGGTCAAGCTTACTCAAGGATTTTTTCAAGAAAAATGAAATATAACCAACAGCACATTCCGATCAGAGGACTCCTCTAGTAATTCTCTCATCTGGGTCTACACTGTGTGCTTAGGACATCAGTGACTCAATTCACAAACTGAAAAGGATAACTACTACAAAACACAATCTCTCCACATCCAATGGTTTGCAAACTTACCCTTTCCATGCATTAACCTTAAATTGTGTCTACTCAGTAGAACTATCTTAAAGATATGATTCTAACAGTATCTACTATTTGGGGTTTGGAGAAATTAAGTATTTTTCATCTGAAATGCTCCCCTTGTACGGAGCTCTAAATCCAGTGAACCTTCTTCACCAACCTGATTCTCCTGACTGTATCTTCCATGGTTGACTACAAGTTGACATTTTGTCTCTCCCTGTTGCCATAACACAGATCTCATAGTACTCATAGCTGTTAAGGCCAGTGATAATGTAAGTAACGGGCCGGTATGGGACTGTTTTTCTGATTGGGGTTCCATATCGCTGCTTCTGTCGGTCGCCCATGTACATGATATGACTGTATTGTACAATGAACCCATCCACAACACCCATCTCATCCTTCACCTGGAAGTTTACGAAAGTTAACATGAATTTGCTTTAGTTTTATAGATACACTATTTAGGAAAACATCTTAGCTCCTTACAGCCTCTACTTTCCATGACCATACATGTATATAAGAAGTAATAATGTCTTGAATAGTAACTAGATGAATTACTATATACAGTTAAACCCCACTAATGCGACCACCTGAAAGATGTATAATTCTGGGTGTTAGATGCAGGTGGTAGCTTACTGCAAGACAAAAGTAATGCAGAAAGCTCCTAGGAGCTTTCTGCATTACTTTTGTCCTGCATTAAGCAACCACCTGCTTATAAAGACACCCATGTTTATTCATTAAGTGGTCAAATTAGCGAGGTTCTACTGTAATGGCATATGAAAACAGGAACTTTTGGACATGGCAACAACTGTAGAATCAGATTTGTTGTTGAAATTCTCTGCTACACCCCGTCTTACCGATACTCATTAGTAAGTGTTGTTTTTTTTTATATATATCTCTGCTAAACCCTGTCTTAACTCTTTCCCTGTTCTACGTTTATTTCAAATTTGAATACCTACTGAATTTTCTTGGACAAATAAGTTATAATGAAATATGGAATGTGGAACATTTGTAGACATTTTAGAAAGTAAATAAAATCTTTCAAATTCCATTAGCAAACAGAGCGGACCCTGATCAGATGGCTCCTATAGGAGCCATCTGATCTGGGACTACTCTGTTTGCGCATGCATGAGAATGCGTTAATATGAGGGATAGGGTTAATGATACTCATCAGTATCACATGTATGGGGTAATGCTAACTACCAACAAGATAAGGTTTGGCTGACAAATGCTTTGGGTAGATCAGTATGCCTTTTAAATATATTCAGCTCTGATATACTGATTTATGGTACAGTTAAACCTCTCTATAACGGCCACTAAATTACATCAAATATTTTGTGTTAAAGGCAGGTGGCCGCTTTAAGCAAGGTGAAAGTAAAACAGAACGCTCCTATAGGAGCGTTCTGTTTTACTTTCACCTTGCTTTAAGCAGCCACCTGCCCTAAATACCAACTAATTAACATAATTTAATGTTCGTTATAAGAGAGGTTTTACTGTATATTTTGTTGAAATGGGATCCCAAACTGACATCTTACCTGCCACTTGATCCTGATTGCACTGGAATTGATTGTCTCCACTTTGACCAGTTTGACATCCACCTTTTTCAGCTTCTTCTCCAACTGCTCTGCAGGTAATGTAATCTGGGGCTTAGGGACAAGATAGTCCCCCTTGTCTGAAATAGATATAAGTTATTTCAAATATTTCTCTCCCAGAATAAATGAGAAACTAAGACAGAAACTATACTTTATTTCTCTTAACCCATTCCCGCATATTGACGCTTCTGTAAAAGTCACTCTATGAAACCATTGTGATAAATAGAGCATTTGCTCCTGTGGAGCAAATGCTCTATTTATCACAATGGTTTCAAAACTACTTAATTCTGAAAATTTCCTTTTCTCTAGTTAATGCTCCTTTTTGGTAGATTTAATCAAAGAGGTTAGGTCTAAAAATAGCCTAAGTGGGAATGGGTTAAGACAAATTTTTGTTTCCCACATTCATATACCATGACCAGTACATTGTATACATTCATAGAGACATAACCCATGACAGTAAATTGTATACCGTATTTTTCGTTTCCACTTCATGAACAAAGATAAGGTATATAATAGACTGGATCCTTATCATTAATTAATTAAATGATTTCAATTCATAAATTTGAAAAGACATCAATATATACTCCAGTTATGCTTCACTCTACTCACCCAAAGTTCTAACAAGATCAGAAAGTGGACTGGGTCCACCAGTTCCATAATTGTTCTTTGCCCGCACCAGGAAAACGTATGTGGTGTTTGGAAGCAGTCCATCTACAGTTACATCCGTGGAGGTGTAGGAGTCGCCAGCAACTTCCCAGGTCTGAGGTAATAAAAACAGTTGTTTCGAAATGGGATAACATCTCAGAGAGCATTTAACCCTATATACAGTGAAACCTGTAAGTGACCATTTATTGACTGAATATAAGATTTTTAAAAAGCAAGTACTTTCTTAATAATGTTGGGCAAAAGTAATGCAGAAAGCTCCTAAAGGACCTGAATTAAGCTACCCATTTCCTTGATCATCCAGAATCAGACTTATTCTTATTGGTTGCTAAACCTTTTACTCCATACAGACGCCTTTTGACCCTTTTGCAGAGTGGGCTGAGATCAGATAGCTCTTGTAGGAACCGTCTGATCAGGGTCTGCCCTGTTTGTTTATAGATTATATCAGATCTGATCGTATACTATCTGGCAAAGATATGTATTCACTTGCTTTATATAAAATAATTAATGAATATTCATAATTGGTGGAGTCTGTCATGAATATTCAATGAGTAAAGGTTTCTCCAAGTCTCCCATCTCACTGTCAAAAAGTCTCCTGTTAACCCATTACCTCATAGGCTATTTTTAGATACAAGCTCTTTGAATAAATCTACCGAAAAGGAGCATTAACTAGAGAAAATGACACATTTAGAATTAGTAGTTTGAAACCACTGTGATAAATAGTGACTTTTACAGAGTCGTCAAAAAACGTCAATGTGAGGGAAAGGGTTAATATGCCATTATTTATATTAATCTAATTTATATTCATGATGTCATTATTTCTAACATGAATATTCATGAAATAAAATCTTAAAGAATACATGGGTGCCATGGTCCAACATTTACCTCTGAGGATCCATATCCAAAGTATTCTATTTGATAGGAACTAATGGGGGACATTCCTGTGTTCCGCAACTGTTGCCATGACAACCTGACAGTTGTGTTTGTGACATCACTGACTGATGGCTTCTCTGGGGCACCAGGAAACATGGTAAGGTCTGGTGGAGACTGTCTTGGTTCTGATGCACTTAAACTTTGTGCTGCAAATAGGTATAAAATGAAAGTCAAAAACATAAGTAAATGTCAGCAACTGATATCTTTACCATGATAGAAGAAAATTAATGTAGGTTCTAGAAAATTAATATGGTTAAATACTGCCGTTTTATTATTTAAACAGAGATTCTGATTTCTATAGAAAAGTTCCATCAAATATATATCTGCACTATGAATTCCTGTTAAACTAACTTTTCCCTTGATATGTGTGAACTGAGTATATAAGACCTTCACTGACAGTGTAGATCCAGATCAAAGAACCCCCTGGTCATGGTCTGCACTGTGACAAGACATGAAAAACATTTCCTTCAGTGATAACTTTTTTTTATATATTTCTTTGTTTAATTATATATATTAGGCATATAAGGGTTCATATTTTCAATAATGTAATTTTAAAATTTAAGTCAATTTCTCTCTATATATCATTGATGAGTTTGGTATATATCTATCCAGGATATCCCTAGAGTAGAGAACTACTTACATCCTACAATAAGAGTAGCTTCTAGAGTTGTCTCCCCTGCCTCACTCACTGCTTTGCAGGTGTACTTCCCAGTGTCGGATATTTTCAAGCCTGTGGGCAAAAAAACAAAATGATTCTTTAATAATTAACTGTTTGCCTCACAGAGATGCCTTATGATGCTTTTGCGAACAGAGAAGACCCCAATCAGATGGCTCCTGTAGGATCAGTTTTTATTGCAATTTATTTCAATGGCTCCTGTAGGATCAGTTATTATTTATTGCAATTTATTTCAAACTGCCTTACAAAAATATCCCTTTATTGATAATGAGGCTTCTTGATGCATTTGCAAACAGAGTAGACCCAGGTTTCTGATCTGTTTGCTTATGAAATAATCTAAATCTCATTCTACAGTTTCTATCATGGACTAAACTTGCAAATTTCCAGAGTTGCTGTACTTACTGGAAATCTGTAATGTTCCAGAATCCAGCAGCGTGTAGCGCGCATCCGTCATTTGCAATGGACGTCCATGTTTCAACCAGCGTATCATTGGTTGGGGACTTCCGGTTGCCTGGCAGCGCAAGAGTGCCACACCGTCCTGTTGCAGGGTCTGGTTCTGGGGTCCAAATCTTATAACTGGGGGCGGTCTGAAGTCGTTCTCTGGAAAAATAACTTCACTGTCTGCTGAAACGTGTGAGAGAGAAACAAAGTGGGTTAGGAGAATAGAGGGTGCATGCTGGGTATTAACAGTGAACAATTGACCATATCTTTGTCAAGGCCTAAATGATTCTAAATCAGTAATTTACCCTTTCCTTGTTCTATATTTATTTCAAATTTCAATACCTACTGAATAATATTCATGGATAATTTGATTATAATGAATTATGAAACATTTTAGAAAGTAAAGAAACAGATCTATCAAAATTCCATTGGCAAACAGAGCAGACCCTGATCAGACGGGTCCTATAGGAGCTGTCTGATCTGGGTCTACTCTGTTTGCAAATGAGTGAAAACATGTTTATATGAAGGAAAGGTTATTTTTTTACTGCCTAAGTCGCTGCAATGGGTGAACTTGTGATCAACTTTGCAAACAGCTTAGATCCTGATGAGATGCCAAGTAACACAATCTCTCATCAGGATCTAATCTGTTCCAACACACCACGTTTAGTTTTAGAAGCAATTGAAGGAAAGTTCTTCCTGACAGATGACAATGGGTGCAGATGAAACTTATTCGGTGCCAAAAGAGATCAAAGAGTAAAAGTCCATCACCCTTCACCCGATAAATATGCCTTTGCAAACAGAGTTGACCCAGATCAGATGGCTCCTATAGGAGCAGTCTGATGAGGGTCTGCTCTATTTGCTAATAGAATTTCAAAGATCTGTGCTCTGCAAACTGTCAGCTTCAATTTTAATTTTTGAATTTTCTCCCAACAATCAAAGCAGCAAACAATTTCAATCCTGATGAAACACCGTTTGTTTGTGTCTCATCTGGATCCAAATTGTTGCATAGGTGATCACAGATTTTGCCAAAAGTTATCAGGCAAGCACTTAGTGTCTCTGAATTACAATGATATGGTCAAACAAACAAGCAAAAACACAACAATAGTGCACAGTGCATATAGCAAGCCCTTTGAATGCCAGAAATGAGTCAACCCTTTCCTCCATAAATACGCCTTTATACGCCTCAGTAAAAGTCACTTTATGAAACCATTGTGATAAATAGAGCATTTTGCTCCTATAGGAGCAAATGCTCTATTTATCACAATGGTTTCAAACTACAAAATTCTAAAATTTTCCTTTTCTCTAGTTAACGCTCCTTTTGGGTAGATTTATTCAAAGAGGTTTGATCTAAAATTAGCCTATAGAGGAAAGGGTTAAAACTTAAGACCCTTTGCAAACAGTGTATATCCAGATCAGAAAGCTCCCGGAGGAGCGGTTTGATCAGTGTCTGCACTGTTTGATATTCTAATTCTTTCTACTAAAATGGACTCAAATCCATAAGCTATGACAAACCATTCTGCTTTGAAAATTCAGCATTCAAAGAGTTATATAAGTGTGTGAAAGTAAACCCTTTACTCCATAAATACACCTTTCTAGGCCTTTGCAAAGAGAGTAGATCCCGATCAGATGGCTCCTGTAGGAGCTGTCTGATCAGAGTCTACTCTGTTTGTTTGTATAAACAGATTTGATTCTAGTTTTCTGCCATGGCCAAAAAACTTCCTGTGTTCATGTTATTATAACAATTAACCCATTACCTCATAGGCTATTTTTAGATCCTACCTCTGAATAAATCTTCAAAAAAAGGAGCATTTACTAGAGAAAATGAAAATTTCAGAATTGTGTTGTTTTGAAACCATTGTGATAAATAGAGCATTTGCTCCATAGGAGCAAATGCTCTATTTATCACAATGGTTTCAAAAAGTGACTTTTATAGATCAATATGAGGGAATGGGTTCTAATATCCATGATGTCGTTATGTTTTACATGAATATTGATGGAGTAAAGAGTTAAAAGAACTCGAGAACAGAGAACAGTTGTGAATCACTTTTCTAATCCTTTGCCTCATACAATCACCTTTTAATGCTTTTGCAAACACAGTAGACACCGATCAGATAACTCCAGTAGGAGTTGTCTGATTAGGTTCTGCTCTGTTTGCTTGTGGAATTAAATAGATCTGATTCTAATTTCTGTCATAGCCAAAAGTCCCTGTGTTTGTATTATATACTATTTTAAAAATTCAGCTAATACATTGTCATGATGCTATTACATGTACTTCTTACATGAATATTCATGAGGTAAAAAGTTGAGAAAAGTGCAAGAACAGTGAAAAGACAGAAAATAATCAGCTGAGGAAATAAATACAGTAAAACCTCTCTAAACCGGAATTCTAGTAGAGAAGAAATTAGATCCTTTAGGCAGGTGGCTGCTTAATGCAGGGTGAAAGTCATGCAGAAAGCTCCTATGAGCTTTCTGCATGACTTTCACCCTGCATTAAGCTGCCACCTGTCTCCGAGACCAATATTTAATGTCCAGTTTAGAGTGGTTTTACTGTACATTGTGCAATACTGAAAGCTTCAGAAAACAGTGAACCATTGTGCAAGAAACAATGAAATAGAATCCATCCAGGGTTACACAACAGAATGAATTCAAAGGATAATGAAAGTTATTTTGGAACACAGAATGACGAAATAATACACCATACAAAGTGAATGATATGAAACATTTTACAACGAAGAATGAAAGAATCTGAAAAAAATAATAATATGATAAAATGAAGTAAAAGAGACATGATTTTTACAACACAGAAATTCACTATAAAGTGTAGGATACAAGTAATGCACTATAAAGTCTAGGATACAAGTAATCTGACAATCACACAGCCCATTAGGACCCATCATCTTATGCTTATTTACTGCAAAACATTGTCCCATCTTATGCTTATTTACTGCAAATTATTATCCTCTGCAAAATTTATAGTCTGCTACAATTTTGTTTGTTGAAACCTTTTAAAGCTGAAATTTCAGACTACATGTATTTCAAAAGCTTCCCTTGAATGATTCAAGGATTTTTAAAGAAATGGGTAACAATACAAACAGTGCAGACCCTGATGAAAGGGCTCATCTAGGAAACCTCTCCTCTGGGTCTACGCTGTTTGCAAACAACATTAGTGACTGAAATGGTTAACCCATTCCCTCATATTAACGCCTTTTGACGCCTCTGTAAATGCCACTTTTTTAAACCATTGTGATAAATAGAGCATTTGCTCCATAGGAGCAAATGCTCTATTTATCACAATGGTTTCATAACTACACAATTCTGAAATTTTCCTTTTCTCTAGTGAATGCTCCTTTTCGGTAGATTTATTCAAAGAGGTTGGGTCTAAAAATAGCCTATGAGGTAATGGGTTAAATAATACAGATGAGATGTCTAGCAAACTGGAGATCTCATCAGATTCCAAGCGATTTGACATTCTAGTCATGTTTTCGAAAAGGAATACAAAATAAATCAAACATGACAACTGTAGTAGACAAAATTGTCTGTGGATTACAATTTACCCAGCAGGCAAAAGATTAAGTAGCTTGATGAATTAGAAACAACAGACTGCTTGGAGAGGTAGCTTGCGAGCACTTGGTTTCATGGTGGTTTTTAACACGTTGTGCAAGTCTGCATACTTAAACCCATTGAGATTCTGCACTTAAGCTAATACATATGAATAGTTTCCACAGTTCTTTGTTGTTCTTATTCTCTTTACATGCTAATTCTCCTTAACCCTTTCCCTGTTGAAGATTCAAGTAAGAAATAATGACATCATGGATATTTAGTACCTCAGTTTTTAAAATGACATAAGTACCCTGGATGTTTTGGTGGTGGTAGAAATTGTAGAGCAAGATGTACTATATTTTGATAAGCAAACAGAGCAAACCCTGATCAAATGGTTCCTAAAGGAGCCATTTGATCTGGATCTACTCTGTTTGCAAGGGCATAGAAAAGCGTTAATATGAATGAAAGGGTTAACCCTTTGAATGGCGAATCTTCAAAGTAGTCTAGCTCATCAATATTTAACAAAAGAATCTATTCTGTATGAAAGGCTTAACCCTTTCCCTATCCAATATTCATGCAAGAAAAAAAGACAAAATGAATATTTATAAGTTGAATTTTATTCACAGATTTGTCAATGGCTTGCTTTTTAAAAGGTGGATATTTTAACCCGTTCCTTGTTGAGTATTCGTATTCAAGTAAGAAACAATGACATCATGAATATCTATTTGCTGACTTTATAATGGCATGCAGTAAAAACTGAAAACTACAAAATTTTAGTAATGAGGAATTTATGTCTTTGTAGGCAGGTGGCTGCTTAATGCAGGGTGAAAGTCATGCAGAAAGCTCCTCGAGGAGCTTTCTGCATGACTTTCACCCTGCATTAAGCTGCCACCTGTGTTAAAGAACAATAATGGAATGGAACATACATGTATTTGAGTGTTTGTAGTATCCAGTCTTGGTGTAATTAGGGTGCAGAAAATTACAGCCAAGTACTTCTCCAAGTTTTGTGTTTCATCTGAAACGTTTGCTGTTGAAAAATCAACATGCGCCTGCAACATATTGGGATTGGGATTTAAAAAACAATAATGAGGTGTAATCAACTATTTTGTTTTGAAAGAAGTAGATTCCTGAAAATAATTAGCTCGGCTAACGTCGCCTATATTCAAATGATTAGCTAATCGAGGAAAAGCAGCTGTCCTGGTCCTTCATGTCTTAACCTTTAACCTGCTGAATTATTAAAACTGGCTCCTCCCTTTCTGAATATAAATAAAATAAAAACTTGTATCAAACTTTAGCACTGAAGAAAACAGGGCAGATCCTGATCAAAGGGCTTCCTTAGGAGTCCTTTGATCTGGGTCTATTCTGTTTGCAAAGGTCTTAAATAATTGGTTCCCACACTGGATAAATGTTAATCTATATCCGATTCATTCAGGGTTTTGAGAAATACACTTTACAAACCAAGAAGAACCAGATCAGATCAGATGGCCCCTGTAGGAGCCATCTGATCAGAGAGTCTCATTCCTTGAGGAAGCCTCTGATCAGGGTCTGCACTTTTTGTCATTCATTCAAAATGTTCTAGCAAATTCAAGCTTGGGACTCTATGGTTAAATGTGGCTGTGCCATTCCACTTTGAATATCCAGCATTCAGAGGGCTTAGATTTACATTTCATACACACTGTACAGAAATTAAACTCCAAAGTTGTCTTGTTAAAATGTTTTAACTTTTAAAAAGCTGAACTTCTGTGTTAATTTCATTCCAAATTCAAGTTTGTTTCAGTTTAATGACGCAAAATATTCATGAGTACAGATTAAAGTTTCCTCCAATTGGAATAAAAACATCGAATTTGCATTTTCTGATAGAACCATTATTCAGGAGAAATTCCTTCCTTTTTGACGCTTAAAATGCTGAATTGTCAAAGTGGAATAGTCTCTCAATGTTTAAAAGTACAGCTCATTTGATAAAACAGGTAAATGTTTTTGTAAATGGCAAACAGCATAGATCCTGAACAAACAGCTCCCCCAAGGAACCCTCTGATCTGGATTTACAGTTGGTAATTACCAGCTATCTTTTCCCTGCATTTGAAAAGCCAATTTAACTCTTACTTTGCGGGACACGAGTCACTAATGTTCTTTCCAAACAGTGTAGACCCAGATGAGAGGGCTCCTAGAGGAGCCCTCTCATCAGGGTCTGCACTGTTTGTCTTGTTACACTTTTCTTAAGAAAAAAATCCCATAATATTCACCGTAAGCTTGACCTGTTTGAATTTTGGAATACTCCATTTGAAATTCAGTGTTGTAAGGGTTAAAAAGCTGGATGTTATGGAAGGCTCTTCTGTGTGAATAAAGAACCCAGACCGTTTATTCTGATGATGAACATTTCCTTGGCTAGAAATTCATAAAGGAGTTTTCAGATAAACCACATATTGCCAATTCCATTTATATTGTTTTTGTTACTTAATCTTTTATCTGATGAAAATTCAATGTAAGAAATAATGAATAATCATGAATATTAATGAGATCAATATAACTATAAAGACTGAACATCTCAATCATCTCATCTGGATCAAGCTCTTCACATATTAAAATTCACCATTCATAGTGAGAGTTACTGAATTTCAGATGGAAGGATAGCAATGTTCTATTTACCACAGAAATTATCAAATGTTCTTACACAAGAATATATCAACCGGATGTTGCCATTGCCGTATTTTAGAATTTAGGATAATTTTCAGTTATACTATCTTTTGTAAGACGGGCCCCAGATCTATGGCATCTGACAATATGTTTATCAAGGTACTATTATATAAGATTTAACTCTTTAAGATTTAAAGACTGTTTTGGACAAATCTGTGATCACCTTTGCAATAGTATGATCCACTGGGGATTCCCAGTAAATTGGTGTCTACACTGTATGCAAATGCAGCTATAGTTGTGACTGGCCGACTATGGATTAACCCATTACCTCATAGGCTATTTTTAGATACCTCTTTGAATAAATCTACTGAAAAGGAGCATTAACTAGAGAAAAGGATTTTTTTTTTAGAATTTTGTAGTTTGAAACCATTGTGATAAATAGAGCATTTACTCCTATAGGAGCAAATGCTCTATTTATCACAATGGTTTCAACAGGTGAATTTTACAGAGGCGTAGAAAGGCGTATTTATGGAGGAAAGGATTAATACATAAAGGTATAAAAAAAAATTGCAGACCACACTACATTGCAGCAGCAAAGCTAAGGGAGAAGATCCTAAAATAGTTGATTCAAAAAGATTGTTATGACAAAGCAAGCCATTATTTGAAATTCCTAGGGGGGAAAATGTACAAAATTCTGTCGAGCCTGGAATATTCGCATCCAAATTACGTAAGCAAAAACTGTTACAGTTTCTGTAAACACAACGTTGGGTATTACTTCCACCAATATCAGCAACACAAAGAGAAGAACAATAATATATACAATAGCCCAGCTTAATCTAAACAAAGTGATGAATGAACAAAATGAATCTGTGAGACTACAAAGGATGCTGTATTTACTCTTAAAATAATATTTTTTTATGCCACCCAATCGTGAACCTGTTAACCCTTTCCTCCATAGGCTATTTTTAGATCCAACCTCTTTGAATAAATCTACCAAAACCGAGCATTAACTAGAGAAAAGGATTTTTTTTTAGAATTTTGTAGTTTTAAACCATTGTGATAAATAGAGCATTTGGTTTCAAGAAGTGGTTATTACAGAGGTGTGGAAAGGCGTATTTATGGAGGAAAGGGTTAAAGTCAATACTATTTGCCCAAGTTTGTCTGGTTGAAGATTTAGAATAATTTTGGTAAACAACATATGGATTTGAAATACAAGGAAATTAATTATGTTTAGTGCATTGCCAAAAATAAATGACACATAGTTACTATGACAACACTTAGCAAAAGAATAATCTATACTCCAAACAATTAACAACATAGTTTGTCTAAACCTTTACCTGATAGAGAGACAAATTTGGGTATTTTTGCAAACAGAGTAGACCCAGATCAAATGGCTCCTGCAAGAGTCGTTTGAACAGAGTCTGCTCTGTTTGTTATGGAATTATACTGATCTTATTCTACAGTTTCTGCCATGGACAAAACAACTGTCCATATGCTATTATAAAAATTCAGCTAATAAGTATTCATGATATCATTATAAATTTTCTTACATGAATATTCACCAGGTAAAGGGTTAACATACAACATTGGGAGATATACAGTAAAACCTCTCTATAATGACCATTACAGTGTGTTAATTAGTTGGTATTAAAGGCAGGTGGCTGCTTAAAGCAAGGTGAAAGTAAAACAGAATGCTCCTATAGGAGTGTTTTGTTTTACCTTCACCTTGCTTTAAGCAGCCACCTGCCTTTAATACAAAATACTTGATGTAATTAAGTGGTCGTTAAAGAGAGGTTGTACTGTATTTACTATAATTACAAATTTACACATGCAGATGCCAATGCTCATCTGTCAAGAAAACCAATAATAATATTTTAACTCTTTGCACTCTAGCAGGGAAACTGTGATTACCCACTTTGATCATATTGTTGCAATGAAATAAGAGAAATTATATTTTAAGATGACAATTGATGCTGATGAAAATTTGCTTAATGTGCAAAGAGTTAAAGACAATAACTCTTTAAATATGCATGATATAGTTATAGTAATGGCCCATTTCCAATTGTAGCCGTTGTGATGGTGAACAGGAGAAGATGTTCGATAGGTAAAGCTGTACCGATATCTATAGCTGTAACAAAATGTCATAGATTTTGCATAATAACATGTATGTAGATCCTGATCAACTTGCTCCTTCAAGATTTGCTTCAGTTTATCTCACTGAATATTTTACATAGTTACGGTAACCAGTTTAACTTTTTCCCTGTTGCGTATTCATGTAAAAAATAATGACATCATGAATATTAATAACATTATTGTTTATAATGGCATAATTATAAACACAGGATATTTTTGCTCATGCAGAAACTGTAGAATTAGATCTATACTACACCATAAGCAAACAGATCAGACCCTGATCAGATGGCTCCTATATGATCTGGGCCTACTCTGTTTGCAAAGGCATTAAAAGGTTTTTATATGAGGGAAAAAGATAAAACTTCAAATTCTGTACATGCTAGTAATAAATTCTGGGCAAGCAATGCAGACCAATACAGAATCCCATAAGCTTAGCCTCTCAACAGGAACCAAACTGTTTGCACACTGTTGTATCAATATAAAGGAAAAATTACAGCAGCATATAGATTTTCAATATTACTCATTTTTTCTAGTTTCTCTGTAAATATGTATATGTTTAGGCTGTCTTTTGATTATATAATCTCTTACCTCTGACGGTTATGGTAGCTACAGATCGGGCATCGCCCTTGGAGCTAATAGCCTGACACAGATATTCCCCCTCATCCTTTTTCTTGACCTTCTCAATACGTAGGGTACCATCCTCATCTACAGACAACCTCCGCTGCTGCTGGTTCACGAACAACAATTGCTGAAATAACAACACAGTAGAACAAGTCTTCAAGCAACCATTATTAAAAGGTCTAAATCTTGGTCTTCAAGACATGTAGTAGCTTAATGCAGGTCAGAAATAATGAAGATGCTCCTATCTGCATTACTTCTGCCCTACATTTAGCAACCATCTGCTTTTAATCCTTTCCTCCATAAATACACCTTTCTATGCCTCTGTAAAAGTCACTTTATGAAACCATTGTGATAAATATTCCTATAGGAGCAAAGGCTCTATTTATCACGATGGTTCTAAATTACAAAATTCTAAATTTTCCTTTTCTCTAGTTAGTGCTCCTTTTCAGTAGATTTATTCAAAGAGGTTGTGTCAAAAAATAGCCTATGGAGAAAAGGGTTAAGACTGCCATGTTCAATAAATGAATGTAAATGACTTTTGAATACAGAAAGTTTTGGCCATAGCAGGAACGGTAGAATCAGATCTATATAATTACATTAGCAAATAGAGTAGACCCTGATCAGATGGCTAAAACAGGAGCCATCTGATCTGATCTGATTCCACTCTGCTTGCAAAGACATCTCAGGTAAAGGGTTATCAATGAGTCTCAACATGCAAATACTCAGTTGAAACAAATGATTTGAATGACCGTGTCATAATTAGACTCCTGTCTGTACCTGATCATTTGTCTTCCAGACCACAGTGGGTGGGGGATTGCCTTCTGCCGAACATTGTAGTGAGACTGTACGCCCTGCAGCTACTGTTTGGTCCCTGGGTCGCACCAAAAAAGTGGGAGTGTCTGAAACAATACAATGGATTAAATACAAATTCAATAAAATGGCCTTCTCTCTCCGATGTTAACCCTTTAAACCATGAATATTCATACAAGAAATAATGACATCAAGAACATTAATTGAATAACTTTTAAGTTTTAAAATGATACATGAACAAGAACAATATTTGGCCATGTCGGATAATGTAGTCAGTTCTATATAATTCCTTAAGCAAACAGCAGACCCTACAGGAGCCATCCCATCTGGGTCTACTCTACTATGGTGTAAAAAGTCATTTATATGAAGGAAAGGTTTAAAATAGATTGACATAGAAGCAAATAGTGTACAAATAGATCAAACAGTCCCTTTATGAGATGTTTGATCTGGGTCTGCACTATTTGCATAATTATTAAAGTTTGTCTTTTTAAACGCTAAGGGTAATTACAGTACTTATTTTCCATATCGAACCATGGTAACATGTGTATTGAAATATCAAAAATCTCATTTCTTTTGCAAAACCCTTTCTTTTTTTCACTCATTAGAGGCAATAAATATATACATTAATAAAAACCTTTCCCTTAGAACAACTGGGATGACATCTCTAGACTGTGAGCGATATGACTAATACTCACATTCTACTTTCAGATGGGCTACCGCCTCTACAGATCCTGCCTCATTCTTGGCTGTGCACACATAGACACCTGCGTCGCTGGCCTGTACATTCTCTATCCTCAGTGTTCCACCAGGCAGATTCCTCCATCTACAACCAATATATACCAGGCTACAGATATCACAGCCAAAGTATATACCAGGCTACAGATATCACAGCCAAAGGGAAAATGGGTATGCTGAACATTTTGCAAACAATAGTTTCTTCATTTCCTCACCAAACCCATAGTTGTAACAACTAATTGAATATTAATTAATCTATATCTTTGTACCAAACATAGATAATAAGTAAATTTGTTGCAATGGTACAGAGAATCAGATCTGTAATATGATAGGCTTTTACAGGAACTGTCTGATCTGGGTCTACTCTATTTGCAAAGGCATTAAAAGGTGTATCTATGAGGGAAATGGTTAAGTAGACTTTTGTATCTGACACAACCCTTTATCCGGAGCTTTGCTTATATACAAATGAGTTTCAAACATAACTAAGGATATAGCAAATAGTTCAGACCAAGACCAGGAGTAGTATCTACACTGTAGAGTGAGTGAACAGAAAGATGTTGAATGTATCTCACGACAGAGAAGAACTTGATTACATGCCAAGTATTCAGTGTGATGGCTGATGCGTCTTGATAAGATGCTTAAACATAACATTCTCCGACAATGATTTCATTATTTCTCCTTCAAACCATAATTATGTTGTGACCACTTGTTTGAATCACCTCGATGAGAGAACTTTAACAACTTTGATGGAAAACTAAGGGTTACAACATTTTTGTATACTTCCATGTCACGGTCTCTGTCTGTTTGCAAGATACGAATGCCCTTTTCATTACTGCGTAACCCAAAGAGCAACAGAACTAAGGGTTCAATTTGGATGATAAAAAGTGTGATACTAGTAGATAAGTATCTCCTTGCTTTGTAGACAGTACAAAATGTTCACTTTGAATAGAGCTATGAATCTAAAGGATTTCTAGAAACGTGTTACACTGACTTTTTCTGGTTTGATGGTCCTCCCTCTCTACTCCAGCTCCACTTTACCAAAGGATCATTGTTGATACCACAGTGAAACTCTACCATCTCACCCTCATCAGCAGTCACGTCCTCAGGATACTTTGTGATCTCTGGCATCTCTGAAACACCGACAAAAACTCAGCTCATGAAACATAGAAATGAATACAAATACAGACAAACTGACAAATGAAAGAAAGGCCAGGGTGAATTTACTACCTAAGAACTGCAAGCATCATAAACATAGGGGACATCAGTCCACAGCGTACACCCAGATCAATTGTGTGCCACATTTGCATGGTCAAGGTCTCTACTGTTATTCATCAGAATTAACACTTTCCCTATTGAATATTCATGTAAGAAATAATAACACCATGAATATTACATAGCTTATTTTTTTATTTTTATAATCACATGGACAAAAGAAATTTTGGCAACATTTTGACAGCAGATACTGTAGAATCACATCTATATTATTTCATAAGCAAACAGAGCAGACACAGAATAGGGAAAGGGTTAACAGCTGTGTAAGAGTAAACACTGATCAGAATGTGAAAAAAATCTTATCTTTACCATGAACTGTAAGATGGGCCACGCTGCTTTTCCGTACTCCTGCCTTATTCGTGGCAATGCAGACATATTCCCCAGCATCCAGAGTAGTCAGTTGGGAGATGACCAAGTCGCCATCCTCTTGCAGCTGAATGCGATCATTCGGTTTGACCAGTCCACTATTGTGCTGCCATGTGACCTCTGGCTTTGGCTCTCCACGTGGAGGTTTACAGTGAAGTATGGCTGTGGAGTGGACAGATTTGGTCGTATCAACTGGTTCTTGACGAAAGTCATCCCGAAGCACTGTAAAATAATGTAGATCAATATTAACCCCTTTGAATATGGGAAACAAATGCACTGTTATTTGAAAACAGTGTAGACCTACATATACAGTCTGCACTATTTGTCATTCAAATTCCTCTAACAATTTTTACATTTTCATATTGTATGGACTCTACCAATAAACAATGATGGACTATTCCACTCTGTTAACCCATTACCTCATAGGCTATTTTTAGATACAACCTCTTTGAATAAATCTACTGAAAAGGAGCATTTACTAGAGAAAAGGAAAATCTTAGAATTTTGTAGTTTGAAACCATTGTGATAAATAGAGCATTTGCTCCTATAGGAGCAAATGCTCTATTTATCACAATGGTTTCATAAAGTGACTTTTACAGTCGTCAAAAGACATCGATATGAGGGAATGGGTTAATACAGCATTGAAAGGGTTAATGTATTTTGTTCAAGTAAAGTTGCAAAAAGTGAAACGAATTTGTGATTTGGATATGTTCATGCAATAAATGATGTATTGTATTTTCCCTCATAAATACCCATTGGGAGCATTACATCTTGCCAAAGGGGACATTTAAATATGTTTTATGATTATTTTTGTCTTTAGTTGTTTGCTGAACTTCTATAAGAACTAAGAACGTTTTTGTCATTGCAGAAGCTGTAAAGTTAAATCTATATAATTTCATAAGCAAACAGAGCAGATCCTTATCGGACAGCTTCTAAAGAAGTCTATTCTGTTTGAAAAGGTGTCTCCATCAGATAAACGTTTGGTCTACTTTGTTTGCAAAGGCATTTAACCCATTCCCTCCATTCCCATTTTCTACCAAAAAGGCGCATTATCTAGAGAAAAGGAATTTTTTTTTTTAATTTTGTAGTTCTGAAACCACTGTGATAAATAGAGCATTTGCTCCTTAGGAGCAAATGCTCTATTTATCACAATGGTTTCAAAAAGTGACTTTTACAGAGGCGTAGAAAGGCATATTTATGGAGGAAAGGGTTAATATGAGGGTGTGAAACATTATCCCATAGGAATGTGTTTTGCATCAGAGGCATTGATAAGATGGGTACACAAATCAAGACATTTTTTCAAGAAAAGCTCTTTCATTTCTCCTCCAAACCTTGTGTTGTGTGACCACTCTTTAGAATTGTCTTGAAGAGACAATAGTAAAGAGTAGTCACAACATAGGGTTTGGTGGAGAAATGACAATTTTCAAACTTGAAATATGCCGCTTATCTATCTATGCCTCTGTCTTGAATGCTGTGGGCGGGTATAAATTTTTGAAAAGTCACTACCGTATGAACTCTTAATCTTCGGATGCTTAATCTCCCCTCTGAAGAATCAGATCTATAGAATCCTGATCCTGTGGTTCCTACAGGAACAGTTTGATCTGGGTCTAGGCATATTTATGGAATAAATGGCTAAACGGAATATAAATAGTGAAATCCCTATACAAACTATTTCTTCACCACCAGTGTGAGGTGGGTCTGCACTTTTTTGTCTATGTTTGTCTGTCCAAATGTTTAGGTTAACCTTTTCCTCCATAGGTTATTTTAGACCCAACCTCTTTGAATGAATCTACCTAAAAGGAGCATTTACTAGGGAAAAGTAAAATTTTAGAATTTTGTTTGAAACCATTGTGATAAATAGTGCATTTGCTCCTATAGGAGCAAATACTCTATTTATCACAATGGTTTCAAGTTGTGACTTTTACGTAGAAAGGCGTATTTATGGAGGAAAGGGTTCATTAGGTTAGAGACACACCTTGAAGAGTTACAAGATGATCACAGAAAAAAGGCAATGGGGCTATGGATTTTAAAACATGCTATTCCAACATGAAAGGAGGATAAAACATAAAACATAAACATTCTACTTATTTAAGAAGCAGTTCAGAGGTCTAACCCTTTCCTTGACAAATATTCATGAAAGAAATAAATACACAATGTTTATTAGCTGATTTTTTATAATGGGCTATGAACACAGGAGTTTTGGGTATTGGTAGAACATGTAAAATCAGATCTGTATAACTTCATGAGCAAACAGGGCAGACCCTGATCAGATAGGTCCGTCTGATCTGGGTCTGGTCTGTTTGCAATGTCATGGTAAGGCTTTTACATGAAGGAAAGGGTTAACCCTTTATATGCAGAAAACAAATGTATCAGTCATTGTATTGTTATGGCAAACAGTGTAGACCCTGATCAGACATATCCTACAGGAACCAACTGATATGGGTCTACTCTGTTTGCAAAGGCATTAAAAGGCATAACTATGGAGTGAAGGTTTATCATGGAACCCCAGGTAACAACTACATGCCCAAATCCCTTTTAACCCTTTCCCTCATATAAACGTGTTTTCACGCGTTTGCAAACAGAGTAGACCCAGATCAGACGGCTCCTGGAGGAGCCGTCTGATCAGGGTCTACTCTGTTTGCTAATAGAATTTGATAGATCTGTTTCTTTGCTTTCTAAAATGTCCACAATGTTCCATATTTCTTTATAACCATTTTGTTAATGAATATTCAGTAGGTATCGAAATTTGTCCTAACCACAGAACAGGGAAAGGGTTAACTCTGTCCCTGTTCTGTGTTTATTTTAAATTTCAATACCTACTGAATATTTGTGGACAAAAGAGTTACAATGAAATATGGAGGGTGGAACTTTGTAGCCATTTTAGAAAGTAAAGAAACAGATATATAATAATTCCATTAGCAAACAGAGCAGACCCTGATCAGACAGCTCATCTACTCTGTTTGCAAATGTGTGAAAACACGTTTATATGAAGGAAAGGGTTAATTTTGTTCCAGCTACTGAAAAACTACTGACCGTGTGTCAAACAGCTAAACCCTTTCCTCCATCAACACGTCTTTCTACGTCTCCTATAGGAGCAAATGCTCTATTTATCACAATGGTTTAAAACTACAAAATTCTAAAATTTTACTTTTCTCTAGTAAAACTAAATGCTCCTTTTTGGTAGATTTGTTCAAAGAGGTTGGGTCTAAAAATAGCCTATTGAGGAAAGGGTTAAGTGAGTTACTCTGTGATTCATATGGAACTAAACTGTTTATAAATGTCAGTCAGATGGGACTTTAGCATGATAATGGTTTTACAAACTACCTTTTAGCTAACAAGTACCTGATAAATGCTGATAAAAGTTTTTGCCATTTTTTATCTTAAATAAACAATTATTAGTGGGGAAAACTAAGCCCTGTAATCGCTGCACAAATTTTCTATCACAGACAACATATCCTGTGATCATACCTATTTCAACCTGTAATATACAAGTACTTTCAAATTGCAATTTTTCAACCTTTTACTCCATTAATACTCCAGTTTTAATATTACTTTAGCATTAAATCTTCAACTGATACAGACACGTTTTATGCATTTACAAAAAGAGTAGACCCAGATCAGACAGCTCCTGTAGGAGCCGTCTGATCAGAATCTGCTGTTTACTTACGAAATAATATAGATATTTTTCTACAGTTCCTAGCCAGGTCACCGATTCCAGAAAAAGATTATACAGAAGACATTGTCCTAATCTAACTGGCAACTATGTCCACTAACTTGGAGAAAATATCAGGAAAATAAATTCAAGAAAATGAGTCGGAAGTTGACGAAAGACATACATGATAGTTGTTCATCCGGCCAGTAAAGTGTACTTATTACATGTCTAGTCTACAGCTAATATCCTAACAAACATCCTTTTTGATACGGCCCTATAACTGCCAACGCTGTCCTAACATCAATTTTTATGTTGTCTGGAATAAGTTCATTATCATGTGGTCATTTAAGTTCAACAGCGAATTTTCAGTATTCAAGATTTCAAAAAGGTTAAACTTACCATGAATATTCAGGGATGTTTTTTTAAAGAAAGGTGTAACATAACAAACAGTGCAAAACCTGATGAGAGGGTTCCTCTAGGAGCCCGCCCATATCGGTCTACAGTTTGCAAAGGACATTAGTGACTCAATTCCTGCACTGAAAGGGTTAAGATAATACCAAATTGGAGGTCTACAAATTGATCTTAGAGGAAGGTAACCCAATGCAAAATGAAAGTTATAGGAGCTTTTTACATTACTTTCATCTTGCAAACAGAGTAGACCCAGATTAGATGGCTCCTGTAAGAGCTGTCTGATCAGGGTCTGCTCTGTCTCTCAAAGAGACGATTCTAAAGAGTGGTCACAGTATAGGGTTTGGTGGAGAAATAAAGGAGCTATTCTTGAAAATGTTTAAATTTATACATCTTATCTAGATTTCTGCAGTTATATCAAATTTTAATTGGCAAAGCAAAATGATAATTGATAATTTTAATGTCATTATCTCAAAGATAAGATAATCAATTACACACCTATGTTCATGATGCCTATCTATTTCTTGAGACGGAAGAAATAAAAAATCAGTCATGTTTATTTACAACTTTTGGCAGCCCAAAACTACAGGGTCGAGTCATCTTTTAGATTAGTGAGGCAACTTTTGAAATCTATATCTGCATACTTTACGTAACCCCTAATAAACCAGATAAACTAGTCTGTTAAATTATTACCAGTAGGTTATGGGAATATGATCTTGCTGGCATAAATTATCTCTAGAAGCTTCGCATACCTTGAAACATTAGTAGATGATGTTGCAGTAACCCGAAAAGACCTTCAAGACATGGTTCCCTTTGTGACCCCCATTTACTCACATTTCACCATGAAACATAGTATTGAATCAGATCTGTATCATTTCAAAAGCAAACAGAGCAGATCCTGATCAGACAGCTCATATAGGAGCTGTCTGATCTTGGTCTACTCTGTTTGCAAACATGTCTCTATTTGGTAAAGGATTAACCAATCTATGAGCAAATTTGTGATGACCTGATGGGTCAAAGTTCGTTCTCAAGTTTTTGATTGGTCATATTTGAGCCTTTGGCTCAAATCTGACCAATCAAAAGCTTGAGAACAAACTCAGACTCAACTTAAAAGTTTTATAAGCATGGACCCTGATGGGTCAAAAGAGGCCAAGTTTAATTCCTTTCCACAACCTGATAGTGTTTCATTGAAAAAAAAATGGAGACGAAAAGCATTAAAAAGACCCAAACCTTCACCCTTTCCCTAATAGAAATGCCTTTTTCATGTCTTTGCAAACAGAATGTAACCAGATCAATGAGCTTCTGCAGGAAGTGTTAGATCAGAGTCTGCTATGAATTACATAGATCGTATACTGTTACTGTCCTGTGTTCATATGTCATTAAAACAAATCAGCTGATGTCAATTCATGATGTCATTATTTCTTATATGAATATTCATCAGGTAAAGGGTTATAGTGTAAATGTTGCAGTATCTTAGTGAGTGTACTGTCAAGACATTTGATACAGTTTAGGAGGCACATCCTTCAAATTTGGCAGATAAGACCTGTATGATATGCATCAAAATGTGGGAACCTCCGACTTCTGAGTACACCCAGATACTTACACTAAGTACCCTAGGTATTTGGAAACCCAGTTTCCCTTTTCCACCAGTTTGAAAAGCTACATAATTCAATATGGTACCACTTTCATAACTTTAAATTAGATTTATTAAGTAGTAAATTGTGTAGACCCTGAAAGAACCGCTCCATCAGGAGTTTGATCTGAGTTCATTTTTGCCCTAACTTTGTCTGTTTGAATACATAGGGTCATTAGGGCTCTAGTACTGATCAGAGGAGTACTGATACATTATCATTATGCAACAATATTTTCTTCATTTCTCCATCAAACCCCAAGTTGTGACTACTTATTAGAATTGTCTTGCAGAGACGACTTTAATGAGCATTGTCAGACAAGTAAGGAAATGCTGTTTTCTCCCTAATAAACGTCCCCACTAATGATTCATAAAACAACTAAAACTATGTTAAAACCATTAAATGAAATAGTACATAAAGGTCAAACAGCTTGGATCCTCATTAGATATGGTACTTGTAACGTAAGGTGTTCAAAAATGCGATCCTTGTCTCCCTTCTCAGGAAAAAGCTTCCTGTGGCTAAGTCTATGACAGGAACTCAGCATGAACTACCACCATTTACATAAGTGTTCAAACAGACAATTTTTGGCAAATAGTGCAGACCCTGATCAAACAGCTCCCTAAGGAGCCGTTTGATCAGGGTCTTCACTATCTGTTATTATGTCAGTATAAATTATAATTGTCAAGATGGTTTCAAAATGAATTATTCAATTTTAATGATTGGTGAGGGGAGATTAGGGGCCGGATTTTTTATGGGTAAATAGTGTAAGATTGTAAACAGGCTGCTCTTGAAACTAAGAAACATTTGTAGGGAAAAAACACCTGAACGATCAAGATTATCATGCACATTATCAGATTAAATGGCAAAGATACACCGAGATTGTCAGGTAGAAGGAAAGAGTTTGCAGCATATCAAGTCAACAAATGTTCCGCTAAATTGACGATAAAGTGATGTTGGAGTGCTTCAAGTCTATAAATAAATCTGTAAAAGAGATTTGAAATATTACGTAGCAGAAATGTCAGCTTATCGATAATCAACATTAGCAAAGTATAGCATCCGGAGGTTAATGGAAGAAGCTATTTCATCAAAAAGTAATTGTTACATCTAACCATAACCCTTTCCTTTGTATAAAACTCATTTTCATGCACCTGCAAACAGAGTAGATCCAGATCAGACAGCTCCTATAGGAGCAGTCTGATCAGACACTGCTCTGTTTGCTTTAATAGTACAATATTGATCTGAATCTAAACAGTTTTTGTCTGAGCGAAAATGTCCCGTGTTCACATTTCATAATAAAAATATAATTTAGGTAATATTCATGATATCATTATTTTCTTGCATGAATATTGAGCATGTTACAGGTAAACTCTTCGCCAATTACTGGGAATTTCTTGAAAACCCAGTTTTGATCCAAATTAAATGCTGAGCATCAAAGAATCTCATTAGGATTAAAACAATTTGATACCAATTGCATCTTTATAACACATTCCTGCAAATAATTGCTAAGTAAATATTGCAGACCGAGATCAAACAAGCCAAGGCCAATGTAATTATTACTTTCATGAATATTCATGAGGGAAAAGGATAACAGTCAAGACAAAATACTCCTCTTTAACCCATTACCTCATAGGCTATCTTTAGATACAACCTCTTTGAATTAATTTACCGGAAAGGAGCATTAATTAGAGAAAAGGATTTTTTTTTAGAATTTCGTAGTTTGAAACCATTGTGATAAATACAGCATTTGCTCCTATAGGAGTAAATGCTCTATTTATCACAATGGTTTCAAGAAGTGGTTATTACAGAGGCGTAGAAAGGCGTATTTATGGAGGAAAGGGTTAAAGTTGGGGAGGGAACATTTTAAAGCGTAAATTACTTGCAGAAAATAAAACATAATGGATACATTGATGAGTTTAGAAGCGATGTACTCTAAAGTCAGTTTCCTGAAAACATCACTCAAATGATTGCATGAATACCCATTACAGAATTTATATAAACTTTAAATGATATTGCCTTTCTGGAATTCAGGATTAAAATCTGGTAAATATCATATGCTGACAAATCAAAGACTATTTTGTACAAATGGCTGATTAACTGATGTACAGGTATTATGATACTGGCAATAATATCTATATCGTGATTCACTGGAATTTAGGTAATTCAGTTAAAATCATATTACAAGCATGATTCCCAGAAATTCGTATATTTCCTGTAGAATTAGGCAACAATCTTTAAAAATACCCCACCTTTCAAATTAACCCTTTCAGTACAGGACACAAGTCACTAATGTCCTTTGCAAACAGTGTAGACCCAGGTGAGAGAGATCCTAGAAAAGACCTCTCATCAGGGTCTGCACTGTTTGTCATGTTACACTTTTAATCAGAAAAAAAAACCATAAGCTTGACCTGTTTGAATTTTGGAACAGTCCATTGGAAATTTCAGTATTGTAAGGTTTAAACCTCCCTAAAAAATCACCATAAGCTTGACCTGTTTGAATTTTGGAATAGTCAACTTGAACATTCAGCATTGGAAGGGTTAAACAACTGTTTGCAGAAGCTGTGAATGAAATCAAAAATATCAAGATGCAGACTCCAGGAAATAACACTGATGGAATCTACTTCTGTTTTCCCCCTGCTGTACTTCCTAAGAATAATAATGATATTTTAACCCTTTACTTCATAGACAAGCCTTTAATCACCTTTGCAAACAGAGTAGATCCAGATCAGACAGATCCTGTAGGAGTCCTCTGACCAGGACCTGCTCTGTTTGCTTATGGAATACTTCAGTTTCTACCAGAGCTACAGATAACGGTGCATTCTCAAATACTAAAATTGCCATTTCTCCACCAAACCCTATGTTATGACCACTCTTTAGAATCACCTCTTCAAGACGATTCTAAAGAGTGGTAACAACATAGGGTTTGGTGGAGAAATACAGAAGTTATACTTGAAAATATTTTAATTTTCACATCTTATCTGAAGCTCTGTTCTACCATGGCAAAATATTCATAACAGCAATGTGGAAACTTAGATATTGATATCTATAAAGATATTTCTTATTTGAATATTCATGAAGTAAATGGTATATATATAATATTCTAGAGGATCTAGGTCTGCACTCTGTTAGAAAATATGTCTGTATCAAGTCAAGGGTTAACCCATTACCTCATAAACTACTTTTAGACCATGCCTCTTTGAATAAATCTACTTAAAAGGAGCATTTATTTGAAAAAAAAAGGAAAAACTTAAATTATGTACATGTAGTTTTGAAACCATTGTGATAAATAGAGCTCTATTTATCACAATGGCTTCAAAAAGTGACTTTTACTGTGGTGTTAAAAGGTGTCAATATGAGGGAATGGGTTAAAATTTATGGTGCATGGAAAGTTTGATCCACATCTTTGAGCAGATATGGCTGCCATGAAACAATTGGTGTAAAGAAATGAAACAATTTCCCAATAGTCCCATGTCTTAACAGGCCTATCTGATTTATGACGATGAGATGGAAACACTAAAATCGTGTTCTAATTTCTGTACAAAGAATAAGTTATCTTTAAACTCATGGGATTTGCTAACTTTTCACAACACAATACATAAAAACATGAAGCTGTCTCGTATTTAAATAGTAGGATATGGTTTATTGAAAACATGCTACGGAAATGATAATTTCTACTTTTAAAGAGAACAATTGAGATTTTAAGTGATAAATGTACTTGTCAGTTTTTGTTGTTGTCAAGATTTATAAAACAAAACAATGCATTGCATTCACTGCCAAATGTTTCTCTTCCTGTTATACTTTCTTTCTGTTGGTTGCAACCTGACTTAAATTTGCAAACAGCTTGGATCCAGATGAGATGTGAGCTGTTTGATACTCGGTAGACAGTTTCTTAATCCATTCCCTCATAAGCTATTTTTAGATCCAACCTCTTTGAATAAACCTACCAACAAGAGCACCGCAAGCGGGTGCAATGCTTGTCTGTCGTCATTGTCAAGATGAACATGCATACCAAAAATGAAGGTTGTAAATGAAAAATTGAAGAAGTTATTGTCAATGGTAAGATTTCAGACGACGACAACGAATACGACGCGGACGCCGGAGTTACAACAATAGCTTGTGATTTCTTCGAAACAGACGAGCTAAATAGGAGTATTAACTTGAGAAAAGTGACTTTTACAGAGGCGTAGAAAGGCGTATTTATGGAGGAAAGGGTTAAAGTAAATTCCCTGATGAATATTCATGTAAGAAATAATGACAGCATGCATATTTATTAGCTGAATTTTTATAATGGCATATACATACAGGATGTTTTCGTATTGTTAGAAACTGTAGAGTCAGATCTATAATAATTTCATGAGCAAACAGAACAGACTCTGATCAGACAGCTCCTGTAAATTGGTTGCAAAAGTGTGAAAAAGTGTTTATATGAAGGGCAGGGTTAAATAAAAATTACACAAGATCCAAGCTTCAGCAGATATCAATTTTAACCCTTTCCCTGTTCTGTATGTAGGCCAAATTTCAATACCTACTGAATATTCATTAATAAAATAGTTATAATAAAATATGGAAGGTGGAACATTGTACACATTTTAGAAAGCAAAGAAACATATTTATAAAATTCTATTAGCAAACAGAGCAGACCCTGATCAGACGGCTCCTCTAGGAGCCGTCTGATCTGGGTCTACTCTGTTTGCAAATGCGTGAAAACACGTTTCTATGAGGGAAAGGGTTAACAGCAAATATAAACTTTAAAATAAATTTCCTTCCATCCTCATACACATTGCACTGAGCAGCAAATAATTTCCTATAAAGCTCAACATTAAAAGACCATGAGTAAATCAATTCAATTATGTTTGAAGCTTTGGAGATTTCAACCAAATATAATGTATATTCTTGTCGAATTTCAGAAAATACAAGCTGAAACAAGTGTATGTGTTTTTTATTTTATAGCAGTCATTATGATTGTATATTATGTTAGTTACTCTTTACTCCATGAATATTCATGTAAAAAATAATGACATCATGAATATTAATTATATCATTTTTTATACAGGTCCATGAACACAGGATTTTTTTACCATGGTAGAAACTTAAGAATCAGATCTATATAACTGCATAAGCTAACAGAGTAGATCCTGATCAGATGGCTCCTAACGGAGTCGTTTGATCTGGGTCTATTCTGTTAGCAAACACATAGAAAGGAGTATCTATGGAGTAAAGGGTTAATTTATATGTTGAAGGGGGCTACTTATTTTGCTGCATTTCAATTATCAAGGGCCATTACTCTAGGCAAGAATGTATTCATGTGTTATCGTACCAAATAAACGCCCCAGCTCTAATAAATATCCCTCACTTCTGGGAGAAACTAATTATGAATTAAACAACTAAAACTCTACTCTACATAATAACCATTAAAGAAATATACATTTTTCAGACTACAGGTGGTAGATTAATGCAGGCTTAAAGTAATGCACAGTTCCCCAAGGAGCATTCAATGAGTTGAGAACTGTGAGTGTTAGAGTGTCCACAAATGACATGTGAACAGTTGGCTGATATCTAAACAACCTTATATGGTCACCTTGAGTGAACTCAATACAAGAGTTGGGTGGAAGAATTGATGCACAAACATAGGTACCCCCCCCCCCCCCCCCCCCCTGCAAAGTAGTGGAGGGGGTGGTGCTTTTTAAGTGGGAATTTACATAAATGTGTGAAGTGCCAGCTGATTATGAGTCATCTCAAGACAGACCTGCTAGAGCTAAGCATCTTAACCCTTTAATTTTCAAAGTGGAAAAGTCTATTCGTGTTTAACTATAGAGTTCTTCAGAATGAAAGCACATACTTTAAGATAAGATTTTGAATGATAAACCATGCCAACTCTCATGATCAGGACTCCTGTGTGAGCCTTCTGATCCAGATCTGTACTGTTTGCAGATGCCAGTACGCTTGCTTCCAACATTCAAAGTGTTAATTAAGCAAACACTTGTTTGCAAGAATGTTACATTTCTCCGAAAAAAAAACCCTCAACACCCAATCTTTTTTTTTCACAGGATTGCTTCTATAATAATTAATTCTGGATTAGTTACCATGGTATAGAGACTGTGTTATTTCTGACTGTTCAGCTAAATGAAATGTGGGAAAATGTAAGAAAATCTGAAGATGGATGTTTCTATTAAACAGGCACCCTTATCTGATCGTTGAGGAACATACCAAAATACTTAATTATCCATCAGCCCTGACAGCTTCTATATACACTTGAGTTACAGCCCACAAGATTTTTCTGATTGAAGAAGGTTGCATGCTAAAAAACAACCCATAAAAACAACAGCCCCTCCATGTGGTGTCTTTCTTGTCTTGTCAGAGAAGCTTCCACTTGAGAAAACAATGCACTCAAATTTGATCTCATGCACCTTTGCTCAAAGTTTTCTTTTCATTTGGGCTTTGTTTGCTTTAAAATAATTAACGACATTCAAGCTGCTTGATGAAGATGTGAAAAATAAATGCCTCGGCAAACAGAGTAAACCCAATTCAGACAGCTCCTGTAGGAGCTGTCTGATCGTCTGATCAGGGTTTGCTCTGTTTGTTTATGGAATAATTATAAATCTGACTCTACAAATTCTGCCGTGGCCAAAAATTCCTCTATCCATATAGACCATTATTAAAATTCAGCTCATTTATATTCCTTTATAATATTAAGTCATGGTTTTTACTGAAAATTCATTTAGTTATATATAATTTATTGCCATAGTACACTCATATCTGTAATACAGAACCAAACACAGTTTGAGGGCTTGGTGAAAAACTATTCTAACTCCTTCACAAAGCCCTCGAGTTGATCCTGATCAGAGAGCTTTCAAATTCTACAGGAGCTGTATGATCTGTGTCTATTTTCTTTGCAAAGGTGCTAACCCTTTCACTATTCAATATTCATGTATGATGAACATTAATTATCAGAATTGGTATAGGTGAACAACATAATTTAGTATTGGTAGAAACGGTAATCAGATCTATCAAAATTTCATAAGCAAACAAGGCAGACTCTGATCACAGCTCCTACAGGAGCAATCTGATCTTGGTCTGCTCTGTTTACAAAGGAGTGCAAAAAGCATTTATATGAAGAAAAGGGTTAGGAGCAGTCTGATCAGGGTCTGCTCTGTTTGCATATGATATAATATAGATAAGATTCTACAGTTTCTGCTCTAGACAGACATTCCTGTGCCCATGTGCTATATATTATTATTATATCAAATAATCACAATGTCATTATTTCTTATATGAATATTCATGGAGCAAACAGTTAATACAGGCTAATACAGTATAATACGTAATACAACTGTAGATATAGATGGATAAGTGTGATACAACTGTAGATATAGATAGATAAGCATTGGTTCACTTAGTTTCTGTTCAGAATCAATTCTGTTACAATCCCAATGAATTATGCAGTAACACTGTCTGAAAATCAGACCATACTAGTGACAAGGCAGTCTGCTGAACATGTCCAATACCAACCTCTGCCGTGACCTTGAACTTTAAGATAATGGCCTGGGTCATGTGTGCAACATACTTTTGCACAATAAAATTCTTAACCTTGACCTTAAATATATCGGCCTGGGTCATGGTGGTGATGTGCCTTCACCTTCTAGATACCATTTTGTGTGAAATGATTTAAATATCTGCCTGAGTATGACAGAGTTATAATAAGTAAAAATGAATTTGCTTAGAGATGGATGGACAGACCACCAAACCCTATGTTGTGACCACACTTTAGAATTGTCCATTCAAGACAATTCTAAAGAGTGGTCACAACATAGGGTTTGGTGGAGAAATAAAGAAGTTATTCTTGAAAATGTTTTAATTTACACATTTTATTTGGACTTCTGATATCAGGTAAAAGTATATCTGCCAGCAAATTCTGACAAGGACACATAATTCCTAATGGTAGATAAGAACAAACATCTACCTGCAACTTTAATGACGGCTGTTGCACTGGTCACTGATCCATGGGCATTGGTAGCCTTGCAGTAATATTTTCCTACATCTGGCTGGTAGCTCTTGGTGTGGATAACACGCAGGAAGAATAACCGGCCATCAGACAGCATCATACGGTGGTAGTCAGTGTCCTGCTCATAAATAATCTCCTTGTCGTTCTGGTACCAGGTGATGGTTGGAGTTGGGTCACCTATTAAAAGCAACATTTCAGGTACAGTCAAACCCCTCTCAACTGGATGTTTTACAATACCTTGCCCAAGGTTTTGTAGTACTTTTAAGCCTGGTTTGGCAATACTTGGCCCCAGGTTTTACAGTACATTGCCAAAGGTTTTACAATGTTTTGCCCAATGTTTTACTGTACATTGCCCAAGGTTTTACAGTGCTTTACCCAAGGTTTTACAATATTTTGCCCAAAGTTTTACAGTACATTGACCACGGTTTTACAGGATATTGCCCATGGTTTGACAGGACATTGCCCAAAGTTTTACAATATTTTGCACAAGGTTTTACAATACTTTGCCCAAGGTTCTACAGTATATTTCCCTAGACGTTACAATATTTTGCCCATGTTTTACAATACATTGCCCAAGGTTTGACAGTACTTTGCCCAAAGCATGAATGTACATTACCCAAGGTTTTACAATATTTTGCCCAAGGTTTTACAGTATATTGTTCAAGGTTCTTTAATATTTTGCCCAAGGTTTTATATCACTTTGATCAAGGTTTTACAGTACCTTGCTCACGGTTTTACAGTACTTTGCCCAAGGTTTTACAGCACATTGCACAAGGTTTTACTATATTATGCCCAAGGTTTTAAAAGCTCATTGCCCAAGAGTGTACAATATTTTTCCAAAGTTTTTACAATATTTTGCCCAAGGTTTTACAGCACCTTGATCAAGACTGCACAATTATTTGCCCAAGGTTTAACAGTGCTTTGGTCCAAGGTAATACTTTGCCCTACTAGGTTTTACAGTACTTTGCCTATGGTTTGTACCTTGCCTAAGGCTTTACCATACTTTGTCTTTACATCTATTTAAGTTTAAAATTTAATGCAACAAGAGCTATCAGTTACGTGACAAATGCCCCCCAAAATTGTACAATGTGACCTTGACCTATGACCCATGGACCAGGGAGTTGAACGTGACACATTGTCTTGGTGTGGTGAACATTTGTGCCAGGTTATTTTGAAATCCATTAACAGACAAAGGACCAGGGAGTTGAACGCGACACATTGTCTTTGTGTGGTGAACATTTGTGCCAGGTTATTTTGAAATCCATTAACAGACAAAAAAAGTTATATAGAAGGGACACGGAATTTGAGTCGGACGGATGGAAGGACAGACGGACGGACGGACAATGCGATTACTATATGCCCTTCATTGGGGGCATAAAAATATAGTATAGAATTAGTACCATTAAAACTATCGTGATAAATACAGCATTCGCTCCTATGGGTCAAATGCTCTATTTATCATAATGGTTTCAAAACGTGAGTTTTACAGGAGTCAAAAGGTGTCTGGGTTAAAAAAAAAAACTGGTACCCAAGACAGACAGGGTGTCTTGATATTTAGGGTTGATATGGTACTTTTGTTTATCCTTTGAAGGGGGCTTTACCTTTGGCATTGCAGTTAAGGGTCTCTGGGTCCCCTTTGGCTACATATTTGTCCTCTGGCCCTTCTATGATGCGTGGGTTGGGCAGACTGAGGTGGGGACCACCTGTGAGTGGGGAGGCTGGGTCTGGATGAGGCTCAGGGTTTGCTTCACCTGTAACAGACAAAATAAACACACAATGTAAGTCTATGGGCAAAATGGGAATACAGTCAGTAACCATTTACTTCATAGAATATGCATTTTTCCACCTTTGCAAACAGAGTAGACCCAGATCAGACAGCTCCTGCAGGAGCTGTCTGATCAGGGTCTGCTCTGTTTGCTTATAGAGAAAGCCAAACATTCTCTTGTTCATATGCCATTTTTAAAAGTCCTCAGTTAATTATCATTCATAAAATCATTATTTGTTACATGAATATTCATGAAGTAAAGAGATAAATTAATACCAGTGTAAGTGGTAGGTGTACAGGTAGCACTGGCATAAACATAGGTTCTACTACATGTAGCAAGTGGAGCTGCATCAATGAATAACATAGGCATGACTGCCATGTCCTTGGACACAAAAAACAACTTGAAGTTGACAGGCTCTGGGGAAGTAGAGGAATTTTGCTGAATTTGAAAACAATGAAATGCATGTAAAGTGCTGATTCATCCCAAGCCATTGTCATCTGCAAACAATGTTATCTACCACATTTCTGGAACATTATATTTTCCTCATTTCACTTTACCCATGTTGTCAGAGAATCAAGAAGTTTGGAGCTTGATGAGGTTGTGAAATTACTGTACTTTTCTTCTAGATACAAACTATTTTGCATAGGTAATTTATTGTTATAGCATGCAAGGAATTAAACCTTTGAATGCATGAAACTGGTGTGCTGGCATTTGCAAACAGTGTAGCCCCAGATCAGAGAGCTCTGAAGAAGAGTCCTCTGATCAGGGTATGCACTGTTTGTGATTAAAATCCTCCATCAAATTCAGGTCTTACATAATAAATGGACTCTACAGCTACACACAGATGGGTCATTCCACTTTGAATATGCAGCATTCTAAGAGTTACCATTTCCATTACAAAGTCGTACAAACTCTGATCACAGGACTCCCAATGGAACTGTCTAGTTTGCTCAGCAATTTCCTGCTGACATGTCACAAGCAAAGCATTAACCTTATGTCTGCTGAGAAAAGTCTTATCAGCAGAAATGCCATCTAAGTCCATTCTTAAATTATTTTTTATTTCTCCATTTCTTTTCAAAACCATGATCAGAGCATAGAGTAATTTGGATCCTGATGAAGCAGTTCTTGGCATCTCATCTGGATCCAAACTGTTTGTGAAGGTGAATATTGATAAGCTTGTAGTGTTCTAAACATTTAACTATTAAAGTAAATCTGCACACAGCTCACACATGCAAATGTGCTATTTTTCTGCAAGACTATTTTGTAAAATCGATAAAACTTGAATCTCATTACATGATGATTAAGTAAAGCTGTATAACCCTTTATCTGTTGAATATTCATGTAAGAAATAATATCATTTATATCTATTAACTGAATTTGTTATAATTTTTATAGTGTAAATTTTCAAGGGAAGTTTTTGCTTTGAGAATATTTGTAGAATCAGATCTATATCATTTCATAAGCAAACAGAGCAGACCCTAATCAGACGGTTCCTGTAAGAGCCATCTGATTTGGGTCTACTTTGTTTTGCAAAGTCTGACTTCCAGTTCATCATGCTTGGAGTGATCTAATTTTACACAATAACCATTTCCTACATAAATACCCTTTTATAATCGCCTTTGCAAAGGCATAAGTTAAAAGAAAATGGAGCAAAATGTACTTCGGAATTACAGCAGGTTACTGTATTATTGCAGCCTACAAACGTTTAGTGCGAAAAAAGTAACTTTAGTTAAATTATTGCTTTATTAATCTCAAAGCAAAAAGCAGGAATTAATTAATTGTTATGTAAAAATCAAAAGCTGCAGAAAGAAGAAGTAAAGGTTACCCTTTCCTTCATGTAAACGCCTTTCCATGCAGAGTAGACCCAGATCAGATGGCTCCAATAGGAGCCATCTAATGAGGCTCTTCCCTGTTTGCTGATGAAATAATAATAGACATAACTCTAGTTTCTACCAATACCAAAACATCCTAAGTACATATGCCCTTATTTGTGATACCAAAACATCCTAAGTACATATGCCCTTATTTATAAAGTATTCATGTTGTCCTTATTTCTTACATGAATATTCAAGAGGTAAATGGTTAAAGGAACTTTCCAAAAGATTGCTAAAGTTTACAATCTAGCACTACAGCTATCTTCATATACAGTAAAACCTCTCTATAACGGCCACTATATTGTGTTAATTAGTAGGTATTTAGGGCAGGTGGTTGCTTAAAGCAAGGTGAAAGTAAAACAGAACGCTCCTATAGGAGTGTTCTGTTTTACTTTCACCATGCTTTAAGCAGCCACCTCCCTTTAACACAAAATACTTGATGTAATTTAGTGGCCTTTATAGAGAGGTTTTACTGTATATTTATTCACTTGGAACATCCAATCAATATGTTAAAACTAGTGCATACTCAGCATCAACAAATTATACATTAACTTGGTTTTACAGTTTTATGCAAGGAATTCTCTTGCTATTACTGCAATGATTATTTCCCCATTGGTACTAGATGTACTTCATATAATCGTTCAGTTCTTATATGACAAATTAATTCTGTTCTCAGTGTGCATAGATAAAATAACACAAATCAACCTTTTATCTCATTGTTAGGTGACCCTGACACCTTACCTTAATGATCTGATTCTACAATGTTTGCCATGACCCCAAAATACTCTTCTAAAAATCTTCTAATATATATTCATGATGTTCTTTTATTTCTTACATGAATATTCATTAGGTAAAGGGTTAAAAACCAACTCTGATTTTGTCTTTTCATACATTCTAAAGGTATTTCTAAAGTAGGAAATACAGAATCAAGCCTTGGCAGTTTCTGGCAAAACTTTTAATAAAATTTTAAAACTGAAGCAGCCATTATCTATCGAAGCAGTTTTGCAGAGGCAAGTGAAGCTTCAAATTAATAATTTGACAATATCTAGCTGATGCAGCCTCAATCTGACCTTTTGTAAATAATATAAAGCTAAATCCATCAACTTTGTTGGCCACAAAATTGTACAAGCAAACGTTTCTGACAGCTTTAAGGCCATCAAATCCTTAGAAGACAATATTGTGATAATTCCTGCTTGATAACAAGCCATGGTTTATGTATTCTATAGGAATCTTATCAGCACCTCCAATCAGACCACCCTAGTTCCTCCTACCTGAGGTAACAAATACTAACCCTTCACCTGATAGATACACCTTAAAATTGATGCCTTTGCAAACAGAGAAGACCAAGATCAGATGGCTCCTATAGGAGCCATCTGATCAGGGTCTGCTCTATTTGCCTATTGAATAATACTGATATGATTCTATCTGAAATGGTCAAACATTCCAATGATTGTACATGTATTCATCTAATTAATATTCATGATGTCATTATTTCTCGCATGAATATTCATCTATATTTAATATATATATAATTATACAGAGAAATAATAAAACCCTTCCAAGTACTGATACATTGTGGTGTCTTGTAATGCAAAACTAATTGCAGATTCAAAATTAATATTATTTCTATTGACAAATTCATTTCCATGCAACAGCAAACCAGGCCAAAAAGGAGTTATCTCCCTTTCTGTTTCGACATTTCCATACAAATGCAATACTCAAGGAAACCTTTGTCTTATCTTCTTACTTCTGACATGCCTATCTGATGTTGCATAATTTTGTGGCAAGGCATAATATGACAGGGAGGGTTTTGACATAAAGCAAGATGTACATTATCCTTGCTAGGTCTTTGCATGCAAGCTATGGATTTTTTATTAATATTTGTGCATTACAGATGAGATACTCAATGCGCCATATGCAGCCAAAATGCACCTTGACAACTTATTTTTCAACTGTTTCTCTCATATAAATGCTTTTCACACCTTTGCAAACAGAGTAGACCCAGATCAGAGGGCTTCTATAGGAGCCGTTCGTCTGATCAGGGTCTGCTCTGTTTTTTCATGAATTGTAGTAGATCTGACTCGACAGTTGTTGCCAATTCAGTACCAAACATTCCTGTATACATAATTATGAGAATATTATAAAAATTCAGCTGATAGATATTCATGATGTCATTATTTCTTACATGAATAGGCAACAGTGAAAGTGTTAAAGAATGGATGAAAAGTTCACAGTGAAAATGGAGCCAAACAAGACAATTTGGCAGAATGATACATAAATTCCCCCCCCCCCCCCCCCCCCCCCCAAATTTATTATTCATGAAATAAATGACATCATGAATATTAATAAGCTGAAATTTTATAATGGCATATGTATATAGGAGCTGTCTAATCGATCTGGGTCTACTCTGTGCGCAATGGCGTGAAAAGGCGTTTATATGAAGGAAAGGGTACACTGACAAACAACATTTGATCTTGATTTTAATCAGTCAATCGTCTGATAATTTTGAAGAAAGAAAGGTCCATTAAAAAAACCAACATTTTTTTTTAATCAGATATTTTTCTGATGCAAAGCAGACATTAACCTTTTGAATGTAATGAGCAAATGTACTGCCATTTGCAAACAGCAGAGACCCAGATTAGAAGGCTCCTAGAGGAGGCTCTCTGACCAGGGTCTGCACTGATTGTCATTCAAAATTCTCTATCAAATTTCAAGAATTACACACTGATGGGCCATTCCACTTCAAATACTCAGCTTTCGAAGAGATAAACTTAAGCAATGCCTACTCAAGCTAACACTGTTGGAAGATTGATGGCTAAAGTGTCAGTCTACCAAGCCCTGTGGTTTTGCCCTCAACCGATACCCCACTATCAAACATACAACAAACAATGACAGCAACAATATCCCCCATTCTATTCCAAATAAAAATACATCTCTGTCATAAGCCCTTAATCTGGCTAAGAACCAGTGTACTTTAAATTATTTAATAATATTTGGATCCAACTTGTTTCTCGATGAATGATGGCAAAATGTTTTCATTGTTATTCATAATGAAGCTGTCAGTCAAAACAATGAGATATCTATTTAAGAAATTATTCCAATCAGCTGTGTTTAAGACACCAGTAATTTCATTAGCTTAGGGGAATCTAAACACAGCTTTTCTTCAACAAACTCCTGCCTGTGTTATGCTTCTGTCAAGTTCAGAGACGAAAATAGGTTCAAGGCAAAATGAAAAATTCGAGTTTGTTAAACCTTTCCTCCATAGAAATGACTTTTAGCACTTTTGCAAACAAAGCAGACCCAGATCAGATGGCTCCTGAAGGAGCCATCTGATCAGGGTCTGCTATGTTTGCTTAAGATAGAAAACAAATCTGATTGTTCAGATTCTACCATAGCCAAAACTTCATGTAATCATTGGCCTTTATAAAACAAATCAGTCTATGAATACTTATGCTGTTATGATTTTGTTTTTATAAATATTCATGGAATAAAGGGTTAACACCAGGGTATAACTTATATCAACACTCTGTGTGATTTTATAATGACCCAAGTTTCAAGTAGTGACAAGATCTAGAATGAGATGTCAAAGAGGTCCAGATAATATTCATAAGAGTGGTCATAACATAGGGCTGGGTAGAGAAATGACAATTCAAACACTCGTGAGTATTCCTGTTTATCTGTTGTTCTAGATGGCATCAATGCCTGCATCTCATTAGGATCCAAAATGAGTGTCAATGTGTTACAAAGAAAATCTACCATAAAGAATACATTTTTGACCCATTACCTCATAGGCTATTTTTAGACACAAACTTCTTGAATAAATCTACTGAAAAGGAGCAATTACTAGAGAAAAGGAAAAGTTTAGAATTGTGTAGTATTGAAACCATTGTGATAAAAAGAGCATTTTGCTCCTATGGAGCAAATGCTCTATTTATCACAATGGTTTCAAAAAGTGCCTTTTACAGAGGCATAGAAAGGCGTAATTATGGAGGAAAGGGTTAAAATGCATATCTATCGCGTAAAGGGATAGATGTTCCGTTTCATTTCCATGTACTACTGCTACATCTTCATACATTCAGCTCAGCTTTGATTCTGACAATGCAACACTGAAACTTTCTTTGAAATTTGAAAAAAAACATTGAAGCCATTTCAATTAAACAACACTTGTCAAAAACTGTGTCAATGCAGCACCTGTCCCAACAAATCTAGCAGTGATCCATTCATCCATAGCCATCAGCCATTCCTCTGGCATAAATCATCCTTGACAACCTAGTAGATAAATAAATTCTTGCCTAGGTTAAAGTTTTCATGACAACCATTTGTTTCCAGTACCATAAATTAACCCTTTTGAATGCTTAATTAAAAACTTTCCCTGTTGAATATTCATGAAAGAAATAATGACATTATGAATATTTATTAGCTGAATGTTATAATGATCTATGTAGACTGGATTTATTGGTACTGGTAGAAATTATTATATAAGTTATTCAATGAACAGAGCTGATACTGATCAGATGGCTCCTACAGGAACTGTCTTATCTGGGTCTACTCTGTTCGCAAGTTTGAAAATGCATTTATATGAATGAAAGGGTTAACTCACAGCCCAACACTGTTACTTCATAGAAATGCATGTATCCCCTTTGTAAACAGAGTTGACCCAGATCAGATGAATCCATTAGGAGCTGAATAGAATTGAAAATGACAAATGTGCAGGCACTGATCAAATTGCTCCTGGAAGAACCAATTCTGATTTGGGTTAGCACTGTTTGCAAATACATCTGTAAATTAGTTTTCCTACATTAACAAGGTAACCCTTTACTTGATAAAAACACCTGTAAGCTGGTGTAACGTCTTTGAAAACATAGTAGGTCCAAATCAAAAGGTCTGCTCTGCTTGTGATATAAAATAGATCTTTTTTAGTTTTTGCCAGAACCAAAATGTCCTGTACTGTAGATGTCATTACAAAAACTAATCAAATTCATGATGTCATGAGTTCTTATATGAATATTCAACATGTAAAGGGTTAAATGAGATTGTCCGAACTCTGCATTCTGTAAATAAAGGGTCAATGTCTGCTCTCAAAGCCAGACTTGGCCCATTCAAACATACACCTGTTTTCCCATGTTCTTCCATCATTTTCATACAATTCTGTGTCAGCCTGACTTCACCAGCTTACTGCTCTCCACCTTTTCCTTTAAATGGCTAATTACAAGTCTCAAGACCACCCAGCCTTGCATTAATGCGAAACATTACAAATGTCCGCTGGAATAAATGGTGCAAAGCGCTTCTATTTCTGCCTGCAATAACAGTCTGTATGCATCATAACTGCCATCTATATGACAACATATTTTCTTGGGAACGCTTCAAAATGTGTCTGGAACAGTTTTTGTCTGTAATAATTTTCATGAAACCCATGCATCAAAAAAATCCCAGTATCCTTTGGCAATGTGCGCAAACATGCTTGATATTAACCCTTTACTCCAATAAATATGCCTTTGCAAACAGAGTAGACTCAGATCAGATGATTCCTGTAGGAGCCTTCTGATCAAGGTTAGCTCTGTTCGCTTATGAAATAATACAGATATGATAGTACAGTTTCTGCCATGGCCAAAACATTCAGGTGTTCATATGCCATTATAAAAATTCATTTCATTTCTTACTCATGAATGTTTATTAAGTAAAAGGCTTAATGGCTGGTTCTCCCTTTACTGTGCACTCTGGCTTTCTAAGAAATAATAATTCTTTGCAGCTCGAGTTGTAGAAGAGGCATACTGATCTATTATCACTTTTATTAGTTAGCCAAACCCTATCTTGTTGGTACTCATTATGATTGTCTAAGAGATCTAGAGCCAGTTTTAACCCTTTCCTCCATAAATACGCCCTTTTACGCCTCTGTGAAAATCACCTGTTGAAACCATCGTGATAAATAGAGCATTTGATCCTATAGGAGCAAATGCTCTATTTATCACAATGGTTTCAACAGGTGATTTTCACAGAGCAAACTACACAATTCTAAAATGTTCCTTTTCTCTAGTTAATGCTCCTTTTCGGTATATTTATTCAGTGGTTGGATCTAAAAATAGCCTATGAGGTAATGGGTTAATGCGTACCAGCAAGAAAAGGTTTGGCAGGAAGATTGGTATCCAAATATATAGGGTAAATATAGAATTCAGCTTTACAAAATGGTGCAGTGGGAGGTTGCGGTTGGTCTCCTAATACTTAGGGTTAATAAGGCAATTGTACAAATCCCAATCTGGGTTAATGTTCTTAGCAAATGTTAGTCAACCTGTTGTAATTTGTGTCAAGCACTGCAAAAAACTGGATAATGTAAAATCTTTTTTTTTTTCAGTACCATCAGTGTAATTAGACAATAAAATTTGGATCGATCATTGATCAGGTGTGCCACAATTGCAATTTGTACAGTATTCACACACAGACCTTGCACTTTTGATTCCCAAAGGAACTAATTAAATCAGAGAAATTAGTGATAACAGTAATTAAAGTACAGAAAGTGTCTGCTATTCCTGTGAATAAACTTACAAGTTTGTACACAGTGAAGAAGAACGGTCTCCTTCTTTGTAGGACAAGACTAGACAGACATTTCGATAATAATCTCGGAATCTCTTTTTAATCCTTCATTTCATAGATAGGCTGTAAATGCTTTTGCAAACAGGGTAGACCCATATCAGACATCAAGCAGAAAATGTTCAGGAATATTCATGTAAGAAACAATGACATCAAGAATATAAATATTGAACTACTATAATGGTGTATGAACAGAGGAAAGTTTAGCGATAACAGGGACTGATTATTATACAGATCTTATACCACAAACAGAGCAGACCCTGTTCAGATGGCTCATCTCATCAGATCTCATCTGGGTCTACGATGTTTGCAAAGGTCTCAAAAGGCATCTCTATGAGTTCAAGGGTTCATTGACTGATTTTTTTATAATGGCACAAGAAATGAAGGAATACTTGCCATAGCAGACAGGGTAGAGTCAGATCTACAACATTATTCAAGCAAAGAATCTCAGCCAATCCATATCAGACAGCTCCTTCTGTTACTGAGCTGTCTGATCTGGGTCCATGCTTATAAAGTTTTTTAGTTGAGTCTGAGTTCGTTCTCAAGCTTTTGATTGGTCAGATTTGAGTTCTCAAGCTTTTGATTGGTCAGATTTGAGCCAAAGGCTCAAATCTGACCAATCAAAAACTTGAGAACAAACTCAGACTCAACTAAAAGTTTTATAAGCATGGACCCTGGTTATCTCTCGTAGGAAAGGCATAAATATACATGTATATAAGAAGTAAAGCATTATTCTTGCATTGGTTTGCAGTGTTGATCCCTGCTGGATATTTCTGATGACGGTCTGCAGGTTTTGGAGTTTTTTGTTATTTTTACAATTCAGCAAAATGAAACAACTGTCAGCAAAGACTGCATGGTCTGCAGAGCCGCTGAAAAATAAAACTTCAATAATCCAGCATGGAAAAGAGTATAGTTATTGCTTTTATGCAATTACTTTGGCCTTTCCCTGTGGTCCTATCAGCCTAGGCCTCCGTATTAGAAGCATCAGACAGGGATGTCAGCATTCCATTTAATCTATCATTTCTGCTTTCTGCAGCATAACATTCTGAGATGGGAAAATATAACAATGACAGGAAGCACCCAGAGTGTCAAATAATTCTGAAAACATCATACAAAATATCCCTTTCCTTCATATAAACGCCTGTTCATTCCTTTGCAAATAGAGTAGACCAAGATCAGATGGCTCCTGTCGCAGCCATCTGATCAGGGTCTGCTCTGCTTGCTTATGGAATTATATCAACATGATTCTACAGTTTCTACACAATGCTTGTATAACCATTACAATAATCCAGGTAATAAATATCCATGATGCCATTGTTTCTTCTATGAAACACAGGAGCCCTTTGATCTGGGTCTACAATGGAACAGTCTTATATTCCAAGTAACCACACTTTATGGGTTAATTCAATGTTGAAACATTACAAAATTGCGTGCACTGCTGGTTCCAGTATTCACTGTACAATAAAACATGTTTGATTCACAGGCTAAAACATTCTACACAAAATACATGAAGAGCTGAGGCACTCAATTCATGAATCATGAAAGAAATAATAAAGGTTTGAAAATCAGTTAGCTGAGATTTTATAACCCTTTCCTCCATAAATACGCCTTTCTACGCCTCTGTAATAGTCACTTCTTGAAACCAATGTGATAAATAGAGCATTTGCTCCTATAGGAGCAAATGCTCTATTTATCACAATGGTTTCAAACTACAAAATTCTCATTTTTTCCTTTTCTCTAGTTAATGCTCCTTTGAGGTAGATTTATTCAAAGAGGTTGGATCTAAAAATAGCCTATGGAGGAATAGGATAATGGCATCATGTACAGGGGAAGTTTTGACTATGGCACAAACTGTAAAACCATTCTTCAGGAGCAATCTGACTTGGGTCTACTCTGTTTGTAAAGGTTGATTAACCCTTTACACCTTTCTATGTGTTTGCAAACAGAGTAGACCCAGATCAGATCTGCTGGCTTCAATAAGCGCCGTCTGATCAGGGTCTGATGTTTACTTAACCCTTTCCTCCATAGGCTATTTTTAGACCCAACCTCTTTGAGTGAATCTACCCAAAAGGAGCATATACTAGAGAAAAGTAAAATTTTAGAATTTTGTAGTTTGAAACCAGTGATAAATAGAGCATTTGGTCCTATAGGAGCAAAAGCTCTATTTATCACAATGGTTTCAAGAAGTGGTTATTACAGAGACGTATTTATGGAGGAAAGGCTTAATGGATATAGATATGACTACAGTTTCTGCCAAGGAAAAACATTATTGTGTTCATGTGCCATCATAAAAAATTGTCTAATTAATATTCATGATGTCATTATTTCTTTGATTAACATTTGATACACCATTTGTATTTGAAACTTCAGCATTCAAAGAGTTAAAACCTGGTAGAAAACAAACTTATTTTCTAAATAGAATTGAATTCCCTAGAGCAAACTGCCTGCCAAGGTACAATTGGACAAAACATTTTCTCATCATCTTCGCTGATGAACAAGGACCAAAAGGATCTATCTTTGTAATTGAATGGATCCCCTAGAGGACCCTTGGATGGTAAATACCACACAATTTATGTGCATCTACCAGTGTGAGACAGATATAGGCTGGTGGGAACTTTAATACCTTTGAGTAATTTCTTCTAATATAAGCTTAACCATTTACCTTGTGAATATTCATGCAACAAATACATATATGAATATAAATTAGCTCATCTTATTATATTGGTGTATGAATGCAAGACATTTTGGCAATGGCGGAGGATGCAGAATCAGATTATAATTCCACCAGGAGCCATCTGATGTACGTCTACTCTGTTTGCAAAGGTGTGAAAAGGCATCTTTTTCAGGTAAAGTGTAAGATAACTAAAAGGGGGTCATTTAATTTTTTGGGGAAAAAGAAATAAATGTTGGTTCATAACTATAACAAAAACAGTTTTCATACAAGACATACAACCTTTTAACACATACATGTAATGTGCAGGAACTATGTATATACGGTCTTTGTAAAGAGTGTAAACCCAGATTAAAGAGCTTTTGCAGGAGTCCTTTGATCGGGTCTGCACTGTTTGTCATGAAAATCGTTTTCTTCAGTGATAAGCTTGATAAAAGTCTTTGTTGGAACCAGTTTTAAATTTTCGGACAATTAAGGGTTAACAGAAACACAATAATTACAACCTCAAGCTTCATCACACATTGCTTTCTCCACATGACAACATCTGACAAACTGCTGCCAAAGGCCAACATGGTCTAGATATGTGTTTTGACAAAATAGTTTGAAACTGACATCCGGAGAATGTATGACGCTTGTAATTCTAGAAGTAACCTGTAATTCTTGTTCACCATTACTCTTGGCACAAGGAATAAATTGTTCACATTGAGTGAGAGGACTGAAGGAGAAAGGACATAGATCAGTGATGACAACAATTTGGAATATTTAGCAATTAACCCTTTACCTGTTGTATATTGATATAATTTTAACATTAATTAGACTACCTTTTTCTTTTTTTTAATAATGGTATAATGAATACAGGAAAATTCGGCCAATTGACAAACTTCAGAATCACATCTATATTACCTCATATGCAAACAGAGCAGACCCTGATCAGATGGCTCCTGTAGGAGCCATCTGATCTGGGTCTTCTCTGTTTGCAAAGGTATGAAAATGTGTGTTTATATGAAGGCAAGGTTAATCATACGCTGAAATAATAAAATGTCTGCCCAATCTTTAATCGGCTGTAATTTCCAAGTTTCCCATCATTCAAATTAACTCTTTGCATGCTAGCGGTGAAACCGTGATTACCTATGCAAACAGTTTGGATCCAGATGAGACGCCGCAAAATGCGGCGTCTCATCAGGATCCAAACAGTTTGTCACTTTGATCATATTTTTGCAAAGAAATGAGAGAAATTTTATTTTTAGAATTGAAGCAGACGACAATTGTTGCAGACGAAAAATTACTTAGCGTGCAAACAGCCTGGATCCAGCCTCTAGAGTCAAACAGCCTGGATTCAGCCTCTCACCTGAATCTAAACTATTTGCAAATGCTAGTCAGCTCACAATCCGCAGAACAAAGACTATGTAAGGTCAAATGTTTCCTAGGAAATAATACTGTTGTTATTGAAACGAAGTGTGTGTTTTTGCAGCTACTAGCTCAAGTAATATGACTGACATTGACACTTTGATGGAGCTCCTACAACAAATAAGCCAATACTTGGCATGCCATACTGCCTGCAACAAAATGTTCGTACCAACAGACAGACCAGGATTACAGCAAAACCTCTCTACAACGGCCACTTTACCATTTTCCCCAATGATTGTTAACTCATTGCATGTCGTCCCCAACAACAGAGATCTGCTTCCATTTTAAAAATAAAATTATATCATTTCTATGCAAAAATATGGTCAAAGTGTCAAACAGTTCTGATCCTGATGCGCCGCCTCTCATCTGAATCCAAACTGTTTGCATATATAGGTAATCACTGTTTTGTCAAGAGTGTGCAAAGAGTCAATATGTTACTCCATGAATATTCATGGACTGAATTTTTAGATACTTAGAGTGCACCCTGATCAGATGGTTTCAACTGGAGCCAAAATGTACCAAAAACCATCTATTTCTGCCTAACATATTTCATCCTGAATTGAGTTAAAACCTGGTCCTGAAAGACTTTTACAAGTGCCTGTTGCAGAGAGATTTTACAGTAGCTGTACAATAAGCACTTCTAACCAACTGCTGGTAAAGTAATTAGCACATGCTTCAAGAGTGACCATGATGGTTTTTACAGGACTTTCTTAACCCATTACCTCATAGGCTATTTTTAGATCCAACCTCTTTGAATGACTCTACCAAAAAGGAGCATTAAGTAGAGAGGATTTTTTTTACAATTTTGTAGTTTGAAACCATTGTGATAAATAGAGCATTTGCTCCTATAGGAGCAAATGCTCTATTTATCACAACGGTTTCAACAGGACTGCAGAGGTGTCAAAAGGCGTCAATATGAGGGAATGGGTTAACGCTTTACTCCATAATCTTTTTACACCTTTGCAACAGATTAGGAGCTATCTGATCAGAGTCTGCTGTTTGCTTACATGTAACAAAACATATTCTCTATTGTTTGTCATGAGAATAAATGTCCTTATTTTCCACGCAAATTAACTATCAGCACTCTACTGTCAACTTTGTGTTAACCATTTCAAACAGTCTCAATCCAGATGAGCTGTAGAGTAGCTTGGCACCTCACGTGTTTATTTCTCTGATACTCTCTTTTTGAAAAGAAATACAGTAAAACCTTTCTATAACGGCCACTAAATTACATGAAGTATTTTGTGTTAAAGACAGGTGACTGCTTAAAGCAAGGTGAAAGTAAAACAGAACGCTCCTATAGGAGTGTTCTGTTTTACTTTCATCTTGCTTTAAGCAGCGACCTGCCCTAAATACCAACTAATTAACACAATGTAGTGGCCATTATAGAGAGGTTTTACTGTAGAAGAAAAATGTACATTTAGAATTGAAGAAGACAACAATATTTGCAGATGACAATGGCTCTGGGTGCAGAAGGTTAATATATATCTATGGATGAATATTTAATCCTTTCCCTCATAGGCCATTATTAGACCAAACCTCTTTGCATAAATCTTCAGAAAAGGAGCATTTACTAGAGAAAAGGAAAAGTTTAGAATTGTGTAGTATTAAGCCCATTGTGGTAAATAGAGCATTTGCTCCTATGGAGCAAATACTCTATTTATCACAATGGTTTCAAAAAGTGACATTTACAGAGGCATATAAAGGCGTATTTATGGAGGAATGAGTTAATAGCCAATTTTTATAATTGCATAATGTACAAAGAAATTTTTGGTATCGTTAAAAAATGTAGAGACCTATTATAATATCATAAGCAAGTAGAAGACCCTGATCAAACAATAATAAATCAATTAATGAATATTCATGATGTGATTTATTTCCTTCATGAATATCCATGAAATAAAGAGTTAAATTTACACCAGGCAGAATTAAAGATCACACAAATTGGCAGCACGCGAAAGATAAGAGTAATGTTCTAAAAAAGAATGCCTTCAATTAAGCTCTGCCATCTTTATTGTTTATCCACTACATACCACACATAATTTCGATATTAAAGCAGAAATCAATCTCAGAATTTTTAGAAAAATTAGTTCACTCTTGTTGATACCAGAATTACAGACAATGGTTATTACAGAGGCAAAGATAAGATGCTAATTTAACCAAGCAAAGCAAACAGAGCATACCCCGATCAGAAGGCTCCTATATAGATAGCTTGAAATGCCCCAGTGATAACAAATATTCATGTCGAGTTTCACTGCATTCTGTCAATCTGTTACAGAGATATTGCATAAGACCCAAAAAATGTGATTTTTGCATATCAAAGGGCAATAACTCCTAAATGCCACAAGCGATCTGGATAAGTAATACATGGGAACGATGCACCAGTGATAACAAATATTCATGTCTAGTTTCGTTGAACTGTCAGTCTGTTACAGAGATACAGCATTGGACGGAAACCGGACGGACGTACAAACCCAAAACAATATCCCTCTGCCTTTGGCAGGGAATAATAATGAAGCAAACAGAGCAGACCCTGATCAGACATCTCCTATAGGAGCCACCTGATCTTGGTCTATTCTGTTTGTAAAGGCATAGAAAGGTGTATTTATGGAGTAAAGGGTGAAAAGTCTGTGTAGAGCTCAAACCACTTAGTTCTCAGTTCCCTTAGCAATGCTATTTATCATATAATAAACAGATCTCCCCAAGAATAAAGACAGAAGTTTATAGGCACAGGAAATGTTTATTTCACAATAATGTAAATCTCATGGTTACACAGCTTCACTAAGACAAAGGGCATAAAAAGTGATGAAACTAATGAAAGAGTGTGAAATTTCTTTATGGTTTAGTCACATAATGCGATCTTACTGTGATAGCACTCAATTTTGCAAGCGCTGGCATACAAACAAGCTATAGAACAGATTTTTTATGATATAAAATATAACATGATGGATCTCATAATTACTGATGAAGATGGAACAAGGTACATTTTTCCCAGAGCATCAACTTTATTAACAAATCACAAGTAACATAATACTCTCGTAAGAAAATATAGCAGAATGTTGGTATAATTACAGCTGTGGTATCAAAGAAGATTCCTGTAAGGTGGAAATTATGATATAATAAAAAAAGTATCTCATCAAGATGACTTTGAGAAACACAGTACAACCGACCACTCAAAAGAGTTTTAATTCTGGCGTTTTAAGACAGGACAGAGCTTAAAGCAGAGAAAAATATGTGAAAAAGTTTCTACATTACTTTTGTTCGGCAAAACACTGCAAACTTGCTAATGATGCCCCCCCCCCATTTTTAAGGTATTGCCATAGCATTGATGTTGTCCTCATTGTGGGTGCCATGGGTTTTGTCATCAAACTCAACAAAAATCATCTAATAAATATTCATCATGTCATACATTTCTTACATGATTACCCTCTAATTAACGATTCCCTCCTTACAACAACGCATGCCACTGTTTCCGAAACAAGAAGGCTCCATCGTATTTTATTTATGCCTCCATCAAACCCTATGTTGTGACCACTCTTTAGAATCGTCACTTTGTGACGATTCTAAGGAGTAGTCACAACATAGGGTTTGATGGAGGCATAACGGTTTTAGTTCTCGAAAAACACCTTATCTGGGGATCTGAAAACAAGCTAATTATGTTTGATTTTCCCTCCCTATAACAACTCCCTCTGAATAACACATACAATCTTCGTATCCCAAAGGGTGTCGTTGTAGACAGTGAGCAAGGTTAAAGAATGGAAAAAAGATATAATTTGAAAAGTTAAACAAGCAACATTTTCTTTTTAGAATGATTCTGTTACATTAGATGCCATAAAAATATCAGTTTCTTTACATGTGAGGTATAAAATATCAAAAAGAATTATTATTACAGTGCTGTACCAACTTTCATAACCCCTTGTAATTGGAACCATTCCGCTAGAGATGCAAATTTTCTCTCCAACATAATTATGGATGGAAATCTCTGAAAACTGAGCATTTTTCTGTTTTGTGCATTTACCATTTAACTTGAATATAAGATTTCTATCAAATTACTTTTCCTTAGAGAAAAGTATATTTTTTTGGTCTTTGACAAAAATGAGAAATGAGCAGAAAGTGTAATGTCAATTAACTCTGACTTTTTTTGTATGTTTTTGTACACTTCCTCATTTCCTTTTGCAACATTTTTTGCTGCATTGACAACAGATAAGCGCCCAAATCTGCTCTACAGCTGTTGAGGACTCTCATTTTCCTTCTTCGTTTAACCCTTTACCTAATGAATATTCACGGGATAAATGACTATATATTTCCTGAACTTTTATTATGAACAAAGAAAATATTGGTCACAACCAAAACTGTAGAATCGAATGTACGAGGGCCGTCCCAAAATGTTGTAGATAACCCTTCTTTTCAGTAAAATTTTCATGTTTTCTCTCCATTAGTCATTTGCGCATATATATAGTTCCTTTCGCAAAGAGAGCTGACCCTGATCAGATGGCTCCTACAGGAGCTGTCTGACTAGGGTCTACTCTGTTGGAAAGGTGTATATATGGAGTAAAAGGATTAAGTTGATGAAAATACAATTTTTGTATAAAAACTGTGGAAGGTTTTTTACTTTCACTCTTTGACCAGATACATGAGCAGTAACTGACCTGACCATATAATGTAGGTTCAAACAATTTCCAATACAAGTCAACGCAAGGGGTTAATATTTAATTTCCCTAGTCCTCTAGGTGCCTCCGTAACTTTTTTGCCACCGTATATCGTTATCTGCAAAATGTTATCTGGTTCAAATTTCTCTTTTTGCATTTTTCTTTCCTTTTGATAAAAAACCCATAATGGCAGCATCAAACAATATGGATCCTGATATGATCCTTAGTTATTTGTCATCTAATCTGGAACCAAACTGTTTGTATAGTAACTTGATCACAGATTCACCATTGGCAGGGAAAGAGTTAATTACTCCAAACCACCCATCATATTCACACCAGCTATGGTAAATGCATCACTTTCCCTAACCTTAACTAAAACTTTCAACAAACCCATTATCCCTCTCCATTTTTTCAAAGGTTTCATAGAAAGAACCCTTCCTGCACATAATTACTCCTTGTAGACTAGCAGTGATTTTGTGTTGGCCATTGCTAAATGTTTGAATCTAATAAAACACAGAAGATCACATTCTAATCAGGATCAAAACTATGTGACCATAATTTTATCTGATAAATGTTTTCAAAACGAAAGGATGAAAAATAGATGACATTTTGGGGGGCATGGAAGAAACTGCAAATACTGTAAACCCTCTCTAAAGCAGAATTTCAGTAAAGAAGAATTCAGATAATTTTAGGCAGGTGACTGCTTAAGGCTGGGTGAAAGTCATGCAGAAAGCTCCTAGACCAGTTTTCTGCATGACTTTCATCCTGCATTAAGCTGCCACCTGTCTCCAAATTTAACATCCAATTTAGAGGGGTTTCACTGTACTAAAATTTTGGAAAAAACATCATAATTGCTGCAGTACAAAAATCGGCACTTATCCACCAAACTCTATGTTGTGACCATTCTTTAGAATCGGTTCAGATATTTCTTAATTTTTATCTAGATCTGAACTTGGCATTTCTCAAAGTTTTTATCTTTTCAATAAGCAGAAAAAAATAGAATATTTCTCAATAAATCTCTGTCATCAACGACATATCTTTCTGACAGAACAGACTTATCATATACATGCCTGTCCCAAGTAACTACAGTAAGAATTTCTATCCATAACAGTGACTCTTTCATTGTGGGGTAAAACAAGTCACTAATGTCCTAAAATGCAAACAGTGAAGACCCAAATCAGAGGGCTCTTAGTGGAGTCCTTCCATCAGGGTCTGCACTGTTTGACATGTTACACTTTCTTTTCAAAAATTCCCTGAATATTCCCATTAGCTGAACTTGCTCGAATGTTGGAATAGTCTATTTTAAAATTCAGCATTGAAAGGGTTAAGAAACAACTGTTATTCTTTAGACAGTGTTGATTGTACTTTTCTGGGACAACATGTGCCATTGTTTTAAAAAATCTGTTTCTACATCTGCCATAACTTATTATGTGATCTGTTAACCCTTCCCATGCTAAGAGCAATCCCACTGGCATAAATCGTGATGAGACATTGAGTAACTTAACGTCTCATCAGGATCCAAGCTGTCTGACACTTGGTCAATAGTTTGTTTTTTTAAAAGCTTGGAAGAATGTAAAAATAGTAACAGATCAGGGTTTTTGCAAACTTGTTTTCTTCTAAAACCGAGAATGATTAACCTTTAACAATCATCAGGTAAATTGGCGATTAATTTAACTAAACAAGTTTGGATGCAGAAAAACTACACGTGACATCTCATCATGATCTTACAAGGTTTGACACTGTACTAAACTGTTGTGTTTTGGAAAAGAAATGTAAGTTAACCCATTCCCGCATAGGCTATTTTTAGATCCAACGTCTTTGATTAAATCTGCCAAAAAGGAGCATTAACTAGAGAAAAGGAATTTTTCAGAATTGTGTAGTTTTGAAACCATTGTGATAAATAGAGCATTTGCTCCTGTGGAGCAAAATTAATGCTCTATTTATCACAATGGTTTCACAAAGTGACTTTTACAGAAGCGCCAAAAGGCATCAATATGCGGGAATGGGTTAAATCATATGTAAAATCTGAAACAACATTTTCTACCAGCGACATTTTCCTCAGAGGAAAATGTCAGCTCGCTGCAGTTAATTTAAATGTGATTTGCTTTAGGTTTGTGTGCTAACTAGAACACAGGCCACACCCACTTTCTGCTACAAACTCCCATTATGCAGTCTGTGCCAATTTCTGCCAACATCTTTCACATTAACATTGTTTTAACGGTATCATATCCCTACAATATGACATGAACACATTGCTAAAGGATTTTGAATAACAAACTGTGCAGACCCTAATAAGAGGAGCCCATTCGGAGCCCTGTGAGCTGGATAAACTGTAACAAATGCACGTTAACGTGTCTCCCATATTCAAGGGGGTTAACACTAGTTACCTTCAGAACACATGAAAGGTATTTCCTCCGCCCATTCTGTAATCAAACATAATGGAAAAATAACTGCCGTGCTTTGTGCACACAATTTTTCAAACCTTTACGACAGCAACAGATAAAAGTGCTTATTCAATTACAGTAAAAACTCTCTATAATGACCACTAAATTGTGTTAATTAGTTGGTATTTTGGGCAGGTGGTTGCTTAAAGCAAGGTGAAAGTAAAACAGAACGCTCCTATAGGAGCGTTCTGTTTTACTTTCACCTTGCTTTAAGCATCCACCTGCCTTTAACACAAGATACTTGATGTAATTTAGTGGTCGTTATAGAGAGGCTTTACTGTACTATCATTTCTCCACTAATCCCTATGTTGTGACTTGTGTTCTATGAGATGGTTCCAATGAGTGATCTCAACATAGGGTTTGGTAGAGAAATCAAGGAACTTTTCTTGGAAAAAGTTTTAATTCATGCCTCTTATCTGGGCCTCTGCTTTAATTAAAATGATCAATTTTGGCTGATCTTATATACTAACCCTAATTACCCAAGTATTCAGACAAACAGGCAACTAGTGCAGACCCATATTAAATGGCTCTCAGAGGAGCCCTTTGATCAGGATCTGCAGTGTTTGTCACTTACAATCATCTAGCAAGTCTATGCCTTTCATAATGAGTTGACACAATAGTTAAACATGGGCTATTCTACTGTTATTTCAGCATTGAAAGAGTTACCCAAAATAATTCTGATAAAAATAATGTGTGCTCAAATGTCTTACATTTATGACTTATTAATTTAATTAAGGTTTTCAGAAACTACTGAGAGTGTCACACTCCTTTGATCCTATTGAGACTCTGGGTTACTCCAGATCTGATCTGGATCCAAGCTGTTTGCAAATGCCAATCAGGTGGTACATGGCAGGATAAGGGTTAATGGCCGTGAACTACAGTACAACCTCTCTGTAATGGCCACTTGTGTTAATTAGTTGGTATTTAGGGCAGGTGGCTGCTTAAAGCAAGGTGAAAGTAAAACAGAACGCTCCTATAGGAGCGTTCTGTTTTACTTTCACCTTGCTTTAAGCAGCCACCTGGCTTCGACACAAAATACTTGATGTAATTTAGTGGCCGTTATAGAGGTTTTACTGTATGTTCAAACTCAAACAAAACCAAGACAAAACTAGGATTGTGTCCATACAACCTAGATGTCCCCACTTTTTCCCCATGTCAGAAAAATGCCATATAGAATGCCCTAATTTTGCCTAAGTCAAGGACCATAACTTTTGTGGAAATGGCCTCATTCAAAAACTTCTGGGGAATTAAATGCTCATCCCAATAAAACATTTGTATAAAATTTAATGACTTTCTTCATTCTTAATGGTGCATCAGGCATCACAGACAGTATGGACAGACGGACAGACAAGAACAAATATACATGCCCAATTCATCCACAGGTGGAGGCAATAACAATGATTTTAAACATTTTCAGACAGCATTAAAATTTAGAATTAGAAGCTGCTGTGAAATATAAAAGCATATGGTGATTTTGAAGTGGATTCTATTTCCTGTTTCCATCTAGATATATGGCTCCTTTCTCGTCTTGTAATAAATACTGATTGTGCTGCTAAATGAGAAGAAAATTGGCAGAGAAGATACGGTTTTACCCCAATGAAAACTTTATGACTGAGATAAAATTCAATTTTGCAGCTTCATATGGCACCATATATTTTCAAGCTGTGTATCCCTAATGTATAGAAATACTGTTACTTGGGATAACCTTTGCAAATGATCTGGATCCAGAACAAATGCAAAGTAGATTGGCATCTCATCATGATCAGGATCCAAACATTCTGATGCTCTTACTGTGTTTTTGATATGAACTTAAGAAAACCTAACCGTAGTAATAGATGCAGATGACACTTTATGAAGAAGTTAAGTTGTTCAGCACAGCCAGTGTTAAATTTGAGAGTGTGACTGGAACTTGGCACAAACTACCACATAAAATACGTACTGAGATCTACCAATATCCCTGTCCTCTTTCACTGCAAATGGCGAAACGAGGATTACCTACGCCAAACAGTTTATATCCAGATGAGATGCTAAGCAACTCTGTGTCTCATCAGGATCCAAACTATCTGATGCTATAGTTATTCTCTTAGGAACATAAGTAGAATAAATTACAAATGAAAATTGTAACAGACCACAATATGTGGCAGGGAAAGAGTGAGTGGCACTGTTATGGATTGATCCAATGTCAGATTAACAGCAAGATTGAATCTAAAATCACATGCTAATCAATCTTTTTGTCTCGAAAAAGGCCAAAACTGTAAAATTGGATTATGGGTCACAACTTCTACTATATATATATATATATATATATACAGTACAACCTGCTAAAGAAACATAAACACGGGTGTCTTTAAAAGCATGTGGTTGCTTTATGCAGGAGCAAAGTAAAGCAAAAAGTTCCATTACTCTCTGCATTACATTTGTCCTGCATTAACCCTTTACTCCATAAATATGCTTTTCTACGCCTTTGCAAACAGAGTAGACCCAGATCAGAAGGCTCCTTGAGGAGCCATCTGATCAGGGTCTGCTCTGTTTGCTTGTGATATAATATACATCTGATTCTAGTTTCTAAAACCGCCAAAATATATATATGGGGTAAAGGGTTAAGATGCCACCTGCCTTTACAATAAGAATTAGACCCATTTTTGGTGATCTCTTTAGACTGGTTTTACTGTATATGAAACAGACAAATGAAGGAAGTGCCATGAATGTCTATAAACATTGCAATGAAGCTTTACATCCTTTTCAATGAGAATAAAGAATAATAAGCTTTGTATAATAAAACGATTTTGAGGATTTTTCATTCGGGTCCCTAGTATACACTAAGGTCAGGAAACTGGAAGGCTTTTGGCGCCAATTGTCACTTTTGTCTGCCGATTACGGCATCGGCATGAATACACGACATACAATATATAATCATTTCTCCCTTTACACTGACAGATATACAATCCACAGATCAATTACCATCACAATATGATTTCCCAATGCTATATAATAGTGCTCCTTATGATATCATGTAGATATCCAGTCAAGTCCAGCTAGTAAAATGACCTTAACAGGGAGCCTTTATTGCATTCTGGTGGTCAAAGGGGCATAATCTGCACCTTGTCTCGCATTTTCATGTCTTTGCAAACACAGTAGGCCCAGATAAGACAGCTTCTGTTGGGAGCTGTCTGATCAGAATCTGCTCTGTTTGCTTATGATCACACTACAGTTTCTGCCATGGGCAAAAGTTCATGTGTTCTCATGTCTATACTATTTTATACGCAAACAGAGTAGAACCTGAAAGATAGCTCTTATAGGGCCCACTGATCAGGGTCTACTCTATTTGTAAATTTCCTGTATGCAATCAGCTTGTACAAAAAATAATCTTAATTACATTCATAATATCATTGTTTCTTTCATGAATATTCATGGAATAAAGGGATAATAAATGTTCATAAGGGGTGGAGATTGCCATGTAAGCCATGGTGTAATAGCTGAAATGAGCTAATTCATGGTGTAAAGACTTTAACCCATTACCTCATAGGCTATTTTTAGATCCAACCTCTTTGAATAAATCTACCAAAAAGGAGCATTTATTGGAGAAAAGGAACGTTTGGGAATTTTGTAGTGCTGAAACCATTGTGATAAATAGAGCATTTGCTCCATAGGAGCAAAAGCTCTATTTATCACAATGGTTTCAGAAAGTGAATTTTACATAGGCGTCAAAAATGAGTTAATGAGCTGGGCTAAACCATTACACTGTAGAAATATGAAGAAATCTAACAAAAAATTTGGCAGGTAAAAAATTCAACAGCCTAAGATTACGTAAGAGAAAGCCTGTAAATCTGTACAGATAACACGGACCTGCTGTAAACCAAACCTGAACTAGAACAAAATTCTAAATATTTAGCAATTTTGTTGCTAATAGAGGAAATATTTACAAGAAGAAAAAATGCCAGGGTGTCTGTTGGCAAGAAATAGGGTGTGTGGTGGGCTGTAAATCAGCATAAAATGAAGTCCCTGGCTACATTACCTTTTAAATGTGGGGATCAAGTGTACGGTCATTTGCAAACAGTGTAGACCCAGATTAGAGGGCTCCTTTATGAGCCATCTGCCCTAGGTCTGCACTGTTTGTCATTCGAAGTCCTTTCGCAAATTATACCTTTCCATACTAAATGGTCTCTGTAGTTAAACAATGATAGACCATTCTGCATGGAATATTCAGTATTAGTGTTAGCAAGGCTCAAGCAAAACCAGAGAAAGCTGGTCTGTTCTACTGGTACTGACTTGAAAAAAATATCCGGAATACCCTTACTTTATATTACCCTTAACCCATTCCATCATATTGACGCCTCTCTGTAAAAGGCATTTAAGAAACCAATATGATAAACAGAGCATTAAAAGTTTGCTCCATAGGAGCAAATGCTCTATTTATCGCAATGGTTTCAAAACTACACAATTCTCAAAGTTGTTTATCGTTGAATGTTTGAAGACATCCTCCATGTGGGGTATGAGGAGTTGGCCACACAAGATTTTTTCACTATGTGCTTTATAGTAAAAAAACCATTTCATTTTAGATAAGGGTCTGCTCTGTTTGCTAATTGGTTAATATAGTTTCTACCATGACCAAACATTCCTGCCATTATAAAATATAAGTTACAGTAAAACCTCTCTATAACGACCACTATATTGCGATAATTAGTTGGTATTCAGGGCAGGTGGCTGCTTAAAGCAATGTGGAAGTAAAACAGAATGCTCCTATAGAAGCGTCCTGTTTTACTTTCACCTTGCTTTAAGCAACCACACCTGCATTTAACACAAAATACTTTATGTAATTTAGTGGCCATTATAGAGAGGTATTACTGTAATTAATGAGTCATGATGTCATTATTTCTTACATGAATATTCATGAGGTAAAAAAGGTTTATATCTAACTCCCTCACTTGCCCAACTACAGTAGAATCATAAAAAAATATATTTCCTACTTGGTCAATGCATGGATCATTTTCTTTTTTTCATAGGAGAGCATGTCAGAGTTCCAAATTCACCATGGCAACCTATAAGCAATGCTATTGGCAGAGCCAAAGTTCAGGGGTCAAACAGAGTATGCATGTCAACAAGATGTATGAAAACACTGATTTAAACTAATGAAAACATAATTTACATAGCTTTCTCCATTAACATACTGTGCAAGAGTCAATGGGTTGCAGAGTTGTCAATTAGACCATTCCAATAAATTCCAAGCCACATGATTAATTCAGCCAACAACTGTTATTCCTATCAGTGAAAAAAGCTGATGCCAGTGGGCAAGTCTGGTAAACTTATAGCCTAAAATCATAACTCATGCCAGCGATTTGTCAAAATTAATTCCCCAACAGCTTCCCCATGGAGTGAAAGTAGGTAGGGAGGGGTCATATTTCACATGGTAAGGCTCGAGTTTTACGGGCTTTTGACTAGTTCTAGATGAACGGAGAATGTTTGTTGCCATGTGTGTCACAGTCAATTAGTAAAACAACTGGGAATCAGTCTGTACATGCCAGCTGCACGTCAGTGATAGGTGTTTTTTTACATGCTGAACATGCTGCATGTCCCTCATTGGCACAAGCACCAACAGAGCACACCATGACACACTTTTCAAACTGATGCCCAATACATTACAATAGGTCCAGAGGTTGTAAAACCTTTTTGCTAGAGTCTTTCTTCATTCTCCAGCATCTGATTAGTCAGATTTTGAGCAAACTTAGAATCTGTCCAATAAGAAACTCAAGAATGAACTCACTCAGACCTTTTAGGGGAGTTTCTCTCTACCTGCCACATGTTCATTAACCATATACCTCATGAATATTCATGTAAGAAATACTGTATGAAGATAAATTAGCTTGACTTACATAATAGCGTAACGAACATGAGAAGTTTTTGCTATACCAGAATCTGGAGAATCAGATCTATAAGATTCTATAAACAAACAATGCAAACCCTGATCAGACAGCTTCTACATGAGTAATTTGAACTGGGTCTACTCTGTTTGCAGAGGCATTAAAGGTGCATCTATAAGGTAAAGGGATACCCTTTCAGTGAGGGAAATGAGTCACTAATGTCCTCTGCAAATAGTGTACACCAAGATAAGAGGGCTAAAAGGGTTTGTAATGTTACAGAGCCCTGAATACCCAGAATATTCACAGTAAGTTTGACCTGTTCGAATTTTGGAATAGTGCATTTGAAAATTCAGCATTGAAAGGGTTAATAACATAGAACAAAGAAGTAGTATACATTTTGTTACATTTTGATAAGGAATCATTGAAAGTGATTGGCATCAATATAAAACACTGATAGCTCATGCACTTTCTGTTCATAAAGCAATTGAATGCCATATAAAATGAAAGTTTTATTGGTGCGTTATCAAAAGTGTAAAGGTTACCACCTTGTAAAGATCACTGACCACCAGAAAGTGATTAAAACAAATTGGATTTCAAACGATTTCCTTTCAAATCAGTGATAAACAACTTAAGGCTGAAATAGGATCCCATGTGAAGTGTGTAATTCAAACATTTTTCAATTTGCTTGCCACAGTTTTCAATTGTCTCCTCCACCTTTGATGGTCAGTGGAAGTCCCCGTGCCTCCAGGCAACCGGGTGTGTTTCTACATCATTACCCCAACACACTCTTCCACTAATTGATGGACAAGGAACAAATCCCCTACAAGCCCTTGAAAACCCACTTCTCTGTAAAAACCTACAATTTGATCTCCTTTCCAGCTTGTTATACACTGATCTTGACAAGAAAACATCAAACCCAACCATTGTGGTAGTGTCCAACAAGCCCGACCCATCTCTTTTGTTACAAGGTATCCGATATCAGTTATCTTAGGTGTCAAACGCTGACGTACACAAACTTGAAGCGTTCTGATTGTTGTACAACAATCATGCCCCCTTGTAGTTTAGTTTTAATTGCAAAACAAACAATCAAGACTGTGGTGATCAAAATGACAAGCATATCAATGTAAGGACACAGATATCTTAATTAAACTTGGCAAGTTATACAAAAACACTAAATACAGTAAAACCTGTCTTATGTGGTCAGTCATTTATTGAACATGGTAGTCTTAAAAAGCAGGTGGTTGCTTAATGCAGGTCAGAAGTAATGCAGAAAGTTCCTATAGGAGCTTTCTGCATTACTTTTGACCTGCATTAGGCTACCATCTGCCTTACAGATCTATAAATTAGACCTCTTTTTGATGGCTGCTTAAGACGGGCTCTAGTGTATATCAAATTTAGACAAAACTTTAGGACACCAAAATATCTCCCCCCCCCCCCCCCCCCCTCTATTGGTTTGATAACCTTTCCCTTTTAAATATTCATGTAAGAAATTTTGACATCATGAATATATATTAACTGAATGCTTTTAATGGCATGGTACAGGTAATGAATATTTAATAAAGGTATATGAACACATTAATTGTTTGCTTGATTTACCAGAAACTGCAGAATGAGAGAACTATACAATTCCATAGGCAAAGAGAGAAGACCTGGGTCCATGCTTATAAAGCTTTTAGTTGAGTCTGAGATCGTTCTCAAGCTTTTGATTGGTCAGATTTGAGCCTTTGGCTCAAATCTGACCAATCAAAAGCTTGAGAACTCAAATCTGACCAATCAAAAGCCTGAGAACGAAACTCAGACTCAACTAAAAGCTTTATAAGCATGGACCCAGGTAAGAGCTTCAACAGGATCTTTGTGATCTGGATCTACTCTGTTTTAACTCTTTACCTGATGTCATGCATGTTCATATAAGAAACAATGAAATCATTAATAACAATTAATTTTGAGTTTTTAAAATGGTATATGAACAAAGAATGTTTTGGCCAATAGCAGAAACTGTAGAAACAGATCTATATAATTTCATAAGTAAACAGAGCATACGCTGAACAGGAGCCATCTGATTTGGGTCTACCCTTTTTGCAAAGGCGTAAAAAGACATATTTATGGAGAAAAGGGTTAAAGGAGTATCTATCAGGTAAAGAGGTTATGGTTAACAGAACCCGTGGTTCAAATATCTGTCAATCAAAAAGATTCGATCAGTCGAAGGAATTTATCTCTGACAATATCTTTCTACAGGTAAAGCTTGTGTCACCGTCAAATGGCCAGACCTGAGGAGCTGATAACAATGTGAAAAGCAGAGCCTATTAACAAATCGTTAAAAATGTCATGATACCTTACATGCATAGTACGGACCAAATACAGCCTGTAACAGCTTAACCCTTTACCCGATAGAAACACCTACGTGAACAGAGAACAGAGAAGACCATGACCAGGGACTGCTCTGTTTGCTGATGAGATACTATTGATCTGCTTCTACAGTTTGTGTGACAGACAAATCGTCCCTAGTTCACACTGCCACTATACATAGTCAGCTAATTAATATTAATAGTTGTTATTTCTTACATGAATATTTATCTGGCAAAGTGTTCACAGATAATATGATCTAACACATATTTCCATTATAAAAAACCTGCAATAGATGAGAGAAGTATTAAGGAAATCTAAGATTTATATGTTTTGGGCATTTTCTCCACCTTATCCCATCCCGTTGGTACTCATTAGAATTGTGTCTTTATACCAGAGCTCCAGATAAGACGCTTAAATCAAAACATTTTCAAGAATAACTCGAAGAGACGATTCTAAAGAGTGGTCACAGTATAGGGTTTGGTGGAGGAATGAGGAATTTAGTATTTGGGTACGCATCGTTATCTGTAGCTCTTTATACCAGCAACATAGGGATAGTTGCCTCAAATGGATAATGATCCTTCTTGTAAAATGCTCCACACAGATAATGTGGGTGAGGAGCATTGAACAACTCGGAGAAAGACAGATTTGGTAAACAGTCAATCAGATGAGTTTACATGGGCATAAACTTCATTAGATTCCAAGAATATCACAAACAAAAGAAATACCGGTCAGGAGCAGCCTCATCAGGGTCAGCTCTGTCGTTTATGGAATAATAGAGGTCCAGATAAGATGGGTAACTTTTAATTTAAACATTTTCAAGAATTTCCAAACCCTATACTGTGGCCACTCTTTAGAATTGTCTCGAAAGGACAATTCTAAAGGGTGGTCACAGCATAAGGTTTGGTGGAGAAATGTTGATTTTTGTTTTTGGGTATACACCTTTATCTGTAGCTCTGAATACAGATTTGATTCTACAGTTGATGCCATGGTCATAAATTCCCTTGTTCACAATAATAGTTTAACCCTTTCCCTGTTCCAAGTTTATTCCAAATTTCAATGCCCTATGAATATTCAGACAAAATGGTTATAATGAAATATGGAAGGTGGAACATTGTAGCCATTTTAGAAACTAAAGTAACAGATCTATCAAATTCCATTAGCAAACAGAGCAGATCCTGATAGGAGCCATCTGATCAGGGTCTACTCTGTTTGCAATTGCATGAAAACATGTTTATATGAATGAAAGCTCATGTAAATACTCTTTTATGCTTCGGTTTGCTTATGAAATTATAACAGATATGACTGTACAGTTTCTATCAATACAGAAACAATCAGCTAATAAATATTTACGATGTTATTAAGTTCTTACATATTAAACAGGGAAAGGGTTAGAAATATATCTCAATTAATATTCATGATATAATTTTTCTCACATGAATATTCATGAGGTAAAAGATTAAACACTTTGTGATGTGATGAGAGTGTCAACACTTCAGACATACATGCCCATGGTTGTTATCAAAAGCGACACAAAACATGCTGAAACAAAGAAAATACACTCCCAAAGGACTAGAAATGATATCAAGTGACAGCTTAGGAAATTAGAAAACATTTTCATTTTGTTTCAAATAAATGAAGTATCTTTTAACTTGACACATAAATAATTTACATGGTGTTAACAAATATACAACATGCCAGCTGGAAACCAATATATAACTCTTCTCCTGCAAAGGGTGTCTTGACTCAGGCATTTGCAAACAGTTTGGATCCAGATGAGACGCCGAGTAACTCGGCGTCTCATCAGGATCCAAACTGTTTGACCCTCGGTCAATAGTTTCTTAAAAGTTTTATCAAATTGGAAATCATTGAAATGTTCAGCAAATCCAAGAGTGAGCAGACATTTTTTTTTTTCAGAGTGAGAAGGGCTAACAGAGCCCATTACACCATCCGCCAGAGTCAGGTCAGAACATCAAAGATGGGGTTGACAGCTAATTTTGTAATGCACTTGTGCAATAGAGGCCTGCTATCAGACACAATGCTATGTTAAAACAATCAGTTTGTTTGAAGTTTTAATTAAATCAGCCAGATTTATCGCTATTGAAGGGCTCTAATTTGTCCGTGGCCCAGCAGTGATGGGGCTGTGATTGCTTTCTGATGTCCTCTGTCACCGGCCTTGATGGCTCCGTGCACACATTGATGCCGGTGCACAGTCATCAACGCTATATATGACACACAAACCAATGAATGTTGTAAAAGTACTCCTGTCACTGGAATTTAAACTTTGATTGGTTCCTTGTTTAATGTCCCCATTTTATCACCCAGGGCTAATGGACCCCCAGAGAAAGGATTCTGAAACAGACGAACCTCCTTTGGGTTCCTGGGTTCTTAAAATAAAAATTCTTTTGCTGCCGTATATTGGCATCTGTTTCGATGATCATTTTTTAATTTTCATTGGTTTTGTTTCAATATACATAACAACTGCAGTTTGGATGTAAGTGAAATCCTGAGTAACTTCAAACTGTTTGCAAAGGTCATCATATATTTGCCCAAAGCAACTGATACCCGGCCAAACCCTCATATGTGCAGCTTTAAACCTTTACTCCATGAATATTCATACAAGAAATGATGACTTAACCCGTTCCTCCATAAATATGCCTTTCTACGCCTCTGTAAAACTCACCTGTTGAAATCATTGTGATAAATAGAGCATTTGCTCCTATAGGAGCAAATGCTCTATTTATCACAATGGTTTCAAACTACAAAATTCTAAAAAAAAATCTTTTTCTCTAGTTAATGCTCCTTTTTGGTAGATTCATTCAAAGAGATTTGGTCTAAAAATAGCCTATGGAGGAAAGGGTTAATGAATATTAGTTAACTTATGTTTTATAGTGACTCATGAACACGGGAAACTTTGGTCATGGCAGAAACTGTAGAATCAGATCTATGTAATTGCTTAATTCCATAAGTAAACAGCTGCTACATTGTCTTCCATGGCTAAAGTTTATTGATATAATGTGCCATAATAATACTTATCCAATAAGTTCATGTAATATTAAAGAACTAAACCCTAACAAGAATATTTATGAAGTAAATCGTTAATGCTTAAACTTAAATGTGGTGAAATTAAAGCCCATAGAGACACAGGGTAGACATTCATCTACCTTATTCAGTCCTATATATGGAATACATTCCATTTTTCCTGACAGTATGCTGACAATACTAATTTTCTGTCCCAGTGAACGGAACTGATTTGAAGATAGTACCTATCTATTGAACTGAGATCCAATCATCAAAAGAGACACATAACAGGGCACTACCCAAGGGGACATATTTTATCTACGCCAATGATACAGAAAAATCCCTCTAAACCGAAATTCTAGTAAAAGATTTTAGATACTTTTAGGCAGATGACTGCTTAATGCAGGGTGAAAATCATGAAGAAAGGTCCTATTGGAGCTTTCTGCATGACTCCCACCCTGCATTAAGCTACCACCTGTCTCAAAGACCAATATTTATACTGAATTTAATGTCCAGTTTAGGGGGGTTCTACTGAATCAATAGTTTGCTTGTTTCCAGTCCATGGCAGCTGACAAAATTTGAGGTCATTTGTGTGAGGAACATCATCCTGGCATTTAGTGGAGCAAGTCTAGACATACAACCCTTTACTCGATAGATATACATTTTAACACCTTTGCAAACAGAGTAGACCCAAATCAGATGGCTCACTGGTACCATTTCTCATCACACTGATAAGATATCAAGTGTTCATCTCAATAACCCTGTGGTTCAGTGGATGTAGAATTACTCATTAAGAGGTTACTTAAGACGTATGACCGTATTTCATATTTTTCTCTCTCTGTGTCAACCATGACAAACTCAACGAAGTGTAACCTATGGAAGTCATAAAAATGTTCCGTACTATACTCCGAAATCGATTCTAAACTGATGCTATATACCTATTCAAAGTCAAGTTATAACATCAATGTCAGCAGACACTTTTGCCAGAACAAATTTCATCCTGGCAATATAATAACTCGAGTGCCATCATGCTTGTTCACCAACATACAGGTCTTTTAACCCTGAACCTACTAAAGCACAAACTGACTCTGCATCTCAGAAAGGGAAAAATAAGTAAGAACAGAAAAAGTTCCGAGTTTTTAGCATGGCTAAGTGTATTTTTCTGTAACTAGACACCAAAACATAAGTATTCTTGTTATTAAAATTATTCCTTTTTAACCCTTTCATCACTGATTATTCCAAAATTCAAACAGGTCAAGCTTACTGTATTGAGGAATTTTTTAAAAGGAAAGTGTAATATGACAAACAGTTCCTCTAGGAACCCTCTCATCTGGGTCTACACTGCTTGCAAAGGACATTTGTCACTCGTTTCTTGCACTGAGTTAACCTAGTGGCTAGGATAGGGCCTTATTCTTATCAAGGGAGATAATTCTGTATTGTGTGCTAAAAGATTTTATGCCCATGGTAAAATTACAATTTTGTTTACTTTTACAGAAGTATCATCATCAATGTTTTCATGCTCAATTATACTGAAAAATATTTTCTTGTTTTCATGTGTCAGTTATACAGGCAAATATTTTCTTAACCCATTCAATGCTGAATTTCATTTTGGAATGACCTGCCATTATTCACAATAATGGCCAATCAGTATTAACCCTTTATTCCATAAATATGCCTTTAAAGACCTTTGCAAACAGAGTAGACTCAGATCAGACAGCTCCAGGTTAGAAGCTGTCTGATCAGGGTCTGCTCTGTTTGCTTATCAATATTCATAATGCCATTATTTCTAATATGATTAGTCATGGGGTAAAAGGGTTAAAACCAAATTCTATGAATAATTACATTTGACACTGTGGGAAACAAGACTGACCCTGGTTGTTGTCCAAACAAGCTTCTTTACGGTCAATTCGTACAGCAGTGCACAGATGACATTCAATATAGTTGCAGGTCACTACAATATTGTCTAATGATTTCACAGACATGCTTGACCTAGCTGTCATGTTTGTATAAACTTTCTGCCCAATGATGTCCTTATAAAGTGATATTCAATTGTCAAGTGCAGCGAATAGATGCTAACAAGTGTACCGATATTCTTATTGGCAAATATGTAATTACCAATCTTAACCCTTTACTCCAAATAAAATACTTTTTATGCCATTACAAACATAGCAGACCCAGATCAGACGACTCCTTCATTTTGCTTATGAAATTTACAGTTTTTGCCATTACCATAACATGCTACATTCATAATATTATGCCATTAGAAAAATTCAGCTGAAAAATATTCATGACATCATTATTTCTTACATGAATATTCAATAGGGAAAGGGTTAACCTTTAATCTGATATGGCCGTTTTAATGCCTCTGCAAACATAGTAGAACCAGATCCCTATGCAACTTTTGTAAGACCACAGTGTGAACCATGGTTTACCCCGGCTAAACAACATCTAACCATGGTTGAGCTTGGTTTAATCATGGTCAACCATGGTCTACCTGGGCTCAACAACATCTATGGTAACTATGGTTGAAGATGCTTGATCATGGTCAACTATAGTCAACCATGGATGCAAATTTGTTTCAAACTGTAAGAAGACATATGTCCCCAATAATCCCACTATTCACAACCTGACTCACATCTGCAAATAACTTTGGATTCATATGAGATGTCAAGTAACTTGGCATCTCATCAGGATCCAAGTATGACACTGTTGGACACTTTGTCAATAGTTTCTCTAGGAAGAAGTCAAAATTGCACAAGATCCAAATCTGAGCAAACAATATTTTTATAAGCAAAATAAGGATTAACCCATTCCCTCATAGGCTATTTTTAAATCCAACCTCTTTGAATAAATATACCGAAAAGGAGCATTAACTAGAGAAAAGGATTTTTTTTTAGAATTTTGTAATTCTGAAACCATTGTTATAAATAGAGCATTTGCTCCTTAGGAGCAAATGTTCTATTTATCACTATGGTTTCAAAACGTGTATTTTACAAAGGCAGGCGTATTTATGGAAGAAAAGGTTAAAATATCATAAACTCACCGGCACTATAATTATGACCTATTTTTAAATTAATAAAACATTCTAACACTAATAAAATATTAAGTACTGTACAGAAATTGATGTAAATTAATGTCTCTGGTCATAAATCTAATTTTTCCAATTTATGTGCAATTATTGCAATTATTTACTCAATTTGCTGAATCAGCAATTAATATAAACCTCTCAACATCCCAAAAATAGCAAATTATGGATGTCCATATATCATAGAAGAGGCATTCCTGGGCTCAGTCATTGGTAAACAGCTGTCTCAGTTATGATCAGATAATTACATGGTGTATTGGCTTCCCTCTGATATACAACATTAAACAATTCATTTAGGAAATGTGTGTAAATAACCAAACTCAATAACTCAACTATTCTAAGCTAACCCTTTACAAGATAAATATTCATGCAAGTCTACCATAACACCGTAAGAAATAGGCAAACAGAGCAGACCTTATCAGAGCTGTCTCCTACTGAACTGGGTTTACTCTGTTTGCGAAGTTAAAGAATTAACCTCATACCTGATAAATATTAGTGGTAACAAATTAAAATGAATATTCATGAAAGAAAAAATGACTTCATCAGTTGTATTTTTATAATAACATATGAACACAGGAATCTTTAACCAAGGCAGAAAGTATAGTCAGATCTTTATTATTTCATAAGCAAACAGAGCAGACCCCAATCAGATGGCTTCTACAGGAGCTATCTGATTTGGGTCTTCTCAGTTTGCAAAGGTGTAGAAAGGCGTATTTATGGAGTCAAGGGTTAAAATAAGAACATCAATAATATTATTTGGATTAATTTTTATAATGGCATCAATGTTTAGCCACGACATAACTTGTAATATCATATAGAGCTATATTTTTCAATATAGATCCCGTATTTTTCAATATAGATCCCGATCAAACAGCTCTTAAAGAAGCTGATCTGGGTCTCCTCATGATCAGTGTGCAAAGTAGTTAAAACGTTTCTCTATCAGGTAAAGGGTTAACACCTGCAAATCTATTTCTTCATCTGTAAACCACTGAATCTTTGGTATGTACTGATATGTATTGGCATGCGTCATGAATATGTTACATTCAAATGAACCGTCAGTCTATTGTCTTCTTTCAATGTCACAAACCTCATGAATATGTAAGAAATAATGACATCATACAATGTCATGTTTATTAACGGAATTCTTATGATGGTATATGAACACAGGAATTTTTGGCAATGGCAGAAACTGTAGAATCAGATTTATATCATTTCATTAGCAAACAGAGCAGAACCTGATCAATCATCTACTGCTTGTAAATGAGTTACTTATAATAGTTATTTAACCATTTCCCTGCTAACATTTTTTGCATGAAACATTTATAAGGGAAATATTGGCTTAGACAAAAACTATACGATTAGGTCTATATAATTTCGTAAGCAAACATAGCAGACCCAGATCAGCCAGTTATGACAAGCCACCCAATTCGGGTCTACTCTGTTTGCAAATGCGTGAAAAGGCCTTTATATATGAAGGAAAGAATTAAACAATAATATAAAGTTAACTCTTTTGCTGCCAATGGCAAATTCAGTTTGGGAGAGTTAACCCTTAACCCATTCCCTCATATTGACAACTTTTGACAACTCTGTAAAAGTCACTTTGTGAAACCATTGTGATAAATAGAACATTTCCTCCTATAGGAGCAAATGCTCTATTTATCACAATGGTTTCAAACTACAAAATACTAAAATTTTCCTTTTCTCTAGTTAATGCTCCTTTTCGGTAGATTTATTCATAGATGTATCACAACTGTTTGATAGTGAGATGCTAATTTGGATGAGAAATGAAAGACACATTACTTCTTAGATTTGCAGTGAACGAAAACCTTTTCTGACGACAATTACTTAAGCGTGCAAAGAGTTCAACCTCTGGAATACATTTGCATCCTTTGAAAGTACAGAAGTGGGTGGGGTAAGACTAGACTCAAAAACATTCAATAAATCGTTGTCAGAATGAAACTAAAGTGATGACATGTGTCTGCACTTGTATAAATAATGCATAAACTTTATTATGTACTGTTATATTCTTACAGTAGACTTGTCTAAAGCATCCATGTATTGATCAGACATAAGAGCCTAAAAAGCAGGTGATTGCTTTTAATACAGATTGAAAGTAATGCAGAAAGCTCCAAGGAGCTTTCTGCATTACTTTCAACCTGTATTAAGCTACCACCTGCCTAAAAGACACAGTACAAGACGTATATCTAATAGTCGCACAAGGCAGAGTTAACTGTACATTGTGTCATAATGGTTTTCAATAAACTGCACGGAATTATGAGAGTGGGGTGTTATATCACTAATAATTTCAAGAAGTTTTCACATAATTATCACACATTTCATGTTCACCTTATATTTGCACATTCCCACATATTGAAATGATCATAAGTTTTCATTACCTGCCACATGCTGTACATCTTCTTTTTACGTAACCCTTTCCCTGATGAATATTCATGGAAGAGATAATGATACCGTAAATAATTATTATAATGGCATAGAAATGCTGGAATTTTTTGTATTACAGGTCCAGATAAATTAAAACATTTTGAAAAATAACTTCTTTATTTCTCCACCAAACCTTATGTTGTGACCACTCCTTAGAATTGTCTCTTTGAGTGACAATTTTAGTATTTGAGTACGCACATTCATCTGTTGCTCTGGTATTAGCAGACACTGTAGAATGTAATAATGTAAAAAGCAATTAAAAGAGCAGATCCTGGTCCTACAGGAGCCATTTGATCGGGGTCAATTCTGTTTGCAAAGGTGTGAAAAGGTGTTTATATGAGGTCACATATCATTAATTAGTCACAAACTGTCCAATCTTCTGGAAGACCATTTAGCACTTCAAAAAACATTTTCATCTGCAACAACTATCACCTGCCTTCAAAATCAAAGCATACTTGTTTAAATGTGTTATGTTTTCTGTATGTCATAGAACTGTGATAGTCTCTTATAATTATTTTTAGAATGGCTGTGTACTTCATTCTACTATGTTTTGTAAAGTTGTTCATGTATTATGTACACAGATGAGACTCAAATAAAGATATAAATACTTGTCTACAATTTCTGCTAACTTTTTATCCCATGAATATTAATGTTAGAAATAATGACATCATTAATATTTATGATATTTCCTCATATTGACGACTCTGTAAAAGTCACTTTGTGAAACCATTGTGATAAATAGAGCATTTGCTCCCATAGGAGCAAATGCTCTATTTATCACAATGGTTTCAAACTACAAAATTCTACATTTTTCCTTTTCTCCAGTTAATGCTTCTTTTCGGTGGATTTATTCAAAGAGGTTGGGTCTAAAAATAGCCTATGAGGTAATGAATTAACCCATGGAGTGATAGCTAGACCTTAGGACAGCTGCTGAAGAGGAAAGTCCTTGAATTCTCCTGGTGGTTTAGTTTTCTTTAATCCACCCTTTCCCTCATATAAATTGCCTTTTCACGCATTTAGATCTGTCTGATCTGGGTCTGCTTTGTTTGCTTTTAATATTATATAAATTTGATTCTACAGTTTTTATTAAAGAATTTCCTTGGAAAGTTTACATTATAAAAATTCAACTTATAAATATTCATGATGTCATTATTTCCAACATGAATAGTGAACAAGGAAAGGGTTAAATTTTATTTTATATTGCATTGTCTCTTATTATTAACCCTTTGAATGCTGAATTTTCAAAGTGGAATGGTCCATCATTGTTTAATAGTAAAGTCCCTCCAGTTGAAATAGATCAAATGACAAATAGTGCAGACCCTGATCTGACAGCTCCTTTAACCCTTTCCCTGTTCTATGTTTAGTCCAAATTTCAATACCTACTGAATATTCAGACAAAATAGTTATAATGAAATGTGGAAGGTGGTACATTATAGCCATTTTAGAAAGTGAAGACGCCAATCTTTCAAATTCTATTAGCAAACAGAGTAGACCCTGATCAGATGGCTCCTCTAGGAGCCATCTGGTCTGGGTCTACTCTGTTTGCAAATGCGTGAAAACACGTTTATATGAGGGAAAGGGTTAAGGCCCTCTTGTCTGAGTCTACACTGTTTTTAAAAGCTAGTTAACTTGTTTCCTGCATCCAAAGGGTTAAAGAATTATACAATGGACTGATATCTTTAAACCTATGCATTAGCAAATGGTTAGACTGATTAAACTACTCCTTGAGGGGCAGTTTGATCTGGATCAAACTATAATTATGTCAAAGTTTGTCTGGCTGAATGTTTAGGATAGTTATTGTTGTTGTTATTCTATCGTTGATTGGTATTATGATTCTCCACAGGCAGAATTTGTTGGAGCAAAAACAAAAGTAGTACTTACTTCACCTTACAACCTGCAATTGAATTAACTCCCTTGGATTAATGAGTTTTTGAGTTACCTACCTTCCCTCAAGCACTTTTGCACAGTTAGAAGATTGTGAGTCTAGCTGCTCTAGATCTGTTGCTGGGTAATTTAGCATCTAAATAGAACCAGACCACTTTGATACTCTATTTTGAATGGAAAATTAACTTAGAATTATAGCAAAGAACAATTTTGGCAGATGACAATAATTTAGTCTGAAATTTACCTATAACTAAACCACATGGCCCAGACACATGCTGGACATCTCTGTGAAGTGGAGTTTTATGATACAACAAAACAGCAGGTTTGTAATTGGTCTTTGTGGGACTTAACAAGTTTGTCTGAATTTTATGATAGGGAAATAAAAATTATTACAAATATACAGGTGTTTTTGCTTCGGCGGAGCTACTCAAGAGTCTGTTCTATTTTGATGATCTCCTGAACTCTCAAACAAGGCCAATAATAACTAAATAAAGTTTATTAAAGCCATTATGAAAAAATTATGGATGTAGTGGTTGACCTCTTTTGTACTAGGTTTATGAGTCCTGTACTCTAGGAAGAGGTCGATCTTGCACGTTACCATGGTGATCCAACCTTTTTAGTTGGAAAATTCTGATGTGGATCTAGAGACATTAATAATATTGAACTATGAAAAGTTAGGCACTTTATCTTTTCTGATGACTTTATCTTTGCAATCAGAAAAGACTCCGATCAGACAGCTCATTGCAATAATAAGCACATCTTGTTTAACCCGTTCCCTCATATTGACGACTTTTGACGACTCTGTAAAAATCACTTTGTGAAACCATTGTGATAAATAGAGCATTTGCTCCTATAGCAGCAAATGCTCTATTTATCACAATGGTTTCAAATTACAAAATTCTAAAAAAAATTCCTTTTCTCTAGTTAATGCTCCTTTTCGGTAGGATCTAAAAATAGCCTATGAGGTAATGGGTTAAAAGAGTAGCTGGGTCTGTTTGGACCCGGTCTGCTCTATTTGCCCAAGTTCATCTGTACAAATAGTAAGGGTAGTTAATTCATGTAAGAAATAATGACATCATGAATATTTATAAGCTGAATTTTTATAATGGCATGTGTACAGTGTTTTGGTATCAGTAGAAACTGTAGTCTGGGTCCGTGCTTATAAAGCTTTTTAGTTGAGTCTGAGTTTGTTCTCAAAGTTTTGATTGGTCAGATTTGAGCCAGAGGCTCAAATCTGACCAATCAAAAAACTTGAGAACAAACTCAGACTAAACTAAAAATGTTTTATAAGCATCAAACCTGGTCTAGTCTATTTGCAAAAGCATGAAAAAGCATTTATATGAGGAAAAGGGTTAAAGTGTTATGCCTGCCCTTCCCTTCCATTCACTTTTCTTGTCAGCCAGAGGGTTTTTGTTGTCAAGGTAGCAACCGTCATGACAACAATTTCAATCACCTTAGTTACGCCATCTGTTGGCTGGCAAACAGGAACATTGTCTAGACACCAATATTAAACCTTGAATAGTAATTTAAGTCTACTCTTGTCTTGTGTGACAGGCCAACAAAAACGTCATTGCTTGTTTCTAAACATAACAGGCCATTATGGTGGGATGAAAATGACAATTTATTCTTTTCACCCTATTCTATGAGAAGCTCCATAGGTGTTTTACTACCATCCATACAGACTTGCTTTGGGCTAACAAAACTGGCTCCACATTATCTGAACATAGGTTAACCCTTTCCCTGTTGATAATTCATGTAAGAAATAAATGACATCATGAACTTGTATTAGGTGATTTTACAGCGGCATAAAACACAGGATTTTTGGTGTTGGTAGAATTTATAGAATAAGATCTATTATAATTTCATAAGCAAACAGAGCAGACTGATCAGACAGCTCCTACAGGAGCCGTCTGATCTGTGTCTACTTTGTTTGCAAAGGTATAACAAGGTGCCTATATCAGGGAAAGGGTTTACACATTACAATGACCATACAAACCATTCAGGCAGTCAATGCATCAAAGGGTCCTCAATAGTGTAACCCTTTACCTCATTAACATTCATGATGAAATAAAGGTATCATGAGTATTTATTAGCTGAATTTTTATGATGGCATAATTACCTACACAGGATCTTTTGGCTCTGGCAGACTGTAGAATTTGATCTATATAATTCTATCTACAAATGGAGCTGACCTTGAGCAGACGACTCCTTCAGGTGCCATCTGATCTGTGTCTCTCCTGTTTGCATTGTAAAGGCATGAAAAGCCATCTCTATCAGGTGTAAGATTAATTAAACCATATAGTGCAAAACGAAAACTGTCTAAACTCTGATCTGTAGCAATTTTTAATGACTTGATTTTGTTAAAGGATTTCAATTACTGTAATGAGCATAGCCTTGAATCAGGCTTACCTAGTTTAATATTGTAATTCTACCAATTAAACAATTATCTTTTACGTTTTTAATGATTCCATTTTAAATGGTTTTATGAACATAACATATTTTGCAGACATCGTCATAATTGAATTTAACTCTTACTGTATGGGTAACATGTTAGCTGTCATTTGCGAACAGTGCAGACCAAATTCTGAGGGCTGCTAGGAGTCCTCTGATGAGAATCAGCACTGTTTGTCATTTAAAAAGTCTAGTCACAGAAGTATTAACAGCAGTCAAATTTAAAATACCTGTCAGTCACTGTCAACAAAAACAATTCAGAATTGTACAGTAAGGTCTCACTAATTACAACCACATAATTTATTAACATAGGAGCAGGTCCTGGAGCTTTCTGCATAAATTTTGTCCTGCATTAAGCTACCACAGTCCTGTTTTAATAATCCAGAATCACTTCTTTTGAGTGGTCATATTAGCAAGAATTTACTGTTCTTCACCAAAACCCAATGAAAATAAATTTTCTAAACCAGGACATCCTTTGCAGAATATGGTTTTTGGGGGGAAATGTATCAGTCAACGTGACATACATTCATCCATTCTTACATCAACATTAATTTTTTAAATGTAATATACATGTTAACTCTTTCAATGCTGAATTAACAAAGTGGAATAGTCCATCACTATTTAAAGGTAGAGTTTATTCAGTATGAAAGGGTATAATCTGTGAGAGGATTTTGACAAACAGTGCAGACCCTGATCAGAGGGTTCCTCTAGGAACCCTCTGATCTGGGTTTTCACAATTTGCAAATGACGGCCAACTTGTTTCTCCCCATTCAAAGGGTTAAAGATGTACTCACAGCATGCCCACCATGTAAAGTCATAGAGTGAGGTCTTTTATGGCCAATTGATTGCAGAAAATGCCAGACTTGATCCAGAATTGTCTGGTACACCCGCTGGTTCCCCGGGCAATAACTCTCCAGAGCTACTGGAAACCAGGATGAGCAACAGAATTCTTGGTTCCAAGAAAACTCACTAACATCCCGAAAAAATTATGAAATGAAGCAGATGACAATACCTGGTAGAGACAGAGTTATCCCTTTACTTGATGAATATTCATGTAAGAAATGATGACACCATGAATATTAATTAGCTGAATATAATTATGGGAATTCTTGACATAATTTATGAACATGGCAAATTTTGGCCTGTGAAACATAATACACGGTTTGCAGATGCGTGAAAAGGTGTTTATATGAAGGAAAGGGTTATATATTAAGCTGCCACCTGTCTCCAAGACTTTTAATTATATTAAACTGTATGTCCGGTTTAGAGGGGTTCTACTGTATAGGGCAAATAGTAAATCGGCCTTGTATAGAAATAGGTTATCATGAAGTGTTATATAATAAAGAATGACAAAGAATGCAGACCCCTGATCCGAGCCCTCAGGTCTGGGTAAAAACTCACTTAGAATAAAAATAACCATTATTTCACTTGCTGCATTATTTGAGCTGTATCACTGAAGGTATGCTTTCATCTTCGCTGCTCTGAAAGTAATTAAAGGTATCAGGGCTATACCAACTACTTCTCACATTCTAATCTCTAATATGCCGGGCATGACCCGTCTGGAAATTGCAACCAGTTTGCAACCGACATGTCAAAGTTGGCACATCTTCAACATTATAGACTGTTTCTCCCAGTTAACACTCAGAATATGGGGAAACATCATTTGCAAACAGTGTAGACCAAGATCAGAGGGCTCCTCTAAGAGCCCTCTGATCTTGGTCTGCACCATTTGCCACTCAAAATCCTCTAGCAAATGGAATCTACTGCAACAATGATGGACCATTCCATTTTGAAAACAGAGCATTGAAAGGGTTTACCCTGTTATTTTTACATACCATTTTCTTATTAATGGCCATAAAGAACTGATGAAGAAACCGCCCTCCTTACCTTTATGTGCAGTATTACAAAATTCTATTTCTTTTTTTTTTCTATTTCCAAAGATGATCCCTCCCAATGATCCCTCCCACTTTTCTTTACAGTTTTCTTACACATGTTCAGAGAGTTAACCTTTATTTGGATTCTCACTTATCCATTAACCCTTCTCTTGCTGAATTTTAAAATACATTTCTCCTTCTTTACCCATGCCCTGTTGTATAATTACATATATCTTCACTGTGTACACGTATTTCGCTGTGCAATCACTGCTGTGGAGTCTGCACTGGTTGCACAATCAACTTGTAAATAGTGCAGATCCTGATGAGACAGCTCCTGCAGGAGCTGTCTCATCTGGGTCTTCACTATTTACAGGTAGGTATATTGACGTGAATAGCAAGTGAAGGGTTAACCCTTTCCTCCATAGGCTATTTTTAGGCCCAACCTCTACCCAAATCTACCCTCTACCCGAATCTACCCAAAAGGAGCATTTACTAGAGAAAAGTAAAATTTTAGAATTTTGTAGTTTGAAACCATTGTGATAAATAGAGCATTTAATTGCTCCTATAGGAGCAAATGCTCTATTTATCAGAATGGTTTCAAGAAGGGACTATTAAAGAGGCGCAGAAAGGTGTATTTATGGAAGAAAGGGTTAATGAGTATTTATACACTGAATATTTGTAATTGCTTATAAAGGATATTTTGGCCATGGCAGACTGTATAGATCTACAGTGATGTCTCGTTAATCCGGAATTCGTTAATCCGGAAAACTCGCGATCCGGACGAAAGTCGAGGGGAACGGATTTTTTGTGCAGTAAATTGACTCGTTACATCCGGAAATTCGCGTTCCGGAACCGGACATAGATTTCCGGTAACCAATCTATGTATTTACCTGTATTTGTGACTCGTTAATCCGGCCGGGTCCGTAGCCCCGGGGCTTAATTGCCCACCCCTGACACTTAACAATAGTGCATCGCGGAGGTGCGAATTCTTGTGTTTACAATCACGGGCATTGGTAAAACAACCCCCGACTGTGTGCAAACTGTTTAATTGGTTTGATATTCTTTACTGTTCTTTAATGTTCCTTATTGAGATGAACACTCGCCCAATTAACTTGTTACGTTAAAACCGCGCCGCCATCGTTAAACTGTTAATCACCTTAAATGATTTGCTAATTCAGAAATTACGAGGCTATATTAATTGGGGATTCCCGCTAGGAATTCCCTAAGATTCTAACTCACGAGTCAGCTAGCTGGTTCCCGACTTCCGCCTTACAAGTACATGTACGCGGATGGAATATTCGGGAAACCAGTCATGTCAAAATGGAGACCAAGGTCGATTTTACAAAGTTTGTCCGCAGGCAAATTCGATAATCCACATTGCATTACTCAATTGAGAGAACTGACACTTATGGATAGGGTGCAAAAAGCATTTAGAACGTCAAACAAGGCAATTAATTTGATATGACTTGCTATTATTACGGACATATGGCATATGCACACATGAACGTTACACGAAGACTTCTTGATGCGAAAGTAAATGTTTATGATTGAGTTGATATTTTGCAGCATACAACGGCGATTCGTTAATCCGGAAAATTCGTTAATCCGGAAATTTCGCTGGGAACGAACGTTTCCGGATTAACGAGACATCACTGTATATAATTCCAGACTCTAATCAGACAGCTCCTACAGGAGGAGCATTTGAAATGGCTTACATGAAATACAGTAACACCTCTCTATAATGGTCACTAAATTGTGTGGACATGTTTTACTGTAGTTCAAAGTTCATTTTGAACAAAATCTTGGACAAATAACAAAAAATATTTTCATCTTCAAATGAAATTGATCGAGCTCATGTCTCATCTCTATTTGAATATTAAAGGATAATGGGATAAATGTAATTATATAAACGAAAAGCTTAATCCTTTACTTGATAAGCATGCCTTAGCAATCAGAGCAGACCAAGATCAGACAGCTCATGTAGAAGCCGTCTTATCAAGATCTGCTCCGTTTGATTATGAAAAATACAGATCTGATTCTACAGTTTCTGACCTTGTACAGTAAAACCCCTCTAAACCAGAATTCTAGCAGACAAGAATTTTGATACCTTTAGGCAGATGGCTGCTTAATGGAAGTCATGCAGAGAGCTCCCAGTAGCTTTCTGCATGACTTTCACCCTGCATTAAGCTGCCACCTGTCTCCAAGACCGATATTTATACTACACTGAACATCCAGTTTATAGGGGGTTTTACTATACATAATGTCAACACTTCACCTAATTACTCTTCATACAAAAATTATTTCCATTGCATGAATATTCATTAACCCATTCCCTCGTATTGACGCATTTTGACGCCTCTGTAAAAGTCACTTTTTGAAACCATTGTGATAAAAAGAGCATTTGCTCCATAGGAGCAAATGCTCTATTTGCCACAATGGTTTCAGAACTTCAAAATTGTCAAATTTTCCTTTTCTCTAGTAAATGCTCCTTTTCGGTAGATTCATTCAAAGAGGTTATATCTAAAAATAGCCTATGGATAATGGGTTAAGTAAATGGTAAAGCCTATGGGCAATCATGTGTTGTCTGTCAAGTATACCAAAGGCCAAACAGTTCCAAGGTGTTCCTGTTCTTAGTTATTGTTAAGCATCAAGAATTAGGCCTATATGGACTGTTTAACTCCAGACGTTTTGGCTTTCAGTATACTGGGTGGGCACCAGTCACGTTGGCTGCACTATTAATGCACCAGTTCACATCTTTTACCCATGACTGCCACATGGCAAAACAACAACAATTTGTATTGGATAATTATCTTAACTTGTTAAAAGTTCAAAAGAATTGCTTAAAATAATTAAAGCCTGTTTTCTCTGTCAAGCTTAAGTTTGTTACGCCTTCTACAAAACACAGGCAGTTATGTTTAATTATAAGATTGTAAAATGAATGTTCCAGCTGAAATCCCCGCAGCAACTGTTTGCCAACTGTCTGTGATTTGGATTCAAAGATGTGCAGAATGTTTATAACTCTTTCAATGCTAAATTTTCACTGTAGAATACGATCATGAATTAAGCCTTTTCTTCATATAAATGTTTCTTCAAGCATTTGCAAAGAGAGTAGACCCAGGGTCTGCTCTGTTTGCTTATGAAATTATAACAGATCTTAACCCTTCGCTTGCTATTCACGTCAATATACCTACCTGTAAATAGTGAAGACCCAGATGAGACAGCTCCTGCAGGAGCTGTCTCATCAGGGTTCTGCACTATTTACAAATTAATTGTGCAACCAGTGCACTCCACAGCAGTGATTGCACAGCGAAATACTTGTACACAGTGAAGATATAATTATACAACAGGGCATGGGTAAAGAAGGAGAAATGTATTTTAAAATTCAGCAAGCGAAGGGTTAAGTATATAATGCCATTATTAAAATTCTGCTAATACCTATTCATGATGCTATTTCTAACATGAATATTCAATAGGGAAAGAGTTAATGACAGAGTCCATTCAGTATGACAGGATTAAGCCTTTACTCCATGAATATTTGTGTAAGAAATAATGACATCATGAATATTAAATAGATTAATTGCTATAATAGCAAATGGACACAGGAATCTTTGGTAAGGGCAGAAAGTGTGGAATCATACCTATAATATAGCATACGCAAACAGAGCAGACCCTGATCAGACGGCTCCTAAGAGGGGTGTTTTTAATTATAATCAAATTAAACTATTTATTATTCATGGCGTTATTATTTCTAACATGAATATGCATGGAGTAAAAGGTTACTGCAACAAAATTTGAAAGAGAATAGGGGAGAGAGTGATCCGGCAAGGAAGAGATTTTCAGAGACACAAAGAGGAAGAAAGAGTTTCAAAATATTCCCCAATAAACTAGGACAATTCCCTTTTTTACTCAAACAGTAATATGGAACATACTTTTCAACAAGCTCAGTTTTCTTAGCTGTTTCCTGTGTTGATATATTAACAGGTGTGCAGAAGTCTTTCTCATCAAAACACCGACGGTACTGCAGTCCCTGGAGACTGGTATAAATGTAACAGTTGACCAGTGCCAACAGCCAGGCATGTGCTTGCTTAGCTGAGCATTATTAAATTATTCAAATAAATAGCACTGAATTGCAGGTCTGACCTGAGGTGATAGGGTGATGTTCTGTGAATATTTGCTCAGCTTTGATGTTCACCTACAGAACCAGTCCATAGGTGTCCATGTTCATGTAAGACAATCAAAGAGATAATTGGGGCTATCATGAAATCAGGCCTGCATGTCAATGAATGCCACAGATAATGTGTTAGTATCACTGGCTCTCAAAGGACAGAGCTCATATACATAATTCCTCCAATTTAGACTTAGACATGTGGCTTGACAGATGGGTTAGATAGCCTTTTAAACTCTTTGAATGCTGAATGGCCCATCATTGTTTAACTATAGAGTCCATTCAATATGAAAGGATACAATTTACCAGAGGATTTTGATTTCTCAATGGCAAACAGTGCAGACCTTGGTCAGAGGGCTCCTCAAGGAACCCTTTGATCTTGGTCTGCACTGTTTTCAAATGCTACTACATTTATATAGCCCCATTCAATGAGTTGGAAAACCATAGACTGCTGATCAAAGGTCAGTGCAAAAGCCATCTCCGTAATTGAAGAGGAATAAAAACCCTAGTGTTATCAGTTCTGAAATGTTTCTACTGTTTTCTCCCTGCTTTCATTTGCCATTGAGTTAATAAAACAAATAAAACTGTATAGTTATCATATATCTTTTCCTCCAGTATGACTCAATTTTCATAAATATAATTTCTACCCAAATTACCCTACATATCTGTACACAAAACACCCTCCCTCTATGAGTTTATAGCAGCTAAATAAGTCAAATTTCCAACATTTTTCAGAACTTAATATTAAACTGACATATTTGCAAATAGTGTAGACCCTGATCAAACTGCTCCTGAAGGAGCAGTTTGATCTGGGTCTGCACTATTTGTCTACATTTATCTGTTTAAATACCTACAGTATGTAGGGTACATGTACTCTGCATCACACCATTCTAGCAAATCAGAGCTGCCATGCCTACAGTGATTCCTTTTCCTGGGCAGATCCTGTCTGATGATTTCTATGTATTATTACCATCTGGGGACCCATCTGGCCACATCAGAATCAAAATAACTTAAATGGAGGGCAACAATGATATAATGGTGGTCTTATCTTCATACTAGGATTGCTGCATTGTAACATAATGCACTTTCAAATATCCATACTGCCCTAATTGCCTCAACTCTTTATGCCATGAATATTCATGGAATAATGACATGAATATTAATTAGATGCACATTTTTGTAATGGCTTATGAATCAGGGGGTTTGGCTTTGACTGAAACTGTAGAATCAGATATATATTATTTCATAAGCAAACAAAGCAGACCTTGATCAGATGGCTCCTGCAGGAGCCATCTGATCTTAGTCTTCTCTGTTTGTAAAGGCATAGAAAGGCATATTTATGGAGTAAATGAGGCAGACCTTTCTTTGGCAGATCTATCATCTTGTATTGTGAAGTCCTCAGATCAGATTTTTGCCAACGACTTGGATCCAGATGAGTAAATGAATCACTTGACATCTCATCAAGAATCAAGCTGTTTCACAGACTGTCTGCAGTTTCTTGGAAAACATGCAGACTCCAAAATAAAAATCATTAATCCAGACCAGTTTCTTTTTATATTATAAGCAAACAGAGCAGACCCAAATCAGACGGCTCCTACAGGAGCCATCTGATCTGGGTCTACTCTGTTTGCAAAGGCATAAAGGCATAATTATGGAGTAAAGGGTTAATACTGGGTAATCAGCTAAAGCATTAACCTTATAGATAATAATCTGAATTTTTTTTCATTTTTACCATAAGTCGATAATTATTCAGGGATCATCCTGGTAGGTCTAATTAAGAAGCTATTCACTGCCAACAAACAAGAATGATTGAATTTCTCCCATGGAATTATTGATCACAGCATCAACATCAGCACTTAACCATGTACCAGATAAGCGACACCTTTTTACACCAGTCCTTCATAAACAGAGTAGACCCAGAGCAGATTGTATATGCGGGAGCCATTGGATCAGGGCCTGCTCTGTTGCTTATAAAAGAATATAGATCTCATTCTACAGTTTCTGCCATGGTAAAAAAAATCCCTTGTTCATGATGCCTTGTAAAAAATTCAGCGAAGTAATATTCATACAGCAATAAAATGAAGACATAATCAAGCAAAGATGGAAATACCCTTATAAATACTTGGCCAGACAAATTTAGCCCAAGTCTTGAACCAAACAGAACTAACTCCTAAGAAAGCAGTTCAATCAGGGTCTACAATATTCGCTACAGTCTGATCAAAATAGTTCCAAATTGAATTTTTTCAGCTTTATAATCTGATAGAGAGTGGAGATTGAGAGTGTCTGAATTCTTAGAGTAAATAGAGTAGAATTCAAAGGGGAAGGGGTTTATTTTTTTCCCTATAATGTGACTGGCATTAATGATTTTGAGGTAATGAACACCTGTCTATCAGAAATCATGATCTAATAATTGGTGGAGGCACTAGACAGGCACTGGGAGACGACAATTAAACACAAAGGTGTCATAGCTTTGACAACAATAACCCTGAATTATGGAATTGTCCACCACAGTCCATTCATTATGAAAGAATGAAATTTCCTAGATGATTTTGGGAATGGAAAACTGGAGAATACCCTGACCAATGAGTTCCTCTAGGAGCCCTCTTTACCTCGGTCTACCTGGTATACTGCTTGGTGAAATAACTGTACATACAATGCCTGCATTCAACAGGTTCTGTTCAGAAGGTTAAGATAATGAGAAATTCTGAAAGCTTTGCACACACTCCTGTATGGGGAAAAAGCATGTTTTTGTGGAAAATATAAAGGATGATATATAACACTTCGCTCCATATGACAGAATTATGAATCTCGGTAGGAAGGTGACCCTAATGATGGTGATCATGGTTATGTATAGCGTAGAACCTGTCTTAAGTGGCCATCATTTATTGAACATAGAGGCAATATATATAGGAGCCGACTAATCTGAACCTTCTCTGTTTGTTAATGGTATTTATATTAAGGAAAAGGCTAATTAGCATAACATTTACAATGGTACATATAGATCATGGCAATAACTGTAGAATCAGATCCATGAAATTCCATCAGCAAACAGCAGACATTGATCACATTGCCATCTGATCTCGGTCTACGTTTTTGTTTGCTTTTTGTTTTGCAAAGGCATGGAAAGGCGTTGCTATCAAGTTAAAGAGTTAAAGGACCTACACGCTGGCTCTTTGTGACTTTACATAATCTGTACACAATTTTATGAACAGGTATACATTTGGTACATCTGACCCTAACGGGGAGAAACTTAATAAATCATGACAAAGGGAGTAAATCACCTGCAAGGCAATAAATGCCAGCATGCACTAATCTCATACAACAACTCATCTATATATGGCAGAAAAACAACAACATACCTACATGTATTAGCAATCTTATTTCTCCTCAAGCAGTTGGACAGACACTAAAACAGTAGAGGTGATTTACAAGATGTGTTTGTGCAGGCATGTTGACATACATGTTGCCACCATTCACATTCGAGTGACATACAAATGGTAGCAAATAGTGTAAACCTGACCAAACTGCTCATTCAGGAGCTCTTTGATCGGACTCTACATTATTTGCAAATGCCAGTATACTCATTTCCAACATTCAAAGAGTTTAAACCCATTTCCTCATACGGACCCCTTTTGACGCCTCTGTAAAATTTTGAAACCATTGTGATAAATAGAGCATTTGCTCCATAGGAGCAAATGCTCTATTTATCACAATGATTTCAAAACTACGATTCTAAAGTTTTCCTTTTCTCTAGTAAATTCTCCTTTTCAGTAGATTTTTTTCAAAGAGGTTGGATATAAAAATAGCCTATGAGGGAAACAAACATGTTAGCCTTTTCCTGTATATATCTTTGCAGTCTAAATTTCATTTTCAAAATTCAACTTTCAAAGTGTTAGAAGCATATCACAAAAAATTCTCAACTGAACATCAAGCAATTGCTTTGATTTAAACCAAATTATCTACATAAACCATGTCAGAAACATCCCAACTTCTTGTCAACCATCTATCACTGTCATGATGATAGAAAATGATGCCGTTACAATTCCTATCATCAAAGGAAGAAATCCTTGTGTTGAGTTTCAAAGAAGCAAACAAATGTCAAACTGGTTTAGATGTGTTCTTTGAGGCAGGCTGACAATTACGACCATGTACTATAGTCTCTGGAATGGAGCATCAGGTACACCACATCCAGGGATAAAACAAACCTGACTGGTAGAACCGATGGATGCTCCCAAACTGCAGACAAATTTTAAGTATGAAAGATAACAAAGGGCAACAACTTCTGAATTATGCAAAAGAGAGTGGTGGTTCTTGTGCACTGCACTTCTCCTCATCGAGATCAATCTATCTATGAAGTTTCATATTGATATCTATTACAATTTTTGTGGTATGCTCAGGACAAAGTTCGGACGGACAGACAAACGGACGGAAAGTCTGACAAAGCGGTGACTATATGCTCCCCCAACACCCTTGTTGGGGAGCATAAAAATATCTTGAAAGATTACAGAAAACTGCAATACATGATTAACCCATTACCTCATAGGCTATTTTTAGATCCAACCACTTTGATTAAATCTACCGAAAAGGGGCATTAACTAGAGAAAAGGAAGTTTTAGAATTTTGTAGTTTGAAACCATTGTGATAAATAGAGCATTTGCTCCTGTAGGAGCAAATGCTCTATTTATCACAATGGTTTCACAAAGTGACTTTTACAGAGTCGTCAAAAGTCGTCAATATGAGGGAAAGGGTTAACAGGTGAAACTTGACCACTGACCTTGAACCTCTTAGTATTTAATCAGAACATAACTTCCTATGGTGCTCAGCTCAACCGATTCCTCTTCTGTTAAAATCACACTTTCAGTTGAAATATACAAGTCAAAGACATCAACAAATTAGAGAATATCCTATCTAAACTAAGTACAAATGTAGACAAAATAGGTTGATAGTGCAAACCCAGATGAAAAACTGCTCCAATCATTTTTATAAAATGCTATTCCAACATGATCTAAGTCTACTCTGTTTGCCAGATTTCATTCAGTATGAAAGACTTACATCTGCAAGTCAAAGCATTAAAATAAACCATTTACTCCATGAATATTCAGACAAGAAAAATGACATCATGAATATTAATAAGCTGAATTTTCATGACAGTCACACTATGAACAAATTTATTTTCATCTTGACAGGAACTGTACAATAAGATTTATCTAAATCATAAGCAAACAGTAGACCTTGACCAAACTGCTTCTATGAGCCACCTGATCTGGGCCACTCTGTTTGCAAAGGCATAGAAAGGCGTTTTTATGGAAGGAAGGGTTAAGAAGGCTAGTTGCTTAACATGCTGTGAGTTATTTCTCACCACTCGAACTCCCCGAGCGCCTTCTTGACAACAGCTTGTGTGTAATTTGCAATAAGCTGCAGTTGCATCCAATGAAATGTGATACTTCCACAGCGTTGGCTTCACCTTATGAATGCGGGACACTTTTATTGGCATTTGCAAACAGTGTAGACTCAGATCAGAGGACTCCTGGAGGAACCCTCTAATCAGGATCTGCATTATTTGTCATTGAAAATTCTCACACAAAGTATAAAATCCTTTCATACCAAATGGACTCTATCTTTAAACAATGACAGACCATTCCACTTTGAAAATTCAACATTTTAAACAGTAAAAAAAAGCTTAATTCATTTGGAGTGCCTGCAACAAAGATCATGTGGAGTCATGTTACTCTTTGTTAACCGTTTTATCAAATCTCATATGTCTAAATGTCACTGTTGAAACCTGTAACAATTGCTAAGCATTTCACACTTTGTACCCTTAACTCATTACCTCATAGGCTATTTTTAGATACAACCTCTTTGAATAAATCTACCGAAAAGGGGCATTAACTAGAGAAAAGGAAACTTTTAGAATTTTGTAGTTTGAAACCACTGTGATAAATAGAGCATTTGCTCCTATAGGAGCAAAATGCTCTATTTATCACAATGGTTTCACAAAGTGACTTTTACAGAGTCGTCAATATGAGGGAATGGGTTAAACCTATACTGCATAAACAAGCCATTTCATTCCTCAGCAAACAGAGTAGACCCAGACCAGATGGCTCCTGTAGGAGCTGTCTGATCAAGGTTGACTGTGTTTGCTTATGAAATCCTAATTCTAATACTACAGTTTCTGCCATGGCTCAAAAAATGTAATTTGTTTATATACCATTGTAAAATTAAGTTAATCAATAGTCATGATGCTGCTATTGGGGTCAAAAAAATATACAATAAAGAATCTTTTCATTCCATGACAAGAACCTGAGGATTAACCCTTTGCTTGCTGAATTTTAAAATACATTTCTCCTTCTTTACCCATGCCCTGTTGTATAATTACATATATCTTCACTGTGTACACGTATTTCGCTGTGCAATCACTGCTGTGGGGTGCACTGGTTGCACAATCAACTTGTAAATAGTGCAGACCCTGATGAGACAGCTCCTGCAGGAGCTGTCTCATCTGGGTCTACACTATTTACAGGTAGGTATATTGACGCGAATAGCAAGCGAAGGGTTAAAATAAGACAAAACATCAGGGAAGTAACTCAGTAATCCATTACAAGAACTTTTTTATACTTCAAACATATGTTTTGCAACAGCCTGCAAACAGTAACATAACCTCCAACAATCTGATCCTAGATCTGCCAACATCTACCAGACATCATACTCCATCATAACAGTATATTACCAACCCCTATGTCTATAGAGTGTGTCCCCATACATTTGTGTTCACAAATGGTTCGTATTAACCCTTTCCCTGTTCTATGTTTATTTCAAATTTCAATACCTACTGAATATTCATGGACAAAATAATTACGTGTATAATGTTATATATGGATGGTGGAACATTGTAGCCATTTTAGAAATTAAAGAAACACATCTTTCAAATTCCATTAGCAAACAGAGCAGATCCTGATCAGACAGCTCCTACAGGAGCCGTCTGATCTGGGTTTTCTCTATTTCAAATGCCTGAAGAGGCATTTATATGAATGAAAGGGTTAAAGGAAATAAAATAGGGATACTGTCGTTGATGTGATAAGGTGATATATTCGTCTTATATCATCTCATCACATCAACATCGCCTGTTGCTTGCACTTGGGATACAATCAAGTACAAGATTGCCACTGTTTTCACAAGTGGTCCTGTGGGTCTCCCTGCCTCTCAGCTGCTCGTATCTTCTGTTTGCTCTTTCACATGATAGATATGCCTGTTGATGCCTTTGCAAACAAAGTAGATCCAGATCAGTATCTATGCTTATAAAACTTTTAGTTGAGTCTGAGTTCGTTCAAGTTTTTGATTGGTCAGATTGGAGCCTTCGACTCAAATCTGACCAATTAAAAGCTTGAGAACTCAAATCTGACCAATCAGAAGCTTGAGAACGAACTCAGAATCAACTAAAAAGTTTTATAAGCATGGACCCTGACAGCTCCTTTCTGAGTCATCTGATCAGAGTCTGCTGTATGCTTACGAAATAATATACAAATGTATACAGTTTTGAACTCTTGTACATAATTTTTTTTATTTACCCTTAACTCGATTTATATTTCCCCTGTTCATAATAATGCCAATATAAAATTCCCATTAATTAATATTCATAAGGTCATTATTTCTTGCATGAATATTCATGAAGTAAATGGTTCAATTTACTTTGAGACTCCCTATCATATACCTCACTGCAATAATCATTTTTGTTCTATTGCTTACACTTTTTTTTTATTTTTATTTTTTTAAATATTCTCTTGTGACTGCCTGAGAGGGGCTTGTCGCCTGCCCCTATCTGTAAGGTCTGTCTGCACTTAGCCCCTATCTGATATTGTACTGATAAGCCCATTCAGTCTCGCTGCAAGGGGAATTGTGTCTCATAATGCATTTTGTGATAGCACACAGTCTAAAGATCTTTGGCACCATAAAATTTCTTTTTTTGTCTTGTTTTTAAAACCCTTTTATCCTACAGAAGAACCTGTCTTAAGCGATCATTAAAATGCTGTCTAAATCTTGGTCTTTAAGACAGATCGTAGCTTTATGCAGGTCGAAAGTAATGCAGAAAGCTTAATGGAACTTTCTGCATTATTTTTGCATTGCAAACTACCTGCTTCTTCTATGGTAAACAAATGAGTGGCTGCTTAAGACAGATTCCACTGTATGTTTCCTTAGATAAAGAACTCTTAGAAAGTACATTACCGAGTCAGGAATAGGAACAGGTCTATGGACATTTACAGGAGACCACTCTGATCTGGATCTACACTGTTTTGTGAAAATACATTAAAATATTAAAATATTTATCACATGACTATTCATGTAAGACAAAATGACACCATTAACCCTTTACTCCATTAAAAACCTTTCTATGCCTTTGCAAACAGGGTCTGCTTTGTTTGCTAATGGTAGTTGATAGATCTGATTCTTTACTTTCTAAAATGGCTACATTGCTCCACCTTCCATATTTCATTAAAACTACTTTGTCCATTAATACTCAGTAGGTATTGAAATTTGGAATAAACATGAAACAGGACAAGGGTTAAATATTTTGATAAAGTTGCGCAATAGGCATCGATTTGCATCAGATCTATTTCAGCTTCTGTCCAACTTTTATCTGACCTCATCCAAAACAAATATCAAAACGTAATGTTTTTCAGTAGTTGCTACTGCGGTACATGGACTCATTTTTAAACCCATATACAACCTGTATATCAGTACTGTTACATATCGAAATCTCATTTAGATGGGATTGTGATTGAGCAGGAGTAGAAAATGACAGAGCTATCAGCGGACTTCTATAGCCACTTATCTCCATGCGTCCACAATAACTCACTTTTGATAAATCAATTAAGGCCTTACATTCTACACAAATTCATTCATTAAGAAGGGCTTTGCCTGAAAGACTGCCAATTTCACTTAACTGTGGTTTGAGAAATTCTCCCACATGACATTGTATTGTGAAAAACCCATTCAAGTCTCTGACACTGATAAATAGCTTCCCCAGAGTAGCCCGACATAGTCGTAATTATTTATAATTGATGTATTTTACAATAACCTTTAATCTGGTGTCAAAAACAATTTAATTCTTCAAAGTATTGATCAAGATCAGGCTATCATCACCTCAGCTCTTTCTACAAGACGACATTCTGGCTTCAGGTTTGCTTCTGGTTAAACATCGCAGAAGCAAAAGCCCCGTATTATAAACTTCTGCTGTAACAGTGTTTATATTGTCTATTGCATTAAAACAATCCAGTGACAGAAGTCTCACTCTAGTATTTAGTTTTGGGAGGTTTTGTATTATGTAATTACATTAGTTTGATAATTAATGGGTTTTACTTGCAAAGTAATTGTCGTCTGCAAAAATAATTGTTGTCTGCTGCAATTCTGAAAGCTATTTTGTTTGCATTTCTCTTTAACTCTTTCCTCCATAAATACACCTTTCTACACCTCTGTAAAAGTCACTTTATTAAACCATTGTAATAAATAGAGCATTTGCTCCTATAGGAGCAAAATTAATGCTCTATTTATCACAATGGTTTCAAAACTACACAATTCCAATTTTTTTCCTTTTCTCTAGTAAATGCTCCTTTTCGGTAGATTGATTCAAAGAGGTTGTGTCTAAAAATAGCCTATGGAGGAAAGGGTTAAAATACTGTTAGAGCTTGTCAAGCTTGGATCCTGACGAGAGACGCTTTACATCTCATCTTGATCTAAATAGCTTGCCTAGGTAATTATCACAGATTCACCACATGCATAGGTGTGGGAAATGAGTGCACTTTGATTTGCAAACAGAGTAGACCAAGATCAGAGGGCTCCTAGGAGCCCTCTGATCAGGGTCTGCACTGTTTATCATTCTTCAAACCGCCCTCATAAATTTTACCCTTTCATACTGTATGAACTCTACAAATAAACAATGATGGATTATTCCATTCTGAAAATTCAGTGTTGAAAGAGTTATAATAGCCTTTGCACTAATCTCTGAAATTGCTTTATAACTCTTTTGCTGACACATATTCTCGTCTGCAAAAATTAATGACTGCTTTAATTTTCTTGTTAACCCTTTCAATGCTGAATTTCAAATGGACTATTCCAAAATTCTCAAAGGTCAAGCTTATTGTGAATATTCAAGGACTCTTTTTTTTTTAAAGAAAAGTGTAACATGACAAAACTGTGCAGACCCTGATGAGAGGGCTCCTCTACTCAGTGTCTCATTTGAATACAATTGCTTTGCATAGGTAATAACAAAATTAATTATAAGCAAAAAGGATAACCCTTTACTGAGTATAGATCTATGCCTTTTAACCCTTACTGTGCGGGAAACAAGTCACTAATGTCCTTTGCAAACAGTGTAGACCCAGATAAACTTGCTCCTAGAGGAGCCCTCTCACCAGGGTCTGCAGTTTGCCATGTTACACTTTTCTTTAGAAAAATACCAAATATTCACAATAAGCTCGACTTGTTTTAATTTTGGAATAGTCCATTTGAAAAGTCAGCCTTTTAAGGGTTAACACCTCTGCAAACAAATTAGACCGAAATCAGTCAACTCCTGTATGAGCCATCTTATTAGGGTCTGCTCTGTTTGCTTAGATCCGATTCTACAGTTTCAACCAATACCAAAAATTGTACCCTATGGGAGTTCTTATCTTTCACAGACAGTATTTTAAATGCCAGGATTTGACAAAGCTTTGTACATAATTATGCCATTATGAAAATTGAGCTAATAAATATGCATGATGTCATTATTTCTTACACAAATATTCAACAGGAAATGGTTAAAGATATCAAAATGGTGCCACATTAACCCTTTCCCTCATATAAGCGTGTTTTCACGCATTTGCAAACAGAGTAGACCCAGATCAGACGGCTCATAGAGGAGCCGTCTGATCAGGGTCTACTCTGTTTGCTAAACGAATTTCAAAGATCTGTGTCTTTACTTTCTAAAATGGCTACAATTTTCCATCTTACATATTTCGTTATAACCATTTTATCTATGAATATTCAGTAGGTATTGAAATTTGGAATGAAACAGAACAGGGAAAGGGTTAAGCTATTCAGCTTTGCAAGTTGTCTGAAGACTTAAAGTAAATACTAAATAGGGTAGCCGTAACATGCTAATGCTCTGGGTACGAGGTAACAGGCCAGTAAATCAGTCTCATTCAGATAACATGGCTGTGGAATTTTGGCTTTTAACCAAACTGAGAGAGTTACTTTCAATAAACTTACTACCTAATTAAACATATCTATCATCAATTTTACACCCAGCCTATATCTGGATAGCTTCCGGCTGTGACTTCTAAAGAGACTGCGTAAACCGTTACCACAGCACGTACATACTTACCTCCTCTGCTTAGTAATTGGATTTTGTAAATTTAAAATTGTTGTTGAGGTTCTTTTTAGTGTCAAATAGTTTGGATCCTGATGTAACACCCAGTTACTACGTTTCCCATCTAGATCTAAATTATTTGCAAAAGTAATAAATTTGCAAACAACCTGGTACATCCAGCAAAAATCTATGCTGTGAACATACTGTGCTGCTTTGAATTACAAATATGTTCCTGGACATAATAATTATTTCCCTAGCAACAGATATAAACATGGGTTTATTATCTACATCTGGACCTAATCAAACTATAATATTTGTTGTAAAATTTCAAACATGATAAAAGCATGGAATCTTTAGTCCTATAGGTCATAAAAACAGCGACCCTTTGTTATAATTACACTGTAAAGAAAATCCTAACACATTTATCACTCAGAATTTTATAAGCCGCCATTCATTTAATTAATATAGGTCTTAAAAAGCAGGTGGTTACTTAATGCAGGGCAAAAGTAATGCAGAAAGCTCCTATAGGAGCTTTCTGCATTACTTTTGACCTGCATTAAGTTACCTGCCATACAGACCCATAATTAGACATCTTTTCGATGGCCACTTATTACATGTTCTACTGTAGTCATGTTTTAGCATGCTTAGGTGCTTTGTGAATGTACAGTAAAACATCTCTATTACGACCACTAAATTGTGTTAATTAGTTGGTATTTTGGGCAGGTGGCTCCTTAAAGCAAGGTGAAAGTAAAACAACGCTCCTATAGGAGCATTTTGTTTTACTTTCACCTTGTTTTAAGCAGTCACCTGCCTTTAACACAAAATACTTGATGTAATTAAGTGGTCGTTATCGAGGTTTTACTGTAATTCATTCAGTTATAGTACAATGTCAAACTCAAACTTCTGCCGTCAACTCTTTGAATTCAGGAAACAACTTGAATTAGCATCTGCAAACAGTGCAGATTCAGATCAGACGGCACCTAGGAGCTCTCTGATCAGGGTCTTCACTGTTTGTCATTCAAAATTCTCTAGGAAATGTAACCCATTCAAACTAAAAAGACTATACAGTTAAACATTTACTCCATTGATATGCCTTTATAAGACTTTGCAAACAGAGTATACCCCCAATTAGATGGCTCTTACAGGAGCCATGTGATCAGGTTCTGCTCTGTTTGCTTATGAAACAATGTAGATCTTATCATACAGTTTCTGCCATGGCCAACTTTTTGTGACCCTATTCTATTATAAAAATGACAGTGAGTCAGTCATTAATATTCATAATGTCATTATTTCTTACATGAATATTCATGCATGAAAGGGTTAAATAGTAACTGACCATTCCGCTTAAAAATCTTCAACATTCAAAAGGTTGATTTCTCCATAACCTTTCTCTGTATGCTATCTATTATCTGCTTGTGCCAAAGCCAATTACACTATTTCTGGTAATTTTTACAATCTTCTACAAATATTTGTTGCTACAAGCCTAACACATCTGCATAATTCTATAAACAGGATGAGTTCAATAATATTGGGCAGCACCAGTCATCTTAATTGCCAATTACCAGCCTATTGACCTTTTCACTGGTTCACACTTGTAAACTAGAGCCCTCCCTGGAGACTCCAACCAAATGGCCTGTCCAGTTAAGTAACATGCCTTGTAAATTATATCCCAAACATATCAAAACATAGCCGACCCTTGGGCAGCTTCAAAACTTCATCAAACCACAGGATATCTCACTGGCACCAGTTTTAATTCAATTTCTAACCCCTGACCTCTGCTGTGAATTCCTATAGGGGACAACTAATGTACCCTATGGGAGTTCTTATCTTTCACAGACAGTATTTTAAATGCCAGGATTTGACAAAGCATTAACATTTATCAGAAGTTTATTTGCAAACATCTCACAAATTCTAAAAACAATAACTTATTCCCTTCTGGTAATGCATTAATGCATCATAATTCACTGTACAGTCATACCTTATTTACCCTAAGTATATCATATAAAGACACCAGTCCCCCCCCCCCCCTCCATCAGTTTGTAAAGCTGAGGGTCATTGTGGCACCATTTTGACAACTTTAAATTTGACTCTCATAAATGAGGAGCAAAATGTGAGGACACTCAGATCAAACCAGAGCAGTTTGATATGGGTCTGCAGAATTTGCTTAATTTTTTTTCTGAATACTTAAGGTAATTTGAGTAATTCACTACAACAGAATTCTGTCTGTTCCCCAACTCTTTGATAACTCGTTTTCTGCAACAGAGCCATACATAAGGGACTTAATTCCGCATTTCTCCACTAAACCTTTTGTAGTGACTTACTCTTTAGAGTCAGCTCTTCATTGACCCTTTTCCTGGTACAATTGTTTTTTTCATTCCTTATGCTAACAGAGTAGACCCAGATCAGACAGCTCCTGTAGGAGCAGTCTGGTCAGTTTCTGCTCTGTTAGCTTATGAAATTATAATAGATCTGACTCTACCATTTCTACCAATTACCTTGCAATCCACTGTGTGCATATGCCATTGTAAAAGTTCAGCTAATAAGTATTCATGATGTCATTATTTCTGACATGAATATTGAACAGGAAAAGGGTTAAACCCTATTGTGGGACCACTCTACAAACATCTCTCTAAGACAAGTCTAAAGAGTGGTCACAACACAGGGTTTGGTTGAGAAATAAAAGTGCTATTCTTGAAAAAAAAATGCATCTTTACAAGTATGAAATATATCTAACACTCGCAGCACTGTTTGCATAACCCAAATGCACTTTGTGGTGTGTTCAATCCTCTTTCTCATGAATATTCAAGAAAAATAATGACATCATGAATACTGGTATTTAAATTTGATGAATCTTTATTAACCCATTCACACATAGAGCATTAAAATTTTGAGCAAAATAGCCTATTTATCACAATGGTTTCAGAAAGTGTCTTTTACGGAGGCGTCAAAAGCATCAATGTACGGGAATGGGTTAACAGAGCAGACCCCAAAGGAGCCATCTGATCTAAGTCTATTGTTTGTAAAGGCTTCAAAATGTGTCTCAGTCAAGTAAAGGGTTCAAGTATGAGCATCTAAGAAGAGTCATCATGGGGGAAAGCACTGGAAATCCCTTTCTGGAAGTCATAAACACAATGGAAACAACTTTCAGGGAGACACAACTTTAACCAAATTATTTGATTGAGCCCACAATAAAACTTGGCTGCTGTCATGTACTCTGTATTATCATGTGACATCTAATTTTAAGATTGCTTCTAAATTGTGCAAACTAGAATGTAAGCAAACAAATGGCATGGACAGATGGATGAGACATCCAATGATCCAAAAAGAGCGCTCAACTAGAGCATTTCATTGAATTATCAACCTGTTACCTCATACAGATAACTTTTGATGCCTTTGAAAAGAGAGTAGACCCAGATCAGGCAGCACCTGTAGCCGGAGTGGGATGAAGGTCTGCTCTGTTTGCTTTAATGAAACTACTAGTATATATACTGATTCAGGTATGGCCAAATCGAGGGCTTGGTGTAAAACTATTCTAACTCCTTCACTTTGTGAAGGAGTTAGAATAGTTTTGCACCAAGCCCTCGAAATGTTCCCTTGATTATGATTGTGCAATTGTAAAACATTGCAGTCAATGAATATTCATAAAGGGATGGATTCTTATATAGTTATTCATGAAGTAAAGGGTTAACCCTTCACTCTATAAATACGCCTTTGCATACAAAGTAGATAGTTTCTGCCATGGTCAAAACATTCCTGTATTGATGTGCTTTTATAACAATTATTATCTATTTAATATTCACAATGTCATTATTTCTTACATGAATATTCATGAGGTAAAGGGTTAAGCAGACTACAACTTCTGAGTACCCCAATTACAGTACAAAGAGACTCTGGATTGTATAATTGGGCCTGAAACAAACAGGAACACCAAAAAACCTCCGCTGACAGCAAAAACATACCCTGATAATTTCTCTTAACCCCAGTACATAAATCAATGGATTTCTTTCTTCCACCATAAAAACATTAGCATTTTTTGGCACAGCACAAAAGTTCCTATGCTTTAAATAATGTGGGAGGGGTAAGTGAGAGTGAGGCTGAAGTTACAGTATCTAACAGCAAAGATAAGACTAATCTAATTACTCGGAGAAGCAGCAAAAAAAGAAGCTACACAAATTCATATCGTTCCATACAAAAATGCAGCTACAATTATAAATAATGAAATGCTATCACTGATAATATTTGTGATTTACAAAGTTAGTTTACTGATTATGCACCTGACGAAGATAATCTTGTTCTTCAATTCTTTGACTGCCGATCACGAATCTGTGACCATCTTTGCAACTCATTTGGATGCACACTTGTGACCTTTACAGTTTAAGACAATGAATAACTCACCATCTCATCTGGATCCAAACTTTTGAAACAAAATTGAAGATAACTAGAATCCAAAGATTGAAGCAAACAAATTTTACAGACATAAATGCTTGGCAGTGAAAAATATACATTCCTTTCTATTAATTCTTTTTATGAAATAAAAAAATTATCAAAAGTATTTGGTTTGCGGTAGATCAATGATTTAACCCTTTCCCTCATATTGACGACTTTTGACGACTCTGTAAAAGTCACTTTGTGAAACCATTGTGATAAATAGAGCATTTGCTCCTATAGGAGCAAATGCTCTATTTATCACAATGATTTCATACAACAAAATTCTAAAATTTCCCTTTTCTCTAATTAATGCTCCTTTTCGGTAGATTTATTCATAGAGGTTGTATCTAAAAATAGCCTATGAGGTAATGGGTTAACAGACAGTAAAAGTAAACTTTTTACCTGATAGATGTTCATGTTAAAAATAATGACTTATTTAGCCGAGTTGCATAATGGCATCATAAACAAAGGGCACTCTTGAATAATGCAGAAACTGCAGATATTTCATAAGAAAACAGCAGAATCTGATCAGACAGCTCCTACAGGGACCATCTGATCTGGGTCTACTCTGTTTGTAAAGGCGTCAAAAGGCGCACCACTATCAGGTAATGGGTTAAAATAGATCTATTATTCTAATGTTGAATGTAAATTGCAGAGCCTAAAATACATCTGATGTTTGCCAACATGGGTGGTAGCAACATTTCTCACTGTATGTAAAACAAAATCAATCAATCTGAGGCTGGGACATTCACTTGGCCACCATTTCCATTCCATTATGTCTGCTGAATTCCAAACAACCAAGTTCTAATGCCCAATTTCAGACGGTCATTAACCTTCAGCCCTCTACTGGAGAACTTGTGATTACCTTTGCAAATAGTTTGGATCTAGATGAGACGCTAGGTAACTCGGCTTCAAACTAGTAGACACTATGGCTGTTTTTTTTTAAAAAAAGAAGTGGAATAAAACTGTATTTTTCAGAATTAAAGCCGACAACAATATTTGCAGACAACACTTGCCCAATTTCAGACAGTCATTAATCAGGGCTGATGAAATGGGCTGGAAGCTGTGACAATGTGCAGTCAGATATCCCAAATGTTACTATGATCGAGGACATTGGTGGACACATCAGGCTATCAGACTTAACCCTGGGAATAACAGTAGAACATCTCTAAACCAAACTTTAACCCATTCTCTCATATTAGGCTATTTTTAGACCCAACCTCTGAATAAATTTATCTACCGAAAAGGAGCATTTACTTGAGGAAAGGAAACTTTTAGAACTGTGTAGTATTGAAACCATTGTGATAAATAGAGCATTTTGTTCCTATAGAGTAAATGCTCTATTTATCACAATGGTTTAAACAAGAGCTGTCCGCAGACAGCGCGCTCCACTTTCTTTAGTGCTGGATAGTGTAGTGGAAGTCTTAAGTCAGAAAGGGGAGATAACTATAGCAGAATTAATTTTAGGGTTACCTGCCCTTGTGAAATGGGCCCCCTTGTAATAGTTAACATGTACACCAAAGTTGAACCAAATATCTTGGACAGTTTCTGAGACATAGACCTGAACATAAAACTTAACCAAAAATGAAAAATCTAAAGTCGAAAAAGGGGCATAACTATGGCAAAATTAATTTTAGGGTTACCTACCCTTGTGAAATGGGTTCCCCTTGTGATAGTAAACATACATACCAAATATGAACCAAATATCTTTGATGGTTTCTGAGAAAAGGGACCTTAACAAAAAGGTTAACCAACACTGACGCCGACTTCGACGAGAGGGTCATGACAATAGCTCCACTTTTTGAAAAAGTGGAGCTAAAAAGTGACTTAAGGCGTCATCAATATAAGGCAATGGGTTAAATGCTAGTCTCTCAGACAGGTGGCACATTAAACCTTTTCACGTCAAGAGACACAATTTCACAGCTTTAAAAACAAAGTCGACCAAGATCGGATAACTCTTGTAGGAACCACCTGATCAAGGTCTGCTGTTTACTTATCAAATGATATCCTACTCTGTTTCTTGGGTACTAAATTACTTTTAAAATTGGATAGCAATACTTAATTAACCCATAAACTTTATTTGTTCCTCTAAAGATCTGATTCTATAGTTAACCCTTCGCTTGCTGAATTTTAAAATACATTTCTCCTTCTTTACCCATGCCCTGTTGTATAATTACATATATCTTCACTGTACAAGTATTTTGCTGTGCAATCACTGCTGTGGAGTGCACTGATTGCACAATCAACTTGTAAATAGTGCAGACCCTGATGAGACAGCTCCTGCAGGAGCTGTCTCATCTGGGTCTTCACTATTTACAGGTAGGTATATTGGCGTGAATAGCAAGCAAAAGGTTAATATCTTGACCAAACATTCTTGTGTATGAATATGAAAATTCAGCTACTAAATATTCATGATGCCATTACTTCTTACATCAAATGGTTATGACAGGCATCAGCTTGGTTATGACAGGCATCGGCTTAACCTTTTACTCCTAGTCTCCATAAATATGATTCTTAATGCCTTTGCAAACAGCGTAGACACAGATCAGATAACTCCTGTAGGATTTGTCTGATCAGGATCTGCTCCGTTTGCTTATGGAAATATATACATGTAGATCGGAATCTTACCACGGCAAAAACATCGCTTGTTCATATGCCATAATAAATATTAATCCAATTAGGGTTTATGCAGAGTAAACTCCCAGCGGTTTGGCAGAGAAATATAAAAAGTATTTTCCAATAGATTTCAGCTTAATACATAGTGAAAGTTTGATGGAGAAATGCAAAAAAGAACTGTTTTCCTCTATATTTCCTAAATACTCTTATTTACAGCTCTACAAAGCCATGTTCTTATGTCTTAACAAGAACTTACCGGCATTACAGCTGACTCTACAGGTAGTAGAGAATAAGTAATCCTAAAATTACACTTTATGCTTACAGACAATTAACCCTTTCAACACTGAATAGACTATTCTACAATTCAAATAAGCCAAGCTTACTGTGAATATTCAGAAGACTTTCTTATAAAGAAAATTGTAACATGACAAACAGTGCAGACCCTGATGAGGGGGATCCTCTCATCTGGGTCTACACGGTTTGCAAAGGACATTAGGGACTGGTTTCCCCAGACTGAAAGGAATATTTGAACCTGTACCAGCATCTTGCTGGGATAACGCAGACTTGTAAATTATACTAAGTGCCTTAAGCTGGAGACAGTGAAAAGAAGACACTTGTGAATCACTCTCGCAGACAATTGAATTTAATAACAAAGCTTCTGAAGCTCACTAGCCATTGGGTAAACAATACAGGTTTTTGACTTTGCCAACTGGGTATTGTATGACTTTGCTGACCACAGATTTGTACATATCCTTCAACCCTTTAACTGATACGCATTTTAATGTCTTTGCAAACAGAGCAGACTCAGATAAGACTACTCTTGTAGGAGCCATCTGATCAGGGTCTGCTCTGTTTGCTTATGAATTTATATAGAGCTGATTCTACAGTTTCTGGCATGACCAAAATATCACGAGTTCATACATTACTATAACAAGAGCACCGCATGTGACTGCCAAGGCTCGTCTGTCCAACATCAAAGTTAACATTAACCCATTCCCGCATAGGCTATTTTTAGATCCAACCTCTTTGAATTAATCTACCGAAAAGGAGCATTAACTAGAGAAAAGGATTCTTTTTTAGAATTTTGTAGTTTGAAACCATTGTGATAAAGAGAGCATTTGCTCCTATAGGAGCAAATGCTCTATTTATCACAATGGTTTCTTAAAGTGACTTTTACACAAGCGTTAAAAGGCGTCAATATGCGGGAATGGGTTAACATTAAGGATGACGATAATGCAGACGCCGGAGTTAAAACCAGACAAGGTAAAAATGCAACTCATGAATATTAATGATGTCATTATTTCTTACATAAATGTTCATGAAGTAAAAGGTTAAATGAGAATAGGGATAATTTTAACTTGTGTTTGTATGACTGTTTTTGAGTAGCGTGGGCTTATATTCAACAAAAGTTTAGTTGCAAATAACCCCACGACTACGGTACTTTTGTAAAAACATCTCCAAACAGACTGACAATGGTGTATCTAAATGCTGCCCCTTTCAGAAGCATAAATACATTTCAGATCTTGAATATTCACATGATCAATCAGATTTCCATAAAATGCAACATCAGCAAGAAAATTTTACGGCAACTTTTGGCATTTATCTAATCGATGATCACTGCACCTCCTCCATCTTCTGGGAGCGAACAAGTGGGTTATTTCCATAATGAATCTCCGTTGATTACAACTCGGGGATGGAGAAACTGATTGTTACAAGGTCAGAACTTTCAATCTCTGGCAATTCTTCATTGCAGAGCTCTTTCTCTCCCTCTCCTCTGTATAAACAATGTTGTAGTGTGCACATTTTCACCCATTTAATACAGGATATGTATTAACCCATTCCATCATAGGCTAATTTTAGACCCAACCTCTGAATAAATCTACTGAAAAGGAGCGTTTACTAGAGAAAAGGAAAATGTTAGAATTGTGTAGCATTGAAACCATTGTGATAAATAGAGCATTTGCTCCTATGGAGCAAATGCTCTATTTATCACAATGGTTTCAAGAAGTTACTATTACAGAGGCGTCGAAAGGGGTATTTATGGAGGAAAGGGTTAACCGGTATTTGCAAACAGATGGAAATATGTAGTGAGCATTTCTCAGAAAACCTCTATAACCATTTTCATACTTTTGCAGACAGGGTATATCAAGATCAGACAGTTCCTGTAGGAGCTGTCTGATCAGGTTCTGCTCTGTTTGCTTAGTTTATGTCATGACCAAAACATTCTGTTATCATACACCATCATAAACATTCTGCTAATAGATATTCATGATGTCATTATTTCTTACATGAATTTTCATCAGGTAAGGGTTATTAATTAGCCTTATTTGTTTGCATTGCAGAATATCACAGTTGAAGCCTATGTTCAATTTCACCTGTATTTTCATACTAATTGACTGATTTTTTCTGATATGTTGTGAATATTTAACCTATATGTACTGCTAAAATGTCAGTTTCATAAAGGATCTTCAGCATCTTGCTAGGCAATACATATTCAACTTATCGGCAATAAGAGCACCACATGCAGATGTGTCAATGCTCATAGTTCACAAAATCAAGATTTATAGGGCCCATAACTCTTTTAACCATTTCCCTTATATTTAAAACACTTCTTCACACCTTTACAAACAGAGCAGACGCAGATCAGACAGCTCCTGTAGGAGCCGTCTTATCTGGGTCTGTTCTGTTTGCTTACGAAATAACATATATGCTGCCATTAACCCTTTACCGTATAGGCTATTTTTAGATACAACCTCTTTGAATAAATCTACCGAAAAGGATCATTAACTAGAGAAAAGGAAAATTTTGTAGTTTGAATGGTTTCACAAAGTGACTTCTACAGAGTCTACAAAAGTTGTCAATATGCGGGAAAGGGTTAAGAAATATTCCCTAGTTCGTAGTTACGGCCACTATACAAAAGTTAGCTAATTACTACTTAAAGGATGTCAATATAATACAACCCCTCTAATGTGACCACTTACTGAATAAACATGGGTGTCTTTATAAGCAGGTGGTTGCTTAATGCAGGACAAAAGTAATGCAGAAAGCTCATCTAGGAGCTGTCTGCATTACTTTTGTCCTGCATTAAGCTACCACTTGCCTCTAGCACCCAGAAATACACATCTTTTAGGTGGTCGCATTAGCGGGGTTTTTTACTACATATATCTTACTAAATGTTCATAAGGCAAATGTTTTTCTTTTACATAGCACAGATGGGCAGACCCGAAACCGCACATTCCTGTGCCAACTATGTGCTGCTGACCACCAGCTTGCTAATGATTATTGCCAAGATTTATTGGTCTAGTGTGAGCATTGCCTCAACCAAACAATTATAAACCTGTTAGCTTGTTAGTCCCCAGGCCCTGGAGCTGATCAGCCAAACTCAACTCCATAACCAAATTAACCCTTCACATGCTATATGCTTTCATCAGTGTTGGAATGTTGTCTGCCAGTACATGTATTCTGACAGAACATGCATTGTACTCTTTCAGATATTCAAAAACAATGCATACAGTTTAGCTCACAACCTTTTACTCCATAAATACGCCTTTGCCAATAGAGAAGACCAAGATCAGACGGCGCCTTTAGGAGCTATCTGATCAGGGTCTGCTGTTTGCTTATGAAAAAATAAAGATAAGATAATACAGGTTTTGCCATGTCCAAACATTCATATATCCATGTGCTATTTTAACAATTAATCTAATTAATATTCATGATGCAATTGTTTCTCACTTGAATATTCATGGAGTAAATGATTAATTATCCAGCGACTTGACTGGTTCAAAACCACATGCTATAAGTTACTGTTAAAACGGTACACAGCAGACCCTGATCAGACAACTCAAACAGGAATAGGATTGTGGTCTACTCTGTTTGCAAAGGTATAGAAAGGTATTTATATCAGGTGAAGAGTTACATTGTATATAGGGCAAAAGTGCAAGAAAATATTTCTTTTCCAAAAAGTTCCTGTTTGAAAGTATGCCATAGTTGTTTGACTGAAAATCAGTTAACCCTTTCCTTTATATGAATGCTTTTTCAAACCTTTGCAAACAGTGTAGACCTAGATTGCTCCTATAGGAGCCATCTGATCAGGGTCTGCTATGTTTGCTTAATATGGTATAATATAGATACGATTCTACAGTTTCGGCCAAAATCCAGTGTTGGTATGCATTTATAAATATTTATCCAATTAACCCTTCGCTTGCTATTCACGTAAATATACCTACCTGTAAATAATGAAGTCCCAGATGAGACAGCTCCTGTAGGAGCTGTCTCATCTGGGTCTGCACTATTTACAAGTTGATTGTGCAACCAGTGCACTCCACAGCAGTGATTGCACAGCGAAATACTTGTACACAGTGAAGATATATGTAATTATACAACAGGGCATAGGTAAAGAAAGAGAACTGTATTTTAAAATTCAGCAAGAGAAGGGTTAATATTAATGATGTCAAAAGGGTTAATAGCCTTAACTAACACTTTCAATCCCAAGCCAGAATCCTATAAACATTGTTTAAATATAATTGTTCAAAAAAAAAATTGCAAATAAAGCACATGTCAGTCAATACTGACCTCACATTCCACTATATCGGAACTTAATTTAACTAAAAGCTTTTCTCTCAGTCCGAGACAAAAATAGAACTGTGGTTAATGTACCCTAAATTACACCAAAACTGTAAATCCATGAGCCTGTATGCTTTCAGTTTGCTAATGAAAATAGCAAATGTTATTAACTACGATAAATTATGTGCAGTTGGTTCCATAGCCATCAGCCATTATTAAACTAATGTGCAGTGTAATGGGATAAAAGCAAAAAATTACCGAACCCTCTTAGTGATCCCCGCGCGAAAATTGCTGGGCCACAGCATGCTAATACTTTGCCTAACACAAAGGCTGTGAATCTAAAATGTTGCAGGCAAATATTTCTGGAATTCAGCATTTTTTTGTCACTTAAGTAACAGGCATACTCTATATTGCTGAGACAGGATATTCAACCTGGAGTCGAATGTTAAGTAACAACTACTTTCTTAAACCTTTTATAATGGTGAATTTTCACAAGTAGATAGTTCATCATTGTTTAATGGAAGAGTCCATTCAGTGTGAAAGGGTATAATTAGCGAGAGCATTTTTAATGACAAACAGTACAGACCATCTGGGTGTACACTGTTTACAAATGCCAAGAATCTTGTTTCCAACATTCAAACGATTAACATCATAGCATCAACAATTGCAGTTTGTATAAACAACATACTTGTTTTAGCTGTTTTTGTCTTTAAAATTAAATCAATTAAGAAATTAGAATGTGGTTGTTTTTTTAAAAAAAACCCAACATAAATCAATTGTCCAACAGTTAGTGATTCATACCAGATCTTCTGAAACTTAGTATAACTCTGGACAGAGGTTGGTAGCTTAATACAGGACTAAAATTATACAGAAAGCTCCTATGAGCTTTCTGTATCACTTTTGCCCTGCATTAAGCAAACTACCTGCTTCTACAGTCTCCTATATTAATGAATCATGTGGCCGCTTTGGAGAGACTCTACATTATAATGAATGGCAAGTAAGCAGATGAGAATTCGGCTGTCTGGCCGGAAGGTTGTATATTACATCAACAGTGTGGCGTAATTTGTTTGTGCAAGGTATGGAAGCAGGAACTGAATATGTGCAAAGAATCAGAGAATATAAACAATGTGATGAATCGAGGCTATGAGTTAATACCCCCATGTTGATCTTGTGTCATAACATATACCTGATTAGCCATATGAAGCCCTAAAAGAAATGCTCCAATCTTTCTTCAGACCTACACAAGTCCTTTATCCCTTTCCCTCATATAAACGCTTTTTCATGCATTTGCAAACACAGTAGACCCAGATCAGATGGCTCCTCTAGGATAAATCTATTCAGAGTCTGCTCTGTTTGCTTTATGGAATCATAATAGATCTGACAGCAGTTTCTACAGACACCAAAAACTCCTGTGTTCATAAGCCATTAAACAAGGCAGTCCAAAGGACAGCTATATCCCCCACCGCCGCCACCTAAATTAAGACATTGACCTTAAGGTGATACAATGGGTTTTAACGTGGTTGACATTCAACCTTCCAGTTGTTAAGAAAATAGGGCGCGGAAACAAATATAATGGAAACTGAAGGTAAGAACACGACTTTCAAATGTGACCTTGACCTTGAGCCGACATGACTGCCACATGTGTTCTGCACATCATCTCAATTTGGTTAATATTTGACTCAAGTTTTATGAAAATCCTTCAAATGGTTTAGAAGATATGGAGCGGACATGAAATGTAATGGAAATTGAAGATTAAATCACTTGACCTTCAAATGTGACCTTGACCTTGAGCCGACATGACTGCCACATATGTTCTGTACATTGTCTCAACGTGGTTAACATTTGAGGCAAGTTTCTTGAAAATCCTTCAAGGGGTATAGGAGATAACGAAACTATAATGGAAATTGAAGGTAAGAACACTTGATCTTCAAATGTGACCTTGACCTAGAGCCGACATGACTGCCACATGTGTTCTGCACATCGTCTCAATTTAGTTAACATTTAACTAAACTTTTATCAAAATCCTTCAAATGATTTAGAAGATATGGAGCGGACACGAAATGTAATGGAAATTAAAGGCTAGAACACTTGACCTTTAAACGTGACCTTGACCTTGAGCCAACATGACTGCCGCATGGGTTCTGCACATCGTCTCAATTCATTTAATATTTGACTCAAGTTTTATGAAAATCCTTCAAAGGGTTTAGAAGATATGGAGCGGACACAAAACTGTAATGGCAACTGAAGGTTTAAACACTTGACCTTCAAATGTGACCTTGAACTTGAGCCGACATGACTGCCACATGTGTTCTGCACATCGTCTTAATTTGTTTGATATTTGACTCGAGTTTTATGAAAATCCTTCAAATGGTTTAGAAGATATGGAGCGGACACGAAATGTAATGGAAATTAAAGGCTAGAACACTTGACCTGCAAACGTGACCTTGACCTTGAGCCAACATGACTGCCGCATGGGTTCTGCACATCGTCTCAATTCATTTAATATTTTACTCAAGTTTTATGAAAATCCTTCAAAGGGTTTAGAAGATATGGAGCGGACACGAAACTGTAATGTCAACTGAAGGTTTAAACACTTGACCTTCAAATGTGACCTTGAACTTGAGCCGACATGACTGCCACATGTGTTCTGCACATCGTCTTCATTTGATTAACATTTGACTCAAGTTTTATGAAAATCCTTCAAAGGGTTTAGAAGATATGGAGCGGACACAAAAATGCAATGGAAATTGAAGGTTAAAACACTTGACCTTCAAATGTGACCTTGACCTTGAGCCGACATATCTGCCACATATGTTCTGCACATCGTCTCAACTTGGTTAACATTTGAGGCAAGTTTCTTGAAAATCCTTCAAGGGGTATAGGAGATATGGAGCGGACACGAAATTGTTACGGACAGACGGACAGACGGACAGACGGACAGACAGACGGACAGACGGACAGACGAAGGCCATTCCTATAACCCCCCTCCGCTACGCGGTGGGGGATAAAAAAACCAGGTACTAACATCTTCATAATGTCATTATTTTTTGCCTGAATATGCAACAGGGAAAGGGGTTAACAAAGTATTTAATTAAGTAAAGCTCTCGTTAATAAAATATTAAAGGGTCACTCATGTTTCAAAAGTCAAGCAACAAATAGTGACAAATATGAATATCTTTATGAACTCCTTACATGATAATCCCACTTTTTTCACCTTTGCAAACGGTGCAGACCCAGATCAGACAGCTCTTGCAGAAACTATCTGATCGGATCTGTTGTTTACTTATATGTTGCAGATCTGCTTCTGACGTGGCAAGAAATTTTACTTTACCCCTTTCTTTCATATAAATGCCTTACTCCTGTAGGAGACATCTGATCAGGTTCTGCTCCATTTACTTATGGAATTGTAAAGATATGATTCTACACTTTCTGCCAAGGTAAAAATAACACGGTGTTCATATATCATTAGAAAAAGTCAGCTAATAAATATTCAATCTGCTGTAGTTGTATTATTGTGTCAATAGGTCAAGCAACTCTAGATGCAACATTGTGACAACAGGTCAACCACCTGCAACAGCATTTTTGTGACAGCAAGTCAACCAACCCTAGGTGCATTATTGTGACAATAAGTCAACCAACCCTAGGTGCATTTTTGTGACAGCAAGTCAACCAACCCTAGGTGCATTTTTGTGACAGCAAGTCAACCAACCCTAGGTGCATTATTGTGACAACAGGTCAACCAACCCTAGGTGCATTATTGTGACAACAGGTCAACCAGCTGCAGCAGCAAGTCACATCCCATGGTACATTATTGTGGCAGCAAGTCAACCAACTCTAGGTGCATTATTGTGACAATAGGTCAACAACCAGCAGCAGTATTATTGTGACAACAGGTCAACCAACCCTAGGTGCATTACTGTGACAATAGGTCAACAACCAGCAGCAGTATTTTTGTGACAACAGGTCAACCAACACTATGTGCATTATTGTGACAACAGCTGTAAACAACATCATTGTGACAATGGGAAAACCAACTTTATGCACATCAGTGTGACATCAGGTCATCCTCCTCTAGTTGCATTATTATGTAGGGCTGACTATTGGGGCCAGTTTTGACTATTGCAATACTATTGCTATTGCTGAAAGTACTATTGCGATACTATTACTATTGCTGGAAACTATTGCAATACTATTGCAATAGTTATTGCCAAGATTTGAAAACTTGTAAAATGCAAATTTGCAGTGTAAGATATAACTTTGCTGTAAATACTTACTAAAATGTTTGTGGAAATTATTTAAAATGAATTGGGCAGAAATAGATTAACAAAATAAAAGTCCAAAGTACTAGTATTTCCAAATACTCGCTTTGCCACTTGTGTTTTACCGCTTTTGTTTTTAACAAACTCGATCTCCGCGATGGTTGACGCCATCTTGAAAACACAACGGTCTGACTAAAACATGAGCATGAAGAGACCGAATACTACAAATTTTACAAAACCATTTTTGTAACGTACACGTTGAAATACTTATCTTTAGGAGATTGTAATGAATTTGATATTCTAAAAAAAAACCAACAGTAGATATACTTTTCGTCGCTTTAACATATATGAAAGTAACGGTCCCGCACTGACCGCCGTCAACTGCACTCTAGCTAGGGGTTGAATCTACCTGAGCTCTAGTTTTATACATAGCCCGTGACAGGGGAAAGTACTCTTTAACGATGTTTACGTTTTCTGAATAAGAATGCTGCGATTAAGACTCATTGCTGGTGTATTACTTTGAGTTTGCCAATTATAAGAAAGAACTATCGAAACTATCGATAGTCAGAGCAACTATCGCAATAGTCTATCGTCAATTGGAAATAACTATCGATAGAGTAACTGGGATAAAGAACTATCACGATACATCGATAGTTCGATGTATTGTTACACCCCTATTATTATGACAAGTCAACATGCTCTAGTTGCATTATTGTGACAAGTCAACAAGAAATAGTGGCATTATTGTGATAATAGGTCAACCAGCTCTGGTCCAACTCTCATAATATTGAGCACAGAGAATGGGTTCTTAATCAGAAACACTTTTCATTACCTATAGACTTCCAGAAGACATCAGATCATCTGTATCTAGTTAGCACATTACCACTGGGGCTATACTAAGCTATGAAAATCTTATACAGTAAAAACCTCTAAACCAGAATTCTAGTAGAGAAGAATTTAGATACTTTTATGCAAGTGGCTGCTTAATGCAGGGTGAAAGTCATGCAAAAAGCTCCTCTAGGAGCTTTCTTCATGGCTATCACCCTGCATTAAGCTGCCACCTGTCTCCCAGATCGATATTTATACTACATTTAACATCCGGTTTAGAGGGGTTTTACTGTAATCAAGGTCCAACACCAATTTACTTGGTAATCTCTCCAATCATCTCTCCAAGGGAGGTTAATCTTTATTTACTAACTTGATCCTGGTGATGATATACACGCAGGCATGGGCAAGATTCCTCATAGTGTTATAAAATATCAGTTGCTCTTAACCCTTAACCTGCTGAATAATTAAAACTGGCTCCTCCCTTTATGAATATTAATTAAACAAAAAATAGTATCAACGTTTATCACTGAACAAAAATGATTTTCTATGACTAAGTTAGTGCAGACCGTGATCAAAGGGCTCTCTCGGGAGCCCTCTGATCTGGGTCTACACTGTTTGTAAAGATATTATAATATCGGTTCCCACACTTATAAGTGTTATCCATGCTGTGTGGGAATTTATTGTGACCTCTGAATACAGTGTATACCCAGATAAGACAACCAAGTATAAATTGGAAGTTTCATAATGATCTAAATTGCTTGACACTGCAAACATTTTCTATTTTTTGGAAAGGAGGAAACTCTTAACAGACATTTCTGCAGACAACAATTACTCAGCTAGCTAAGATGTAATAATCATGTTCCATCAAAAGCTCTCTATGAGGATTACTGGGAAGCAATGGGCATGCTGGGTACCAATAAGGAGCCAAATGAACCCCTTTTTCCAACATATACAGAACCCAAAGCTTAATTCCAAACAGATGTTGCTGAATAAAATACAGAGAATTATAAAATGATTTGACAGACACATTTCGTGGTCATAACATAACTTTAACCTCTCGAATGTTGAGAAACAAGTGTACAGGTATCTGCAGTGTACACCCAGATCACAGGGCTCTGACAGGAGCCCTCTGTTCAAGTTTTCCACTGTTTTTCATTCAAAATAATCTTAAATTATATCTTTTCATTTTAAATGGTGTCCATTATTAAACAAGGCTGGACCATTCTACTTTGAATATTTGGGTTTCAAAGGGTTTAGAAAGTTTGGGAGATATTATTAACTCTAGTGAATGCAATAGAAAAGAAGTCATTACACGTAGAAGAAATAAAAATATCACATAATCAGCCAACCATTTCCCACATAAAAATCATGTAAGGAATAATGCCATGAATATTAATTAGATTTTTTTTTTTATTATAACACACAAACACAGAAATATTTGGCCATGGCAGAAACTGTAGAATCAGATCTATATTATTTCATAAGCAAACATAGTAGAACCTGATCAGATTGTTAACCCATTACCTCATAGGCTATTTTTAGATACAACCTCTTTGAATACTGCCTACAGAATATTCCTGGACGAAACAGTTGTAATGAAATATATGGTAGTCATTTTCTCATTGTAGTCATTTTAGAAAAGACATACATCTTTCAAATTCCATTAGCAAACAGAGCAGATCCTGATCAGACGGTTCCTATAGGAGCCGTCTGATCTGGGTCTACTGTTTGCAAATGTGTTCATATAAAGGAAAGGGTTAAGAGAGGTTTCACTGTATAGGTAAAGAAGGTGAACAAATCAAGACTTTCCAAGAGGCTCCTGTCACAAGTAATACCAAACGTTCCCCAAAGAGCCACTTTAGTACTAATAGTCAATAAAAATATCATTTTCGTGCTTTACATCAAAGTAATGTTAATGTTCATTTAACATACTGATTAGGATATTATCAACTCTTTGCATGCTAGCGGCCAGTTTGTGAAAACCTTTAGAAACAGTTTGGATCCAGATGAAGTGCTAAGTAACTCATTGTCTAATCAGGATCTAAACTGTAAGACTCACTGACAGTATTGCTGAAACACTACCATTGAGAATTGCACAAGACAACAATTTTGGCAAACAAAAACCTACCATGCCAAGAGTTACTGAGGCCTACCCACTTGTCAGCCTGTTCATTTTTTGCTCCGAACACCTTTTTCTGAGTTCATATAGGTAAAACCCCATGCATGCTCCCTATATAAAGCCAAATATTCAGAAGAATAACCAATTCCTTCATTGCTATTTTCAGACTCAACCTCTTTGAATATAATAATTTTGCTCATATGGAGTAAAAAGTGACTTTTACAGAGTTGTCAAACTTTGTTAATGAGGGAATGGGTTAACTTATTCAATGTGGGAAATAAATCAAATCTTTTGGTAAAAAAATATTTACTGTAACCTTGACCTGTTTGAATTTTGGAATAGTCCATTGACAATTCAGCATTTGAAACAGTGATAGTTTCAGTTACTCTTTAGCTGCCAATGGCCAATCTTTGTGAACATTTAGATTCCGAGGCCGGTTACCAATTAATTTGGTCTCTCATCAGGATCGAAACTATCTTAAACAGTGAATACTTTATTTTTACACAAAAATTAAAAACGAATATTGCAGACGACAATACCAGCATCAAAAGAATGAAATAGATGTCCAGCCTTTGTTATTCCATACGCTTTCCATATACACCGGCTCAAGCAAAGGTCATAAGCAGCTAAGGTCCATAAATCTTGTCACCCTTTCAAACATCCCCATCCAAAGCCCCTCATTTGCATTCCAGTAGCTAATTTGCATACTGAACAGCCATGTAAAATTGGCTTGAATGAGCCCTAATAAGATTCAGATTCAAAGAGGCCTGTATTTAACCCTCTCTACCCCACTGATCAAAACTTGACTATGACGGACACAGCTCTGAGCCAAATAAGACAGTATGTAATGCCACCATTTACCGATTTTTGAAACTTTTTGTCCAATAAACATTAAATATATATACAGTAAAACCTCTCTATAATGACCACTAAATTACATCATGTATTTTGTGTTAAAGGCAGGTGTCTGCTTAAAGCAATGTGAAAGTAAATCTGAACGCTCCTATAGGAGTGTTCTGGTTTACTTCCACCTTGCTTTAAGCAGCCACCTGCCCTAAATACCAACTAATTTACACAATTTAGTGGCTGTTATAGAGAGGTTATACTGTATATATCTATAATTTTTTTTATCTATTTCAAATTATCGAGGTTTTACTGTTGTAACAAGTTACCAGATAATCCTGCCTCGTCTCGTTTTTGTAAACAGAGTAGAACCAGATCAGACAGTTTCTGCAGGAGCTGATTAGGATCTGTTCTGTATATGTAAACAGATCTCATTCTCTACCGTTTCCATGGTAATGAATTTCCTTATCTTGTCTGTTTCAATTCATAATAGGCAGACTAATCATGGGTATTGTTGAAACTTTTATTTAATAAGTAATAAAAAGCCATCCTTTCAGAAACAATAGTACTTATTGGTGGATTTACTTGCTTATCTGCATTAGCACTCTAAATGGGGGAAACAAGAGCACTGTCATTTAAATGGCTCCTCTTAAAGTCCTCTGATCAAGGTCAGCACTGTTTGTCATTCAAAAAACCCTTGCAAATTTTACAATTTCATACTGTATGCACTCTACCAATAAACATTGATAGACTATTCCACTGAAAATTCAGTGCTGAAAGGGTTAAAATTACTGAGAAAATACAAAATTACATTTATATAATTCCATAACCAACAAAGCAGGTCGACATCAGACAGCTCTTACAGTTTTTGTCAAAGCAAAAAAAATCCCTTCAATATTATACATTACAAAAATTATCTAATAAATATTCATGATGTCATTCTTTCTTACATGAATATTCTACAGGGATAGAATTACAACACTACAAATAACAAACAGTCTGAATCAAATATGAGATTGCCACGAAAATCCAAAATGTACAAGAATCTTATCTGCTTTTTTTTTTGCATAGAAGTAGACAAAACACCAACGGCTCTCTGAAAATGATCTTTAGCTGACAACAAAGTTACCAATGTTTTATCCTTTTCTCAAAAAAAAACTGGAATATGCAAACAGTGTAGACCCAGATCACAGGGGATAAGAATATTTCTGGGATGGGTCTGCACTGCAGTCATTTGTCAATCGAAACCCTCTAGCAAATCATGAATATTTTAATACAGAATCAACTCTTCTGTTGAACAATGATGAACAATTCCATTTTGAGAATTCAGCATCCAACTGCTTTTTATAAAGCAGAGCTTGTGAGAGGAGTGGGAAATCAATACAATGCTTGCTAGCTGGTACATTTAACACAATTTGATACCATACCATCCATAAAACAGAAATATTTATCGACAACTAATAGCGATCTTGCATGTCTCGGATTCTGCTGTCACAAAAAATAAACACATTGCAATCTGTAATCTTGTAACCAAAAACAATAAATGCCATCATCGCTTTATCTTTTAACCCTTGAGTCTTGAATTTCCACCATGGAATGGTCCATCATTATATAACAGAAGAGTCCATTCAGTAAGAAAGAAAGAAATTTGCTAATGTTAGAATGACAAACAGTGGTGACTCTGATAACAGAGCTCCATCAGAGCACTCTGATAAGGATTAACATTTAACAGTCAGCACTCAAACACAATCAGTTCTTCTACTTCAACTCTTTCAACCCTGAATTATCTCTTTCCCTGTTCTATGTTTATTTCAAATGTCAATACCTACAGAATGTTCATTAAATTATAATGAAATATGAAAGGTTCGATATTGTAGCCATATTAGAAGGTAAAGGGCCAGATCTATCAAATTCTATTAGCAAACAGAGCAGACCTTGATCAGACGGCTCCTATAGGAGCCATCTGATCAGGGTCTACTCTGTTTGCAAATGCGTGAAAACATGTTTATATGAGGGAAGGGGTTATCAGAGTGGAATAGCCCATCAGTGTTTGCAAACGGTAGACCCAGATCAGGGTCCATGCTTATAAAGCTTTTAGTTGAGTCTGAGTTTCGTTCTCAAGCTTTTGATTGGTCAGATTTGAGCCTTTGGCTCAAATCTGACCAATCAAAAGCTTGAGAACGATCTCAGGCTCAACTATAAGCTTTATAAGCATGGACCCAGATGTCTTGTATAAGAGGCATCTGCTCTGTTTGCTTATGGTAAAATGACCAGATGCTACAGCTTCTGCCTGAGCTATAATCTATGGTGTTCATAATTATGCAATCATAAAAATAAACTAATTAATAATGTAATTATTCCTTACATGAATATTCAACAGGGAAGGGGTAATGGCCAAAAAATAATTTTACCCTTTATTCCATTTATAAATACGTCTTTCTACACTGAGTAACAGAGTAGACCCAGATCAGACAGCTCCTATAGAAGCCAGACTGATCAAGTTCTGCTCTATTTGCATATGGAATTATATAGATCTGATTCTACTGTATTTACCAGTCAGTGTTAAAAGTATCCCAGTCAAGTTTTCTTCAATATTTTCTCAAAGACAGGGTCAGCCAGTCATACACATGAAAGCTAATGAGGGGCCGGGTTACTCCATATCTCATCTGATTCCAAACTTCTTGCTAATTGCTTTAACCCTTTCAATGCTAAATATTGAATATGGAATTGCCTACCAGCATTAACTATAGTGTCCATTCAGTATGAAACACTTATACAGTAAAACCCCTCTATACATTTTGTATAAATATTGGTCTTGGGGAAAGGTTGCAGCTTAATGCAGGGTGGAAGTCATGCAAAAAGCTCCTCTAAGAGCTTTTTGAATGACTTTCACCCTGCATTAAGCAGCCACCTGCCTAAAAATATCTAAATTCTTCTCTACCAAAATTCCAGTTTAGAGGGGTTTTACTGTATCTGCTAGCTAGAGAACTTTGAAATAGTCCACAGTGCAGAAGTGGGCAAATCTTTGAGGACTCCTCTAGGAGCACTTAGATCTTGGTCTTCTACTGTTTGCCAATGCCAGTTTATTCAATGCCTCACATTCAAAAGGTCAGATAGCTAAAGTTTTACAAAAAAAAAGATGGAGCCCATCAACATGTCAAACTCCTCTTTGTTTGGGCCCATTCCGACTTGCTCAATCAACATGTCAAGATCGTTTTGCAACAGAATTGATATTTTTAATGATGCAAATTCCATTTAGACATGAAGTTTTAATCATTCTGATTGCAACATACATTTGATATCACTCACAAGTAATTGGCCCCATGTCATGAGTAGAATGGTAAACACAAAAGGGGTCTAGTGGCCCCAGCACAATGGTTCTTCTCTTTTTTTATGTGATGACACAGCCACAAGAAAATAACTTCATGCAATATGTTACAACCTAATCAGTACAAAGGAATGCAGAGATTTGAATGACTTGTGACATGTTGGACATGTTATAAATCAAAAGGGGTCTCCAGTTTTCCAGCATCGGACCATTTGGGAGCTAGGGGCTGGTATCAAAGGCTTGGTGACTAATACATGCAACATCTGACTGCCATGCTAACCAGGCCCCCATCAAGTCAATTATCCCTTTACTTTAATGAATATTCACATAAAAAATAATAAATTTATGAATATCATTTAACCTTTAGTGTGCTGAGCAACCTTTTGTTGGTAGACAATATCACTGACTTATCACAGTTGATCTATCTTGCATTTCTTTTCAACATCATGGTCAGAGTATCAAATAGTTTGGATCCTGTTGAGACACCAAGTTCTTCTGAGTCTCATCTGGATCCAAACCGTCTGCATAGGTAATCACTCGTATTCATGCAGCAGGCTAAAGGTTAACTGAATGTTCAAAATTGCACACACACATTGGAGTTTCTGCCATATGGCTACATTTAAATAATTATATAAACACTTTTTCATGCCTTTGCAAACAGGGTAGATCCATATCTGGGTCGGCTCTGTTTGCGTATATATGACAAAAATAATTGATCGGACACTACAGTTTCAACCAATATCAAAATTCCATGCGTACATTTGCCATTATAAAAATTCAGCTAATAAATATTAAAATGTTATTGTTTCTTAACCCTTTCCTCCATAAATACGCCTTTCTACGCCTCTGTAAATATCACCTGTTGAAACCATTGTGATAAATAGAGCATTTGCTCTTATAGGAGCAAATGCTCTATTTATCACAATGGTTTCAAACTACAAAATTCTAAAAAATTCCTTTCCTCTAGTTAATGCTCCTTTTCGGTACATTTATTCAAAGTGGTTGGATCTAAAAATAGCCTACGAGGGAATGGGTTAAATGAATATTCAAAAGGGAAAGTGTTAAGTGAACAAAGAAGAGCCTGGTCAGACTTTCTGGCCATGACCAGAGAGGCCCTACATGAGAGATCTGATGTTGGTCTACTCTATTTGTCCCCCGTCCCCACCATACACATACTTACTGGTTTTGTTGTGGGTATAGAAATCCTACCAGAAATTCACATTTCTTAATTCTCTTCCCTAATTAGTTTTTTTTTCCAAGAAAGAGTATTATTTTAGTCTCCTTATCAGAGATAAAATAGGAATTTTGTGAAAAGTTAAATATTGAAGGAGTCGCTATTAATTACTTCCTTTCACCTTATTTTGTTCTAATTACACTAAAACATTGGGTGTCTCTGAATTGTTGCCATAGAAACAGCATTAATCTCTTGGCTAATAAACAATAATGTCAGTGAAATCCTCGTTTCTGAGAAAGAGAGAGGGCAAAAAATTTAACCCTAACTCTCCTGAGAAAGTTGTCATCTGCTGCATCTCTTTACACAGTAATGGCATTTCAAGATTACCTATGCATACAATATGGGCCAAGAGGAGGTGCTCAGCCTCATCCTTCATATAAATGCCTTTTCACACAACTGCAAACAGAGTAGACCCAAATCAGATGGCTCCTATGGGAGCCTTCTGATCAGGGTCTGCTGTTTGCTAATGGAATTTAACAGGGTCTCTTCAGGATCCGATCTGGTTGACACTCTAATTACTGATTTTTACCCTTTCTCTGTTCAATATTCATGAAGGAAATAATGACATGATGAATATTTATTAGCTGATCTTTTATATTGTAAACTTTTCAACGATTTGTTTTGCTGTGACAAAAACAGTAGTATATATATATAGTAGTATATATCATATCTAAAGCGAACGGAACTGATCCAGATCAGACAGCTCCAATAGGAGCTGTCTGATCTGGGTCTAATCTGTTTGCAATTGTGCGAAAAGGCATCTATGTGAGGGAAAGGGTTAAGAGAAATAAAGTAAAAACATTACAGCAGAAGACAAACTTTGCGGATGACAGTTTCTAGGGTGTAAGGAGTTGACCCATTACTTCATGAATATTCAAGTCAGAAATAATGACTATATGAATATTAATTAGCTGAAAAGACTTGTATCTTGAAACCATTGTGATAAATAGAGCATTTGGTTCTATAGGAGCAAATGCTCTATTTATCACTATGGTTTCATATAGTGACTTTTACAGAGTCATCAATATGAGGGAATGAGTTAAAACAGACAAAACAAAGAAGTCAAACCTTCTGTAAAATCTTATCAGAGAGAAACAATATACTTAAGTATAGATTCTCCAGGCTCTGAGGCTGTAAAACTTAAAACCAAAAGGTTATAAAATTTAAAACCATCTCCACTATCAAATTTTTTATCTCAACCTCAAATTAAATACTTAACCCTCTGCATCATAGGTTTTCCAAGGTAACAATCAAGTAGACCCAGTTCAAATGGGTTCTGTAGGAGCCTTCTGATCAGGATCTGCTCTGTTTGCTTGGCAAATAATATAGATATGATTCTAATAGTTTATTCCATGCCCCAAATCTCCCTTGTGCATATTGCCATTATATAGTCAGCGAATTGATATTCGTAAAAGTCATTATTTTCAACCCATACAAAAATTAATGACAGCTTCAATATTAAACCTTTCCTCCATGAATATTCATGCATGGAATAATGATGTCATGATTATTAATTAGACTAATTTGTTAAGAGTAGAACATAGGCACACGAAATTTTGGCCTTGGCAGAAACTGTAGAATCATCATCTATATTAAATCATAAGCAAACAGAGCAGACCCTGATCAGAGCACTCCTAAAGGAGCTGTCTGATCTGGGACTACTCTGTTTGCAACAGTGTAGAAAAGTGTATGTATGAAGTAAAGGGTTAAATGAATATTTATCAGGGAAAGGGTTCAAGAGACTTTAACGACTGTATTTTGGTTTATTATCTGTGTACAAAGTTAACTGTTAACCCTTTCCCTGTTCTATGTTTATAACAAATTTCATTACCTACTGAATATTCATGGACAAAACAATTATAATGAAATATAGAAGGTGATACATTGCAGCCATTTTAGAAAGTAAGGAAACAGATCTGTCAAATTCTATTAGCAAACAGAGCAGACCCTGATCAGATGGCTCCTCTAGGAGCCGTCTGATCTGGGTCTGCTCTGTTTGCAAATGCGTGAAAAAAGTTTACATGAGGGAAAGGGTTAACCCGTTCAACACTGAATTTTCAGAGTGGAACAGTCCATCAATGAATCCATACAGTATGAAAGGGCAAAACGTACGAGAGGATTTTGAATGCCATACAATGTAGACCCTGATCAGAGTGCTCCTGTGGTAACCCTCTGATCTAATTCTACACCGTTTGCAAATGATAATGTAATGCATTTGTTTCCTGCAATTAAAGGGTTAAAAGTGTACAGTAAAACCTCTCTAATGCGACCACCAAAAAGAAGCATAATTCTGGGTGGCAGAGCTCGAGGCAGGTGGTAGCTTAATGCAGGACAAAAGTTATGCAGAAAGGTCCTATAGGAACTTTCTGCATTACTTTTATCCTGCATTAAGCAGCCACCTTCTTATAAAGACAGAAATGGTTATTATTGAAGTGGTCACATTAGAGGGGTATTACTATATGTAATAAAATGTTATGAAAAAATAAAATCTGAGTCTTAGTTTTAAGTTTCATAACCTCAGAGTCTGGAGCTGCTTTTGTCATCATGTATTGCAAAGTTATGATATGATCCCGTTTACGATTTCATTTCCTACATCCTAATCAGCATTACAGTCATAAACCTGAGCAGCCGTATTGATATTATAAAGGTTTGCGATATCCCAGTGTCCTTCAAGTCTTCTCATACATGTATATATACAGTAGAACCCCACTAATGCAACTATTTAATGAACAAACATGGCGGTCTTTATAAGCAGGTGGCTGCTTAATGCAGGACAAAAGTAATGCAGAAAGCTCCTATAGGAGCTTTCTGCATTACTTTCATCCTGCATTAAGCTACACCACCTGCCTGTAAGACCCAGAATTACATATGTTTTTGGTGGTCTCATTAGAGGGGTTTTACTGTATATACTAGACAGAGATGGTACTATCCTCATTGCCGTAAGTATTTGGACTCATTATGTAGAGTGTACATCCAAATCAAAATGCTCCTAAAAGTTATCAAAATACTGTAAAACCCCTCTAATACGAACATCAAAAATAGGCATAATTCTGGGTGGCAGCTTAATGCAGGACAAACTTTTGTCCTGCATTAAGTAACCACCTGCTTATAAAAATGTTTATTCAAGAAGTGGTTGCATTAGAGGGGTTCTACTGTAGTGCCAACTTGGACTTATTTAACTCTACAAACCAATGGAGAGGTTAAATAGAGTGTCTGAATAATTGGGGTAATTAGGGTATTCGCTCAACATGATCATTCTTTGCAATGGATAGAATGAAAGCTGAAGGAACAGATAATTCTGACCCTGGCCCTTTGGTTATTAAACTTCTTTTTTGAGTTTTGAGTTTGTTCTCAAACATCTGACCTATAAGAAACTTGAGAACAAACTTATTTTATAAACTCAAGGCAAGATTTTTGTCAAGAGATTATTCACAACTTACCTGTACTGGGTGTCAAGGTCAAGGTCAAGGTCCAGAGAATTGTGTGTAGCAGAAGGTATCCCCTCCTCCCCATCTTCACAATGGGAACCATGCTGTCATCTTACATTGCAGTCTGAAAATACACAACATAGTTTGTAATAATACAGAACTCCAGATAAGCAGAATATTTGAGAGAAAATCTGTCCGATCAGGGTCTGCTCTGTTTGCTTGTGCATTTACAGAGATCTGACTCTTCAGCTTTGGCCATGGCTAAAAAGGCTATAATTATACTCTTATGTCATAATAAAAACGAAAAATATTCATGATGCCGTTATTTCATCTGGTAAACGGTTAAAACCAGACGTATGCATTCAGTTTGTACTCTGTAATAAAACTAGGAAAATTACTTGAATTAATGTGAGTCAAGATTATATTGATATAAACTCATTTTTTAACCCTTTCCTTCATATAAACACTTTTTCAAACCATTGCTAACTGAGTAGACCCAGATCAGACGGCTCCTGTAGGAGCCATCATATCAGGATTTACTGTTTACTAATGAAATTATAATAGATCTGACTGCAGGTTTCTACCAATACCAAAATATCATGTGTACATTATGCCATTATGAAAAATCAGCTAATAAATATTCATGATGTCATTATTTCTTACATGAATATTTAACAGGGAAAGGGTTAACCCTTAATTTAAAAAATATTCATTTCAAAAGTAATGACTTGTGATAATTCGGGTAAGATTATCAAGTATACCATTGACGACAGTCACTTTCAAAAATAGATGAGGTTTTCCATAATAAAGTACTTTGTGTAGCAACAAGTACTTAACTGTGCAAACTAAATTAAGTAATATCGTTCAACCTGACTTGTGTCTCATAAAATTTACAATCAGATATATGACTCCAGTAAAATTAAAATTTCCAAGAGACATTGATTGATGATCGTAACATTTACAATAGGTTTAACTCTTTCCCTGCCATGGACAAAATCAGTGTAAACTGTCTGGGCCCAATCAGGATCAAAACTGTTTGTTTCTGGGATAAATGTTTATTGACAGAAAAGGGCAGAAATAATAAGACGACAAATTTGCAAACAACAATATACAGCAAAACAGCTAAAGATTTGTATCCATTACACTCACTTCTACTTCCAGTTGACATGACTTCACAGTCCTCAGTAGACTCTGAGGTGCTTAAACAATACCTCAGAAATCTATAACACACTTTCACAGCTTCAATTCTTTGAAAGCAGGAAAACAAGTGCACTGGTGTGTGCAAAAAAGTAAAGACCCATATCAAAGGGCCCCTAGAGGAGCCCCCTGATTAGGGTCTGCAATATTTGCCATTCAAAATTTAAATTGATTGGACTCCATTGTTAAACAGTGGACTGCTCCACTTAGAATATTCTGCATTCAAAGAATATTCAGCATTCAAAGGGTACTTTAAGCTCCTGTATTGAACACTGCATTAATTTACAACGTTGAATTATCCATCACAAATACTTAATCTCTTTCCTATTGAATATTAACCCTTTCCTCCATAGGCTATTTTAAGACTCAACCTCTTTGAAGGAATCTACCCAAAAGGAGCATTTATTAGAGAAAAGTAAAATTTCAGAATTTTGTAGTTTGAAACCATTGTGATAAATAGAGCATTTGCTCCTATAGGAGCAAATGCTCTATTTATCAAAATGGTTTCAAAAAGTGGTTATTACAGAGGCGTAGAAAGGCATATTTATGGAGGAAAGGGTTAAGATAAGAAATAATGACACTATCGGATATTAATTAGATTGTTTTTCTATAATGGCATAAGGTGGCTCAAGCAGAAACTGTAGAATCATATCTATATTATACCACTTATCAGACGGCTCCTATAGGAGCCGTCCAATCAGAGTCTGCTCTGTTTGCTTTTGACATGGTATTGATCTGATTCTACAATTTTTGTCAAAGCAAACAATTCCCTTGAAAAGGTTTTATTATAAAAGTTGAACTAATAGATATTCAGAACAGGGAAAGGGTTAATTATCAATACTTTGGAAAGCTAGGGTTTCTTCTCGTTATTCATTAGAATTACCAATCAAAATGTTTGAGGAGTGAGTTTTTGATGGGTCAGTATGCCTCCTATCTACAGCTCTGTGCAAAATGTTCATTTCTTACTACTGGGCTCATAATTATATTCTATAAATAGGGATGGGGAAAAGGTCAGAGAATGAGTAAATTGACCTTCACAAAAAACACAAATTAAAGTCATATCAGCCATTGAACTCCCACTAATGAGCAGCACTGAAGACCAGTGGAGCCAGCCAAACCTCCAACAAAGTGGCTGGACCACTTTCCTTCCGGATGTTTACAAACTACTACTGATAAGCAATTTAACCCTTTGAATGCTGAATTTTCCAAGTGGAATCGGCCATAAGTGTTTAACATAGAGTCAATTCAGTACACTGTAAGTCTTATATGTGTTAATTTAACCCATAACTCAATAAATACGCCTTTGAAATCGTAGTAGACCCAGATTAGATGGCTCCAACAGGAGTCGTATGATCAGGGTCTGCTCTGTTAGCATATGATATCATATAGATACGATTCTACAGTTTCTGCCATGGCCAAACCTTTTCATGTCCAATAAATCTAATAAATATTCATGATATGATTATTTCTTTCATGAATATTCATGCAGTAAATAAAATAGGCAGGTGGCTGCTTAATGCAGGGCAAAAGTAATACAGAAACTGCATACCATCACTTTCGACCTGTATTAAGCTACCACTGTCTTAAAGACCCAGTGCCTGAATAAACTGGATCCTGATCACATCTATGACTGTCACAAATTTCTTCCTGGATCCAAACAAGTTATTTCCATAGCAAAGCCTACATGAACTATGTACAGTAAACCCCAACCGGAGATGCTTTCAGGCAGATAGCTGCTTAATACAGGGTGATACATGCAAAAAGCTCCTCCAGCAGCTATCTGCATGACTTTCACCCTGAATTAAGCTGCCACCTGTCTCCAAGACGATATTTATACAGAATTTAACGTCCAGGGGTTTTACTGTACTGGTATAGTGATTGTAAATAGGGAGTGACAATCAATTATTATTGTCATGTAAATTTTGACAATATTCTACATAGCAATTTTACATGGTGTCATAAACTCCAAGTAATCAAGGGACACTGCCCTGAACTTTCACCACTTAGAATAAACATTAATGGATCAATCTACAACATAAATGAGCCAAGGCACATAAAAATGCTCATAAACACTTAAACTCTGGTCAGGAATGAGTCTTTCTCCTTTTTCCTCTTTAAACGCCTAAGCAAACAGAGCAGACTCGTATCATTGTTAAAATTGGGTAGACTTTTAAAATCGGCAACCAATTTTGTGACATGATAAATGATAGTTTCATACCTTACCGTAATTATTCAGTCAGACAAACTTAGGCAAATAAGCTGACCAAGACTAAACGGCCCCTGAAGGAACAGCCTGATCAGGGTCTACACTATTTACTTCTCCATCAGTTCTATTTAACCCTTTCCCTAATGAATATTAATGCACAATTTGATTGCTTCATAAATATTCATTAATTTACTGTTTATAAGGTAAGGGAATCTTTGACAAAAACTATATCTGATGTATATATATACAGTAAAACCCCGCTAATGCGACCAGCTAAAAGAGGTATAATTGTGGGTGCTATATTCAGGTGGTAGCTTAATGCAGGATTTTTGTCCTGCATTAAGCAACCACCTGCTTATAAATACACCCATGTTTATTCATTAAGTGGTCGCATTGGAGTGGTTCTACTGTAATTGCATAAGCAAACACAGCAGACCCTGATCAGATTATCTGATCTGCGTCTATTATGCAAAGGTGTGAAAAGGTATTTATATGAAAGAAAAGGTTAAAGTCATCAAAATGGTGCAGCTTTACATTTACAAACTTGTAAAGAGGTGAGATTAACCCTTTCCCTGTTCTATGTTTATTTCAATACCTACTGCATATTCACGGACAAAATAGTTATAATGAAATATGGAGGGTGGAACCTTGTAGCCATTTTAGAAGGTAAAGAAACAGATCTACCAAATATCATTGGCAAACAGAGCAGACCCTGATCAGACAGCTCCTATAGGAGCTGTCTGATCTGGATCTACTCTGTTTGCAAATGCATGAAAACACGTTACTTATTATAATGCAAGAAAGGGTTAAAGTGATCAAAACTAAGTTATTCAGCTTTACATTTACAAACTTGTAGAGAGCTGAGATTAGGGAGTCCTTATACTTAGGGTAGAGACATACTTAACCACAGGTGCAAAGATCGTAATATCTCTTCTGATAAATATTATGATATAAAAAAACTTTGATGGCCATGAAGAAAGACATTAGGTGTCCTATAGCTTTCATCAAACAGTTTAGTTTCCTTTGTAAGCTTTGTAAGTTTTCTTTAACCCTTTACCTGAGTATCCCTTTTATATCTTTACAAACGGAGTAGACCAAGATCAGGCAGCTCTTGTAGATGCTATCTCATCAGGGTCTGCTCTGTTTGCTTATCAGTTAAAGATCTTGTTCCCTACTATTTGCCATGACAACAGTTAGTTTCCTTGTTTAATATCGTTAATACAAAAATTAAATTGACAGATGTTCATAATAAAGCAGAATCTTGAATGAATATTCATTAAGTAATTGGTTATCCTTCTACATGAAGAGTCCATTTAGTACAAATGAAATCAATTTGGTATAACATTTTAATGACGAGCAGTTCAGTTCCTTATCAGGGGTTCCTCTAGGTGTGACCCTCTGATCTGGATCTAGTTTGCAAATACAATTTAAATCATTTCAATTTGATTTCTTTGAATGCGAGACATGTATATACTGGCAATGGCAAAGAGTGTAGACTCTTAGAGAAGCAGTCTGATCTGGATCTTAACTGTTTGTCACAAATTTAGGACTCAGTTAACCCATTCCCCCATCATCGCCTCTGTAAAAGTCACTTTTTGAAACCATTGTGATAAATAGAGCATTTGCTCATAGGAGAGAATTTCTATGGTTTCAAAACTACACAATTCTAAAACTTTTCCCTTTCCCAAGTACATGTAAATGATCCTTTTTGGTAGATTTATTCAAAGAGGATGGATCTAAAAATAGCCTATGAGGGAATGGGTTTAACAGTGAAGTGTCGTTCCACTTTTAAAGCTCAGCATCTAGAACTATCATGACAGTTGATAATACTTTGACAAAGCCTGTAACTGTGACCTTGACCTGTCTCATGCAGGTCTACTCTGTTTGCAAAAAAGCATGAAAAAAACATTTATACAAGGGAAAGGGTTAATACAGGTAAATAATATTTCAACAATGCAAATTTGGAACTCTTAACAAGCAGCTAAAAAATTAACAAGAATGTTTGAAGGAACACACATGATGCTGACTAGCAAAAGTGAGATGGAAAAATGTGATGCAAAAGAGCATGAAAGGCAGATAGACGAGCAGACAACAGAGAAGTGATCCCTAAGCGTAGGCGTGCCAAAGCAGGTGACACTATAAAGCACCACAGGTATATCAAATGATGAACAGATTAAAAAGTATTGTTACCAGTCAACGATTATTAAAACTGATTAATAGTCCCGAGTCATTTCAATAAATCTTTCACAGACAAAAAAAATCATCTCAATAAATCAAATAAGACGAGTCAGACACTGTGTTTTCTGACAGATATATCTACCAATGACAGTAAAACGGGCTGGAAAACAATTACCTATGGAGATGTGCAGAGCATGCTTGATTTATAACAGCTTACCAATAAGCCGATGAGAATCTAGGAGAGAATATACTGGTAATAAAACAGTTACTTTATACTGATGTAAAAATAATAGGAGTAGAAAGGCATCTAAATGACAGGACAGATAAGTCTACAATAACCAAGTACTCCATAAAACCTTTGCAAACAGAGCTCTTGTTTTCATCGAGACGATTCTAAAGAGTGGTCACAATATAGGGTTTGGTGGAGAAATAAAAGTTTTATTTATGCATCTGATCTGAACCTGTGCCCAGATGAGATGGGTCCTATAGGAGCGATCTGATCAGGGTCTGCTCTGCTTGCTTTTCTAATAATATAGATCTCATTTTACAGTTTGTTTCTGCTATAGCAAAACTTTCCTGTGTTCATATGCCATTTTAAAACATCATGTAATTAATGTCCATGATGTCATTATTTCTTACATAAATAGTCATGGGGTAAAGAGCTAATGCTTCATGAGATTTTCAGTACCAATAATCCAGATATCCGCTTTAACCCTTTCCCTCATATAAATGTGTTTTCACGCATTTGCAAACAGAGTAGACCCAGATCAGACGGCTCCTAGAGGAGCCGTCTGATCACCGTCTACTCTGTTTGCTAGTGGAATTTGGAAGATTTGGTTCTTTTCTTTCTAAAATGGCTACAATGTTCCACCTATCATATTTATTTATAACTATTTTGTTAATGAATATTCAGTAGGTATTGAAATTTGGCCTAAATACAGAACAGGGAAAGGGTTGACATTAAACAAACAAGATTTTCATACCAGTAATTCAAATATCCACTTCAACATCAAGCCAACAAGATTTTCAATATCGGTAATCCAAATATCCACTTCAACATCAAGCCAACAAGATATTCAGTATCGGTAATCCAAATATCCACTTCAACATAAAGCAAACAAAATTTTCAGTATCAGTAATCCAAATATCAAGTTCAACGTCGAGCAAACAAGAATTTCTGTACTGGTAATCCAAATATCAAGTTCAACGTCAAGCAAACAAGATTTTCAGTATCGGTAATCCAAATACGCACTTCAATATCAAGCAAACAAGATTTTCAGTACCGGTAATCCAAATATGCACTTCAAAGTCATGCAAACAAGATTTTCAGTATCAGTAATCCAAGTACTCACTTCAATGTCAAGCCAACAAGATTTTAGGTATCGGTAATCCAAATATCCACTTCAATATCAAGCAAACAAGCAAATTGATGGTGTATCCAAAGATCCTAAACTTAAAACATTTACAACATCCCATGTGGCAGAAAAATATCATTGCCTGATGTTTTCTGATGGATTTTTCATAAAATTTCACGGTTTTCACCATGAACGGAAATCTTTAATGAATGAGCCATTGATAGAGCACATTTACACTTAAGATTGAATGATAAAAACCACAAGCGAAATGGAGCTGATCACTATCTGCCTCTACAAAGTATTTATTTAACCTTTACAATGCTTAGAGAAAGGCTGTAAGATATCAAAATGTGTACTGCGATCAAACAAAATCTCTTATTTCTCAGCCAAATCCTATATGACTGCTACTCATAAGAAACACCTCTAAGAGAGAGAGTCAGATACGCTTTAGTGGAGAAATACAAAAAAATATTTAACTCTTTCCCTGTTTAATATTCATATAAGAAATAGTGATATCACGCATATTCAGTTACTGAATTTTTATAATAGTCTATGTATGCAGCATGTTTTGGTATTGGTAGAAACTGTAGTAAAATGATCTAAAATCTATTATAATTTCAAAAGCAAACAGAATAGACCCTGATCAGACGGCTCCTACAGGAGCTGTCTGATCTGGGTCTTTTCTGTTTGCAAATGCATTCTGCATTAAGCTACCACCTACATGAACAAAAACCTTAAGATATCCATGTTCATTCAACAGTTCTACTTAAAGAGTGTGATATATCTCGGTATAATCTCTAGAACAGATTGAAAACTGTAAAACTTATCACAGACTCTACTTACACTAAATTATGAACGGTTTATAATGACGAAATCTCTCACATATGAATAAGATGCCCTGATAAGATGATATTGAGATATGTAATATTTTCTAATGTTTACCTTATATCTCATCAGGGTCCAAACCATTTGATACTGTCAGTTTCAAGAAGAACAAGATGTGTTTGTGAAACACTATGCCCCTGATGTAAATTTGACCCATAATTTGACCTTGATATATTACCTTGACCTTAATAAGTCATCCCTAAAAATGCTCGCCTCCATAAGTTACACCTGCATGCCAAGTTTGAAATATGTATGTGCCAACATACATTATCGAACATGCTCCTAGAGTCCTACATTATCGAACATGCTCCTCCATAAATAGAAAGTCACCTTTCTATGCCTTTGCTAACACAGTAGACCCAGATCAGATGGCTCCTATAGAAGCATTCTGATCAGGGTCTGCTCCATTTGCTTATGAACTAATATAGATATGATTCTAGTTTCTACCACATTCCAGACAGACTCTGATATGGGGTACTGCTGATATGAGCTATTTCTTCCTCTTATGATTTACTCTATCTTAAAGATCCAGAGTCCTGAGGTTGCATCCTCCTCTATACTGTGATGCAGTAAGACCCTTTTAACCCAGAGAGCATGCAGCTTACAACGCTGACTTTTCAAATGGACTATTCCAAAATTCAAACAGGTCAAGCTTATGGTGAATATTTAATGATGTTTCTAAGAAAAGTGTAACATGACAAACAGTGCAGACCCTGATGAGAGGGCTCCTGGGAGTCCTCTCATCTGGGTCTACACTGATTGCAAAGGACATTAGTGACTAGTGTCCCACACAGTAAGGGTTATTATTGTGACTGCATTAAAACTCTTTACTCCATAAAATATTCATGTAAGAAATAATGATATCATGGACATGAATTAAATAAACCTTTATAATTGGAAATGAATGCAAATTTTTTTTTTGGTCATGGCAGACAATGTAGAATCAGATCTGTATGATTCCATAAGCGAACAAAGCTCACTCTGATCAGACACCTCATCTGCGTCTTCAGGTGAATTTTGCTTGAAAGGCTTCAAAAGGCGTATCTATGGAGTAAAGGGTTAAGACTCTTATGATCTTGTAATTAAATTATCTCCTGCAAGTTTTACAACAATGCAATAAATTCAACTGCTGCTTTGTGCTATTATCAAATATCACTAGTCAATTATTATCATCCTACAGATAAAACTTTTATCGTCATTCGCCATAAAATGTTAAGATTTCTTTCTGACATGGGATATTCACTAGAGTAACTGATTAACCCTTTGAATGCGGGACATTCATGCACTGTCATTTGTAAATAGTGCCGACCCTGATCACAGGGCTACTCTAGGAGCCTTCTCATCAGGGTCTACACTGTTTGCCTTTCAAAATCCTCTAGTTTAATTAAGCCTTTCATACTGTGTACACTGTTTTCAAAATTTTATGTCAGTTCATTTGTCTCCTCCATGCAAAGGGTCATTGATATTAACCCTTTCCTTCATGTAAACGAGTTTTCATACATTTTCAAACAGAGTAGGCGCAGATCAGACTGCTCCTATAGGAGCTGTCTGATCAGTGTCTGCTCTGTTTGCTAATGGGATTGGAAAGATCTGTTTCTTTACTTTCTAAAATGGCTACAATGTTCCATCTCCCATATTTCATTATAACTATTTTGTCCATGTATTCAGTAGGTATTGAAATTTGGACTAGAATGTAGAACAGGTAAATGGTTGACCCTTTACCTGATAGAGACAACTTTTTCAAACACTGTAGACCCAGATCAGATAGCTCCTAAAAGACCAGTACATGATCTGGATCTGCTGTGATTGCTCATGACATAAAACATAGATCAGATTCTACAGTTTCTTCCATGGTCAAAAACCACCTCGATCAAAAAGACATGATATAATAATTCAGTTAATTAATATTCATGATTTTTTACATGAATATTCATGAGGTAAAGGGTTAACTATTTTTGAACAATCATATAAACGCTTTTTCAATAGCAGCCATCTGATCAGGGTCTGATCTGTTTTGCTTATGGAATAAATTATAATATAGATCTGGTTCTACAGTTTCCATGAATACCCAAAACAACTTGTGTACATAATTATGCCACTATAACAATTCATTTAATAATATACATTATCTTATTACATGAATATGGAACAGGGAAAGGGTTAAAATGAAATTCAGTATCTTACCTTTTCTCAAAAGTTCAAATCACAAGAAATGAAATAATTTCCAACTTGAAATGGCATAGCTATGATTTATCATATCCACAGGATAGAATTAATCTTCCAATTACCATTGTATTACGGTACATTACAGCGGGAGAGACAAAAACACGGGCCTGCAAGCAACACAAGACTTTACTGAAGAATTAACAAGCATTAATATTCCAATAAAGCACACAACAGCCTGGCAATTGCTGAGAACGATCCACTCAGGCACTCAGCAGAATATTCTCCATCTATTAATACCACTTTATAGGTTTAAGAGCTTAAAACTCTTTGTCAGATAAGGAAGAACGAGTAGATATCGCACGTTCCCTGCCACTTTTCGCCCCTCCAAAGTCAATAACATCCACTCCAATCCAGTGACAAAAAAATAAGTCATCCAGTAATCGTTTTTGTTACATCACTAAGAATCTCTTGTACAACACTAGATATTGTTGACGACTCCCGACAACTGAAGAAGTGGTAATACACTGTACAAACACTGGCCAGCTGATCGTAGAAGCCATTAAAACAGTATGATTGGTTGAGAAAACACAGATAAGGCAATTGATCCTTCTTAAATCAGAGAGTGTCAAAGCAAGACATCTGATTCAACAACGGATTAACCTCTATTTGGCTGAATATCTAAATTCTGAAAATCACAAATAAACACATTTTTACAATTCCTTTTTGTCTCAACTAAATCATACTAATTTACATACGTCAGGTCTCATTTCAATCCAAACTAGTTTCGGACAATTACTGACTATTGGCAGGCCAATTTCCAAATCAAGATAGAGTCGTGTAAGTTAGAGTCGTGCAATTTTAACAGGTTAGTCATGAAGATTAAAGAACCAATATCAATGGATTAGGAGAATCAATATCATTGGATTAGACACCAAGCGTCAGTTTAAACTTAAGTGTGTCTGAATGGTAAAAACTGAAGAATTGGTAAATCATCAGAATCTACACTATTTGAGATAAAATTATAAATTTGATCCAGTAACAAGTTAACCCTTTACTCCATGAATATTCGTGTAAGAAATAATGACATCATGAATATTAATTAGATTCAATGTTATAACAGCACATGGCCACAGGAATGTTTGGCAATGGCAGATACTGCAGAATCATATCTATATTATATCATGAATCATATCTATATTATATCATAAGCAAACAGAGCAGACCCTGATCAGATGGCTCCTACAGGAGCCGTCTGATCTGGGTCTACTCTGTTTGCAAAGGTGCATTCATGGAGTAAAGGGTTAATAGATCTGCTTCTTGCATGCTATATAATTCTCGTCTGCAAAGTAAAGTCGTCTGCTGCAATTCTCGAAGTGTTTTTCTTCCATTTCTCCAATATATACAGTCAGAGTGCCACATAGTTTGGATCCAGATGAGATGCTTAGTTACTGCACACCGTTTGCACGAGCTATCACACACATTCCCCAATAGCGTGCAAAAAGTTAAGTCGCACCTAATATCCTGCCAATTAGTGTGACGGTGTGCTATGACCCCTTATCAATGGACACAATGCATTGACAGACTTGACATAGTATTTCGTACACTGATAACTTAGCCTGTTTCATTGACAATTTTTTCTCATCGCAGGTAGAACAGTAAACTCGTTGCCAGCTTGTGTAAATTCCTGACAGCTTGTGCAAAGAATGTCCGACCAAGATGCTTTACTATACCTTTGCAAACAGAGTAGACCCAGATCAGATGACTCCTGTAGGAGCCATATGATCAGGGTCTGCTGTTTTCTTACGGAATAATATGAACCTAATTCTACAGCTTCTGCCATAGCTAAAATTTTGTGTTTATGTGCGATCATTTAAAAAATAATCTTATTATTATTCATGATGTGACTAATTCTACATGAATATTCATGAGGGAAAGGGTTAAATTTTCTACACACCCCTCTAATCTGTGGCTCTGGGCAGCACTATATGGGTTTCTATCTGTTGGATTCTCCTTGTCAAGAGAGAAGCCAGAAAAAACAAGCTTTGGGGCTAATATCTGAATGCGATCTTATCAGTCTTCTAAATTCCCAGGTAGAAAGTAGGGAAAAAGTTTGAAAATAGACACAAGAGCTGCTTGTTTGTTTTCATTCAACCTCTAATCTGCTAGGCAAAATTTCATCAGAATAAAATTAATGATGTCTACTTCGGCAAATATCCCACATTTGGTTTTGTTTGATATATTAAAAGATCTTTATCAGTCTGTGTCAGTTTGAGTCTGAATAAGAGGCAAAGTTGACATGGCATCACATATTGTGAAAAAATCACATGTTTGAAACGGTAATCTCAGATGCACAACTTGCACAATACAGTAAAACTCCGAAAAACAGGATGTTAAATTTAGTATAAGTATCGGTCTTGGAGACAGGTGGTAGCTTAATGCAGGGTGAAAGTCATGCAGAAAGCTCCTGTAGGAGCTTCCAGCATGACTTTCACCCTGCATTAAGCAGCCACCTGCCAAAAAAGTATATAAAATTTCTCTCTACTAGAATTCCGGTTTAGAGAGGTTTTACTGTAAAGGTTAAAACAGGAATCTTGGTACCTTGATGATAAAGGCCAACTTTTCTGCCATGATAAATGTTTTGCATATTTAAAAGTAAACTCTAATTACCTGAAGAATGTGGACACCCAATCTCTCCTCTCCTTGTGTTTGTAAAGCTGAATCAACCCTTTTTTTTTTAGATCCAACCTCTTTAAACAAATCTACTGAAAAGGAGCATTTACTAGAGAAAAGGAACTTTTTTAGAGTTGTGTAGTTTTGAAACCATTGTGATAAATAGAGCATTTTGCTCTTGTATGGAGCAAAATTTATGCTCTATGCTCACAATGGTTTCGAAAAGTGACTTTTACAGAGGCGTAGAAAGGTGTATTTATGGAGGAAAGGGTTAAAGTCAATTTAGCACCATTTTAATAACTTGAAATTATAGCAGCAAATAGTGAAGACCCTGATCAAACTGTTACTTCAGTGTGACATTCCTGAATAATTGAAGACAAATTTCTTTCTTGTTTCAAGTTTTATGCCTGCTCTGTTTGCTTGATCTGATTCTATAGTTTCTGAAATGACCAAAAATTTATGTTCTGATATGCCATTATAAAAATGAATCTAATCAACATTCATGATGTCATTATTCTTTCATGAATATTCATCAAGTAAATGGTAAACAAAACGTATGGCAGATGAAATGTTCAGAGTGATTATAGAGCAATCAGTTTTAGCTTGTCTGCGACAAGTTGCACAAAACATGCAGAGTCATCCAAAGAAATCTTCAAATTCCATTTCCCAGTCTAAAAGTCATTATATGCATTAAAATCATTAAAATCTGCAAGATTTCTGGATTCCTGGCTTCATTCTGAATCAAAAGGCCTATTTATTCCTCATTAATTCAACTGATTAGTCAATTTGAACTTCCAAACCTGCTTCAAGAATGCCAGACCAGTTCTTGATAACTCAGGCCTTGCTATAAATCTTTTTTACCAAGGCAGTATTTTATGTTCGTAATTTCCAATTAAATTCCATCATGGACTCAATGTATAAATCAAAATGGAAAGAACTGCCAAGCGAAACTTTGGCTGACCGTGGTAATTGATAGTGGAATAATCCTCATTGTTTTCTAATTCCATTTCCCCATAAGCACCACAGCCTTAAGAGCAGCAATTAGCAACTGGCCCATATGAACATTATTAAAATTTATAAAGATGAACATTGACTACTGTAGTTACTCCAAATATCATGACGGACAAACTTATAAAACCCATTCCCTCATAGGCTATTTTAAGACCCAACCACTTTGAATAAAACTTTAAACTTTGTAGTTTTGAAAAGAACATAAAATTTTGCTCCTATGGAGCAAATGTTCTATGGTTTCAAAAAGTGACTACATGCATTACAGAGGCGTCAATATGAGGGAACCCTAAGTATTCGGAAAGACAAACTGTAGGCATATAGTGCACACCCAGATCAAACGGCTCCTGAAGAAGCTGTCTGATCAGGGTTTACACAATTTGCTACCATGTGAGTCTAATTAAAAGTCATCCAAATGATACAAACTTGAATTAATTGGTTGGGAAGGGAGGTTGAGTGTTTGAATACTTAAAACAATTAGTGTAGGCTAATAGTATTGACCCAGATCAAACTGCTCCTTTTGGATCAATCTGATCTGGTACTTCACTATTAACCCTTTCCCTGATCAATATTCATGTAAGAAACAATGATATCATGAATACTTATAAACGGAAGTTTTATAATGTTAACTTTTCAAGATTATTTTTTTTGCTTTGATAAAACTGAAGAATCAGATCTACATCATGTCAAAAGCAAACAGAGCAGACCCTGATCAGATGGCTCCTATAGGAGCCATCTGATCTGGGTCTACTCTGTTTGCAAATGCTTGAAAAGGCGTTTATATGAGGGAAAGGGCTAAAGCAATGCCAAATTGACAAACTGGAAGAGAGGGAAGACCCGGTGATGGCGGAATATTTAAGGTAACTACAGTAGCCCATGCATTTCTATCATCTTAGAAACATAATGCAATTCATCACAGTATTATAAAGGCCTTATGTTCCTAATCCAGCTCCTAACAGAAGTCCAATTATCACCAAAATATCACCAAAATTTGCATATTTAATAAGTCTCCGATTGACTGGGCTGAAATGATTTTTATGCATAATCCAGAATTATAAAGTGCACATAATGCCTTTTTAATATCTGCACATCCAACCGTTAATTACCAGCTCCATCACGGATTGGATAATGAAACGCAACCTGGGCTCGGGTTCAATATTGAATCAAGATTCAATTATATTTCGCCATAGCTACGAGAATGAGTTCTTTATGATAAACACTGAGGTCATCCCATTATAAATGGTCCTTCATTAATCCTGTTCAAATCCTGTTAACTATAAGGATCAGCAGAGCTGTATTAGGGGTCCACATAGCTGCCATCTGTCCCCTAGTACAGTAAATCCCCTCTGAACTGGGTGTTGAATTTAGTACATGTATAAATATTGGTCCTGGAGACAGGTGGCAGCTTAGTGCAGAGTGAAAGTCATGCAGAAAACTCCTAGAGCAGCTTCCTGCATGACTTTCACCCTGCATTAAGCATCCACCTGCCTAAAAGTATCTAAATTCTTCTCTACTAGAATTCTGGTTTAGAGGCATTTTACTGTATCCCGATGGTGGAAAACTGAAAACTCTGCATTGTTATCAATGAATGACAAAATGCCAGAGAAAATAGCAAGGAAAACAATTATGTTAAAATGTTAGAGATCTGAGTCTCAACGAAATTCAATTATCTCTGGATCCAAGGCTGATGTCATTATAAAAACAATGCTGAGGCAGCCCATGATGAGGTACTTCTACTTCCAATGCATCAAAGTGTGTTTTATTTTCAATTCCACAATTTTTCATAGAGAAATGCCGCAGAAATTATTTTTTTTGTCTCCCAAATGAAACACAGCCCTTTGATGCAGGAAACAAGTATACTAGCATAATTTAGCAAACAGTTTAGACATAGATCAAAGGACTAAATGCTATTTTAACTAAATACTATAATTAACCCTTTACTCCATGAATATTCATATAAGAAATAATGATATAATGAATATTAATTAGATTATTTTTTATAATGGGACATAATTATAATGGGACATTGGAATCATATCTAACTGAAGAATCATATCTACATTAATTTATAAGCAAACAGAACAGACTCTGATCTGACAGCTCCTACAAGAGCCATTTGATCTGGATCTGCAAAGGCATGGAAAGGTGTATTTAAGGAGTAAAGGTGATAGAACAGCCCACTTTGATTATTCAGCATTCAAAGTGTTAAAACGTAAATCAATTAAATTGCTGAAATTTCAAAATTGAAATAGTCCATGACTGTTTATTGGTAGAGTTCAGTCAGCATGAAAAGATAAAATTTGTGCAGACACTGAGCAGAGGGCTTGTGAACTGGGCCTTCACTGTTTGCAAATGCCAGCACACTCATTGCCCACATTGATAGGGTTAAAAGCCAAGCACATCCGAGAGGACAATTCAATAAAGGCTGTGACACAAAAAAAGGCTACAGTAATTTATCACGTGTATATCTGTCTGAGAGCACTCTGGCTAAATCAATAGGGTAATGCCAATTTGAAAATCTAAGTAAATTTGCAAAGCCAGATTTCGATGGAGATAAATACGAAAACAAACAATCCTATATCAGCCCAATACATACACATCCGGAATGATCACATACATTTCAGTAAAGCAAACAAAGACCAACAGGCTGATTGCTTGTTTAAGACACGCGGACAGTCAAAACGGCACAAGCCAATACTACAACACCTGCAAGTCACCACTTTTAATAAGCTTCTGAAGAGTTTATAATCTAAGTCATTCTGAAGATTTATCTTCCAATGATTAAAAGCTTTTTAAACCTCACCTAGAGAAAGCCAAGCTGCAGATAAGAGGTGTTTTAAACTCTTTACTCCATGAATATTCATGTAAGAATAACATCATAAATATTAATTAGATTAAAACTGTACATGGATATGGAAATGTAGAATTATATCTATATTATTTCATAAAGAAACAGAGCAGACCCCGACTCCTACAGCAGGTCTACTCTGCTTGCAAATTTATGCATATTTATGGAGTAAGGGGTTAAGAAACATCAGTAGAATATTTTTTATAATTCTCCGCAAAATCCTATTTTGCTGCTACGCAAAAGAGGCAATTCTAATGAGAAGAAGCTAATTAATATTCATGACATCATTATAAGAATATTCATGAAGTAACGGGTTAGTTAATGAGCCATTCTACCAAAGTTGTGGTATTTTGAGAAGCAATTTAGCGCCAGCAATGCAGATGATTTATTTTTTCAAGACGCCAATCAGCAGGTGGAAATGTCAATCATGCTGGTTTTACAGCGATTATGTAAACAAAATAGTTCCCTTTCTACCCATGTGTCACGCATTATGTGTCAATATATAGCTCCTAATCCATTGAATGCTACATATTCAAGGTAGAATGGTCCGTCCATAAGTATCTTAACGGTAGAGTCCATGCTTAAATCAGCTACTGGATTCTACATGACAAACAGTGCAGACCCTGATCAGAGGGCTCCACTAGGAGCCCTCTGATCTGGGTCTACACTGTTTGCAAATGACAGTACTTGTTTCCAGCATTTAAGGGTTAAAAGGTCATAATGCTTACAAAGTCTCCCTACCCCATTTCCTTAGTATCAAACAGCTGGCTGTGTAATACATGTACCTGTATAACTTACGAAAAGTCACAAAGTCTGAAAATTGTCTTCGTTCGCATATGATCGCGAACATACTCAGTCAACTAAAATGCAGTTTCATATTTTTGCTTCTTGCAGGTTTAGGGTTGGACTCCTGTTGTCTTGTGCAAACTGATCAATTAAATCATGACCTAAGAGCATTACCTGGGAGCTTACTGAAGATTTATCATATCTTTAGAATAGCTGTAATAACCCTAGATATTCTGAAAAAAAATTAACCTTAGGCAAATAGTGTAGAACCAGATCAAACTGCTACTCTGGGTCTACACTACTTGCTACCTCAATTTAATTGTTCAGCTTTACAAACCAGTTCTAATACAGTAGAACCTTTCTTAAGTGACCTTATATTAAATAATTGGGACACAGGAATCTTGAAAAGTAGGTGGTTGCTTAATGCAGGTCAAAAGTAATGCAGAAAGCTCCTATAAGAGCTTTCTGCATTACTTTTAACCTGTATTAAGCTACCACCTGCCGTACAGACCCATAATTAGACTTCTTCGAATGTATTTGGTGTAAAGCTGGTTCTTATATTTGGTGTAAAGCTGGTTCTTATATTTGGTGGAACTATGGTACCTTAGTAGACGTATGTTGGCTGTGGTATTTGATCCTGTATGTTTTGGATAGAAACACGTGTGCAAAACATGTCTGGCTTGTTCCTTGTTTGTTAAACATATTCATGTTCGACCTTGACATCTGACCAATTGACCCAAAATGATTCCTTTTGATAACACTTTTATTTTTTGGTGTTGTTTTGATTTGTTTGGGGTTTTTTTGTTAACGTTTTTCAACAATAGTTTTGGCGCAGAAAGGGGGTGAAAAAATTGCCCCAAATATTTCATTCATCTCCCTGATCCAAAGCCCTGGAGTGCTAAAGGTTAAACATTCATTATGCATGATTTACGCAATGTCATTCATATGACTATAAAAACTTCCATGCTACAAGGCTCCCCGATGACCTAAAATCCAATATTGTCTCTTGATTTTTTGCTACAAATTTTCAAAGAATGTGAATTCTAATTAGTTCGGCACCAAATATTTTTTCTCTACAAACGTCATCGTCTTTAACCCTCCATAAATACCCTTTTCTATGCCTCTGCAAACAGAGTAGACCCAGATAGGAGCCGTCGTATCAAGGTCTGCTCCGTTTGCGTATGGTATAATATAGCTGTGTTCATATGCCATTGTAGAAAATAATCTTAAATAATTTTCATAATGTCACAATTTCTTACATGAATATTCATCGAGTAAAGGGTTAAGTAAACCCATTCCCTCATATTGACGTATTTTAACTAAATGAAACAATTGTGATAACACAGGGCTCCTAAATTGGGTATACTTGGTTTGCAAAGGTGTCGAACGGCATTTAATGAGTAAAGGATACATATTTTAACAACCCCCCCCCCTTCTTTATCTAAAGCTTTAATCAGATACTTCATTTTTTTTAATGATATCCTCAATTTTTTTTAACGATATCCTCAAATGACTCTAACTCCCATTGGAACTGAAACCTAACAAAGTCTTTGTTTCTCTAATCACAGTCTTACATCATTGTCTCCTCCATATTAATGTTATGCTGTAGCACAAATTATCGTCACTTAGCCTGATGGACAAAATGAGGTCTGCTTAAACTCTGATCAATTGACAATTTTTCATAAGAACTTATGAGAAATGATTGATCAAGTGACAAACAGCTTGGATCCTGATTAGATGCCGAGTTACTCTGTATCTCCTGTTGATTCAAGACATTTGTAAATACCAGTCAAGTTGTGCTAAGCAGGCAAGGGGTTAACCCTTTCAAAACTGAATTGTCTAATGGACTTCTCCAAAATTTAAACAGGTCAAGTTTACTGCGAATATTCAGGGACTTTTTTAAAGAAAAGTGTAACATGACAAACAGTACAGACACTGGGCCTACACTGTTTATAAAGGACTTTAGAGACTGGTTTCCCGCCTTGAAAGGATTAACCAAAGCACAGGAGAAACCTCAACCCATCATCGAAAACACTGCTGAATGGGCATAAAATGTAAATTTATGCTTTAGTTTCAAAGTCTATAATTATACCATTAAGTAATTCCTTGCCACTAAGTTGTTGAAATATGGATCATAATTATGTGCGGCCATCGTATTTTTTTATAAAATTCCACGGCAGCCACACGGAAGCTGCACAAAGCCTGCACTGACGGAAGCTGCACAAAGCCTGCACTGATGCTGTATGGTCAATCTGGTCCTACGTACAGTTACACAACTTGGTTGTAAAAAGCTACAGTGGCTGTAGAAATTATAACTCCTTGTTTAAAATTCTACAGCGACAGTATGGCCTGTAAAATTAGGGATATTCCACACAGTGAGTGGTAGCTGTAGAAATATCTTGATTTCAGCTATCTATGACCAGCGTACAGTGGCCATATGGCAACTGTAACTGGGGTTTAATTATCATTCATTAAAGAAGGTGATAGCTTACTGTGCAGGTTGAAAGTCAAGCAGTCAACTTCCATACAAACTTTCTGCATTATTCTCATTCTGCATTTAACCATATACCTGATAGAGATGTCTTTTAACCCTTTCCTCCATAAATACGCCATTTGACGCTTCTGTAAAAGTCACTTTGTGAAACCATTGTGATAAATAGAGCATTTGCTCCAACGGAGCAAATGCTCTATTCATCACAATGGTTTCAAAACTACACAATTTTGAAAATTTCATTTTCTCTAGTTACTGCTCCTTTTTGGTAGATTTAATCAAAGAGGTTATGTCTAAAAATAACCTATGGAGGAAAGGGTTAATGCCTTGCATACAAAGTAGAATCTCAGATGAGACAGCACCTGTAAAAGGCATTTCTATCAGATGAAGGTTTAAGAAAAAGAAATGTAAGAAAAATCTTCTGTAAGAACTGAAGCTGACAAGAATTTTGCCGAAGAATTATGAGAAAAGCTTAGAGTTAGGAGAATCAGACAACGGGCACCTGCTGAATTAATTTGTACAATTTGTTATCTGTGGCACTTTTGTCATCAAACTCGGCTCCCATCGCTAAGTAATTTGCATGTATTTGTTTAGCTGTCCATGTATAGGTGATATATGGAAAATCATTACAGCATTTACTCCAAGATATTAGGCGAGAATACTTTATTGATTAGAAGTCATTACTTCGGAGTGCTCGTACAGCAAAGCATGTTGTCTCCGCAGGCGCGATAGGTCTTTTTAAATCCCATGGTCGTTGCCTACATTAAGCTGATGTGGTGACAAGTAACATTATAATTGGAAATAATGCAAGGAGATTCTCAGACAGTGAGCAGCAAACAGAGTTCTAGGGCAAATCACGCATCTAACTCTTTGAATATTGAATGTTTATAGTGGAAGAGTCTATCAAGGTTTAACCCTTTCCTCCATAAATACGCCTTTCTACGCCTCTGTAAAAGTCACTTTATGAAACCATTGTGATAAATAGAACATTTGCTCCTATAGGAGCAAATGCTCTATTTATCACAATGGTTTCAAACTACAAACGTTTCCTATTCGGTAGATTTATTCAAAGTGGTTGGATCTAAAAATAGCCTATGAGGGAAAGGGTGCAGACCGAGATCAGAGTATACTCTTCTAAGAGCCATCTGATCTGGGTATACACTATTTGCAACATACCAGTGCATGTATATATGTTTCCCATGGGTCAAAGGGCTAACAAACAAAACAATTATGCCAAACATACAGTAGAATCTCTCTATAGCAGTCACTTAACCCTTTCCCTCATATAAACGTGTTTTCACGCATTTGTAAACAGAGTAGACCTAGATCAGATGGCTCCTAGAGGAGCCGTCTGATCAGGGTCTGCTCTGTTTGCTAATAGAATTTGATAGAATTCTAAAATGTTTACAATAGTTTACAAAACTATTTTGTCCATAAATCTTCAGTAGGTATTGACATTTGGAATAAACATAGAACAGGTAAAGGGTTAACCCTTTCCCTCTTCAATATTCATCTACGAAATAATGACATCATGAATATTCATTAGCTGATTTTTTATCATATAAACATTTCAAGGGAATTATTTGCTTCAGCTTCAAAAAATGTAAAATCAGATCTATATAATGTCAATTTAAACATAGCAGACCCTGATCAGATGGCTCCTATAAAAAACTGCCTGATCTGGCCATGGGTCTACTCTGTAAATGTGTGAAAAGGTGTTTATGAGGGAAAGGGTAAACAAGAGATAACAAGAGATATGTTTGTAAGACACTTTGCTCTTTCATGTCAGCAAGCCTTGACCCTTGACCATGAAGTGTGTCCTTGACCTACTGACCTAAATTTCTACTCATCATGACCAAGCTCCCTACCAAATCAGAAAATTCTAGGTAAAAAGTCCACTTACCGTATATACTCTTATAGACGCTCCCGGGCGCGATGCAAAACGCAGACAGGGAGCTCTTATTTCATACCAAAAATTCGGAGTTTTTACTTTGTCCGTCATGGTAGAGACTGTATAGGCTAAAGAATGATACATTGCATACTCTGAAATTTAATCATATTTGCGCCGATATAAGACTTGAAATAACCCGCAGACATCCTACTTTGTTCATTTGTTGACCGAAATCATTTATTTCAAACTTAATCTTCGGTAGATTTATGACTTTTAAAGTGAAAGTAAGAATCGTATTTACCTTTCAATGTTCAACTTCCGCTAGACTGCTCTGCAGTAAAATTATCAACGGAAGTTACGGGTGTGTAGGTACGGTCTAAACGGAAATGTTCGAAGACCCTTCCGCTTTACCGTAATACTTGTAAAATACTACTGTAGAATATGCACTACACAGAAATGGGGGAAACTGGACGAAGACTGAAATTCAGAACGAACAAACATTGGTTTAATCCGTTAGGCAAGTGGAGAAAACAGAATCACCTTTCCATTAGGTATGGGAAATAGTGACAGTTTTAAAATTAGAATTAAAGAGCGATATGTAGTTGAGTCGGTGTTAAATGAATTGCTTGCAGAAGTGACATGTATACATGGTTTACTGCACCGAATAATCAGATACCAATGCTTTTTGCAAACATAACAAGTCGAAGAGAAACAAAATAACCTACTGGTATGCAACAACAGTATAAAATAGTTTCATTGTAATTTGCTTTCCCTAATTACTACTAGTGGTGATGCATTGAGATTTCTTTTTCTTCGCCAACTTTTGACTTTGAGGTGAGGTGGGTGGGGTAAGTTGATCCCCACAATGGCTTTTCGAAGCGTATATTATAGGGAGGGAGCTACTATTAGAGAGGGCGCTATAGAAAGGAGAAATACTGTATTATAAATCAGAAACCAACAGACTGACGGACTGAAATGTGCAAAGCAATATATCCCCCATTTCTTATAAATATGGCTATCTTTAAAGTTTAAAAGTAAGTGGTTACTTAATGAAGCTGTTTGCAAACACATAAAAATCTGTCCTTTTCATATACAGGATTAACAAAAATATGCTGAAACAGTATAAATGGTTTCAGGAAAAAAATCAATGTCAGTAGAGGATCATCAAGGGAATATCCATACCAAGTTTCATCACTAGTGGTTTCCTAGGAGACATTTACAGGAAATGTTTGACAGACATTTGACATCAGGAAGACTGACGGACCAGACAGAGATACGGGATTATGAATGATCACATTAGCTCATCCAGAGCAGTTTGTGCTCATGTGTGCTGCTAAAACTGTGAAAACTGTCTGGCAGCCTCTTTGTTTGTTGGAGATATACAATTTACAGGTATGGTGGCATAAGTATGAATCATCCTAGAGTAACAAGAGTGTTCAAATGAAGCTGTATGTCACTTCCAGCAGAAGTGTTGACGGAAAAAGCATGACATAAAAGGAGTCCAGCGGGATGGACAGACAAAGGGATGGACAGACAGACTTTTTAGTGGTTCTTCTAGGTTCCATAGATACAATAAAACCTCTCCTTAACCCATTATCTCATAAGCTATTTTTATATCCAGCCTCTTTGAACAAATCTACCAAAAAGGATCATCTACTAACAAAAAGGAAAATTTTAGAATTGTGTAGTTTTGAAACCATTGTGACAAACAGAGCATTTGCTCCTGTGGAGCAAATGCTCTGTTTATCACAATGGTTTCAAAAAGTGACTTTTACCAAGGCATCAAAATGAGGGAATGGGTTAACAACCATTCAAACAAGAGTGTTTGGAGGAACACATGTGTCACCTGCTCGCAGCTGACACAAAAACTGTTAATATGCTGGAGTGCGAAAATCAGAACAAAGGGGATTAACTCAAAAAGCATTGCATGCAGAGTGAGAGGAAGACATGTGAAATTTGAAAGCTCTATAATGACTAGTTTAGAAATGACGGCCAAACAAAAAGTGTGACGGACGGACGGACAGAGAGACAGACAGACAGAAAAAAGATCCCTAAGTGACACACTGCCTCTAGGCAGGCGACACAAAAAGTGACTGAATTCTACGGTTTTAATGTCAGTATTGACAAGATAGTAAGCTCTTTGTAATGATTTGGTTCACACTTGTGATCTTGTTTCAAGCTCATTGCTATATTATAGTGGCAAGCTTTCTACATGACGTTCAACTTGCACTCTGAAGTTACTCTTTCCCTTAAAAAATATTCCTGAACATTCACAGTAAGTTTGACCTGTTTGAATTTTGGAGTAGTCCATTTGAAAAATCAGCCCTGATAGGGTTGAAGGATATCTTGTTTCTGTGAGATTGATTCACTGCCAGATACTTTAGTGGACTTACAGGGGATTACGCCCTTATCAAAAAACTGATAGATCATTGGGTGGTTTGTCCCACAATGGTAATAGTTGAAAGTCAAGAAGTGCTGCAATGCATAAACTGTGTGATTTTATTTAATTGAGAGAACAACTTTTATGGCATGGATACAAGTTCAGCTATTTTTTAATGCATGGCAATGTCGGCTTTTTAACCAATTACTCCATAAATACGTCTTTCAATGCCTTTGCAAACAGAGTAGACCCAGATCAGATGGCTCCTGTAGGAGCCATCTGATCAGGGTCTGCTCTGCTTGCTTATCACATAATATAGATATGATTCTACAGTTTCTGGCATGGTCAAAAACTGCTGTGACCATGTGCTATTATAGCAAATTAATCTAATTAATATTCATGGCCTCAATATTTCTTACATGAATAATAACTAATTATAACTAATTTTGATTAAGCCCTTAAGAAATGGCAATTGAAAGGGAGATGGTTCTTCCTGGTTGGTCCGATACTTGCAACAAACTCAAGATTCAGACTCATTCAGACTCATTCTCATTGCATGACATTTATGCAACATCAAACAGGACAACTTTGTTATAACAGGATGAAATATGAATAAATATTTTCTTTATTCAAATATATCTGATGAAAAATAATTTCTCATTAATGTCACTGCCTTTGAAACTTAATTTAGCTAATCAGCTGAGTTTGATAAATGTTCTGTCATAATCAGAACAAACAGAACCATTCAAGACAGATAAGTAAGACTAATGGCTAGAAGATGGCTTGTTGTCATGTAAACGGTGACTTATCAGGGAAGCCCATAACAATATTGGGACAATCAAAGAGCCCTCAATAATACAAACACTCCAATCAATTCAAACGGATTCATTCTTTGCATGCTAACAGCAAATTTATGACAACCAATGCAAATAGTTCTGATCCAGATGAGATGCCAAGTAACTGTGAGATTCACAGGATCCACAGAAATCTATACAATGTTTGACACTGAATAATTTTCAGAAAAAAAAAAGAAAACGAAAAATCTTTGTAATTGAAGCAGACAATAGTCTCTACAGACTACAATTCATTTCAGTATGCTCAAGGCTAATTATTCAAGTCCTTAGGCAAATAGTACTTAGACAAGTACTTATTCAACTTTATATCCAAATCAGTATAACCCTTTATAACTAAAGAATAATGATGCAAGAATGTAATAAAATTATCATTCAAGAGGTCTAGATAAGATGCGTAAATTAAAACATTTTCAAGAAAAACTTCTTTATTTCTCCATCAAACCCTGTGTTGTGACCACTCTTTAGAATTGTCTCTAAGAGACGATACTAAGGAGTGGTCACAACATAGGGTTTGGTGGAGAAATGACGATTTTAGTACTTGAGTCTGCAAGTTTATCTGTAGCTCTGATCACTTCATGAATATTCACTAACAGCATTTTTATAAAGGTAAATAAACAAGGACACTTTTGGCCATACCAGAAACTTTGGAACAAGTTCTATATAGTTCCATAGGCAAACAGAGCAGACCCAGATCAGCCGATCAACAGGCTGCCATTTGCAAACAGTAGATTCAGTGGGTTCCTTGAGGAGCTCTCTAATCAGGGTCTGTACTGTACTTTGCCATTCATAATCCTTCAGCAAAATCTACCTTTTCACAAAAAGAAAACATTTTTTTTTTGCAGACAATATGGAAGATTTAGAACAAAAAGCAAGCCAGAAGGGTAATCAATAATTATTTTTGAAGATAACAATTACTAGATTTTCTAGAATTTTTGCATTCATACAGAGCTTAATTCATTTAAAATGGGAGAAACATGTTAATTAGCCTTCGTAAACATTGTAGACCCAGATCAGAAAAACTCCTGCTGCAGTCCTCTGACAAGAGCCATCAATGTTTGCCATTCTAATTTATTTTCTGTAATTTTACCCTTTAATACTAAATAGATTCTGCCGTTAAGCAGAGAAGTACCAGATTCCACTTTGAAAATTGAGCATACAAAGGGTTACAATATCTCAACCCCTGTGTCCAACTCCTTGGGGACTAATTTGATCCCTTGTATTCCTGTCATTTGCTAGATAAATCTGTGCCATCAATCATGGTCTGATCACTCATTACAGTCGGACTAACAGGAATGCATGCTGAACACATTAATCAAGACTGACCAGAAGGGACATGACCCCAGACAAGGTACCAGCAGATCTCAAAGAATTCTAGACACTGCTCAAAGGACACCTTTGTTTTTCCCTGTTGAATACACATGTAAGAAATAATTACATCATGAATATTTAGTTGCTGAATTTGTACAAATTATAATTTGATGTACACATAAATATTTGGTATTGACAGAAACAGTTGCTGTACATTCGAGATTTATTATTGTATCATAGAGGAGCTCTCTCAGCAGTGCCTGCACTATTTGTCAATGTTATGCTTTTCTTTAAAAAATCCCTGAATATTCAAGGTAAGCTTGACCCGTTTGAATATTGGAACAATCCATTTGAAAAATCAGCATTGAAAAGATTAAAATTGATTTATGTGAATTTTTCTCAATGCAGAAAAACTTATCGTAAGTGATTATCAAAAGGTCAATTTATTTGGTCTTTAACCCTTTCCTCCGTAAATACGCCTTTCTACACCTCTGTAATAACTACTTCTTGAAACCATTGTGATATATAGAGCATGGTTTCAAACTACAAAATTCTAAAATTTTACATTTCTCTAGTAAATGCTCCTTTTGGGTAGATTCATTCAAAGAGGTTGGGTCTAAAAATAGCCTATGGAGGAAAGGGTTAAAGCAGGTAAAATAGCTTAAAGCAGATCAAAAGATCTGATTCTACAGTTACCATGACCAAAACTTGTCTTCATACACCATAATAGAGATTCAGCTAATAAATATTCATGATGATAAAAATCTAATTTAAATTCATGGTGTCATAATTTCTAACATGAAAATATAATAATCATCAAATGAATAAATCAATAACGGGACAAGTGTAACTCACCAATAACTACTTCATGATCAATTATTCTTTCTTTTTTTCATATTAATCAGGACACCTCAATGAAATCAAATATATCAGCCAAAGACAAAAGCCATTTTTAATTCAAATTTCCATTAAAATTTTGTGATCGTTCATTCAGGCAATACTTATCAGCGTAGATAGAGAGTAATTTCTCCCCTTGATTGAATTGTATGATTGAAGTCAACCTGGTGTCTCATCATACAGACACAATCATACTGCCAATGCAATTTAATTTTGTGAACAGATAGACAATCGCTTCATTTTCCCTGTTCATGGTTATGATATGTGTGCCTTTAGCCTGCTGAGCAAAGTTTAGCCAGTAACGAATGTTGTCTACCCTTATCTACCCCTATAAGTATTCAGACACTTTTCGCCCCTGATCTATTCAACAGCTCTTTAACGCTTTCTTCCATAAATAAGCCTTTCTACGCCTCTGTAAAGGTCACTTTTTGGAACCATTGTGATAAATAGAGCATTTGCTCCTAAGGACTAAAACTACAAAATTCTAAAAGTTTCCTTTTCTCTAGTAAATGCTCCCTTTCAGTACATTAGATTTGTTCAAAGAGGTAAAATTGGATCTAAAAATAGCCTATGAGGGAACGGGTTAACTGTTTCACTGCCAATGTTGCATCTAGGTTCTTGGATTCCTATGCAAACAGTTTCACTATTGGCAGTGAACAAGTCTACTAGATGAATATTCATGCAAATCTCCATACATTATGAATACTAATTAATTGTTAATTAATAGTTATTAATTAATTGTTGCATTGAAAATATAAACTCTTTGCCTGATTGAGACACCCTTTCATGCTCTTGCAAACAGAGTAAAAAGGTCAGATGGCTCCTGTAGTAACTGTCTGATCAGGGTCTGCTCTGTTTACTTAACCCATTACCTCATAGGCTATTTTTAGATCCAACCTCTTTGAATAAATCTACCATAAAAGGGTATTTACTAGAGAAAAGTGAAATTTTAGAATTGCGTAGTTTTGAAACCATTGTGATATGGAGCAAATGCTCTATTTATCACAATGGTTTCATAGTTACTTTAACGTGGCGTAGAAAGGCGTATTTATGGAGAAAAGGGTTATGGAATAATATAGATATGATTTTACAGTTTCCGATATGGTCAAATGGTGTTATTTTATATGCCATTATAAAACTGCATCAGTATTTCTACATGATCATTCATAAGGCAAATGGCTGAACAAGATTTAATGCCAAGTTCAGCTGTAAAATCCGTAACATATAAGTTAATGCAAACAGACCCTAATCAGAAGCCTTGCATACAGAAGCTAATTCAACTGGATCTTTTCTGTTACAATTATCATCACGTAAAGGATTTTATTGTATATATACATATAAATATATAAAATGTACAATGTACATGATATGCTTACTGTTGATACAAATTCAACAATTATTGACCATCATTGTGGTAAACATCCCACAACAAAAGGATGTATTCATTTTTAGCACATCAAAATCTCAGTGAGCAATCTGTTAACTGAATTCCTACACAAAGCAACACCGCTCCACCCAATTACGTATAATTGTATCACATGACGATGGACCGAATGCAACGGCAAATTACAGTGCTGTCTATGCAGAACAAAGAAAGAAGCAACAAAAAGCTGAATGGCAGACCCAATGTCACGCCACCAACTCCCAATTAGCTGGGAACCAAATTTCTACCAAATTTATCCAACCTTCACTCCAAAGAGATGTCTTTTAATAATGCCTTTTGCAGAGAGAGAAGACCCAAATCAAATGGCTTCTGTAGGAGCTGTTTGATCAGGGTTTGCTCTATTTGCTAATGAAAATAGATTTGATTTTGCATTTTCTGTTTCAATTCATCACTTTGGTGTTCATATGCCATTATGAAAATGCAACAGTTACTGGTCAATATTCATGATGTCATTATATTTTTTACAGAGTAAAGTACTGGCATATAATTATAAAGCATTTCAAAAAACATCACATAAGAGTTTGAACAGACAAAATTAATAATATTTTCAATGTTTTCATAGAAGAAGAATTAACTCTTTGCACGCTAAATAATTGTCACCTTTAAAATTGTTGGCTACGCATCGGTAAAGTGGATTTCTCCATTGGTTTCCCAAAACCATAATTAGTGTCAAACAGTATGGATGCTGATGAGACAGGCACATAACTGGCATTTCATCTGGATCCTAACCGTTTGCATATACAGTAAAACCTCTCTATAAAGACCACTGAATTGTGTTAATTAGTTGGTATTTTGGGCTGGTGGTTCCTGTAGGAGCGTTGTTTTACTTTCACCTTGCTTTAAGCATCCACCTGCCTTAACACAAAATACTTGTTGTAATTTAGTGGTCATTATAGAGAGGTTTTACTGCATAGGTAACCATGAACTCACCACTAGCATGCAAAGTGTTAGAAAGGAAAGCTCTCCCATGTTCCTCCAAAGTCACAACTTTGACCTCACAAACACTATTATGAGAAGAATCAATAGCAATTAGTAATCTGACACCGTAATTGTTGATTTCCGTTGCCAAATATTTCCAGTTGTTGACCAATATGGATCAGAATCATCGAGAGCTTGTGTAAATTTTCCTTCCTTGTTTGGTGATCTAATTACATCCTCTCGATAATTAGTTTTTTTAATACATGTTTTCTTCAGGAGACTCTAAGACTTGACACGCGAAGAACCACAAAGAGGCACACAAAAAAATTGTGAGAGAAAAGCATTAAACCACATGAAACATCTGCAGATGAAGCAATTCATGAATTTCCCTGATTGTTTAGCAACTTTGTGCTTCTGAAATGTAAAAATTCTGCTATTCAAATATAATTCTATTACAACCTCAATTTTAACCCTTTCATTACTGGGAAACAAGCAGAATGTCATTTGAAACAGTGTAGATCCAGATCAGGGGGCTCTTTAAGAATCAGGGTCTCCACTGTTTATCATTCAAATCCACTCACAAATCTTACCATTTCATACTCTATGGACTCTACCTTGATGGACAGATAGACATAATTCTGCAATTTTTGCTATGGTGAAAAAATCCTGTGTCCATGTGCTATTATAACAATCTTATTAATATTCATTAAGTCATTTTTTTCTACCTGAATATTCATGGCATAAATGGTTAATAAATTATGTTTGAATGGGGAGGGGGAGTCTTTCACTGACCCATCCATAAATTCAAATACGATATTTACACAACTTAATAATTCTGTCCATCTGTCTTGTCTGTCTCATTAAGCATTTAGATTGTCATAAACATTCTGATTATCAATAATTTAACAGGACTATTAAAGTATCACTTAACTACTAAAGTTACATCAATATATTCTCTGCAACACTTTGCCTCCTAACAGATTGTCATCTTTCAAAGAAACAATTCAGATGAATTGTCGCTATGATCTGATGGATTTGCATCTGAAATATTACCCTTATCTGGAGCTCTGCTCCCTATTTTGGAGGTTTGCAATGCCCAGTGATTTCCAATAAAGCCTTTGGCCCCAATTTCATGCCATGTTTTTTTGCATAAAGCTTCAAGAACATACAAAACTGTAAGCAACATTTTAGTACTCTTTGTTAAACATTTTGTCACACACACACACACACACACACACACATATTAAAGCTACCCAATCTCTTATCAGGTTCCAAACTGTTTGATACTCTGAGCAATTTAAATGAACATTTGAAGAAAGTGTTTAACGTAGGAATTTAAACCATTACACCATGGATATACATCAGAAATAAGGGCACCATAAGTATTATTTAGCTGAATTTGTATCTGGCCTGGGTCTACTCTGTTTGCAAAGGCATTATATCTATCAGATAAAGGGTTAAGGCATCAAGCTGATTCCATTTTTTTTTAAATGAAAATTATCTTTAACCCTTTCCCACATACATCACACCTTTGCAAACAGAGTAGACCCAGATCTGAAAGCTCCTTATCCTCCTCTAGGAATTGTTTGATCAGGGTCTTCTCTATTTGCTTATCATATAATATAGATCTGATTCTATAGTTTTTGTCAAAGCAAACAATTCCCTGGTAAATTTTACCTTACAAAAATTAACATGCATGATGTCATTATTTCTTACACGAGTATTGAACAGGTAATGAGTTCAAGCGCAAAGGGTTAACATATATATGATACCTCAATGAGAATTTATACTTAAAACTGTATGAAATTAAATTTTGCTGTCAATTCATACATATCTATCAGTACTTCCTGTGCACATGCTATCTTAATTGGAATCTTTCACAACCATCCCATGTCACTGTCCTTTGAATATGCTGACTATTCAAAAGTAGACTGGCTCATCACAGGATATCTATATGGTCCAATCAATATGGAAAGATTAAATTTGCTTGAGGATGTTGAATGAACAACAGCGCAGACCCTGATCAGAGGGCTCTCTGATCTGGGTCTACACTGTTGGCATATGCCAGCACACTCATTTACCACATTCTAAGGGCAAAACATAAAGTACAGTGACTTATCAGCCTATGAGGGAATGGGTTAAACTGAGACATATCGATGTAACTAAATCTTGTATTTCTCATCCAAATCCTATCTTGCCATTACACATACTCATTGGAATCACCCCCAAAAAGCATTTCCAATAAATACCAACAATATAGGGTTTGGTGGAAAAATAGAGAGAAAATATTTTACCTAGATTTCCTAAATGCCAGTATTCTCCTTATTTAACCCTTTCCTCCATAATTACACCTTTCTACGCCTCGGTAAAATTGCCTATTGAATCCATTGTGATAAATAGAACATTTGCTCCTATAGGTCACAATGGTTTCAAACTGCAAATTTCTAAAATTTTCCTTTTCTCTAGTTAATGCTCCTTTTCGGTAGATTTGTTCAAAGTGGTTGGATCTAAAAATAGCCTATGAGGGTAAGGGTTATACTGATCAGCCACCACATGATCAGAATCCTCCAAGTAGCATGTAGTATAGACACTAATCAAACAGCTCCTTTAGGAGCCCTTTGATCCGAGTCGGCACTATTTGCCTAAGTATGTCTGTCAGGGTATTTGACCTAGAGCTGTAAAAATCCTTCCTTGAAGTTTCGAGGGGTCATGAAATGAAGTGCTTAAAACTTTGACCTTTAAATATGACCTTGACCTTGGCAGATGACACATGAAATGTGCACATTGTCTTGGTGAAATAAATGTTGTACAAGTGCTTTAGAAGATATGGAACAGACCTGATTTTTAATGGGCGGACATACAATTTGGGTAAAAATGTCTCCCCACAGAACCTGGGGGAGAAATAATTATTTCCAATACTCAAAACACAATATTAATCATACAGGAAAACTGTACATTAAATGTCAACATGCAACATTTCACTGTCACGATTTGAGCATTAAAAGTTTCAGATATATAAATTATCCTAATGGGTTAACATTGCATATCCACCATTTATAACAATTAAGTGTATGAACTGCTTTTTCTCTCCATTAAAATGCCACAATTATTGCAATAACCTTCAAGTCACAAGTCACTCCAAAAGATGATGTTTTTTTGTACATTTTCTCCCACAAAGCTAATACTAATTCATAATAGCATCCTCCTCTGCAAATCAGATCTTTTATAATTCCACATGTAAACAGAGTAAATGCTAACATCTATAAGAGCTATTTAACCCTTTCCCTGTTCTATGTTTAATTCATATTTCAATACCTACTGAATATTCATTAACAAAACAGTTATAAAGAAATATGGAAGGTGGAATATTGTAGACATTTTAGAAAGCAAGGAAACAGATCTATCAAATTCTATTAGCAAACAGAGAAGGCCCTGATCAGATGGCTCCTCTAGGAGCCGTCTGATCTGGGTCTACTCTGTTTGCAAATGCGTGAAAACACGTTTATATGAGGGAAAGGGTTAAGCCAGGTCTACTGTACTGTGTTTGAAAAAGCGTCAAAGGTGCATCAACAATTTAAAGGATTTACCCTTTCCCTGTTCTACATTTATTCCAAATTTCAACACCTACTGAATATTCAAAGCGAAAAATAGTCACCATGAAATATGGAAGGCCAAGCATTTTAGCCATTTTAGAAAGTACAGAAACAATCTCAAATTCCATTGGCAAACAGAGCAGACCTTGATCAGATGGCTCCTATAGGAACCATCTGATCTGGGTCTGCTATGTCTGCAAATGCATGAAAATACGTTTATATGAAGGAAAGGTTTAAGAAGCAGGGTAAAAAAAGTGAACAAAACATAAATACATACATCTGAAAACATGAGCTAATCCAACAACGCTACTAATACTATTTAACTGCAAGATTGTCAAACCATTTCACTTTAATAACTTACATGAGAAGATGCAATAAAACTTTAAGTGAACACAAACATTGAGTGTTGGATTTCAGTTTTCATCCCATCATCCTTGGAGGCCTAACACACTCGGGTGACTTTTACTACTATGGCCTTGTATTTATCCAATTAAACAATATCTTTATGACAAACTAAAACTGCTATTGCCTTTTGTCCTATACCTTGTCCAGAGATCGGACATCTTAATTTAAACAATATTCTTTCATCAGTCTTTTCACAAAACATACCTCCTTTACATTTTATGACCCATAACAGTCCGGACCCTAAGTATTATCCGGTCACAAGAATTCCTCCAATCAATTGCCAACATTGTCATTTAGCACTGGACTGTACACATTCTGAAATTCAACTCTGTCAAATAACCTTTGAAGTATACATGTGTTGGTAATTCAATACAGAATTGTTTAATTCAAGTTGAACAGGCTGTGGAACGGCAAAGGTATTGACCTTTAACCTGTGAATAATTAAAACAGCTTCCTACCTTTCTGAATATTAGACGAAAAAAATATATCAAACTTTATCAATGAAGAAACTGACTTATATGACAAACAATGAAGACTCTGGTCAAAGGACTCCCTCGGGAGCCTTTTGATCTGGTTTTACACTGTTTGCAAGGTATTGTATACTTGTTTCTCATATTTTAAGGGTTAACTGAAGTGGATATATAAATAAAGACATTAATATCACACAAATGGGTATAAAAATAACACAAATTATCTCACACCTAAAAACCAAATTGGTACCAATTAAATTAGATAAATTGTTGTTCAAAGAAGTGGATCATAATCAAAGCGTTTGTTGAGATGATAACGAATTCATCAAAATCAGCTCGACAATTTACGGCCATACAAATCATCTGGGCACTTAGTTTATCTATAAATTCATTTAGATGATCTTGGTCATTGTGTACTGTCCATGCAAAATAACCCTTTACCTGATCATAGAGAGACATTTTTACAAGTTTGCATGCAGGGTAGACCAAGATCATAATGGCTCCTGTAAGACTGTCAAATCAATGTCTGCTGTTCGCTTATAAATGGAATAATATAGATCTAATAAGAGTTTCTGTCACAGTAAAAATTCCTATGTTCATACTCTCATTGTACAAATTCCCTTGTTCATATTGTCATTGTAAAAATTCCCTTGTTCATACTGCCCTTGTAAACATTCTATTGTTCATACTGGCCTTGTTCATGCTCCCACTTATCTTGACCTTTGCAGGATATAACCTGTAGCCAAGGCAATGCCTTTGCAAAAAGTGTAGACCCAGATAATGGCTCCTGTAGAACTGATCTGACCTACTGATCTATAGTTTCTGCCATGGCAAAAAAGATCTTTTTGATTTTCTAAAATTCATCTGATAAACACTCCTGATGTTCTATTTTACAAGAATATTCACCAGGCAAAGTGGTTAATCCTTTACTCCATGAATATTCATGTAATATTGGTGTGAATATTAATTAGCTTAATTACTCTAATGATACATGAACACATGAAGGTTTAGCAATGGCAGAAATTGTCGAAACAGATCTATATCATTTCATAAGCAAGCAGTTCCTGATTCTCACACGACTCCTACAGGAGGTGTCTGATCTAGGTCTACTCTGTTTGCAAGGGCATAAGTAAAAGATTAAAGAAATAGTTTAGTTGAAGAGTGCACTTTGCATTGGAATCTTAATATTTATTTAGCGGCTCCAGCTGTTTCACACATTTTGCATCATTACTGTGATGAGACTCATCTCCAGACAACCGCTACACATTTAGCCCTTTAACCCTTTCCCTGTTCTATGTTTATTTCAAATTTCAATACCTACTGAATATTCACGGACAAAATAGTTATAATGAAATAAGGAATCTGGAACATTGTAGTCATTTTAGAAAGTAAAGAAACAGATCTATCAAAATCCGTTTGCAAACAGAGCAGACCCTGATCAGACGGCTCCTCTAGGAGCCGTCTGATCTGGGTCTACTCTGTTTGCAGATGCGTGAAAACACGTTTATATGAGGGAAAGGGCTAACACACTATGAATGGAATTGTGAGTATGTTTGCAAACAGACTGGATCCAGATAAGACACCAAATAACCTCAGCGTCTCATCCAGGTCCAAACTGTTTGACACTCCGATCATGCTTTCGGAAAGAAATGCATGATAAACCAAAAATGAAAACCAAAATAAAAACATGTTCTACAGAAATGTTTTATTCAGCAGGCTATAAAGTTAAAGAGTACATTTGAGTTTACAACTTGGGCAAATGTATCTTTAAACAATGTTCTTTCTGTGGCTCCCGAAAATTCCATAATTCAACCATAAAAGAGACCATTCTTCAGTGGTTGATCCAGTTTATCAAGAAGGCCATGATGGTCCTGTATTGTTATTTCCTTATTCCTTTACTTCATATAGACGTGCTTTCATGCATCTGCATCCAATAGGCGCCGTCTGATCAGGGTCTGCTCCATTTGCTAATGAAATTTGATAAATCTGTTTTAGTTTCTAAAATGCCTACAGTGTTCCATCTTCCATTAATAACTATTTTGTCCATGAATAATCAGTAGGTATTGAAAATAGGAATAAACAGGGAAAGGGTTATATTGCTTTACCAAACCTTATATTATCGCAACCCATTTGACTTGGTATACATAGAACTCTCTACTTCATGAATATTCATGCAAGACTGTCCATTATGAATATTAATGAATTCCATTCTAGTATTAGACATATACTTAACCCATTCCCTCATAGGCTATTTTTAGATACAACATCTTTTAATAAATCTACTGAAAAGGAGCATTAACTAGAGAAAAGGAACATTTTAGAATTTTGTAGTTTGAAACCATTGTGATAAATAGAGCATTTTGCTCCTATAGGAGCAAATGCTCTATTTATCACAATGGTTTCACAAAGTGACTTTTACAGAGTTGTCAATATGTGGGAAAGGGTTATAGAAATTTATTGCAATGGCAGTTAAAAAGATAATCAGATCTGTAATATATATGAAAACAGAGCAGACCTTAACCTGAGACATCTCATGGGTTACAGCAACACACAAAGACACAGCCTAGATGAACTATTATAGAAACTCCCAAATTTTGCAATCAACAGTGTTGTATTTTCTTGTAACAAAACAGACCCGTCCTCTTTCCTTTGAAGTAGTGTCATCTTCAACCCTTGCAGAAACATAAAGATGAAATCCATTCTACGCTAATTAACTTGATGAAGCAATGCGTTTTTTCAGAGATTTGTTTAAGGGTCTCATTACCCACAGAACACCGATGGCTTTCCCAGAGAACTAAAACACAATTTATCCCTTTGAATGTTGAATTAGTCAACAAATGTTCACACGAACAGTCCATTCAGTTTGAAAGGATTCAATTTGCCTCAGGATTATAAGTGACAAACACTGCAGACCTTGAACAGAAGGCTTCTTCAAAGATTCCCCTGAGCTGGGTCTAGACTGTTTGCAATGCCATTTAACTTGTTTCACTACATTCAAAGTGTTAAATAAAATCTCAGAGACCCATAATGAACTAAATCCCGCATCTATTTTTTTGTAATTGTAAAGCTACAAATTTCAGTGAAACTCTTTACTCCATGAATATTCATGTAAGAAAATTATGTCATTGTGAATATGACGCAAACAGAGCATATCCTAATCAGAGTATTTAACCCATTCCCCCATAAGCTACTTTTAGACCCAACCTCTTTGAATAAATCTACCGAAAAGGAGCATATACCAGAGAAAAGGGAAAGTTTAGAATTGTATAGTATTGAATTCAATGTGGTAAATAGAGCATTTCCCCAAGATCCAGACAAATTGACAACCTTATTGCATGTTTGCAGTTACCAAATTTATCTTATTTATTGAAAATAAAGTGGACAAAAACTGCGTGCAAACAAAGTTTACTCAACCATTTCCTCATACTTAGGCACTAGCAGACATTCCAGAAAAGGACAAGGGTGGCTGCATTTGATTCTGACCTTTTATCAGAACATGTGATCTGGCGCCTAATACCTTCCTTCTCTGTGTATCTCCCCTTTTATTGCCTTATCTGCGGCCAGCAGTTGATGAAACGCTTGTTGCCGCTAATCTGACAATGTTGGCCCCAGTAATCTCCCTTGGTTATCAGCAACAAACAAAGCTATGAATTAAAACTGCTGATAGTCTTACATCTCTTAACCCTGCCTTATCATTCCCACACAGAAACATCACCCAGTGAAATAGCTTGAGCTGCTGTAGGAGAAGCTTTGCAAACAGTGTAGACACAGTTGGCTGTCACCTACTTAACACACAGCCTTTTGTCAGTCTGCATTGTAGGTTGTAAGGAGCCGTATGATCAGATTCTGCTCCATTTGCTTATGGATATAATATAGGTCTGATTCTCTTGTTACTGTTTCAGCATACATTCACGTGTTATTGCACCATTTTAAAAATGAATATAATAAATGTTTATTATATAATAATTTCTTTCATGAATATCCATAGAGTAGAGGGTTAAGTAATTTACCAATGCAAGTCAGGTGACTTCATATAAACAACTTTTTATGCATTTGCAAACAGAGTAGACCTAGATCAGATGGCTCCTATAGGAGCCATCTGATCAAGGTCTGCTCTGCTTGCTTATGAAATAATATAGACCTGAGTCACCTGATTCTACAGTTTCTGCCTGGGCAAACTTTATCCTGTGTACATAATTATGCCATTTTGAAAACTCAGCAAATAAATATTCATGATGACATTATTTCTTGCATCAATACTAAACAGGGAAAGCGTTAACAGGACATTAAGGGTTAAAATTCTTTCATACTGCAAACAGTCCTGATATGACTTCATCCTAAATAAATGGTGCAAATTAAACTGAACTAGAATGTTTCTCTTTTTGACCCACAACCTGCTGAAGAATTAAAATTGGCTTCTCCCTTTCTGAATATTAATTAAACAAAAACTTGTATGAAAATTTATCACTGAAAAAAGATTTATCTGAAAAACAGTACAGACCCTGGTCAAAGGACTCCCTAAGGACCCCTTTGATCTGGGTCTTCAGTGTTGTCAAAGGTCTTATATACATGACTCCCACACCTTAAGGGTTAATCTTACAAATTTAATTGACCTCTTGCTCTTGATTCTGGATCCCAGAGGCATACAATGACACTAATTATTCACAGAACAAAGGGCGGAGAAAGTAAGTCTGTACCACCCAAGCCTGGCTCAATCACAACAGAATACAACATCCATTGTCATGTCACAGTTGCAGCCATGGTCCATTTTTCCTCAGCTTTGAAATCTAATTTTTTTCTGAAGCTAATACAATTTTGAACGACTGGCACAGTGAAACCACTATAGTGTATGCTGCTGTCTTGAAACATGCCTCGATTCCTTTACAGATCAATTATCATCATTTCAACAGTTAACGATATGATGTAATGCTGAAAAAATTTGTATTCACCATTTAAATGCGGGGAAACCAGTTGGCAAACAGTGCAGACCCAGATCAGAGGGATCCCAGAGGAGCCCTTTAATCAGGATCTGCACTGTCTGTCATTCAAAATCCTGTTGCAAAGTTTACCCTTTCATACTGTATAGATGCTACCAGTAAATAATGATGGACGATTTCACTCTGAATATTCAGTGTTGAAAAGGTTAAAATCATAGAGGATCAGGAAGAAATTCATTCTGGATTTCACAATCATCAGATACATAATTAACCCTTCCTTTCAACACAGGAAACCAGTCACTAATGTCCTTTGAAAACAGTGAAGACACAGATGAGGGTCTGCACTGTTTGTCATGTTACACTTTTCTTTAAAAAAATCCCTAAAAATTTACTGTAAGCTTGACCTGTTTGATTTGGAATAGTCCATTTGAAAATTCAGCATTTTAAGGGTTAACCTAGTTATTACAAACAATACAACATAGGAATGCATAAGCCCAGATCAGATGGGTAAATCAAAACATTTTCAATCATAGCTCCCTTATTTCTCCACTATACCATAATAATTATGTTGTGACCACTCTAGAATCGTCTCTTAGAGATGATTCTAAAGAGTGGTCACATAATACGGTTAAGCGGAGAAATGACGATTAAAATATTTGAATACCTACTTGCTCTGGCCTCCACTGCATTTCAAACTCACAACCTCCTGAATAGTAGACAAATGCTATTACAAGGAGCTAATGAAGCTCATTATGCAAGTTGTAGTAATACAAACAGAGAAGGCCCTGATAAAGCTGCAAAATTCCATGGCCTGCATACCCAGTGTTATAAATATTAACCCATTCCCTCATAGGCTATTTTTAGATACAACCACTTTGAATAAATCTACCGAAAGGGAGCATTAACTAGAGAAAAGTAACATTTTAGAATTTTGTAGTTTGAAACCATTGTGATAAATAGAGCATTTGCTCCTATATGAGCAAATGCTCTATTTATCACAATGGTTTCAAAAGGGAACTTCTGCAGAGGCGTCAATATCAGGGAATGGGTCAACTTGCGTTCAATGAATTGATTCTTTACATGCGCTCTCTGCATTGATTCTAATTTGATCCAACTTTATTCAGTGAGTCAAGATACATATCAACTTCATGCCTTTCTCTCATATTGTTTTCCCAATAACAGTAATATTTGTTGGGAAATTTATTTCAATATTTACCCATGCTTGTTAACCCTTGGCCTGACGAATATTCATGTAAGAAATAATGCAATCACTAATATTTATTACATGAAATTTAATAATGGTATATAAACACAGGAATATTTGGCTTTGGCAGAAACTGTAGAATCAACTCAATATAATTCCATAAGCACTGAGCCGACCCTGATTAGACGGCTCCTACAGGAGCTATCTGATCAGGGTCTCTCTGTTTGCAGGGACATCATAAGGTAAAGGTTTAATATATTTATCTTCAACTATCAAGATAATTTGAAACTGAATCTGTCAGCAATTCAATTTGCAATAAACAAATATTTACCCAATCAGAGCATTGAGTTTTCTACCGTAAATGTTTACATATCATAGATTGAGCTATTGGAAGATTGGACAAATAAAACATCAATCCACAACAACTATGGTAATAGTTCCATGTTTCTTTGCATCAATGCTAGCAGAGAATTTGTGATCACAGAGCCATAGAGGGAAGTATTTTAAAAGTTGTTATTGTCATTTCAAACCCTATGGAGTTACCACTCTTTAGAATTGTCTCAAAGAGATGATTTCAAAGACTGGTCACATAATAGGGTTTGGTGTAAAAATAAAGGAATTATGTTATTCACATTAACCCTTTCCTTCATAAATACACCTTTCTACGCCTCTGTAATAACCACTTCGTGAAACCATTGTGATAAACAGAGCATTTGCTCCAAAAGGAGCAAATGCTCTATTTATCACAATGGTTTCAAACTACAAAATTCTAAAATTTCACTTTTCTCTAGTAAATGCTCCTTTGGGGTAGATTAATTCAAAGATTTTGGGTCTAAATAATAGCCTATGGAGGAAAGGGTTAAATAAAGACACTATTATGATTATTGTTGATATTATTATTATTGACAACAGGTTGAACCCTATACTCCATAGATACACAGTCTTTGCAAACAGAGTAGACCAAGCTTTGCGAGACATGATCTATGGTTTCTCTCAAGGTCCAAAAATCATGTGTTCATAATTATAGTTATAAAATTTAAGCTTATCAAGATTTATTAACCCTTTCCCTGTTCTATTTCATTATTACTTAAATGAATATTTATTTACTTTGTGAACACAGAAAATTTTCGCCATAGCAGAAATGGTTGAATTAAATCTGTAGTATTCCATAAGCAAACAGGAGCCATCTGATCTGGATCTACTCCATTTGTAAAGGTGCCAATATGTATAGGAGGGAAAGGGTTAATGAAGCCGACATGTCGCAATTAGTGCTTTCATCCATATTTCTGCATTCCCTCGCATATTTGATGCGACGTTTATACAAAACTAATTTACTTAAAGTATTTCCTTCCTGAAAATCACCGTAATTATCTAAAGTGCTCAACATGAAAATATGGAGACATTTTCTCTACGATAATATTACTTAATGATTGACTTTCTCCTGTTAAATATTAAATTACCTCTTCAAAATTTAGAGTTTATACTTACACAGCAGTACAGCGGGGGTCCTGTCAACAACACTTTGATATTCAGAACATTTGAACATGGTCTGTCTGAACAGTCAATTTAGGTTTCTGTTAAATGACAGCCCTTGACAAGAACAATTATCACCAATTTGGGATCCCAATATACTTTTTTACTCTTTGAAATGCTGAATTTTCAAGGTGGAATGGTCCATCATTGTTTAACCCTTTCCTCCATAAATACACTTTTCTAAGACTTTGCAAACAGAGTAGACCCAGATCAGAATGGCTCCAATAGCAGCTGTGTGATCAGGGTCTGCTCTGTTTGCTTATGATATAATATAGATGTGAGTCTATAGTTTCTGCTGTGGCCAAAACTTCATGTGTCCATGTGCTATTATAACAAATCAGTCTAATTAATATTCACGACATCATTATTTTTTTTCATGAATATTCATGGAGGAAAGGGTTAACATTTGAGTCCATTCAGTGGGAAAGGCTTAAATTGTCTAGAGGAATTTTGAATGGCAGCAACAACAAGTACAGACCCTGATCTGGGTCTACACTGTCTGTAAATACCAGTACGCTCAAGGGTTAGAAGATTTGAAACTATGTATACTGCTTGAGCAGAAGTATAGCTTTCATGAAAATTTATGTAAGAAATAATATCATTGTTTATATTGATTAGATGAATTTTTATAGTGGCATATGAACAGTACTATTTTGGCGAGCCGGCAACAGTAGAACCAGATCTATTTAATTATTACATTTATCTTACATTTTCTTCCATGAATATTTATATAAGAATTTTCTATTACATGAATATTCATGGACTGATTTTTTATAAAAAAAAAAAAACCACATTAACAATGACATTTTTGGCTATAACAGAAACTTCAGAATTAAATCTATATTATTTAACCCACTCCCTCATAGGCTATTTTTAGACCCAGTCACTTTGAATTAATCTATTGAAAAGGAGCATTAACTATAGATCTAGAAAAGTTTTGAAACCATTGTGATAAACAGTGGTCCTATGGAGCAAATGCTCTATTTATCACAATGGTTTCAAAAAGTGACATTAGAAGAGGTGTCAATATGAGGGAATGGGTTAATAAGCATTTCAGGGAAAGGGTTAAGCAAACAGAGCAGACCCTGATCAGATGACTCTTCCAGGGACCCTTTGAGTTTAAAAATGCCTCTATACTCATTTCCATATTCAAAGGATTGAAAGACAACAGCCTAACAGTGTTCACAACAAATATAAAACAAACGAACCTGGTAGGAAACTAATCAAATAAGACTGCAGCTTATCCAGATCCGAGAGGAAGTTCAAACATCCATTATACCAATCTTACTCCACTATTTCTCACAATTACCCTGGCTATTACTGGTAAGAATTCAATTAACAAGTGCCGAGACAAAACAACTCCTCACAATAATGTTGTCAATATTTCAATACGTCCTCGCTGGTGGCAACAGACATAAAATCTGGACCCTCCTTTTCACCTTGAAAACTTCTACTTACGTTTCACACACAAAGCAACTCAATAAGGTACTCAGTCTATTTTCATGAAAGTGCAAATTTGCCGACCACACTTAATTATTTCTCCTTTGCCATTACAAAATATGATACCAGTAATTAGTTGAAACTTAATGACATTCCTTGGTTTAACCGAGCATACGCGTAAAGAACAAAGCTTCGCACAGGTTGGCCCTCATCCCGCAAGGTGCGACTCGACAGGCATTTGGAAATGGCCTGGATCCAGATGACATGTTGAGTAACTCCACATCTCATCACCATCCAAGCACTGTCATCTGCAAACAGTGTAGACCCAGATCAGAGGGCTCCTAGAGGAGCCCTCTGATCATGGGTCTGCACTGTTTGTGATTCAAATAATATTTTTCAGTAGGATAATGGTAAACAATGGTTTTGAAGTGAGAAAATGATCTGCTATTTCTCTGCAGGTTAGAGCCAGATAATTGCATATAAATGTTTGTAACATATTCTGTATCAAGACAGTGATCAAAATGTCATGCAAAACGATGCTCTAGGTAGAAATGACATTAACCCTTACCCGGCTGTACAAAAAATATGTATGCTCATCCTCTAATCAATTGCAAATTTTTAAGTTGCTTATGCTACTGAAGAAGTAATGACTGCGTCAAATAACTTCGATCCTGATGAGATGCTGACTTATTTGTCTCATCTGGATTAAAGCTATTTGCAAAAGCTTAGCAGAATAACGGTTAACCCTTACAATGCTGAATTTTCAAATGGACTATTCCAAAATTCAAACTGGTCAAGCTCATGGTGAATATTTAGGGATTTTTCTAAAGAAAAGTGTAACATGACAAACAGTGTAGACCCTGATGAGAGGGCTCCACTAGGAGCCCTCTCATCTGAGTCTCCACCGTTTTCAAAGGACAGTAGTGACTTGTGTCCCACACTGTAATAAATGTTGTAATATAGTACAATTGTTGCCACATTAATCCTTTGAATGTAGCTAACAAGTGCACCGATATTTGCTGACAGTATAGACCTCAAAGAGCCCTCCGATCAGAATCTGCAACGTTTGTCGTTCAAACTCCTCTCGCAAATTATACCCTTTCATACTAAATGAACTCTGCTGTTAGATAAAGACGGACCATTCCACTTTGAAAAATACAGCATTCAAAGGATTTACTCTTATCCTGTATTAAAAAATAATGGGGCTTAGATTTGGATCTGGTGCAATTATGATGACTACCGATTGGATCAAGATTTTGAGAAACTATTGACCGAGTGTCAAACAGCTTGGATCCTTATGAGTTGCCAAGTTACTCAGTGTCTCATCTAGATCCAAGCTTTTTGCGGTTGTGAGTCCAGGCTTGGATAGAGGGTAAAGATTTAAAGGTTGTAGATATGTCAAGAACAAATATATCAGCAGTTCAGTACAGTGTGAAAGTTTGTCAGGGAAAAAATATGCATTACCATTAGCTCCGAGCCAGGGCGGAAGTTGTCTTCAGTGGTGAGAACAATACATTTTTTGCAGCACACAGGTATAAAGGGAACTTCAACTGATAAATATTCATGTAAGAAATGATAATGTCATGAATATGTATTAGCTGAATTTTTATAATGAAACAGGATGTTTTGGCCAATGTACAATTTGTAGAATCAAATCAAATCTATATATATATCTATAAGCAAACAGGGGAGAACTTGATCAGGCAGCCCTTACAGGAGCTGTCTGATCTGGGTCTACTCTTCTTACAAATGTATAAATATGCATCTTTATCAAGAAAAATTAGCAAAAGTGTCAAAAGGCATCTATAACAGATAAAGGGTTAAACAGGAATATTTAACCAAGGCAGAAAGCGTAGAATCTGATCTATATCATGTCATAAGCAAACACAGCAGACCCTGATCAGACGGCTCCTATAGGAGCCGTCTAATCTGGGTCTACTCTGTTTGCAAATGCATGAAAAGGGGTTTTTATGAGGAAAAGGGTTAACAATAGAGCCCATTCACTATCAAAAGATGAATTAGTAAGAATTATAACAAACAATGCAGAGCCTGATCAGGTGTTTCCTGCATGTAGCTCTACACTGTATACAAAACATTGATGGGAGTAAATTCATTTCCAGCATTATTTGCTTATCACTAACTCCTGTCATTTTTACACATTGATTAGTTCATTAATATTTTCAATGCATTATTTGTTGAGTGTGATCAGATTAGACCCTGATCAATTGCACAGTTACTTGAAAGAAATTTCCCACCTTTTGAATGTTGAAATATCAAAGTGGAATGGTCCATAATATAAGTGTTTAACAACAGAGTCCATTGAGAATGAAAAGTTTAAAGTTGCTAGGAGTTTGATCTTGGACTACACTGTTTGCAAATGCCAGTACACTTATTTCTCACATTCAAAGGGTTAAACGTTTTGTAAATGCCATTCAAGTGCCCTAAGCACCAGGTGAGAGTTAGAATGTTTAAAGCAAAACCTAACTGACAAATCCGACAATGTTACATTACAAACCAATTAACCCTTTTACCTGACGGAGACGCATTTCTACTCCAGAGCTACAGATAAAGGTGTGTATCCAAATACTAAAATCATCATTTCTCCACCAAACTCTATACTGTGACCACTCTTTAGAATCATCTCGAAGAGACAATTCTAAAGAGTGGTCACAGTATAGGGTTTGGTGGAGAAATAAAGAAGTTATTCTTGAAAATGTTTTATTTACTCATCTTATCTGGACCTCTGTACACTTTAGCAAACATGAGTACACCCAGGGTCTGTTCTGTTCTGTTTATGAAATAATATAGATCTCATTCTACAGTTTTCTGCCATGGTAAAATGCCATTATAAAACAAGCAAGTATTTAACCCTTTCCCTCATATAAACGTGTTTTCACGCATTTGCAAACAGAGTAGACCCAGATCAGACGGCTCCTAGAGGAGCCATCTGATCAGGGTCTACTGTTTGCTAGTAGAATTTGATAGCTCTGTTTCCTAACTTTCTAAAATGTCTACAATGTTCCGCCTTTCATATTTCTTTATAGCTATTTTGTTAATAAATATTGAGTAGGTATTGAAATTTGCAATAAACATAGAACAGGAAAAGGGTTAAAGCAATCCACTGTCCCCCAGCAAAGACTGCTCCTAGTATTTCTACAGTCATTGCCCTTGAAACATGTTTCAACAGTTTAAAGTTAAACAAGAGCACCAAATGCGGGTGAACATGTCTGTGACGTTTCATAAGATTTGCAAGATTAGTAAAGAAGTAATAACCAATGTTAAAGTTTCTGGACAACAACAAGCCAGAGTTACGACAATAGCTCTTATTTTTTTCTTCGAAAAAAAACCCAGCTAAGCTAAAAATCTTATACATGTCCAAGGAGCTTAGTTTAAATGCAGGAAACAGGATACATGCAATGTTGTACATACAATGATAAATCACATTTACTAAAATATTAGAGTTTTTAAGGATTAAATTCTAGGAATCATTGCTTCCACTACAAGAGGTGGTGGTGTGAGAAATCCACATTAAATGGATGCCATCTTTCTTTCATGTTGGGTGGGTGAGTCGAGGTCATAATGACATCAAGGTAGTATCTGATCTGGGTCTAAACTGTTTGCAAATGCATGAAAAGGCTTTTACACTATGTGGAGAAGGGTTTACACCATATGAACTTAACAGCACATAAGTGCAAAACCACAATTTCTCTTCGAAGGTGAGATAATGATGAATAAGAGTACTTTAATACTATACTATCCTCGTATTATAATATCATTACTTACAGTAGATTTTGCTTATCTCTTTGTTGACCACAAACCTGAAAGTGTTATCTTTGCCAGCTAAGCTTGTAACCTCTTTTTGAAACCATAATCATCTAAGGTGCACCAAGTCTTTTTATTTACAGTAAAATGGACTGGATCCTGATTTAGAGGCTGAAGCATTTAGTATATCATCTGGATCCAAACTACATGCAAAGGTTTATAGCATATTGACCTGTATAATGCTAGCTAAGAGTATCGTTGAACATTGAAGAACAATTATTATATCACTGTATTGTCCCAGCTGTTACAAATAGACTCTCTGTCTTCGAAGGGTGACAACATAGGCCTGTGATATGACTATTTATCCAATTTTCTACCCAGCCTACTACCAATTATATTATTAAACATAAATAACTAAACCCATAACCTGCTGAATAATTAAAACTGGCTCCTCCCTTTCTGAATATTAATTAAATAAAAATTATGTCAAAATTTATCACTGAAGAAAATGACAAACAGTGTAGACCCTGATCAAAGGGCTCCAGCAGGAGCCCTTTGATCTGGGTCTACACTGTTTTCAAAGGTCGTGTATGCTCAGCTCACTCTTTAAAGGTTAATGTTCTTCTAGTGCACCCTAGGTAGTGAATAATGCATTAGTCTAGTCAAATAGATCTGTGGATGGCACACCTACAATTTAACAATGTCTTCCCTGGTAATATACATGTCAACGAGTATCATGAAAGTGCAGGGTCCCTACATATTTATGCTCCTACTTTTAAAAGATGGCAACATTTAGATTAATTATTGTTCATCCATCTGTCTATCCATCTCCCTTCATCTTTTTCATTCTCCCCGCTCCATTAGTTTCTAAAGCTGAATAAGTCACTTTGTCACCACTTGGATAACCTTAATTAGATCAACAGAGTAGCAAGTAGTGTAGACCATGATCAAACAGCTCTTTTAGGAGAAGTTTAATCTGGATCTACACTATTTGCCCAAGTCCAAATACTAAGGGTAATTCGGGTATACTGACAAAGTAGCAAACAGTGTAGACCAAGATCCACTGGGTCTGCACTATTTGCCTAAATTTGTCTATCTGAATACAGTAAAACCCCATTAAACTGGAATTCTAGTAGAGAAGAATTAAGATACTTTTAGGCAGGTGGCGAGGGAAAGTCATGCAGAAAGCTCCACTAGGAGCTTTCTGCATGACTTTCACCCTGCATTAAGCTGCCACCTGTCTCCAAGACCGATATTCACACTATATTCAACGTCCGATTTAGACAGGTTTTACTGTACTTGCAGTAATTAGGGTACTTCCAATTAGAGTAGTAGTAGATTATTATGCGATCTTGCACACTGTTGGTAATCAATTTTTCAACAAGCCCGTGTAATAGACCACACTATGAGGATACAGAGATATACATAAGAGGAGGGCATCTCTGTCTGTGGACACATTTCTCCTTAAATAATTAATAGTCCTGTCTGCTCAGACATCAGGTAAGGATCAAGGACTAATCTAATTGTTCATAGCATGCATTGGATGACCACATACTTTGACCACAACTCTCTGAATAAGAATTACTTTGGCACCCCAACATTGTCACATGAAACCAGTTAACCCTTTCCCTGATAGAGACACCCTTTTCATGCCTTTGCAAACAGAGTAGACAGTGGATCATGATGACCACATACTTTGACCACAACTGTCTGAATAAGAATAACTTTGGCATATGAAACCAACTCTTTCCCTCATGTAAATGTGTTTTCACGCATTTGAGGAGCCGTCTGATCAGGGTCTGCTCTGTTTGCTAGTGGAATTTGAAAGACCTGTTTCTATACTTTCTAAAATGGCTACAATGTTTTACTTTCCATATTTCATTATAACTATTTAGTCCCTGAATATTCAGTAGGTATTGAAATTTGGAATAAATATAGAACAGGGAAAGGGTTAACCCTTTCCCTGATAGAGATACCCTTTTCATGCCTTTGCAAAAAGAGTAGACAGTGGATCATGATGACCACATACTTTGACCACAACTGTCTGAATAAGAATAGTTTTGGCACACCAATATTGTCACATGAAACCGGTTAACCCATTACCTCATAGGCTATTTTTTAGATACAACTACTTTGAATAAATCTACCGAAAAGGAGCATTAACTAGAGAAAATTATAGAATTTTGTAGTTGAAACCATTGTGATAAATAGAGCATTTGCTCCTATAGGAGCAAATGCTCTATTTATCACAATGTTTTCACAAAGTGACTTCTACAGAGTCGTCAATATGAGGGAATGGGTTAACCCTTTCCCTGATAGAGACACCCTTTTCATGCCTTTGCAAACAGAGTAGACCCAGATTAGACCGCTCCTGTACAAACCATCTGACAAGGGTCTTCTCTGTTTCCTTATGAATCATGTAGATCTGATTCTACAGTTTCTGCCATGACAAAAAATTCCTGTGTTCATACAACAACGGGACTGACATCTCTGAAATGATGGCAAATTGCAATCAATCACTCTGGAGTTAAATTCTGATTTCAATGTAAAAGAGAGCCAGATAAGAGGCATACAAATCTATCTACATCACTTATTTCTCTGCCAAACTTTACCTAAAGTGTACTCATTTGATGATTTGAATCACATCAGAGAGGCAATTCTAATGAGTACCAGAAAAATAGGGTTTGGCTAAGAATTTATAAGTTCTTATATACTCTTCATATCTTGAGTTCTGTTGTAACATGGAGAGTAACAGTGAAACCCCTTTTTGTTCAAACAGCTAGTAAAGAATTGGGATATAATAAATGTTCATGATGTTCTCATTTTTTACATGAATATTCAACAGGGAAAGGGTTAATGCAGGGTGAAAGTCATGCAAAAAGCTCCCAGGAGCTTTCTGCAGAGCTTTCATCCTGCATTCAGCTGCCACCTGTCTTACATACCCATAATGATACTTATGTGTGAGTGTTGGGATTATAAAGGTTTGAATGTATTTCTGAGGTTGTTGTAACATGGAGACACCATCAAACAGAGTATATCTAAACCTAAGGTGTGAAAGGCTTTCAGCAGTAGGACAGCTGACCTGGGTTACTATGATCCCAAATGGCCCTATTATACAATGTATGCTCCAGAGACCATCCCAACCAAACTATCCCATCTTGACCCAAAGTAGTATACGGTAGTTTTGCACATTTCAAGTGAACATTGTCATAGATATCTACTTAACCCTTTCAATGCTGAATTTTCAAACAGACAATTCCAAAGTTCAAATTGGTCAACTTTGTTGTGAATATTCAGGGATTTTTTGCATAGAAAAGTGTAACATGGCAAAAACAGTGCAGACCCTGGTGAGAGGACTCCTCTTGAAGTCCTCTCATCTGGGTATACATCCTTTGCAAAGAACATTAGTGACTCGTTTCCCAAACTAAAAGGGTTAAGTCAACATGTAACATTTCTAAATATGCATAGTAGAGTAATGGCCCCTTATCAGATTGCATTAGTTGTGTTGATGTTGAAACAGCAACAAAGTCTGTGCACAACAACACCCACAATGATGACTCAAAGGCTATGGCAATACCTTGAATTCTTGTCTTCGAAAAATAAAAGCTTCAATCTTAAATTCTTAAAGTATGTTTTTTCTTCCATTTCTATGAAAATATAATCAAGACATGAAACAGTTTGGATTCCAAAGAGATACCAATTTACCCTACAACTTATAATTATGATTGCAAACATTGTACGAAGGTTATATTACACATCTTTCCCCCAGCATGCAACAAATTAATTCATAATGGTAACAAAACTAATGTATGCGACTGTAATAAGCAGAAGATACAAATTATTCGGACACATTTAATATATTTCCACTTTGACTATCAACTGCCTCGTTAGCAGAACATTAATGTGATTTATGAACACCAGAGAGAAGAAGATAATGCTATTGTGATATATTGGACTGACATGGACAATTAGTTGGTCGCTATTTGAGAGACCTCATTTGGTTTTTCCTATACAGTACAGCCACACAAATCTAAACACTCAAATTATTGGTCTTAGCAACAGGTGGCAGTTTAATGCAGGGTGAAAGACATGCCGAAAGCTCCCTGGACCTTTCTGCATGATTTTCACCCTGCATCAAGCAGTCACCTGTCTTATTAATAAAGTTGTCAATTCTTCTTTACTGAAAGCTTAGGGTAAAGTTTTTGTACGAGTATGACTTTTTGACACAAGGCAAGATGTTACCTACATGACAATTCCTCATACAACACTCAACCTCATATAAGCAATGGAATAGCCTGTATATCCAAAGTACTATAACCCACTATCTTAAACAGTAAATATGGTTAAGTATGAAACATAAACCTTACTAAAACAATTTAGAAGCCCTCTGATCTAGGTCTACATTGTTCACAAATGCAAGGCAACCCATTTCCTGCATTGTAAGGTTTTACAACCATAGAAATATAAGAAGATTTAGCCAATTTCTAGACATATGACAAATCTACTGTCTCCGCAAAACATGAATATCTGACAGAGAGTACCAATACTTACACCTATATCTATTCTAAAAGAATAAAGTGTGATGTTTATCACCTGACTTGGATGTAAGCCTTTTTATGTCTGTTTTATTCAACTATCCCACCAAGTAACCAACACCAGGCTGTAATTCATTACAACTTACTTGGGCTATCCATTACGATTTTTAAAAGGAAAATAAATGGTTGTGAAAATTAAGAGCATCTAGTGTTACCAACAAATGTGAACACTGGATATATCATAGCTCAGAAATATGTCTAAATCTTTGTCCCTTGCTTTAACCCTTTCCCTGTGCTACATTTAGTCCAAATTTCAATATCTACTGAACATTCATAAAACAAAATAGTTATAATGAAATATGGAAGAAGAATCATTGTAGCCTTTTTAGAATCTATCAAATTCCATTAGCAAACAGGGCAGACCCTAATCAGACGTCTGAACTAGGTCTTCTCCATTTGCAAATGCGTGAAAAGGCATTTATATGAAGGAAAGGGCTAACCCTTTCAACGCCAAATTACCAGAGTGAAATAGTCCATCTGTGTTTAACTGTATAGTACACTCAGTATGAAAGGCTTAAACTTACTAGTAGATTTTGAATGACAAACAGTGCAGACCCTGATCAGAATGCTTCACCAGGAGCCCTCTTTATTTGGGTCTACATTGTATGCAAATAACAGAGCAGGCGTGTTCTGCATTCAAAGGTTTAAAATGGTGCGCAAGGTAACACTGACAAATGGGTTTTTCGTTAAAAAGCCTCTCTATGTCTGGGTAAGAGCTGTTTTTTTGGTAGGAAAGTGCAGAGAATTGAAATTTGTTAAACCTTTCAAACCTGTATGAATTTGTGGTAAACGTTGCAAATAGTTGCTCCGAGTCTCATCAGGATCCAATTGGCTTGGCATTTTGATCGTGTATTTTTTAACCCTTTCCTCCATAAATATGCCTTTCTACGCCTCTGTAATTGCCACTTCTTGAAACCATTGTGATAAATAGAGCATTTGCTCCATAGGAGCAAATGCTCTATTTATCACAATGATTTCAATACTACACAATTCTAACATTTTCCTTTTCTCTAGTAAATGCTCCTTTTTGGTAGATTTATTCAAAGAGGTTATTGGTATTATTTCTGTTTGCAAAGGTGTTAAAATGTGTATCTATGGAGTAAAAGGTTAAGATACCAACAGAGACCAATGCCTGAAAGAATGGAGCAGAACAGCACTGCTGGGTGGTTTTGGCAAGCTCTTGTTACTGCAATTAAGACCTTATTTAAAATATACCATTTTACACCTAAACAAATGACAGCAGAAACTTATACATGTATTATAATAATCAAATATTCAGGCAGACAATTTTAGACAAGCTGTGCAGACCAAGATCAAATGGCTCCTTCAATGGCAATAAAATTTGAGGTTATAAAAATGTGAGGCTTCATGAGATACACATGCATGCCAAATATCAAATCTATATTGGTTCAAAAGTGATTTGACCTATTTATCAGGCCTTTGACCTTGAAGGATGACCTTGACATGTCACCTTTGAAATTAAGTGTATGACTTCAAGAGATATACATGAATGCTAAATACCAAGTCTTTATCTCTACATGTACCGATTCAAAAGTTATACCCAATGTTAAAGTTGCTGATAAACAAACAAACATCTGACCTTTGACCCTGAAGGATGACCTTGACATGTCACCTCTTAAAATATCCAGCTTCATGAAAAATACAGGCATGCCAAATATAAAGTCTCTATCTCTACTGGTTCAAATATTATCGCCAATGTTAAAGTCGGTGATTTGACCTATATATTTGACCTCTGACCTTAGAGGATGACCTTGACATGTCACCCCTCAAAATGTGCCGCTTTATGATACATATGCATGCCAAATATCAAGTCTCTATCTGTACTGGATCAAAAGTTATGACCAATGTTGAAGTTGGTGACAAACAAACAGACAGGGCAAAAACAGGGGCATAACAATCGGAATGAATATTACAAGCAATTAGAGAGGTGAGTCTGGGTGTCAGAATTTTTGTTGAAATCCACCAACTAGACAAAATTATTCAACCTATTTTGACAATTTTAAATTTAGACTAACATATTAGCAAATAGTGAAGACCCTGATCAAATGGCTTCTTCAGGAGCTGTATGATCTGGGTCTGCACTATTGCAAAACTTTGTCCAAATACTCAGGTGTAATTGTAAGGTTCCTGGGCCTGCACTATTAGCCTAAGTACTTACGGTAATTAAGGTATCTGGGTCAGCACTATTTGACTAAGTTTGTCTGTCCAAACACTTCAGGTAATTAAGCTGTCTGGGTCAGCACTATTTGCCTAAGTATGTACCAATACTTAAGGTAAGGCTTGCACTATTTGCCTAACTTTGTCTGTCCCAATACTTAAGGTAATTAAGGTATCTAGTTCTACACTATTTGCCTAAGTTTGTCTGTTCCAATACTTAAGGTAATTAAGGTGTCTGGGCCTGCACTATTTGCCTAAGTTTGTCCCAATACTTACGGTAATTAAGGTGTCTGGGCCTGCACTATTTGCCTAAGTTTGTCCCAATACTTAAGGTAATTAAGGTGTCTGGGCCTGCACTATTTGCCCAAGTTTGTCCCAATACTTACGGTAAGGCTTGCACTATTTGCCTAAGTTTGTCCCAATACTTAAGGTAATTAAGGTGTCTGGGCCTGCACTATTTGCCCAAGTTTGTCCCAATACTTACGGTAAGGCTTGCACTATTTGCCTAAGTTTGTTTGTCCCAATACTTAAGGTAATTAAGGTGTCTGGGCCTGCACTATTTGCCCAAGTTTGTCCCAATACTTACGGTAAGGCTTGCACTATTTGCCTAAGTTTGTCTGTCCCAATACTTAAGGTAATTAAGGTGTCTGGGCCTGCACTATTTGCCCAAGTTTGTCCCAATACTTATGGTAAGGCTTGCACTATTTGCCTAAGTTTGTCTGTCCCAATACTTACGCTAATCAGGGTACATGCAAGTGCTGCACACTGCAGCTTGTCATAACACTTACAGCTATATATGTAAGATAAGTATTTAGTTATTGGTGCAATATGATAATATACTGATACCATCTAGATAGCTTTTAACCTTTCTCATGCTATCAAAAATTACGTCAGCTGAAATTTTCTTGCCAACCTATTTTTAAAAGTTACCCAGTTAGCTTAGTTTATACTAAGTGATCGAGTGGCAAACAGCTTCAATCCTGATGAAATGTCAAGTTACTCGGTGTCTTGCCTGAATCCAAGCTGTTTGCAGTTAACAGTGTGCTCAGCGCGAGAAGATCTAAACTTTCTAAGCGTAGAAAGAGTAATTAATGTCCTTGGCAAACAGTGTAGACCCAGATGAGAGGGCTCCTAGAGTAGCTCTCTCATCAAGGTCCGTAATGTTTGTCATCTTACACTTTTCTTTAGAAAAATCTCTGAAATATCCCTGAATATTCATAGTAAGCTTGACCTGTTTGAAATTTGGAATTGTCAGTTTGAAAATTCAGCTTTGAAAGGGTTAAGCAAGTTTCATCACCCAGTAGATAAAGTACCCTGAAGTGGACCCCTCAACCCTTACCTGAATAGTCATGAAAGACTCTTACAGGAGCTGTCTGGTTTGTGTCTACTATTTGCATATGACTAAATATGGATCTTTATCAAATTTTTCAAGGTGTAATGGTAAATAATATATTACTTTGGTATGGAAGAGTTAAATTTGCTAGCAGCTTTTAGATGACAGTGATCTGGTTCTACACTACACTGTTCACCCTTTCCCTCATATAAACACTTTTTCATGCCTTAGCAAACATAGTAGACCAGATCTGCCAACTGCTGTATGAGCTGTTTGATCAAGGTCTGCTGTGTTTGTTTATGAAATGTATGCTGAGAAAGTAGTTGTCATATCATACATGTGACATCACTAATGTAAGAACACTAGAGCAAGAACGCACAAGTACGCCCTTAACCCTTTACCTACTGAAATATTTGTTTAAAAATAATGACATCATGAATATTTATTTGGCTGAACATTTTATATATATAATGTTTTGATCATGGCAAGATACTGTAGAATTAGATCTATATAAGTCAATAAGCAAACAGAGCAGACTTTGATCAGACAGTTCCTACATCAGCCGTCTGAACATGTCTACTCTGTTTTGAAAGGTGTTAAAAGGTGTTTCTATCAGGTAAAAGGTTAACAAACAATACGGTAATTGTGTCAAGAACCATTGCATTATCAGGCAGAACCCTGATAACCAAGATGTGAGAAAAATATTGTGGGAAACATGGTACTTACTGTGAAGTTTAAGAAAGTAAAACAACTTGGAAATTTGACAAGTCGCTGCAGACATAATGTGGATGCTAATTCTTTTCTTGTCCGTTTCTGTGAGAGAAAAAAATCAGGATTTCAAAGGGCCATAACTCTAAATATGCAAGATACAGAGATGGCCTCATACAAGATTATAGCTGTTGGGATGTTGAACAAGAGTGTGAACTTTGATAGGAATAGTTTTACTGATATCAAAACTGAGACAATATCAATATCAATGCCCACAGCGACAATAACAATTTGAGACAAGGACAAAGACATTGGCAATAACTTGGACATAACAGCACTAGAACTTTGCTAAAGCAAACAACTTAACCATTTACTCCATAAGCCTTTCTATGCTGCTTAATGCAGGGCGAAAGTCAAGCAGAAAGCTCCCTGCATTAAGCTGCCAACTGTCTCAAGACTGATATTTATACAAAATTTAACCCTTCTCTTGCTGAATTTTAAAACACATTTCTCCTTCTTTACCCATACCCTGTTGTATAATTACAGTGATGTCTCGTTAATCCGGAATTCGTTAATCCGGAAAACTCGCGATCCGGACGAAAGTCTCGGGAACGGATTTTTTGTGCAGTAAATTGACTCGTTACATCCGGAAATTCGCGTTCCGGAACCGGACATAGATTTCCGGTAACCAATCTATGTATTTACCTGTATTTGTGACTCGTTAATCCGGCCGGGTCAGTAGCCCCGGGGCTTAATTGCCCACCCCTGACACTTAACAATAGTGCACCGCGGAGGTGCGAATACTTGTGTTTACAATCACGGGCATGGGTAAAACAACCCCCGACTGTGTGCAAACTGGCTATTTATCAAAGCATATTGCACGCGGGTAGTGATGTTTGATATTCATTAATGTTCCTTAATGAGATGCACACTCGCCCAATTAATTTGTTACGTTAAAACCGCGCCGCCATCGTTAAACTGTTAATCACCGTAAATGATTTGCTAATTCAGTATTTATCGGGGATTCCCGCTATTTAGGGATTCCCTAAGATTCTAACTCACGCGTGAGCTGGCTGGTTCCCGACTTACAAGTACATGTACGCGGATGGAATATTCGGGAAACCAGTCATGTCAAACATGGAGATCTACGTCGATTTACAAAATTTGCCCGCAGGCATATTCGATAATCCACATTGTACTACTCAAATGAGAGAACTGACACTTATGGATAGGGTGCAAAAAGCATTTAGAACGACAAACAAGGCAATTGTTTTGATATGACTTGCGATTATTACGGGCATATGCACACATGAACGTTACAAGAAAAAATTTCTTGATGCGAAAGTAAATGTGTACATATACATATACAATGTTTATGATTGAGTTGATATTTTGCAGCATACGACGGTGATTCGTTAATCCGGAAAATTCATTAATCCGGAAATTTCGTCAGGAACGAACGTTTCCGGATTAACGAGACATCACTGTACATACATCTTCACTGTGTACAAGTATATCGCTGTGCAATCACTGCTGTGGGGTGCACTGGTTGCACAATCAACTTGTAAATAGTGCAGACCCTGATAAGACAGCTCCTGCAGGAGCTATCTCATCTGGGTCTTCACTATTTACAGGTAGGTATATTGACGTGAATAGCAAGCGAAGGGTTAAAATCCGGTTTAGATTGGTTTTACTGTATACTCTTTGAGAAAATTCAGAATCTCAAACTTCATGGTTATCATCGTGTTTGATCCAGTTTTAAAATAGATGTAAATTTCTCTATTGAGCAAACAATTTCTTAAAATGTACTTGAAATCATGCAGATCTGATTTATTTATTTTCGGTGGTTCATATATTTCAATTGAATTCAGCCAGTTTATCAGCATTTAACTGCTATTAGTGGGATTTAGTAGAAATACAGGTCGACTTTTGACCTTGTAACCTTTAGCACTCTAAGCAATTGCTGTCAACAAATACTATCGACCAATTCAAGGCTAAAAGTTAATTTTTCTTACATGTCTTTCAGAAACATCATCAGTGACTGTTTGGATCCTAGTAAAATACTGAGCTAATCATAATATCAGACTGGATCCAAACTGTTCACAGAAGTCGTCACGAAATCGGCAGTATAGTGCTCAAGGTTAAGAACCCCATACCTATTTAGTTGACGATTTGACACAAATTGTCACAGGTCTCGACCATACTTCCCCACCGTAATCCCTGGTAATCCCTCTTTATACACTGTGATGCTTTGATGTGCAATCGGACAGAATAATACTCGTAATTCTACAACCAAAATGTCAACAAGACACCAGTGATCACAGCAACAGAAATCTATGTAAATCTTTTGAATGGGAAAAACTCTCAACGGCATGAAAAGCCCGGGCTAATCCCTGTATGAGACAAAATTGACATAAGATGGAGTTTGAAACCCTTCGCGGAGCCAACTATGTAACAATTAATCTTTAACTCTTTGCTCCACAGATACAACTTTCAACACCTTTGCAAACAGAGAAGACCAAGATCAGATGGCTCCTATAGGAGCCATCTGTATAGGAGCCATCTGATCATGGTCTGCTCTGTTTGCTTATGGAATAATATAGATGAGAGTCTACAGTTTCTGCTATGGCCAAACATTCTTGTGTTCACATGCCATTTCAAAACATTCATCTACTATTCATGACATCATTAGTTCTTACATAAATATTCATGGAGTAAATTATAAACATACTACTGACAGAGAACAAATGGGTAAAAAAACAACTGTTTCATTATATTTATACAGTAAAACCCCTCTAATGCGACCATCAAAAATGGGCATACTAAGGCAGATGGTAGTTTAAAGCAGGATGAAAGTTATGCAGAAAGCTCCTACAGGATAACTTTCATCCTGCATTAAGCAACCACCTGCTTATACAGTAAAACCTCTCTATAACGGCCACTAAATTACATCAAGTATTTTGTGTTAAAGGCAGGCAGCTGCTTAAAGCAAGGTGAAAGTAAAGCAGAACGCTCCTATAGGAGCGTTGTTTACTTTCACCTTGCTTTAAGCAGTCACCTGCCCTAAATACCAACTAATTAACACAATTTAGTGATCGTTATAGAGAGGTTTTACTGTAAAGGCAGAAATGTTTATTCATTAAGTGGTCGCATTAGAGGGGTTCTATTGTATCTACATATATTTTGAATTTTTTATTGGGGTTTAATATACCTTCAATAGTATTTCAGTCATATTGTGATGTCAACCTAGATATAGGTTGAGGATGATCCACACTAGGACTTTTCGTCAACAATTCTAGTACCTTAATACACCCTTTAATACGACTCTACCATGGCTGCCTGGGTAAAAGCCTTTCCTGTTTGTATCTGTCCTGTATCTTGTTCAGATGCAATTCTCCACTGATTGATTGCATCCCTATTTTTTATATATAAACCCTTTGAATGAGGCACATGCATGCACTGTCATCTGCAAACAGTGTAGATCCAGATCAGAGGGCTCAAAGAGGAGCCCTCTGATCTGGATCTGCACTGTCTTGTCATTCCAAATCCTCTAGCTTTCATACTGAATGGACTCTGTAGTCAAACACTGATGAGCCATTCCACCCTGTTACTTCAGCATTGAAAGGGTTAAGTATCACATTAATTTATACATTCATAAGCGATTTGTATCAATGATGAAATTGTTTGAAAAATGATGTCTCTATATCAAATTAAAACTATCCATTCTGTTCTGCGATATTGCATCTCCATTAGGTTATATAGACAATTTGTGATGAAATGTACCTCTTAACATGTTGCGCAATCATTGTCAACAAAAACTGTTATTTGTAGTAACTGCTAGATTACTTCTCCATATATTGTTTTAATAATTAATCAGTTTGGATATCAATTTATGCCATGCTTATTCAGGATACATACTGTTTGCAAAAGGTATTAAGAGTGTTGAGCTGCTGGTTCATACAGAGACAATTATGATCATTCCAGTTGCATGCAGACAAAAATATATTTTATGACCGATCAAACAAATAGCCTATCAGATAGTCAGACAAAACAAAACAAAAAATGATTGAGATGTAGTAGCTTGATGTGATCCAATAAGCCCAGACACCAATTCCATCATTGTTAACCCTTACAGCGCTGGACACGAGTCACTAGTGTCATTTACAAACAGTGTAGACTCCTCTAGGAGTCCTCTCATCAGGGTTTGCACTGTTTCTCATAGTACACCTTTCTTAAATACCTAAATATTCATAGTAAGCTTGGCAAGTTTGAATTTTGGAGCAGTCCATTTGAAAATTCAGCATTGTAAAGGTTAACCGTCATGATGCTGGAAAAAATAATGCTTCCTCAAACTCTGACCATAACTTTTAACCATTTCTTTAAGCTTTTTAGAAACTATCAACTGAATGTCAAACAGCTTTGATCCTGATGAGATGACAAATTACTCGGCATCTCATCTGGATCTCAGCTGTTTGCAACTGCAAGTCAGATCATGCTGAGCATGATAAAGTGCGAAGTAATTTCCCAAATGATTTATCGACCAAAATCTATGAGCCATTTCCAGTATTTTGTTTGACCACAATGGACAATGGTTTACCTACAGTGGTAAAGTACCCACAAAGACCAGACTATTGTTGATCTAATATACAATAATGAGGCATTACACTTTATCCCTTTGAATGCCAGGAACAAGCGTACTGGTGAGTACAAACAGTATAGACCCAGGTGAGAGAGCTCTTATAGTAACCCTCTAAGCAGTGTCTGCACTGTTTGTCATTCAAAATTCTCTCGCATATCATACCCTTTTATACTGAATGGATTCTCCCACTACACAATGATGAGACGTTCCACTCTGAATATTTAGCATTCAAAGGTGTAACGATAAGTATGCAATCCATCTTGTCCACTTTCATTAAATAAAATGAAACAGAACATTTTTGACCATGAGAGAAACTGTAGAATCAGATCTGTTATTTCATAAGCAAACAGTGCAGACCCTGATCAGATAATTCCTACAGGAACCAACTGATCTAGGTCTACCCTGCTTGCAAAGATGTTAAAATGAAAGGGTTCTTTAATCAATCAGAGTAGAAAATCATGCAGAAGCTGGAAGACCAAATGTTCGATGATGTTCTCTGATCCTTGTTGGTGTCTTTTCATATTCGCTGTCCCCAGTATTCACCGATAACACATAAAAGGTGACCTTTAGGTTACAATCATCTAACACTCCAGACACAGACATATAAAACTATTAGGAATATTGGATTAAAAATAAACATTCCATAGAGTATTAATAAATATATTTCACTTACTTACACAAAAGCCTATATCTATAAATACTCAAACTGCAGACAGCATGTCTGATCTACTGTTAGATACTGGACCTTTGGACAAAGATGAGATTAAATCATATGTTATTATACTTTCCATTACGAAAAAAGTTTCCAAATTTCAGATCTAATATTTTCTCAAAAAGACAAAAACTGTCATTTACTCTGATTTTGATCTACAGTAACGATCATAAATATTAACCCATTCCCTCATAAGCTATTTTTAGATCCAACCTCTTTGAATAAAAGTACCGAAAAGGAGCATTAACTAGAGAAAAGGAAAACTTGAAAATTTTGCAGTTTGAAACCATTGTGATAAATAGAGCATTTGCTCCTATAGGAGCAAATGCTCTATTTATCACAATGGTTTCAATAGGTGATTTTTACAGAGGCGTAGAAAGACGTATTTATAGAGGAAAGGATTAATATCACCCAATTTCCTTTCCACCAGTTTGTAAAGTTGGAAATGTCAATTTGGCACCATTTCCATAACTTTAAATTACACTGACATAGTAACAAATAGTGAAGACCCAGATCAAACTGCTCCTGAAGGAGCCATTTGATCTGGGTCTGCACTATTTGCCTATAAGTATGTCTGTACGATAATTAGGGTGGCCAAAAAAACACATTCATAATGCTTAGTATGCAGTTCTTGATTTCTTAACCCTTTAACAGTTACTGATGAATATTCATGTAGGAAATAATGACATCATGAATCTCTATAAGCTGATTTTTATAATGGTATATCAAAACAGGATGTGTTTACCAATGCAGAAACTGTATAACCAGATCTATAAATTCCATAAGCAAACTGGGCAGATCCTGATTAGATGGCTCCTGGGTCTACTCTGTTTGCAAAGGCATCAAAAGGCATCTCTATTATGAAGTAAAGGGTTAACCCTTTCCCTCATATAAATGTGTTTTCACGCATTTGCAAACAGAGTAGACCCAGATCAGAGGGCTCCTAGAGCAGCCGTCTGATCAGGGTCTACTCTGTTTGCTAATAGAACTTGATAGATCTGTTTCTTTGCTTTCTAAAATGTCTATAATGTAACACCTTCCTCTAGGAGCCGTCTGATCAGGGTCTGCTCTGTTTGCTAATAGAACTTGATATATCTGTTTCTTTGCTTTCTAAAATGTCTATAATGTAACACCTTCCATATTTATTGATAACTATTTTGTTAACGAATATTCAGTAGGTACTGAAAGTTGGCCAAAATACAGAACAGGGAAAGGGTTAAATGTATGCATCTGGCTGTTTGAGTATCTGTGTTCAACAATGGGCGCCAAATTATCTCTAATTTAAAATCAAACGCCCAATTGGTCCAATTGAGCCCTGTCTTCAATTTTTATTGTTATTTGGTCAGAAAAACTAGGAATAAGCCGAGCTGTCAAATTGTCCTTTTCTCTACCTCGCATATCTCGGCATGTACTGAGGCCACACCACAGGTCTAATCTTTCGCCATCTTTTGATAAGAAATTGATTCATTTCATATTTGAAGTGCCTTGTCAATCGGTTCACTGGTCTCAATCTTACGACTGCAGACCATTCATCAGCGCTGATAAATGAGCTGGACGTTTTTTACAGCTGATAGCATTATGGTATTTTCTATTTCATCCACAAAATGGTATGCAAGAAATGTGAAACATGCCTCAGCACAGCAACACTGCCATTTTACATAGCCAATAACCCTGTTGGCAGAATTTTGTAATGGTCTTTTCAACATGTCTTCTAAGTAGTAGACAGAGGTCTTAGAATTTATGAATAATTTTGAGTTTGCATTTTCTATGTTAACTTTGGCGGATTATGCAACAGAACGATGTCTGCTTCAATCCTGGAACAGCTGACATCACGGCAAGATCAGTCACCCCATTGGAACGTAGGAAGTGACCAGAGTCTGTATTTAGGAACATTTTAAGTCCCAAATCATAAGGCATTCAGCCAATAAATGTTCATTATTTCCTACATGAATATTCATTAGGTAAAGCACTTATAATAAGCAATTATGTGATACCTTTGTGTCACATTTTTACATCTGTTTTCTTCAGAATTGTATCTCATTCATATGATAATGACATGTGATCAAACAAAAACTTAAGCCGTACCACCAGCACAGACACCAAAAGTCCGCCTATATTGGCTAATTTAAATAGGACATTATTCTGGTCAAAGGTATAACGAAGGCATGGCCTCACACCTTTGTTTTTTACATTTTGTTGTGTTAACTCAGTATAATAATCTCATTTGCTATGGAAAGTTTTTGTCAGCTTCATTTTAAAGCAGAATCCAGCTGGTTTTAACCCTTTACCTCTTGAATATGTAATAAGAAATATTGACACCATGAATATTAATTTGCTGAACTTTATAATGGCATACTAAGGAATTACAGAAGCCAATAGAGCTGTGACTGATCAGACACTTCCTACACTACACTGTTTGCAAATGTGTCTAGGGTCAACCCTTTCCTCCATAAATACGCCTTTCTACGCTTCTGTAAAAGTCACTTTCTGAAACCATTGTGATCAATAGAGCATTTGCTGCTATAGGAGCAAATGCTCTATTTATCACAATGGTTTCAAACTACAAAATTCTAAAATTTTCCTCTTCTCTAGTTAATGCTCCTTTTGGGTCGATTCATTCAAAGAGGGAGGGTCTAAAAATAGCCTATGGAGTAAAGGGAGGGTTAACTAATATAAGCAATAATGACATCATCAATATTAATTGGCTGAATTTTTACAATGGCATATGAATGTTCACAGGAATTTTTCACCCCCCATGGCAGAAACTACAGAATTTTATAAGCAACAGAGAAGATACTAATTAGATGGCTCCAACAGAGTCTGTCTGATCTGGATCTTCTCTGTTTGCAAAGGCGTATCTTTGGAGTAAAGGAGAAAAGAAACAGCAGATGCTGTTAAATGTCTCCAATAGGTGCTGGTTCTACTCTGTTTGTAAAGGCATAAAAAAGTGTGTACATGAATGTTTACGAAGTAAAGTTTTAAAGAAGATGACAATTTCTTACAAATGGCAATTTGCTCTGCGCATGTATGTTAAAGCTAAGCATTGAAAAACAAAGGTATTGTTTTTCTTTCTTGTGTCTTCCCTGGTGTGTTTTTTTATTGTCTCCTTTTTTTCAAACTGAATTATTTCAATCGTCCTTGAAGTGGGTCACAAGACTGAATAATTATTTTCTGAAAGAACAAAATGACTCGGAAAACAAAATTCAAGTAGCTATATCACGCCACGCAAATCAACAAAGAACTTTGCATGCAGGCAGCTGTAAGACCCTGATCTTGACGTAAAAAGTGACAAAGAAAATGTAAAACAAGGAATCAGCACTCAGAACCCCTTTGTCGTACATTTGTAGAGAATAATATTCACAGTTCACATTAAACACAGAAGGCAATACAATAATATAGTAAATCCTCCCTGCAGCATCACTTGAAAAAAGTCAAAATACAGCAATACCCCTCTTAGTCGACCACTTTATGGAGAAACATAGGTGTCTTTCATAGCATGTGTTTGCTTAATGCAGAACAAAAGTAATGCAGAAAGCTCCAGCAGGAGCGTTCTGCATAACTTCTATTCTGCATTAATCTACCAGCTTCCTTTGAGACCCAGAATTAAGACTTCTTTTTGGTGGTCCCTTTAGAAGGGTTTTACTGTAGTTCTATTAAACCCTTTTACAGAGCAGACCCTGATCTGAAAGGTCCTACAGGAGCTATATGATCTGATTCTACTCTATTTTCACAGGTGTGAAAAGGTGTTTTTATGAGTGAAAGGGTCAACTGTTTTGTCATCTGAAAAATTGTATCATCTGGTACAATTTTCGTATTTGATATTCCTGCATATTTTTGTCCAAAACTGTAATCACAGTAATATACAGTTTGGATCCTGATGAGATATCAAGTTATTTGGCATCTCATCTGGATGCAAACTGTTTGCAAAGGTGATAATGGATTTCCAACTGTTGCAAGAGTTAAAACTACCGCAACTGATTAATGCTGCTACAGGGTGCAGTGGCACAATGTCTAGTGGTTTGTTTCAGCCCAACGGATTGCTTACAGCATATTATACATCAAAATGCACTAACATTATCAACTCCGCGATAACCTTTTACTTCATGAATACTCATGTAAGAAATTGTGACATCAGAAATATTAATTAATCTGAATTTTCATACTGGCATATGATATTCTGTCCATGACAGAAACTGTAGATTCAGATCTATATTATTCCATAAACAAACACAGCAGACCATAATTAGATGGCCTCTCAGTAGCTGTCGGATCATAGTCTACTCTGTTAGCAAAGATGTCTCTTTCAGGTAAATGGTTAACTACTCCCTTTTCTCAACGTTTTGCTTGCAGGAAATGTGTATTAACCCTTCGCGTGCTGAATTTTAAAATACATTTCTCCTTCTTTACCCATGCCCTGTTGTATAATTACATATATCTTCACTGTGTACAAGTATTTTTCTGTGCAATGACTGCTGCCGAGTGCAGTGGTTGCACAATCAACTTGTAAATAGTGCAGACCCTGATGAGACAGCTCCTGCAGGAGCTGTCTCATCTGGGTCTTCACTATTTACATGTAGGTATTTTGACGCGAATAGCAAGCGAAGGGTTAAAGTTGTGGTCTCTTTAATTATTCATAGACAATATTTTTCATTTCCTTTAAAAAAATATTGATCTAAATGTTAATTAGTTTAGATTCTGATGAGACATGAAACTACCGCTATCTGCATTCAAAACCTCTGAACAGGACATTTCTAGACCTTTTCCCTGATAAATATTTACATAAGAAATAATGACATCATTAATATTAATTAGATTAGTTTATATAATGGCAAAGTACATTTTGGCTTAGAAGCTGTAGAATCAGATCTATATCATTCCATAAGCAAACAGCACTCTGTTCCAGATGGTTCGTACAAGAGTTGTCTGATCTAGGTCTAATCTGTTTGCAACGGCATGTAAAGGTGTACCTGTTTAAGGGAAATGTTTAATTGCACATATTACTTTAAGTATTCGGACACCCAATCTCCCCGCTCTACCACTTTGTACAGCTGAAACATTCCAACTTTATAATAGACTGAAAAAGTAACAAATAGCGTAAACCCTGATAAAACGGTTCCTGCAGGAACCATCTGATATGGGCTGTAATGTTTGCCTTGTTTGTATAATCAAATACTGAGGGTAATCAGGGTAAAATAAAAAATAATCAGCAAAGTTTCATTGATAAAATTAAGTCACCAACAACCAATACATTTTGTGCGATATACTGATTAATGCACAGGGATAGGTAAGAGGTATCGCCATCTCGTCACCAATGGTTTGATAGAGCCCGTCACCAATGGTTTGATAGAGCCCGGAGATATAAGTGTGTGTCACAGATTTGTACAAGATATTCCCATTGACACCTATGATAACAAATTTACATTAACCCTTTCCCTCGTATCAACACTTTTTCATGCCTTGAAAACAGAGAAGATCCAAACCAGAAAGGCTCATATAGCAGCCGTCTGATTAGGGTCTGCTCTATTTGCTCATGAAATAATGATACAGGAGCTTTTTGCATAACATTTTTCTTGCATTAAGCTACTACCTGTCTCAACCCATTACTTGATTCAATATATATTAGTTGCATGTTTATAATTGTACATGAACAAAAGAAAGAAATTTTGGAGATAGCAGAAACTGTAGAATCAGATCTGTACATTTTATAAGCAAACAGAACAGACCCTGATCAGATGGCTCATACAGGATCTGGGCCAATTCTGTTACAAAAGTGTGAAAAGACATTTCTATCAATCTAGAATTAGACTTTGTTTGATTGGTTGCTACAGAAGATTTACTGTAACACGAAAACCTGAATATGAACAGTCAGGAGCAACTAAAACTGCCATGACTTGATAAATAATTCATCACAGGAAACATGCCAGCTACAAACAACATATCGGGTAACATCTCCCTGGTTTCATGATGGATAAGGTGCTACCCATCTCCCTAGTTTCATGACCAATATAGAGGTACCAAAATTACCCTCAGTAGTCAGACACACAAACAATGGCAAATAGTGCAGACTCAGATCAAACAGTTCCTCAAAGTCTACACTATTTGTGTCAGTGTCGTTCCCATTCCATCATAGGCTAAATTTAGATCGAACCTTCTTGAATAAATCTATCGAAAAGGAGCATTAACTAGAGAAAAGAAAATTCTAGAATTTTGTAGTTCTGAAACCATTGTGAATAATAGAGCATTTGCTCCTGAGGAGCAAATGCTCTATTTATCACAATGGTTTCAAAAAGTGACTTTAAAGGCGTATAAATGGAGGAAAGGGTTAAGCTATCAAAATGGTGCCAAATTGAATTGAATTATATTCAGCTTTACAAACCGTTGGTGAAGGGAGATTGGATCATTTTGGTATGGGTCTGCACTATTTGCCTTATTCTGCTTGTCCAGATACTTTGTTCACTAATAAAGGAATGTCATGAAAGCAGTAAACCCCTCTAAACTGGAATTGTAGTAGAGAAGAATTTAGATACTTCAAGGCAGGTGGCTGCTTAGTGCAGGGTGAAAGTCATGCAGAAAGCTTTCTGTATGACTTTCACCCTGCATTAAGCTGCCATCTGTCTCCAAGACTGATATTTATACTAATTTTATATCCGGTTTAGAGAGGTTTTTACTATATACTGTATTTTTTCAACCTTTCAGATGTCATAAGGGTGACTTATGCTGACAATTGTAAACAGTCTGAGTCTAGGTGCAATGATGAGTAACTTCGTTACTATTCTGGATCCAAAATGTTTTTGGCGATACAAAAACAAAGACATATGTTACAAAGACATATATATATTTTTTGCCAATTAAGCAAATTTTGATATCTCAGTGAATGCACGATCTATTTACAAAGCAGACAAAGTTTGTCTTTTTCGTTCGTCTTAGATCAAAGATAGCTATTCGCTACCGATGCCGTATAAACCACTTGAAATTAGTGTTTTAACAACACAAACTTTACCGAGTCTGTGTAAATACCATAATAATTCACGTCAAACTTCAAAGATTTTGATAAAACTTGAATTTAAAAACAAAACTAAAGCTTAACACAAGTGTGAAAAATTATTCAAATCCTTTCAGAGATCAAAGGATCTAAGAAAAGAAAAACATACGGATTTCCTTACCTATAATCTTTCTAGGTCGTGTTTGAAGACTTTCATTTAAATTATCCTATCTAACTTCTGAGGAACTTCTATGTCTGGTTGTGTACCCACCTGCAATGTATCAAATAAGACAATTTACTATATTATGAGAAAACATTATGAAGAGAAATGATAAGTAAATCAAGGACCTTTTGGATTTTTGTCTGTGAATCTTCAAGAGATTCTACTTAACCCTTACTGTGCAGGACATGAGTCATTAAATGTCCTTTGCAAACAGTGTCGACCCAGATGAGAGGGCTCCTAGAGGAGCCCTCTCATCAGGGTCTGCACTGTTTGTCATTTTACACTTTTCTTTATAAAAATCCCTAAATATTCATCATAAGCTTGACCTGTTTGAATTTTGGAATAGTCCATTTGAAGATTCAGTGTTGTATGGGTGAACCTTTCTAGTGCTGATACAGATTGTCAGCTCAATCACTTATCTGGAACAAATTTACCTACACAGCACTAGCTGAAAATGCATACATGTACATTTATACAAATAGTAATATTGTCATTTCTTCACCAAACCATGTTGTGACAAATCTTCAGAATCATCTCTCCAAGAAGATTATAATTATGGAGTGGTCACGACTCAGGGTTTGGTAACGAAATAAAGAAACTATACCTGAAAATGTTTTAAATTGCACATCCTCATCTTCAAGCTTTTGAGAAACTATAAATTTAAGTGTCAATCAGCTTGGATCTGGATGAGACACCGAATTACTTGGTGACTCATCTAGATCCAAACTGATTTTGGTGTGAGTCTGGTTGCACTAGTTAACACGTTCAATGCTTACTTCATTAAAAAATTAACCTTCTACTCAATAATTATTTACTCCATATACCTTTTAATGCTTTTCCAAACAAGAGTAGATCCAGATCAACAAGCTCCTGTAGGCACTGTCTGATCAAGGTCTGCTCTATATGGTTATGGAATACTTTAGATTTTATTCAACAGTTCCTGATATGGTCAAAATCAGGTAAAGGGTTAACCCTTACTCCATGAGTATTCGTGAGAGAAATAATGATATAATTAGTTTATTCTTTATACTGATGAGCACATCAATGTTTGGTTATGGCAGAAACTGCATAATCAGATCTATATATTTTGTCATAAGCAAACAGAGCAGACCCAGATCAGACGGCTCCTATAGGAGCTGTCTGATCTTGGTCAACTCTGTTTGCAAAAGTGTAGAAAGGCGTTATTAATGGAGTAAAGGATTAAAATAGCTGTCTGCATAATGCAGAACAAACGTAATACAGCAAGCTCTTATGGAAGCTTCTGCAGAAGTTTCATCGTGCATTTAGCTAGCATGTGCTTCTAAGATCCAGAGTAAGATTTTTTCCGAGTCGTCCTTGTAGAGAAATTCACTGTATACTAAAAGGTACAGATAAACACCGGCTTTCAGATTAGAAAGTAAAAGGTGAATTTATGCATTTATGAGCAACATGTCCGAACTTATTTATGAAGGTATTGTCCTATAAATATTATGCCTTATTAGGGCAACCTTGGCAGTTATCAATTATGAACTTTAACCCTTTACACCATGAATATTCATGTCAGAAACAATGACATCATGAATATTAATCAATTTTTATAATGGCACATGGACACAAGAATTTTTGCAGAAACGCTAGAATCATATATAGGAGCCGTCTGATGCATTTATATGAAGCAAAGGGTTAACCTTTTACCTGATAGAGACACATCCTGTAAGACCTGTCTGATCATCATCAGGGTTTGCTCCAATTGCTTATAGAATTATATAGATCTGGTTCTGCAGTTTTTGCCATTGTTAAAAAATTCATGTGTTCTTAGGCCATAATAAAAATTCATTTAATTAATATTCATGATGTAATTATTGCTTAATATTCATTCAGTCATGGTTACACTGCAATGGTGATGTTCTTCTGTTCATGCAAATAATCTGATGCCACCAGAGGCTCAGATAAGATGTGCAAATTGAAACATTTTCAAGAATTGCTCCTTTATTTCTCCAAACTCTATGTTATGACCCCTCTTTAGAATCCTCCTGAAAAGATAATTCTTAAGAATGGTCACACCTAGGCGATTGGTGGAGAAATGACGATTTTAGTATTTGAATTCGGCACCTTTATCTTTTGCTCTGTGCCACTTGAGGCCGCCATTGAGCATATCAACATGCATAAGTGAAAGTGATTGCCACACACAGTTGCTGAGAGGGAGACCGAGATAACTAACAGATACGCTCATGGTCCTAAGCTACCATGAATTGATTTAAGTATTCTAACAGAAAAACAGTGTAGACTCAGATCAACCTGTTCCTGAAGGAACACAAAAGTGATCAGCGGAACATGTCAATCTGCTGGCAGGAGTGTGGTGGAAAAAGCATGACAGAAAGATTGAGAGAGAAGCAGATCAATAAAGAAGTGATCCTTAACCCTTTATCTCATAGGCTACATATAGATATATAGCCCCCCCCCCCCCCCCTTGAATAAATCTACCGAAAAGGATCATTAACAAGAGAAAAGGAAAATTTTAGAATTTTGTATTTTGAAACCATTGTGATAAATAGAGCATTTGCTCCTATAGGAGCAAATGCTCTATTTATCACAATGGTTTCACAAAGTGACTTTTACGGAGGCATCAAAAGTCGTCAATATGAGGGAAAAGGTTAAGAGCCAACCTGCTAAAGCAATGTTATACAGTACATCCCCTCTAAAGCGACCACTTTATGAATGTCTTCAAAAGCAGGTGGTTGTTCAATGCAGGACAAAAGTTATGCAGTCTTCAAAGCCCTGACAGGGATTTCTGCATAATTTTCATCCTGCCTTAAGCTACCACCAGCCCTTTAGATCCAGAATATGACCCTTTTGTGGTCGCATTAGAGGGATTTTACAGTATTTGAATAAATGTTTTGGAACTAAAACCGAAAGTATCATCAGATTCTGTCACTGAGAGTTGAAGGAGATGCAGATTACGGTTGCTGCAGGTACAAAACGCTTCAGCTACACAGGAGAGGCTTATTCCTGCAATTCCCAGACCTTCCCCCCCTGCTTGTGTCTGCGGCCAGTAATTTGTTTGTGCATGTAGCATGCAGTTGATAGTGTTATGGTCTAGTAGCAATAATTATCCCTACAATCCATCTTCCTCCACAGTGCTGAGACATTGATGAAACAAACATTACTCGCAAATGGAAAGTAAACATTGCCAGGGCAACATTAATACTTTAATAGGGTATGGCTAAATGTTTGTCAACCTTTTAAACACTCTAGGTCAAACTGAGGTGCAAAGAACCCCACTGTTTCATCAGAATGAAAAATGTTGGACACCGAGATTGCATTTCCGAAAAGGAATGGAGAAACTACATTCAGCAATAAAGTTGATTAAATGAAGTTTTGTAGACATCGGTTTAGAAGCAGGCAAAAGCATAATTCTTTAATCTAGAAAAAACAGAATACTCTTGATATTAACCCGACCTGTGAGTATCAAACACAATGTATTTTACTAACTAATCAGAGTCCAAACTAATCTCAAGCATAATCTAGTTTCTGCAAAAGCTTTCAGGAAGAATGAAATAATACAGTAAGTGGTGACACCACTATTTAGAAGCAGACACTATTTTACAGCAGATTAAAGATTAATAGACTGCACAAAGGTAGGTAATAGAATGGCATCTGTAATTGTCATTAGAAACCAAACACAGACAAAGAATTAGGGGGGACTTCATCAAAGATCGCAAGCGGTATTGAAAATCTATTACACGAAACATTAGTTCAGTAGATCAGAGTTAGGATAAACATCGAGAAGTAAACGCAACTCTTTGCATGCTTTGGATGAAGCTTTGAGAACCCAAACAAACAGCTTGGATCTGGACCAGATACTGAATAACCTGGTGTTTCATCAGAATCCACTCAGTTTGGAAATCCTGCTATATATCTGAAGAAAAATGAAGAAAAAAGTAACTTTCAGAACTGCAGCAGCCTACAATACAGTTGCAGATAGCAATTACTTAGCATGTAAAAAGTTAAACTGTTTCACAACAGAGCTCTGTCATCTGACCCGAAAAAAAACCTCTTTCTCCCAGCATTTTTCTGACAGAGTGGTTCTTTTGTAAGCATGATAGTCGTCTACATGAGGCAACAACACGTCAGGATTTGTCAGGTACCACCAACAAAGGGCCACAGGACAGGACAGGAGTCTCTTAAATTAGATGAAAATGGGAACCAGCATTTATTCATCTTCCAAAGCTGTCTCCTTCCAAAAGATAAACAAATAGTAGATCTGTTTTCCCCACATTTGAAAACTGCATAAATTAACCCTTTACCTGAATATTCATGTAAGAAACAATGACATCAGGAATATTAATTAGCTGGATTTTTATTATGTCATAATTTTTTATTTTTTTTATGAACATAGGAAGTTTTGCAGACACCACAGAATCAGACCTACCAGTATATTTAATAAGCAAACAGCAGATCTTGGTCAGGTGGCTCCTACAGGAGCCATTTTTATTTAGTTCTACTCTGTTTGCAAAGGCATTAAACAATTGAGTGAAGGGTTGACTGATGAAAACAACTATTTCAGAAAATAATGGCATGCAAAACACACTGGCATCCAGGGCAACAGATAAAGGTGCATACTCAAATACTAAAATCGTCATTTCTCCACCAAACCTTATGTTGTGACCACTCTTTAGAATCGTCTCTTCGAGACGATTCTAAAGAGTGGTCACAGCATAGGTTTTGGTGGAGAAATAAAGAAGTTATTCTTGAAAATGTTTTATTTTACGTATCTTATCTGGACCTCTGAGCATCTGTTCTAAAGTTCAATATCCTTAAAGACAGGTGGCAGCTTGATGCAAAGTGAAAGTCAAGCAGAAAGCTCCTCTAGGACTTTCAACCTGCATAAAGCAGCCACCTGTCTTAAAGTATCTCAATTCAGCACAAATTTGGTACCAGTATAATTTTGACTACCATACATGTACTTCAAATGAGATTCAAACAGTCTGTCACTTACAGAGCAGACCCTGAGTAGACAGCACCAACAGGAGCCATCGGATCTGGGTTTACTCTGTTTACAAAGGTGTTAAAAGGCGTATCTGTGAAGTAGAGGATCAAACTTTAACCTTATAAGCCTGCAGAGCAAAATAATGTTGTCTGGTGAAAGTTTCATCCATTACAGCAATCAGTACAAAAATATAATCAGTGTGTGAGACACTTTGGTTCCAAATCAGATGCCATTGTTAACCCTCTATTACTCCATATTCATGTTGGACATGTTGACAGCATGGATATTAATTAGATTACTTTATTATAACGGCACATAGCCCCAGCAATATTTGATATAGCAGAAATTACAGAATATCTATATCATTTTGTAACAAAACAGAGCAGACCCTGATCAGATGGCTCCTACAGGGGCCATCTGATCTGGGTTTACTCTATTTGCAAATGCATAGAAAGGTGTATTATGGAGTAAAGGCATCTCATCTTGATATAAACTGTTTGCAAACATCATTGTCCAAATGCTTGTTTGTGTTAATTAACGTCCATTTCTGCTCACTATGGGCTAATTGGATGCCCCAGAGAGAGGGGAGAGAATACAGGGAAACCTGGGCGCGATGCCCTACTCTTTTTATCGACAGAGTTTCTCTGGTTCTTTTAGATGCCCAGTGTATAGCACCGATACATCAGACCTAGGGGTTTATTGTCCAAATGCATGCTAAAAGTTATGGGATATACCACTTTTCCGTCACACCTTGAGGAATTCGGTACAGCTGAGGGTTAAGCTCTCACAAAGCAGTTTGGCATACCCAATCTCAAGGCACTAAAATAACAGCCTGAATATCGTTCATAATTCCAGAGACATCCAGGAAGCACAGGCCAAACATACAGCATGAGAAATACTCCTGCATAAGAATAACACAAACGCAAAACATTCTACATTCCTCTTTCCATTGCTAAAGGATTTGGTTTCAATAATGCATTAAGAAAGTTCATCAGCAAACTGCTGTTCCTCATACAAGTACTTTTTCCATAATTAATTGACAGCTTCATTCTTTCCTTCATACAAACACTTTTTCACTTCTTTGTAAACAGAGTAAATCCAGATCAGACAGCTCCTGAAGCAACAGTCTGACCAGGATCTGTTCTGTTTGCTTATAGAATTATAATGAATCTGACTACACAGTTTCTATCAAACCAATACATCGTGTATACATTGTGCGTTTATAAAAATTCAGCTAGTAAATATTGCTTGCATCATTATTTCTTACATGAATATTAAACAGGGATAGAGTTCACATTTTACTTCATGAATATTCATGTAAGAAACAATGACATCATGAATATTAATTGGATTAATTGTTATAACAGCCCATGAACACAAAACTTTCTGGCCATGGCAAAAACTGTAGAATCATACTTGTATTATACCATAAGCAAACAGAGTAGACTGATCAGACAGCTCCTCCAGGAGCTGTCTGATCTGGGTCTTCTCTGTTTGCAAAGGCATCAAAAAGGGTTTATATGAAAGAAAGGGTTAACCCTTTGCGAATAATCATCAAAGAAATAATGACTTTATTACTGAAGTTTTATAGTGTCATATGCACAAGGGAATTTGTGGCCATTGATTTGCAAAGACAAAAATCCATATAAATGGAGTAAAGAGTAAATTTGAATTTAGTTTTTAGTACAGTGTCACAATATTATGCTGATGCATGCAATGCTATAAGGGAGTATTTTAGATGCAAAACTCCATATAAGGAAGTACTGCAAGATGTAGATATGGGAGGATTTTAGATGCCAAACACTATATAAGGGAGTACTGCAAGATGCAGATATGGGAGTATTTTAGATGAAAAACTCCACATAAGGGAGTACTGCAAGATGCAGATATGGGAGTATTTTAGATGCAAAACTCAATACAAGGGAGTACTGCAAGATGCATATATGGGAGTATTTTCGATGCAAAACTCAATATAAGGGAGTACTGCAAAATGCAGCTATGGGAGTATTTTCTATGCAAAACTATGTAAGGGAGTACTGCAAGATGCAGATAATGGAGTTTTTTCTATGCAAAACTCCATTAAAAGGAGGAGTAAGATGTACATAAGGGAGTAAACTAGATGCAAAGTGTATTAGTTGTAAAGTACTCATTGTGAGCTGTACTTTAATTTCTAAAGGAGGGTTCTAAAGCCTCTTTATACAGCTACACTTTTGCAGCCATTATAATCAGGGCTACAGATAAGGGTTCATATCCAGATACTAAAATTGTCATTTCTCCACCAAACCCTATACTGTGACCACTCTTTAGAATCATCTCTTCGAGACGATTCTAAAGAGTGGTCACAGTATAGGGTTTGGTGGAGAAATAAAGGAGTTACTGCTGGAAATATTTAATTTTACGCATCTTATTCGGACCTCTGCATAATGTATAATATTGTTGCTAAACTAATGTGCAAATTAAACATCAGGGTTCACATATCACCTGTCAAAACAGGATTGGTTGAAATGTTAAATAATTCACAGAACTGCTGAATGTTGACATATTGCAACCCTTTGTGATCCCTTAGCTGTATTGACTGATGGGTCTGTATGTTATAGCATGGTTGTGTAAACATGAAACCTCTCACAGTTTGCAGGCATGCATGTCTCTGGTGGAAAGTTGATGGATGCCATGGTGACTGTACATGCATCTGTCGCAACATGCTAACACTTAGTCACCATGCAGACACCCACACTGTCTGATCTGTTAATTGTTTCCCTGTTGAATATTCATGTAAGAAATAATGACATCATGAATATTTATTATATATGCTAAATTTTTATAAATGCAGATATGTACACATTTTTGTGTTGGTAGAAACTGCAGTCAGATCTATAATTTCATAAGCAAACAGAGCATACCAATATATAATTTATTAAGTATTTTGTAACATCAAACTCAGAAACAGTTTCAGGAATAGGGCCTTTAACCCTTTCCCTGTTCTATGTTTATTCCAAATTTCAATAACTACTGAATATCCATGGACAATATAGCTATAATGAAATATGGAAGGTGGAACATTGTAGCCATTTTAGAAAGTAAAGAAACAGATTTTCAAATTCCACTAGTAAACAGAGCAGACCCTGATCAGACGGCTCCTCTAGGAGCCGTCTGATCTGGGTCTACTCTGTTTGCAATGCGTGAAAACACGTTTATATGAGGGAAAGGGTTAATCCTCTACTCAATGTTGTGACCACTCTTTAGAATGTCTCAAAGAGATTTTAGTTGAGAAATGATAATTTTAGTATTTAAATACCCACCTTTATCTATTGCTCGGCCAGTTGCATACAGGAGGTAAGGTATTTGAAACAAACAAGCTCATTAGACTACTACCATGGTTTGTCGTGCAGTCTACATACATCAAAGTGTCTCTGATAACACACTACTATAGTGCATTCTGGCGGCTCATATAATATCCTTACTATCCCTTTACTCCAAAAATATGCTTTTGTATGCCTTTGCAAACAGAGTAGACCCAGATCAGATGGCTCCTGTCAGAGCTGTCTGATCAGGGTCTGCTCTGTTTGTTTGATATGATATAGATCAGATTCCACAGTTTCTACCATGGCCAAAAATTCATGTGTCCATTTTCTAATGTAGCAATGAATCTAATTAATATTCATGATGTCATCATTTCTTACATGAATATTCAGTTGCCACTCTCCATCAGTTTTGTAGAGTTGAATGCAGGAGAACCTTAGTCCAATCCTACGCAGTCTTAAGACACAGGTGGTTGCTTGGAGACTGGTGTTCCTAAACAATGAGTCACTATCAGGGTCTGCTCCGTTTGCTTACGATATGATATAGATATGACACTACAATTCGTCCATGGTCAAAAATTCCTGTCTCAATGTGCTATTATAATAACTAATCTAATTAATATTGATGACGTCATTATTTCTTACATGAATATTCATGGAGAAAAGGGTTAAAATAATCCGGAAAAATATGAGATTTTGATTTTGTATCTTATCTCTAGCCCTGATTCATCCCATAATTACCCTACAGCATACATGTGATAATTTTTTCGAGGCAAAGAGGGAGATTAGCTTTTCAAATGAGGGAGATTGGGTGTCAAAGAGGGAGATTTATGCGGATGGTTATTTGATGGTATAATAGGCCAGAGACCTATATTTATATTACATAAATATCTGCAAGAAAAGAACAACCCCCCCCCCCCCCACACACACACACACACACACCTGGTTTGAAAGGAGGAGGTATGATAAAAGCACTTTTATGCGCGACAAACCATCTTAATTACTAGGGCATTTTTTTTGCCTATCTAGTAAATTACATCTGTGTAATTTAGTTTGTATTAATTCTATTTTATATCCTATTCCTTATTCTATTCTGTACTATTCTCTGTTCTACATCCATCAACATCTACTCTATTTCCCATTCCTTTCTATTCCATTCCATCCCATTCTCTTATCTATTCTAATTCCTTTGTGTTTCATTCCATTCTATTCCATTATCTATTCTGTGCTCATATAATCTATTCTATAATTACTATTCATTTCTATTCTATTTTGTGTGTGTGTGTGTGTGTGTGTGTGTGTGTGTGCTATTATCTATTTCCATATACTCTCTTCTAATTACCATTTCTTTCTATTCCATTCCATTCTGGCCAATGGATAGACTTGCGTTTATTATTTTAACTGGCCAATTGATAGACATGTGTTTATTATTATTATTTTTACTATCATTATTTACATTATTCTCATTCTTATATTATTATTGACATTATTGTTTTTATTATTTTAATTCATTTTTGTAATGAAATAGATCCAGAAATTTATATTCTGAAATAAACATAATACATTTGTCACTTTCTGTCCGAAATATGGTATATCCAAACACTAGTACACTATCTTTGCATTTTGTAGTTTCATTTTTGGTTTGAAAAGTGCTTCCTATCTCACCAAATTTTGTGTATTTGACATCCATACATTCTATACTCAATACAAACACAGTTTCTTTTGAATATGTTACCAAATGTCTGTGGAAAACAATGTTTGTGTTTGCCTCTATGAAATGACACATTTCACCGTTCGAAAAATCCGTGGTTTGAGGCAACCAATTTTTTTTATTTTATTTTTTTCTGATAAAAGCACATTTTCATTACAGTTATGCCATGTGGACATCTATTAATAAACTTAGAACCTAAATTAATTTAATAAAGTAACTATCTAGATGTTTAGTCTCAGAAAATAAGATCGTCTTCAACAGAAATTTAGTAGAACCTGACCGTGAAGAAAAAAGCATGTAATGACGACAGTGTAATACACCAGAGACATATATGCATACACAAATGTTTATGTTACGGAATACACACATGCCAAGGTAAATAACACACCATGCTGAGTTTGCTGACCATTCAATCCCTTTTATTGGGGCCACAATTGCACAGCATGGTATTTAGGGCATGCTGCGGTGGTCTTTGATAAGGGGCAACATGGCGACGTACTACAAAAGGGACACGGCGCTGTGCCTGCCATGATAAACAGGGCAGTAAATAAGTCAACAACACTGGTTCTTTGAGGCGTCTGGCTAGCGCTTATTGACAAAAAATGATAGAAAATGGGGTGGGAAAAAAATAAAAATCATTTTTATTCAGAAATCGGGAGATTTCGTCTCCCGGCCGGGACTTGCGGGAGTTGGGCGCAAATCCGGTAGTCTCCCGCAGAATCCGGTAGTTATCACATGTATGCTACAGAATGAATAGCTTTGTTCTCCCACTCTCTGGCGGGTCATGTGATTATAAAAATACCCTGATCATTGTCATTGGCTTGATAAATCATGTGCCAAGGCTTCTCATACCAGTTAGCTGAGAAAGTTCCCACCCCATTAGATATTCATAAAGAAATTATCAATGTACCAGCACAGTCATAAAAACTTATGCATATTAATTTTCTGTGACAGAATTTAAATCATGACAGTAAATGTTATACGGGAGGTCTGAGACCAAAGGTCAGCAGTGACACGTCCCCAGTGGAATTAATTCAAATTCACTTGATTAAAATCCAATTACAAAGCCTGCTATGTCATCATTAAAACTCTAGGGACCCCACACTTGGTGGCTAATAAATGCTCTCTCTAGGTTCTGAAGTCAATTTGGAGTCAATATTTATACGACTTGGCATCTTGAAAACCTTTGGAGGCATGGCTGTTGATCACTTAACCCATTCCCTTATATTCACGCCTTTTGATGCCTCTGTAAAAATCAATTTTTGAAACCATTGTGATAAATAGAGCATTTTGCTCCTATGGAGCAAATGCTCTATTTATCACAATGGTTTCAGAACTACACAATTCTAAAATATTTCCTTTTCTCTAGTAACTACTCCTTTTTGGTAGACATATTCAAAGAGGTTGGATCTAAAAATAGTCTATGAGGTAATGGGTTAACCTTTTGTATGCTGAGTAAATTTCCACTCACCACTTTCTATGTAACCCTTTACTTCATGAATATTCATCAAAGAATATTCATCATGAATATCATGCTACGGCACATGAAATAAAAGGGATCTTTACCCTTTACTCCCATGAATATTCATGTAAGAAATAAGTGAGTGAGTTGGGTTTTACGTCCGACCAACAGTATTTCAGTTATTTGCAGACGGCACCCGCATGAGACAAGTTATAGTGCTGCCTCACTGGAATACTCCTGCCGCAGGTACATGGCAAGGGCACCCCACCCAGTCACATTATCCTGACACCGGGCCGACCAGTCCTAGAACTACACCTTTATTGTCGAGCGTAGACAAGGGAGCTACTAGTACCAACTTTTAACGACTTTTGGTCTGTCGCGGCCGGGGATCGAACCCACGACCTTCCGTACCGCAGGCGGACGCTCTACCACTGAGCCACGCGGCCGGTTGTAAGAAATAATGACATAATGAAATTGTTTTTAAAATAGCACATGGACACAGAACGTTTTGACCATGGCAGAAACTGTAATCATATCTATATACTATATAGGCAAACAGAGTAGACCCTGATCATACATGAATATTCATCAGGTAGAGGATTAAGCTACCACCTGTATCAACCCTTTATGCCATGAATATTCATGTCAGAAATAATGACATCATGAATATTAATTAGATTTAATTGTTATAATAGCATATGAACACAGGTATTTTGGTCATGAATGAAACTGTAGAATCATATCTATAATACATCATCAGCAAACAGAGCAGACCCTGATCCGATGGCTCCTATAGGAACTATCCAATTTGGGTCTGCTCTATTTGCAATGGCATAGGAAGGCATATTTATGGTGGAAATGGTTAACCCATTACACCATAAATTCTTTCTATGCCTTTGTAAACATAGTTAACCCTAATCTGCCAGCTCCTGTAAGAGTCACTGATCTGGATCAACTATGTTCATTGATGAAATAATATAGATCTGATTCTACAGTGTCTGATATGGCCAAACTTTCCTGTGTTCAAATGTCATTATAAAAATCAGCTAATTAATATCCATAATGTCATTATTTCTTACCTAAATAATTCATGGATGAAAGGGTTAAAAAACAGAACATGTAACACTTCTGTCGAGTGGTCGTATTAGAGAGAATTTACTGTACAAATCCACTGATGGAATGATGTCAGGCATCTGATGCGGAGTGTGTGAAGGTTATTAGGAATCCAGCATGATGTCGGGCAATGAGAGAAGGCATCAATGGTATACATCATTTATAATTCTTCCAAGCCAAACAAATAGCAGTTCATGAGATATTCCATGGTGACAGTGACTTGGAACACTTACAGTCAGGCAACTTGAACACTTTCAGAGCTGGAAATAACAAGAGTACCCTAATTATCCTAAAATAAGCCAGTTCCAAAAATAAGCACCCATGTCCTTACCAAAATCTTAATTAAGTAAGCACCAACCCATTTTCAAGATTTATGGTATTCAGTCACCAAATCTCCACACTTTACCAGTTTCTAAGGCTGAATAAGTCAATTTGGCGCCATTTTCACAACTTTGAAATTAGACTGATAAAATAGCAAATAATGTAGACCTTGATCAAATGACTCTTTCAGGAGCTTTTTGATCTGGATCTGCACTAATTTGCCAATGTTTGTCTGTCTGAATACTTTTGGTATTTAGGATATTTCAGACGCCAGGTGCAAATATTCTTATTTCTCCACCACATCTACACCTACGACTTGTCCAAGGGCCACTAGCCCTTTCCCTCAAATAAACATGTTTTCACGCACTTGCAAACAGAGTAGACCCAGATCAGACGGCTCCTAGAGGAGCCGTCTGATCAGGGTCTACTCTGTTTGCTAATAGAATTTGATAGATCTGTTTCTTTGCTTTCTAAAATGTCTACAATGTTCCACCTTCAATATTTCTTTAAAACTAGTTTGTCAATGAATATTCAGTAAGTACTGAAATTTGCACTAAACTTAGAACAGGGAAAGGGCTAGTGAAGATGCCAAAATAAAAAGGTGCATTCTATACATGGGTATAAATTATGGTAAACCTTTGAATGTGGGAAACCTTGAACTACCATTTGCAAACAATATGACTTAGATAAGGGAGCTATTACAAGACCTTTATTATTGAAAAGGCTCCACTATTGCATCATGATGTTTACAAAAAAACAATAATTGAAAATTCAGCATGCTATAACAATTAATCTAATTAATATTGATGACATCATTATTTCTCACATAAATATTCATGGAGTAACAGGTTAAACATTTCATACAACATGGATTCTATCATTAAACATTAATGGACCAATCCACTTTGAATATTCAGCATTCAACAGTTTAATCTTTCACCAACACACATTGAAACTAATCTATTTGATCTATACAGAATATTAACCAACAGCTTTAAATGAGAACATAAACCAAATGGTCACATATGTTCAATACTGGTATGTAGCTTGTGAAAAAATGACATACAGCAAAAAATTTGATACTTCGAAATTTTAATAATGAAGAATTGATGCCTTTTTAGGCAGGTGGCTGCTTAATGCAGGGTGAAAGTCATGCAGAAAGCTCCTCTAGGAGCTTTCTGCATGACTTTCACCCTCCATTAAGCTGCCACCTGTCTTAAAGACCAATAATGATACTTACTGTTCGAACTATAAAGGTTTTACTGTGTTTATATTATTTTTTAACTCTTTCACTGCCGCACATAATTTTCGTCTGCAAAATTTGTTGTCTGTTTCACCTTCTCATTGTTTTCATTTTCTTCATTTTTGTTTCCAACATTATAATCACAGTATCAAACAGACTCGATCCTAATGAGATGCTGAGATACTTGGCTTCTAATCTGGATCCAAACAGTTTGCAATGATATCACAGCTTTTCCAGTGGCAGTGTAAGAAAAGTAAAATTCAATTCAATTCAATAGTTAACCCCTTCAGTGCAGAAAATGTGTCACTACTGTCCTTTGCAAACAGTGTAAACCCAGATGAGAGGGTTCCTAGAAGAGCCCTCTCATCAGGGTCTGCACTGTTTGTCATATTACATTTTTCTTTTAAAAAATCCCAGAATATTCACTGCAAGCTTGACCTGTTTAAATGTTTGAAGATCAGCATTGAAAGGGTTAATAATTCATAATGTACTCCACAGGACACAAGCAAATACAGTGCTTATCAAAAGTCCATCAAAAATGTTGATAAAAATGCTTATCAGAGTGTGAACTTTTGCATTAACTCTTTCAATGCTGTATGCTGTATTTTCATATGGACTTTTCCCAAATTCACAGGTCAAGCATACTGTGAATCTTCAGGGATTTTTTAAAAAGAAAATTATTACATAACAGTGCAGTTCCACTGGGAGCCCTCTCATCTGAGTCTACACTGTTTGCAAAAGACATTAGTGACTTGTTTCCCATACTAAACATATCTATTCATAAATATGCCTATTTATGTCTCTGCAAACAGAGTAGACGCAGATCAGACACTCCTATATTATACACTTTCATACTGATTTAACTCTATCGTAAACTAATGATGGACAATTCCACTTTGAAAATTCAGCATCCAGTGTTTAAATATAGAGTCCATTCTGTATGAAAGGCTTGAAGTTGCAAGAAGGTATTTCAAACATTGCAGACCCCAATCAGAGTCCAGTGTTCTGGGTATACACTGTTTGCAAATGCCAGTACATTCATTTTCAGTAGTCAAAGGGTTAAGCATAGAAGTAAACTGTAGTGGAAAGTATAAACCCTCTACTTGACAGAATTGCTTTTTTAAATGGCCTTTGCAAACAGAGTAGACCCATATCAGATGGCTCTTTAGGTGCCATCTGATCTGGGTCTGGTCTGTTTGTTTATTGAATTAAATAGATATGATTCTACCATTTCTGTCATGGTTAAACAGACCTGTATCCATATGCCATTCAGGAGCCATCCGGTCTAGGTCTCCTCTATTTGCAAAGGTAATAAAAGGTGTTTAAACCACATTAAGTGTTAATGAAACTTTTACCTCTCTGACAAAAACATTAATGTGTCACTAAGTAATGAAGCGTGCAGTGTATTAGGACTTATTCTACCCGCAACCAAAACTCATTCAGTCCCCCACGTCTAGATGGCAGACCGTGATAAACAGCTTGAGTGTTAGCAATTTTTAAGTTCTCTTTTTAACAACTAAAAATCAAACTATGATCAAAGTTGACATGGTTCAATGTTGGTTACACAGGGTCGTCAACACCACAGGTGCAGAGTAATGAGCCATGAGTTGGGGAATACGGAGAGACAAAGAACACCGCCCATGACCAGCCTTCCGACAAAAAGAGCAAGAGAGACAAAGCCCCTCCACAAAACAGCTTTCATGTATGACCTGAGCCCCACAAAAAGCATTAAAATATGCGCACATATGGATAATATCTCACAACAAATTCCACCATCATCAATAGGACATAATTGACTCTCCTATTCTAAACTTACAGGCTCGTCCCACTGTTATGGAAAAGGAGCACTAAATGAGAAGATCAATTTTGATGTTTATATATTTTATCTGATGTGCTAAATGAAGTCACCCGAATTCAAGTAATTACAGCTTCATATTTCAAGTAGAGATTGAATTACTTGTGTCCTTAGAGTGACTGTACGAAAACTGCAGATTATCCAACTACACTAATTGTTCTTAAAGAAGCAGTTCAGTGTCACAGAGTCTGTTCCAATAATTCATTCCATTTTCATTAACTATTAGTTTTGTCAATTAACCCTTTCCCTTATAGATGACTGTTAGCACCTTTGCAAACAGAGTTGACCAAGATCATAAGTCTGATCTCTTTGCTTATGGCATAATATAGATCTGATTGTACAGATTCTGTACGAGTCAAAATGTCCCGTGTTCATATGCCATTATATAAAAGTCTTATTAATATATTAATGATGTAATTATTTCGTACATGAATATTCAACAGGGAAAGGGTTAACAGAAGTCCATTCATATATCTGAGCTGCCATACTGAAATCATCAGCTTTCACAACGAAACCCCCCACCCCACTTTATAAATAACTATGATCATAATACCTAATGATGATCATATTATGTGATGACAATCATTACAATTATGACAATGTGATGAGGATCATGATATACGATGATGATCCCAATATGCCATTGGTATTATAACTGTCAATGAAACATACCTCTGATCTACCAAATGCCTTTTAACGCTTTTTCAAACACAGTAGAATCCCTCTGATCAAAGTCTGCTCTGTTTACTTATAAAATAATATAGATCTGATTCTACAGTTTCTGTCATACTCTAGACATAGTGATCCGATTCAACCTGAAAACTATAGGCGTCTTCCTCTGATGATACTAAGCATATGCCCTTAATATGAAACCAATATGTAAAGTACTGTTTGAGTTATCGCGTTGCATCAAAAGTGTTGACGGATGGATGGACAGACAGAAAATGTGATTCCTATAGGGATCCTGCATTTTCATATTTCATTGATAATCATGATGTAAACATTATTATTACATAAATATGCATTGAGAAGAGGGTTAAGCATTGGACCAGATGCAGTCAATATCTGTAGTAACCATTTTCAACACTGAATTTTAATAGTGAAATAGTCCATCCTCATTTATTTGATGAGTTCATACAGTATGAGAGGGTAAAATTTGTGGGAAGAGTTTGAATGACGAACACTGCAGACACTGATTAGAAGGCTCCTCTAGGGGTCTACACTGTTTGCAAATGATGATGCACTGGTTTCTGACATTCAAAGAGTTAAATGATGCAATGAAAACTTCAGGGTGATCAGTGATTATGCTTTGACAGAACAACACCAAGCTCAAAACCAATGTTATGAGTAACTAAAACTGGGAGCGCTATAATATGCAAATCAAAATTTCAGACAAGTTTACAAAGTTATTACCATTAATTATACTATTTTACAGAGTCACTTTGTGATACCTTACATACCCGAAGTATTTGGACAGACAAACTTAGGCAAATAATGCAGACCCAGATCTAATTGTTCCCGGTTTGACCAGGATCTACACTATTTGCTACTATGCCAGTCTAATTTAAAGTTATCAGAATGGTACGAAGTTGAATTAATCAGCTTTACAAACCCATGGAGAGGATGATTGGGTGTCAGAATACTTAAGAGTAATTAGGTTAGCTATTGCGGTTCCATGAAAAAGTAAAATAATATGTACTGAACGAGCACATTCACAATAAGTCACACCCAGAAAGTTTATATATGTCAATCAGAATGCTTCATAACAAGCAATTGAAGATCCTAGACTAAGAGTGACCTGCTTAGTGTACTGGCACATGCATTATAAAAATTGTGACGGACACGACAAAAAAGAGACAGACAGACAACCCTCCAGTGACGTCGTGAGTAACTTGCAAGCCACACAAAAACTACACGTGACTCACAGTCAAGAGCAAAAGTATGGCATGTTAATTTCAATCCCACAAAATTACTGAATAGCGCACACATTCAATGGCCAAAGTTATAATTGCACATGTTCAAGGCCGAGATTTGTTACAAGGCATTGTGAGACGAAGAAAATCTTTTATAATTATAATTTGCACACTCACGAAAAAACTATTTAATTGTGTAGGATCCAAGCTCAACAGAAATACTGTCTTTAATGCAAACACAAGCCCTGTGCGGATTCCCCATGCATGTCGGATGATGCAGGCTATAATTACAGGGTTCACTAGGAATTAGAATGATAGGGCAGAATTGTGCAAAATGTTCATAGCCATGATCTCTTTCAAGCCTACCAAACATTACAAAAAAGAAAGTCTAGACATCTCCAATTACAGTTAAAAAGTGAATTTATGTTCAATAATTTATCTCTGTTAACACTTTTTCTAATAAATATTCATGACAACATTATTTCTAGCATGAATATTCATGATGTGAAGTGTAAAACAGCGGGACAACTAAAATTCATGACAAAACCAGCTTACAGTATATTATAATGAGGTAGCTTCTATCATAGATCTCAAATTCAAGTCAGTTTAATATTTTTAAAAAAAGGCATTAACCCTTTACCTCATAGGCTATTTTTAGATACAACCTCTTTGAATAAATCTACCGAAAAGGAGCATTAACTAGAGGAAAAGGAAAATTTAAGAATATTGCAATTTGAAACCATTGTAATAAATAGAGCATTTGCTCCTATAGGAGCAAATGCTCTATTTATCACAATGGTTTCACAAAGTGACTTTTACAGAGTCGTCAAAAGTCGTCAATATGAGGGAATGGGTTAAATGCTGAATATTGTTATATCTATGGATATCTATAAAGTATGAAAGGCTTAATCCTTTCAATGCTAAATTGTTAAATGGATTATTCCAAAACTCAAACGAGTCGAGCTTTCTAAATAGCAAAAGTTTGACATGACAAACAGTGCAGACCCTGATGAGAGGACTCCTCTAGGATCCCTCTCATCTGGATCTACACTGTTTGCAAATGACATTTGCGACTCATTTCCCACACTGAAAGGGTTAAACATGCTAGATGATTGTAAACGACAAACAGTGCAGACCCTTATCAAAGGGCTCCTCCAGTACTCTCATTTCCCACTTTCAAAGGGTTAACCCTTATCCTTCTAAGCACGATCTGACTGGCATTCGCAACATGAGCTTAGATCCAAATCAGACAATCTTGGCATCCGATCCAGACTCGAGCTGTTTGACACTCGAGTCAGTGTAATTTCCCCAAAGCTGAACAAATCGGAAGAAAGTAAACATTTCTCTACATCAGAGTTTGAGCAGCAATATAATGGTTAACTCTGGCTGGCTCCCACTATCTTTTTTGCAAACTGTAATTAAACAGAAAGCTCTGAAAATGAGCTGATTTCTCTCTGATAACAGTGAAACAATAATGGATTCTGTGCTGCAAAACCCATTTGTAATTATGCAGCATCCCAGAGTCCATCATTAAACCCTAAATATTCATGTAAAAAATAATGGCATCATGAATATTAGTTATCCCGATTTTTTATAATGACATAATTATGAACATAGGAAAGTTTGGTCATGGAAGAAGCTAGAATCAGATCTGTATTTCATAAGCAAACAGAGCAGACCATGATCAGACAATTCCTAGAAGACCTTTTCTATCTGAAGATTACAAGAAACATTTTACTTCCTCATTCCTCCTTGAATTTAGCACCAAACGCCCATTTGCTCCTTTACCCTTTATTCCATAAATATTCATGCAAGAAATAATGACATCATGAAAAATAGTTTGCCGATTTTTTAAAATGGCATTATTAAGGGTACTTTTGACTATAACAAGAACTTTAGAATGAGATCTTTATAATTCCATAGGCAAACCAAGCAGACCTAGATCAGATGATTTCTGTAAAAGCAGTCAGATCTGGGTCTACTAGCTTTGAAAGGTACATTAAAAGTAAAGCATTAATGTTCCTTATTTTCCTGTTAAACTCATCCAAAAAGAAGCAAACTTGATTGTTCGTTTGGAGAGGTATATTATACTAGTAAACATCTTATGCAAAAATGGACAGAGCCAAAACTGTAGATATCTGAGTACCATACCAGCAAACAAAGCAGACCATAATCTGACAGTCAGAAAAGGAGGTGTCTGATCTGGGTATACTCTGTTTGCAATAGTATAAAAAGGCTGGACTATTAGGTACAGAGTTAATGGTATGGATATTTCATGTCGAGACACTGTCTCTTCTTTAGGCGTCTTCCGACATTTCATATTGTTCTATCCTCTACAGGTACTAAGTGAAGATATATTCGCCTTCAAACAATGTAATATGTAGTACAATGTTATGGACACTGTGATGTACGGCCAGTTTGCATGGAGAAAAACATCATCATAAATCCACCAGTTTTTGCATATGAACCTTTATTCTGTAACCAGTAAGTTGCCATCAGTCTGTGACCTTTTGAAACCATGAAAGTCAAACCAGTTCCATTTTAAGCACTGTCCAAGTCATTTCAATTGCGTCATTACACTGTTTAATTGTTTTGGGTTTTTTTCTCATGAAATTATTGTTAAGAAGTGATAAAAAAGTTGTGACATTATAATGGTGGGCTGTAACATTATGAGGAACAGCATGTTCATAACTATGATTTGTCTCCTGTTTAACCCTTTCCCTCATGAATATTCATGTAAGAAAAAAATGACCTTTATGAAAGTATCCTTTACTCGATCTGCTTGTTGCTGTCTTGGCAAACACTTTGAAACAAACTAGACCTATATAGGACCTGTCTGCTAAAGGTTTGTTTCCGTTACACATTTAATTTTTAACTGTTGCCATGGCAATAAATTCTTATATTTTTTATTATAAGATTTACATTAATATTCCTAATGGACAGACTCCTGCGTGAATATTCACCAGGTAATGGGTAAATAGTAGGCCTGGTAAATAGCCAACAACTACCCCTACATAAACTCAGTAAATTTTGCTCTTTGGTGTCTTGATGCAAAATAGTGAATATATTGTTTCGTATCATTTTGCATGAGAATCATTATTAGCTCGTCTGTTTCGAAAAAATCACGAGCTATTGTTGTAACTCCGGTGTCGTCGTCCGAAACCTTAACATTGACCATAACTTCAATTTTTCATTTACAACCTTCATTTTTTGGTATGCATGTTCATCTTGACAATGACGACAGATGAGCATTGGCACCCGCTTGCGGTGCTCTTGTTACCCCTTTGCAAACAGTGTACACCAAGATCAGACAGCCCCCTGTATGAGCCGTCTGATCAGTTATTAAAAACTGATCCAATTCTCTCTTGTCATGGCAATAAATTTCCTAATACTATACCTTAATACTGAAATTTATAAATATTCATGAAGTAAAGGGTTATACCACATTTCATCAAATTCCTAGGAGCCCTTTCATGTCATACAGAGATCATCTAACTTCATAATGTATAATGACAAACTCCCCTTATCAATCTTGCATGATAAACAACCCTAACATAATGCCTACTGCTACTAGCACTGACTCTTCTCCCAAGTCGACCTTATTTGGCCAATTTCATTAATCCCCATATATAAATTCCATTTCCCTGGTCGCTTCATGACACTTATGATACATTCACGTCACTAGCTGAGATCCACCAGGACTTTCCTGTAAGTCTGCCTCACATACCCTAATTACCCTCAGTATGCAGACACATAAACACCCCTCTCCATGGGTAAAGCCAATAAGCCACTATTTCGTTTAACAAAATTAGACTGACACAATAACAAATAGTGTAGACCTCGATCAAACTGTTCCTTAGGAGCAGTATGTTCTGGGTCGGCACTGTTGGTGTAAGTTTGTCTGTCTGAATACATAGGGTAATTAGGGTTAATGCAGCCTAGGGAACCATTCATGACTTGATGAGCTATGTTTTCTGTGATCAATGTAGAAACAGTACCTCAAGACAGGCAATGATTCCTCTGGCATGCAAGAGCGCTGTGTGAACCATACCTTTCTTTTAATGAATGGTATGAGCGAGCTTAACAATCTCTCAAAAATGTTTATCAATCAAGAGAAGAACTGATCTAAATCAAGAGAAATATTGATATATGTAAACCAAGATCTCAAAATTTTAATGGTCTTAAAGCACAACATTTTTATTTGGTACTGTAACCATATTTGATAACTTTAAATTTAATCCTCCAAGAGCTTTCTATCTGGATCTGCAGTATTTTAAATGTCTCTGTCTGATTGCTTAACCCTTTCCTCCATAAATACGCCACTGTAATAACCACTTCTTGAAACCATTGTGATAAATAGAGCATTTGCTCCTATAGGAGCAAATGCTCTATTTATCACAATGGTTTCAAACTACAAAATTCTAAAATTTTAATTTTCTCAAATAAATGCTCCTTTTGGGTAGATTCATTCAAAGAGGTTGGATATTAAAATAGCCTATGAGGTAATGGGTTAAAGTACATTACAGGCTACTTTAGAACCTGACCAAACTGTTCATTCAGGAGCAGCATAATCTGGATTTACACTATTTGTCCAGCTGTATCTGACTCGATACAGACAGTAATTACAGTAGGATGACAGGCAGGGCCTGATATCTTCGGTGCACTTGCCATGCTGACGGTGGACCAACTTGGCATTCCAAGGCCGTAAAATGGACTGATAATGGGTAGACAAGATATTTGAAGGAGAGCTTTTATTTCCACAAATGTTAGCAATAAAATTTAGTTACCTCTCACATACTATAAAATAACTCTTAATCCTTTGAATGCAGGAAATGAGTGGTTTGGCATTTGCAAACTGGGTCTGCACTGTATGTCATGCAAAATGCTCTAGAACATTCATGCCTTTACCATTGAGTGGATTCTACCTGTGAACAATGATGGACCATTCCACTTCACCATTCAAAGGGTTAGCTGCTACTGCTAGTCTTGGAAATGGTTTTGATGCAAGGCAAAGTTTTAACTCTTTACCCCATAGATACACCCTTAACTCTTTGCACGCTAAGTAATTTTTCGTCTGCAACAATTGTCGTCTGCTTCAATTTTTAAGATAAACTTTCTCTCATTTTGTTTTGCAAAAATATTGTCAAGATGATAAACAGTTTGAATCCTGATGAGACGCCGCATCTGGATCCAAACTGTTTGCATAGGTAATTGCAGTTTCGCCACTAGCGTGCAAAGAGTTAAAGACCTTTGCAAATAGAGGACACCCAGATCAGACGACGACTCCGATAGGAGCTATCTGATCAGGTTTTGCTCTGCACTGATTCTACAGTCTCTGTCCTGACCAAAACATCTAGTTTTTATAAATTATGCCATTATACAAATTAAATTGATAAATATTCATCATTATTTCTTTTATGATTATTTAACAGGTAAAGGGTTAAACAAACAGAATAAATAGATGATATGAAAGTTGAAATAATCTGGAAATGGGCACAGTGAGGGTAGATGCATATAATTATCTGCTTCTTATAGCCCTTTATGAGTACGTTATCAACTTTTAAATGATACTTCGCTGAAAACTAACACCAAGAACTTTCCTGACAAAGTCCAACATCAGTGGTTCACAGCAGTTTCTGAATATAAAACAAATGAAATGGCCACGTAAGAGGAAGTTAAAGATATATAATTACCTAAGCTATTATCTTAAAAACCTTTTTAAGATTTTATCAGTTTGCATGATTCTATTTTAAAAGACATGTTCCTCTTAACCCTTTACTCCATGAATATTCATGCAAGAAATACAGTAAAACCTCTCCATAACGACCACTAAATTACATAAATTATTTTGTGTTAAAGGCAGGTGGATGCTCAAAGCAAGGTGAAAGTAAAACAGAACGCTCCTATTGGAGCATTCTGTTTTACTTTCACCTTGCTTTAAGCAGCCACCTGCCCAAAATACCAACTGATTAGCACAATTGAGTGGTCGTTATAGAGAGGTTTTACTGTAATCTTAATCTTTATAATGGCACATGAATACAGGAACATTTGGCCATGACATTATTTCATAAGCAAACAGCAAACCCTAACCTGACAGCTCCTAAAGGAGCCATCTGGTCTGGGCCTACTCTGTTTGCAAAGGCATAGAAAGGGTTATTTATGGAATAAAGGGTTAAACCTTTTCCTGATGAATATTCATACTGGGCTTCATCAATTATGATCATTATTGTAGTTGTTGTATTAAAAATTGAAAATATTTTTTTATTGCTATGTGGCAAACAGCAGAAAATCTATTAATAACATGTAAACAAAGTAACATGTAAACAAACAGAGCATACTCTGATTAGATTGCTCCTATAGGAGACGCCTGATCTGAGTTCACAAGGTTGTTGAAACCTTTGAGAAATAATGACATCATGAGAAATAATGACATCATGAGTACTAACACAATTTTCACATATCATGAATATTAAACTAACACAATTTTTACAATGACATTACAAACAATGAAGTTTTTATCAAAACAGAAACTGTAGAATAAGATATAAATAATTCCATAGTCCAACAGAGCAGACCCTGATCAGACTACTCCTATAGGAGCCATCTAATATGGGTCTACCCTGTTTGCAAAGTTGTCAAAAAAGCATATCTATGAACTAAAGGGTTAGAAGCCCTATATCCTCCTCCTGAGGCTGACTTTCACATCTATGGCTTCATCCAGCAGTGACTTAGCATACAGTTCTGCGATATCATCACGGCACAATAAACTTTTCATTCCCCTGACAATTTAATCCATCATTGGAAAGTATCTATTTTGCTTCCTGTAGAATCTAAGTAACTGGCGTATTGATTACCAAGAAATGATCTCAGGCCATAAGCGTCACTTTGAATGGAGCGGCTTGCAAGCATCTGAGCACGACAAGAGATTGGCACAGCAGAACAAGTTCAAGATGGTGCCACATATCCAATAATAGTTATTAAACACTTACTCCACCATACTTACTCCCTGATGATAAACTGCCATCAAATTAATTTGTGTAATTGATTATTATATTGGTTATAAAAATGAGACATTGCATTGAGGCATTGCATCGAGTTTAAATTATATGGAACATTTCAATATTTTAAAGTGCTCCACTTTGTCAGTATTAATCCATTCATGGACTGTCAACTATAAGGGTTTTCATAAGCAAAATCTAGTACTTACCATAATTATCCTTAATACTCAGACACACAATGCCAGTCTTCCAAGTGTTTGTCTATGCCATTTTAATCACATTTAATTGACATAGTAGCAAATAGTGAAGACCCTGATCAAACTGCTCCTGCAGGAGCAGTTTGATCTGGGTCTACACTTTTTGCCCAAGTTTGCCTGTCCGAATACTTAGGGTAATTTATGTACTAAGCCTGATTGAGGAAACGTACAAGCAGCTCAATTTAGCAAAACAGCTTTTCTACTTGATAACTACAATTACCCCGTGATATGAACAGAAGATCACGGTAAGCCCTAGTCAACAGCAACTGTCGGCAGAAGTCTGAGGAGCTTTTAGAGAAAATGGTCAAGAATGAATTAAAGTACCGGCAACCCTGTTTCCATTAACCCTTTATGCCATGAATATTCATGCAAGAAATACTGTAGGTTTGAATATTGATAATTATGTACACAGGACTGTTTGGTATTGGTAGAAACTATAAAGTCTAATCTATTTAAATTTCATAAGCAAACCGAGCAGACCCTGATTACACGGCTCCTACAGGAGCTATCTGTTTGCAAATGTGTGAAAATGTGTTTATATGAAGGAAAGGGTTAAATGGTGCCATGCTGAATTATTCAGCTTTACAAACCACTGGAGAGAGAAAATTGGGTGTTTCAAATAAGGGTGCACAATTACAGTTTTGCACCAAGCCATCAAAATTTAGTCTCCTGAACAATGCAACTTATTGAGGAGAAAAGCGCCAAATAAGCCTTTTTAATGTAAAGCATCAAACTGAGATTGACAGCAATTACAAAACTAAGCCATAAGCAATTGAGTGCCTACCGCATTTATTCCATATCTTAGGACACACAACCATCTCTCCTTCCATCAGTTTGACTTTATTTGAAACTAATGGAATGGCAAATAGTGTAGACCCTGATCAAACTGCTCCTTATGGAGCAGTTTGATCTGAGTCTGCACTATTTGCATGAGCTTGTTTGGTCGTAAATTTATGGTAGTTACAATCTGCAGGCATTTATTACGTGGTATTAAGATCAAACCATATTGTAATAATGAATGAATACTAGAAATGTAACCACAAGACACAGATGCCCCTGCTAACATATGACTGTTTACTTATGGTTTGATCTGTGAAAAGGGCAATAACTCTGGTGTTACTGAGTGCACTTCATCACCACACCCCAGGTCTGTAAGTTCTCAAAATGATAAAGCATTCTGTAAAATTTCATGAATCTAGATCAATTGTTTCTGGAGGATCCTGTAAAGTTTCATGAATCTAGATCAAGGCATCTAGAGTCCATGCAATACACACAAAGAAAATGTGATTGACAGGTTAACAAATGGACAGACAAATGCCCTTCTTTCAATCTCCTTCTCTTTTAAGTCAACATTTTTTCCACACAGATGAGCAGACCTTAAGAAATAATATAAAATACTGCAATACCAACAAGCTGATCCTTTCATCTTTTCCCTAAAATGTTGCATAACATTCCTCAGAAACTTTGTTGAAATTATCAAGTTACATTCCAATTTGTTCACAAATTTTCAAAATTGCACATGTTCCAAGTTTTCAATGTCTAAAACAGTTTCGACCTTTCATCCTATACACCTGCAACACTCATTACTTGCTATTTCTGTGTTCAACCTTTTGCCTCATAAATATTCATGTATGAAATACTGACATCATGAATATTATTAATTAGATTATTATTATTATTTTCATAATGGCACAATCATGAACACAGACAATTTTGGTCTTGGGAGAAGCTGTAGAATCAGATCTATATTATATCAGAGGCAAACAGATCAGACCCTGATCAAATGGCTTCTACAGCAGCTGTCTGATCTAGGTCTTGACTGTTTGTGAAGGCATTAAAAGGCGTATCTAGAGCAAAGGTTAACCCTTTACCTCATGAATATTCATTGAGGACTTAGTGCAAAACTGTTTAACTACATTCTGTTGTAACTACATTTTTTAATATCTATAAGAATTTGTACACCTGTCTTCTTCTTTCATTCTGAAAACAGTGTTTTCTATTTCTTTGAAAAGTTATGATAAGAGTGTCAAACAGTTTGAACCTAGATGAGACGTCAAATCACACCAACACACCCTTGTTGAAATCAGCAATTGCTTTTTTACGACAAATAAAATTCATCCTACTAACATCTGTCCGTCTTTCTAAAACTGCAACTAAGCTTATCATTACTTTAACCCATTCCCGCATATTGACGCCTTTTGACGCTTCTGTAAAAGTCACTTTATGAAACCATTGTGATAAATAGAGCATTTGCTCCACAGGAGCAAATGCTCTATTTATCACAATGGTTTCAAAACTACACAATTCTGAAAATTTCCTTTTCTCTAGTTAATGCTCCTTTTTGGCAGATCTATTTAAAGAGGTTAGGTCTAAAAATAGCCTAAGTGGGAATGGGTTAAGTTCTATTGAAAACCACAAGCATAGATAAGATGTATAAATCAAATAATCCTGTATTTCTCCCCAAAACCCGTTATAAGCACTCTCCAAGAGATCCTTTTTAATGCTTTCCTTTATATAAACACCTTTTAACGCCTAAGAAAACAAAGACGGCTCTTATAATAGACACTGCCCGACTTCGGTCTACTCTGTTTGCAAAGGCAGTGAAAGGTTAACTATAGAGTTCAGCCTTTTACCCTTTGTTAAGGGATTTTGAATGAAAAACAGTGCAGACCTTAATAAGGGGATTCTGTCACCTCCACTAAATAATAATCATAATAATGCAGAAAAATGTTATAGGAAAAAAGGACAATTCATAAATCATAAATGACGATTTTAAGATCTTCGAACAATCATGCTTGGCATGCTAATGGCTAAAAGCTCCATTAATATTTTAACTTCGCCAGTACAAACTGTTGAAGGCAGTCTCAGACTAATTTTTCGAAGGATAACGGAATATTGGTCTTGACGTGCAGTGACGGAATCAGTTACAACTTCAACACATTCAGAGAAGTTGTATTGACCAAGCAGGAAAATTTGTGGTCCTCACTATATATATCGAAATTACTCTAAGTATTTGGACAGACAAACTTAGGCAAATTGTGCAGACCAAGATTAAACATCCTGGGTCTAAACTGTTAGCTTTCTATGTCAGTCTAATTTAAAGTTATCAAAGTGGTGCCAAGTTAAGCTTTACAAACCCATAGAGAGAAGAGATTGGGTATCCGAATACTTAGGATAAGCTCAGGTGATGGCAAGTATTTTATGAGAAGTGTTTCTAAGAAGCGTTTCTTAAAGGTTTCGTTAGCAACTGGAGTTCTACATGGAATGCACCTATTTTAACCCATTCCCTCATAGGCTAATTTTAAAGTCAAACCTCTTTGAATAAATCTACTGAAAAAGGAGCATCTGCTGGAAAAAAGGAAAAATTTATGGAGCAAATTCTCATTTTACCGATGGTTTCAGAAAGTGACTTTTACAGAAGCATCGAAAGGCATCAATATGAGTTAAAATGTTTGGAAGTTGATCATCCTGGAAACACGAAATATTTTCATCATCATCCAACCAGTAGTTTTGGAAGTGTTTGGTCTGGTTTGGTTTTTATCGGGTTTTGAACATGTACTTTGAAGGAAAATGCCAAGGGATGATGGACAGACAGGTGGAATGATTATGGACAGACAGATGGATCGATGATGAACTGTTAGTGATCAAAATACTGTACATCACCTTGAACAATTTACATTATACACTACGAAACACTACTTGTGTGAAAACAAGACTTTAGAGTACTGGCATTTTGCAAACAGTGCACTGTTTAGTGTTTATTATCCAAATTCCTCCAGCAAACTAAATTAAACCTTGTATAGTGACCCGACCATAATTAAAGAATAATAGACTTTGATAATGCAGAATACAAGGGATTAAAGGAACAATACCATGCATAGACAAGACAGGAGCAATATATTAAGGTCATGGTAGAGGCCAGTTACAGTCCACAGATGCCGAGGTACATTCCAATGCACAGCCAAGACATGAACACGCACCACTGGTATTCCAGACACCTAATGAGGCTAACTAATGCACAACTTCAGAGCCCAATTTATAAAAACTTATTCACAATTTCAGTTATATGATCGTTTACAAAACGGGCCTGCAGGCTAGCAACCAATTCCTGATAATGTATGCAAGTAGTATGGATCCATGATCTGGGTCTACTCTGTTCACAGATGTGTGAAAAGGTGTTCGTGTGATGGAAAGGGTTGAGAAAATGTAAAACAAATTAACATGAGAATGTTATCACACATTATTTGCAAACAACAATTGCTGTTAAGCTTCCTAAAAGTTTGTCCTTTAATACTCTTACTCCATAGATATGCATTTTGCCTCTCCTCTAAGAGCCATCTGGTCAGGGTCAGCTCTGTTTGCTTATATAAATCTGATTCTACAGTATCTGCCATGGTAATATAACAATAAACCTATATTTCTTACATTTCATACATACAGTATTTCTCAAGCTCCTGTAGAAGCCATCTTGATATAGATTGGCTCTATTTGCTTATAGAATATCTACAATTTCTGAAACGGCCAAATATTCCAAGAGTTATTTAGGTACCATTACAAAAATGTTTCCTTTCCTCTAGTAAATGCTCCTTTTTGGTAGATATATTCAAAGTGATAGATTCTAACATGAATATTCATGAAGTAGAGTATTAACCCATTCCCTCATAGGCCATTTTTAGAATCTACCACTTTGAATATATCTACCAAAAAGGAGCATTTACTAGAGGAAAGGAAACATTTAGAATTATGTAGTATTGAAACCATTGTGATAAATAGAGCATTTGCTCCTATGGAGCAAATGCTCTATTTACCACAATGGTTTCAAAAAGTCACTTTTACAGAGGCGTAGAAAGGCGTATTTATGGAGGAAAGGGTTAAGTGGCCAAGTAGAGAGGTTTTACTATATATGTAAGGATATAATGGTTAAGTCCTTTATATCTTCGGGGTATCATTAGAAACGTTCATGACAAAATCTTGAAATATTAAATTTCCCTGTATTCCATGATATTAAGACCTTTAGCTACTCCTTGGGGAGAAATGAATGGCAGTACAAAAAGGATATTCAAATCATGCAATTATTGCAAAATCTGGGTCAAATATTGCATAAACTGGGTCAAAATTGAGTTAAAATTTCTACAGATTAGAAGGAAAAACAAAGATAAAAGTTGAAGAGTAAAGTAGTGATATTTGAGACAAGTTTAACCAGATAGACTACTAAGGGTTGATAGAAGCCTGTCACAAGCCATGTAATTCTAATGCAGAATTTTATGGCTTTAAATCCTGAATCAGGGAGTCGTTTAGATCGATATTGTAGCTTTTAGAAGTTTTTTTTGAAGCTCTTGAAAATACAGGAACCTATGAAATTATCACAGAATGTGGGCTTTTAGAGTCTGAGTTTTCAAAGCTTGTCATTATAGGGTATTCTGTGCCTGCAAAGCTCTCATTAAAACAACTTAAAGTCCACAAAAACAGCCTTGACCTTGTCGTACTGATGAGGCTGACATTTATAAAGTGCAGCGTATTTCTTCAAATAAATTTTGCTAACTCTAAGAATTTTAATCTGATGTACCCTAATTACCCTAAACATTAGGCACTAAACCTTCTCTCTCCACAAATTTGTAAAATTGAATACTTCAATCAGTATCATTTTGGTAACTTTAAAATGTTAAGCTGGCACCTTTTCAAGACAGCTAAGAAGATTCTTTAACCTTTTACTTCATAGATACACCTTTTAATGCCAACAGAGTAGACCCAGATCAGATGGCTCAATCAGGGTCTGCTCAGTTTGCTTATGGAATTATGTCTGATCTACAGTTTCTGCAAAAAAAATCCTTTTTTTATTATGCCATTATAAAAATTCAGCTAATCAATATTCATGATGTGATTATTTCTTACACAAATATTCTTGAGCCTCTCTACTGTATCTGCTTTTCCTCATCAACTTTTGTCTTTTGCATATTTGACCCTCTGAATGTTGAATACACACAGTGGAATGGTCCATTGATATTGAGCCCATTCAGTATGAAAGGCTTCAGCCTTCTTGACAAGTTTGAATGACAAACAGTGCAGACCCTGATCAGGGCGTTTCTCTTGGAGCCCTATGAATCTGGGTCAACAGTGTTTGCAAATGCCAGTACACACGTTTTCCACATTCAATGGGTTAATTCTTAACCCTTTACTCCATAGGCTATTTTTAGACACAACCTCTTTGAATCAATCTACCGAAAAGGAACATTTACTAGAGAAAAGGAAAAGTTTAGAATTGTGTAGTTTTGAAACCATTGCGATAAATAGAGCATTTGCTCCTATAGGAGCAAAATTTAATGCTCTATTTATCACAATGGTTTCATAAAGTGACTTTTACAGAGGCGTTAAAAGGCGTATTTATGGAGTAAAGGGTTAAATGGAATGATATTGGAACAAGTTGGAGCAAAATCAGATGTCACGTAACTTAACGTTTATTCAGCATATAAATCATTTGACATTAAAGATTAAAATGGAAATTGGAACATTCGACCCAGACAGTACCACCCAGTCAAAGCGAATAAACTAAACGAAATGCAGGAAAAACTTGTCGTAGATTCCGAGACCAACCATAATCTTTATTGCTGAGCAAATAAATCACTAATGGAGAATGTCTTCTAATTCCGATTATGGAACAGAATTTGTTCCATATCTTTTAACAACATAATCAGCGTAAATTAGTTCGGATCCTGATGAAGCGTCTAGTTACATGGTGTCTCATCTGGATCCCAAATGTTTGCAAATTGTCTGATGCATGCTAAAGAAGAATGTCACTAAGCTACCTGACACATAGCGAGGAAAAAGACATCAACGGTAAAATAAAATCAATATGGCAGCCATTCATTGAGTCTGTTGCTGTGTTATTCACCACCATGAAACATTAACCCTTCATGTGAGGGGAAGCAAGTATACGAGACCTTTGCAAACAGTGTAGACCCAGGTCAAAGGACTCCTGAGGGAACCCTTTGATCAGGGTCTGCACTTTTTGTCACAGAAGTTATTTTCCTCAGTGATACATTTTGATAAATTTCTTTTAACTAATATTCAGAAAGGGAGGAACAAGTTTTAAATATTCAGCAGAGGTTAAGGATTGAACCCTTTGCAGGAAGTCAATGGAATATGACTAAACGTCATGACCGTTATCCTATGACAAGTTAAACCGAACACCTTGTCTGTCATATAGTAACAAAATTCTGCTTCCCAAAGTTCTGTAAAACAAAGCATTACTTTTTTAAAATACAATTACACTAGTATTTATTATTATGGAAAGTTGTATGAAACAGTGTGACTGTGTTGCAACTGTGTGTCGCAATCTTCTATACAACCAGTTCCTGGCAGTAAAATATCGACTGAATGACCAACTAACATGCAATGACTGTAGGAATGCGAGTTTTCATTAAACTGTTCATCTACTACATATCTGTGAATTTGTGATTTATTTAATTCTCAAAGAATTTCTTTTTATTCTCTTAAAAGAACAAATATCACTGTCACAAATATCACTTTTCTGAAGAAAATACTTGGCATCTCATATGGATCCAAACATTTAGCGAAGAGGTCATCATGAATTCGCATGAAGTGCAGCATCAGGGTTAACCTGCTGTTACTTGTCCTTCGGTTTCTCATTAAGCCATTACTCCACACCTTTTAACACCTTTGCAAACAGAGTAGACCCAGATCACATGGCTCCCATAGGAGCCCTATGATTAGGGCAAGCTGATTGTTTACAGAATTATATAGATCAGATTCAACAGCTTTTAACCCATACCTCCATAAATACGCCTTTCTACGCCTCTATTAATGTCACTTCTTGAAACCATTGTGATAAATAGAGCATTTGCTCCTATGGAGCAAAATTTTAATGCTATATTTATCACAATGGTTTCAAAACTACACAATTCTAAAAGTTTCCTTTTCTCTAGTTAATGCTCCTTTTTGGTAGATTTATTCAAAGAGGAAGGATCTAAAAATAGCCTATGAGGGAATGGGTTAAATCAGTCAAAAATGTTCTTGTTTGTATGCCATTAACCTTTTCCCTCATAGAAACACATTTTCACGCATCTGCAAACAGAGTATGCCCAGATCAGACGGATCCTATAGGAGCCGTCTGATCAGGGTCTGCTCCGTTTGCTTATGGAATTTGATATATCAGTTTCTTTTGTTTCTATAATGGCTACAATGTTACACCTTCCATATTTTATTATAACTATTTTGTCCATGAATATTTAGTAGGTATTGAAATTAGAAAAAAAACATAGAACAGGGAAAGGGTTAAATATTAAGGCAATTAATATTCATACATTTCTTACATGAATATTCATGGAATAAAGGGTAAGTAAGTCTGATAAGTATTGAAACTGATGCAGCTCTTCCCAACAGGAATCCATGCCCAAACAAATGTGGCGCCTTCACTCTTGACAATCTTACAAAATCTGTTATTATTATTATTATCATTGTTACTTTTTATCACTATTTGACTCCTTGCAATTCTATAAAGTTTAAAGAAACTATTTAATGAAGTGACAAATTCTTGTATAATCAGAGCTCCATATAAGATGCGTAAATTAAACCATTTTCAAGAATAACTCCTTTATTTCTCCACCAAACCCTACACTGTGACCATTCTTTAGAATAGTCTCATAGAGACAATTCTAAAGAGTGGTCACAGTATAGGGTTTGTTGGAAAAATGACGATTTTAGTATTTGGGTACGCACCATTATCTGTAGCTCTGCATAATCATTCATGAGGTAAAGGGTTTATGTAGATTCAACTTGCATTTCAGTCCAATAACTTCAAATAGTGGGATGATCTGTGAACATAGGCAATTTCGTATTGCTGCTGCTGGGTATTAACAGCATTAGTGAATGAGATGTCTAAAATAGAAAACCTAAATATGGCAACCTGTTACTCAGCAAAATAGTGTTAGCTCTTAACACGCTGTGTGCGATTTCCATGATAACCTTGGCAGACAGTTTGAATTGATATGAAATGCCAAGTACCGGTAATTCATGATCGAATCTGTTTTACATGGTAGTCTAGAAGATGTTTTCTAAAAATAATCTACTTTATTTCTCCACCAATTCCTACGTTGTGACCACTCTTTAGAATCGTCTCAAAGAGACGATTCTAAAGAGTGGTCACAACATAGGGTTTTGTGGCGAATTGACGATTTTAGTATTTCAGTACGCACCTTTATCTGTAGCTCTGTTTGTATCCTGATCAGTCAACAGGAGAGCGGTTGCTGCAATGTGTGGAAGTAAAAGACTTAAGAGTACTGCATGCTGATACCAATGCTCACCTGTTCATGGAAACTAAACCGTTAATATGACTTTAGACAATTATTAGATGCTGAGAATAGCTAAGACAAGAAAAACTAACAGACTGACAGACAGACCATGCAACATTGTAATTCTTATATTTCTCCCCAAAAATATTATTTGTAGCCCTATAATGAAGACAATTTACTTTTAGTATACATGTATTCCTGATGTTTGGAAACACTGCAAATTGTTACTTCTCCACCAAACCAAAGAGCACTGTTTTATCATGGTGTGAGAAATATAGTATTCCTATAAAAAACTATACAAAGCTATTGATAAAGGTGAGTATTCAAATACATATACTAAAATCATCATTTCTCCACATAACCCTATGTTGTGACCACTCTTAACCCATTCCTTCATATTGACGACTTTTGACGACTGTAAGTTACTTTGTGAAACCATTGTGATAAATACAGCATTTGCTCCTATAGGAGCAAATGCTCTATTTATCACAATGGTTTCAAACTACAGAATTCTAAAATTGTCCTTTTCTCTAGTTAAAGCTCCTTATATTTATTCAAAGAGGTTGGTTCTAAAAATAGCCTATGAGAGAATGGGTTAAGAGTGCTCCAGACACAAAGGGTTTAGTGGAAAACAGAGAAAGTCCTTACAAGACCCCGCATTATGCCGTGTCTAATCTGGATCTAAACTGTTTGCATCGGTAATCATGGCTTAACCCTTTCCCTCATATAAACAAGTTTTCATGCATATGCAAACAGAGTAGACCCAGATCAGACGGCTCCTAGAGGAGCCGTCTGATCAGGGTCTGCTCTGTTTGCAAATAAAATTTGATAGATCTGTTTCTTTACTTTCTAAAATGTCTACAATGTTCCACCTTTCATATTTCTATTAACTGTTTTGTTAATGAATATTCAGTAGGTATTGAAATTTGGCCTAAATACAGAACAGGGAAAGGGTTAACTGCTAGCTTGCAAGGAGTTATATACAATGGTTTCATTTATAAATGCATCCTATCTCTACCTCTTCTGTTGTATGGCAGCAAGACTTTTCCCATTTGTAATGGAATATTCCTGCATTATGTAACGTTACTGTCTGCAACATTACAGAAATAACATTATACAGTGATTATCACCTTTCCACGGTTATCTCACAAAACTACAGAACCCATAACACTTAGTTTGCTAAGCGAGTTGTCATGAAATGACAAAACAAATGCTTTTCTTGGTAATAAAAAAATCAAGCTGATTGAGTGTACGTTAACATTAACCTGGTCAATAAACCAAAGTTACTGGGTGTCAAGTTTAGATCCACTGTTTGCAATTGTTGTCATTGTGCAATTCACCCAAAGCCTTGTAAAGCTTTAAAACCTTACTGCAATACTCAAATTACCCTCTTAGAAGTATTTGGACAAACATAGGCAAATAGTGCACAGACCCAGATCTAATTGCCCCTTAATTCAGGGTCTCCACAATTTGCTTCAATGTCAGTCTAATTCAAAATTATCAAAACGTTTCCAAAATTGCCTTAACCCTTTCCTCCATAAACATGCCTTTCTACGCCTCTGTAAAAGTCACTTTATGAAACCATTGATAAATATAGAGCATTTGCTCCTATAGGAGCAAATGCTCTATTTATCACAATGGTTTCAAACTACAAACTTTTAAATTTTCCTTTTCTCTAGTTAATGCTCCTTTTCGGTAGATTCATTCAAAGAGGTTGTATCTAGAAATAGCCTATGAGGTAATGGGTTAACTGGAGGAGAGGCAGATTGGGTGTCCAAATACTTAGGGTAGTTAAGGTTTACTTAACCCTTTCCCTCATATAAACGTGTTTTCACGCATTTGCAAACAGAGTAGACCCAGATCAGACGGCTCCTAGAGGAGCCGTCTGATCAGGGTCTACTCTGTTTGCTAATAGAATTTGATTGATCTGTTTCTTTGCTTTTTAAAATGTCTACAATGGTCCACCTTGCATATTTCTTTATAACTATTTTGTTAATGACTATTCAGTAGGTATTGAAATTTGTAATAAACACAGAACAGGTAAAGGGTTAATGTAAACCATCTGAAGAGAAGTCTCACATTATAGCATCCCATAACCTGCTGAATAATCAAAACTGGCTCCTCCCTTTCTGAATATTAATCAAACAAAAAACATTATCATTGAAGAAAATGACTTTATGAACAAAAGTGCAGACCCTGATCAAAGAAGTCCCTCAGAAATTCCTTTTGATTTGTGTCTACAGCGTATGCAAATATCTTATACGCTTGGTTCCTGCACTTCAAGTGTTAAACAGCTATTTTTAATATTCTTTGATCAGTTTATGACCTCATTTTGAAAAACACTTCGGTATCTGCAACCCTCTTGACATCCCAGTCGTTATCCATGGAGATTACAAATGGTGTGTTCGGACAAATTAGGACTACACCAAATATGAGTACAGCAGCAACATTGTTTCTGGATCAACAAATTGTCTTCAATCGTAAGCAGTCACACACAGACAGGTAAATTACGCAAGATTCCTGTACAGTAACTTTATTGAGAAGTTATGATGGAGTATAACCTTGCAGCCCATTACTGAAACATTCTGTTCATTCTCAGAACTCCAAAGTACCAGCAAGTAGCCAGCGAGTATTACCTCGTCAACATTATAGGATGTTCTAAAAACCTAACAAAATGCATTTACAGTATTCTCCTCAATAATTTTCAAAAGCATAGATTAGTGCTTGTTTGTATCAAGATATTATATCACTTTAATAGCATTTGAGTCACATTGCAATGTCCAGCTAATTACAGGTTAAGTTTTTTCAGTGAACACTAATTTCTCCATCATAACCTGAAGAGTAGTCACAATATAGTGTTAGGTAGAGAAATGATGGTTTTCTGCATTACTTTTGTCCTGCATTAAGCAACTATCTGCTTTTTAAGACTCCTATGTTCAATAAAGCAGACAGTTGCTTAATGCAATTTCTACTGTACTGAAATATGTCTTACTTTATTGCAGCGTTTCGTGAGACAGAAAGAAACACAGTAAAAGGGGAACCATGAGAGACGTTGTGCAGGAAACCTGTACGCTTTTACACCAATTAAAATTTGACTGATGTTACGAACCTGAGCTCTTCAGAGATTTATTATTTAGCCCCATCCCATTAGAACCCTGCGGCTTTTACAGGCTCTGCCTTAACCTTTCATATCACCCAATATTTCCTGAGTACGGATTTAATGCTCATTAAATCCAGCTGTGTTCACTATTCAACAGCTTACAGATTCCCCCAAAAAATTTCAAACTTAAAACTAACTTTGCAATCAACCATAACAAAAATCAGTATCCCAGCCCCAAAGACTCCATGCAAGTTGTAACTGTAAACAATGTTTTGTATTATACACTCTTTACCTTTTACCTCATGAATATTTATGTCAGAAATATGACAGTGTGAACATTAAGACATGGCTCCAGATAAGATGTGTACATTTAAACATTTTCAAGAATAGCTACTTTATTTCTCCACCAAAACCTATACTGTGACCACTCTTTAGAATCGTCTCTTCGAGACGATTCTAAAGAGTGGTCACAGTATAGGGTTTGGTGAAGAAATGACATTTTAGTATTTGGGTATGCACCATTATATGACGCTCTGTTAAGATGAATTCTTATACTTGTCTTCGAATATACAGTAAACCTCTCTAAACCAGACGTTCAATGTAATATCCATGCCAGTCTGTAAGACAGGGTAGATTAGGAAAACTCCCAAAAGAGCTCTTTGCTTGACTTTCATCCTGCATAATGTAGCGCCTATATAAACACCTAAATTCTTTTTTGTTCAAATTCCAGTTTATAGGGGTTTTGCTGCAGATTATAAAGAGCATATAATATAATACTTAATCCTTTGTATGCTGATATTCAAAGTGGAATGACCCAGTAGTGTTTAACTATAGAATCCACTAGTAAGAAAGGCTTACATATTAAATGTAAATACAGTTGAACTTTGATAACTCGAACTTCAAGGGACCATACAAATGAGTTCGAGATAACAGAAGTTCGAGTCATCCGATTTCGAATCTGAACAATTTCTCAAGGCCACAGCTTAATACAAGTCTAAAGTAATGCTGAAAGCTCCTGTAGGAGCTTTCTGCATTACTTTAGACCTGTATTAAGCTGTCACATGTGTTTCTAGATATCTGTAGGGATACATTATTAGAGCAATTCATATTGTAAGTTTTGGAAGGACTGAACTTTTTGTTCGAGTTATCCCGATGTTCGAGATATCGAAGTTCAACTGTATTAAATGACAAACAGTGCAGGCCATGATCAGATGGCTCCTCCAGAAGTCTCTTGATCTGGTTCTACACTGTTTGCAATGTTCGTACACTCATTTTCTATGTTCAAAGGGAAAGCTTAAGATTATTTTGCAGTATGGAAATACGCTGCTTTACTATTCCACAGTATTAATCCTTTCCTTCATATAAATACTTTTTCACGCATTTGCAAACTGAGTAGACCAAGATCAGACAGCTCCTATAGGAGCCGTCTGATCAGGGTCTGCTCTATTTGCTTAGGGAGTTTCTGTAGTTTCTAAATTACAGTTTGCTACAAAATTCCACCTTCCACATTTCATTATAACTATTTTGTCCATGAATATTCAATAGGTATTGAAATTTGCCAAAAAATAGAGAACAGGGAAAGGGTTAAAAGTAATCAATTAAAGAGTGCCAAAGTTACTTTTTCAATTTTACAAACAGGTGGAGAAGGGAAACATTGCCACACAACTATTCAAATGAAAGCTGCCTCAATTTCTGCCTCTTCAAGTATGTTTTATATTCACAGAAATGTTACATGTAGCATTTGTAGGCCATCGGTAACTATGAAAATGGTGCAAATTGTTAGGGTAATAATTTACAGTTTTTCATGGGTGTGATTAAGAGTTTGTAGAATGACAGTAGTTCCCAGCCAACCAAGATTATGGCAAATCAATATTCAGCTCAGATAAAAAATGAGTTCACGTCAACACCGATTACAAAATTGCAACAATTTTCGTACAAAAATGTGTAAAGCCTATACTGATTACCATGACAACCAAATTATAGCATTTTCTGTTGGCAAATGAAAATTAATATTTCTGGGAATATGGTAAATCTGGCCAGATGTCACCGAATTAGTGCCCAATTATAAGCTGGACAGACATGGAGTTGAGTGTGCTAAATCAGACGCCCGTCGGTTGCACTTGACCCTTTATTTCATGAATATTCATGAAAGATTCCAACTATAATGAATATCAATTAATTCAATTCTTCTATTCAAATACAAAGTAAGGAAATTTATTGCCATGACAATAGAGAATCAGGTCTTGTATCACAGAAGCAAAGAGAGCAGATCCTGATCAGTCAGATTCTAAAATGGGATTTCTATCAGGTAAAGGGTTAACCCTTTAACCCGTACAATGCTGACTTTTTAAATGGACCATTCCAAAATTCAAACAGGTCAAGCTAATGGTGAATATTTGGGAATTTTTCTAAAGAAAAGTGTAACATGACAAACACTGCAGACCCCAACGAGAGAGCTCATCTAGGAGCCCTCTGATCTCTGTCTACACTGTTTGCAAAAGGCATTTATGTGACTTGTGTCCTGCACAGTAAGGGTTAACTGTTCAATATTCATGAAAGAAATAATGACATCAATTTTTCTTTTGACAAAAACTTAAGAATCAGATCTATATCATGTCATAAGCAAACAAAGCAGACTATGATCAGGCTGCTCCTACAGAAGCCATCTAATCTAGGTCTACTTTGTTTGCAAACACTTGAAAAGGTGTCTATATAAGGGAAAGGCTTTAAGTTTTGTTTATTTTTCAATCAATGTCTGTAAAATGCTGTCTACCTCAAAATTTCTTCAATCTGGTGTTTAGAACAGGACCATTGTAAAATGGGTTTGATTCCTATGGGATACCTCGTATTCAGCGTGTCATCAAAGTCCGATGTGCAAATCTTAGATTACAAATCTAAGAACCTGTGTGACCCTGTTTTATGTTAATTCCAAATTTCAATACCTTATGAATATTCGTTGACAAGATAGTTATTATGAAATATGGAAGATGGAACATTGTAGCCATTTTAGAAAGTAAAGAAACATCAATCAAATTCCACTAGCAAACGGAGCAGACCCTGATCAGCCTGCTCCTATAGGAGCTGTCTGATCTGGGTCTACTCTGTTTGCAAATGCGTAAAAACATATATGAAGGAAAGGATTAAATGTTACTGGGGATTGCCATTTGCAAACAGGTTGGACACAGATGAGACACTGAGTAACTCCATGTCTCATCTGGATGCAAGCTATTTGACACTCAGTCAATAGTTTTTTCAAAGCTTAAATGAATCGAAAGAAAGTGAAAATGGTCCCTCATCCAAGCTTTAGTGCAGGATGAGGGGCATTATTGGAGTAAAGCCTAGTTGTTCTAGCGGTCCGTCGGCACAGGCTCAGAATGATATGCTATCTTATACATGTGAAAGCCGAAGGCTTTATGGGAAATAATGGCAACAGATTAGAGTTTAAGCTGATAAGGGTAAAAACTCAATCTGCTGTCAATGTGCCAGTTGTTTGGAACTACATGTACACAAAGCAACGTAACGCTTACAATGTGGGATACCAGTCACTAATGTCCTTTGCAAACAGTGTAGACCCAGATGAGAAGGCTCCAAGAGGAGACCTCTCATCTGGGTCTGCACTGTTTGTCATGTAACACTTTTCTTTGAAAGTATCCCTAAATATTCACCATAAGCTTGACCTGTTTATATTTTGGAATAGTTCATTTGAAAATTCAGCGTTGCAAGGGAAACCGTTAATATATGAACTGAACTTACAGTATTCTCCCTAATAAACATCCCCACTGTACTAATTAAACACCCCCTTATTTCTGGAGAGGAAACTAATGATGAAACAGACCACTGAACCCCTATAATAACCATTAAATAAAGAAGTTTGGGTTTTTAAAATACAGAAGGTAGCTTAATGCATACTGAATGCAATGCAGAAAGCAACCATAATACAGCTGGCCAATGAACCGTTGGAACAGGGTCTATACTATTTGCTATGTTAGTCTATTTTAAAGTTATCAAAATGGTGCCAGATTGACATATATAAGCTTCACAAACCAAATATTTAGGGTAAATATTATACAACTGTACTTCACAAAAAGACCAAAGAGAATTATCTGTCAACCATGAAGTGCACCCGTGGTCCAGGACAGAAACGTTTTTCAGATTGCTCTCTCAAGCACAAGAGTAGCCATGGCGGCAGATGCTAAACGGATGTCCGAGCAGACAAAAGAATTTCATTATGAAGTTTCAGCAGAGATGGGCGGGGCATGGAGGCTTGTCTAGATCAAAGAGTTATAACAAAAGGTCAGTGCAGATGACCAGTACAATGGACAATTGAATTACAGTTTTATATTTATTGCCACACTTTGTGAGAATCTGGTAATAAACGAACAGGGGTGGTAAAATTAAGCCATCATAAAATTGGAAAAACACTGCTAAATGGGGAGCCCACTGCAATATATATGAATTATATTATTTTTACAGCCAATAGTTTGACTCATGATAGCTTTTATTGCAGCAATATCTGTATATGAACTTTATGTATTTACTCAAAGTATTAGGACCAACTTAGGCAAATAGTGAAGACTCAGATTAAACAGCTCCTGAAAGGTCTACACTATTAAATACTATATGTCAGTCAAATTTAACCATTTATTCCATGAATATTTATGTAAGAAATAATGACATCATGCTTATTAATTAGATTAATTGTTAAAATGGCACATGCAATAATATCTATAGATATGATTCTACAGCTGAAGGAGCCATTGGACCAGGGTCTTTACTATTGCACCAGTCTTATCTAAAAATGGTCCCAAACAGACTTATTCAGATGAACAAACAGGTAAAGACGGGAGATTGGGTGTTTGGATACTCAAGAGTAACAAGGTTATATTATTATCATAAAGCACTGGTTGCCATTTTATGTAATAAATTACTGTTTTATGTGATTGCTCCTGCAGCAAAATAGACATGTAACCCTTGGCATAATAATAATTTTGTTATTACACAGAAATTATCCTGATCTAGTTCTTACAATCAGATTAATTAATATATTTTCTGTACTTAACCCTTTACCTGTTGCAAAAGTATGTAAAGAAATCATGGAATTTAACCAATTCCCTCATGGGCTATATTTTAGATTCAACCTCTTTGAATAAATATACCGAAAAGGACCATTAACTAGAGAAAAGGACATTTTTAGAATTGTGTAGTATTGAAACCATTGTGATAAATAGAACATTTGCTCCTATGGAGAAAATGCTCTATTTATCACAATGGTTTCAAAAAGTGACCTTTACAGAGGCGTAGAAAGGCGTATTTATGGAACAGACTTTTTATTAACACAATGGAAGAAACTACAGAGCAAGATCTCTACAATTTCATAAGCAAACAACAGACCATAAACAGTGCCATCTGATATGAGTCTACTCTGTTTGCAAAGGTATGTTTGTTTGTTTGTGTTGATTGGACACCCCAGAGAGAGGGGAGAGGATACAGAGAAACCCCGGGCACGATGCCCTATCGACTGAGTTTCTCTGGTTCTTTTAGATGCCCAGTGTACAGCACTGATACATCGGACCGTGGTTTATAGTCTCGTCCAAAGGACTTGGTCCGTCGGGGGGATCAAACCCGTGACCCCTGGTATTGCAGTCGAGCGCTGCAAAGGTATCAAAAGGCATCTAAACAATGCAGGTATAAATACACTGGTAATTGGGTGTACACTATGTAGATTATAGGGCTAATAGGTTCTGCACATCGTTGTAATTTAAAATCCTTAAGTAAATGCAATCCTTCATACTGAAACTATAATGGACCAAACTATAGTGAATATTCAGCCATCATAAGGACAAATTGTCATCCCTGCGAACAAAAAAACAAAATTTGATTCAAACACAGAATTCCATTCTACAACTCTTCGACTTTTAACATTTCAAAGTGGTTATTTAAGCTGAGCATTTAGAGAATCCTAACTACTTGTAAAAACGGTACATGTGTCTTGAGGGCTGACACTGATCTTGAGCGAGTGTACAGATTAACACTGCAAAACACTTTGATGTCAAACACAAACTAATCGGAAAACACTCCCCTTGGCTAATTACATCAAGGACTTTAGAGTACCAAGTTAGGAACCCATTAACCAAAGTCAATCTTGTACAAAGTGAGGGTCTAGGAGCTGCAGAAACATGGCACCAAATCCGTAATAGAACCAAAAAACTAACTACCTGTGAAATAAAAATAATAAAACATGGTCACCAAGCGAAAGTGGGCTGGTATACATAATTACAAGTGAAATTTCCCAACATGAAGGTAAAGGAAAATTACATTTTCTTTTTAATAATGGTATGGATATCAATTAGTTTAATTTTATAATGGTATAAAAATGTATTATAAGATTTACATATTTCTATTGGCAGTCAGGGAGCAGACCCTGATCAGATGGCTGGAGCCGTCTGATCTGGGACTTCTCTGTTTGCAAAGGCATTAACAGGCATATCAATAGAGTACAGTTAACCCTTCCCCTGTTTAATATTCTTGGAAGAAATAATGACGTCATGAATATTCATAAGCTGAAATATTTTAAAGCATAATTAACAATGGAATTTTTGACTGTGGTAGAGAGAATAGAATCAGATTCCATATGCCAACAGAGCAGACCCTGATCAGACAGGTCCTGCAGGAGCTGTCTGATCTGGGTCTACTCTGTTTGCAAATGGGTGAAATGGCATTAATATGAGGGTAAAGGTTAAAAGTCAGATAAGCTCTCCAAGAGACACAATTATTGGGTTAGTGCAAAGATAAGGACAGCCCCCCTGATCTGGTAGACAAAGTTTCAATGCTGGGATAAGACCTTTACCTGTAAGAAATAATCACATTATGATCTGTTCTATAATTGCATATGAACTCGGGACATGTTGGGTCAGGCAGAACTTTATAGTAATACCATAAGCAAACACAGTAGACCATGATCAAATAGCTCCTACAGGAACCATCTAATCTGGGTCTACTCAGTTTGCAAAGGCATGAAAAGGCAACCCTATCAAGTAGCCGGTTTATACCATCATACTCAGCAAATGCCTGAATATGCTGGCCAAATCTATCTGACACAGGGACCAGCTTACCCTACTAATGTCCAAGATAGCAAAATAATTGCAAGATGTTCAGAAAACATTTGGCAATGCCGGTGGACCAACAAAATACAGCAAAACCTGTCAGAACTATGTACTGGAAACCTCTTGCACGCACAAACAATCAACGAGGAACAAATACATGCCATGTTCCATAAATCATAAAAAACTCACCCCTGAACACAAGAGGGTACTTCCATTAACCCTTTGAATGCTGGAAATATGCAACACTGTCACTTGTAAACAGTGTAGACCCTGATAAGAGGTTGAGAAGCCCTCTGATCAGGGTCTGAATTGTTTGTCATTCAAAATCCTCTAGCAAGTTCAAGCCTTTAATTTTAATACTGAATGGACTGATAGCCCATTCCATTATGGATATTCTGCATTCAAATGGTTAGCAGAGTGGACGTTTCCAATTCACCAAGAAATGAGAATGGACAATAAGTGTTGACCAGGGTCATTTCTTCAGCTCGAAGCATACCAGTCAAGTATACCAGTCACGATCTGATTTGAATTCCTTGTTGCTTTGTAGATTTAGCAATTATCGCTTTACTTCATAGATATGCCTTTTTTGATGCATTTACAAACAGAGTAGACTCAGATCAGATGGCTCCTGCAAGAGCTATCTGACTGTTAACCCTTTCCCTCATATAAACATGTTTTCACGCATTTGCAAACAGAGTAGACCCAGATCAGACGGCTCCTAGAGGAGCCGTCTGATCAGGGTCTGCTCTATTTGCTAATAAAATTTGATAGATCTGTTTCTTTACTTTCTAAAATGCCTACAATGTTCCACCTTCCATATTTCTTTATAACTATTCTGTTAATGAATATTCAGTAGGTATTGAAATTTGGTCTAAATACAGAACAGGGAAAAGGTTAATGGAATAATATAGAACTGATTGTATAATTACTGCCTTGGTCAAAATTATTTTGTATACCATTATAAAAATTTGTCTCATTAATATTCATATCATTATTTCTTACATAAATATTCATAAGGCAAAGGGTTTTTCAAGCTTGCTTAACAGGGTCCAGTTCAATGAAGGCTAATGATCATTACTGTTTTATTCCAGCTATTTCATTCCAGCCAATGGACCATCCATCACAAACACAGTCCCTACTTGTGTGCATTACCAATCATAGACTTGGCCATGCTATTTCAAGTTGATGCCAAACTTATTTTCCCTACAGCAAGACAATTATCACATAGTACGTCTCGATCAGAAAACAAATCAGTGGCGTGAAACTGAATTATGGGAGTAATTCCAGTTCTATCTTTTTTCTACAAGTATAAATAACACTTTTGACCAGTCAGATTACTTTTCTTTAATGCCATGCGACAATATGGCTATATGTAACAGCGCCTTAATCAAATCTTTGACATTCATTGTTCAAGAATAGGGGGGAGATTAACAAAGACTGCACTTATGCAGTAGCCCTTCATGCCAGATCAACTGAACAATTTCCCAAAGTATGGTCCAGTTGTAACCCTTATCCTGCCAAAACGCAACTTTAATCACATTTGCAAACAGCTTTGATCCAGATGAGACACCGAGTAACTCGGTGCCTCATCAGGATCCGAGCTGTTTGTCACCTAGACACTCGCTTCTTAAATGAATTGGTACAACATATCCAAGTATGAGCATACAATACTTCTACAGATAAGGCTTAATTCCAACAACTGCAGACTGAGAGTATCAATTATTGAGAATCAAGTACCAAAAACTCTCAAATAAGTATCAATGCTGGTCACTGTAACAGGTGCCAGCTTAATGTAGGTAAGACACCAAGAAACTTGGCGCCTCAATAGGATTCGAGCTGTTTGACGCAGTCATTAGTTTCTCAAAAGTCTGATGGAATCTGGGTCCATGCTTATAAAGCTTTTAGTTGAGTCTGAGTTTCGTTCTCAAGCTTTTGATTGGTCAGATTTGAGTTCTCAAGCTTTTGATTGGTCAGATTTGAGCCTTTGGCTCAAATCTGACCAATCAAAAACTTGAGAACGAACTCAGACTCAACTAAAGGTTTTATAAGTATGGACCCTGGTATAGTCAAAAATGCTCCAGATCAAAATTTTAGCAGATTCTTTTTTTTACGGCTGAATAAGGGTTAACTAGCCAAATGCCATAGTGTTTCAAGGGAATATATTACTGGCATGTCCAGTTTGAGACCAATAACAGGAGCAAAGACAAATCGATAGAGAACATAAAGGGGGCTCTTTCTTGGTCCAAGTCCCCTCTCACCATCAGCTTGATTAATTCCAAGATTGGCAACTCTAAGCAAACTGTCCGAGCCAAATTACTGGGAAAGGACACACGTCACACAAGTTGGCAAGGCGTTTAATGCCACTTTGTACCAGTTGTGGCTCAAAGTGGATATAATATCTGAAATTATGTCCACCTTCACAGTGCTGGTAAAAAATTTGTCACAAAGATTAATTCTGAATGAATATGATCCTATTAGAAATCTTATGGAGAAGCAATTCAGAAAGCAATTAAAGAATCAGTGCTACAGATATAGGTGTATACCCAAACACTAAAATCGCCATTTCTCCATCAAACCCTATACTGTGATCTCTCTTTAGAATCGTCTCTTTGAAGGTTTGATGGAGAAATGAAGGAAATGTTTAAATTTACGCAAATTATCTGGACCTCTGGAACCATATCTCAAAACTACCTTTCTTACTTATATGGAATAACACTTTCCCTGTTCTATGTTTATTACAAATTTCAATACCTTAAATAGTTATAATGAAATATGGATAGTGTAGCCATTTTAGACAGTAAAGAAACAGATCTATCAAATTCTATTAGCAAACAGAGCAGACCCTGATCAGATGGCTCCTGCAGGAGCTGTCTGATCTGGGTCTTCTCTGTTTGCAGATGCGTGAAAACATGTTTATATGAAGGAATAGGTCTGATTCTCTACAGTTCCTGCCAGGGCTAACAATTCCTGTGCTCATAATTATACAATTATAATACATCAATATTGCAGATGTCATTATCCCTTCTATGAATATTCATAGAGCAAACAGTTAAAACTAGTATCTTTGAGGTAGGGATAACTTGTTTCCCTGTCTTTTTTACCACAGACAGCTTGCAACATGCCAAGATCTTGTCTCCGATAATAACTCACAAAATGTAACATTATTTAATCAGATGACCCATGTCGAACGCCCATAGAGAACTTAGCTGTTGCTTATGTTACCCATGTCTCTGATTTCAGGATAAACGTGGAAAACAGACTTCCAATCGTTGCCACTAGCTTTATTATTCTCTTCACTAATTCTATAAGCCCTACCTCTATGAACAATTATTTTCAAATATTTACTGAATTTCCCTCTCCCCAGGGATGAGGTTGCATGCATGGATTCTGGTAACCCTTAGCACTGTCTCTAAGCACCTTACAAAATGGTCACTTGCTACAATTCTGAGGGACCTTTTAATCTTCTGTCTCTGTAAAAACACAGCAAGATCAAGAGTGCATACAGTTTGGAACCTGATGAGACAAGAGTTATCGGACATAGAATCTAGATACAGTCCATATGCAAAAGCTGGAACAATTTTGCACACAGCATGTTAAGAATTTAACCCTTTCAGTGCAGGAAACGAGTCCCTGATGTCCTTTGCAAACAGTGAAGACCCAGATGAGAGGGATCCTAGAGAAGCCCTCTCATCAGGGTCTGCACTGTTTGTCATGTTACACTTGCAAGACCCTTGAATATTCACTGTAAGCCTGCTTGGCCTGTTTTAATTTTGGAATAGTCCATTTGAAAATTCAGCGATGAATGGTTTAAGAGACTTTCTAAGAATCTGTTCCAGTGCTAGACATTTAGTTTATGTCCTGACTCTATTAACGAGATAGTATGTGCCCTATTTACCTATCACAGCCTTTTAAACACAGTCCTGCAGTTTTCTTTCCTAATACCAGTATTACTGAGTGGAATCAAATCCAGACAACTATAATCAATATGGCATCTATATACTAGATACATGTATACTATTTAGCCAAATCCTGGATAAGGGATAATCATATAGGGGTTTAGCAGCAACAAATTTCTGTAATTTCACAGAATATCTCCGGGAGATTGGAAGACCGATATGGACTGGTGATTTATAGAAGTTCAGTGGGTGGGGTATTTTTTATCATAAATTTGCTTTTGCACAGCCTATGTCTTAACTATAAGAACCACTTTAGTGTTGGGGTATCTGAGGCAGCTCATCTTTATTAACTCTTTACTCCAAGAATATTCATGCAAGAAATAATGACATCATTAATATTAATTACATGTAGATGAATTGTTACAATAGCACGTGGAATCAGGAAATTTTGGCCCTGGTAGAAGCTGTAGAATCATATTTATATTATATTGTAAGTAAACTGCGCAGACCCCGATCCAACAACTCCTACAGGTGCCGTCAAATCTGGGGCTAATCTGTTTGCAAGGGCGTAGAAGGCTTATATATGGAGTAAAGGGTTAACCCGTAACCCATTCCCGCATATTGACGCCTTGTGAGGCTTCTGTAAAAGTCACTTTGAGAAACCATTGTGATAAATAGAGCATTTGCTCCACAATAGCAAATGCTCTTTTTATCACAATGGTTTCAAAACTACACAATTCTGAAAATTTCCTTTTCTCTAGTTAATGCTCCTTTTTGCTAGATTTAATCAGAGGCTGGATCTAAAAATAGCCTATGTGGGAATGGGTTAACCTCAGAGATGCCTTTTAATGCCTTTGCAAACAGAGTAGACCTAGATTAGACAACTCCTGTAGGATTCGGGTCTGCTTTTTGCTTATGGAATACTATAAATCTGATTCTAGTTTCTCCCATGATGAAACTTTCCCATGCTCATAATGCCATTATTCAAAAATAATCTGATTAATAATAATGACAAAAATTTAATTGTGTTTCAGAAATAAGACAATGATAGGTATGTGCAAATCCCATATTTTGACTCTATGAATCCCCTTTGTAGAGGTCCAGACAAGATGCGTAAATTAAAAAAAAAATCAAAAATAACTTCTTTATTTCTGCACCAACCCCTATGTTGTGATTAACTCCATAATTATATACGCCTTTGCAAACAGAGTAGACCCAGATCAGACGGCTCATATAGGAGCCGTCTGATCAGGGTCTGCTCTGTTTGCTTATGATATAATATAGATATGATTCTAAAGTTTTTGCCTTGTCCAAAAATGCATGTATAACAAATTATTTTAATAATTATTCATGACATTATTTCTTACTGAGGAAGGGGTTAAGGGTCGACACCCGACCACCCACCCAACTGATGTCACATGTCAACACCAAACAAAGTAACCCATCTAATAACTAGAATTTTTCATAATGAATTCTGATTAATCCTTAATCTGATGAATATTCATATTGATTAATGTATGAAATTATACTTATCATAATGTCATGAACAAAGGTATTTTTTATATAGAACCAGATCCATATTTCATAATCAAACAGAGCAGACCCTGATCAGACATCTCATACAGTAGCCCTGTGATCTGGGTCTACTCTGTTTGCAAAGGTGTTAAAAGGCGTCAAGTCAAGGTGAAATTAAGAGGTACACCCAGATGTTTTATTCCCATTTCTTTACAAGGTCAGGCAGCCAGCTGTGTCCCTGATAATACCTGCGCTCATAAGGCAGTTATTATATTTTATTACTCCTGTGCAAAGTCATCAATAAATATGTTGATAATGGCATCTTGTTAATATATTTTAACCATGGACTGGGTCATAAAAAGAATTTTAATGTCAGGAAAATAAGTAGTACTTGATGATTGAATGTGAAACCAATTATATGCGATCAAAGATACATACGTACACCAACAATCTGGAACTAGAGGTTTGTTTTTGTCACAAAAACAGATGTCTCCCCCTCCCATCCTCTTTCCAATACACAAGTGTAATGTCTGTAACTCCAAACTTATCAGGGTCTAATGTTTAAGTCATCAGGGGCAATAACTCCAACATTGTAAGGGGGAGACAATTCAAAAGCCCCAGGTACACAAAACACATGCTAGTCAACATTCTTGTGAAGTTTGGTGACTCTAGTACTAGTGGTTTCAGAGATACATGTGACACAAAGTAAAGTTTCTCTTATTTAAGTCATAAGGGGCAGTAACTCCAAAGTTATCAGGGGGGTACAATTAAAACCCAGATGCACAACAACTCATGCTGGTGAACATTTCTGTGAAGTTTGGTGACTCTAGCCCTACTGGTTTCAGAGATATGTGCAGCACAAAGTTTCTCTAATTTTAAGTTAACATATCAGGGGCGGTAACTCAAGAATTATCAGGGGGAGACAATTAAAACAAGAGGGCCATGATGGCCCTTAATCGCTCACCTGTTCGTAACAGATTAATGATTTCAATGACAGATTGCAGAATTTGAAAAATCTTGGTAGAAAACCATCAGATGATGCTACATACTAAATATAAAGAGTCTAGACCTTACAGATTTGGAGGAGGAGATATTTTAAAGATTTTCCTATGAAAAACTGTTAAGCCCCAGGGCGGGGTCAATTTTGATCCGGGGTTCATAATTTGAAAATCTTGGTAGAGGACTATTAGATAATGCAACATGCCAAATATCTAAGGTTTATGCCTTACAAGTTCAGAGAAGACTTTTAAAGATTTTTAAGAGAAGATTTTTAAAAACTTTCCTATAAAAAACTGATATGCCCCTGGGCGGGGAAGTTTTCAACCCAGGGGACATAATTTGAACAATCTTGGTAGAAAACTATTAGATAGCGCTACATACCAAATATTAAAGGTCTCTGCCTTACAGTTTTGGAGAAGAAGATTCTTAAAGCTTTTCATATGAAAAACTGATAAGCCCCAGGGTGGGTCCATTTTTGACCCAGGGGTAATAATTTGAATAATCTTGGTAGAAAACCATTAGATGATGCTACATACCAAATATCAAGGGCCTAGACCTTACAGTTCTGGAGGAGAAGATTTTTAAAGATTTTCCTATGAAAAACTGATAAGCCCTTGGGCGGGGCCATTTTTGGTCCGGGGGTTATATTTTGATTAATCTTAGTAGAGGACGATTAAATAATGCTACATACCAAATATCAAAGGTCTATACCTTATAATTTTAGAGAAGAATATATTTAAAGATTTTCCTATGAAAAACTGATAAGCCCCGGGGCGGGCCCATATTTGGCCCAGGGGTCATAATTTGAACAATCTTAGTAGAGGACCATTAGATCATGCTACATACCAAATATCAAAGGCCTATGCCTTACAGTTTCAGAGAAGATGATTTCTTCAAGATTTTCCTATGAAAAACTGATAAGCCCTGGGGCGGGGCCATTTTTGTCCTGGGGGTCATAATTTGAACAATCTTAGTAGAGGACCATTAGATGATGCTACATACCAAATACCAAAGGTCTATTCCTTACATTTTCAGAGAAGAAGATTTTTAAAGATTTTCCTATGAAAAACTGATAAGCCCCGGGGTGGGGCCATTTTTGTCCTGGGGGTCATAATTTGAACAATCTTAGTAGAGGACCATTAGATGATGCTACATACCAAATACCAAAGGTCTATGCCTTACATTTTCAGAGAAGAAGATTTTTAAAGATTTTCCTATGAAAAACTGATAAGCCCCGGGGCGGGGCCATTTTTGGCCCAGGGGTCATAATTTGAACAATCTTAGTAGACGACCATTAGATCATGCTACATACCAAATATCAAAGGTCTATGCCTTACAGTTTCAGAGAAGATGATTTTTTTAAGATTTTCCTATGAAAAACTGATAAGCCCAGGGGCGGGGCCATTTTTGGCCTAGGGGTCATAATTTGAACAATCTTAGTAGAGGACCATTAGATGATGCTACATACCAAATACCAAAGGTCTATGCCTGACAGTTTCAGAGAAGAAGATTTTTAAAGATGTTCCTATGAAAAACTGATAAGCCCCGGGGCGGGGCCATTTTTGGCCCAGGGGTCATAATTTGGACAATCTTAGTAGAGGACCATTAGATGATGCTACATACCAAATATCAAAGGTCTATGCCTTACAGTTTCAGAGAAGAAGATTTTTAAAGATTTTCCTATGAAAAACTGATAAGCCCTGGGGCGGGGCCATTTTTGGCCCGGGGGACATAATTTGAACAATCTTTGTAGAGGACCATTACATCATACTACATACCAAATATCAAAGCTCTTGGCTTTGTAGTTCCAGAGAAGAAGATGTTTAAGTAAATTGTTGACGCCCGCACGTACGCACGACGCACATACGCACGACGCACGACGCCGGACATAGGATCATCCCAATAGCTCACCTTGGCACTTTGTGCCAGGTGAGCTAAAAAAACCCAGGTGCACAACAACTCATGCTGGTGAACATTCCTGTGAAGTTTGGTGACTCTAGCCCTAGTGGTTTTAAAGATATGCATGACACAAGGTTTCTCTAATTTTAAGTAATCATATCAGGGGCAATAACTCCAAAGTTATCAAGGGAAGACAACTCAAAAATCCCAGTTGTACAACAACTCATGCTGGTCGACATTCCTGTGAAGTTTGGTGACTCTAGCCCTAGTGGTTTCAGACATATGCACGACACTAAGTAAAGTTTGTCTAATTTTAAGTCATCAGGGGCGGTAACTCCAAAGTTAACTGGGGGAGACAATTCAAAAAACCCAAGAGCAAAACAACTCATGCTTGTGAACAATCCTGTGAAGTTTGGTGACTCTAGCCCTACTGGTTTCAGAGATACGCGCGACACAAAGTTTGTATAAATTTAAGTATTCATATCAGGGGCAATAACTCAAGAATTATCAGGGGGAGACAATTCAAAAACCATAGGTGCACAACAACTCATGCTGGTGAACATTCCTGTGAAGTTTGGTGACTCTAGTACTAGCGGTTTCAGAGATATGCGCGACAAAGTTTTTCTAATTTTAAGTCATCAGGGGCAATAACTCCAAAATTATCATGGGGAGACAATTCAAAAACCCCAGGTACACAAAAACTCATGCTGGTGAACATTCCTGTGAAGTTTGGTGACTCTAGCCCAACTGGTTTCTGAGATACGCGCGACACAAGTTTGTGACGGACAGACAGACAGACGGACAGACAGACAGACAGACGGACGGACGGACGGACACACTAACAAATGGGTAGTTGTGTGACTTTTTCCTTTGATCTTTTCTTGTGGGACTAGTCCCACAAGAAAAACTATTTTTGGCTCTAACTTTGGAAAAGAATGATCTGGAAGCTAACCCTAACCCTAACCCTATGTCCAACAACTGGCCAGGTTAATGTCACAAGAAATGGCCAGGTTAATGTCACAAGAGATGGCCAGGTTAATGATTTTACTTGTGCGACTAGTTAGAAAAAGTCACACAACTACCCATTGGTGAGTGCGGACGGACGGACGGACGGACGGACAACTCTGGCAAAAACAATATATCTCCCCATAAATGGGGGAGACATAATTACACTGTCAGATAACATAAACTTGCATCAGTTTCTGCCATGGTCAAAAATTCCTGTGTCTTTATGCTATTATAACAATCTAATTAATATCGATGATGTCATTATTTCTGTCATGAATATTCATGGAGTAAAGGATTAAATGAATATTCAAGTGGTAAGGGTTAAAACACATCCAACATACATGTCATGCATGAAAGTGAAAGTGAACATGACTTATCAAGAACCAGCCAAATGCATTGCCAAATGCATTGATAAGACTCATTTAGGGCAATGCTTGAATGGATGGGCAAAGTTTGAGAGGCATAGTCTCTGTAAAACAGGGCATATACCAGGCATGCACTCGACAGTTCATTCACAGGGCTTACCTGGTAACCCTTTACCTAATGAATATTCAAGAAATAATGGCATAAAGAATGGTCACCACATAGGGTTAAGTGGGAAAATAAACGACATACTTGAATTTCATTTCCCCAATGTCAAACAATTTACATGATCCTAATCACTCCCTTGCTGGAAATGAATTAACCCTTTCCTCCATAGACTATTTTTAGACCCAACCTCTTTGAATGAATCTACCGAAAAAGAGCATTTACTAGAGAAAAGTAAAATTTTAAAATTTTGTAGTTTGAAACCATTGTGATAAATAGAGCAATAATATTGATCCTATAGGAGCAAATGCTGTATTTATCAAATGGTTTCAAGCAGTGGTTATTACAGAGGCGTAGAAAGGCGTATTAAACGTCTTTGCAGAGTAGGAGCCTTCTGATCTGGGTCTGCTTTGTTTGCATATACATGTAAAATTATAATAGATCTGACTACAGTTTTTGACCAACAAATTCCTGTGTATGTATGCCATTATAAAACTTAAGCTAATAGATATTTATGATGTCATTATTTCTTACATGAATATTCAAAAGGGAACGGGTTAAAACTATCACATGATTAGGATCCACATCAAATTTCACTCTGATCAGATTTAAACTCCAACAGGAGCTGTCTAATCTGGGTCTACTCTGTTTACAAAGGCGTAAAAATGCGCAAAATGGAGTAACGGGTAACATTTTAAATGGAAGACAGCAGACTGCTTGTTCAGAAGAACTGTCACATTCTATTTGGTTAAAGGTAACATCTTCCAACAGTATAATTTTACTATAAACAAAATAAAAGACAAAGCAGTGTTACTCCTGGGATTTTCTTTATTGATTGCTTCAGAATGTTTAGATGTAGCAACATTCCCACTGGGAGACTGTTCCTTACTTGGAAATCTCTTAACTCTTTGTACACTAAGTAACTGTAGATTCCGGCAATTTGTGATAACATTTGCATAACAGTTTGGATGCTGATGAAATATAAATATCCAGAGCTTCAGATAAGATGCGTAAATTTAAATATATTCGGGCATTGTTCCTTTATTTCTCCACCAAACCCTATACTGTGACCACTCTTTAGAATCGACTCCTCTAGACGATTCTAATTAGTGGTTACAGTATAGGGTTTGGTGGAGAAATGACAATTTTAGAATATGGGTACACATCATTATCTGTAGCTCTGAATACCAGATCAAAGAATCACATTTTATGGAAAATTTTGGTTCATACTCGAGATCTGCCGTAGTAACCATATATAAGTAATCAGACAAACAAATCCAACTGCTCATGAAGCACTAGAGAGCAGATTCTAATGAGTAGCATTAAGAAAGGGTTTGCCTGAGAAATCGGGATATTTTGATGAAATCAGGTTGTGAGGTTATAAAACTTCTAAATCCGAGTTTGAGTTCATTCTCAAGTATCTGAATGATCTGATTTTGAGCAGCAAAAAGTTCTATAACCAAAGTTATTCCCAGTCTTTGAATTATTTGTACTCAATTTTTATTGTGATCAAGACAATTCATTTATCCTGATTGTATTATCGTCTCGACACTGCAATAAAGTAGGACACACTTTTAATTCAACTTTTTCAACGCTGTATTTTCAAAGTGAAATTTAGCCCATCAGTGTTTAACTACAGAGACCACTCAGTATCAAAGGCTTAAACTTGCTACAAAATCTGGTTCTACACTGTTTTCAAATGACAGTGCATGCATGTAATACATTCAAAGGGTTCAAATCTGTCACATTAATTGCTGAAGAATGTTCGGACAAAAATTTGACATAAAACCTTTTCATTTAAACTTGCTATAAACGTCACACTGGAATAGATCTAAAGTTTAAAAATGTACCATTTTCTGACACTAATCGACAGAAAGATACCTTCCATACACTAAACACGAGTAGGTCCGCTATATTCTATAGCGCATGTCACAACAATTAGAGAAACCACAAGACAAAGGAACACAGATGGGATTGCTGAAATTTACTCTCTTGCTTTTTATCATGTGCCAAATGCACAGGGGTATAGCTTATCACATATTATTTATATTCATATAGAGTTGCTGACCATAAATCCAGCAACCTTACACCTTCGTATCTTAATACAATTACTGCTGCACTTTACTTTATCTGGCATCCTCCCTGCATTTGGCAGCCTGGGCCAATTAGCAATTCACAAATCTTCCGGGTCTGTCATCACGAAAGATAACTCCCGGTAAAACAATTGCTCCATAAATATTTGGCAAACAGGCTGAGACTATACCTATTGCCCTTAAAATTTCTGGTAATTTTCTCACAGTTTAACAGAGATAAATTTTACTTTCAGTCTGTTAGATCTAAAACATAATCTTTCTAAAGCCATTAACAAGCTATTACTAGCCTAAAATGCAATTTGTAACCTAATTAAAGCTATTTGACAAATTAGTAAAGTAATTGATGCAAAGTTTTACTTTTTTCAGATATTCTCTTGAATTGAAAATGCCAGAACGTTTCTATGAAACCCAAATATTTCAGGCTAAGAATCATAAAAATTGTGAATTACCTGTCACTTCTACCTATTCAATGAACCTTAACCCTTACAATGCTCAGTTTTCAAATGGACTCTTCCAAAATTCAAACTGGTCAAGCTTATGGTGAATACTTAGGGATTTTTCTAAAGAAAACTGTAACATGACAAACAGTGCAGACCCAGATGAGAGGGCTCCTCTAGGAGCCCTCTCATCTGGGTCTACACTGTTTGCAAAGGACATTAATTAGTGGCTCGTGTCCTCCACAGTAAGAGTTAATGTCAAATTTTCTTGGAAGAAAAAAATAACAGTTTCTGTTACCTGTCGATACCATATTATCTTTAATAAACGCTCCTGGGGCTGGGTATTTTTGTACACCGTGGTGGTTTAAATGCAGAGTGAAAGCAATGCAGAAAGCTCCTAGATATTTCTGCATTGCTTTCAGTCTGCATTAAGCTACCACCTGTATTTTGAAAAAACCCGTATTTTTTATTTATTTAATAGTTTTATATAGGGTTTTAGTTGTTTTATTAATCTTGGTTTCCCTACAAGTGGTGTTGTTAACTTGGGAGAATATGGTAGGCTGTGACACACAAAACCCAGAAATTATATTTATATATCCTATCTGTATGTAATGTATTAACTAATCTTGGAGGATGATTCTATTTCATAAGTAAACAGAGCACTCTGATCCTGATCAGACGGCTTCTAAAAGATCAATGTGTAGCCTCAGGTCAAGCTGCTCCTGAAGGAATAGTTGGATCAGGATCTTCACTATTAACTACCCCTTTAATTTCATGTAAACTTATATGCATGGTGCCAAAATTGACTTTTACATCTAAACCAGACGTTAAAATTAGCACCAATGCTGGTCTTTTAGGCAGCTTAATGCAGGTTTTAAGCAATGCAGAAAAGCTCCTAAAGGAGCTTTCTGCATGACTTTCACCCTGCATTAAACAGTCACCTACCTAAAAGCAACTAATATGTTCTTTATCAAAATTCATGTTTAGAGGGGTTTTACTGCAGATTTACAGACTTCTGGAGAGCAGAAATCGGGTGTCCAAATATCTGTAGTAAATATGGTAGACTATTTCATAATCTGTCCTTATTACTCCATGATGATTGCTGTATTATTGTATTTCAATTGAGATCATTCAATGGTTAATGATTAATTATTAATATTATATTGTTATAAAAGATGTGAATGCATACATAGGCCCACTACTACAGAAGCAGGTCCAAGATGTTCTATAAGCAGACATACCAGACCCTGATCAGAAGGCTCATACTGAAGCCATTTGATCTGGGACTACTCTGTTTGTAAAAGTGTCAAAAGGCATCTCTTTGGCATTAAGGGATAATTGATTCCTGCATCAATAAATACCACTTACTTATTGTCTTTCATTTATCTGACAATCCCCAGTGAATCACACGCATGTGACAATTCCTGAGCAGTCTGCCTCTTCCAGCAAAGTCATTATCGATTACTTATATATTGTAGCTACCTCAAGTATTCGGACACCACATCTCCCCTCTCCATTAGTTTGTGATTCAATTTGGCATCATTTTTATAACTTTCAATCAGGTTCCATGCTTATAAAACGTTTTAATTGAGTCTGATTTTGATTGGTCAGATTTGAGTCAAGCTGCCAAAAGCTCAAATCTGACCAATCAAAAGCTTGAGAATAAACTCGGACTCAACTAAAAAGCTTTATAAGCATGGACCCAGACTGACTGAGTAGCAAATAGAGAAGAACCTTATCAAACGGCTTCTGAAAGAGGCCTTTGATCTGGGTCTACAATATTTGCAGAATCGTGTCTGAATACCTTGGGTAATTAGGGTAGATACGGCACCGTCGCTGTGACGGGAATAATATGAAATGAAATGCTGCAGGCAATCTCTCAAGAGTGTATCTCCTAGCCTAATGTGGAATTTTTTATTTCCTCCTCTCAAAAAAACATTGCTGAGATAAACCCACCAACTTATGTCAATTTCCAATCAACCTGACAGTCCCTGGCAGCACATACACAATATTGTGAATACAGAAATAATTGGCAGCGATATCATATTCATATTTTCAGACAGATTGTGCTTATTGCTGACCAAAGCAAGTCCACAGTGAATTATTACCCAGAAAGTTCAGCAAATCTATGGCGTATGTAAGGCACTCTGCAATGCTATAGATAGGGGAGCATATCAGTCCAAAAATGTTATTTCTCAGTCAACCCTACCTTGTACTCTTTAATTATAAGGATCACAGCAAAGAGGTGATTGTTATGAGTACCAGCAAAAGAGAGTTTGGCAGAGAAATCATACACGGGTTAACTCTTTCCTCCATGAATATTCATGTAAGGCAATGATGTAATGAATATTAATTTGATAAATTTGTTATAATAGCATATGGACACAGGATTTTTTGTCACTGGCAGAAACTGTAGAATAATATCAGATTTTGGATTATATTATCAGCTAACAGAGCAGACCCTGATTAGACGGCTCCTGCAGGACCGGAGTCTACCCTGTTTGCAAAGTCATGAAAATGCATTTGTATGCGGGAAAGGGTTGAGCACTTATGCTGAAGTTTCAGAGCGGAACAGTCCATCATTTTTATCGGTAGTGCCCATACAATATGAATGGGAAAATTTGCAAGAGGATTTTGAATGACAAACAGTGCAGACCCTGATTAGGAGCCCTCTGATCTGGGGGTATACTGTTTGTCATTCAAATGACAGTGTACTTTTTCCCCCTCATTTAAAGATTTAAGGTTAAAAAAAAATGCAATGTACTTTTAGAATTGAAGCAGATGACAATATTGCAGATGACGATTCCTCAGAGATACAAGATTCAGAGAAACATTCTCCAAATTTCAAAAGTATTCTCTTAAGCTAAAATCTGAAAACAATGTTTTGGGTCTTTTTGCTGCCAGTCTTAAGAACAGATTCAAGCACAATGGTAAAAGAAATCGTGCATGCTGATGCATATTTTCCATTGCACAAATACCCTAACTACAGTAGTATTCAAATACCCAGTCTCCCCTCAACACCAGTTTGTAAAGCTTAACCATTACCTCATAGACTATTTTTAGATCAAACCTCTCTGAATAAATCTACCGAAAAGGAGCATTATCTAGAGAAAAGGAAAATTTAAGAGTTTTGTAGTTTGAAACCATTGTGATAAGTAGAGTATTTGCTCCTATAGGAGCAAATGCTCTATTTATCACAATGGTTTCAACAGGTGACTTTTGCAGAGGCTTCAAAAGGCATCAATATGAGTGAGGGAATGGGTTAACCATTTCCCTCATATGAACTCATTTCACGCATTTGCAAACAGAGTAGAACTAGATCAGATGGCACCTATAGGAGCCATCTGATCAGGGTCTGCTCCGTTTGCTAATGGAATTTGATAGATCCGTTTCCTAACTTTCTAAAATGGCTACAATGTTCCACCTTCCATATTTCATTATAACACTTTTATGCATGAATAAACAATGAAATTTGCAATAAACACAATGAAATTTGCAATAAACACAAATCAGGGAAACAGTTAATCAGTCAACGTTTGGCACCACTATGATAACTGCAAATCAAACTGAAATAGTAACAAATAGTGTAGATCCAGATCAAATGACTCCTGTTCCTTCCTGCTTGTCTCTCCAAATTCTAAGGATTTCTATTCTTTTGACGTAAATATGAATATTGTGCCGCAGAGCATAATCAACGCTTCATTTTCTATGCAAAGGAGGGATTTTAAGGAAGCATTTGGAATTTCCACAGTTTTTGTCTTTTTCTCAAATCAAAACTCTTTAGAGAGTATTTATGAGCTTCTAATTATTGAAAACACAGAAATATCATTAGAAAGGGATTAAAGCTTTGTATTCTAAAGCCGACATCTTTATTGGCTCCATCCTCATCAGAAATATTCATATGGGGGCAAACAAAAGCCCCTTAAGCACAGACCCAGGGCTCAAATCCCCATTGATTTTTCAACCCTCTGAATGCTGGAAATGAGTGAACCTACATTTGCAAAGAGTGTAGACCTAGATCAGGGGACTCCTTGGAGCCTTCTGATCAGGTCTGCACTGTTTGACATTCAAAACGCTCTAGCAATTAGTAGCCTTTCCTACTGAATGACCTCTATTGTTAAACACTTATGGGCCATTCAACTTTCGATATCCAAAGGGTTAAATTTAAGTCATGGCCCTATCTCCCTAATTAGACCTAGCCAAAACCTTTGTTAGGCCACCCAGCCCCTATTCTGTCTACCACTAAATAACATGATATATGAAAACATACTGGACTCAAACTGTTACTACTAAAAACGTTTGACATTGCATGTGGCACTACAGAGTCTAATGCATTTTGCCACTTGTTCAAGTGCCCCTATATTTAAGAAAATTATTTCCAAAAAAGTTACTTTTGAAAGAAGGCAAGATGCTGTACGGCACAAAAAGTTGATATTACTTGATAAAGAAGCTTCAAAGCCCAGGGGCAAGAGGGGATAAACCTGCATAATGATATTTAAATTTATCACCCGCTACATTTAATCTGATTATGCTTTCCAATTACAGACCTTAACCCTTTCAATGTTGAATATTTGAATGGGGATGGTTCATCAGTGTTGAGCTAAGTCCATTTGGTATGAAAAGCTTAAATTTGCTAAAGGATTTTGAAAGACAAACAGTGCAGACTCTGATCAGAGAACTCCTACAGGAGTTCTGTGATCTGGGTCTACACTGTTTGCAAATGCCAGTACAATATTCTCTCCCATTCAAAGAATGAATGAAAGATAAACAGGTCCAGACATCTGATGTCCAGATCCACAATGCTGAGAAAATATTAGACTTCACATCAAAACATTGCATGTTCACATCAGCTTGACACTTAATTCGAGTACATATTTATGACAAAGTACTGTATAGCCTTCATAAACGGACTTTCTACTAATATTTTCCCTCAATGAAAATCAGGACCCCAATTACCCTTGAATATCATTCTTCCCTCTCAATGAGCCTGTTAAGCTGAATAAGCCAATTTGGCACCTATCTTGATAACTTTCAATTAGATAAACATAGAAATGATAGCTCATAATGTAGACCATGATCAAACTGCTCCTTTATGATCAGTTTGATCTGGGTCTGCACTATTTGTTTGTCCAAATATTAAGAGTAACTGCAGTAACTATGGACTAAAAACTTGACCTTTTGATCTTTTTACATGCACCAAAATTAAGCAATATGCCAAAAGTACAGAGTGCAATTTTCAAAGGAAGCATAATTAGAAGAAATGACATCAAGGCATTCAAAATGTCTGGTAGGCAAGATCTATGACCTCTCACCCCCTGTCCAGCCAATCTAGTCAGTAGCTGTGTACATACTAACAGCAATTATCGAGCTAGCAATTAAGCGGAGTTTTACCAAATAAAATGCAAATTGATGTATATCTGAAAGGTACAATTATATTATAATTAATTGAACATGTACCTCATTAACTGTTCTCTTCAGATGTAAGCATTTCTGGAAATACACAAATTAAAGACAGAACATGCAAATGGGAGTTTTGTGAGACAAAGTGTCAAACGACTTGGGTGGAACTGTAATGAACTTAGTTCAGTTGTGAACAGTGAGGCTATATAACCCTTTCCCTGTTCTATCTTTATTACCAATTTTAATACCTACTGAATATTCATGGACAAAATAGTTACAATGAAATATGGAAGGTGGAACACTGTAGCAATTTAGAAAGTAAAGACACAGATATATCAAGTTCCATTAGCAAACAGAGAAGACCCTGATCAGACGGCTCCTATAGGAGCCGTCTGATCTGGGTCTACTCTGTTTGCAGATGCGTGAAAACACGTTTAAATGAGGGAAAGGGATAAATTCAGTAGAAAGAGACTCAATGTCCTCCAACATGCAAGATACCAATACTGTTTAGTCCTTCAAACGTTGCAAAAAATAATCTTATGGTGAATCCCATTATCTCTATGACCATGACCTCTCCAAGACCTCTATCAGAGTCCTAGATAAGGCAGTATACTGGAATGTTAAAAACCTCACTTAACCATCAAACCATACCTTGTGACCACTTGTTAGAATCATCTTGATGAGGTGATTCTAACAAGTGGTCACAACATATACTTCAGCGGAGAAATAGTGAAATAATTTGATGGAGAAATAATTTTCAGAAGACGTTCCATTGAAATGGCTCTGCTTCTGTATAAGAACATTATAAATATTAAATATATAAATATTACTTTATGATTTTTATAATGGCCTACGAACACAGGAATTTTAACCACGGTAGAATCTGTAGAATCAAGTAAGATAAGGTATAGCACTGATATCTGATTACCTAAATACAGCACTCCCTTTATCAACTACTGTGTCAAACTATTCCTGACAAATCTCATACATCTAGGTCACTTCCGTATTCTAACAAGTGGTCACAACATATACTTCAGCGGAGAAATAGTGAAATAATTTGATGGAGAAATAATTTTCAGAAGACGTTCCATTGAAATGGCTCTGCTTCTGTATAAGAACATTATAAATATTAAATATATAAATATTACTTTATGATTTTTATAATGGCCTACGAACACAGGAATTTTAACCACGGTAGAATCTGTAGAATCAGATCTATATTATCTTATAAGTAAACAGAGCAGACCCTTATCAGAAGGTTCCTAGCCTACAGGAGCCATCTGATCTTGGTGTAATGTGTTTACAAACCCTACCTTGAAACTACTCATTAGAATCAACCCTCCAAGGCGGTTCAAATGAGTAGCAGTAAGATAAGGTATAGCACTGATATCTGATTACCTAAATACAGCACTCCCTTTATCAACTACTGTGTCAAACTATTCCTGACAAATCTCATACATCTAGGTCACTTCCGTAAATACTAAGTTGTAGTAACACCACAACAATGATGATAAAATACCAAAAATGCTGCGAAATGCCGTAGAAGGAGTAGGTATTCAGGTTCAGATAAGGCGCGTGAATTTCAACATTTTAAAGAATAACTCCTGTATTTCTCCACCAAACCCTATACTGTGACCACTCTTTAGAATTGTCTCTTTGAGAAAGGGTGGTCACCATATAGTTTGGTGGAGAAATGGCGATTTTAATAGCTGGGTACGCACCCTTATCTGTAGCGCTCGGTATTACTTGAATCTTATATCAACAAGTCCAACTAAATAGATACTAGAAAACTCTCTAATAGTCGACTTGTACATCTCAACCTGACAGTGACACCTTTTGATGCCTTTGCAAACAGAGAAGACCCAGATCAGAACTGATGGGTAAAAGCTCTCTGATCAAGGTCTTCTCTGTTGGCGTATCAAATAATATATTTCTGATTCATTGTCAAAATAATCCCTTGTTTATATTACCATCATAAAAATTTAGATAATTAATATTCAGATTCATTATTTCTCACCTTTACTCCAAGAATAGTCATGTAAGAAATAATGAACCATGAATATTAATTAGTAAATTTATTTTTTTTATAAAATGACACATGGACAAGTATAGGAGCCATCTAATCTGGGTCTGCTCTGTCTGTAAAGGCATATTTATTAACCCATTCCCGCATATTGACGCCTTTTGACGCTTCTGGATAAGTCACTTTGTGAAACCATTGTGATAAATAGAGCATTTGCTCCTGTGGAGCAAATGCTCTATTTATCACAATGGTTTCAAAACTACCTAATTCTGAAAATTTCATTTTCTCTAGTTGATGCTCCTTTTCGGTAGATTTAATCAAAGAGGTTAGGTCTAAAAATAGCCTAAGTGGGAATGGGTTAAGTAAAGGGTTGATGTTTAGAATCTTGAGTAAATTCTGGCAAACATGCTTCTGATTTGGATCTTATCAGTGTGCAAATTGCAGGAAGGATTCCACTGGCTGGCAGATAAAGGTTAACTTGACACAAACCAGAGGTATCCTCGCAAACATAAATGTTCTGGTACATTTGTAAAGCACCACAACTGGCCTTCCAAACTTCCTTCCCAAAATCCGTCAAACTTCAAAAACTCAAAAGATAAGATAAAAAGCCTCTAACATAAAATTAGAGCAGTGACTTCGGTGCAGAAACTTTCTCACTCGGGCCTTAAACCTGCCGTTATCAGTGACTGCAATTTCTTCCTGTGGATCGTCTGATAGCCGAGATGTAGGGGGCCTGAGATAGTGACTACTATGGTATACTGTAACAGCATCAAACATTCCGTGATTTATTTATGCACCTATATAAAGAAATCTTGCTCGCTTTCCTGCAGGAAAAACTTCAACTTATCTAACAACAAAATTACAGACTGGTTATGTGATCTATTGGTTGTATATCAGTTCCCTTTTTCTGCATCATTTACTGACATTTGTTATCCCATTACCTGATACAGACACCTTTCCACATCTTTGCAAACAGAGTAGACTGACCCAGATCAGATAGCTCTTGTCTGACCTAGATCAGATGGCTCTTGTCCGACCTCAGAATCACCTCTTCAAAGCAATTCTAATGAGTTGCAGCAAAAGAGTGTTTCGCAGCAAAATATAATACATATTGTAATATTTTTATACAGATGTCCAGATAAGATGCATAAACACCAACATTTTCAACAATAGCTCATTTATTTCTCCACCAAACCCTATATAGTGACCACTCTTTAAAGTGGTCACGGTATTGCGTTTGGTGGAGAAATAACGATTTTAGTATTTGGGTATGCACCGTTATCTGTAGCTCTGTTTATACTTTAAATATTTTCTAAATTCGTTTTTTATCTTCAGTCCTTCTATATTACCTTTTAGTGTTGTTTATCAGCTGCCGTGTATCATTTTTGGTATTTCTAAGGGATCATTTAACCTTTAACACTCTACTGGCAAATTTGCAATAGCCTTCACAAATAGTTTGGATCCTGATGAGATGCCATGTATGTCAACTTCTAATCAAGAAACCCAGAGTTACAGATAAAGGTGCATACTCAAATCACCATTTCTCAAAAAAAACCTATATTATGACCACTCTTTAGAATAGTCTCTTTGAGGGTTTGGTGGAGAAATATAAAAAAACTGATTTTTAATTTACGCATCTTATCTGGACCTTATAAAAAACTTATTTTTGAAAATGTTTCAATTTACGCATCTTATCTTGACCTCTGTAATCTATTAAAGAGGAAGTCCCTACAATGATCGCATATTTTTAATAATATCATAAAACTTGGTATTTGTTATGCTCGATCATTATTATGAAGGTTCCCAATTTGAACTTATATCGAAAAATGCCCCTGTGATACAAATAAACCGATTTCATCAATACTGATCATTTTTGTTCTACAACACAATATTATCGGCCTTTTCCGTTAAATTCTTCCGCGTTTTGCCGATGATCACCCGATCCCTCAATTGTTTATGTAATACCTTTCTCGGAAGTGATCGGAGAATCGCGAATATGGCGAACAGTTACGAAACTAAAACCCAACCCGAATAAAACTGAAACATCGGGGAGTAAAACCGGGACCGGCGATATCAAACTCATGGATGTTTTGTCATTATAAACGGTAATTGGAAGGGTCTTTTTGCGATATACTAATTTTCAGCATATAAACAAATGAGTTTAGTATATTTTAAGTGTTTATGAAACGCGTCAAATGTAGGGACATCCCCTTTAACCCTTTCCTCCATAGTCTATTTTTAGACACCTCTTTGAATCAATCTACTGAAAAGGAGCATTAACTAGAAAAGAGAAAAAGTTTAGAATTGTGTAGTTTTGAAACCATTGTGATAAATAGAGCATGAATCAATCTACTGAAAAGGAGCATTAACTAGAAAAAAGAAAAAGTTTAGAATTGTGTAGTTTTGAAACCATTGTGATAAATAGAGCATTTGCTCCTATAGGAGCAAATGCTCTATTCATCACAATGGTTTCATAAAGTGACTTTTACAAAGGCGTAGAAAGGTGTATTTATGGAGGAAAGGGTTAAAAGCGCAGAAACAGACAACAATGTTTGCAGACTGCTTAGAGTGCTAAAGGTTACTAACTTGTGGTTTATGTTAAAACTTGCTAGAAAATTATGATTGATAGTGCAGATCCTGAACAGAGGGCTCCTCTAGGAACCTCTGATCTGGATCTACACTGTCTGCAAATAGTCCAGTGTATGCCTGTCCCACATTCAAATAACAGTTATGTACATTCTCCACATTGTATATAAAAATGTTATATAAACAGCATTCAACAATTTTTATTGTCCTTAAACATTCCACCAATGTTACACCTTTGCAAACACTTAGTAGACCCAGATCAAACAGTTCCAATCCGACCAGAGTCTGATCATTTTGCTTATAAGTTACTGACCTGATTTTTTTCCGTATGCCATGGAAATAAATTTCCAGTTTGTATATTTTTAATTAAAAAAATTGATTAACATGAGAGGATGGGGAGGTATTGTGGGAATATTGATCAATTAAAGGGTTTAACAGGATTTCTACATTCTCTATAAAAATATAACTGTATAAACAACATCTGTTGAGTTCACAACTCACCATCTGCAAGAAGTATTACCCCCTAATTTTGTTAAGTATTCCTCTCCAGTGGTTTATAAAGCTTTGCAAATCAACTTTAACACCATTTGGCACCATTTTGATAACTTTAAATTAGACTAACAGAGTTGCAAACAGTGTAGACCCTGATCATGGTTCCTTCCGGAGTTATTTGATTCTAAGTCTGCACTACTTGCCTAAGATTGTCTGCCCGAAAACTTAGGGTATAACTATTGTAACATACAAATTCTCATCCTGCTAGCAGGTGGCTTACCCTTTTTACCTGATCAATATTCAAGCACAAAATGATGAAATATCATGAATGTTTTTTAACTCTTTCGCTGCCAAATTTTGTCATCTGCAAACGTTTTCATCTGCTACACTTTTCATTTGTTTTTTATTTTTCTTCATCGTTTCAAAAACACTCACAGCAACAAACAGTTTGAAACCTGATGAGACGCCGAGTTTATAATGGCATATAAATACAGAATTGTATGGCCATGGCAGAAACAGTAGAATCAGATCTACATAGTTCCATGAGAAAACAGATGGTTCCGACAGGAGCTGTCTGATCTAGGTCTGCTCTGCTTTACAAAGATGTTAAAAACATCTCTATCAGGTCAAGGGTTCAGAAGCTGAGAATTTTGTAAAAAGCTTGTATAATGTCAATTCCCATCTGCATAAAACAGATGTACTACATTGATACTGATCTAAGAAAAATGTTGGAAATATTTAACATGGCCCACATTTATATGAATATAAAGACAGGTTTGTTATGAGAAACAAGACATGCTTTCACAATGTTTCATTTCAGCTGTTTAACATTTTAACCCTTACAGTGCAGGGACACTAGTCACTACTGTCCTTTGCAAACAGTGTAGACCCAGATGAGAGGGCTCCTAGAGCTTATGTTACACATTTCTTCAGAAAAATCACAAAATATTCACCATAAGCTTGACTTGTTTCAATTTTTGAATAGTCCATTTGAAATATCAGCACTGAGAGGGTTAAATGCTGAATATTCAAAATGAAAATTTGGTCCATCAGAACTATAATAGAGTCCATTCAGTATCATAATTTGATAGATCATTTTGAATGACAAAAAGTGCAAACCCTGATGATGATCAGAGGCTCCTCTCTAAGTCTGCTGGTTTTGGTCTACACTGTTCGCAAATGCAAGAACATTGTTTTCCCATAATCAAAGAGTTAACCCTTTCCTTCATATAAACGCGTTTTAACGCATTTGCAAACAGAGTAGACCCAGATCAGACGGCTCCTATAGGAGCCGTCTGATCAGGGTCTGCTCTGTTTGCTAATCGAATTTGAAAGATCTGGGTCTTTACTTTCTAAAATGACTACAATGTTCAACCTTCCATATATAATTATAACTATATTGTCCCTGAATGTTCAGTAAGTATTGAAATAAACATCTATTAGAAAAGGGAAAGGGTTAAATGCATTTCTTAGTACGCAGCTGGAGAATTCTAAATATTCTTTGTAACAGCCTGCGTTCAGAAGAGATGCAACAATTATCTAACCCTTTCCCTGTTCTATGTTTATTCCAAATTTCAATACCTACTGAATATTCATGGACAAAATAGTTACAGTAAAACCTCTCTATAATGGCCACTAGATTGTGTTAATTAGCTGGTATTTAAGGCAGGTGGCTGCTCAAGCAACCACCTGCCTTTAACACAAAATACTTGATGTAATTTAGTGGCCATTATAGAGAGGTTTTACTGTATAATGATATATAGAAGGCGGAACATTGAAGCCATTTTAGGAAGTAAAACAGATCTTTCAAATTCCATTAGCAAACAGAGCAGACCCTGATTAGATGGCTCCATTAGGAGCCCTCCGATCTGGGTCTACTCTGTTTGCAAGTGCTTAAAAATGCATTCATATGAAGAAAGGGGTTAGCCCGTTCCTCCATAGACTATTTTTAGACCCAACCACTTTGAATAAATCTACCGAAAAGGAGCATTAACTAAAGAAAAGGATTTTTTTTTAGAATTTTGTAGTTTGAAACCATTTGCTCCTATATAGGAGCAAATCCTCTATTTATCACAATGGTTTCATAAAGTGACTTTTACAGAGGCGTAGAAAGGCATATTTATGGAGGAAAGGGGTTAACCCTTTCCCTGTTCTGTATTTAGGCCAAATTTCAATACCTGCTGCATATTCATTAACAAAATAGTAATAAAGAAATATGGAAGGTAGAACTTTGCAGACATTGTCTGATCTGGGTCTACTCTGTCTGCAAACATGTTTATATGAGGGAAAGGGTTAAGACAGTTTACCCTTTCAACCATGAATTTTCAGAGTGGAATAGTACATCACTTTACATTGGTCGAGTCCATACAGTATGAAAGTGTAAACTTTACAAGATAATTCTGAATGACAAACAGTTCAGACCCTGATCAGAGGGCTCCTCTAGGAGCCCAGTGATTTGGATCTTAACAGAGATTGCAACTGAGAGTGCACTGGAAACAGTGGTTTCCTGCACTCAAAGGGTTAACCCTGTCGAACATTCATGTAAGAAATAATAACATCATGAATAAATAGAAATAATAACATCAAGAATATTTATTATCTGAATTTTTATAACGTCATAATTTTTATGTAGATTGTTTAGTATGATTAACTGTAGTCAAATCTATTATAATTTCCAATAGGAGCTGTCTGATCTGGGTCTTCTCTTTATGCAAAGGCGTTTACATGAATGATAAGGTTAACAAAGTCAATGGCAGCTTCCTGTTTAACCCTTTGTTTGCTGAATTTTTCGACTTGTTGAATAGTACAGTCCATTCAGTATGAAAGTGCCAAATGTTCTGAACAGAATTTGGAAAGGCAAACAGTGAAGACCCTGATTAAAGGGCTCCTGTAGACTTCTGATCAGGGGACACACCGTTTCAACATACCAGTAAACTGATGCTTTTCATGCATTCAAGGGTTTTTTAACCATGTTTTTCTATTGAATCTTTCTACATCTTTTATCTCTATCTCTTCTCAACTGTTTGCCAATAGACTATTTTCAATTTTTTTTTATCTAAAACCAGACAAGCAAGTTTGTAGAAAATGTTTGTGCAACTATCTAATGAAAGCATTTTCTAACTTTGGTCTATCTCAGCTGAAACACAAGAATCTACATCAGCAAGGCCGTGGCTTCCATTTATGCTTAAAGATAGTAACAGATAAACTTTAAGCGAAATGAACCAATTCCTTATAAATGAAAGTTGAAACATCACATTTATATCTGAATAAAACCTGAATTAGCTATGACAATTAGGTCCAACTTGAAGTTTGAATGCATTTAAATCATAGCCAATGCAACTGTCAGATTCAGATGTCTTTATATTGTGCATATATCTGTTTATTTGATAATTCCAATTTCTTACGTCTTCCCAAGGTACAAATCTAATTTTCCAGTTTGCTTATAAAGTGCAGAACTGATTTTACACTACATTTTATTTGCCAAGACGAAAATTGCCTTATTTTATATTCATAGAATTTCATACTATAATCATCCTAATTATTCAATCTTGGACAAATAGTGCAGACCCAAATCAAAACTGCTCCCGAGGAACCAGTAACAACTGATCCTGGTCTACACTATTTGCTATATTATTTTTATTTAAAGCCAAATTTGACTTTACTACTTTTTCATTTATCTGCTTTACAAACTGGTGAAGTGTCTGAATATCAAGTATCATGGTACATTTTGCAAACCTAACAGAATTTAATGGAGCTTGGCATTAACTCTCTGAATGCTGAATTTTCACGATGGAACAATCATTGTTAACCCTTTCCTTCATATAAACCCCTTTTCACCCATTTGCAAACAGAGAAGACCCAGATCAGGTGACTCCCATAGGAGCCGTCTGATCTGGGTCTGCTCGGTTTGCTAATGGAATATGACAGACCTGTTTCTTTACTTTCTAAAATGGCTACAATGTTCCACCTTCTATATTTCATTTCAACTTTTTTGTTCATGAACATTCAGTAGATATTGAAATTTGGAATAAACATAGAACAGGGGAAGGATGAAACAACAGTCCATTCATTAGTTCCTTTTATTTTGTGAGAGAACAGTGAGATACTCTAGGAACCCTCTGATCTGGGTCTACACCGTTTGCAAATGACAGCTACCTCATTCCCCGGCATTCAAATGGTTGACTTAGTTCTCTTCTACAGTAATTTTCAATCCTCTGCAATTCCACACAATTTCCAATTTTAGAACTGGGGGGGATTATTAATCAATTGACAATCTCTGTGACAAAGGATGGGAAGGATATTTTATATGAAAATCAATGATCAGCTAGCAGCTTCATCATCTCAGGTCTCTCTCTAACTTGCCTCCAAACTTTACCTCTGATCACCATACAGCTCTTAGCGTTCTTAACCCTTGACCTCATAGAAATGCTTTTTCAGAACTTTGCAAACAGAGCAGACCCTGGTTAGATGGCTTCTGTAGTGGTTGTCTGACCAGGGTCTGCTGCTATTTGCTTGGGGAATTGTACAAATCTGATCTTACAGTTTCTGACATGGCTATAACATCCTGATTTAAAATACTATTATAAAAATTCAGCTAATAAATATTCATGATGTCATAATTTCTTACATAAATAGTAAAGGCATAATCCTGAGTCTTTGCTCAATATTCTCTTAGATAATCTGTTGGACGTGATCCCTTTTGTATCAGCAAATTGAGCACTGTACATAACAACCTGTTAGGATTAATTTACTGCCTTTCTTCCTCAGTCATCCATCTCATAATACTGAACATAAAAAATTCACAACAGAGCCCACGGCTGTTTTCAGTAAACTGCATCCAAATAGACCCTCTGGATGACAGAAACCAATTAACAAGCATTCGTAATCGATGTTGAACAAGATCAAAAGACTCCTGGGGCAGACCATTGATCAGGGTCTGCAATATTTACTATAGCAAAAAATCCTACCCTAGAAAGCTAAACCTTTCAGAGTACATAGACTAGACCATGATGAATACCAGGCAAGTTTATTGTGAAATTTTAGCGACATAAGTGTCAAATGACATCCAGCCCCAATAATCTCAAAAATCTACTGGCAAAAGTTTATATTCACTTAGGCGTACATATTTAAGTACATCGAAATCCCATTTTACATTTAAATTTATGTAATTCTAACAGTTTATCTTTTAGTGGGATCTGTCTACCCCTACTTTATGATGAAACTTGCATGCCTGATAACGCACAGTAAAACCCCACTAAAGCAACCACTATATCCATAAACATGTTTCTTAAAAGCAGGTGGTTGCTTAATGCAGGATAAAAGTGATACAGAAAGCTTTTACAGGAGCTTTCTGTATCACGTTTGTCCTGCATTAAGCTACCATCTGCCTTTCAGATCTAGAGTTACACCTCTTGTTGTTGGGATGTTTAGAGGGGGGTTACTGTACACATTGAAATCATTTTGTGCCGCTACACTGTGTGTGAACTTACAAATGACAGCTGTGTTTTCAGCAAAGGTCAGAAGCTAACTTTTATTGTTATACAGAATGACAGCCTGTTAGTGTGGATTCAGATCAGGTTCTGATATAATGTATTGACAAGGTTTGCAACTTTAAGGATGTCTCCCAATTATTTATTATATCTGATAGTAAATACCAGTACTACATTAACTGCCTTTCGGTAACTATTCTTCTTGGCTTGAAATTTCTGCATAAAGCTTAGAACAGCAGCATTTTTTAGCTTGCTTTTTGCCCTCAAGAAAAAAAGTTGAAATATTGTCACAGCCTTTGCGTCATCGCATCGCTGCCATTGTTGTACTCATCTTTGTTTGCAAAAACTTTGACATTTTGCCATAGTTTCAACATCAGTACAACTATCCACGCTACTCTATCATGCATATTTCAAGAGCTATGACCCACTATAACAGAAGAGCTATGTCACCTGCTTGTGGAGCTTTTTTTTCAAAACTTACTTCAAGCCTTGTAATTGTCTAAAAATGTCATAGCAATCTAAGCATTCTCCTTCATATGGTTAACCCTTTCTCTTATGAATATTTATACAATACCGCATGTCTTTATGAATATTCATGAACTGAAATTGTATAATAGCCAATGAACATAATTCAGAAACTCTAGAATCCGATCTTTATAATTCCACAAGGAAACAGGGAGACCCTGATCAGATGGCTCCAACAGAAGCTGTCTTATCTGAGTCTACTCTGTTTGCAAAGGCCTGAAAAAGCACTTGTATGAGGAAAAGGGTTAAAACATAAACATCTTCAGTAGTTCTATCACTTATCTGTTACAAATGGGCCATAATTAGGGCCAGGAACCTGTCGTTCTAAAGATCGTACAACTGAAATTATCATACTTTCGAATATACAACGATCGCAACATCGTTACTGTTATGCAAAGTTACTAGCTGGACACTAGAATACGCAACAACCTTGGCTCTATGAGTAGTAACGATTGTCGTAAATAAGAAAATAATTTTGTCATAAATAAGAAAATAATTTTGGTTATACAATCTAGATGGACCCAAGAACAATAACTCTTATCATGATTATTGACAGATTTAGGACCCCCTGAAATAGTGGACATGAGTAGTGGCATCTGCTTGTGGGGTGGTTGTTTTATCTTTATTGCAGAGAAGGACAGAGTGATACATATGATATTCTATACTTCTCAAGACAACTATTATGTTACAGTAACTTGAAGTATTAACAGCTCAAAACTGCGATATTAACACCATAACGCAAATCATTACAAAATTTATGAAGTCTCTCCATTAGAGTTTGTTAAGATTTTTATCTGATATCAGTTGCCATATAAACACATCAAGGTCTAAAATTTCCTATTGTTACACTGAATAATGGGAAAAATTTAATCGTATAAAATTTAGCTAACACTTGGTTGAGTTATTTTCACACAAGGCATATCTGCTCCGAAATCAAGCTCCTTTGCCACGTCTCCAATCAGAGCACCAAGAATAAAAGTGTCAGCCCAAAAGAAATAACTATGAATACAGGATCATATTGCCATGGTGCTCAGTGGCAATGATCTGACAGATATCTGTGAAATGAACATGTGGATCAGGGTATATGGTAGGTTAACCCTTTCCCTGTGCTATGTTTATTTCAAATTTCAGTACCTACTCAATATCCATCGACAAAATGGTTATAATGAATATGGAAGGTGGAACATTGTTGCCATTTTAGAAACTAAGGAAACAGATCTATCAAATTTCATTAGCAAACAGAGCAGACACTGATCAGACGGCTCCTATAGGAGCCATCTGATCTTGGTCTACTCTGTTTGCAGATGCAGAACTCTTTACTTCATGTAAACAAGTTTTCACGCATTTACAAACAGAGTTAACAGGTTCTGCTCTGTTTGCCTTTGAGATGATATAGATTTGATTCTTAAATTTTTGGCAGAGCAAAATCATTTCCTTGAAAAGTTGACACTATAAATATTCAGCTACTAAATATTCATGATGTCATTATTTCTTACATGAAAATTGAACAGGTAAAGGTTTAAATATATACCTCATGATCATCCATGTAAAAAACTACATTTTTTAATATTTATTAGTTGAATATTTATAACGGTATATAAATCAGGAATTTTTGCCCATGGCTGAAATTGTAGAATAGCAGATCTATATCATTCCATAGGCAAACAGAGCTGACCCTGATCAGGCAGTTCCTACCGGGACTGTCTGACCTGAGTCTACACTGTTTGCAAAGACATCAATAGGCATCTCTATCAAGTAAAGGTTCCCAGCTCATTCAACAAATTAACCCTTTACTCCATTAATATTTATTTTAAGAAATATTGACATCATAAAGATCTAATCATTGTTATAATAGTAGGTATACCCTGAAAATTTTGGCCATTGCAGAAACTATAGAAACATATTCATATCATATCATATGCAAACAGAGCAGACTCTGATCAGACAGCTCCTAGAGGAGCTGCCTGATCTGTGTCTACTGTTTGCAAAGGCATTGACCCTTTCCCTGTTCTATATTTAGCTCTAATTTCAATACCTACTGAATATTCATTAACAAAATAATTATAAAGAAATATTGAAGGTGAAACATTGTAGACATTTTAGAAAGCAAGGAAACTGATCTATCAAATTCTATTAGCAAACAGAGCAGACCCTGATCAGACGGCTCCTCTGGGAGCCGTCTGATCTGGGTCTACTCTGTTTGCAAATGCATGAAAACACGTTTATATGAGGAAAAGGGTTAAAAGGTGCATTTATAAAGGGTTAATAAAACTGGATATGAAAGTGGCAAAGCTCAACACTCCCTACTCAAATTACTGGCAGGCTTTTTTTTCTTACTTTTACTGCACATCATACAGTTCAGTATTTTTTGGGCTATAATTTATTACTTGAGTCATTCACATATTTTTTGGGCTGATTAATTACCCGAGAGCAAAGTTCTTAAGCCCACTTAGCTGTAACATCATGGCGTGTAGAAATATATTATGTTTGAATAACATTACCTCCTCTATTTGTAAAAGGAATTTGAAGTTTGCAGATCTTACAAAACTACCAAAAAATATTTGTGTGATGATAAAAGTTCCTCAGTAACAAGTTTTGATCCAAAGCATTTGAAACAAGATGTGTTTGTGAAACACTATGCCCCCTGGATATGATATTTGACCCTAAAGGATGACCTTGATCTTGACATGTCACCCCTCAAACTGTGCAGCTTCATGGGGCGCACATGCATACCACATATCAAGTCTGTATCTCTACTGGTTCAAAAGTTATGGCCAATGTTAAAGTTTGTGACCTTTGACCATGAAGGATATGACCTTGACATTGTACCCCTCAAACTGTGCAGCAAAATGAGAAACACATGTATACCAACTATCAAGTCTGTATCTCTACTAGTTCAAAAGTTATGGCCAATGTTAAAGTCGGTGACCTTTGACCCTGAAAGATGACCTTGACCTTGAAATGTCACCCCCTAAAATGTGCAGCTTCATGAGATACACATGCATACCAAATATTAAGACTTTATCTCTATTGGTTCAAAAGTTAGGGCCAATTTGAAGTTGGTGACCTTTGACCCTGAAGAATGACCTTGACATTTCACCCCTCACACTGTGCAGCTTCATGAGATACACAATCATGCCATATGTCAAGTCTCTATCTGTAGTGGTTCAAAAGTTATGACCAATGTTAAAGTCGGTGATTTGACCCATGTGTTTGACCTCTGACCTTTAAAGATGACCTTGACATGTCACCCCTCAAAATGTGCGGCTTAATGAGATACATATGCGTGCCAAATATCAAGTCACTAGCTGTACTGGCTCAAAAGTTATGACCAATGTTAAAGTTACAGACAAAGAAACAGACAATTTGACCTTTGACCCTGACGTATGACCTTGACCTTGACATTTCACCCCTCAAAATGTGCAGGTTCATGAGATACACATACATGCCAAATATCAAGTCTCTATCTCTACTGGTCATAAAGTTATGGCCAATGTTAAAGTCGGTGATTTGACCAATATATTTGACCTCTGACCTTGAAGGATGACCTTGACCTTGACATGTCACCCCTCAAAATGCGCGGCTTCATGAGATACATATGCATGCCAAATATCTAGTCTCTATCTGTACTGACTCAAAAGTTATAACCAATGTTATAGTTGCGTTAAAGTTACAGACAAAAAACAGACAATTTGACCTTTGACCCTAAAGATGACCTTGACCTTGACATGTCACCCCTCAAAATGTGCAGCTTCATGAGATACACAAACATGCCAAATATCAAGTCTCTACCTCTACTGGTCCAAAAGTTATGGCCAATGTTAAAGTCGGTAATTTGACCCATATATTTGACCTCTGACCTTGAAGGATGACCTTGACCTTGACATGTCACCCCTCAAAATGTGCGGCTTCATGAGATACATATGCATACCAAATATCAAGTCTCTATCTGTACTGGATCAAAAGTTATGACCAATGTTAAAGTTGCTGACAAACAAACAGACAAACAGACAAACAGACAAACAGACAGACAGACAGACAGGGCAAAAACAATATGCCCCCCAGATCTTATCTGGGGGGCATAAAAATCACCTTCAGACTACAGCAACATGCAAGCTATAAAGCCTGTATATGTGAACAGAATAAAAGGTTTGATCTATCCATAACAGGTTATTTTCCCCTAGACAAACACAATATACCTCAGTAAAAAAGGATTTTTAACGCTTTCGCTGCTGGTAGCATATCTGCTCGTCTAAATGCAAACAGTTTGGAATCGGATACGATGCAAGTATCTTGGTATCTCATCAGGATCCAAACTCTTTGATACCCCGATTATTGTGTTTTGAAAAACAATGGCAAAAAGCGAATTTTATAATTTGCAACGGATGAGAAGTTTTGTAGACAACAATATTTAGCATCCAAAGAGTTAATGGATTTTAGCACCCAAAAGTCTGTAGCATAGATGCTTTTTCAGACATTCACAATGACAAGGGGCGAACAATTATTGTATCAATGACACTCAGTACATATTGGGGACACGATGCAAAACTGTTCTAACTAAAACTTTTTGCTGTTAATAAGCAATTACAAAATAATTGTCTACCTCAAATTTTCAGAAATAATTTATATTTTAATTTCCATTGAAAAATGCAATCAGAGGGCCAAACACTTTGGATCCATATGAGATGCCAAGTTATCCCTTTCCCTGTTCTATGTTTATTACAAATTTCAATACCTACTGAATATTCATGGACAAAATAGTTATAATTACATTATGGAACGTGGAAAATTGTAGCCATTTTAGAAAGTAAAGAAAAAGATCTTTCCGATTCCATGAGCAAACAGAGCAGGCCCTGATCAGACGGCTCCTATAGGAGCAGTATGATCTGGGTCTACTCAGTTTGCAAATGCGTGAAAACATGTTTATATGAGGGAAAGGGTTATTTGGTATCTATCTCATCTGGATCCAAATGGTTTGCAAAGGTCGTCCCCGTTTGGTCCCGTATACTGTAGTTACAACTGTTTTGCACTCAGTGCATATGTGAAACTGCAAGTAATTGAAAAAGCTGTTTAAAAAGTATTTCAATATCGTCTAAACAAGCAAACACTATTGTATGTGACCACTCTTTAGAATCTTCTCTTCAAAAACGAATCTAAAGAGTGGTCACAGAACAGGGTTTGGTGGAGATATATGAACAAGCAAATATAAAATTCTGATGACAGCACGTCAAAATGTCACCAAAATAAAAATTTTGCTTTAGAACTGTCACTTGCATTCTGAGAAAACTGTATTCTGCTCAAAGTCATCTAGAGTAATTACCCATAATATTCAATTTACTGAATATTCATGAAGTCATGGGTGAGAGAGTGAGTGAATGAGTGAGCGAGCAAGTTGGGTTTTACAGCACCACAACATTATAAAATGATGCCAGACAGAGAAAAGTTGCCAGAATCACATCCTATTTACTTCAGATACATTAATAAAACATGGGCTATGGATCCAGAAACTTAACAACTGCTGGAGATGAAGTCATGAATTCTTGTGTAAAATTTAAAATATTCATGTGGTACATAATTATAATAGCTGATTGGCAAACAATATACAGCTCTGTGATCTGTATCGTTTATCCATTCTAATCCTTTTCTTCTTACTTTGAACCGTAATAACATCTTTGCAAACAGAGTAGACCAACACCCAATAGATCCTGTGGGATCTGTCTGATCAGGGTCCACTCTTTAACCCTTTCCCTCATATAAACGTGTTTTCACGCATTTGCAAACAGAGTAGACTACAAAATTCTAAAATTTTCATTTTCTCTAGTTTATGCTCCTTTTCGGTAGATTCATTTAAAGAGGTTGGATCTAAAAATAGCCCATTTAGGAATGGGTTAAATTCAAGGTTTCATCTGAATGTTGTGCTTACCTGCATGCCCCTAGAAAAAAAAAAAAAAAAAAGTTGATAAAACATGGGGCATGTAGGTCATAAGATCTGTTTGTATTTCTGACCACATCACAGAGACCACTGACCGGTGATCTTGACCAGTACAGTTAACCTCTGCCCCTTAATTCTGACCATATAAATAAAGACATCTGCAAAATGACATACTCTGCTTAATTTTCCCAGGTAAGCATTAACCATTCATTTGATAAATATTCATACAGCACTGCATAGAATAGTAATTAATTTATTTGTATTAACCCTTTCCTCCATAAATACGCCTTTCTATGCCTCTGTAAAAGTCACCTGTTAAAACCATTGTGATAAATAAAGCATTTGCTCCTATAGGAGCAAAATGCTCTATTTATCACAACGGTTTCAAACTACATACATGTATTTCTAAAATTTTCTGCTCCTTTTTGTAGATTTATTCAAAGTGGTTGTGTCTAAAAATAGCCGATGAGGGAATGGGTTAAATCTATTAAAGAAAATTTGTTGCTATTTCATACAGAAAACCAGATCTGTAAATTATAGGAAACAGATCAAATCATGATCAACAACTCTTACAAGATCTAGGCCCAATCTGTTTGCAAAGGTTTAAAAATATGGAGCTTTACTGCAGGTATCTCCAGCTATAGAAACCATCAGTGGTCAGTCGTTTTACTAATCACAGTGGCTGTATTTGTGCTGGTCACTTCAGCAGAGCTGACTGCCTGTCACACATGTGTAATGAGGTCACTTCAAACTGTCATTTCATTAATCTAAATGTACATATACATTAACATACAACAGTTAATGACACCTATATTAACATACATGTCAATAGGTGACTCTTTCCACACAATAGCTATGCACTTTAACCTTTCTAAAGCCACCAAACGACTTTTAAGACACAGAATGAGGCCTCTTTTTGGTGCCATTTAACCCATTCCCCTCATAGGCTATTTTTAGACCCAATCTCTTAGAATAAATCTAACAAAAAGGAGCATTTACTAGAGAAAAGGAAAGTTTTAGAATTGTGTAGTTTTGAAACCATTGTGATTATAGAGCATTTGCTCCAGAGGAGCAAATGCTCCATTTATCACAAAAATGGTTTCAAAAAGTGACTTTTACAGAGGCGTAGAAAGGCGTATTTATGGAGGAAAGGGTTAACCCTTTCTCCCATATAAACCCATTTCCACTCCTTTGCAAACAGAGAAAACCCAGATCAGACGGCTCCTACAGCAGCCTTCTTATCTGGGTCTACTCTGTTTGCAAAGGCATGAAAAAGCATTTTATACTTGGGAAAGAGTTAATATCTAACATTTTTTATCTTGGTTCTCTATTTGTACTGTGATATAATATTACAAAATTAAATCCATCACAGATGAATTGATAGCAGAGGCTCCGCTTACAAGTGATAAAATAACTTAAATCTGTAAATAATTAGGCATGAACTTGAAATCCAACAAATGGTTTCAGACATCAAACATTATATGTCTAAATTCTTTCATTGGAAAGATGGTGAATCTGTGATTACCTATTCATATAGTTTGGATGCACACGAAGCGCCAAATAACTTAGTCATGTGACATCAGGATCAAAACTGTTGGGAGTCTGTGATAATGTTTTTTGAAAGAAAAGGGAGAGACAATTAAACAATGAAAAATGTAAGAGTTGATCAAGTTAAATAATCAAGTTAAAATCTCTTAATAGTCAGGGTCTAGACTGTATGATGTAATTTGTAAGTCTGATACCAATTATAGCCTTAACCCTTCTAATGCTGAACATATTCCAGGTAGAATGGCTTAACCCTTTCCTTCATATAAACTCCTTTTCAATCCTTTGCAAACAGAGTAAACCCAGATCAGACAGTTCCTGTAGGAGTGTTTTATCAGGGTTTGCTTATCATTATGAAACTATACAGTTTCTACTGATTCCAAAATATCCCGTGTACATTATGCCCAGAGCTACAGCTAACGGTACATAATTATTCAAATACTAAAATCGTCATTTCTTCAAAAAGATTCTACAGATCTATAGTGGTCACAACATAGGGTTTTGTGTAGAAATAAAGGAGTTATTCTTGAAAATGTATCTGGACCTCATGTGCCGTTGTTAAACTTCAGCTAATCTTCATCTTTACTAATCTGGATCCAAGCTGTACGCCAAGGTCATCACAAATTGGACCCTTGCATACCTACCATCTAGAATGTAATCAGTGTTTTGATCATACGTCTTACCGAAGTCGGTGTAATATTAATGGTCACTGTTTGTATATAAAATCATGGTTTAACTCTGTTCCTAATCTCACCTTTGTAAGTAGGTAGATTGATAATATCAAAATTAAGTCATTAAAAATGAACAGCTTGGGATTAGGAGCTTTCCATAATCTTGGTGATTTCTATCATGTGACGTTAATGTTTTCAAAATGAGGGATTAATCTTGTCAAATAAACACAGATTTAAAAGCCCCGAATAAAGAAACTCTGAGCATTGGTTTGTAGCCGGGTCAAAATGTCATTCCTGAATAGAGGTGGACCGCTGAGCTAGTATTATGTGAAAGTAATGACCAACAAAATTGTTTACAGTCTATTCAGTGTAAATATCATGATTAAGGTCTAAATGGCAATTACATGGAGCTCCCTTGTACCAAAGAAAATTATTTAACCCTTTACTTCATGATTATTCACATCAGAAATAATGTTATCATCAATATGTAAACTGATTGTTTTAATGGCACTAACATTAAAGGTTTTATTATCATAACAGAAACTGTATAATCAAATCTATATCATCTCATAAGCAAACAGAGCAGACCCTGATCAGATCACTCCTACAGATCTACTCTGATTGTAAAGACTTTAAAAGGCATATCATCTCTATCAGATAAAAGGTTACGACATTTCATAGTTTCGTCTGGCTACAGTCACTTCGCTTAGCTTAACTATGACTCTGGTCATAAAGTGTCTATATAAAGTTCTTAGTATAGCATACACCAATTTCTCTTTTCCCACTTTCAAGCATTCCTTCTCTTTCTCTCTATTCTCTCCATCTTATTCTACCACCACAAACACCATTATGGTTGTGTCTAATAATTGAAGGTGACTACAGAACTCTGAAATAAAATCAACTTAACCCTTTACATCATTCATATGAGAAATAATACAAAATTTAATATTCATGTGACAAATAATAACATGAATATTTATCAGCTGAATTTTTATGATGGTATATAAACACAGAATGGTTATGTCAAGGCAGAAATTGTAGAATCAAATCTATACAATGCCTAAGCAAAGAGAGTAGATCTTGACCCAGATGAATCAAACCATCTGATCTGAATCTACTCTATTCTTTTTGCAAAGGCATGAAAAGGCATCTAGCAGGTAAAGGGTTAAAACATTTTTTATTTTCTGTCTAACCCTATCTAATTGGTACTTGTTAGTACTTTTCTAATGTAATTTAGTTTATTCTTTTATTCTATAAATATGATAAATCCCATGCTATACCATTGCACAGAGTAGACCCAGATCAGACGGCTCCTGAAGGAGCCTTCTGATTAGGGTCTGCTCTGTTTGCTTATATATATAAAATAATATTGATATGACCCTGCAGTTTCTGCCATATCCAACATTTCATGCATTCATATGCCATTATAAAAATCAATCTAATTAATAGTCATGACACAGTTATTTCCTACATCAGTATGTTCTGCACCTCTTGAAATTCTTGAAACAAAACGATGGAACAATGCTAGGAAAACAAGACAGAGGAATATAGACAAAAGCTTGTAGGTATTTTTGTTGTTCAAATTAAAATGACTTGGTACAGTTTACAACTGACAATTGTCCCAGATAAACCCTTATCCCTCAGTAAAAAAAAAAATCGGCTCAAATTTAGATCTCGTACAATTTTGACTACTTCTGATTCTATGAAGCTATTGACCAATTGTCAAAAAGCTTGGATCCTGAGAAGACACCGAGTTGAAAGGCATTTCATCTGGATCCAAGCTGTTTGCAAATGTAAATCAGGTTGGGAAATAGCAGAGAAATGGTTAATGGCAACATTAGTACTGTGACTGCTGGGACTTGCAGATTAAAAATTCCCAGTAACTCTCCACACTTTCCATGTTGAAAACAAATGTACTGGCATTTGTAAACAGCGTAGACCCAGATCAGAAGGATCATAGAGGATCTCTATGATCAGGGTCTGCATTGTTTGTCATTCAATATCATTTAGCAAATCTAAGCATTAAATACTAATTGGCCTCTACAATCACAATGATGTAAACAATGACAGTTACATATACTCAAAACTACTACTCAAATACTAAAATCGTCATTTCTCCACCAAACCTTATGTTGTGACCACTCTTTAGAATCGTCTCTTCGAGACAATTCTAAAGAGTGGTCACAACATAGGGCTTGGTGGAGAAATAAAGAAGTTATTCTTGAAAATGTTTTAATTTAGGCATCTTATCTGGACCTCTGAAATGATGGACCATTTCACTTTGAAATTTCAGCATTCAAATGGTTATAACCTTTAGCATGGTATGGGTGAATCCATAATTAGCTTTCAAAACAGTTTGGATCTACATGAAATGCTGATTAACCTAGTAATAGTAGTATCTCACTGAAGTCCAGTCTGTTAGACACATTGACTCTGCTTTCGAAAAAAAACAGGATAAAACACACAGAGGTCCAGATAAGATACATAAATTTCAACATTTTCAAGAATAAATCCTTTAGGTATTTCTCCAAATGCTACGTTGTGACCACTCTTTAGAATCGTCTCATCAAGATGATTCTAAAGCGAGGTCACAACATAGGGTTTGGTGGAGAAATTGTGATTTTAGTACGCATTTTTATCTGTAGCTCTACAAACTGTTTGAAAAGGCCAGATTCACCACTGGCAGCCAAAGCGTTGATGGCAACAATTACTGCGATAAAACTGTTGGTTATCTTCACATGATAATGGCAAAATTTCAGGATAAATGAAAGAATTATTTTCCTTTGTTTTCTTGAAGTATTATGAAAATATCTTGGTGTCTTTTGTTGACAAAGCAATCTCACAGATGTGATAACTATTGCAATACAAGGACCTCTACCCTGATTACTCTAAGTATTTAGATATAGGCAAACAATGTAGACCCAGATCAAAGAGCTTCTGAAGGATCCATTTGATCAGGGTCTACACTATTTGCTAATATATTAGTCTAATTTAAAGTTATCAAAATGGTGCTATATTAATTTGTTTATAAGCTTTTAGAAATCAGTGGCGAGTCGACATTTGGGTGTACAAATACATTAGGGTAAGTAGGGTATAAAACCATTTACCTGTTGAATATTCATGTAAGAAATAATGACACCATGAATATCTATTAGCTGAATTTTTATAATGTTAATTTTCAAGGGCATTTTTTGCTTTAATGAAAACTGTAAATCATATCTATAATCTTGTCATCAGCAAACAGAGCAGACCTGATCAGACGGCTCCTACAAAGGGTCTGCTCTGTTTGAAATATTAAAGATATTTTCCTGTACTGTTTGTCATGGCAATATATTTCCTTACTTTATAATTTTGAAACAAGAATTAACTTAATTAATATTCTTTGTGGGAGGAGTATGGCATGAATATTCATCTGTTAAAGGGCTAAAATAACATGAATATATTTGACATGAATTTGTCTCATTTCAGTATCCATTTTGTTATGAAAATTTTGAGGAAAATATGTTTATATAGTATGCCTGGAGTCATGTAACGTCATTTATACAAAATAGAAACCTAAAAAACCAACAACTTAACCCCTGCCTCCATGAATATTCATGTTAGGTGTGATGACATTATGAATACTAATTAGATTAACCCTTTCCTCCATAGGCTATTTTTAGATCCAACCTCTTTGAATAAATCTACCAAAAAGGAGCATTAACTAGAGAAAAGGATTTTTTTTAAGAAATTTGTTGTTTATAAACCATTGTCACAATGATTTCAAGAAGTGACTACAGAGGCGTAGAAAGGCGTATTTATGGAGGAAAGGGGTTAATTTTTAAAAAGGCATAATAACATGCATTGTTGCCAGTGCAGAAACTGCACAATCAGATTTATATTATATCATAAGCAAACAGACAAGACCCTGATCAGACAGTTCCTACTGGAACCATCTGATCTGGGTCTACTATGTTTGCAAAGGTGTAGAAATGTGTATTTATGGAGTAAAGGGTTAAAATGTATATTTATGTAAGAAATAATGGCATCATGAATTAACTTGTATATATAAGATTGTATTATTTCATAATCAAACACAGCAGACCCTGATAAGATGACTCCTACATAAGCTATCTGGATCTATTCGGTTTTCAAAGGGGTAAAAAGGGGAGATCATCAAACATAGGGATAATCTCCCCTTTTTGACTGTATTTATTAAGCGATCTCCCAAAGGAGCAATCTGATCTGGGTCTACTCTGTTCGAAAAGGCGTCAAAAGGTGTCACTGTCAGGTAAAGTGTATAACACCAGCCTACAGAAAGATGAATAAAAAATTGCTTACAACCAAATGCAATAAGTGAACTTACCGGTTAACAAAAAGCACTATATTCCAGGATAAGTAAAATCCCCAAAGCACTGAGAAGTTTGCTAAAGCAATTCAGATACAGCTACTTATCCGATATATATCCACAAAGGAGCCTGTTGCTATCACAACAGAAGTCAGTCCACAGTTCAAAAATAATCCAGCAAAAAAAAATGCAGTCATGCAGTACAAGAAAAACCTGAATGAGTTTCCCGTAGAATATCCACAATGCAACAGTCTTCACAAAACAATGACGAACAATTAAATCTAAATCACTGTATAAGGTCTGTACACAACTACAATTGAAGTAACGAGCCGTCAATAGGGCCAGGTAGGTAATTAACAATGTATAGTATTCCGTCACCTCAACAATTTGACAAAGCACTATCCCAATACATATCTATTACGAAAAGTTATGTGTATGGGTATTGGAACTGTCCGTCATGAAATCCACACTACTGTGACAATCAGCTTGTCATATACCCAATATTTCCTCTCAAGTAACAAATGATTACAAAATCCTGCACAATGTGGTTGAATTACATAAAGTACGATAGACTGTCACTATACATTTCTCAATCTAACAGTTTCACTATTAAACCATATAGGTAGTCCATAGTACAGAGATAACAACAGTCACTAGGTCTACCTTACGCTTGGCGGAGTTAACTGTAGGCTATTGAAGAGGTTTTACACCATAGCACACTCCAATATCCAATACAGCAATCTCATTGGCCTGGGTAAAGAGAAAGTAGGATGCTGATTGGTCCAACACTGATACAGTGTGAAGTTATCTTTCTGAGCGACAGAGAATTTACATAGCAGTTTATAATCGATTTAAAAAATTTATACCTAGGATTATATTCAGTAATTCTATGAGTGTTATGCAGCAACATTTAAATCACCCCCGCTAAGCTTACAGACAAGGATGCTAAATTCAAATGCAGAAGAATTTTTCATCACTTAATAAGATATGCTAGTGAAACAAGTGCTGAAACACATTAAATTTGACTTTTGACCTTCATACATTACCTTGATCCTGAAAGAACAAAACTACAAAGTTGCAGATTATGAGATATTTACAGTCATGCAAAATATGAAGTCTCTATCTGCAATAGTTCAAAAGTTATACCCAAGTTGAAGTTCGAACAGACAGACAGACAGACAGGCTAATAACAAAATGTATCCAGATGACCTTGGTTGCATAAATTTTTTATTCAGTATGAAGTGTTAAAATTTGCTGGATAGACTTTGAAATGACAGTACTATCCTTATCCCTTAACCCTTTACTCCATGAATATTCATGCAAGAAATAATAACATCATGAATATTAATAAGATTAATTTCTATAATGGCACATGAAAATAGGAAATTTTGGCCATGGCAGACTGTAGAATCGTATTTGTATTAGTTCATAAGCAAACAGAGCAGACCATGATCAGACGGCTCATATAGGAGATATGATCTGGGTTTACTGTTTGGAAAGGCACTTCCTGCATGACTTTCACCCTGCAATAAGCAGCCACCTGTAAAATCTTTACTAGATTTCCAGTTAACTCTTTCCCTCATATAAACGTGTTTTCACGCATTTGCAAACAGAGTAGACCCAGATCAGCCGGCTCCTAGAGGAGCCGTCTGATCAGGGTCTGCTCTGTTTGGTAATAGAATTTGATAGTTCTGTTTCTTTGCTTTCTAAAATGTTTACAATGTTGCACCTTCCACATATTTTTATAACTCTTTTGTCCATGAATATTCAGTAGGTATTGAAATTTGTAATAAACATAGATCAGGGAAAGGGTTAAGAGGGGTTTTACTGTAAAGATAATCGGTTTATGTTGGGGTGTCTCCATTGCACAGCCTGGGTGAGGTCTACAATATTTCAGATATAACTCTTTGCATGCTAACATAGAATAAGTGATTATGTCATTACTTATGCTAACATTGGTCCCAGATGAGACACTGGGTAACTCAGGGTCTCCTTAGGATTCAAACTATCTCACGTACACCATGACTTGATTTTTTAAGAGAAATTTAAATAAGAAAGATAAAAACCTTTATACTGTAAAAGCCCTCTTAACTGGAATTCTAGCAGAGAAGAAAAATTAGATATGTTTAGGCAGGTGCCTGCTTTTAAATGCAGGGTGAGTCATGCAGAAAGCTCATACAGGAGCTTTCTGCAAGACTTTCACCCTGCATTAAGCGACCAATATATATACTAAATGTAATGTCTCTTTTAGAAGGGTTTACTGTAATTGCTTCTGATGACAATTTCTTACAGGTGACATTGTGCAAAGAGACAAACAATAAGTATATTGTGCAAAGAGACAAACAATAAAATATATCCATAGCAGATCATCAAAGTCTTACTGTAAAGCAAGACATTTTGAATTACTTACATCAGCTGCTGCCTAAGTAATCCTTTACCAGATAGAAACAGTCATATTTACCATTTCCTTGTTCAATATTCATGTAAGAAATAATGACATCATGAATATTTATTAGCTGAAATTTTATAATGTATACCTTTCAAGGAAATTTTTAGCTTTGACGACAACTATAGGATTAGAACTATATCATGTCAAAAGCAAACAGAGCAGACCCTGTAGGAGCCATCCGATCTGGGTCTTCTCTGCTAGCAAATGCATGAAATTGTGCTTAAGAAGGAAAATGTGAACAGATTTGCAAACACAGTAGACAAAGATAGATCAGACAGCTCCTGCATGAGCCTGCTCTGCTTATGGAATAATACAGATCTGGCTTGGAGCCTATCAAGCCTTAAGTCATGCTCAAGCGCAAGATTTGTCAGATTTTGTCATACCCCAATATCTGACCAGTCTAATGGTTAAGTATTATTTCTGACTACATATGCACCAATTTTGTAAAATTTAGTACAAATATGACTGGGAAAATACTTGAGCATGAAATCATTTTCAGACAAAAAACATTTTATAGGTACCAGGCCTAATTCTACAGGTTTCAGAATAAAAATTCTACTAAATATGTTAATATTCAAAAGGTCAACATTTTTCACATGAGCTTTAATTATGCAGTAAATGGTGAAATTATTTACCTATTTTATGCCACTAGGGGATATAGGTAACATGTAGACTAAAATCAGGGTCTTCACAGAGCTACAGATAACGGTGCGTACACAAATACCCAATTCTCCTCCAAACCCTACGTTGTGACCACTCTTTAGAAGCGTCTCTTCAAGACGATTCTAAAGAGTTGTCACAACACAGGGTTTGCTGGAGAAATAAAGAAGTTATATTGAAAATATTTTAATTTATGCATCTGGAGCTGTCCTCACCATTTGCATAGTTCATGCTATTTAAAGTTGATCACAAGCTCAGATTTCTTGCAGTAATATCCCTCTGAATATAAATTTGAGTTGCACGCTAGCGGCGAAACTGCAATTACCTATGCAAACAGTTTGGATCCAGATGAGACGCGGCATAATGCGGCGTCTCATCAGGATCCAAACTGTTTGTCATCTTGACAATATTTTTGCAAAAAAAATGAGTGAAAGTTTATTTTAAAAATTGAAGCAGATGACAATTAGTGTGCAAAGAGTTAATTCAACTACATCTTGGGTAAGTTCATATAAGAAATAATGACATTATAAATATAACATAGCTGAATTTCTATAATGATATAATTATGAATTTCTATAATGATATAATTATGTGAACACAGAAACTTTTGGCCATGACAAAAACTGTAAAGCAAAGAGAGCGGACCTTGCCTGATCACCCAGCTCCTACATGAGCTGTCTGATCTGGGTCTACTCTGTTTGCAAAGCCATGAAAAGGAGTCTCTATCAGGTGAAGGGTAAAAAGCAGTCTTACATCGACTGAAAATAACTATTAAAAGATGACACAAATAAAATATGTATACAACAGCCATCCTGACTTGTTAACATTCAGAAAACAAGGTGTGCAAAAAGAAACACTGAACATATCAGCTGGTACATGAGGTTTTACTGTAAATAACGAATGTCCTACAGCAGACCTTTGAGCCAATTTTAACCTTGACCTTGAGCAGAACTCTTGTCTGTTGTACCTTGCATATATTTTCAATGGTCTTCTACCATTGAGAGAATGTACTGGCATTTGCAAACAGTGTGGGCTCAGACCAGAGGACCCCTAGAGGAACCCTCTGATCAGGGTCTGCACTATTTATCATTTAAATTCCTATGGCAAATTTAAGCCTTCAGACTGAATGAACCCAACAGTTTAACCCTTACAATGTGGGAAACAAGTCACTAATGTACTTTGCAAACAGTGTAGACCCAGATGAGAGGGTTCCTATAGGAGCCCTCTCATCTGGGTCTGCAATGTTTGTCATGCTACACGTTTCTTTAGAAAAATCCCTACCTATTCACCATAAACTTTACCTGTTTGAATTTTGGAACAGTCAATTTGAAAAACATTCAGCATTGTAAGGTTCAAACACTTATGGGTCATTCCTATTTGAGAATTTAGTGTTCCATTGGTTAACATGGTTTTCTGAATGGTTTTGTAAGAAATGATGGTATCATGAATATTTAATAGCAGAGGTTTTGTAATAGCATGTGAACAGAGGATTTCATGGCCATGGCAGAAACTTCATAATTCCATAAGCAAACAGAGCAGATCCTGATCAGATAGTTTGTACATGTTTGTAAAGCTAAAGAATCCAATTTTGTACCATTTTCATATTTCACATTCTATTTATTTAAAAGAAGAACCCTTACTTAATGAATATTCATGTAAGATATAGGGACTTCATGAATATTAATTACCAACAGCTGAATTTATGAAACGTGAAATAAGAATATTTGCCACAGGATATTTTGTCCTTGGAAGAAACTGATGAATCAGACATATAGTAGAACCCCTCTAATGTGACCACTTAAAGAATAAACACTGGTGTCTTTATAAGCAGGTGGTTGCTTAATGCAGGACAAAAGTAATGCAGAAAGGAGCTTTCTGCATTACTTTTGTCCTGCATTAAGCTACCACCTGCATCTAGCACCCATAATTATACATCTTTTAGGTGGTCGCATTAGAGGTGTTTAACTTATATTATACCATAAGCAAACCCTGGTTAGAAAGATCCAATAGGAGCTGTCTGATCTGGGTCTATCTTGTTTGCAAATGCATACAAATGTGTCTCTATGTGGTAAAAGGTTATTACGCATAATGGGTGCAGTCTTGCATAAATATGAACCATAAAGTAAAGGGTCAAATGACATATGGACAAGGGTAAAACTTAATGCCCCCATCGCCTAAAGGCGGGGGCAAAAAAATAACTAATTCCAGTGTTAAAGCAAACTTCATTGTTTTCCACTGGCAATTATCCCATTACCTCATGAATATTTATGCAAGAAATAATCACATTATGAATATTAATTATATATTGTAATTAATTATGGCCATGCTAGAATCTGTAAAATCAGATGTATATAATTCCATAAGCAAACAAAGTAGATTGATGAAACGACTCCTAAAGGACCTACCTGATCTGGGTCTACAGTACTTGCAAGGCTGTTTTAAAGTGTCACTATCTGGTAAAGAGTTATTCTATGCACCAAGATGTATGTACATGTACTTCAGACAACTGTTGTCATACTCTTAACCCTTTCCCTCATAGGTTATTTTTTTTAGATCCAACCACTTTGAAAAAATCTACCGAAAAGGAGCATTAACTAGAGAAAAGGAATGTTTTTTAGAATTTTGTAGTTTGAAACCATTGTGATAAATAGAGCATTTGCTTCTATAGGAGCAAATGCTCTATTTATCACAATGGTTTCGACAGGTGATTTTTACAGAGGTGTAGAAAGGCGTATTTTTGGAGGAAAGGTTTAAGAAGCAAATTATCATTTTCAAAATTTCTTAATTCTCAGTCAAACCCGATCTTGATGGTGTTCATTAGAAAAACCATGGAGACGGTAGTTCTAATGAGAACTTACCGGATAAAATTTGGCAGAGAAATATAAGGTACGTTTTACTCTGGCTTCCCAAAACACAACCTATCTAGAGCTATGTTGTACTCATCTAGCAAACCATACCTTGTTGTCTTCATCTGGCAAACCATACCTTGTCGTCTTCATCTGGCAAACCATACCTTGTCCCCTTCATCTGCAAAACCCCATCTTGTTGTCTTCATCTGCCAAGCCCCATCTTGTTGTTTTCATCTGCAAAACCCCATCATCTTGTCTTCATCTGCCAAGTTCCATCTTGCGGTCTTCATCTGCCAAACCATACCTTGTTACCTTCAACTGCCAAACCCCGTCTTGTTGTCTTCATCTGCAAAACCCCATCTTGTCATCTTCATCTGCTAAACCCAATCTTGTTGTCTTCATCATTCTGTCAAACCCCCTCTTGTAGTTTTCATCTGTCAAACCCTATCATGGTTTTCATCTGCTAAACCCTGCCTCGTATTCATCTGCCAAACCCTATCTTGCTGTATTCATTTACCAAACCCTGTCTTGTATTCATCAGCCAAACCTTACCTTGTTGTATTCATCTACCTAACCTTACCTTGTTGTATTCATCTACCAAACCTTACCTTGTTGTATTCATCTACCTAACCTTACCTTGTTGTATTCATCTGCCAAAACCTACACGGGCCCTCTGTTCTTGGTCTACTCCATTTGCAAAGGGCATGAAAAGGTGTTTTTATCAAAGAAAGGCTTAAACATCATTACAGCCATCCCTATCAAACTTCATTCAGTTGTCCACCATCACAAGGGCTACAACCTGATAATATGCATTAATGTTTAACACTATTCCATAAATATGTCTTTCTATGCCTTTGCAAACAGAGAAGGCCCAGTTCAGATGCCTCCTATAGGAGCCATCTGATCAGGGTCTGCTGTTTGCTAATGGAATTTGATAGATGTTTAGTTTCTAAAATTGCTACAATGTTCCACCTTTCATTACAACTATTTTGTTCATGAATATTCAGTAGGTATTTAAAATGGGACTAAATATAGAACAGGGAAAGGGTTAATGCAGGACAAAAGTTATGCAGAAAGCTTCTGCAGGAACTTTTTGCTTTACTTTTGTCATGCATTAAACATCCACTTGCTCATAAAGAAGCATATCATTATTAGTTCTGTGGTCGCCTTAGAGAGATTCCACCACATAATGGAAGCTGACAGCAAATATGTGTGTTTAACAAATTCTGAAGGGAGCTAAAGTTCTCAGTAGGTTTCTGATTACCTATGCAAATTGTTTGGATCTAGTTAAGATTCCAAGTAACTGTATGTCTCATCAAAATCCAAACTCTTTCACACCCTGATTGTATTGTTACAGAGAAATAAAAGAAAAATTATCTTTCAGACCTACAGCCGACAACAATTTTGGCATACCAAAATTACGTAGTGTATGCAAAGTATTATTAATTAGTTATGTCACATTTACACGAGTATGTTTGTATGAAAAAATAAGGAGATACATATGACATGATGAGGTCAAAGCTAGGCAGGGATACTGAGTTTTCAGGTAATAAATCCTCATAAACCCTTACCTGTGGCCACTGCAAATAGATATGCTCTGATGTCAGTGCCAAACAGGAAAATAACTGTCATCAACTGTAAAATAAAATGCATCTCTTTCTGACAGTTGCAACGAGACTAATCATTACTGACATAAAGTCAATAGCTTATCATCAAATTCTCACAGAAATCTAGGGCTAGAAATTATCCCCACTGTGCCCCTACTTAAGGTCCCAGTAGGGGCCTCACTAGGGCACCAGCACTACATCAAAGGGATCTGCCTATAAGTAGGACAATAAATTTGAAGATTAACACTGCACCAGTTATATTCCCAGCATATTATAAGGTGCATTCTTTTAAATCTTTGCACACTATGTAATTGTTGTTAGCATAATTAAAAAAAAATTAAAAATTATTTTTCCCCCCCATTTCTTTTTAAAAATACAGTAGAACCTGTCAAAAATGTCTAATTATGGGTCTGTAGGGCAGGTGGTAGCTTAATGCAGGTCAAAAGTAATGCAGAAAGCCCCTGTAGGAGCTTTCTGCATTACTTTTGCCCTGCATTAAGCAACCACCTGCTTTTTTAAGATTTCTGAGCTCAATCAATTCAAAGTCACTTAAGACAGGCTCTACTGTATGCATAAGTTATCACCATTCCCTGCTAGAGTGTCAAGAGCTAACCATTTACATGACAGAGATGCTTTTTAGACGCCTTTGCAAACAGACCAGACCTAGACTAGTCAGTCAATTTCTGTAGGAGTCATCTGATCAGGGTCTTATCTATTTGCTCATGTAATAATACGGATCCGACTCTCAGTTTCTGCCATTGCAAAATATTCCTGTACTCATATGCCATTATAAAATTTCATCCAATTAATATTCTTATGTCAATATTTCTTGATGAACACTAATCAGATAAAGGGAAGTAATGGATCAAGTGGTTAACATTTTCCCTCATATCAGCGCTTTTTCAAGCATTTTCAAATACAGTAGACCCAGGCCAGATCAGACGGTTCCTATAGAAACTATCTGTACAACTTTTCTCGTGCATTAAGCTAGCGCCCATTTCTAAAATCCAGAATTATACTTTTTTGGTGGTCATATTAGGCAAGACTTTACAATACAGTAAAACCCCTATATACAGGAATTTTAATATAGAATAATTCAGGCCTTTTTAGGGAGGTAGTTGCTTAACCCATTCCCTAATATTGATGACTCTGTAATTACAAAGTCACTTTGTGAAACCATTGTAATAAATAGAGCATTTGCTCCTATTGGAGCAAAATTTAATGCTCTTTTTATCACAATGGTTTCAAACTACATAATTCTTTTCTCAAGTTAATGCTCCATTTCGGTAGGATTTATTCAGAGGTTGTATCTAAAAATAGCCTATTATGAGGTAATGGGTTAATGGAGGGTAAACTTGCATTAAGCTGCCAATTTTCTGAAAGACAGACACAAATACTAATTTTAACAATAGGGTTAAAGGGTGTTTCATTATTTATGCATACATGCAAACAAATCACTCTGATCAGATTCCAATAGGATCCGAGTTTGCTCCGTTTGCTTATGGAGCAACACCGATCTGATTCTTGGGTTTCTGGTTTGGAAAGTATTCCCTGTCCGTATTTCTTTACATAAATTTATATTCATGGTCATTTTTTCTTACATGAGTAAGACCCTATATTGCAACAACTCTTTTACCCTCTACTCCATATGTATGCCTTTTAAGGCCTTTGCATACAGAGTACAGTAAAACCCCTCTAATGCAACCACTTAATGAACAAACATGGCTCTCTTAATAAGCAGGTGGTTGCTTAATGCAGGAAGAAAGTTATTCAGAAAGCTCCTATAACCATCGTCCTGCATTAAGCTACCACCTGCCCTTGCCACTATGATTTTTGCCCCTTTTTGGTCGCATTTGAGGGGTTTTATTGTAGATCCATCAGATGACTCCTGACTAGCATCTGCTGTTTGCTTATGGAATGACATAGATCTGATTATACAATTTCTGCCATGGCCAAAACAGCATGTGCTTATATGCTTTTATTAAAATTCAGCCAATAGTCATGTCACTTTCTGACATGAATATTTATGAGCTTTTCTATGCCTTTGCAGAGTAGACCAAGAGGAGCCATCTGATCTGGGTCTGCTCTTATTTGCTTATGAAATAATATAGATCTGTGATGCTATACTTTCTGGCAAAACTTCCTTTGTCCATATACCATTATAAATATTAATCTAATTAATATTCATGATGTCATTATTTCTTACTGGAATAATGAGGAATATTCTGTAAGTGGTAAGGGAGCGTAAACAAATATATATATATCAGTCTCCAAAGCCTTGAGTAAAGAACAGATGTTTTCACCAGAACTGTGAAATCTCTACTTCAATGAGATATAGTCCACTAAAGGGTGTCAGTCAATTCTGCTGCGCTAAGGTCAAGCGAATGCACATGTACTCGAAATGAACTTCACTGTATGTTAGCAAGAATGGGTGACTCTATAAAGAGTAAGCTTTTTTCGAAAAGATAAGCACAATCAAAGCAATACAATGCTTTCAATACAGGCAATGTCTGCAATGGTTTGATTCTATTTGCAATACGTCCCTTACATGTACCTAACACCAAACACTGTACACACACTTGAAGGTGCTAGACTTAGTGGGTTTGCTTACCAGATCAAGAAGATAGGTAGTCACATCTCAGCATGGCACCATGAACCATCTGTCCATATGCAGCAATTACTCAATCAGGACCAGTGGTTTGCACAAGCTATTAGCACTTAGGCCTGTCCAGCTGACTGTTTGTACATAGTATTAGTGATATCACCAGTCACCATCTGCTCATCCCAACACCAGGAGCTGTTAGATTATCTCCCCTTATCTAATCATCACTGCAGGCCCCTTCTGATACACTACTTCTAGAAGCTGAGGAAGCGAGAGCCAGGATAAAGTCAATCTTTAATATGTATGAATATTGCCTGTCATTAAAAGGATGTTATATACTTGTAAAACATTTAGATCATGATCCTTAATTCAAAATTTAATGGTAAGTATACATGCTTTGCCATATAGATTGCAGGTAAGAGTATGGACCACATGCACAATGCGCATGTGATTGAAACTTTAACTGCAACCTAACTGAAGGTGATGAGACTAAAAGTATAGACCACCAGAAGCAGGACACCTGTATGATCTTGATGTTTGAGAGATAGTGAAAACCCCATAAGCCCATTTTCCTGTCAACAAACAGTCATTCCAACATACTAAATGTTTACCATAATTCTCCTATATATTTGGAGACCCAGTCTCCCCATTCCACCAGATTGCAAAGCTCAATAATTATGTCAATTCAATGCCACTTTGATAACTATAAATACAGCTACAGTAAAACCTCTCTATAACGGCCACTTAATTACATCAATGCTCCTATAGGAGTGTTCTGTTTTACTTTCACCTTGCTTTGAGCAATGACTTGCTCTAAATATCAACTAATTAAGACAATTTGGTTGTCGTTATAGAGAGGTTATACTGTAATTGGGTAGCAAACAGTGTAGACGGTTGACCCTGATCAAGGTCTACAATAACTGCACTCCTTTAATGTCATTAACCCTTTCCTTTACATAAACGACTTTTCACGCATCTGCAAACAGAGTAAACCCAGATCAGACAGCTCCTATAGGAGCTCTGATAAGGGTCTGCTGTTTGTTAATGGAATTTGATAGATCTGTTTCTTGAGTTTCTAAAATAGCTACAATATTCCACCTTCCATATTTCATTATAACTGTTTTGTCCATAAATATTCAGTAGATATTGAAATTTTGAATAAACATAGAACAGGGAAAGAGATACTCCTCTTTCTGCTATTACCTTATACTCATGTTTCTGCTATAATCTTTAATATAACACTTTTGTATGTCCCCAAATGTAATGTTCATGTATGCATACCAATAGCCAGGGATCTCTGAATAATTTTAATAATGACGTCATGTCATGTAAACAAATCCGTTATGGTGCTTAAATGCTAAAAATGTAGTGAAGTTTGAATTACGTGTTATTCCTGAATAAAGGATACGGTCGAAATATTGAAAATAGTTATTTGTATATAATTTTATATAAGATGGGACATAATTTTGCTATTTTGCATATAAAATTCACAATGTCACATAGGTCTGAGTGTACATGGGCCATTGTGACCATTGAGTAGATTTTATGGCAAAATGTCACAGAAATAAGAAAATGTCACATTATTGTTTTTACAACTATCTGCTAGGATCACATAGGAATTTTTTTTCTTCAAAATCACTGCAATGCTTGCATATACATGGCTAGGTAACAACTATATCACACATTGACAATGTTGATAAATATTCAGATGACTTGCATTGGATACAATGGACCTTGCTCATGTTTCTAGAATGGAACCAATGACATATTCTGACACTGTTGGAAATAAGATGGTCATAATTTTATAGTTTTCAAGGTTTCTGTACTTTCAGTACTTTGATTTTAAAATGGACCATTGGACTACGGATTATCAGATCTATGATTCCACTCCTGCAGGAGCTATCCGAGTCTACTCGGTTTGCAAAGGCATCAAAAGACGTCTCTATCATATTAATAGTTTATTCTTTTCAATCTAAGTCATTGTTATCAGCTTAATAAACTGTTGTCTGCCTAAACTTTTGTCCCCCCCCCTTTTTTTTAAAAGAATATTGGTAACCAGTAACAAATAGATTGGATCCTGATGAAGTCATTAGGCATCTCATCTGGATCCTAACGGTTTGTAAAATTATTTTCAACACAATTATAAGTGAATTTGCAAAGCCCCATATGGCATGTAATATTCTAAAATCATCATTTCTCCACTAGACCCTACGTTGTGACCACTCATTGGAATCATCTCTTCTAGACAATTCCAAAAAATGGTCACATCATAGGGTTTGATGGAGCAATAAAGGAGTTATTGGTTAAATAATGGTTACTTTATGCGTCTTATCTATGCCCCTGAGCGCGCAAAAGATTAATGCTGATGTATTGTATTCAATACATCAAGGGTATTTGTACTGCTCACAACAAACACTTACTTTCGTGATTTATTGCCATGCGTAAATATGGGGGTCTTTATCAAACATCCTGCCCAGCCCTTTGACAAAATATTCTCATATTTCTGTGATAGGCTTGTAACTGTTGATATGAGCAAACATTACACTAGCATATATCATTTTAAATCATAAACCATTGTGTGAGCCAGGCTCCAGTTACCTGATCTCAGCTTACTCAGGGGACTCTCTCCCATGTTAGAAGTGTCCTGGTTAGAAATGATGGATACCTGTCAGACAATCTGATATCGATTGTGAGTATAACCCTTTACTCCATGAATATTCATGTGAGAAATAATGACCTCATGAATATTAATTTAGATTCAATTTTATAATGGCATATGAACACAAAGAATTTTGGCAATGGCAGAAGCTATAGAATCATATCTGTATTATTTCATTTATAAGCAAGAGCAGGCCCTGATCAGATGGTTCCTATAGGAGCAATCTGATCTGGGTCTACTCTTTTTGCAAAGGCATAGAAAGGTGTATTTATGGAGTAAAGGTTTAACCCACAGATATGCCTTTAAACATCTTTGCAAACAGAGAAGACCAAGATCAGATGGCTCCAGTAAGAGCCATCTGATCAAGGTCCGCTTTGTGTTGCTTATAGAATTATATAGATCTGATTCTACATTTTCAGCCATGGTCAAAATATCATGTGTTCATAATAAAATTATGCCATAAAAAAAATTCAACTATTAAATATTCATGATGTAATTATCTTTTTACATTAATATTCTTGATGTAAAGGGTTAAATAGCTTTCAAACTACTAATGGTTAACCCTTTCAACATACGGATTGGTTCGTGACGTTTGCAGTCTGTTTGAATCCAATCTCTTGGTTTAACTTTTGTACAGGAAAAAAGCAAACAAAAACAATTAGCAGGCTACATGTTTTTGAGATGCAAGTTGTTTAACCCTTTACTCCATAAATACGCCTTTATACACCTTTACAAAAAGAGCAGACCCAAATCAGACGACTCCTATAGAAGCTGTCTGATCAGGGTCTGCTCTGTTTGCTTATGATATAATAATAGATACGATTCTACAGTTTATGCCTTGGGGGGGGGGATGATTGCTGGCCATGTGCTATTATAACAACAAGGGCATGTTGTATTGCTATGCAAGACATGAGTCCCCCACCGGACTGAAAAAAAACCTCCACTCTCCCCACCCCACCCCACCCATGGTGTGGTTGACCATGGTATATACATGACCACCTGAATGGTATTAGTACCTACTTTCATACATTGAATCAGTAAATAAAAAGTTATTGTCCCGACAAGAAAATATGAAAAAGGGGAGTAACTCCAAAAATATTGATGCTAGAGTTATTCCCTTTGTGCATGACACTACACCTCATCATGCTTGTTCCATATGAGAAGTTTCAAATCAATTGAACCAGTAGATAAAGACTTATTAACTGGATAAGAAAATATGAAAAAGGGGAAGAACTCCAAAAATATAGATGCTAGAGTTATGGCCCTTGTGCATGACACTACCCCTCATCATGATTGTTCCATATGTGAAGTTTCAAATCAATTGAACCAGTAGATAAAGAGTTATTGTCCGGACAAAAAAATATGTAAAAGGGGAATAACTCCAAAAATATTGATGCTAGAGTTATGGCCTTTGTGCATGACACTACTCCTCATCATGCTTCTTCAATGTGTGAAGTTATAATGAATTTGGCCTAACTTTGTAGGAGATATGGCCCGGACACGAAGCGTGACAGACGGACTGACAAGAAAATATGAAAAAGGGGAAGAACTCCAAAAATATTGATCACATATTGTTTGCATGACACTACCCCTCATCATGATTGTTCCATATGTGAAGTTTCAAATCAATTGAACCAGTAGATAAAGAGTTATTGTCCGGACAAAAAAATATGTAAAAGGGGAATAACTCCAAAAATATTGATGCTAGAGCTATGGCCCTTGTGCATGACACTAGCCCTCATCATGCTTCTTCAATGTGTGAAGTTATAATGAATTTGGCCTAACTTTGTAGGAGATATGGCCCGGACAAGAAGCATGACAGACGGACGGACGGACGGACGGAATCGAGCAAACCTATAGTCCTCCAACCGGTAACCAGTGGGGGACTAATAAACCTCATTAATATTCATGATGACAATGTTTCTTACAGTAACATGTCAGCAAAGCCAAGCCTACTGATTGGTCTTGCTGGAATTAGATGAAAATTTCCGATTGCTGTAAGGGTTAGATCTAACTAGATACTGTATGCCATCAAGTTTCTTTTACTTAACCCATTCCCGCATAGGCTATTTTTAGATCCAACCTCTCTGATTAAATCTACCAAAAAGGAGCATTAACTAGAGAAAAGGAATTTTCAGAATTGTGTAGTTTTGAAACCATTGTGATAAATAGAGCAATGGTTTCACACAGTGACTTTTATAGAAGCGTCAAAAGGCTTCAATATGCAGGAATGGGTTAAGTAAAATATTCCAGAAGTAACTTCTATTCTAGACCCAGAAGTAACTAAAACAGATGACATTGCAAAGACCTGGACTATGGTGTATATGTATATATCTGGTCTACTTGTATTTTGTATAATGTATATAGCACCCATCTACACCAACAAATCAAATTAAATTGAAAATTATAAGCATTTTAAATATACTAGCTAAACATACTAGTTTTCCACCTGCTAGTGCGTATGTGATGAAAGGGAGATAACTACATGGTACACCACATCTGACTGCATCCAGGTATCATCAAAGGTAACAGTATCATACTGGACTGCATGCAGTTTGCACAATATTTCAGAGATCCTTGGTTTTAGTTGAGAACCTGGGTTCTTAGATGAATCCCTGGGTTCTCAACATAATCAATGCGCAATTGATATCAGAACTTAGGATCTCACTCTAAATCACAGGTTTCTTTTGAGATTTCAGCATTTTATGTGCAAACGGCGAGATCCCAGGTTCTCAAAATTATCAATTATGATTGTGAACCATCATAAAGTCAAGCCGAAAACTGAGCTTTATAGATTTTTTTTCCATGATAAAAGTTTGATTAATACTTTAATAGTATAATTATTAGGTAGGAAAAAACATATATTGAGTCATCATTGTATAAATTGGGAGTTGTAATTATAAATAAATAACAAGAGCACACATCTATTCAATTGTAGCCCTTTCGACAGTGAACAAGTTTGAAGATGCTTGAAAAGTAAAGAAGTAATAGCCAATATCAAAGTTTCTCTACTCTGCAAATGCGTGAAAAGGCATTTATAATAATATCAGGGAAAGGGTTAATCCCGATTTGTAATGACATTTGCAAAATGTTTGTGTCCATCCTGATGAGACACCAATAACCGATGTCTAATCAGGAATCAAACTCTTTTGACATACCGACCCTATATTGACCCTTTCTCATACATTTGCAAACAGAGTAGATCCAGATCAGATAGCTCCTGTAGGAGCCGTCTGATCAGGATCTGCTCTTTTGCTATGACATGATATAGATCTGATTCTACAGTTTTTTTCAAAGCTAAAATTCCCGTAAAAATTTTATATAATAAAATTAATCTAATAAAATATTGTCTTTATTTCTTACATGAATATTGAAAAAGGAAAGGATTAACCCTTTCCTCCATAAATACACCTTTCTACGCCTCTGTAATAGTCACCTGTCGAAACCATTGTGATAAATAGAGCATTTTCTTCTATAGGAGCAAATGCTCTATTTATCACAATGGTTTCAAATTACAATATTCTAAAAAAATCCTTTTCTCTAGTTAATTCTCCTTTTCGGTAGATTTATTCAAAGAGGTTGGATCTAAAATAGCCTATGGAGGAAAGGATTAAAAGAAATAGAAGTAAATTGGCTCATTAGAATGGTGGCAGAAAAGGCCACAGCACACTTGTATGTTGTCACTGACTATTCTCTTGTGGCTACATCTACTTTCAGAATGATAGCATTAGCATGGATCTATGTATAGAATATTAGCTCAATATCTTTATTCTTGAGGACTAAATTTCAGGCATATGAATACGACACATGTAATCTCAAATGGATGCTATAGGACACCTTATCAAAATTTGACTAAATTACTTTAGAAAGACTGGGTCTATACTTTTGTGCAGGCAAGTCAATTTGTAAAGTCTATATTTTTGTGACATCTTGGCTTACCTTTGTGTGGTCTTGCTGCAGTTTATATAAGACAAAAACATCAAAGAAATGCTGGCTAGCCTGGCATTCTGTCTGCAACATACAAAAACTTTAGTGCAACATTAATGTCAGTTTATCAAATACTTAATGCAATGCCTCAGCCAAGCATCCACCAAGTTTGGGATGGAGATAAGTGCTGAGAAGACGAAGCTCACGAGGAACACCACAGACGACCTTGGGGATGACATAGAGATCAATGGACAAAGGCTCGAAATGGTATAAGCTTTCAAGTACCTAGGATTTATCAAGATAGATGAAAGCTCTAAAGCTGAAGTTTAGCTGGAACTGCACAAGCAGTAGCTGCTCTTGCAAAGCTGAAGCCTGTTTGGAAGGGCATGAACATTTCACTCCACACCAATATGAGAGGTGTGCTCTCTTGTCATTTCAATATATCTGTATGCTTGTGAGACATGGATGCTGACAGCAGAGCCAGAACTTGTCAGAAGAATCCAATCCTCTAAGAAGACATGCTACAGAAGGATCCTAAACATCTCTTACACACATCACAAATGAAGAGGTCCATAGTCAGGTTCAGGCACTGTTGGCCACTATGTACAGCTTCTCACTATAGTTAAGAAAAGGAAGTTGAGATAGTATGGTCATGTCTCCTGGCCCCCTCCCCACCCCACCCCAGCTCAACAGGCCTCACCAAGACAATTCTCAAGGGTACAATTAATGGAACAAGAAGGCCAGGTAGACAAAGGAAGAGATGGGAAGATAACATAAGGAGTGGACAGATTTGAGTTTTGCAACATATCGGAGCAGTCAAAAACGGGTCAAAGTGGAAAGAGATTGTCATGAAGTTAGCGAAGATGCCCCTACAGCCAACAGTGCAAGTAGGTTACAAGAAAAGTGAAGTGAATCAAATCAGTTTCAGCCTGAGGCCTGTTCAGGAGCGCGGGCGCTTGATGAGCGCTTGCCCGAGCAAAAGTATCACTGCTGAACGCGATCGAGCGCCCTTTCTAAAATCAAGTAAATTTTTGATCTGCGGCCGGGTTCTAGAGCATCAGTTTGTTAATTACGATTGTTTTCTTCCAGTCGGTTGCTTCTGTTACCGTGTTGGTAGCCATCTTGGAAACACAAGCGATACACCTCGCGAGTAGGCTAGCTTGCGCTAGCTGGCACTAGGCGGGCGCCCTCGTTCAGAGTCCAAGCACTCTAAGTGACATCGAGCGCCCACACTCCTGAACAGGCCTCTGGTTTCCTTTTTAAATGGTATGTTATTATACAATAAGAATAAGAATCTCTCGAAACATCCATGATGGTAAAAAACAATGGCAAAAAGTAAGGAAGGACTAATAACTTAGTGTCACCATGTTTTCTGAGAAAAGGTAACTGTAGCAGTAGCATTTCCTCACAAGAATGGAGCTGGTCACAGATGGGGAAAGAGAGGGATGGGGTCTTAGGAATGGGACAGCGTCATAATTAATCAAGTACAGAAGAATGATGACAAGTTCTGGTCTTAGGAAGGGAACAGAATTGCAGACCCTCAGACATCTAACCCTGGTCTTAGACAGAAAGAGAGCTGGGAGATCACAGGTTCACAGACTATAAACAATACAAGACCTGACCCTTTGAATGCTGAATATTAACCCTTTACTCCAGTCCATGAATATTCATGAAAGAAATGATGACATCATGAATATTAATTACATTTATTTTTAAAGCGGCATATTATCACATGAATTTTAGTAATAGCAGAAATAATAAACCGAATCAATATCATGCCATAAGCAAACAGAGCAGACCCTGATCAGACAGCTCCTATAGGAGCTGTTTGATCTGGGTCTCCTCTGTTTGTAAAGGCGCAGAAAGGCATTTTTTATGGGTTATAAGTGGAATGACACATCAGTGTTGAACGAGTCCTTTCAGTAAGAAGGGATATATTTTGCAAGGAGATTTTGAATGACAAACAGGGCTGATCTTTAGGATGCTCTTGGGGCCCTCTGAACTGGGTCTACATGGTTTGAAAGACCTAAGTAAAATTGTGAGCATTCATAAACAAGAGTTTCCTTTTTATACTGACTGTATATCATTGTGTTCAAATATAAGGGTCTCCTTAACACCTTGAAAGCTCAAGTAGTCAATTTGTGATAACCTGTGCAAATAGGATCCATGAGACATCAAACAATTCTTCATATCGACTGGATACAAACTATTTTCACCTTACATTTTTTATAGAGAATTAATGGTAGCAGATGATAATTTTTGAAGATTATTTCTTGCATTCAAATTTACAGCTGAGTTGGTGTTGTATTTTCCACAACAGAATAATAGTAAATCTTTTAAGACTGAGCTAAATGATGAGGTCACAGGTCTAAGCTACAGGATGGTGTGCTGTGCCATTGAGGAGTACATTATTGTTCATTCTTTGCTGTTCCTTGATGTGACTCCACTGTTCAATGTTCATAAATGTATACAATGACAGAGCTGACAAGTTCTCAGAGCAACAGATAAATGTGTGTACTCAGATACTAAATTGTTATTTCTCCACCAAACATAATATTGTGACTACTTTTTACAACTGTCTCTTTGAGACAATTATAAGAAGTGGTTACAACATTGGGTTTGGTGGAGAAATAAAGATATTCTTGAAAATGCTTTAATTTATGAATCTAATCTTGACCTCTGAGTTTTCCGAAGGTTCCTATCTACAACACTTAACCCATTCCTCCATCGGTTATTTTTAGACCCAACCTCTTTGAATGAATCTACCCGAAAGGAGCATTTACTAAAGAAAAGTAAAATTTTAGAATTTTGTTGTTTGAAACCATTGTGATAAATAGAGCATTTGCTCCTACAGGAGCAAATGCTCCATTTATCACAACGGTTTCAGGAAGTGGTTATTACAGAGGCATAGAAAGGCGTGTAAATGTATGGAGGAAAGGGTTAATATATATTAATTGCTACACCTACAATGTCTAGGATTTCTTAGAAAATTATTCTATGTTCTGAATTATAGGATATACATACCACATTCTCCGCAACTTCGCTTCCATTCCGCATAAAGCAACCACCTGTGTACAAAAATGCAAAAAGTTCCTTTTAAATCATGCATTATGCTCTCAGAAGTGTTTATTAGAGATGACTATGCTATATAAATACTATGACCCTAACACTTCTTGTTGGTGGACAAAAACAAACAGAAAGAGTTCTAACTATTTAACCCTTTACTCCATAGATACGCCTTTCTACGCCTTTGCAAACAGAGTATACCCAGATCAGACGGTTCCCATAGGAGCCGTCTGATCAGGGTCTGCTCTATTTGCTTATGGTAAGATATAGATATGATTCTACAGTTTCTGCCATGGTCCAAAACTCCTGTGTCCATGTGCTTTTATGACAATTAATCTAATATTCATTTTTCTTGTGAGCTGGCTTGTGTTAGGTCGGTGGTTCTACCCGGATGTTCTGTGCACGAAACAATGCAATTTATTCCGTGCACAGAAGAACCTCTGGGGTCTTCCTCCACCTGTAATTAGCTGGACATTGTGATATGACTGAAATACTGTTAAAGCGACATCAAATCCGATAAAATCCAAATCTAAATCTAATTAATATTCATGATACCATTATTTCTTACATGAATATTCATGGAGTAAATGGATAAGGAAAAACCATTGATTGCAGAAAATAAGTATATACATTTCGATTTGCAATAGTTAAATCCCAGGAGCCATTTGATCAGGGTCTCACTAATGTATTCAAAATCCACAAGCAACTTTATTTCTCCCAAAGTAAATGGACTCTACTGTTAAGGCATTAATCCTTTCCTCCATGAATATTAATTTAGGAATTTATTACTGCAAAGGCTTAAAAAGGCATACCGTATCAATCAACTTGTATCAAGTATGGATAAATATATTTAGATCTAAGTTGTTATCATAAATTCATTGCTAGGAAGTCTTACTTAAAACATGGAGGGATATGATGCTTGGATACTTTCCTATAACTGCACCAGTTTCGTTAATCCTGCAGAGGTCTGGCATAATAAGAGCTTTATCAGAAACCTTGGTTTGACTATTTACCTCATACAATAGAACCTATCCTAAGCGGCTATTCATTTATTAAACATAGGGAGTCTTTAAAAGCAGGTGGTGGCTTAATGCAGGGCAAAAGTAATGCAGAAAGCTCTTATAAGAGCTTTCTGCATTACTTTTGTCCTGCATTAAGCTACCACGTGCCTTACAGACCAATAATTAAACCTCTTCTAGGTGGCCATTTAAAAAAGGTTCTACTGTAGACTGAGCGGTCCTTCCGACTGAAAGTAGACTAAAACTAGGTACATTACTCTTCTCTTTTTTTACTGTATGACGCAATGTAGAACTAGGATGCCATCTGTCACTGGTGCCACAAATGGAAGAAATAAATGCTGACAGTAGATGAATCTAAAATAGAAAATGAAAGACGTATATGTTGCATGGTAAAAGTAATGAACCACATTATGTTCAAAATTAGCCATGTCTGCAAAACAAATTATACAGTAACTACAGTTAAACCCCTCTAAAGTGAGACTTTCATACATATGAACGCATTTTCAAGCATCTGCAGAGTAGATCCAAATCAGACAGCTCTGTTTGCTAATGGAATTTGGTAGATGTGTTTCTTTTAGTTTCTATAATGTCTACAATGTTCCTCATTATTCTCCATGAATACTGAAATTAGAAGGTACTGAAATTTGTAATAAATATAGAACAGGGAAAGGGTTAAACAACCACTTAATGAATAAACATACATGTCTTTAACTCTTTACTCCAAGAATATTCTTGTAAGAAATAATGACTATTAATGAGATTATGTTTTATAAAGCGCATGGAGACGGGAATTTTTGGCCATAGTAGAAAATCGTATTATTACTATTTAAGAAGCAAGCAGAGCAGAACAAGATCAGATGGCTAATCTGGATCTAGTCTGTTTGCAAAGGTGTAGAAAGGTGTATTTATAGAGTAAAGGGTTAACCCTTTACCCAATAGCCTGTTTCTAGTTTTGAAGACATATGACCACTTAAAGCAGGTTGAAAGTAAAGCAGAATGCGCCTTAAGGCGCATTCTGCTTTACTTTCAGCCTGCTTTAAGCTACCACCTACTAGGATATAGAAAATATTTATTATGCAATATGTTCATGACTGTATGAATTTGAACTATTTTCTTCAGCGGAGGAATAAATCAAACACGCTAAAAGTCGCTTCTATCAGGTAAAGGGTTAAAGCAGATGGTTACTTAATGTTGGATAAAAGTAATGCAGAAAGCTCCTGCACGAGATTTCTGCATTTATAACTTTTGTCCTGCACCAAACTATCAGCTTCCTTTCACCCTTTCCTTCATGTAAACGACTTTTCACACATCTGCAAAAACAGTAGGCCCAGATCAGATGGCCCCTACACGAGCCGTCTGATCAGGATCTGCTCTGTTTGCTAATTAATGGAAGGTGATAGTTCTGTTTCTTTACTTTATAAAATGTTCTACTTTCCATATTTCATGATAACTATTTTGTCTATAAATATTAAGTAGGTATTAAAATTTGGAATAAACAGAACAGGGAAAGGTTTAACCCTTTCCTCCATAAATACGCCTTTCTACGCCTCTATGAAACTATTGTGATAAATAGAGCATTTGATCCTATTTTTAAATTTAAATTCTTCCTTGTCTCTAGTAAATGTTCTTTTTCGGTAGATTCATTCAAAGAGGTTGTGTCTAAAATATAGCCTATGGAGGAAAGGGTTAAGACCCAGCATTAGACATCTTTATGGTGGTTTCATTACAGGCTTTCTACTGTAGATAGAGAAGAGCCAAGTTTAACTCATTCCCTCCTAGACTATTTTAGACCCATCCTCTTTGAATTAAGCTAACAAGAAGGTTCATTATGGTAACTAAGGAAAAGTAAAAGTTTTGAAATATGTAGTTTTGAAACCATAATGATAAGTAGAACATTTGCTCCATATGGAATGGAAGCGACTGCAAGTGGTCAATATCGGCAGCAATATTGGTTCAATGCACCATGGCTATAGGGGTCTGGGGTCATGAGCCCCACCCAAAGAACATTTAGAATTGTGTAGTTTTGAAAACATTGTGACCAAAAGAGCATTTGCTCCTATAGGGGCAAATGCTCTATTAATCTTTAGCTTGCTGAGCAAATTATTTTTACATAACTTATCACAAACTACATTTTCAAAAGTCTAGCTATAATCAGTATGTCAGCCAAAATGCTATCAGGGTGATTTAATCAGTGTGTCATCTGGATCCAAACTGTTTGCATAGGTAATCACTCGATCATCTGCCCACAGCTGGCTAAAGGTTAATCACAATGGTTTCAAAAGATGATTTTACAGGGGCATCAATATGAGGGAATGGGTTAAAGCTTACATGACAACACTGAACGTTTTTATACACCCACCCACCCCCACCTTTAGCCTTTGATTTTTTTCCGTGTTTTCACCTTTTAGACTTACGTAACGCACGTGCGTAAGTGTGCGTATCGCTAGCTACGCCCCTGAGTATGATTTGGGTGTGCAACGTTTTGATTAAAACAGGTGCACAAAGTTTGGCGGAAAGCTCTTATCAGATCTCCCTGCATTACTTTTACCCCGCTTTAAACAACCACCTGCTTTTACAGACCCCCATGCTAACGAATTATGTGGTCGCATTAGCGAGAATATTAGCCTACTTCGACTATATAAATATATAGATGTTGCCTGCTAATTGTTATATCATGTCATATTTTGTTAGTGGGTGGGGTGTCGTCTGGTCCCACAGTGGTTGCTGGACGAAATTGTGTGTCAAATTGTCAAAATAATTACTTTAAGACCAGCCTCATTTTTGTACATATCATCAGCAAAACGATGCCTTACCGTAAAATATGTCTGAAGTTTCCTACATTCAGTATTTTTGATATATTGTATCAATGTCCAACTTTCTTCTTCGAAATTGCGCGCAAATCACGGCTTTTTAGTGCTCACTCGTTTTGATTGGTTCGCGAATATTCCGGACATCTTCCGAAATCTAACGAGCGAATGATATATTAAAACTTTTAAATCGTCATGTTGATTAGACCAATCATACAAGAGCTATGAGTAGAGTCTACGCTGTTTGAGTTAGCAGTTCGTAGATTAATCTTTACTCCATAATCTCGCCTTTATTATGCATGCAGGGTGGATCCAGGATTTGATATTGGGGGTGGGTGGGGTCAGGGGAACGAAGCCCCCAACCCATGAAGTATAGGATTTTAGTGATTTTGAATGCTTAGACAGCATCAAAGTAGGAGCCGTTTGATCAGGGTCTACTCTGTTTGCTTATTGTATAATATAGGTATGATTATATAGTTTTTGCCAAAGTAAAGTAGTTTTGTGCCTTGGAATTCGTATTTGTATCTTTTACAAAAATGCGAAAGTCTTTTTTTCTGCGCGCAATTCACATACATGTATATGAATCATGTTTCACTCATCTTTGCGCTAACATACACAGAGTCCATCCAAACATCACCAGAAACCCCCAAAGCACACGAAATTTCCAAAATTATTTCGGTGGAGACCTCCTCGTCACCCACGAGAAGGGGCCCTATCCTTCTCGTGCTCTTCCCCTCCCTCCCTCTTGCATTCGGCACCCATCCCATGCCTTCGGCGCGGGCTTCATTATAGCATTAATAATATTTTTTCTTCTGGCTAAATCCATAGGTACTGTTTATAAAATACCATGCATGTTTATGGTACTTTGATGCTGTCTAAGCATTCAAAATCACTAAAATCCAATAGTTCATGGGGTGGGGACTGTTTTAGGCAGGTGGCCGCTTAATGCAGAGATAAAGTCATGCATAAAGCTCCTAGACTGTCACCATGCATTAAGCTGCCACCTGTCTCCCAGGTGGATAATCATACTAAACTGAACGTCCGGTTTAGAGGGGTTATGCTGTAAAGATAGTTAACCATTTACAATATGCAGTATGAACATTAATTAATTAACCCTTTCCCCTGTTCTGTATTTAGGCCAAATTTCAATACCTACTGAATATTCATTAACCAAATAGGTATAAAGAAATCTGGAAGATGGAGCATTGTAGAAATTTTAGAAAGTAAAGAAACAGATCTATTAAATTCTATTAGCAAACAGAGCAGACCCTGATTAGACGGCTCCTCGAGGAGCCGTCTGATCTGGGTCTACTCTGTTTGCAAATGCTTGAAAACACGTTTATATGAGGGAAAGGGTTAATTCACATTGTTACATGACAAGTGAAGCTACACCAAACTGTATAGAATCAGATCTAAGATATTCCATAAGCAAACTGAGTACACCCAGGTAAGTCGCCTCCTATAGGAACAGTCTGATATGGGTCTACTCTGTTTGTAAAAGAGTTAAAACGTGTTAAAATGAGTCTCTTGTGGAATGAAGGATTACGTTCAATGTTCGACAATCTATCCGGAACTAGACTTCTTTTGAGTGGCAGTATTAGTGAGGTGATACAGTCCGCGATGTAATCAGATAAAACAATGGACGGAAAACAACACCATCGTGATAACTAACGGACCGGTGACATTACGGAAGTGGCGACTGTCCTCTTTAATTTACTATTTCGACATTCATCTTTTCAGACTGCCATCAGAATTGTTATGGTCATTAGAAGTACGGCGGCTCTAATGGATCTAAATAGTTCCAAATTGCGTCGATGTTCGCAATAGTCTCCGTGTGTCCATTAGACCTCATCGTTTCAATTATTATCGCGATCATCGATATTTCCCCAGTGTGTTGTGACCCTTTAAGATGGTCGAAAACTTTTAAATAAACAGCTGGCCTGGCGATAATGAATTTCACTTGAAATAGGACAATCCCCCCGGCGCCCCACTGCTTGTCACGCCAAACTTACAAGATTTATCTCCCCCTAGAGACCCTAAAATCTCCCGGAGGTATTCTCTTTAGCCATATCACTTATTACATGCATGGCGAATAGTCAACCAATATGTGCCTATAGTCATTTCCCTCATATAAACGCCTTTTCACGCATTTGGCAAAAACAGAGTAGACCCAGATAATACTGCTCTTGTAAGAGTCGTCTGATCAGCGTATATAAAATCAGCTAATAAATATTCATGATGTCATTATTTCTTACATGAATATTGAACAGGGAAGGGGATAGGGTAGACATAAATTAGAGGACACTGAAGGACCCTTCTGATCAGTATATGTACCCATGCTTATAAAACTTTTTAGTTGAGTCTGGGTTCGTTCTCAAGTTTTTGATTGGTCAGATTTGAGCCAAAGGCTCAAATCTGACCAATAAAAAGCTTGAGAACAAACTCAGACGCAACTAAAAAGCTAAATATAAGCATGGACCCTGAACAGTTTATAGTAAACCCATTCTATACCGGACATTCAAATAAGTATCAGTGCTGATCTGTAAGACAGGTGGCAGCTTAATGCAGGGAGAAACGTTATGCGGAAAGCTATTCTAGCCACCTGGCTAAATTTTTTTTTAACCGTTTCTTTACTAAAATTCCAGGGAGGGGGGGGGGGGAGGGGGTTACTGTGCTCCACAAAACCACATATATTTTCAAACGGTACAAGAATTCTTACAGAAACACAACATTTTATTATCACAATGGTTTCAAAAAGTGACTTTTACAGAGGCGTAGAAAGGCGTATTTATGGAGGAAAGGGTTAAAATATGGCTAAACCCTTTACTTTTAATTATGGCATTCTGGATATCAAGTAGATCAATCTTATAATAGTATATGAACGCAGGTTTCTTTTCTGACCTTGACAGGCATTGTAAATTACAAGCTCTATATTGTCACATAAGCAAACAGAGAAGACCCATATATATATAGGAAGCCGCCTGATCTGGGTCTAATCAGTTAGCAAAGGCGTCAAAGCGTATATAACAAGTAAAAGATTGAACCAAAAGGAAAACAGCCATCAGTCAAAGATAAAAAAAAAAGTTGAAGCAGACGATACATTTCGCAAACGACAAAAGTCACAAAGAGAGCCTTAACTCTTTGCACGCTAGAGGCGAACTGTGATGATTTATGCAAATAGTTTGGATCCAGATGAGACGCCGCATAATGCGGCGTCTCATCAGGATCCAAACTGTTTGTTATCTTGACCATTTTTCTGCAAAACAAATGAGAGAAAGATTATTTTAAGAATTGAAGCAGACGACAATTGTTGCAGATGAAAAATTACTTAGCGTGCAAAGAGTTAATTTTGTTACAGAGATAAACAGTACTGTTACGCTAACGACCTCCGATTGACAAACATTCTTATCGAAAACAATCTCTTTGGAATTCCAGCAAAAGCTTCATTTATACCCTTTGTACAATTTTCATTTGATTAATGTGTGCAAAATGCCTTTATCTCAATATAATAAGATTCAGTTCAATTCAATTCAACTTAGCTTCAACATTAACAACGCTATAATTTTGAAATGGATTATTCCAAAATTCATACAGGTCAAGCTTACGGTAAATAGTTAGGGATTTTTTTCTTCTAAAGAAAAGTGTAACATGACAAACAGTGCAGACCCTGATGAGAAGTCTCCTCTAGGAACCCTCTCATCTAGGTCTACACTGTTTGCTAAGGACATTAGTGACTGGTATCCCGCACTGTAAGAGTTAATGAACGATGCTAAAGTATGCTGTCTCCACATAGTCAAAACTTCTTTGTCATCTCAATCATACTTTTCAATTGATAGATTTCTCTCTAATTTTCAGAATTTGTGCACAATACATATTTAACCCTTTCGCTGCCAATGCCGGATCTGTGATTACCTATGCAAACAGTTTGGATCAAGATGAGACGCCGAGTAACTCGGCGTCTCATCAGGATCCAAACTGTTTGTTACTGTTACTATGTTTTTGAAACAAAAATGAAGAAAATCAAAAGAATGAAATTTGTAGCAGACGACAAAGTTAGCAGACGACAGAATTTGGCAGCGAAAGGGTTAAAAGCACACCACTCTATGTCTTATTCGTTCCAAGTATTTGTTTATCCCTTTACTCCATAGATACGCCTTTCGACGCATTTGCAAACACAGTAGACCTAGATCAGACGGCTCTTATAAAGAAGCCGTCTGATCAGGGCCTACTCTGGTTTCTTATGGAATTATATCGACCTAGTCCAACACGTTCTACCATAGCTCACAGGTGCCCTTCGCATGCTTTTTCTCAACAGCAACAACAACAACAACAAAAACAACAACAACTCCATCACAAATATATATATTTTTTAATCACATGTCACTAGCATCTAAAACATACCAACAAATAGTTTTCTGACCCAACCAAACAAAAAACTGATTTTTTTTGCGAACATACTTGTTAATATAGAGCAGGGTGTTCGCGAAAAATAATGTATTTATGACGGAGTTGTTGTTGAGACATAGCATGCGAAGGCACCTGTGTCATAGCTATCATACTCTGTTTTACATGCCATTATATGGATATTCACGATGCAAGGGTTATAGCCTGCACTATCACGTATCAGCAGTATCTCTAATAACTCAATTGTCCATTATCTCACTTTACAAGATGTGTTGATACTAAAACTTCAAATGAAGCTGACAATGAACCATTGATATCACGTGGCGCTGGCACTGATAATGACGACCGTAACTACTCGACTATTTCCGGACAAATCCCCATTTCGTAGAACACAGCCGAGTGACACCTACTAAGTGCTAATTGATAGTTGCAAAATCTTGGACCCAGTTTCTCGTCGTCTCCTCATTATCCAAGCTGGTTGACATTCGGTCAATTGTTAATCAAAAGTTTGAACGAATCAGGAGAACGGTAAAACACTTTATTATTCGAACTCTTAACACATTCCCTCATGTTGACGACTTTTGACGACTCTGTAAAAGTCCCTTTGTGAAACCATTGTGATAAATAGAGCATTTGCTCCTATAGGAGCAAATGCTCTATTTATCACAATGGTTTAAAACTACAACATTATATTTTTTCCCTTTTCTCTAGTTAATGTTCCTTTTCGGTAGATTTATTCAAAGAGATTGCATCTAAAAATAGCCTATGAGGTAATGGGTTAAATACGTAACATTATTGATCTTTAACCTTTTCCAAGTTCAATGTTCATTTCCAATTTCAATACCTACTGAATATTCATGGAGAAAATGGTTATAATGAAATATGGAAGGTGGAACATTATAGCCATTTTAGAAAGCAAAGAAACAGATCTATCAGTTTCCATTGGCAAACAGAGCAGACCCTGACCAGGAGCTCTCTTATCTGGGTGTACTCTAGCTAGCTGTTTGCAAATGCCTTAAATGCGTTAGTATGAAGGAAAGGGTTTAAGACAGGTGGGAGCTTAATGCAGGGTGAAAATCATACAGTAACCTACTCTAGGAACTCTCTGCATGACTTCCACCCTGCAATAAGCAACCACCTACCTAAAAACGACCATGTGAATATTCTTGGTCTACAAGATATCTTGCAGCTGAAGACAGGACGAAATGCATGCAAAAAAGCTCCTAAGGGACTGCCATTAGGTCTCTGCACGATAGCGACGAAATTGTAATTACAAATAGTCTGGATCCAGATGCGACATCGAGAGTGTTTACGTCTTACCAGGATCCAAACTGTTTAACACTTTGATTGTATCTTTAAGAAAATTAAAAGAGAAGTTGCAGCAGACGACAATATCTATAGATGACAATTGGATGCACTTAGCATACAACACGTATAGCAATTCACGTGCTACCGATAGATATATGGTACAGTCGAACCCCTGCAATGCGACCACTTAATGAATAAACATGGCTGTCTTTATAAGCAGATGGTTGCTTAATGCAGGACAAAAGTAATGCGGAAAGCTCCTCTGGGAGCTTTCTGCATTACTTTTGTCCTGCATTAAGCTACCACCTGCATCAAGCACCCATAATTATACCTCATTTAGGTGGTCGCATTAGCGGGATTTTACTGTACTGTATTATGTATGTAACAATATAAGCGGTGTTAACAATTTACCTAATGGATATTCATGTCATGAATAATGACTTCTCGTATTGGCTGAAGCTTTATATAAAGTAAACTTTTCAATAAAATGTTATGCTTTGACAAGACCTGTTTAATCTGATCTATATCACGCCAAAAGAAACTATAGCGGGTCCTGATTAGACAGCTCCTATATAGGATCCGTCTGATCTGGGTCTACTGCCTGTGCAACTGCGTGATTTCTAAGGCGTTTATATGAGGAAAAGGGTTAATAATTGCATATGAAAATATAGGTATAGGTAGGACAATGATAGAACTGTAGACTCCATAAACAGAGCCCTTACAGGAGTTGTCTGATCTGTATCTACACCGTTTGCAAGTGCACAAATATGCATCTTTATCAAATGTAGACCTGTATGAGAGGCAAACACCCCATTGTCTCCAGTGAGGTAATTGGTCGAAAGAATATATATACATGTAAGACTGGTCGGCTGTATAAGTGTACATCGTCACAAGGATGTTTTCCGTTGAAAAAGTTAGTGTTTGACAACATGATCTAACAGCGAGATTTATATGGATCCAAACAATGTTGTATATGTCAGCCATTATTTATGGTTGGTGCGTGCTGTACGCATTCCATTATCTCCTAGTTTGTTGGCGTTAACACGCTTAATGCGGAAAATGAGTGTACTTGGGATTTGCAAACACTGTAGATCCAGATCAGAGGCCCCGAGGAGCCTTCTGATCAGGATCATCACTGTTGGCCACTCAGCAACTTGTATCAAATTTAATCATTTCCCCTCTAAATGATGTCTACCTTTAATTCCACTTTATCTAAAATTCAGCTAGGAAAGGGCTAAAACACTGACAACACCTGATTTCGAGAAGTATTATATCCGGACTTAAAATATGATTTATAAAGTTTTCAAGTGCCATCAACCGGTCAGAATATTTTTTCAAGGAGGGGGTTATCTCTGTCTTTTTGTGTTGTTGACATTTTTGGAGTGTAATATGGCTTAAAGGGATAAATATGAGGTTAGGATATGTCTAACAGGATAGGATTATCGCTTATCCCTTTAAATGCGGGACATGTATACACTGTTTGTCGCTTAAATTCCTCCAGCATGTCAGAAATATATACATACATGTATGTATATGTATCCGAGCAAATTTAACCAATTCCCTCATGTTGACGACTTTTGACGACTCTGTAAAAGTCACTTTGTGATACCATTGTGATAAATAGAGCATTTGCTCCTATAGGAGCAAATGCTCTATTTACCTAAATGGTTTCAAACTACAAAATTGTAAAATTTTCATTTTCTCTAGTTAATGCTTCTTTTCGGTAGATTTATTCAAAGAGGTTGTATCTAAAATAGCCTATGGGGTAAAGGGTTAAGCCTTTTTGGCTGAGCGGACTACATAGTTAAACAAGGATTGGCTATCACACACTAACATTTCAGCGTTGAAAGAGTTAACTTAAATGTCGCACCAATAAAGAGCGAACTTTAAGGTGAGTTGCTCGGCGCCTGATCTGGATGGAAACATTTGTCAAAGGTGATCACAAAAATCCCAACATGCACGTTAGCTACAATTCTGAAGACATCTATAGGAGATTTCTGCTTAACTTTTGTCCTGCATTAAGCTGCGACCTGTTTTGAAAATCCAGAATTATGCTGTTTTTTGGTTGTTGTATTGGCGTGATTTTACCTCATGGCAAGTAATCTGCAAATATTTTGGGATCCAGGATGAAACGTTCGATATCTGTGTGAGATTCAAACAGTTTCACACTAATTTATCGTTAATTCTTATATTATGCACATATTCTGTTTTGCCTGTGACATATATGTCAACAAAACAATTTTTTGTTTTACCTATGAATTAGCCAAATCGAGGAAATTAACAGTTGTTTTTGACACAGATATTGCTAATATATTTGAACACTTTAAATGTGTTTTTGATGGTGTATTGATAGATATGATACAACAAACTTGCAGACATGTTTGCCGTTGTCTACTGCATTGGCCTTCTGCATTATTTTGTAATACATTGGTAAAATGTTGTTTGCCAAACGTCAGCACCCGTAAGGTGTACATAGTTTTCTCGTTGAACATAAATTCAAATATTTGACATTGTGTCTACATAGGAGGTGGGAGTGATATAGGGGTCGGCACTGACCCCTTGAATGCGAGAAAATAGTGTATTGTCATTTGCAAAACAGTGTAGACCCAGATAAGGGGGGTCCTAGAGACAACATCTGATCTGGCCTCTGCACTGTTTGTCATTCAGAATCCTCTCGTAATTTTTTCCTTTCCATATTTTATGGACTCTACCAATAAACAATGATGGACTAGTCCACTCTGTTCATTCAGCGGTTAAATATTACTTCACAGTACTATTGTTGCTTTACTGTATCAAATTAGTTTGTATTTAGGGCAGGTGGTTGCTTAAAGCAAGGTGAAAGTAAAACAGAACGCTCCTATATCCTGTAAACGCGGTGTTCGATCAAGATCTACACTGTTGGACACAAACTCTTGGTTCAAAGGTGTTTGCAAAGGTGAACATGCATTCGCCCGTTGCATGTTAAAGTTATAAAATATATCTGAGACTACATGTATACTTTAGGCTTAGATAAATAAAACATAGTCAAATAAAGTGTTGCATTATTGCGAGAATAAATGACTAAATGATTGCTTGAAAGAGTGGTTTGGTGTGCTGGTGGACATGTGAGTGAGAAATGTGAGTGAAGTTTGTGATTGACGTGGGTTAGGTAGTATATGAGCTATTGATGTGTTTCAAACAGTGTGGATATTGTTCAGACATCGTGACTGTGACTACACGTGACTGGTCTGATTCTACATTATTTTCATAATCATAGGGTATGTAGTCTTCCAGAGTGGCTCAAATAAATGAAAAGAATGTCCATTCCCTTACATTGGAAAGTGCCTCAGTTATAACAGATATACTGCCAAGTGGCCATTCATTTATTGAACACAGGCGTCTTAAACACCAGGTGGTTGATTAATGCAGGATAGAAGTAATGCCGAAAACATCTATAGGAACTTGCACTACTTTTGACCTACATTCAGCTACCATCTGCCTTACAGATCCCAAATTAGACCTCTTTTAGACGCTGAAGACAGGCTCTACGGTAGTTTACGACTGAAAACGACGAGACTGTCGGAATAAGAGACATGGTGTCATCACATCTATGGGTATTAAACCTTTACTTAATGAATATTTAGGTAAAAAATGATAACTTTATGAATATTTATCAGTCAAATATTCGAATGGCATATGCGCAAAGGAATGTTTGACCATTGCAGCGTCTTGAACAGAGCAGATCCTGATCAGGCAGCTCCTTATGACATGTGTGGTCTGGGTCTACTCTGTTTACAAATGCTTAAATATTTATCTTTATCAAGGAAATTGTTAGCGCTGTATTGGACAGAATGGTAAATACGAAGCGTGCAATTTGTCTACATCTTGTTTCTTGTCAAAAACATGCTTTCCGCACCAATTACTATGGTTACGTGTTAATTTTGTCCAGACTTGCAGTAAGTTACCGTAATGGCATCATTCACTCTGGAGCACTTTGTAGGATTAACCCCTGTCAGCTCTTCAATTTAGGTAATTGACCACAGTCTATGTAACAAAGAGTGTCTGGAGACAAAATATAAAAGCAGCCAATTTTACAATCAATGCTGTTTTCAAATAATGAATTCGCAGACCTCGTCAAGATCATGATATTGACATCTTTAACCCTTTACCTGGTGGAATCACCTCTTCACGCCTTTGCAAACAGAGTAGATCCAGATCTGAATCTACTCTGTTTGCAGAATTATATAGATCTAATTCTACAGTTTCTGTCAGGACAAAAATGCACGAGTTCGTATATACCGTTATAAAATTCAGCTGATTATTATTCACGATGTTACTATTTCTTACATGAGCATATACCAAGTAAAGGGTTAACCTGTTGTTCTGTTGTGATTATGCTTGAAAACAGTTTGGGTCCAGATAAGACGCCGAGTCGTTTTCTAATCAGAAACAAGAATAGTTTCAAATTGTTTATTCTTTCCACATCTTCCTATACGACATAAAGGTTGTGTACATGATGTCAAATAAGTTTCCTCTATTTTGACACAATCGGAGTATAAACTTGAACCATTTGGAACTGTGAGACGTCAAGAGTATAGTCCAAACTTTTGGGAATTCTGTATAGACTACAGTGGGACCCGTCTTAAGCGGTCGGTCATGTATTGAACACAGGAGTCTTAAAAGGCAGGTACATGTGGTTGCTTAATGCAGGATAAATGTAATGCAACAAGCTCCTGTAGGAACGTTCTGTTTCACTTTCACCTTGCTTTAAGCTGCCACCTGCCCTAAATACCAACTAATTAACACAAATTAATGGCCGTTATAGAGAGGTTTTACTGTACCTCTTTTTGATGATCGTTTAATACAGGTTCTACTGTAGACTGCATATCATTGGGTTTCTATACATGTATCGATAACAGCATATTGTATATAACCTTTGACTTCACGTGAACGCCTTTTAACACCTTTGCAAACATAGTAGATCCATATCAGATTATAAAATTACATAGATCAGAATTTACATTTTATGCTACGGTAAAGAATTCCTGTGTTCACATGCCGTTATAAAATTTTTGACTATGATGTAACTATGAATATTAATTTGCTGATTTCTCTACTGACATTTTGAAAACGTATTTTTTTATTATGACATAAACTGAACTATTATTTCACAAGCAACTAGAGCAGACCCTGATAAGATGGTTCATACAGAAGCCGTCTGATCTGTCTCCACTCTGTTTGCAAGACGTCAAAAAGGACCTGTATGCGGTCAAACACCTATACTTGTATAGTTAGACTTCTTTCGAGTAGTCGCTTCAGTGAGGTCTTACTGTACTGGTTCTTAGCAGACGTCTGTTAGCAGACAAAATCTATTTTGCGGCGAAATAGTTTAATGTTAACACAGTAAAGTCATATTAACCCTTTCACCGCCATGCCATGTCGCAAAAATGCACTACGACAAAATTAATACGAGTACAAAATCGTAGTGCAGTCTAAGATCAGACGGCACCTTTTCAAGGCGGCGTCTGATCAGGGACTTCACTTTTTGTCTCAAATTCTATTTTATCTGTGCTTTATTCCTTATAAATTTGCAGTTATTTATATCATTTCCGTATTTTACCGAATGATCTAATGCATAGAGGATCTTACATGAGTGTTCATTACAAATTGTTTTTATGAAACGAGTTTACTATACTAATATGACACGAGCTTTAGCGAATGTCATATTCATTATAGTAAACGAGTTTCATGAAAACAATTTGTAATGGACACGAATGTAAGATTCTTTTTATCACATAAGCCTTTAAAATGCCATAGAAAATGAAACAGGCTATAGTTGACGACTGTTTTGGCCATCGCCGAATGGACGACGCACAAGGATCGCTACGATTGGCTAACGCTTAAATGAGCGCTACGATTGGCTAACGATTGCTAATTTGCATAAAAATGCACTAGTGCATTTCCGCGATTTACGGCACTCGGGTACGGCACTCCCACAGGGCAGATTATGAGATAAAATTGGTTTGCAGACGACAATTAGACTTATTTTGAGAGGTCGTATCAGCGAGACTTTACTGTATGTTCAAAAGGTATTTACTCTTTGCTCAGTAATTGCCGTCTGCAATTTTGCTGAAGTCTCCTTCTCTAAGTTATTGTCTTCAAATATTGCCGTCTGCTCCAGTGCAAAGAGTTGACCTTTTCTTAAATTTGTATGATCCGTTTGCACATAGAATGTTTCCGTTTCGCCGCAAAAAAGGCATAAAAAACTTGTTTCGCTGTTTGGCGCAGTTATATTTCAAAGTAAATCGAAGGAATATACAGTAAAACCTCTCTATAACGGCCCCTTAATTGTGTCAATTATTTGGTATTTAGGAGAGTTCTGTTTTACCTTCACCTTGCTTTAAGCAGCCACCTGCCTTTAACACTAAATATTTGATGTAATTTAGTGGCCGTTATAGAGAGATTTTACTGTCTATACTTTAAGAATTAATACAGATGACAGTATAGTTCCTAACACAAAAAACATCAAACGATACATAGCACCACACATACGTAAATGAAGTCAATGTGTACATTTTCAGGGATGCTGTCACATTTAATATTTGATGTCATATATAGTAACACGTATCTGATTGAAGTTAAAACAGCATTTAATGAAAACCTTCCGAAATGCACGATGTTGTCTAAATGATTAATTCAAGGCTGATTTGGTTCTAAAATGCATTTTAAGAATGGAAGCAGACGAGAACATATTTGCAGAAGAAAATTGCTAAGAATGCAGAAGGTAAAACAATTTGATTGCATGCACGCGCACACGGACGCAAGCACACACACACACGCACACAAGAACGCACACACAAACGAACACAGAAAGACAGACACATACTCACGGGCACACACAGACACGCATGCACGAACACACACACACATAGGCAAGCACGGACATACACAGACATGCAAACCATGTCGTGTCGTGTCGTGCCGTGCCGTGTCGTGTCGTGTCGTGTCGTGTCGTGTCGTGTCGTGTCGTGTTGTGTCATGTCGTGCCGTGCCGTGCCGTGCCGTGCCGTGCCATGCTGCCAGACAGGTATACAAGGCCAAACAATATAAATAATCAAGACATGGGGGAGGCACAAACAATTTACAAGTATTTGATAAATATTCATGATGTCATTATTATCCCCCGCCAAGGGCGGATGGATATTATTTTCGCGTTGTCCGTGTGTCCCAGAAACGTTGTGTAAATGTTTAATACCATTAAAGAATGTGGGTCTGCAAGTATAGCTCACATTGTCCTTGGAACACCTGAGAGTGATTTTTCTCTGTCCGGAGCTATTTCTCAGAAACTGTAAAGACATTATGCAGAAACTTTGCGAAAGTGTTAAGCAGGGGATATGCGGCTCTGGCAAGCAAAGGACACGCGGCTCATAAGGACGTGCGGTTGTGCAAATAAAAGTTATATTGACCTTGGAACACCAGAGTTATGGCCCTTTGTTTGCAACAAATGTAATGATTTCGTCTGTCCGGAGCCATTTCTCAGAAACTGTTTTTCTTTGAAGCTTTGTGTAAATGTTAAGAAGTATAAGGAAATGCAGCCATGACGGTATTATTCACATTGATTTTGTATCACCAGAGTTACTTAACCTTTTTGTCCGTCTGGACAATAACTCAGTTAGATACCGAGGCCAGTTCTTATTTGGCGGGGGATATCAAATCAGCGAATTTGCTTGTTTCTTACACGAATTATCATGGAATAAAGGGTTCAACAACTAGTACATTACCAGATCAAACTGAAGGAGCAGTTTGATCAGAGTCTATACTAATTGCTATTTATAATATCAGTCAAGAGAGGCGTAAAAAAGTAAAACATTTAAGAATAGCTCCTTTATTTCTCCACCAAACCCTATGCTGTGACCACTCTTTAGAATCGTCTCGAAGAGACGATTCTGAAGAGTGGTCACAACATAGGGTTTGGTAGAGAAATAACGATTTTAGTATTTGAGTACACACCTTTATATGTTGCTCGGTGACAGTCTAGTTGAAAGTTATTCAAAATTGTGCCAACTTGGATAACCCATGGAGAGGGGGAATTTAGGTTTCCGAATACTTGGAGCAATAACGGTAAACTGAGATAGCTGTTAACAAAGGCTGTTACAATGCCTTGTATTCACATATGCTATATGTTACCGAAAGCGGGTTCTTATTTCTCACGTTTATAAATTGCTTTTGACTGCTAGGAAATTAGTTTCCATCATTCCCAAGAATCGCCCTAATACATCGTCTTTAGCTAACACATTCCTGATAGAAAAGACTGGCACACCGTTAAATTGTGAGCAATGTTGAGAAAACAGAAAACAAATTCGAACTCGGTGGAATAGTAATAGCTTTGTCCTACGTTACAGAGTTAGAATTAGTTCTGAAATTCAATACGTCATGTTTGATTTTCCCTGAATAATCATGTAAGAAATTAATGACAATCAATATTAACTCTTCGCTTGCTATTCACGTCAATCTACCTGTAAATAGTGAAGACACAGGGTCTGCACTATTTACAAATTGATTGTGCAACCAATGCACTCCACAGCAGTGATTGCATAGCGATATACTTGTACACAATTGAGATATATGTAATTATACAACAGGGCATGGGTAAAGAAGGAGAAATGTATTTTGAAATTCAGCAAGAGAAGGGTTAATAAACTGTTTTTTTCTAATGGCATAATGAACAAGGGCATTTTAAGATTTTAATTCATAGCAAAAGCCGAAGATTCACATCTATAACATTTCACAAGCAAATAGAACATACCCTGCAATGGATCAAAAGACGTATCTATGGAGCAAAGGGTTAACTAATTTTCCTGCTATGCTCAAACTCTATTCCAGAGCAATTTACTTTAGATTCTGTTAATCTTTTGAGCGAGAGCTAGCTAGCTTGGATCCTCCTGAAGAGACGTCGAGTTACTTGTCGTCTCATGTGGGTCAGGCTGATTTTCCTTTTCTCTAGTTAATGCTCCTTTTCGGTTGAATTTATTAAAAGAGGTTGGATCTAAAATAGCCTATGAGGGCATGGGTTAAGATACACTGGGCACAAATTATTACTCCTCGGATCATTATTCCTCGCATAAATATTTATGAAGTAAAGGATTGCTAATATAGTAGACGGCAATTTGAACATATAAACACGAACTTCGCGTGCTAAAAGATAGCTTCTTGTTAGTATTTATTGTCTGTCTGGCACATTCATTCTATAACGACCTGCAGCAGTACTCGACATACCTGCCACTGCTTCGAAATTGTCGACGAGTGTCGTGAAGGGATATTGACCTTACAGCTAAGCCTTATGTTCACGTCTTTGCAAACAGAGTAGACCCAGACCAGACCAGACGGCTCTAACAGGAACCGTCTTATCAGGAGCTGCTCTGTTTTCTTATTGACTTATAAAGATCTGATCATATTGTTTTTGCTATGACCAAAATGTCCAGCTTTTCATGTGCCACTCTAATAATTCGGTTAATTGATATTCATAATTATTACTTCTTGAATAAGTAGAATGATCGGAACGACTCGGCTAGAGGAGCCGCTGATCAGAGTCTGCTCTGTTTGCTAATGGACTTTGAAAGATCTGTTTCTTTACTTTCTAAAATGGGTGCAATGTTCCACCTTCTATACTTCATTATAGCTATGTTATCAATGAATATTCAGTAGGTATTGACATTTGAAATAAACATAGAACAGGGAAAGGGTTAACTAAAGATCCTACGGCCAACATTATGGTAAATTCTTATGTACGACGATCGCCACTACTCGGGTAGCCAATTCTAGGGTGAAGCAATTAATAATTTACTCCATGAATATTCATGTTAAAAATTGATAAAATGAATATTAATGAGTTTAATTGTTATAATAGCACATGGCCAAGGTAGTTTTGGCCATGGCAGAAACTAGAGTCATATCTATATTATATCATAAGCAGACAGAGCAGACCCTGATCAGACGGCTCCTACAGGATCTGTTATAGGTCTACTCTGTTTGCAAAGGCACGGAAAGGCGTTTATATGAAGGAAAAGGTTAGGGCTAACACCGTCCATATATCTATTGTACTATGTTCCAGTTACGACCGTCGTATGTCGTACGATCTTTAATAATACGGGCCCCAGAATTAGAATTAGTTGACATTGTATGTAGAGTGGTTTTACACTACACCTGATACCGAACAGTCATAATTATTCTACTGTACAAAAACAGTAGAGTCTCGCTAATACGACCGCATTATTTATTATCATAGGAGTCTATAAAAACAGGTGGTTACTCAGTGCAGGGCAAAAGTAATGTAGAAAGCTCCAATGGGAGCTTTCTGCATACCTTTTGTAATGCATTAAGCTACCGCATATTTAAAAAAAGCCAGAAGCACATGTATACTTCTTTTGAGTGGTGGTATTAGCGAGACTTCACTGTACATTTTTTTTTTGTATTTCCATTAGCGTACAGTACTTTTGCCCGCGCCTTGATTTGCATCGGAAAACAACGGAACCCCGCATTTACCGACCATGCCTGTCTTATCTTAATTGATACTTCAAAGGACGACTCCTGTAACATGTAAATTTGTTCTAACCCTTTCCCTGTTCAATATTTATTAAACATTTAATTAAGAATGCTCATGGACAGAATCATTTAAAATTGAACATGAACAATGGCTTTTTTTTCTCAATTTGACAGACATTGCAGAAACATATTTTTGCAATGCTTTAAGCAAACAGAGCAGACACTGATCAGCAAGCTCCTACATCAGCTGTCTGATCTGGGTCTACTCTGTTTGTTAAGGTGCGAAAATGTGTTTCTTTGAGGGGAAAGGGTTTAACCTTTGAGTGCTAAATTTGCACATTGGACTGATCTGTCACTGTATAGTCCATTCAGTATATCAGATACATTTTTATTTTGAAGGGCAAATAATGTCCATCCTGATCAGATGGCGCATCTAGGAGTCCCATGAACTAGGTCTACACTGTTTGCAAATGCTAGTTCACTCATTTTCCTGCATCAAATGGTTTATAATCCTTTCGACACTGTGCATCTTTTATCTGCAAAAAATGGCGACTTTTGTCAATTCAAAACTTACACTTGTTTTGAAATTTCTTTTAAAAACAGGTTTAGATTGTACACTAGTTGTTATTCTGGTGAGATGTTAAACTACTGATCTGGATTCAAACTGTTTATGTATGTCATCGAATACAGGTTCATAGTACTGACAGAACTAACTCTTAATGTGCGGGAACAGAGTATATTATAATACCTTTGCAAACGGTGTAGACCCAGACCAAAGGGCTCCATTGGGAGCCCTTTGATCAGGGTCTGCACTGTTTGATATAAAAACATTTTATTTTCAATGCAAAATTATGATACAACTTTTTGTTTAATCAATATGCCTATTCAGAAAAAAGAAGGAGACAGATTAACTTATTCAGCAAATTAAGTGTTAAATAATGGAGGTGAGCCCTGCTTTCTCTCATGAAGTGCATCGACTGCGGAAATAGCAGCATTTTGCTGCAGCCGAAAGTTTTAATAATGAGGATTTACAAAACATATTTCCCAACCTCCATCAATCAGTTTCATGCTAGATTACATTTTGAAAGTAGCACATGCTTCGGTGCAGTCGGAACCCCTCGGCGATGTTGAAAAATCAACATTACGGAATTAGACGAGGGTTTCCGATTGACTGCGATTATCTTCGCATCATCCGTATTACCCATTCTCATCGTGACTCACCTCCACCTCAGCTGCAATCATAATGACAATATTTTAGCCATTATCTTGTCGATTGCGACCTGTCGTTTGCAAACAATTTGGATTAAGTCGATGTTCCAAGCTGTTTGCCACCCGGTCCAAGGATAATCAGAAATTTAAGTGAATCGGAATTCAGTTAAACAGACCAGACATTATTTTTACGACATGATAGATAAACCTAAGTTGAGTTAGACTTAATGTGCAGAAATCAAGTATATAAGACATTTGCAAACAGTGTAGACTCAGATTAAAGGGTTGCCAAGGGAACCCTTTGACCAGGGTCTGTATACTGTTTGTCATAAACTAATTTTCTCCATAATTTTCTGTCATAAATTTTGAAACAACTTTTTGTTTAATTAATATTCAGAAAGGGACTGGTCAGTTCTAATTATTCAGCAGATTAATCCACTTCCCCATAGATCAAACCTCGTTTAATAAAACTACCTCTATTGCTCTATTTATCGCAATGGTTTCAAAAAGTGCCTTTTACAGAAACATAGAAAGGCGTATTTATAGAGAGGAAAGGGTTAAGATTTAAATTAAGAAGCATGCACCTCATCCCCGGGTGTCATCAAGGATTCAATACAGCACAAGATGCATTATTTACAGGTACAGTAAAACCACTTTAATGCGACCACCTAAAAGAGGCATAATTCTGGGTTCTAGAGGCAGGTGGTAGCTTAATGCTGGACTAAAGTAATACAGAAAGCTCCAATAGGAGCTTTCTGCATTACTTTTGTCCTGCATTATGCAACCACCTGCTTATAAAGATCCCAATGTTTATTCATTAAGTGGTCGCATTAGAGGGGTTCTATACTGTGATATGGAATTGAATATCTTGTTCCAACCCTTTGCCTAGTGAATATTCATGTAATAAACATTGAATATATGAATTTTGATTAGATGAAAATTATAATGGTATATGAACGCGCGCACGTGTAATTTTGACCATGACAGAAATTATAGAATCATACCTATATAAGTCCATTTTAAGCATACAGAGCAGACCAATATCAAACGTGTCCTACAGATGTCATATCATCTGGGTATACGCAGTTTGCAAATGCGTTAACCCTTCGCTTGCTATTCATGTCAATATACCTACCTGTAAATAGTGAAGACCCAGATGAGACAGCTCCTACAGGAGCTGTCTCATCAGGGCCTGGACTATTTACAAGTTGATTGTGCAACCAATGCACTCCACAGCAGTGATTGCACAGCGATATACTTGTACACAGTGAAGATATATGTAATTATACAACAGGGCATGGACAAAGAAGGAGAAATATGTTTTAAAAGTCAGCAAGAGTAGGGTTAACCCTTAACTACATCAGGTAAAGCAATAATGAACGTTCCATTAAGGAACATTGATTTCCATTATCGTTTTAAACTACATGTACTAACGACCTCCATTTTGCAGGTCTCGTGGTTATACAACCTTTTTACCCGAATCTGAGTTCATTCTCAAGCCTCCGATTGGTCAGATTTTAAGTTCCACAAACTTATCAAATACGCGTAGTTGAGAATGAACACACACTCACAGTCAACGGTATTATGACCTAGGAACCTATACGCAGGATAATAAAATAATCGTCTGAATCACGTCAATCAGGTGTCTTGTGAAGGTTATATTTTCCGTTCATTGCAGCCACTTATACTAGACATAGAATTATTACTGAATGTGATCAATATCTCCACACATGTGCTTGACAGAGCATGTGTTATTTTGAATAATCAAGGGGTCATTACTCTGTGAAAAATCATCCAAGCGGAACGTTGAAATCCAGTCAATAGTCGCTAAGAAATATCGTGGACCGGGAAAAACCAGACTGACTGACTGACGGACGGACGAACGACCGACCGACATGGTGACTGCTCCACTGTACACAACCTACAAACTGACTGACGGACGAACAGATGGACGGACTGACCGACATGGCGACTCGTGCATTGTACAGACTGACTGACGGTCGGACCTACGTGGCGACTTGTACATTTCACATACATAACGTACAGACTGACTGACGGACGAACAGATGGACGGACTGACCGACATGGCGACTAGTGCATTGTACAGACGTGGCGACTTGTACATTTCACATACATAACGTACAGACTGGCTGAGTGAACTCAGACGGACGGACGGATGGACGGACTGACCGACATTGCAACTTCTATATTGTACATAACCTACAGACTAAATTTGTGTCAGCATCAAATGCTTATTTTTTGTTTGTTTTAGGGATCCATCCTTATCATACATTATTGTTCGGCGTTATGGATATGCTACCTGCTTTCAGGACTTACTATCAGAAATCGGACTGACAAACCTATGCAAATAGTGCAGACCCAGATCAAACGGCTCCTGTAGGAGCCGTTTGATCACGGTCGACACAATTTGATACAATGTCAATATAATTTAAAGTTATCGCACTGGTGTCAAATTGACTCATTCAGCTTACAAACGTATGAAGAGGAATTATCTGGTGTCCGAATACCTAGGGTAATTAGGGTAGCTTATGTTTGACGAAAGTAATACAGACTTCTCCATAAATAAACTTCTCTATGAGTATCAGTCTGCATTTAGCAACCAGCCGCTTTGCTAGACACCTCCATACGTATTCGCGAAGTGGTCGCCTAAAAGAGAATTCTAATCTTTGTTCTTACTACAAAGCAAAAGATAAAGGTGCGAACTCAAGTACTAAAGTCGTCATTTCTTCACCAAAACTTATGTTGGGACCACTCTTTAGAATCGTCTCGAAGAGACGATTCTAATGAGTAGTCACACTATCGGATTTGGTGGAGAAATAAAGGAGTTATTCATGAAAATATTTTAACCCTTTCCCTCATAATTATAAACTAGTTTTCACGCATTTGCAAACAGAGTAGACCCAGATCAGACGGCTCCTAGAGGAGCCGCCTGATCAGGATCTACTCTGTTTGCTAATAGAATTTTACAGATCTTTGTCCTTGCTTTCTAAAATGCCTATAATGTTTCACCTTCCATATTTCTTTATAACTATTTTGTAAACGAATATTCAGTAGGTATTGAAAATTGTACTAAACTTAGAACAGGGAAAGGGTTATTTTACTCGTCTTACGACCTCTGGCGTAGTGTATGCATGTGCATGTACCACATAAAGCAGCTAGATGGAGACTATGACACTTTACTTGCGCATGTCCACGTATAACGGGCATGTGTAAAGAGAATGGTTTGGGCATTGGGTAAAAACCGTAGAGTCAGATAGATTATAATTTTACAAGCAATCAGAGCAGGCCCTGATCAGATGACCATTACAGGACTCTACTGGGTCTACTTTGTTTCCAAAGGCATGAAAAAATGTTGATTTGAGGGAAATGGTTAAATCATTCCCTCATATTGACGACTTTTGACGACTCTGTTAAAGTCACTTTGTGAAACCATTGTGATAAATAGAGCATTTGCTCTATTTATCACAATGGTTTCAAATTTTCTTTTTCTCTAGTTATTGCGCCTTTTCGGTAGATTTATACGAAGAGGTTGTATCTAAAACAGCCTATGAGGTAATGGGTTAACGCGTAAAATAAGAAAAAATATTATTATGACAGTAGAAAATCATATATAACATTAAGCAAATAGAGCAGACGCTGTTCAGACAGTATCTACAGGAGCTGTGTAATCTTGGTCTACTCTGTTCGCAAAGGCATAAAAGGGCGAGATTAACAAGTAAATATCCATACTGACTAACACTCACAGTACTGTCTTCTGGGAATGGCCTCACTTGCATGCTTCTCCTAACAACGATCACTCAAAATATGTATTATTCTAGAGTTTCTCCCCATAGAGCTGGCACGTTAATGTAGAATAAAAGTAATATAATGAATGACAAAACTAATGCAGCGAGAATGAGAGCGAGAGAGAGAGAGAGAGAGAGAGAGATAGAGAGAGAGAGAGAGAGAGAGAGAGAGAGAGAGAGACAGAAAGAGACAGAGAGAGAGACGGAGATAGACAGAGAGACAGAAAGACAGAGACAGTGACAGAGAGACAGAGAGACAGAGACAGACAGAGAGAGACAGACGGAGAGAGACAGAGAGAGAGACAGAGATACAGAGAGAGAGAGACAGAGAGAGACAGACAGACAGACATAGAGGGAGAGGTAGACAGAGACAGAGGCAGAAAGAGAGACAAAGAGAGACAGAGAGACAGAAAGACAGAGACAGACAGACAGACAGACAGAGAGACAGAGGCACAGAGAGAGATTAATTGCCTAGAAATGCTTTGGATACTGATGAGACGCTGTTACATAGCATGTCGGAAGGATTCGAATCATTGCGTTCGTCTGATGTTCATTATACTGCATGTGCACGAGCTACAGCCTGAAACCGCTTTCGTGTTACGCGCGATTAAACTCAGAAATGCAAACGCATTAATCCAACTGTCTAGTTGCCGTACATGTTCATGAAATCAACAAACCTTTTTTTTGTTTTCAAATGCGGTGCCAATTTAGATTCCGTGATATATATATAGAAATTCTCTTTGACACTGGTTTATAGCAATGACCTTTCGCGAATCATGATAAGCAACTACATGTAGTTTAGATCGAGATTAGACTGGTCTCTGATCCAGATTGTTTAGCACTCTGGCGGTTTTGCTGAATAATCAGTTTTGTGGCGGCTACTTAGCGCATTATATTATAAGAAGCACGTACATAACATCTACAGTAAAACCTCTCTACAAACTACAGTAGAATCTGTCTTAACCCTTCTCTTGCTGAATTTTGAAATACATTTCTCCTTCTTTAACCATGCCCTGTTGTATAATTACATATATCTTCACTGTGTACGAGTATTTCGTTGTGCAATCACTGCTGTGGAGTGCGCTGGTTGCACAATCAACTTGTAAATAGTGCAGACCCTGATGAGACAGCTCCTGCAGGAGCTGTCTCATCTGGGTCTTCACTATTTACAGGTACGTATATTGACGCGAATAGCAAGCGAAGGGTTAAGTGATCATTGAAGGGGGCCTAAATCTGGGTCTTAATGCTATCCACGTTCAATATTCATATAAGAAATAGTGACATTATATATATTAATTAGATTAATTTTCATAATGGCATATGCACATAGTACATTTTGGGTCAAACAGAAACAGCAGTATTAGATTTATATTACACCATTAGCAAACAGAACAGACCCTGACCAGACGGCTCCTATAGGAGCCGTCTGATATTGGTCTACTCTGTTTGAAAATGCGTGAAATGCGTTTATATGGGGAAAAGGGTTAAGACAGGTGTTCGCTTAGTGCAGGTCAGAAAACTCTTATTGGAGTGCTCTGTATTCTTTTGCCCTGCATTAAGCTATCACCTTTTCCCATGTTCAATAAACGAATAGTCGCTTAAGATAAATTCTGCCGTGTGCCTACGTCTGGATTTGCAGGGCGAACATTATGTTATATGCTACAGAGGACACTATTTCACCGCCGGATTCCCCGGAAAGCTACCCATGGGGATGTGGCTGCAACAGGCGAATTTGTGCCAATCACCTTTGCAAACACTTTGGACCGAGATGAGAAGCAAGGTAACTAGCTCGTCACAAACCGCTTTATAATTAGAGAAAAGATCGGAAGAACGTACACTCTGAAACGATACAGTAAAACCTCTCTATAACGGCCACTAAATTACATCAAGTATTTTGTGTTAAAGGCAGGTGGCTTCTTAAAGCAAGGTGAAAGTAAAACAGAACGCTCCTATAGGAGCGTTCTGTATTACTTTCACATTGCTTTAAGCAACCACCTGCCCTAAATACCAACTAATTAACGCAATTTAGTGGCCGTTATAGAGAGGTTTTAATGTATTTGCTTATTGAAATACAGACACTAGACATGCAATGAATGTATTTCCCTTTTATCTAATTGATATTGATGTAAGAAATGCAATGTAATGACATCCTGAATATTAATGGGATGGATTTTGTAACTAGCACATCCACACAACAGAACACTTTGGCCATGAAAGAAACTGAAGAATCGGATCTACATCTATATTTCCCGCTAATACAGGGAGTGTCTGATCTGGGTTTACCCTGTTTGCAAATGTGTCAGTGGGTGTCTGTATAATGTAAATACAGTTGAAATTCGATATCTCGAACTCGGATAACTCGAACTCCGATTAACTCGAACAAAAAGTTCAGTCCTTCCAAAACTAACACTACAGAATTGCTCTAAAATGTATCGCTACAGATATCTATAAACACGTGTGACAGCTTAATACAGGTCTAAAGTAAAGCTGAAAGCTCCTACAGGAGCTTTCAGCATTACTTTAGACCTGTAATAAGCTGTGGTCTTGACAAATCGTTCAGATTAGAAATCGGATGACTCGAACATCTGTTATGTCGAACTAATTTGTACGGTCCCTTGAAGTTCGACTTATCTAAGTTCAACTGTAATTAAATTCGTCTCGGGTGTATGGCAGGTGTAGAGGCAATGATCTTACTAGTTATTACACTGGCGTGTGCTGCAAGCACCCTTTGGAAAAGACAGATGCTGAACATTTTATCTAACATTGTTGAAAGAAAGCATATACATGTATTGTCCAATTACAACAACGTGCGTGAATATATTGATCAACTTGCAGGGATGCATCGATTAATCATAATACCAGGCAAAATGTATTGATCAATCACAACAACATACAATAATACACTGATTAAACGCAACAACATGCATGGTGTATTGGTCAATCGCAACAACACGCATGATGTAGTGGTCAATCGCAACGATGTATATGATGTATTGGTCAATCACAACAACATACGTGTATATGGATTTATTGATAACACCATACAAGACTGTAACGACCAATCAAAACAACATAGAGGAATGCAATGACCCATCACAACATATAGGAAAGCATTGGTCAATCTAAAAACATACAGGAATGTGCTGAATAGTCGAAACACCATACATGAATGAAATGACCAATCAAAACATAGAGGAATGCAATGACCAACCACAACAACATACGTTGGTCAATTACAACATACAGGAATATAATGATCAATCAAAATAACATACATGGATGTATTGATCAATCACACCATCAAAGAGGAATGTATTGATCAATCACGGCACTATATATATGAATGTAGTGATCAAACGCAACTACATTCAGGCATGCATTGATCAATCACATACAAGAAATACATTGATTAATTACAACAACATATAGGAAAGCAGTAATCAATTTACAATAAAATACAGGAATACATTGACCAATCACAATAACGTACATGATATGTGCTGATCAATACAAACATACAGAGAATTTGTTGACCAATCGCATAAATATACAGGATCCATTGACCAATCACAGCAATTTACATGGATGTATTACGTATAGATCAATCGCATTAGTATATATGGATTTATTGCTCAATTACAACAATATACCGAAATGTATTGACCAATCGCAACAAATTCATTAACTGTATTGACAAATTACAATAACATACAGGAGTGAATTGATAAATCGCAACAACATACAGGCATGTATTTATCAATCGCAACAAATACAGGAAATGTATTGACAATTTCCAACAACATACAGGAATACATTGATCAATCGCAACAAAATACAGGAATTTATTGAACAGGTTATAACAACATACAAGAATGAATTAATCAATCGCAACAATATACATGGATGTATTAATCAACCATATCAAATTTGCAGACAACAGTGGTGGTCAAAGAGTTATGAAAGTACACAAGTAAAATCTCACTAATTAGCACTTTTAGTTAGGAAGAATTTAGAACTATTTAGCCAGGAGACTGTTTTATGCACGGTGAAACTCGTGCAGAAAGCTTCCAGGGCAGCTTTCAACAACAATTTCACCCCGCATTTCACCCCGCATTTCACCCCGCATTTCACACTGCATTACCCATTACCTCATAGGCTATTTTTAGATCAAACCTCTTTCAATAAATCTACCGAAAAGGAGCATTAACTAGAGAAAAGGAACATTTTAGAATTGTGTAGGTTGAAGCCATTGTGATAAATAGAGCATTTGTTCCTATAGGAGCAAATGCTCTATTTATCACAACGGTTTCACAAAGTGACATTTACAGAGGCGTTAAAAGTCGTCAATATGAGGGAATTGGTTAAGCTGCGACTTTTACACTACATTAATCTGTTATCTGTCTTGATTACCGACAAAAATACTTTTTTGTATGTTTCGATTAGCGAGAAATTTCTTGTTAAAAATAATAGTTTCTACAGCGACAACTACATTAATAAACATGATAGTCTTTAAAAACAGATGGTTGCTTAATATAGGACAAAGTGATGCCAAAAAACTCCAGTTGGAACAGTTTGAATAACTTTCGGTCTACCACCTGTTTTACACCTCCAAAATAAACATATTCTTTTGGGCGGCCATATAGAGAAGTTTTGCTGTTCGTATTTATTCCCGCAATAAAACGGGTTCTAAAATTCGGAACATTTCTATAGATTCACAGAAATAGTAGGCTAGACATGAGCAATTAGAGGCTAAGTATTCGTTGTCATTTTCTTTATATCATTGTCAACAACTTAATGAATCGCAAGATGATAAATAAAGATGACAACAGTTTCTTCTGCGACAGAAGACGAGGCACATCTAGAAAACTCGGCTGGAAACGACCATTGAATGAATCTTTGATATATACGCCTTTAAACGCCTTTGCAATCAGAGTAGACCAAGACCTGACAACTCATATAGGAACCGTCTGATCAGGGTCTGGCCTGCTTGCTCATGGAGATATAAAGAGCTCATTCTATAGATTCTACCATGGTCAAAATCCCCGTGTTCATATGCCATTACAGTAAAACCTCTCTATAACGACCACTAAAATACATCAAGTAGTTTGTGTTAAAGGCAGGTGGATGCTTAAAGCAAAGTGAAAGTAAAGCAGAACGCTCCTATAGGAGCGTTCTGTTTTACTTTCACCTTGCTTTAAGCAACCACCTGCCGAAAATACCAACTAATTAACACAATTTAGTGGTTGTTATAGAGAGGATTTACTGTATATCTAATTAATATTCACGATGTCATTATTTCTTACATGAATATTCATGGAGTAAAAGGTTAAAGACCAACCAGCATTCTTTGTTTAGTGGTTGATACCATCAGTATATTCAATCGTAACTACTCGGCTGTTTCCGGTGTTTCGGCGTCTCATCAGGATCCAAACTATTTATTACTGTGGTGTTATATTTAAATGAAAAGTTGTGAAAATTAAGTACACGAAAAGTATGACAGACGACAATTTTTGCAGACGACAATATTTGACAGCGAAAAAGAATTAGCAGGCGTCGGTTTCTGCAGATTTGGGACACATCGGGACTGTTATATTTGCTTATTGTTTCATTATTGGTGGACATCTTCTAGATGGATGGCTATTGTTCTAAGTGACACACGCCAATAATTCTGCTCAGTCCAATTCGTCTGGATATTGTCAGAAGTCAGCTCTAATATACATGTATATCTATATAGTAAAACCCCTCTAAAGCGACCACCTAAATGAGACATAATTCTGCGTCTTAACCAGAGGTCCAGATGAGATGCGTAAATTAAAATATTTTTCGAGAATAACTTCTTTATTTCTCCACCAAACCCTATATTGTGACTACTCTTTAGAATCGTCCAACAGGCATACAGAGCAAAAACAATAATAAATCAAAGTACTGACAGTACTGAAGGTTTCGGACATAATATATATCATATTGATTGTTTGCTGTGGATTTTTCTGAAAATCATGTCAGTAGTTTGGAAGACATTTAAAGAATTGTTTTATGAACATGTCACATACAGGGCGATTCCAATAGCTCATCTTGCCACTTTGTGCCAATAGAGCCAAAATTGATAGTTTATGTAGTAAAGAGCCATCACTCCGTTATTTGAAAGTAAGGGTCAAGTCAAGTCGTGCTTAGCATAATAGAATTAACGATTTCACCATTATCGTTGAATGAGAACACTGTAGGTCTAGACTGGACCCCGGATGATTCTGACCATTACCAAACATATGCAAGAAATGTCTGATTTATAAAAACCCTAATTTCCTTAACCCTTTCCCTGTTCTATGTTTTTTCCAAATTTCAATACCTACTGAATATTTATGGACAAAATAGTTACAATGAAATATGAAAAGTGGCAATTAGTAGCCATTTAAGAAAGTAAAGAAAAAAAGAAAGGAAGAGTAGCCTATATATATATATATATATATATATATATATATATATATATATATATATATATATATATAAGTGTGTAGGCAAAAGGGGCATTTAACTCAGAATCCGACAACAATAGTGTAACACGACAAACCGTGCAGATCCTGATTAGAGGGCTTCTCTATGAGCCTTCTTACCTGGGTCTCCTCTGTTTGCAAAGGGCATAAGTGACTAGGCAAAAAGGGCATTTAACTCAGAATACCACAGGAAGGGTATGGGACTTTCAGAATCCGACGACCTTATGTCGGACTACTGTTGTAAAAAGACACCATGCTGTTTGAACAAAGGCGTTTGGATTGACAGTAGGTCATTGGTAAAATCTATTCATTTAATACTTGGAGATTTCATGAAAAATGGGTCTGTATAATTTGCATATTAAGTATGTACGTTCACTAGTCGTTGTTGCTTTTCACACCTTTGTAGCGTTTAAATAGAACCATGTAACACTTATATATTGGGACCCAAGCGGTGGCCGAGGGGAAAGAGCTGCGTCTATGAATCTCTAGGTCCTTGGTTCGAATCCCGTCAAAACCAAATGGAAAAAAATATTCTAATATATATTCTTTGTTCTTTATCTTTTTTATATTCTTTTCTCTAAATAAATTTAAAGCAAACAAACTAGAAAACATAAGCATGCCTCTTGAAACTTGTTATGGACTTTTTAAAGCATTATGCTATATTAACATACAGTCCTGGTGTCAATAGTATGAATTTCGATGAAACGTAGAGGCAGGATCCAGACTTTGTGCTAGGACAACTATGAATTCGAAAGTACCATGTTCAATTTAAAATTGTCACCTGCTCATTATTTTGTGTATTGCATATATAATTATTATATTCAATTAGTCTATGCTTTGCATGGTTTTATTTTAAAATTGTCAAACATCTAGGATCCTGATCACAGACCGACACACACAATGTACAACTGGCAATTAGGTCACGATAACCTGCATAATATTTGAAAACTTAGTTTGTTTCAAAAGGAATTACTGCACAGTTCAAACTGACTATAAAAATCCCTGAGAATTTGAACAATAATTACATCAACAAAAACAATAGTTTAAAAAAGTACATGTATATAGACAAAGAGCGCAAATGGAACGGATCCATGTAAGAAACTTGAATCCTGTTCTATGTTTATTCCAAATTTCAATACCTACTTAATATTCATGAACAAAGTAGTTATAATGAAACATGAAAAGTGGAAATTATTAGCCATTTAAGAAAGTAAAGAAAAAGATCTTTCAAATTCCATTAGCCAACAGAGCAGACCCTGATCAGACGACTTCTATAGGAGTAATCAGATATGGGTCTACTCTTTTTACAAACGCGTGAAAAAACATTTATATGAAGGAAAGGGTTAAGTGTTCTAGCACCCAGTCTCTCCTCTCTACCAGTTTGTACAGCCTAATAAGTCAGTTTGGAAACATCTTTAGATTAAACAGACGTGGTAGCAAATAGTGAAAACCCTTCAAACGGGCCCACTAAGGAGGTGTTTGATCTGGGTCTGCACTATTTGCATAAGTGTATTTGTCAAAATACCCAGGGTAATTAGGGTATCACTTGTAAATCTCCGAAATACATTCAAAAGTATAGATTTGTCACCTTTTACAATAACAGTAAAATCCCTCTTAACCCGACTTCTAGTAGATAAGAATTTAGAAACTTTTTAAGCAGGTGGCTGCTTAATGCAGGATGAAAGTCATGCCGAGGAGCTTTCTGCATTATTTTCATCCTGCATTAAGCTGCCACCTGTCTCAAAGACTGATATTTATACTGAATTTAAAGTCTGGTTTAGAGGGGTTTTACCGTACATGTATTTTTGAAATTCTATTTCTTTCAAACCAGATCTTAGCAACAACGTCGCACGACCATTGATTAAATTCATAAGGAAACATTGTAATGTCGCAATGGAATCGAATTTCTGCAATTGAATTTTGATCTACCCTAGAAATAGTACCATTGATGTTCGATATTTCATAGTAGTTCACAAAATGTTGAAAGTGTATCGAAATATCAACCGTGGCTGTAATAATCAAACAATTCTTTTCGGTTATGTGTCCATTTCATGCACCTCCAACAATTCTATATTGTTCTGCAAAAATCTAACAATTATGTTACTTTGGTCTACCTAACTATTACAACGGTGAAATGGGCTGTTCCAAAATTCAAACAAGTCAAGCTAAAATGAGCTTATGGTTATTATTTAGGGACTTTTCCAAACAATAGTGTAACGCGACAAACCGTGCAGATCCTGATTAGAGGGCTTCTCTATGAGCCTTCTTACCTGGGTCTCCTCTGTTTGCAAAGGGCATAAGTGACTAGGCAAAAAGGGCATTTAACTCAGAATACCACAGGAAGGGTATGGGACTTTCAGAATCCGACGAGCTTATGTCGGACTACTGTTGTAAAAAGACACCTGCTGTTTGAACAAAGGCGTTTGGATTGACAGTAGGTCATTGGTAAAATCTATTCATTTAATACTTGGAGATTTCATGAAAAATGGGTCTGTATAATTTGCATATTAAGTATGTACGTTCACTAGTCGTTGTTGCTTTTCACACCTTTGTAGCGTTTAAATAGAACCATGTAACACTTATATATTGGGACCCAAGCGGTGGCCGAGGGGAAAGAGCTGCGTCTATGAATCTCTAGGTCCTTGGTTCGAATCCCGTCAAAACCAAATGCAAATGGAAAAAATATCTAATATATTCTTTGTTCTTTATCTTTTTTATATTCTTTTCTCTAAATAAATTTAAAGCAAACAAACTAGAAAACATAAGCATGCCTCTTGAAACTTGTTATGGACTTTTAAAAGCATTATGCTATATTAACATACAGTCCTGGTGTCAATAGTATGAATTTCGATGAAACGTAGAGGCAGGATCCAGACTTTGTGCTAGGACAACTATGAATTCGAAAGTACCATGTTCAATTTAAAATTGTCACCTGCTCATTATTTTGTGTATTGCATATATAATTATTATATTCAATTAGTCTATGCTTTGCATGGTTTTATTTTAAAATTGTCAAACATCTAGGATCCTGATCACAGACCGACACACACAATGTACAACTGGCAATTAGGTCACGATAACCTGCATAATATTTGAAACTTAGTTTGTTTCAAAAGGAATTACTGCACAGTTCAAACTGACTATAAAAAATTCCCTGAGAATTTGAACAATAATTAATTACCTACTGAATATTCATGAACAAAATAATGGCTACTTATTTCCCTTTTTCATGTTTCATTATATGAAACATGAAAAGTGGAAATGAGTAGCCATTTAAGAAAGGAAAGAAAAAGATCTTTCAAATTCCATTAGCCAACAGAGCATATCCTGATCAGACGACTCCTATAGGAGTCATCAGATCTGGGTCTACTCTGTTTACAAACGCGTGAAAAACATTTATATGAAGGAAAGGTTTATTGTTCTAGCATCTCTACCAGTTTGTACAGCTGAATAAGTCAGCTTGGAAACATTTTTGCAACTTTAGATTACAGCTTGCTTAATCCTTACAATGCTGAGTGATGTTTCGTTTGCAACCATTGACGTCTGCGTCAATTCTTCAATAAACTTTCTTTCATTTTATGCAAAAATATGATCAAGATGACAAACAGTTTGGATCCTGATGAGACGCAGAATTATGTGGCCTCTCATCTGGATCCAAACTGTTTGCATAGGTAATCACAGTTTCGCCGCTAGCGTGCAAAGAGTTAAGCGTATGACCTCTAGAGATTTTAGCATGATGTAACAGCACTGCACTACTGACCACCAGTGCGCTGTAACCTTTATACTGTAAAGAACGTACATGACAGAAGAAATCTATTTAACCCTTAATTTCCCCATATAAACTTGTTTTCATGCATCTGCAAATAGATTCGACCCAGATCAGACAGCTCGCTCCCATAGATTCAGGGTCTGCTCTGTTGCTAATGGATCAACCTTCCATATTTCATTATAAATATTTTGTAAGATTCCGGAACCAGATTGTAAGCCAGCCACTGCACATGCGCGTATTCTCTAAGGGGGATTCCCGCTAGGTAGCGCTCGTGCAATAGGGTTTTCGCCATAGTTTGAGTCGCAATCCATTTTATAAGGATTTCGGCAAAAGCCGAAACCCTAAAAATAGAAGCAAGTGAAGAGATAGCAAAAATTATAACTGACGTGCATTACACATAACTCTTACTGTATGTACAGAAGATCATTTTTGTGACATGCAATCGGAACTACTCAGCAATGTCCGCAAAGCTCTGATCGGTTTGCCGGAATTAGTCGAGGATTTCCGATTGTGTGACAAGATTACAAACGAAATGACATGACCCCAGTTTCACGAACATTCTTAAGTAATTACTTAGTACAAGGCTTAACTGATTATGGGTTTTACACTTACACATAGAGGAGATATGTGAAATAATTTTATCTAAACAGAAACCTTAGAGACATTCTGTTATATGTTTTTAAATAGAAAATGACGGTTTTAGCATGGAACATCTAATTCAACCCAAAATGAATTTGATAAAATTCTTAGGTCTGTTACAAATTCTTAAATATTGCTTTTGGTTTAGATCACCTTCAGTTATTATCAAATGCAATATGTTTTCTTAAACTGATAACTCAGCAAATGTCTTACCCCTTTCTGTCAATATAAACACTAATTTATGAAAAGTTATGCTCTTGTGAATTTTTTAAATAACAGACTTAGCTAAGGAATTACTTAACCCATTCCTCCATAGGTTATTTTTGGGACCCAACCTCTTTGAATAAATCTACCGAAAAGGAGCATTAACTAGAGAAAATGAAAATTTTAGAATTTTGTAGTTTGAAATCATTGTGATAAATAGAGCATTTGCTCCTATAGGAGCAAATTCTCTATTTATCACAATGGTTTCATAAAGTGACTTTTACAGAGGCGTAGAAGGGCGTATTTATGGAGGAAAGGGTTAAGAATGTTCGTGAAACTGGGACATGGTCTTACTAATTTATCAAAACTAAAGGTATAGTTCGATTTCGAGCGCTGAGCCGTGACTGCACTTTTCTATTTATAGAAGTTGCAACCATTCTTATTTATGGGTAAGTGGACAATGATTGTCACAAGAAGCTCGTAGTAATCGTGCAGTATTAGTATATATGTTACAGTCAATCTGTGTAATCAGTCATTTCATGAAATGACTGAAATTTTCAGTAATTTCGTGAAATGCCTGTTTCACTTAGTCATTTTACGAAATGCCTAAATTTTTCAGTCATTTACTGAAATAACTGAAATTGAGAGGCCATTATTATACAGATTGACTAGAGAGTAGAGAACATAAACGGGATTCAGGCAATGTGTGAAATGACTTTTATTTAATTAATTCAACAGCAATTGTCCATTTACATCATTATTTATGCATATTTTTGTTTAATACTTAATAACTAAGAATTATTTCAGAAACATTGCACATATTTTTTTTTTATTATTTATGAAATTTTATTTGTAATAAACTTAATATACATGCATTTTTACAATAGTGATGTTTGTAGTTTTTAAGATACTGTTATTAACATAAGTAGCTTAATTGGTTTGTTTGATTTCACCTAACTATTTCACTTACATTAATTAAGTGATAAAAACAGATACATGTTACTGAATACTATATGAATAAACAATGCAATATTTCCATTAGCCTAGTAGTTGGTAGTTTAAAACAGGTTTAAGGTTAAGCAGAATGCACATCAAGGCAGTCCGTTTTACTTTTAACCAGCTTTAAGGTAACCTGTGTTTAAACAGAGAAACAAACCTCGGGGTAATGGGTTAAGTAGAATGTAATATAATTATGAATAGATTATTAATAAACAATGAGACACTTCCTATATGCTAGCAGACGGTAACTTAAAGCAGGCTTAAAGTAAAGTAAAATGCATCTTAACTTAAGGAGCATTCCGTTTTACTTTGAAGCCGCTTTAAACCTAAAAACAGGCTATGAATGAAATATGATTATGATTGTGAATAGATTATAATAAACAGTTGTTTGAACAGGCCGCATTGTTTTTATTACCAATCAATACAATGTAATATGATTACATATTAACATAGTAAGCTATGTTGATTCATGCTTTTCTTATAATGACAGAAAAGACATTTCTTGCAATCCCTAAGTCACAACGTTTGTATTACCACTGATTATAACGTAATACATAAAGCTAAAGTCATTTTAGTCATTTCGTGAAATAACTGGAGGTGTTTTTCAGTCATTTCATGAAATGACTGAAACATTCAGGCATTTCATGAAATGACTAAGTGAAACAGACATTTCACGAAATTACTGAAATTTTCAGTCATTTCATGAAATGACTGATTACACAGATTGACTGTAACATATACATGCTTATTACGCTCCGGAACAAATACATGGTTTGTGACGCATTTTACCTCTACGGGTGGACTTGTCCTAAAGTTCACAGCTCACGGGTCAAAATCGAACTATAGTAAAAGAAGTTATCACTCACAGTAGCGCCGACATCGATGTCATAATTACACAATTATCTCTGTCAACACACTATTATTTGACAAAATAGTATTATGTCGATTTTCAAGAACAGCATGCCGCATCACACTCATTTACTGACTTATACATACTTATATGTGAAGGCCTATGAATCCATGCAAGCTTTGCACGTGTCCCATACCTGAACACGAAGCCTCGTGCAATACAAAGTTAAAACCCTTTACCTCATGCAAACGTTTTATTTGTCTTCATGTACCGGGGATTTCAAATGAAATGACTTCCGAGAACTGAGCTTTTTTTTGCTACAGGGGATTAACAGATCACTCCATATGATATATGTGCATTTTTACGCCTTTGCAACAAAGTAGATGCAGATCAGATATCTCCTGCAAGAGCTGTTTGATCAGAGTCACTCCTATCTTTGCTTACAAATTAATATAGATATGACTTTACAGTTTCTTCCATAGCCAAAATCCCCATGTTTATAATGCCTTTGTTAGAATTCAGTTCATTGATATTCATAAGCTATTACTTATTACATTGATACTGACCAGGCAAAACGATTTAACCCATTCAACGCAAATGTCGCATAAATGCACCGCGACAAAAAGTGCAGTCTCAGATCAGTCTCCGCTTTTTTAAGGCGGCGTCTGATCAGGGACTTCACTGTTTGTCTCGTTATCTATTTCTATATATGTGCTTGTCGGATAAATGCACAACGACAAATAGTGCAGTCCCAAATCAGTCGCCGCATTTTCAAGGCGGCGTCTGATCAGAGACTTCACTGCTGGCCCCATTCTCTATATCTATATCTGTGTTTTATTCCTTTGAAAATTGCATTTGTTTATCTCATTTCCTTATTGTACCGAATGATTTAACAAAAATTGAATTGCAAACCACAATTAGAAATATGGCACCGAAAGGGTTAAAACAGCTGCATAATATGTGAATAAAGCGATATCAACTGAATAATGTAAATACTCGATACTACGAAATTTAAGTAATGAAGAATTTGTCTTTGTAGGCAGGTGGCTGCTTAATGCATGGTGAAAGTCATGTAGAAAGCTCATAGAGGAGCTTTCTGCATGACTTTTACCCTGCATTAAGTTGCCACCTGTGTTAAAGATCAATAATGGTACGTATTTGAGTGTTCGTAGTATCGAGTTTTTACTGTATATGCCATTGTTGTGCCCGAAGCGATGTTTCGATTATGTTTTGTAATGTTATCATTTGCATATTGAATATGGAGATTTAGCGCTTTTCCTAATGAATATTCGTTTGAAACAATTAATGTATGAATATTAATTAACTGAATTTTATAACGGCACCATGAACATAAGAACCTACGTATGACCATAGTACACATGTACAAAGTACAGAATCGAATCTATGTTATTTCATGAGCAAACACAGCACATTCCGATCTGATATTTCAAATGGAAGTTGCCTGATCTGGGTCTTTTCTGTTTCCAAATGCATAAAACTGCTTCTCTGTTAGGAAAAGGGTTAAAACCAGCTGCATGATACAGTAAAAACTCGATATTTCGAAATTTTGATAATGAAGAATCGATGAACTTTTAAGCAGGTGGCTGCTAAATGCAGGGTGAAAATCATGCAGAAAGCTCCTAGAGGAGCTTTTTATATGACGTTAAACCTGCATCAAGCTTCCATCTGTTTACAATCGATAATGATACGTTTTTAGTGTTCGAATAATCGAGATTTTACTGTACGTGGATAAAGCGATTCCAACTAGATAATTCATCTATGTATATGCCACTTCTTGCGCCCCAAGTGATGTTTCGATCATGTTTTGTAATGTCATAATTTGCATATTGAATATGCAGATTTTAACCATTAGCCCGCTTTATCTCTTTCGCTGCCATTGACGCATCTATTGATACCTATGCAAACAGTTTGGATCCAGATGAGACGCCGACTAACTCGGCGTCTCATCAGGATCCAAACTGTTTGTTACTGTGACTGTTTTTAAAATCAACTAATAAAAATGAAAATTGCAGCAGACGACAAAGTTTGCAGACGACAACATTTGGCAGCGAAAGAGTTAAAAGGTATAATGGCTGTTCAAATTCTGATCTTGGCTAGCTTCAACTCAAGCAAGCTTTTGAGAAACTACTGACCGAGTGTCAAACAGCCTGGATCCTGATGAGATGCCGAGTTACTCAGCATTTTACCTGAACCCAAGCGGTTTGCAAATGCGAGTCAGTTCCCGGATAGCGGGGGTAAGGTATAAAGCATGTCATGTATCGCTTTAATTGAATGTATGAAAGTGCAAAGGCTGATTAGAAACTCGACTTATAATGAACGAGTACTCTCGGGGATATAATAATGCTTAATTCGCATTTTATCATTCTGATATATCTGTCACAGTACATATTACTTAGATTATCGAGGGATGTTGTCATTAATCATAAGAGTAAGGGCAGACAGTTAACCCTTTCCATGGTGAAACTATCAGTACAAGATCCCACACATTGTGAATATTGAGTAATTATTTCAAACTATTTTTTTTGTAAAATTATGCATTTATGCATTATTGTAATAAAACTTTTAGTGCAATGGTTGTCTGTGGTCTGATATTTTAAATTTTCCCCTGTTGAATATTCATATAAGACATAATGATAGCATGAATATTTATTAGCTGGATTTATATAATAGGATGAGTAGTCATTTTGTACAAACTGATATCAAACGAATCTTGGAAAATGTTATTATGCGAGCCACTGGCGAGCTTAATAGCATTTTCACAGACGGGTTTTGTACAAAATGGATACGCGCATCATATTCTTCATATCACATGACTTATTTCGACTAAAATACCGTTTTTGACCGGACATATACATGTATATTTCTATATGACGTCATGGTGGTCAGGCCTACATGCCGTTACTGCTTATATTAATCAATTGTAATACTGTCAAACCTCTCTATAACGGCCACTAATTTGTGTTTATTAGTTGGCATTTAGGACAGGTTGCTGTTTAAAGCAAGGTGAAAGTAAAACAGAACGCTCATATAGGAGCGTTCAGTTTTACTTTCACATTGCTTTAAGCAGCCCCTGCTTTTAACACCAGTTACTTGATGTAATTTAGTGACCGTTATAGACAAGTTTTACTTATAGAGAACTATGTGATGGCTATATTAACTCGAATACAAGGAAGGTTATGTGATAAAATGGTACATGTACACAGAAGCAGTCTTATCTGGTCTACCCTGTTTGCAAATGCGTGAAAAGTCATATGAAGCAAAGGGTTGAGCTAGACTGAAATTTAGAACCAGGTTCGCCCATATCTCGTGGCCATGACCTGGGTAACACACCAGTCTTACCCATATACGGCTATCCTTGACCTGGGTCACAGTTGTAGCCGGCTTGGACCCAGACGAGACACCGAGCAACTTAGAGTCTCATCATGATTCAAGCTCTTTGACACTAGGTCAGACGTTTCTGAAATGCTTGTCTATAGTTTCTCAATAGCTTGATCAATATTGCAACATTGCACCAGGTCCTTTGAGCGCACGTTTTGTTTTTCTCATTGGGGGAAAGGGTTAAATGTGTGGGTTTTTTTTTAAAATTTTGTCCGGACAATTGAATTCACCATTCACGCATAAATTTACGCATTTCATAGTAGATCCTATAAGAGCTATCTGGTCAGAGTCTGCTCTGTTAGTTAATTAAGTACTATAAAACCTCTATATAACGGCCACTAAATTACACCAAGTAATATGTGTTAAAGGCAGGTGGTTGTTTAAAGCAAGGTGAAAGAAAAACAGAACGCTCCTATAGGAGCGTTCTGTTTTACTTTCACCTTGCTTTAAGCAGCCACCTGCCCCAATATATCAACTAGTTAACACAATTTAATGGCCCTTATAGAGAGGTTTTACTGTATTTTCCAGGGCCAAACATTTCCGTGCTCACACGCCAATGTAAAAGTTAAGTCAATAAATATTCATGAAAGCATTCTTTTCAACACTAATATTCATGAAACAAATTGTTAAAACTGTAAAATGATGATAATTGCATGCACGTCAGTGATATATTCGCAATCGATAATTGGAAGAAGTAAAACAATTTCAAACATAGACAACCCTTTGTCTATATGTAAATTTGTTCTTTTGTGAGATCCTGCAAAATAAATAAAGTATAACCTGTGTTAACCCTTTCCTCCATAGGCTATATTTAGACACAACCTCTTTGAATGAATCTAACCAAAAGGGGCATTTACAAGAGAAAAGTAAAATTTTAGATTTTTTTAGTTTGAAACTATTGTGATAAATAGAGTATTTTCTCCTATAGGAGCAAATGCTCTATTGATCACAATGGTTTCAATAAGTGGTTATTACAGAGGCGTAGAAATGCGTTTTTTTTTTTTTTTTGGCTGCTGGCCGTTCCAAGGCGGCACTCCTGCTTTCAGCCTACGGTCAATTTTGTTGTTTAATATGCTTAATGTTTAATGTGTTTCGTCTTAATATGCGTCCTGTTATGTTTTGTATTGTGGCTTTACCGTTTCTTGTTAGATGGTGTTTGGTGCGGTGTCATTTCGTGTGTGGCTCTCCCTGTTTGACTATTTTCCCATATTTATCGAGGAAAGGGTTAAACTGGATATTCAGTTATTGAACATAGGAGCGTTAAAAAGCATGTGGTTGCTTAATGCAGTGCAAAAATAATGCAGAAAGCTCTGCATTACTTCTGACCTGCGTTAAGCTACAACCCGCCATACAGATCCATAATTAGACATTGTTGATGGCTGCTTAAGACAAGGTTCTACTGCGTATACTTTAGTATTGATTGGGGGAAAGCAAACAGTGCAGATCCTGATCAGACTGCTCTTTCAGGACTGTACTGTTTTATTTATATCTCATGCATCGGATCATGGAAGATTTGTTGAATATTCATGTAAGAAAAATAATGACATAATGAGTATCAATAAGACTATTCTTAATAAGGGTATATGATCTTTTCGCTTAGACAGAAACTAAAGAACCAGATCTATATTATACCATAAGCAAACAAAGCTGATCTTGGTCAGACGGCTCCTGTAGGGACAGTCTGATCTGGATCTACTCTATTTGCAAAGCGATAACAATAAATCATGAACTGTTTCTAGTTTTACGTATTTTCGATTCATCAGAACTTTTAAGAAATTACGAAACCGAATGGCAAACAGCTGGAATCCAGATGAGACGCCGAATCTCGCAGAGTGGAACAAGGATTAACCCTTCCCCTTATGTAAGCGCTTTTTGACGCATCAGAGTAGACCCAGATCAGACGGCTCCTATAAGAGCCGTCTGATCAGGATCTGCTCTGTTTGCTTATGGTGTAATATTGGACTGATTCTACAGCATCTGTCTGAGTCAAAATGTCCTGTGTTCATATGCCATTATAAAAATGATCTTATTAATATTCATGACGTCATTATTTCCTATATGAATATTCACCAGGGAAAGGTTTAAGCAGGTAACGGTTTCTGCAGCCTGGATGAGACAATGGGACTCATCTTTTTGCTTATTGTTTCATTAATGGCGAACATCTTCTAGATGGATGGGTATTGTTCTAAATGACACAGACACCGATGGTATCAATGATTCCTCCCTGGATACCATCAAAGGTCGTAATAGATATAGACAAGCACCGATGTTATTTCATTGGATGTGTTTGTGATTGGAATATGCATGCTATTAGACCTTTGAATGCTGTATTTTCAATGTGGAATGTTCCGTCAGTGTTAACGATGGAGTCTGTTCGGTATGAAAGCGTTATTTTTGCGATAAGGTATGAATGACAAACAGTGTAGACCCTGATCAGAGGTTTCCTATATGAGCTCTTTAACCAAGGTCTAACCTGTTTGCAAATGCCAGTAATGTTCACTAGTTTCCGACAGTCAAAGGGTTAACTCTTAGCCTGCCACATATTTTTTATCAGTCTATCCTCTATGAATATTAGTTAGGCAAATCTTTACAAAAAATATACAGGGTTATATTGAAATGATTTCCTAGGCAAAAGCATAGAGCATACATGCATGTATTTTTAATGGCAAACAGTGCATACCCAGATGAGAGAGCTCCTATAGGAGCTCTCTCATCTGGGTCTACACTATTTGCAAATGTAACAATAGTTGTGACTGGCAGACTACGGGTTAATATATGGTAACAAATTCCATCCATTTCACAAACTGATAGTCAAGCATCTAAGTATATACGGACAGGGTTTCAATCTTAATGCTTGAAGCTGAAAAATGCATTTACATACGATTTATTCAGGGTTTTCAGAAATTACGGATCGAATGTCAAGTAATTTTACCCGACGCCTGATCTGGTACCAAACTGTTGGTAAACGCCTGTAATATCGTGTCTAGCGTTATAAGGCTAAGAAAAAGGCGTAACATTCAGCATTCTACTGGCGAATTGTTATAACATTTGCATATTGTTTGGATCCAGATGAGATGCCGATAAACGTGGAGTCTCATCAGGATCCAAACTGCTTGACACATCACTTATGCTTGTGACGAAATTAAAGGAAATTCCATTCTGACACTGAAAGCAGGCGACATTGTGGCAGACGAAAATGATTTGGCGCCAAATCATTCCCTCCTACTGACGCATTTTGACGCCTCTGTTAAAGTCATGTTTTGAAACCATTGTGATAAATAGAGCATTAGCTCTATAGGAGCAAATGCTTTATTCATTCTAAACTACACAATTCTAAAACTTTCCTTTTCTCTAGTAAATGCTCCTTTTCGGTAGATTTATTGAAAGAGGTTATATCTAAAACTAGTATATAGGAGAGAATGTGTTAATTGTGTGAGAACCGGCTGTGTTGGTAGAGTCAGCCAGGTTCAAACATTGCTGTAGAGTAATACTAACGTAATCACATGATTTATTACATACCAGACCCTAATAGTAGGTTGTAGCTTAATGCAGGGCAAAAGTGATACAGAGAGAAGCTCCCCTATGAGCGTTCTGTATCACTTTTGTCCTGCATTAAGCTACCACTTTTTTTTCTTAATTATACTTTTTGAGTGATCGCTTAAGACATGATCGACTGTACTTCCTATATACATGTACATGTGATCATATTTACGTGTTTTTGAAAACAGATTAGACTCAGATTAGACAGCTGCTGTAGGTCCTGTCTGATCACAGTCTGCTCTCCGTTTGATTACTAGTGCTATAGAGTTTGCTATGACAAACAATATTTTATTTCATGTACCATAATTAAAATTCATTTTATCAATTTTCGTGTAGTCATAATTTTAAGATGAATATTCATTAATAGATGAAAAGTTAAGGCGGTCAAAAATTATTCTTTTGTATACACTTAGTACGTGTTTCTTTATCCGAGCGCACATTTTGAGGAACAAAGAAGACAGTCATATCAAAACAAAGAAGAGCAAAAAGAATATCGACTATGAAGTACGTTTGTTTATATAGACAATCTTACGTTTATTTATGTATAATTAACAAGATATGTTAAATGCAAGATATGCAAGATAACAAAACATGTATAGCTTCATTTTTCTCGCCAGTGATGAAAACACCTGTTTGTAACTACAACTTTGTACAACAGAGTATCTCTAAATCGACCACTAATTGAATAAATATACAGTTGAACTTCATATCTCGAATTCGGATAACTCGAACTTCGGATAACTGGAACTGAAAGTTCGGTCCTTCCAAAACTTACAATACAGAATTGCTTTAAAATTTATTGCTACGCATAAAAAAATATCTAGAAACTCATGTGAAAGCTTAATGGAAGTCGGTCCCTTGAAGTTCGAGATAACTAAGTTCAACTGTAGACCATGTTCTAAACAACCCATAACTCCATGAATATTCACGTAACAAATAAAACCATGACTATTAATTAGATTAATTGTTACAATAGCACATTGACACAGTAATCTGTGGTCATGGCAGAAACTCTAGAATCAAATCTGGATCCATGCTTATAAAGCTTTTAGTTGAGTCTGAGTTTCGTTCTCAGGCTTTTGATTGGTCAGATTTGAGTTCTCAAGCTTTTGATTGGTCAGATTTGAGCCAAAGGCTCAAATCTGACCAATCAAAAGCTTGAGAACGATCTCAGACTCAACTAAAAGCTTTATAAACATGGATCCTGTATTATAGCATTAGCAAACAGAGCATACCTTGATCAGAAGGCTCATATAGGAGCCGTCTGATCTGGGTCTACTCTGTTTGCAAATGTGTAGGGAGGCGTATTAATGGAGTAAAGGGTTATTGCAGGACAAAAGTAATGCAGAAAAAGCTTTGTCGTCTTACGTTAAGCTATTGCTTATCCTTAAAACATTACAGCCTTTCATCAGGGTCCACCCTGTTTGCAAAGTATATTTGTGACTCGTGTCTCGCGCTGTAAGGACACTGCAAAAGCAGATGGTTGCTAAATTTCAATTCATTTCAACATTTTATTGTATTAAACGTCTACAACATTTTATAGCAAACAGGAACTACAATGTACGATAAATACATGAGCAGTAAGTACACGATCCAACTTTCAGTAACATTCATATTTATATCTATCTTTAGTGTATATGTTGTAAAAGCTCTAGTAATTGATTCGATGTACTGTAAAAAGGCATAAATACAGTAAAACCCCGCTAATGCGACCACCAAAAAGGGGCATAATTCTGGGTGGCAGAGGCAGGTGGTTGCTTAATGCAGTACAAAAGTTATGCAGAAAGCTCCTATAGGAGCTTTCTGCATAACTTTCGTGCTGCATTAAGCAACCACCTGCTTTAAACGACGCCAGTGGCTGTTTATTAAGTGGTCGCATTAGCGGGTTTTTACTGTATACATTTTTATTGTATAGACATATACGTGTAGCAATAATTAATACTAATGCAGGGCAAAAGTGATACAGAAAGATCCCAGAGTGAGCGTTCTATCGAATGGTCATATTAGCGAGACTTAACTGTACGGAGGAGAACACTGTTTATTACCAATGCGGACGTTATGGTCATTTCGATCACACATTTAGCAATAAAAAGCGAGAAACTATCCATAAGATCGCAAACCTGTCCAGTTATTGACATTAAAATATCAATCAATACTAGGTCAACGTGCCCTTGATTCATGATCACACACATCGATGTCATTAATCACATGACAAGGTGATTAGCATATAAGCAAAGTGTGGCTACTAGAGTATTTTAGTGTGAAAAAGAAGAAGAAGAAGAGGAAGAAGAAGAAGAAGAGAAAAAAGAAGCCGAAGAAGAAGAAGAAGAAGAAGAAGAAGAAGAAGAAGAAAACGAAGAAAAAGATACGAAGAAGAAGGAGAAGAGAGTTGATTAAAGAAGCTGATTAACACACTTCCTCATATTGACGCCTTTTGAGGCCTATGTAAAGACACTTTTTTAAACCATTGTGATAAATAGAGCATTTGTTCCATAAGAGCAAATGTCCTATTTATCACAATGGTTTCAAAACTACCAAATTTCCTTTTCTCTAGTTAACGCCCCTTTTCGGTAGATTCATTTAAAGAGGCTGGATCTGTAATTAGCCTATGACGGAATGGGTTACTCTGTTTATATACTTACTGATGAAATCTAAATGAAAGTTCAAATTCTATAGCCAAACAGTGATATTGATGCCGGAAGAAGTGATAGCACTAGAGACTACATACATGTATATCAAATGTAAGATAATTATGGACACCGGTCTGTATCTACCCTATTGCACGTTGTCGAATCTGGGTGTGCTCTATTTGCTTAAGAAAATTTGTAGATCTGAATCTACAGTTTCTGGTAAAACAATATTTCGTTAACAATGCCTAGAATCATACAGGAATATTAATCAGATAAAGGGTTAACCCTTTCCCTGTTCAGTGTTTATTCCAAATATCATTACTTACTGAATATTCGTGGACAAAATAGTTATACTGAAATATGGAAGGTGAACCATGGTAGTCATTCTAAAAATTACAGAAACAGATCTGCCGAATTCCATTAGCAAACAGAGCAGACCCTGATCTGAGTCTACTCTGTTTGCAAATGCATAAAAACACGCTTATATGAGGAAAAGGGTTAAGTATTGCCATTGCCACTTCATATCAACGCTTTTTCAGATCTTTGCAAAAAGAGTAGACCCAGATCAGACGACCCCTACATGAACTTTCTGTGAATTTATAATAGATATGTCTCTTCAGTTTCTACCAATATCAAATACACTGTGTACATATGCAATTACAAAAATTCATGTTAAAAACACTTATGATGGCATTATTGCATTCATGGATATTAAACTGGGAAAAAGAACACACAAACAAATAAAGATTGTGTTTTGTAAAAAAGTAATTATGAAAGGGAATAAGTAAAGTACACCTCCATGATTAACCTTCACGGAGATCCATGTAAGATGCGTAAATATAAAGCCTTTCAAGAATAGCTCCTTTATTTCTCCACCAAACCCTGTACTGTGACCACTCTTTTTTAGAATCGCCTCGAAGAGACGAATCAAAAGAGTGGTCACGGTACAGAGCTTGGTGGGAAAATGACTATTTTAGTACATGTGTACGCACCTTTATATGTAGCGCTATCTTCGGCCTGCCGAGTTTCACAGTAGAAAAATGGTGTCTCCATCAATAATTTTCAAAATTGATTTATCTTACATTTCTTTCCAAAAAACACAATTAGAGTATCATACAGTTTGGATTCTGATGAGACACCAACATAATCGTTGTCTCATCTGGATCGAAACTGTTTGCATGGCGAGACACACATATGGACAGGATAAACAGTCCGACGGATAGATGGATGGATGGATGGATGGATGAATGGATGGGTGGATGGACGGACGGATGGAAGGATGGATTAATGGATGAAGAGACAGAAGTCCACACTATAACTTCACCATTTCCTCCATATAAACGTGTTTTCACGCATTTGCAAACAGTGTAGACCCGTATCAAATTACTCCTATAGGAGTCGTCTGATCAGGGTCTGATCTGTTTGGAATTTGATAGATCTGTTTCTTTGATTTTTAAAATGGATAAAATATTTGCAAATACAAGTCAAGCCTGTCTTAAGCAGCCAGCCAAGGAGGCTAAAAATGCTAATTTGGGAAAATGATAAGTGGCTGCCTAAAACAGGTTGACTGTCTGTATAAGATGTGTACACGGTTTCCAAATTTACTACTAAAACAATATAGTTAAATGTCTGTGTATATCTATGTAAAAAAATATAAAAATATGTATAAAAAAAACAAAAAAGGCAATTTTGGTGGCAATTTTTCCAGTGGCCTTTTTTCCACTTCAACTGTGGCATCTTTTCCATTGGCATTTTCCCTAATGGCTTTTTTTTCCGGTGGCATTATTTCCAGTCGCATTTTTTTCCGCACACCCAATGTTCCACCTTCCATAATTCATTATATCTATGCTGTCCATGAACATTATTCAGTAGGTATTGGAATTTGAAATAAACACAGAACAGGGAAAGGGTTAATACGTTCCTTCGGGAGTATGGAACTATATCGGACTATGTTTCACACAGTTATATATAATTATTAAACTAACATTTATATAGCATACATACACATATGAACTCATTTAAAGAATTGAAGGGACAGCCATTAAACACTGATAGACCAGTCAAGAAATGTATAGACATGTTGTAATTTAACTCATTACCTCATAGACTATTTTTAGGTCCAATCTCTTTGAATAAATCTACCGAAAAGGAGCATTAACTAGAGAAAAGGGAAACTTTAAAATTTTGTAGTTTGAAACCATTGTGATAAATAGAGCATTTGCTCCTATAGGAGCAAATGCTCTATTTATCACAATGGTTTCAAAAAGTGACTTTTACAGAGTCGTCAAAAGTCGTCAATATGAGGGAATGGGTTAAACGACAAAGAAGGTGACAGGGTTGTTTTCATTCGGTTTATATATCATACATTCACACCACACCAAAGAAAAAAATATCATATACAAACATTTTTGCAAACAATGTATCAATATGAAAGTAGAGTAAAAACCGCTCTAAACCGGACGTTCAATTTAGTATAAATACATGTATCGTTATTGGTGACAGTTGGCACATTGATGCATGGTGAAAGTCATGCAGAAAGCTCCTCTAGGACTTTCATCCTGCCTAAAGGTAACTAACTTCTTCTCTACTAGAATTCCGGTTTAGAGGGAGTTTACTGAATGTAGTTTTCTACCATAGTGACAATTAAGCCGGTGCAAAAATTTCAAAGAGAAGATCCCCTCTAAGTGATCACTAAACAGATATTGACGTCTTTCAAAGCAGGTAGTTGTTTAATGCAGGGCGAATATAATGCAGTAAGCTCCTCTACGAACCTTCTGCATAAAGTACGTCCTGCATTAAGCTACCACCTTTATTTAAGACCCAGTATTTGACCTCGTTTTGGATGTTGCGTTAGAGGGTTTTAATGTGCAGTAAAACCTTTCTATAACGGCCACTAAATTGTGTTAAAGTGTTGGTATCTAGCGCAGGTGGCTGCTTAAAGTAAGGTGAAAGTCAAACAGAACACTCCCATAGGAGCGTTCTGTTTTACTTTCACTTTTCTTTAAGCAGCTACCTGCCCGTAACATAATTTTTTTATGTAATTTAGTGGCCGTTATAGAGAGGTTTTACTGTATTGTCTGAATACAATTTTTATATTCATGGTTGGATGGTTGTGTCTGTGCCAACTATGTGTTAATTTGGCGCCACAAGGAGAGAGAGAAGGGCAGACATAAAGGAACCCAGACGCCATGTCCTACTCTTATTATCGGTTGAGTTTCTCTGGTTCTTTTAGATGCCCAGTGTAAAACACTGATTATTACAGCAGACCTCGATTTATAAACTCTCTTCCGAAGGAATTGGTCCGGCGGGTGATTGAGCCCAAACAATGAATTTTAGCAATTTACTAACAATTCTTTTCAAACTTTTTAAAAAAACTATTTAAACTACTGACCAAGTACCAAATAGTTTGGATCCAGATAAGATGCCTTGTTCATCGGTGTCACTACAGTAAAACCTCTCTCTAATGGCCACTAAAATGTGTTAATTAGTTGGTATTTAGGGCAGGTGGCTGCTTAAAGCAAGGTGAAAGTAAAACAGAACGCTCCTATAGGAGCGTTCTGTTTAACTTTCACATTGCTTTAATCAGCCACCTACCTTTAACACAAAATACTTGATGTAATTTAGTGGCAAAAGTCTGTCGAATCGATCTATCAAACTATTAAATTAATTTGCTGCTTTATATTATTATTTATTATAGTCCCAATTACATACAATACAATAATATACAGAATAGAAATATATACATACCATACACATGTATGTAACCATTCTAAATTTAGAAATACCAGAGCTTTTAACCCCTTCCGTGCCACAATGACGGGTTTATGATATCACATGCAAACAGTTTGGATCCAGATGAGACGCCGAGTAACTCGACGTCTCATCAGGATCCAAACTGTTTGACACCATGTTTACTTCCAAGAAAATGGAAGAAATGCACACACTTACACTAAAAATAAACGAAACTAGAGGTTTGTTTTTGTCACAAAAACAGATGTCTCCCCCTCCCATTCTCTTTCCAATACACAAGTGTAATGTCTGTAACTCCAAACTTATCAGGGTCTAATTTTATGTCATCAGGGGCAATAACTCCAACATTATCAGGGGGAGACAATTCAAAAAACCCGGGTACACAACAACACATGCTGGTCAACATTCCTGTGAAGTTTGGTGCCTCTAGTACTAGTGGTTTCCGAGATACGCACGACACAAAGTAAAGTTTCTCTTATTTTAAGTCATAAGGGGCAATAACTCCAAAGTTATCAGGGGAGACAATTAAAAACCCAGATGCATAACAACTCATGCAGGTGAACATTCCAGTGAAGTTCGGTGACTCTAGCCCTACTGGTTTCAGGGATACGTGCAGCACAAAGTTTCTCTAATTTTAAGTTATCATATCAGGGGCAATAACTCAAGAATTACCAGGGGGAGACAATTCAAAATACACAGGTGCACAACAACTCATGCTGGTCAACATTCCTGTGAAGTTTGATGACTCTAGCCCTAGTGGTTTCAGAGATATGCACCACACTAAGTAAAGTTTGTCTATTTTTAAGTCATCAGGGACAGTAACTCCAAAATTAACAGGGGAGACAATTCAAAAATCCCAGGTGCACAAGAACTCATGCTGGTCAACATTCCCCGGAAGTTTGGTGACTCTAGCCCTAGTGGTTTCAGAGATATGCACCACACTAAGTAAATTTTGTCTAATTTTAAGTCACCAGGGGCAGTAACTCAAAAATTATCAGGGGAGACAATTCAAAAATCGCAGGTGCACAACAACTCATGCTAGTGAACAATCCTGTGAAGTTTGGTGACTCTAGCCCTACTAGTTTTAGAAATACGCGCGACGCAGAGTTTGTATAAATTTAAGTGTTCATATCAGGGGCAATAACTCAGGGGGAGACAATTTAAAAAACATAGGTGCACATCAACTCATGCTGGTGAACATTCTTGTGAAGTTTGGTGATTCCAGTACTAGCGGTTTCAGAGATACGCACGACACAAAGTTTATCTAATTTTAAGTCATCAGGGGCAATAACTCCGAAGTTATCAGGGGGGGGATAATTCAAAAACCCCAGGTGCACAACAACTCATGCTGGTGAACATTCCTGTGAAGCTTGGTGACTCTATCCCAACTTGTTTCAGAGATACACGCGACACAGGTTTGTGACGGACAGACAGACAGACAGACGAACGAACAGACAGACATACAACTCTGGCAAAAACAATATGTCTCCCCATAAATGGGGAGACATAACTATGCCCAGCAGACGACAATGCTGGCACCGAAAGGGTTAACAATTCTCAAATTTCACATATCTTATAGGTGAACATAATTCTTCATAATAATAATATTATATTGAACAAATCTATACAACATATTAAATCTAAGGAGTAGTTGCTAATCTATCCTTACAATAAAGTTAAAATAATGTGGATAAAACACTGAAATTCCAAATAAGCACTATTGCGCATTTAAGAAACAATTTAGAAAAAAACAATATCGCCCCGATCAGATCGTAGATGACCTGATTAGCAACACCTTCTTAGAAGTATATAGACCAATAAATAACTAAAAGAAAGGGAAATACATTACTTACAGATATAAAAACACGCCCCTTAACCCTTTCGGTGCCAGCATTGTCGTCTGCTGAGCATAGTTTCGTTTATTTTAAGTGTAAGTGTGTGCACTTCTTCCATTTTCTTTATAAAACAGTAAACATAGTGTCAAACATTTTGGATCCTGATGAGACGCCGAGTTACTCGGCGTCTCATCTGGATCCAAACTGTTTGCATGTGATATCATAAACCCGTCATTGTGGCACGGAAGGGGTTAATATAGTGTAGCAAGTTTTAGCACAATTTCTAATCATCATTGGAGTTATGAATAGAAATACTAATTGGCCTATATTAGACATGGAGAGAAAATCAGAATTTACACTTACAGCTTTATCAAATAATGATTGCCTTAACCCTTCGCTTGCTATTCACGTCAATATACCTACCTGTAAATAGTGAAGACCCAGATGAGACAGCTCCTGCTATTTATAAGTTGATTGTGCAATCAGTGCACTTCACAGCAGTGATTGCACAGTGAAATACTGGTACACAGTGAAGATATATGTAATTATACATCAGGGCATGGGTAAAGAAGGATACATGTATTTTAAAATTCAGCAAGAGAAGGGTTAATTAAATCATTATATAGATAAAAATCAAGCATGACATGACTCTCGTCTTCCACATTGTCACAAAAAGGACACTTCCGGTCAGGCAAGCACTTCCAGACCTTCATACCGTCTGGTTTCGATACGTAAATGTGCGACACCACATCGAAATTTACCAAATGCCTCACGGTGATACGGAAACATAATAAGCTGGCAATAAGATTCCGTACTCAAATCGTCTTTAAAAGGGCGATAAGTACGTAACTTATTCCTGCCTCGACCGGAAGGACCTGCGACGCTCTTCAATGACTGAAACCAATCAACCTTGAATTTACTGTATACTACACTGACACTTTTATTTACCACATTTTTTGTTTCGGTATTGCAGATTCGATATTAACATATTGCTGTAAACTATCTGTATTAAGCATATTGGTGACAATAAAACACCAAGTTCTACATGATCTTCCTGCCAAAGACTTAGACCAGAGTGCAACACGTTTATTCATTCTGTGATCACGCATAGTTGATAGTCGTGCCCAATACAAAGAAATAGATTTCCATTGTAGGATCCATGGCACCCAACCCATTTCACCCGAGACTGCAACGTTGGGGTATACCTACCGATGCCCAAGAAGAATCTCATTGCGCGATATTGGACCGCGTTGATACAAGAGTAATAACGGTAACCCCGTATGGCAGCTCCATAACTAATAGTAGGCCAGACAGAACTATCGTACAATCGTGTAAACGCATTAAATGGAAGCCTACCAATTGACTTACATTTCGCAATCGATAGACTCAGTGCACGGCTTGCACTCTGAACTATTATTATAATCTAAATGTTCATGAAGAACCAAACCAAGATACAAATATCTATCAATAACGATTAACGTATCATTGCCACATGTAAATTGTGCAGATATTTTACAGATTCAGGGAAAGTGCACAACCTTACTTCTATTAGAATTTATGTTTATATCATTAATACTACACCAGTCATTGAGTGCATTTAACAACAGCTGTAGATCTTGCCCACTGTTTGCTAACAGTACAATATCATCAGCATACCGTAAAACACAAACTTTATCATTCCATATTCTACATCTATACCAAGTGATTTAAAATACAATGCAAGGTCATTTACGAACATGTTAAATAATAATGACGATAAGATATACCCCTGTCGCAATCCTGACTTAAGGTGGTGAGATAGTTTAGCCCCAGATATCGAAAATCATATCTAATACTACCTAGAGCCAATTTTCTGAGCCTAGTTGGTTAGTTACATGTATATTAATTTATTTGATTATTTATCAGAAAAATCGATAATCCTATCAAAACCGACATTTGAAATCTATTTAAATGTCCCACTTTGAATTTTTTCAAACAGCGATTACAACGTTATCTTTTGGACTTAATTTATTGTAATTGGCCAATATGTGAATCGTTAGCATGTCCAGGGAACCGTGTCACAGATTTTTGATAAAACTCTCCGTTTGGGAGTTATGCAATATTTTAGTTTTAAGACCCCTAAAATTCTGCCTCCCGCTACGTTTCTTTTGATTTTAGACTATCGATGCAAGATATAAAAAAAAAACTGTGTCACGGATCCCTGAATGAGACAATGCTCTTTGCTATGCCGCAAACCGCGTATAATTCGGACACAAATTATGATTGTTTGAAAAAGCAGACTCCTTTAAATTTACATCTGTCGAAAAAATGGAAAAGAATAGAAAGACCCCATTGTGTTGCGTAATCTTACAATTATCTATAGCTTTCAATCAAATTTATATCCAATGGAGAGCTTATAATATGTGTGATGTTTTCCACTAAGCTCCTCCCCCTTTCTTCCATCCGATCAATTAAAAACGCTGATTTAATTGCCGGTTTCCCTTAAATCACCTATCAGAAAGCTTTTTCATTCATGCGGCCTACATAGTTTGAGGCTACCGAGAGGGAAATGCCGATAAATAGCCGCCTATTGCTTTATCAAGTATGTGCCCTAATTATCAGTTCCCCCTAGATGCCCCTGTTAAGACTTCCTCGTAAATGGCTGACTGTCAGCGAAAAGCTCGATGGTAATAAAGTAAACGGGGTTTATACGGCTTTTGTGGTATGTAACCAGGGTTTCATATTGCTAAAGTGTAGTCTGCTTTAGTTTTATGGATCCATGGCTACATATAATCAGAATGATTGGAATGTCATCTGCTTTCATGTATATCTCATTATATCACGTATACATTAGAGTATGGGAGCATGATTGAGAGAGAGATAGTTGAGATGCACGAAATTACATTTACATATGCTTTGCACAGACTTTCTCTCTATCTTCTTCCTATGCGTTCCCGCTGTCTAAGCTCAGTGCGCTCCAGTTCATCTTGATGGCAATCTCTAGATATATAGTTATATAAATAATTTATAGTTACTTGTACTTTGTTGTCACACGACAACAGGTTTAATAATACATTTGTAATAAGTCAACTATATCCCATGTGCCTGGTAAGTACTGAGCGAAGTCTGTGTTGAATGTATTTAGTAAGTTTATTCTGTTTCGGTATCGCGCGGCTATGTACTGTTGAAATCTCTAAAGTGTTATGGACACCAATAGTTAGTTTATATTACAGACTTTTCCATATACTACCACCTTAATAAACTTCATCGAACTTGCTCGGGTGTTGACTATTTCCTAATCCCGGTTTACAATGGCGACCACGATGAGACTCGAACTCGCAATCTTCTGGTATATTTTATGGCATTTAGTTAATGCAATTGATAAAAGATACTAATGTCTATTCATTAATGCAAAAAAATGTTGGTTTTTTTTGTGATTCTAACATACTGTGGAAACCACTCTGCATGTACTATATTTATCCTTACAGATGCCGATAAAGATGCATACAAGGATTGCACAGCCGATAATATTTTCCCTTAACACTAACATTAAACATTTTCATTCAAAACAAATCACGATTTATATAATCATAGGCTTTTTGAAATCTATAAAACTGAAAATTGTATATTGTTTTTTCTTCTTTCTGGTTTCAATAATACTTGCTAAGAATGTGCAGTTTCAGACATTATCACAAATATTTGAACTGAAGACACCCAGTTACCAATTAAGGGCAACCATGGTCCCGTTGTTTTATATCCATATAAAGGAATTGCGATTCCTACATTATCGAACATTTCTTAACCCTTTCCTCCATAAATATTCATATATAATAAAATGACGTCATGGATATTAATTTAATTATTTGTTGTAATAGCACATGGACACAGGAATTTGTAGTCATAACACATACCGAAGTATCAAATCTATACAATATCGTAAGCCAACAGAGCAGACCCTATAGGAGACGTCTGAGCCAGGTCTTCTCTGTTTGCAAAGGCGTGGAAAGGCGTATTTATGGAGTAAAGAGTTAAGTGAATTCAATATTCATTTGTATGAAATATATTACTAGCAATTACACATTAAAAGAACATAGAAACCAGTGTAAACGCAGAAACTCTAGCTTGTGTATATTTGATTCACTAAAATATACACCAGTAAGTGTGTACACTGTGCAGACTCCGACAAGCAGCATTGCAATAGATCTGACGTCAGGTCATGGCCAATATTGATACCGATGAGTGTCAAATCAAAGTAAACCATCATGATACGCCAGCAACTGGCTTGTGTTTATACTATTTTTTAAAATCGTATTGTCTTATCATAGTGCAATTTATGTCATGAATAAGTGTTTCAACTAATATCAGTTAAGGATGCAGAATACCGCCGCGTGGTAGTAATTACAATATATTATTCCGGATGTTTGTTTTGATACTGGCCATCCGCATGCTCTGGTTGGACGTTGCATTACGAAGCCGTTTGTTTCGTCAGAAAGCCATGCGCACCTACAAATACCATATCCCATGGTCCTTGCCTTTAGAAGCAACGACGGAGGAGCAATAGTTGAATTCTCACGTTGGCACCTTTTCACGGCTTCTCGGAAGGCTAATTGGTTCTTCGCCAACATCGAATAGAGGGCGACTAGTGAAATACAAAAAACAAAAGCATGCACAGCGAACACTTCATGTTTATTCCAAATTCCAATACCTACTGAATATTCATGGAAAAAATAGTTAAAACGAAATAGAAAAGGTGGAACAATATAGCCATTTTAGAAAGTAAAGAAACAAATATTTCATATTCCACTAGCAAACAGAGCAGACCGTGTTCAGACGGTTCCGAAAGGAGTCGTCTGATCTGGGGTTACTCTGTTTGCATATGCGTGAAAAACGTTTATATTAGGGAAAGGGCTAAAATAATTCTAATTGTCGTTCTTGATACAAGGTGTAGTGTAGAGAAAGCTCGAAAAGATTGTTCACATTCCTTCTGCCTTTAGCAGTCTCTTGCAGTGAACGTTTTCTTTCAGTATATAGTACTGCTTTAGAGACGGCCGGGAGCCAGTTGAATGCTTTCAAATATAGTTTTGTTTTAGAGAAGGCCGGGAGTCAGTTGAATGCTTTCAAATATAGTACAGTTTTAGAGAAGGCCGGGAGGCAGTTGAATATGACCTTACGGGAGATATGCCTGTTTCCGTTGTGACGGAACAGAGTTTTGCAGTCGTGAAATGATTTAAAGTTGATGAAGATGCACGATATACAGTGTAAGACAAAGCAGACAGTTCTAACTGGTACTCATTCGTGCAAACAGCCAGACATCAAATATCTAAAGTGTAGCAGAGAAATCTGTGTTGTGGATTAATACCCAAGCACATGCTTATTTATTAATATGTTGTTGAACTGCCGGACGCCACAAATATAATATATTAAAATGACATCAGTATATACTATATGGCAATACATGTATGTGGAGCAGTGAGAATATCTGCCAAATTGACAATATATGTGGAACTGAGACAATATCCGCCAAACTGACAATGTATGTGGAACTGAGACAATATCTGCCAAACTGACAATGTATGTAGAACTGTGACAATATCCGCCAAACAGACAATGTAGAACTGTGACAATATCCGCCATGCAGAAATATATGGGAATAAGACAATATCCGCCAAACTGACAATGTATGTAGAATTGTGACAATATCCGCCAATCAGAACTATATATGAACTGAGACAATTTCCGCCAAACTGTCAATGTATGTAGAACTGTGACAATATTCGCAAATTAGGCATTATATGTGGAACTGAGACAATGTTCGCCAAACAGACAAAATATATAGAACTTGGACAATGTCCGCCAACCAGACAATACATAAGGAACTGTGACAATATCCCCCGAACAGAATATATGTGCAACGGTGACAATATCCGCCAAACAGACACTATATGTGGATCTCTGACAATATCCTCCAACCTGACAATTTATAAGATACTTCATGAGGCTATACACGAATCTCACGAGATACAAACAAACATAAACATTGCATTTCTCCGTATTACACTTGTCTCGCGTGTACAGTTTTACGGCATATCCTTGCATATATTATAAATAGAAGCATGTTTGTTTTTTGTATATTGACGTCATTTAGTTTAAGCATGGCAATGCATTTCACTGCGAATAGACACGCACAAGTACAAGAGCACAGCTGAGACGACTGAGAATAACGATGAAAAACTCAAACCCTTAGATGCGGACAAGGCTTCACCGGCTCAAATTCCATTTACCTTACATGTAGTTTAGTTGTTTGGGTTTAATAATATTTTATTGCTTCTTTTATCTAAACGTTCTTTTGCACATATAGTACAATTATCCATCCGCGTACATGCAGGTCGTAGAGTACGCTATGTGTTTCTCGTTGAATACTGTATTTACATGGTTTCATTGAGCTTAAGACTTTGAAAGCAGAATAAACGATATTGAATATGCGCCCATTCTTGCCGAACGTGATACCAAGGTGCCTGTGATGATCAAAACATTACAATTGAGTATCTTCGAACAATGATATTTGGGATGCAATATTAACCATGGTAAAATATACAATATCCGTCTTATTCGGATTACTGTGTAAACCACAAGGATATTTTCTCTAAATCATGATTGAATTTAGTTTGCACTTCATATGTACTTAACCCATTAGTGTCCAGTGTCTCTTAAAAATTACGTAGAAAAACAGTGTAGACCCAGATCAGAGGGCCCCTGAAGAAAGCCCTCTGATCAGGATCTGTATTGTTTGCTGAAACCACCGATGGCATTGGCTTGTTCCAACATATATTTTGTTAGCTCTGTCCCCTCAGCGTGCAAATTGAGCCTTTCACAATGACATTTGGACGAGGTTTCTTCAAATAATGTGGGAATAAATGGGTAAATGACAATACTGCCAAAGAACTATCATTTGCAAAGAACCGTGTAGCCGACATAAGAGTGTGCAATATCGTTCACACAAAACTAAAAATAGCAGAGGACCAAAACTAGAACGTCATGGAATGCTTTCATGTATATTTGCAATATTAGACACAGATGAATTAACAAATGTCCTTCGGGTTCTCGTACTAGCAAATAGTTTTCTATGCAATCTAACATTTTTCAAATATTCTGTTTTGTTTAAGTTTAAAAGTAAGCCTTTATGCCAGAAACTATCAAAAGCTTTTGATACATCACATAATACAATGCATGCTGTTTAAGATCGCCAAAGCCTTATATATTTGGTAATAAATGTCTATAAGTTGGTATAAGGTTGAGTGTCCTAGGAGAAGGTCTGATTCATATTTACATATACATGTACGTTTATTTCAATGGAAGTACATGTAGTTATGTAAATTATAACAAAACACGTTCCACCACTTTTCCTACAACCTACGTGTACGAGTATATAATTCTAATTCCATCCCATTCTTGCAAACTTTGAGATCTGACAAGTTGAACTTGACATTCATATGTTAACACTTTCCTTAGTCTATATTAAGTCCCAATTTCAATAATCATGGACACAATAGTTATAATGAAACATGGAAGGTGGAATATTGTAGCCATTTAAGGAACTAAAGGGAAACGATCTATCAAATTTCATAAGCAAACAAAGCAAACCCTGATCAGACTGCTCCTACAGCAGCAATCTCATCTGGGTATTCCCTGTTTGCAAATACTTGAAAAGGCGTTTATATGAGAGAAGAGGGCTTAAAGTACACCTAGATGTAATTCTCGTCGCATCTAAAAGACAACTATTAGATCTATATTTTAAATTTATTAAAAAATTGTAGTGCCAACAACTGAATTAACCAGACATAATGTTTTTAAAGTCTAAAGGTAAACCAGATGTATTGTTGATATTACATGTCCATGTTTACATTTTCGATTATTCACTATTCAGCAATAGGCTTGAAATCAATGATTTTATTGTCGTTTGATTAGAATGCATTGCTTTCCTTTTATCAACGAACATTGAGATTTTGAATTTCAGTATTACAGTTACATGCATAGCATACTAAATTGATTGCAAGGCGGGGATTCACCTGTCGTCGACACATCCGTTATTATTGGTGTGCATTGGTTACAAAGTCTCAATGCCACCTATATACTTCTAACCAACTGATATAATTTACCTGGAAAGTATATTTTTGCCATTGTAGTCCACCGCGATGCTGCCTCCAGCTTGGGGTTTTCTGTTCCCATATCCGTAGTAAAATACACTGACAGTAGGCACCGACTGTTGGTCGAATGCCATGATATGGTGTTACATGCTGATCTTGCCGAACATTCTGCAATGCAGACAATTTTACTGCTCGCATTCAACGCTTCATTGATAAACCTCTCTTTCAGTTTTCTCTTTGGACGATGTATAAAACGATTTGTTTGTCCAGACAGCTCATCAGATCCAAGGAAACAGACAGAAAGTACAAGTAGCCAAAGAGTTTGCATCTTGTGTAGTGTACCGTTGGCTGTAAACGACTTAATGACGTCCCTTATCCGTCTGGCTATTATCGATCACAAAACGAGACCGTAAAGATCGATTTCATTAAAACGCACTATTGTTTAGAGTTGGGTGTCCTCTAATGGCAACATCAACTTGTAACGAAAGCGCAAGTTCTGACATGAACCGCATAACTAATATCTGTACTGCAGGTGACCATTCCAGGGACACCATGACCCTATTATTGTTTTCTTCATATAAAGATGATAATTATTGGTCTTAAAGGTATGCGATGGCTGAATGCAGGATGGATGTTATGCAGACAGTTTTTGTCATACAATTAGCCTATTCCCTTACATGCTATTTTTAGATCCTACCTGTTTGAATAAATCTACCGAAACGGAGCACTTACTAGAGAAAAGGAAAATTATAGAATTGTGTAGTTTTAAAACCATTGTTATAGATAGAGCATTTGCTCCTATGGAGCAAATGCTCTATTTATCATAATGGTTTCAGAGAGTGACTTTTATGCGTCAATATGAGGGAATATTTTAAATACGTTTATGTTTATTCATAAAGGTGGTCGCATTATAGGGGTTAAGTGCTCGTTATTATTCAAATTCCGGGTGAAAATTTGATTTTGAGGCAACGAATGGTTCTTCATATTTCCAATTCACGAAACGGCTAAATATTGACTAAGTTATATTTAGACAATATTCTGATCTGAAAATGTACCTGATGAATATTCATGTAAGAAAGACTGACTTTATGAATATTTATCGGCTGATTTTTAAAAATAGTATGTGAACATGGGAATGCCTTACTTTTACTGTACAATCGGACACACATGTACATATGCTTCCCACATGATTCGTCTGATTAGTGTCTACTCTGTTTGCAAAGACGTGAAATTAATTAAAATTGGTTAGTCTATACTATCGCGACTTTTGAAAGCAAATTCTAAAGCGGACGTTACACTTAGTATTAATATCGATATTGGAGATAGTTGGAAGCTTAATGCAGGGTGAAAGCCATGCAGAAAACTCTTAACCCATTCCCTTATAGGCTATTTTTAGATACAACATATTTGAATAAACCTACCGAAAAGGAGCATTAACTAGAGCAAAGGAAAAGTTTAGAATTTTGTAGTTTGAAACCATTGGTTTCACAGCGTCAATTTTACAGAGTCGTCAAAAGTCTTCAATATGAGGGAATGGGTTAAGCAGCCACTTGCCTAAAAAATCTAAATTCTTCTCCACTAGAACTCCAGTTTAGAGGGTGTTTATTTTACATAATTATTTGTGACACAATAGTACAGATATCTTAACTCTTAAGTTAATGTTTGCACCTGGTGCAATTTTTCCCACCACAGCTTGGATCCTGGTGAGACGTTTCATTTGGAACCAAACATTTTACAAATGTCGTGATTATCTGGAGAAGGGTTAACCCGTTACTTCATACAAATGTTGTTTACACCTTTGCAAACAGAATAGACCCAAATCAGACGGCTCCTGAAGGAGGGGCCGTCTGACCGCAATGCCGAGGTTTTAATGTATACAAAGTTTCCATTATTTATACACGCTAGCTACAAATCATATAAACCTATATACATGTAAACACTAGCTACAAATCAATATAAACCCTTATACGCTAAGCACAAATCAATATAAACACACACAAATATGTTAGAATCGCAACTTGGTTGTCAGCAAGTGAACAAAGCTCCCTTCGGCCATTTTAACACTTTCATTGACGAGCATTATCGTTTAGAGTTGGGTGCCCTCGATCTATCAAACTATTAAATTAATTTGTTGCTAAGAACGCACATTTTCAGACAGTATCACTAATATTTGAACCGAAGACACACAGGGATCAATTAAGGGCAACCGTGAACCTCTTGTTTTTATATAAAGGAAATATGATTCCTACCTTCTCGAGCATTTCTTAAGTGATTTCAATATTCATTTGCATGAAATCACTAGCAATATTACACATTAACAGAACATAGCAACCAGTGTACACACAGTAATTCCAGTGTGTGTATATTTGATTTACTAAAGTATATACTATATAGTCTCCAACAAGCAGCATCGCTATAGATCTGACGTCAGGTCATGGTCAGTATTGTCTGTCAAACTGGACAGAAGTTGATATTGACGAGTGTCAAATCAAAGTAAACCATTATGATACGCCAGTAACTGGCTTATATCTATACTGTCTTCAAATCGTAATGTCTTATCATAGTGTGTTTTATGTCTTGAATAAGTGTTCGGACAGTTTCAATTCATCTCAGTTGAGTACCACCGCCTTAATAGCCCTTTCCCTAATATTAACGTGTTTTCACGCATTTGCAAACAGAGTGGACCCAGATCAGACGGCTTCTAGAGGAGCCATCTGATCAGGGTCTGCTCTGTTTGCTAATGTTTTGTTTCTTTACTTTCTAAAATGGCTACAATATTCCACCTTCCATATTTCATTATAACAATTTTCTCCATGAATATTCAATAGGTATTGACATTTTGAATAAACATAGAACAGGGAGAGGGTTAATGTGGTTACAATAGATAATTCCGGATGTTTGTTCTGATACTGGCCAAGGGCATGTACTGGATGGACGATGCACTACGAAGCCGTTTGTTTTGTCAGAAAGCCATGGGCACCTACACAATAATATCTAGAAGCAACGACGGACGAGCAATAGTTGGATTTTCACGCTGGCACCCCACGGCTTCTTGGAAGGTTAATTGGTCATTCTTCGTATATATGGTGACTAGTGAAATACAAAAAAACAAAGCATACATAGCGAACACTTAACCCTTTCCCTGTTCTATGTTTTTTCCCAAATTCCAATAACTACTGAATATTCATGGACAGAATAGATGAAAGGAGGAACAATATAGCCATCTTAGAAAGTAAAGAAACATATCTTTCTAATTCCACTAGCAAACAGAGAACACCCTATTCAGACGGCTCCATAGGGGGCATTTGGTATGGATCTTCTCCGTTTGCACTTATTGTTAGAGTAAAGGGTTAAGTAAATTCAACATTCATTTGTATGACATATATCACTACGATTACACATTAAAAGGGCATAGTAAACAGTGTAAACACAGAAACTCTAGTGTGTGTATATTTGATTCACTAAAATATACACCAATAATTTTGCACACTGTATAGACTCCGACAAGCAGCATCGCAATAGATCTGACGCCAGGTCATGCTCAATATTATTTGTCAAAATGTTCAAATGTTGATACTGACGAGTGTCAAATCAACGTAAACCGTTATGACACACCAGTAACTGGCTTACACGTGTATCTATACTGTTTGCAAATCGTATTGTCTTGTCATAACGCGTTTTATGTCATGAATAAGTGTTCGGACAGTTTCAACTAATCTCAGTTAAGGATACACAATACCGCCGCCACGGTGTGATTACAATATATGATTCCGGATGTTTGTTTTGAGACTGGCCATGGGCATGCTCTGGATGGACGTTGCATTACGAAACCGTTTGTGTTGTCAGAAAGCCATGCGCACCGACATTTCTGATATCCCTTGGTCCTTGCCACTAGAAGCAACGGTGGAGAAGCAATAGTTGAATTCTCACGCTGACATATTTTCACGGCTTCTGGGAAGGTTAACTGTTCTTTAGGCCCCGACGAATATATGGCGACTAGTGAAATTAAAAAAACAACAACATGCGCAGTGAACACTTGAAATAACTCAAACTCGCGGTAGACTAGAGAAAGCTCAAACATCAATTATATTTCTCACATTCATTCAGCATTAAGCAGTATCTTGCTTTTATGGAATTAGACGTTTTCTTTCAGTATTTTAAAACTCGTAAATACTCAGTGAAATAGATTTCTCTAACAAGATAATGTTGAAAGAAAACTAAAAAGGCTTTCGTCTCGAGGCTTTTTCCTGTTGAAGAACTATGCTCTAGCATACTCTTTCGGCAGAGAAACAAAATAAATCAACAACCAAAAAAGTATAATATAATGACTGTTTCTGCCTAAACTCTAGTTGGTTGCATTCTGAATATACTAGTGTTGTAAATATGTGCCCTTTTCTAAATGTACTAAAACTGTTGTAGATAAGTGCATGTCAGTAGTGTATTTTACTAAATGTTGCTTTAAGATGATTGTTGCTTATCAAATCCGAAGACCACGCACCCGTGTTCGTGGCATCAAATTATTGCATGATAACGCACAGTCACATACATTCGCCGGGGTACACGAGTATTTGAAGGGATTTAGAACGTCCTCATCATGCCACACAGCCCATACCGCTCTTCGCGTGATTTTTAATGAATTTTGGTTGTTTCCACGACTGAATATAATGCTATATTTGCACAGGGAACATGTGTACATTACTTAATGAATGTGATAGTAAAAGGTATAATTACGCATTGACTATTTCAGTTCGAGAATCGAATCACTATTGTCCTTTGCAAACAGTGTCTGTTTGTCATGTTACACTTTTATTTAAAACAAAACCATCCTAAATATTCACCATGGTAAGCTTGACCTGTTTTAATTTTGGAATATTCTACTTCATCTGAAAATTAATTGTTCTGTTCGACTGTGCATATGTATACATCTGAATTATTACAATATAATTATTAGCTTATTAGAAATCGGAATGCAGTGATTGGAACTTAGTTCTACAGAGCACGGTTATGTTATTTGCTTAGGTCGATTTGTATGTTTGTATATTCAAGACGCTTTGGTTTCTAAGGTTTTGTTTTTCTCCGTTAACCGTTGCTATGCTGAGGTAGGCACCATTAAATATTTAAAGTGTGGCAGAGAAATCGTTATTGTTGATTAATGCCCCAGCACATGATTATGTATTAATATGTTGTTGAACTGCCGGTGTAACGAAGTAAGGTGACCCAATAGAATACTGACCTCCCGGTCACTATATTTTCACAAAAAGAGACCCCTTTCTGAAAAATACCGACTCCCTCTGAAAAATAGTGACCCCTCCTCCGCGATATATACAGAATATTGGCCCCGCCCCAACTATTACTAACACATTATCAACCATTGCAAATACTTGAATACCTAATATTGTTGTGACTGCAGCTTTGTTTTTGTTGTTGTCGCTGTAGCATCGAGTGGGAGGGTATGTGTGTGTGTGGATGTGTGTGTGTGTGTGTGTGTGTGTGGGGGGGGGGGGGAGTTAAACGACATTTAACGCAAACGACGTTTTTAGAAAAATGTTGACACTAGCAGAAGAGTGACAGTGGGTGTAAAAGTACTGGTGTTTTTTGTTGAAATCATAGAATGAGAAGAAGACGTAAAAGAAGAGGAAGAAGGAGTAGTAGTAGTAGTAGTAGTAGTTGTTGTTGTATTAGTAGAAGTAGTGGTAGTGGTAATATAACTTATTTTAACCCTTTCCCTCATATAAACGTGTTTTCACGCATTTGCAAACAGAGTAGACCTAGTTCAGAGGCTCCTAGAGGAGCCGCCTGATCAGGGTCTGCTCTGTTTGCTAATAGCATTTGATAGATCTGCTTCTTTGCTTTCTGAAATGGCTACAATGTTCTACCTTTGATATTTCATTATAACTATTTTGTCCATGAATATTCAGTAGGTATTAAAATTTTGAATAAACATAGAACAGGGAAATGGTTAAGGGGACATTTACAATGCATTTTTGAGTATAACAACCTTTTTCTGTGCGATATCATAAATGGTTATATACTTCTAACAGCGACTGCCTTTACTTGTCAAAGTCATGTGTTTTAAATGTTTACTGTAAGTAAATTCTTAGTTTTATAAAGGCAAACACTATTACTTGTGTATTTTGTTTTGTACATTTTAGTAATAATTCACAATATAAACGAACACAAACAAAAATTAACTTCAATTGAATACAAAAGGATAAAAGTGGACGATTTATTTCAGTGTGATTGGCAAACTGTTTTGAAACTCAACAGGTGCTGATATGTTCGGTGTCATTCATTTGACTTACTAGGCAGTCACAAATAGGCGACGAGCATACAAGGAAAACCATCTTCTCTATGTTATGTTATGAATAGAACATTCGTGTTCATGATTTATTAAACTCGTCCTTTTAGACAAAAATAAATACGCGACAAATCCTGGCTGTTGTCTTTTTCTACAAGGCTCGTTTAAAATAAAAGTAAAAACAATTATGAACAACTCAACTGATGTTTATTATCTGTAGAGGCAAATGGCCTGTTGCAAATGTACACACTATATTGCTATGGTATATGTCACATGTGCTTGACCTTTATAAGAAAATCAACAGCACCTCTTCGACAATAATTGACACAATTCTCTATATACCGAAATTGTTTTTTGATAGGAAAGATGTTGTGTAGGGTTGTGTGAATGCGTGGGTGCGTGCGGAAGGCTATTACTTAGTGAGTGATTGTGTACGTGCATGTGCGTGTGCGTGCGTGTGTGTGTGCGCGCGTGTGTGTTTTCTGTAGGATCAATGCTTACAAGTCGTATTACAAATATCATGAAATAGGGTCAGCACATTTTAAATACTAACTTTGGGTGGATATTCTTCAGAAAAAGGGACACCTATTATATAAAATACCGGGGGTAAATTAACATTGCGCGCATAGGTCATGATATATTAAACGGGGCTCAGAATGGTATGACTGGGAGTCACTACATCTGTAACAGTTATGACCGAGGTTAAATATTTTTCTTTTAAGTTGTTGTTAAAAAAATACTGACCGGGGTCGATAGTCTTCAGAAAAAGTGATCACCTTCCTTTCTACAAAATACTTGGGTTAAGTTAACATTGAGCGCCGCAGTGTTCATTATATAATAAGCAGGGCTCAACAATTCTATGATCGGGGGTCACTACATCTGTAAGAATTATGACCAAGGTTAAATATTTTTCGATTAAAATTAAAACTTTCACTAAAAATACTGGAAGTAGATTAAGTTTACAGGCGTTGTTCGCAATATTATGAACATGGGTCAAACCACTACTACTATGGTCACTATTTTGTTGAAAATGATATGAAATGGGGCCAAAGTACTGTGACCGGAGGGTCAGCATTAAAAACAAAAACAAAACAAACAAAACTAACCGGGGATCCATATTCTTCAGAAAAAGTGACCCCATTTCTATATCATACCTGGGGTCAAGTAACATTGCGCGCATTAGTCATGATATATTAAACAGTACGGAAAATAATGGACCGGGTGTCACTACATCTGTAACAATTATGACCGAGGTTAAATATTTTTCAATTCACGTGAAACCCGTTTTTAAAAATTATACTTAATGAAGATTAGAAATATTCAATATATCACGAACGTGGGTCAAAGCAATATGACGGGGTCAATATTCTATGACAAATACTGATCGGGGTCGATATTCTTCAGAAAAAGTGACCCCTTTCTACAAAACGCTTGGCTTCAAATAAAATTGCGCGCATTAGTCATTTCACAATAATCAGGGTTCAAAATGTTTTGAACGGGGGTCACTACATCTGTAAGAATTATGACCAATGTTAAATATTTTTTACGATTAAGGTTAAACCCTTTCTTTAAAGTATAATGGAGGTAGATTAAAGTAGTTCGTTGTGGGCGTCGTTCAAAATATCAAGAACGTTGGTCAAAACACTATGACTTGGATCACTATTTTTGGGTCACTATTTTTTTTTAAAAAAACAACAATACTGACCCAGGGTCGATATTCTTCAGAAAATGCGACCCCTATCTACAAAATACTTGGGTTCAATAAAAATTGCGCGCATTAGTCATGATATAATAAACACGACTCAAATTGCTATGACCGGGGTTCACTACATCTGTAAGAATTATGACCAAGGTTAAATAGTTTTCGATTAATGATAAACCCTTCCTTTAAATTGTACTGGAGGTAGATTAAGTTTGTGGAAGTTGTTCAAAATATCATGAACGTGTGTCAAAGCACTATGACCGGGGTCGCTATTTTTGCTTCCGAAAATGTGACCCCCTATGTACAAAACACTTGGGTTGAAACAACATTGTGCGCATTAGTCATAATATAATAAACAACCGCTCAAAATGCTATGACCGGGTCACTACATCTGTTAGAATTATGACCGAGGAAAAAATGTTTTTCGATTCACGTCAAACCCTTTCTTTAAAGATACTGGAGGTAAGTTAAGTTTGCGAATGTTGTTCACCATATCATGCACGTTGGTCAAGCACTATGACCGGGGGTCACTATTCTTTAAAAAAAATACTGACCGGGGTCGATATTCTTCAGAAAAATGACCCCATTCTTTTCTACAAAATAGTTTGGTTCAAATGACATCGTGCGCATGGGTCATGCGGCACTAAGCAGATCTCAAATTGCTATGACCGGGGTCACTACATCTGTTAGAATTATGACCAAGAAAACTGTTTTTTGATTCACTTGAAACCATTTCTTTAAAAATACTGGAGTTATATTAAGTTTGCCAATGTTGTTCAACATATCATGAACGTGGGTCAAAGCATTATGACCGGGGTCACTATTTTCAAAAAATTACTGACCGGGGATCGATATTCTTTAAAAAAAATGACCTACTTCTTTTCTATAAAATAGGTGGGTTCAAATGACATTGCTCGCATCGTTCATTATACACTAAGCAGGGCTAAAATTGCTATGACCGGGGTCACTACATCTGTAAGACTTATGACCAAGGTTAAATATTTGTTCAACATATCATGAACGAGTGCAAAGCACTATCACCAGGGGTCGCTATCTTTTAAAAAATACTGACCGGGGTCGATATTCTTCAGAAAATGTGACCCCTTTTCACAAAATACTTGAATTCAATTAACACTACGCGCACACGTCTTCATAAAATAAACACCCCTCAAATGTCCTTGACCGGGGGTCACTACATCTGTTTTATAAAAAATACTGACCGGGTATCGATATTCTTCAGAAAATGTGACCCCTATGTAAAAATACTTAGGTCTAATTAATACTGCACGCATTAGTCATGATATAATAAACACGGTAGCGTGTATGTGGCCCATTGCTAACGACACGTTTCCTTAATGTGTAGGATTCGTAATATTATGACGGGGGGGGGGGGGGGTTCAAGATACTATGACCGGGGTCACTTTTTTTTTTAAATACTGACAGGGGGTCAGTATTCTATGGGGGTCACTTTACTTCGTTACAGCCGTTATCGTTATCAGAACAGCCGTATATACTACGCAAATATATCAATACTATGTGACAATGTATGCGGAACGGTAGTACCTTTCAGCATTACTTTAGACCTGTATTAAGCTGTCACATGTGTTTCTAGATATCTGTAGCGATACATTTTAGAGCAATTGTGTATTGTAAGTTTTGGAAGGACTGAACTTTTTGTTCGAGTTATCCCGAAGTTCGACTTATCCGAGTTCGAGATATCGAAGTTCAACTGTATGCGGAACTGTGACAATATCCGCTAACCTGAGACAAAATATGTGGAACTGTGACAATATCCGCTAACCTGAGACAAAATATGTGGAACTGTGACAATATCCGCTAACCTGAGACAAAATATGTGGAACTGTGACAATATCCGCTAACCTGAGACAAAATATGTGGAACTGTGACAATATCCGCCAACTTGAAACAAAACATGTGGTACTGAGACAATGTCCGCAAAACAGACACCGTATGTGGAACTGTGACAATATCCGCTAAACTGGCAATTTATTATACATCGGTACTTCATGAGGCTATACATGAATTTCACGAGATACAAACAAACATAGACATTGCATTTCTCCGTATTACACGTTTCTGGCGTGTTACGTGTTACGGTATATTCCTTGCATAAGTTATAAATAAAGAACATGTTTGTTTTTGTATATTGTCCATGCATTCACGCGCAGGTACCAGAGTACGGTTGGGGCTACTAAGTCTCGTACTCTTACATGCGAACAAGACGTCCGGCTCAATGTCTCTTTACCCTGCTGGCTACATGTAGTTTAGTATAGCGGTTTTCGTTTAACCATTTACTGCATAAATACGCTTTTCTATGCCTTTGCAAACAGAGTAGACCCCGATCAGACGGCTCCTATAGGAGCTGTCTGATCGGGGTCTAGTCTCTATTCGTATGATAGATATGATGCTACAGTTTCTGCCATTGCCAAAATCTAATATGTCAATGTGCTATTATATCAAATTAATCTAATTAATAGAATGATTTCTGACAGAAACATCCAATGATTTAAGGGTTAATCCTATTTTATTGTTTCCATTTTCTAAACGTTCTTTTTCACATGTAGTACAACTGTCCACGACAACAGCCGCGTATTCCAAAGTTGGTCGTAGAATAAGCTATGTGTTTCACGTTCAGTACTATATTTTAATGTCACTGAGCCTAAGATTTTGTAAGCAGAAGAAACGATATCTAACAATAATTTCCAAACAGCCTTGTAGTCGACATAAGAGAGTGTACAATATCGCTCACACTAAAATAATAATAGCAAAAGACCCAAAATAGAACGCCGTGGAATGCCTTCATGTATATTCGCAATATCAGACAAAGATGAATTTACAAATGTCCCTTTTCGCACTGTCAAATAGTCTTTTATGCAATCTAAATCTTTCCAAATAGTCTGTTTTGTCTAAGTTTAAAAAGTAAGGCGTTATGCCAGAAGCTATCAAAAGTTTTTGATACATCACTGAAAACCATGCACGTTAAACGCCTTACATTGGCTGCTATTGATATTCAAGTTTATTATAAAAGAAGTAGTTATGTAAGTTAAATCAACCACGCTCCATCAATTTTCCTACAACGTACATATACAAGTACGCGATTCTAATTTCATACAAACTTTGAGAATGTGACAAGTGGAATTCGGGGGCGGGGGGAGGGGGGGGGGGTACATTCCAGTATTGTTGCAGGGAGGAAAGTGTTGCTATAATGGGTCGTGCGACATGCAATATTTCAATACCACCAGCGTTTCTTAGAAAATCTGGTTAAAATAAGGATAAATGACTATGTTCATTTCTTTTTACAAAAAGAATATCTGTAACTAGATTCTTTAAACGTTTTTTCAATATAAAACAAACATTGCAAGGAAAACAATCACACGAAAAAATATTGTATCAGTGGCGGGAGTCTGTGGCACTGACGCGGGCTCGAAGAAAAAAAGAACTTTCACGCACCCGACGGAACTATTGCCAAACATATAGTGAATATAATTTGAATAAAAACATAATAACCATTACGCAACAATAATTATATACATCTATATATATTTAATTTCGTTCATTTTTTAGCGTTATTTGATATCAATGTCGCATTGCTGTTATTTATTGAAAATTAAATTCCAAATCTATAGGTTTTCATCCAAATTCAAACCAAAATCAAATTCGACGAAACCTCAATCGGCGACTAATCTGAACGAATTCTTTTAACCCTTCCACTGTTCTATTTAGTCCAAATTTCAATTAATACTGAGTATTTATGGACAAAATAAATGTCAGGAAGTATGGAAGATGGAACACTGTAGCCATTTTAGAAACTAAAGAAATATATTTATCAAATTCCATTAGCAACCAGAGCAGGTCCTGATCATGCGGCTCCAATAGGAGCCGTCTGATTTAGGGCTATTCTGTCTGCCATTGCATGAAAAACAAACGCATATATGAAGGAAAGGGTTAAACAATTTAAGATTTATACATTAATTGTAGTGTCATCAAATGAAGCAACCCTACTTAACCCTTTCCCTCATATAAACATGTTTTCACGCATTTGCAAACAGAGTAGACCCAGATCAGACGGCTCCTAGAGGAGCCGTCTGATCAGGGTCTGCTCTGTTTGCTAATGGAATTTGATAGATCAGTTTCTTAATGCTTTTTAAGCCTTTCCCTGATGAATATTTATGTAGAAAATGATGACCTCATGAATATTAATAATATTATGTTTTATAATGGTATATGAACAGGCCATTTTGGCTCAGACAGAATCTGTAGAATCAGATCTATATTACACCATAAGCAAACAGAGCAAACCCTGATCAGAATGCTCCTTTAGGAGCCGTCTGATCTGGGTCTACTCTGTTTGCATATGTGTCAAAATGCGCTTACATAAGGGAAAGGGTTAAAGATTAAAGGTAAGACAAATGTTGTTTATGTTACATGTCCAAGTTTACATTTTCGATTATTATTCACTATTCAGAAAATCGCACCGTTCGATGCTTGACATCAATTATGTTCTTGTCGTTTGATTAGAATGTGCACGATTTTCCTTTTATCAACGACATTAAGATATTGATGTTCAATGGTACAGTTTATTTAATTAATTGATTGTAATGCGGAGGTTATGCTTTAAATAGTGCTCAGCTGTCGCGTCTCTGACACATCAGTTTATCTTGGTCTACATTATTACAAAGTCACAATGCCACCTCTACATTTGTAACCAACTGATATAATTTACCTGGAAAGTATATTTTTGCCATTGTAGTCCACCGCGATGCTGCCTCCAGCTTGGGGTTTTCTGTTCCTCCATCTGTAGTGTTATACAAGGACAGTAGGCACTGACTGTTGGTCGAATGCCATGATATGGTGTTACATGCTGATCTTGCCGAACATTCTGCAATGCAGGCTATTTTACTGCTCGCAGTCAATGTCTCATTGACAGCCTCCTCTTTCAGTTTTCTCTCTGGACGATGAATAAAACGATTTGTTTGTCCAGTCATCCCCTCAGATCCAAGGAAACAGGCAAAGAGTACAAGCAACCAACGAACTTCCATGTTGCATAGAGTACCGATGGCTGTAAACGACTCAATGACGTCCCTGAGCCATCTGACTACCATCGATCACAAAACGAGACCGGAAAGATCGAATTTAACACTTTCGTTCAAACGCATTATCGTTTAGAGCTGAGTGGCCTCGATTTATCAAACTAATGGCAAAATTAACTTGTAACGAAAGCGCAAGTTCTGACATGGACCGCACAACTAATATCAGTACTGCAGACACCCGGTGACCAATTCAGGGCCACAATGACCCTCTTATGATATAACGATGATAATTATTGGTATTAAAGGTAGGCCGTGGCTGAACCCATTACCTCATATTGACGTCTTTTGACGCTTCTGTAAATATCACTTTCTGAAATCATTGTGATAAATAGAGCATTTTGTATCTGGTGCAAATTTGCCCACCTCCGACCCGCGAAATAGTTTAAAAAAATTAACCCATTCCTTAATATTGACGACTTTTGACGACTCTGTAAAACTCACTTTGTGAAACCATTGTGATAAATAGAACATTTGCTCCTACAGGAGCAAATGCTCTATTTATCACAATGGTTTCAAACTTGCAGTTTCTAAAATGTTTATTTTCTCTTGTTAATGCTCCTTTTCGGTAGATTTATTCAAAGAGGTTGTATCTGAAAATAGCCTATGAGCGAAAAGGTTAACCGAGCGTCAAACAGCTTGGCCCCAGATGAGACACCGAGTTACTCGACGTTTCATCTGGATCAAAACATTTTACAAATGCCGTGATGATCTAGAGAAGGGTTAACCCGTTCATTCGTACAAGCGTCAGTTCAAGTCTTTGCAAACAGAGAAGACCTTGAATAAAAACATCTGGGTCCATGCTTATAAAGCTTTTAGTTGAGTCTGAGATCGTTCTCAAGCTTTTGATTGGTCAGATTTGAGCCTTTGGCTCAAATCTGACCAATCAAGAGCTTGAGAACTCAAATCTGACCAATCAAAAGCTTGAGAACGAAACTCAGACTCAACTAAAAGCTTTATAAGCATTGACCCTGACCTGAGTCTGCTCTCTTTACTATAAAATATAACCAATAAACAATACCTAAAACAGTTGAATACATTTGCCATTATAGAAAGAGCTATTAAATATTCATTATGTCGTTATTTCTTAAATGAATATTCAACAGGGAAAGGGTTAACAATATTTTGACACTCACGTCTACTCGTTGATAGGTCCTGTGTTATGACTAAAGGATTTGTCCGATAACCGTTATTTCTTAGACTCTGTTAGATCTTTTCCGTCAATATAATTTTTATGCATATTTACAGAAATTTGAAATAGGTCCATGGTTATAGAATCATTACGCCTTTCTACTAACCTAATAAACCTTCTAACGGAAGTAACACAATAAACCTAAGTTTATCTTCACTCCCTTCATTATGTCACCAGAGAAGCCTGGTGATTGGATAAAATAAAAAAAAATCATGATGTCATTATAGTTTCCATTAATATTCAACAGGGAAAGGTTAAATTCACAAACAACAACTAAAGCTGTTTTTTTTAAAAATTCTCATTGAACATTGATAGACAAGTCAGGAAGTGTACAGATACACTCTAACTTAAATGTGGTGACAGAAGGTGACAGAAGTTTTTATTTCGGTTTATCTATCATACATGCACATTCACACAAAATCAAAGAAAAATATATAAAGCAGTATTTGTAAACCAGGTATTGATATGTAAGTATATATTTTATTATAGTGACAATTAAACACGTGCAAGAATTATATATAGAAAATATCCCCTCTAAAGTGACCACTTAATGAATAGATATTGGCGTCTTTAAGTGAGGTAATTGATTAATACATGGCGCACGTAATGAAGAAAGCTCCTTTATGAACTTTCTACATAACTTTAGCCCAGCATTAAGCTATCACCTATACTTACGTCACAGTATTAGACCTCTTTTTGGATGTCGCGTTAGGGCGTTTCATTGTATTGTCTGAATACAGGGTTGATATACAGGGTGTCCCAATTTCAATTCCTTATTACTCTAAATCTGTTCAACAGATAGAAAAGTTTCATACACCACATTTGTGTAAAATTACAGCTCAGACGCTTTTATAGAGTTTGAGATATTGCGTAAATACTGATGGCACCCAGCTTTTCACTTTTCCCAGAAATTTGATTATCGTCACACATTTACCCTGTTGACAATGTATTGTGTAGCCGATAACCTATAAAACTCTTTGTACCCAGAATAATACTTACATGTATGTAAATGGCATTGATCATACCCCAGTATTAAATCTTCCACTTTTACGGTACTTTTAACGAATAATTCAGGCTCGAACAATTTGTGCATAGATGGACAGATACATATTTTATTGTATTGCATAAGTTCAGAGATAACAAACAGTCCTCTGAGTGTTAAGCAGCCAATGAAATTATGGAGTCGTTTTAATGGGCAGGGCTCTCAAAACAGAATATCTTTTGAACAGTATCACGGTACTTGTTGAAATAATAATCACTTAAATCACTTAATTGATTAATTAATTTTCTTTAATAGTTCATCAATGCTTTGGCTCATCCGTTCAAAGATGATATCTAATAAAAAATTGTCTTTTGTATGTCAAAGTAATCTAAGCAAGAACAAGCACGGCCCGGACTGAGCTAAAACAACACAATTTCTAGATACTGTCTAATCCGCTACTAATCAAAAGTCAATAAGTCAAAAAGTTGGTTATTGGCTATACATGTAGTTAAAAAATTTCTCCTCAAGACCAAAGGTCCATACAGATCTTCCATAGACGTTTTCGGAATAGGAATCCTCTCAACAAGGCAACTATTCTTAGGAATGTGAGAACATACCAGACTCACGGTACAAGCAATACCCGCAACCCTGGAATGTCTGGACAACGACGGACAGCGCGGGGCGCTCAAAACATTGCCCAGTATTTAAGTATGTTCTTCTATGTTCTTCGTCCTCGTATTGATAAAGAATCTGAACATAAAATACATTTTCTGAAACTTCAATTTCTAAATAAAGGTGTCGATTTTATTGATATTCAAAGTATATTTCGTGACAAGAATGTAATCGATACTATTCCCAAATATTTCATCAACTCTGAATCACCTACCATCTGTTATAAATGTAATAAACTTATTAGATATGTTATGTTTAACTACAACAAAATTGTCTCTGACTTAAATATTGATGTCAATACCCCTATTTCTTGAGATTGTAGCATTTCTAGGTTTTGCTATAAACCAGTTGTTCATGTCGTTACTGGCAATTTTGATATGATTGAAGATAAATGTCTCAGGACCCTCCTAACTAAAGGACCTAAATATAGATTACCTTCTCTGATTTATTTTGACGCCTGTCGAACTCATATTGCGGAAGCTATTCAAGAATTCTGCATCAAATTGGTTGCTATAGTTTAGAACAATTATCTTGACTATTTATAGAAACAAATGTAATAAATACCTATATACGCTAGCTACAAATCAATATAAACCTAATACGCTAGCTACAAACTGATATAAACACACATATTTGGTATGTCAGCAAGGTAACACCCTTCGACCATTTGAACACTTTTACTGACAAGCATTATCTTTTAGAGTTTGGAGTCCTCGATTTATCAAACTATTAAATGAATTTCTCGTCAACATTATCACTAGTATTTGAACTGAAGACATTCAGTGACCAATTCAGAATCACCGTGGCCCTCTTGTTCCAAGCTTCACGAACATATCTTAAGTAATTTCAGCTTGAGGTATATGAAATGTATCACAAGCAATTAAACCTAGCAACCAGTGTAAACACAGAAACTCAAGTGAATGTATATTTGATTCCCTAATTTACACAACAACACTTTTGCAAACTGTATAGACTCCGAAAAGCAGCAATGGGATATATCTGACATCAGGTCATTGTCAAAATAGACAAATGTTAAGCTGACGAGTTTCAAATCAGCGTAAACCACAGCAATACGCCAGTATCTGGCTTGTGGCTATACTGTTTTCAAAGCAGTTTGTCTTGTCATCAATATATTGTTCCGGAAATTTGTTCTGATCTTTTCCATGAACATGCGCTGGCTGGACGTTGCATAACGATGCCGTTTGTTTTGTCAGAAAGCCATGCACACTGACACTTCTGATATCCCTTGATTCTTGCCTCTAGAAGCAACGGCAGAGGAGCAATAGTCGAATTCTCACGCTGACACTTTCCATGACTTCTAGGAATGTTAAACTATTTGCAACTCCCATCAAATACATGGCGACTAGTCAAATACAAAAACAAAAGCATGCACATTGAACACTTGAAAGTATTCAAATCTTCGCTCTTGATACAAGTGGTAGACTAGAGAAATCTCCAAAAGTAATTTTATTTCTCACATTCCTTCATCATTAGGCAGTCTCTTGCTGTTATGGAATAAACGCTTTCTTTCAGTATTTCAAAAATCGTAATACTCGGTGAAATATATTCTTTAATAAGATAATGTTGATAGAAAACTGAAAACACTTTCGTCTCGATGCTTCTTTTCGGTTAAAGACCTATGCTCTAGCATACTCTTCTTTCGGCATAAAAACAAAACAAATCAACAAACGAAAATCAATTATCAACAAATACTGCTCCTACCAAAGCTCTAGTTGGTACCATTCTAAATATACTAATAGTGTTGTAAATATTTGCACCTTTTCTAAATGTACAGTAAACCCCCTCTAATGCGACCACTTAATGAATAAACATGCGTGTCTTTATAAACAGGCGGTTGCTTAATGCAGGAAGCTCCTCTAGGAACTTTCTGCTGTGGAGCTTTCTGCATTGCTTTTGTCCTGCATTAAGCGACCACCTGCACCTAGCACCCATAATTATACCTATTTTAGGTGGTCGCATTAGCGGGGTTTTACCGTACAAATAATGTCGTAGATATGTGCACGTCTGCATTGAAAACCATGTACCACATACATATATTAACATGTACTTCACAATATTCACGAATTCGATATTGGCTACATAATCATGTTCTCTGTGCAACTTAATGCCAAATAAAATATAGGTTATGTTATGTGTTAGTAAATGTTGCTTTGAGATGATTGTTGCTTAGAGCTATGCAAAAAAATGTAAAATGCTCCTGAATAAATTTTCTGTCGTCGCAGAGAATAGTTTTCCTTATCGATCAAAATAGGTGTTTTCTATTTTTCTGATGTTTCCACATTTAATATGTCGTTATGGTTGATATTCTTCAGTATCTGGCAGCAACTGCATTGTAGAGAAGGGTAAATAAGAACTTTTCCGTTTGATTCTCCGACAGACAGATCCCTACATGCAGCACACCCGCAGCACAAGGGTACTGCAGTCTTTTAGTTATCGAGATCTAGCGAGACGAGGGAGAAACTGTGCTTGCTTATTAGAGTGTCGTGAGTGACTAATAGTTTTAGTTAATGGGTGATTTTGTTCATGTGTGGAACGTTTGTCTCTGGTTCTTGTGTGTCTTTTTGTATTTCCTGTGTTCATCTCGCATGTGAGTGTGCGTTTGGGTGTGTGGTTGTGTTTGTGTGAGTGTATGTGTGTCATGCTGTCTATCGGTGTTTTGGTGGTGGTTGCGTCTTGTATGTGGCTTTGCCTGCTTGACTTTACTACTTTTCCATTTTAGGCGAAATATTGTTTAGGTGGACGCACACTAAATATACAAACGATTATGTGATTTAAGACAATATATTGATACTGTCATTGTGCACGGTGTCACTATTCGTTCTAGTTGGCCACCGAATATCCTATACCCGGTTGTCCATAAGACACTAATGACAACAAAGTTGTCTGTCTTTAGGGAAGTACAGTAGTCTCACTGGAGCGACCAAATCGTTTGTTGACACTTGAGGCTGTCAAAGCTGGTGGTGGTCTTATGCAGGACAAAAGTTACACATAAAGATCCTATATAATTCAAAGGCCCAGGTCAGGATTCAAACACTAGTCCCCCAAATATATGGTTCGAATCCTGGCCTGAGCATTTCGATTATGAGGAAGACTTCCAGCTGGCTTGAGGAAGGTCTTCTGTGTACTCCAATGTGATCCCTGTGCAGAAAAAACTCAGGCGTCTTTCCAACCTGTAATTAGCTAGGCGTCGCGATATATTGTCAAAGCAACTTTAATTCCGATACAAACAAACCAAGAGCTTATATATCAGAACATCATATTTGTTGGTGATTTAAATTTTTACTTAGGTACTCCCACAGATAGAGATTCTGTCCGATTCATAAGCTGTCCGGAGCCCACACATGGTGGTGGACATATGTAAGCGTCGTGATCACTAGATGTTCTGACAACAAAGTTTCTAACATAGAAGTTAGCTATCCCGGGTTTTCTGATAATTCTGGAAAAATTAAAGCATGGTCAATTTTGCAATGACTGTCAGTGTTAAAGCAGAAAGACATGCTCTCATCAGCAAGACAGTAGCTATTAGTAGATTACGATAAAAATGATATTCAAACATCAGATATTCTCCACCGTACTTTAGAATGCACAGGTCTTGATGACCTAGTTAACTTGTACACAGAAAACCTGTACACAGAAGACTTGACCTAGTTAACTTGTACACAGAGAACGTGTCAGCACTAACTAATAAGTATGATTCAATCTATTACTCTTTGTATAAATGATGAAATAAAGAGATTACCATTTATATTCTGTGGATCTATTCAAGCATAAGAAATGCCGTAATCATCTAACAATGTTTTTACGTTTCTTACCCAATTTTTCTTATCATTTCCATGCCATTCAAGTGATACTTGATATACGTACTTTAATATGATATTATATGATTTTACTAATTTCAACCAATATTTAATAATTTGAACAAACCTATTTATGTATTATGGATAACGACCGAGCTCACCATAGATGGCATCGTTGCATAAATTTTGCCTGACGCCCCGTACCAGCTTGCATAATTTAAAGAGGATTCTTTCCAGAATTTTAGATTTTGTAAAACCCCAAATAGGGCATGCATAAGTCATGATGGATCCAACAAAGGCATAAAATAACTTCATGGCTGTTTTCGGTCTAACTTCAAATCTATTAACATTATTAAATACACTGATCATTGCTCTAAGAGCCTTATCGGCAAAACATACGTTTTTTAAAACAAACGAGCCAGTATAAATAAACGCAATGTCTAGATAGTTAACATCAACAAACTCTAAAGTAGAATCATTATAATACCATTGCTCGTGAGTAAAAGTTTTACCTCTTTTACGAAAAACGACAATTTCCGTTTTTGCTGTATTAACATCAAGTCCCCATGTATTGCAATGCTGATGTAATTTATGGAAACGAAGTTGAAGATCCTCTGTCGAGTTACCTACGATCATCATGCCATCAGCAAAACAGAGAACATTATACATAATTCAAAAATACCAATGCCAGAGTTAACATTATCTTGCAAAAATAGTTCTAAGTCTTCAAGGAAGAGGGCAAACAATGCCGGCGAGTTATTTTGGCCTTGTCGTAAGCCTACCGATATGCTGAAAAATCAGAAAACGATTTACATTGTTTTATATAAGACTTGACGTCCGCATACATGGCTTTAAATATTATAAGTATTTTTCCATCTAATCCCATGTTATATAACTTGAACCATAGGGCGTTAGTATAAACAGAATCAAAAGCCTTTTTAAAGTCTACAAATGTACAAGGCAAGCACAAGGTCTTCTTACTTTTTTTTTTTTCAATCAATGCATGTAAAATACATATAGCGTCAACTGTGCTCCTTCCTTTTCGAAATCCGAATTGGCAATCTGACAACAAATTATTATCCTCAAACCACTTTTCGACTCTTACAAGTACTAGTAAACAGTTTTCCTAAATTACTCGATAGTCTAATACCACGATAATTATTTGGATCACTCCGGTCATTTTTCTTATGCAAAGGGACGATATATCTTTTAGACCACACTTCGGGAAAGAACCTGGCATGAAAAACTTTATTAAATATATCAGTTAAATGTCATATTAGTGCATCTAAGGATTCTATGAAATATTCATTCAATAAGTTATCGCTAGGAGCACACGCTCTGTTACGTTTTAATGTTTTGATAGCGCCCCCACCTCTTGAACTGTAATAGGAACATTTAACTCTTCGAATGTCGGATTTGTTACATTGAAATCGCTATTTTCATTAAAGCTTTCAACATCCTCTATAACAGTAGTTTTAATATCAGCATATAGACCCTCAAACTAATGTTTAAAGGACTCAGCATCGGCCTTTTCGTTTTAGTAAAAAAAAATCCAAAAATCTTTCGGTCTACTTGTTTTCATTTTTTTCTAATTCCCTCCATTTTCTAAGCCTATGCAATTGTTTCTTTTTCTGTCTGCATTAAACAACTCGTTTTTCGAACTATGCCCACGAGGCTAGACAGTTTTCGCAAACAATGGGTTAGCTGAACTACAAATGGATTTTGACAAGTCCTTTACCATGTTCTCGATACCGTTAACATCCGTATTCTCAATAATGTTATTAAAGTGTGGGAGTTTACCAATAATGCCTCTCCGAAAGCTATTTCTATGTTCGTCTTTCAGTTTAATACATGAAAGGGGTGTTATGCGTTCACATGAGATTGTACTTTTCAGCTTGACCACGCAAACATAACTTTAATGGAGCATGATCACTATACATGTTGAAATCATGAATGGTAAAATCGTGTATAATGTGAAAATCCTTCAGACATGAAAACAAATAATCTATTGTACTAGAGCCATGCCTATTACAACACGCATATGTCTACCGTCTACCCCTACACCCTAGTCTACCGTTAATTACTCACAACGATATTGCCGTACACAATTCAGTAAGCCTATTGCCCCGTGCATTACATACTTTATCGAGAGAGGGCCGACCGAGGGCCTCGTTTTGACTATACAGACCGCATCACCAATATTTTAACTGAAGACACCCAGGTTCCAATTAAGGCTAACCGTGACCCCTTGTTGTTATATCCATATAAAGGAAATGTTATTCCTACCCTTTGGAGCATTTCTTCTGTGAATTCAATATTCATTTGTATGAAATATATCACTAGCAATATTACAGATTAAAATAACATAGCAACCAGTGTAAACACAGAAATTAACATATAAGTTTATTATAATGGAAGAAGTTATGCAAATTAAATCAATTACATTCCATCACTTTTTCCTTCCAGATACATATACGAGTACACGATTCTAACTTCACCGCATTCATGCAAACTTTGAGAATGTGACAAGTTGAAATTTGACATGCATATATTAAAGTTAACCTAGATCTAGGTTTTGTCGCATCTACTGACTCAAATGTGTTCGGCTGTCGATTAACCCGCCAATCAAAAACATCCATATGACCATATGTGATAACAAATATTTGGGAACAGTTGGAAGATCGCTATTCAATATTGTAGATGCATATAGAGTATAAGAGTGTTTTGTACTTTCGGGGAGGTTGTTACATTCCTGTATTGTTGCAGGGAGGAACGAGTTGCTATTATGGGTTGTGGGACAGGCAAGTATTGGAATATCACCAGCGTTTAGTTTCTTGGAAAATCTGGTTAAAATAAGGATAATTGACCTTGTTCATTTCTTTTTACAAAAAGAATATTGGTAAACTAGATTCTTTAAACCCCTTTTTATCAATATAAAACAAACATTGCAGAGAAGACTCCCAAAACGTAGTGTATCAGTAGCGGCGGTCACACTCACGCGGGCTCGAAGATAAACACGTCGAAAGACTTCCACGCACCCGACCAGCTATTGCCAAACATATAGTGAATAGATTTTGAATAAAAACATAACAATTACGCAGCAATGATGAGGGGGATAATTATTCTTTTCTTGGTCTACATTGTGTACAAAATCTCAATGCATCTACATTTGTAACTAACTGATATAATTTACCTGGAAAGTATATTTTTGCCATTGTAGTCCATCGAGGTGCTACCTCCAGCCAGGGGCATTCTCTTCCCCTATCCGCAGTACCCCACACTGACAGTAGGCACTGACTGTTGGTCGAATGCCATGATATGGTGTTACATCCTGATCTTACGGAACATTCTGCAATGGAGGCTATTTTACTGCTCGCATTAAACTTCTCATTGACACTTCTCTCTATCAGTTTTCTCTCTGGACGATGAATAAAACGATTTGTTTGTCCAGACAGTTCCTCAGATTCAATGAAACAGGCAAAAAGTACAAGTATCCGAAGAGCTTGCATCTTGTGAAGTGTACCTATGGCTGTAAAAGACTCAATGACGTCCTTGTTCCATCTGGCTATTATCGATCCCGAAATGAGACCGTAAAGATCGAATTTAACAATTTCACTCGAAGCATTATCGTTAAGAATTTGGTGTCCCCGATTTATCAAACTAATGGCAAAACTAACTTGTAACGAAAGCGCAAGTTCTGACATGGACCGCACAACTAATACCAGTACTGCAGACACCCGGTGACCAATTCAGGGCCACCACGACCCTCTTATTGTCTTTTTTATATATATAAATATGATTATTATTGGTCTTAAAGGTATGCGGTGGCTTAACCCAACCCCATATTGACGCCTTTTGAAGTTTCTGTAAATATCACTTTCTGAAATCATTGTGATAAATAGAGCATTTTACATCCGGTGCAATTTTGACTACCTCCGATCCGCGAAGACTTTTTAAAAACTATCAACGGAGTGCCAAACAGCTTGGATCCTAATTAGACACCGAGTTACTTGTTGTCTCAACTGGATTCAAACCATTTACAAATGCCATGGTTATCTGAAACAAGAAATATCTTTAAAAAAGATATTCAGCGGCATTCAAATTTTGACATAATATACCAACAATAATGGTACTAAATCCCCGCCATATTAAATTCAGTGTTTGGAGATTTTATAGTACATGGAACTAGATCATGAAGAGTGGCTTGTTATTATACTAGCAGACAGGCGTGCAATTGAAATGGCTAAACAAAAGGCAGATCTACTATTTAATTCAATATATTTTATGGTTGTATCTGTTTGTTAGTGAATTCGGAGGAGATGCTGGATAAATATACTGCAATGAGTTGGAGTCTTGGTCTGTTTGCATATTTTCTTTTCTAGGCGGTTATACTGTTTGAAAAGAATAAATGAACGTGGAGTAGAAGAAACAATGATTGAAAAATTTCAAGTAACTATTATAGGAAATCACTATTAAAATGTACATGAATTGCAAAACAACCACAACAGCACTGCAAAGATGTCTTTGAATGACCGCAGGAAAATGTCTGAAACACGTTCGGAGTACTATGAATAAATTATTGCGCGTAAAACTTGATTCATATTTTGAAGCGCGTATATTTATATTGATATGAAGATAACAAATTGAATACACTTTAAAGCATATAGAATTTAGTTTTTGTTTGTGCAGTCTGTAATTACTTAAAGAATGGTATTTATCTAGCCTAGATCAGCGCATTAATCGACTTGTGTGACATTAGTGACATAATTAACCGACTCTATTTCTAAAACAATATAAAGTTAGCAACCTTATTCTACTTCCACGATCAAAAGTCCAAGGTGATAGAGCCGTAGCAATCACCTTCAGTAAATAGATTTATATCACAGAGAGCCAACAACCCAGAGCCTCGGTGCTGTACTCGCGGATAGTAATTAATACTATTGATGTCACTACTTTAAAATATTAAACAAAACAACATTTATTCTTTATTTCCTACGATTATTGCCAGTCTATTGTGGTAGTTTCTTCAAACTACCGGTTCGTTAAACTGGATTTTATGATCAAATGTGGTATTAAAATTGATAGCAAATTGATAATAAAAGTTTTAAAATTTGGTAGTGGTTTCGTCAAACTGGTAATAATGCTCACCAATTGTAACCATGAGGTGATAAGAACGATAATTGGTTGGGAACTGGTATACATTGTGGCACCAATTTGTTGGTATTTTAATTATTATTATTTATTTGTTAATAATAATTATAATATTATTTATTTGTGAGAATTTATCATACGTATATATAATGGTTTTTGATACTATTATTAAAGAGATTTTATTTACATGTATACCCTTTTCATTCAAATCTTATATGATGAAGCAAAGACCTATGATAACATAGTATATATAACATATATATAACATACCGGTATTTGAAATGATAATGATGATGATGCCTAAAACCTGAGCTGTTTGAACGGCTATTTAACCCTTTAAACTCTAGTAACGCTTATATGTGTGTCTTCAAGTAAGTACACCTATATACTCGTAGAGTACACTATTGGGTACAATGTTCCTATGCTAAGTAGACTCAGATCTATTTTGGCCTGGTCAAAACGGCCACGTTTCATGAAATGGCCCAACAAAACAGTAGATTTGTCTCCAAACAAGTGTATTGAGACTTTAAATACGGTCATGGTGGTAGCGTATATGTTGAATGAAGCGTGTCAACAGTTATACAGTAAAACCCTCTACTTACGACCACTGCTTAAAGCAATGTGAAAGTAAAAACAGAAAGCTCTTTTAGGAGCCGCAACCTGCCTTGCGTATACGACCAATTAGCCTTCTTATAAGTAGTCGTACTAGAGGAGCGGAATAATGCCGCAAATTTATACTGTACCCAGTTTGACGAAATCGCTTTTCGTTTACTATGTTATATCAGTTTGACGAACAGGTAGTTTGTCGAAACCGTCTGTTTGACTCCCAGCTCACTGGAGAATAGTGAAAAAAACTGTCTAAATATGCCAACCCATTTATCTTCGTCGTGTACGTCTAATTGGAGATGTCATCAGATCTCTCCACAGTGTTGGAATGTGATGTTGGCATATTCTGGTATGGTTTAAACTTATATCTGTACTATTTAGTTTTTGCAGTAACCTTTATTACTTTTCTACAGTTACTATGCTTGCAGCTCAATCATTGAGTACACTAGCGATAGGTGGGTACAGTTTGCTCACTTAAATGTTTTCGTTATACATGCACTTTTCCACTGTATTTGCCATCGCGGTTGTTGTATATTAGTCGGAGAGGGTATACGTTTATTTACACTGTTTGTCTTTTAGGGTGGGGATGGAATAAGTGTGAGGTTGGGCGCCCAAAAATCGGTTTAACCCCACCCAGTGGCTTTTGTCACTGACCGTTCCAAGGCGATACCTCAACCTCCCCCTATTGTATGTTTGTTTTGTCTTTGTGCGTCTCTTGGTGTTTTTATAGTTATGTACATTTGCTGTTTCCTTGTGTTGCTGTTCGGGCGGCTGTTTGTTCTGTATGTGGCGTTTCCTGCATGACTCATTTTTGTACTTGTAACGAAAGCGCAAGTTCTGACATTGGCAGCCCAACTAATATCTGTACTACAGACACCCGGTAACCAATTCAGGACCACCATGAACCTCTTATTCTTTTCTTCATATAAAAATGATAAAATTGGTATAAAAGTGTAGGCGGTGGCTTAATGCAGGACGGGTGTTAAATAGAAAGCTTTCGTCATACATCTAACCCATCTGGATCCAAACATTTTATAAATGCCGTGATGATCTCGAGAAGAGTTAACACGTTCCTTCGCAATTTCACGTCTTCGCAAACAGAGAATACCCAGATCAGATGATATAACCAATAACTAAAACTATTGAATACATTTGCCATTATAGAAAAAGCTATCAAATATTCCTGATGTTGTTATTTCTTATATAAATATTCAACAGGGAAAGGGTTGACAATATTTTGACACACACGTCTACTCGTTGATTGGTTCTGTGTTATGACTAATGGACTTGTCAGCTAACCGTTATTTCTTAGACTCGTTAGCAAGTAGGCCGGTGATGGTTTTCTGTATTTTATGGTTTCGAACATCATATTCGATCTGAAAAGTAGCATTTGTCACGTCAGCATGAGATTAATACCCAGGAGAGTTCGCCAATGATTAAAGCACCCATTTGTATGCAATGAATACAAGGGTATCGTATTGTTTCTGTTCTGGGGATCATCACGGTAGTCTTGCGGATTCTGCCAGCAGTTTCGTCTTTGTAAATGTGTCGATAAATTTGAAAGAAGCAAATATTTGTTTTAACTCTTTCCTCAAAAACATACCATTTAACGTATTTGCAAACAGAGTAGACCCGGACCGGACGGCTCCTATGGGAGCTATCTGACCAGGGTCTGCTCTATTTTAGCTGTTAATTAATATAAGCCTGATTCTATGTAGAGTGTCTACGATGGTAAAACATTCCTTGTTTATAACTGCCAGTGTAAAGCTTCTCTGATTTAATATTCATGATTTAACCCTTCGCTTGCTATTCTGGTCAATATACCTACCTGTAAATAGTGAAGACCCAGATGAGACAGCTCCTGCAGGAGCTGTCTCATCAGGGTCTGCACTATTTACAAGTTGATTGTGCAACCAGTGCACTCTACAGCAGTGATTGCACAGCGCAATACTTGTACAGAGTGAAGATATATGTAATTATACAACAGGGCATGGGTAAAGAAGGAGAAATGTATATTAAATTCAGCAAGAGAAGGGTTAATTATTTCTTATATGAATGTTCATAAGGAAAAAGGTTTACAATGACTCGTATAAACAGATACCCAGTTATACAGTTAACCCCTCTAAACTTGATAAATTAAAGTAAAACCTCTCTTTAACGGTCACTAAATTGTGTGAATTAGTTGGTATTTAGGGCAGGTGGCTGCTTAAAGCAAGGTGAAAGTAAAACAGAACGCTCCTATAGGAGCGTTCTATTTTACGTTCACCTTGCTTTAAGCAGCCACCTGCCTATAACACAAAATGTATGATGTAATTTACTGGCCGTTATAGAGAGGTTTAACTGTAGTAAAGACGAATTCAGATCGCTGTTTAATGCAGGGTGCAAGTTATGCAGAAAGCTCTTGTGACTTATCATGTCTTGGTTTGTTTTGTATCGGGATTTTGAACCCTTTAACAGTACATGTATTTCTGCATGCGTTTCGCCATGCATTAAGGTTTCCCTTGTCTTACAGACCGACCTTTAAACTGATTTGAACGTTCACTTAACCCTTTCACCGCCGCAGTCGCATAAATGCACCACGACAAATAGTGCAGTCCCAGATCAGACGCCGCATTTTCAAGGCGGCGTATGATCAGGGACTTCACTATTTGTCTCAATCTCTATTTCTATATATGTGCTTTATTCCTTTGAAATTTGCATTAAATTTATCTCATTTCCTTATTTTACTGAATGATTTAACAATCTTGGATTGAAGACGACAATTAGAAAATTGGCACCGAAAGGGTCAAGTTGTTTTGAATATGCTATTCAAAGCAGTGTGATAAAAGCGGAGATAGTCATGTACATCCACATGTATTCACAGGCATTAGCCGCAAGTACACTAGAACCTGTCTTAAGCAGCCATTCATTTATTGAACATAGGGGTCTTATAAAGCATGTGGTGGCTTAATGCAGAGCAAAAGTAATGCAGAAAGCTCCTATATGAGCTTTCTACATTACTTTTGACCTGTATTAAGCTATCAAATACCTTGTATTTAGCTACCACCTGCCTTACAGACCCATAATTAGACCTCTTTTGATGGTCACCTAAGACAGGTTCTAATGGACAGTAAAACCTCTGTAAATATGTCGTCCTAAAGAGCTCTAGATCTTGGTCTAAAAGCCAAGCGCCCATTTAATGCAGGAATGAAACAATTGACGAGGTTTCTGCATTATTTTCGTCCTGCATGATTTTAAAGACAATATCGTCTAATCAGTCTGTATTAACCCATTCCCTCATATTGACGACTTTTGACGACTTTGTAAAAGTCGCTTTGTAAAACCATTGTGATAAATAGAGCATTTGCTCCTATAGGAGCAAATGCTCTATTTATCAAAATGGCTTCAAACTACACAATTCTAAAAGTTTCCTTTTCTCTAGTTAATGCTCCTTTTCGGTAGATTTATTCAAAGAGGTTGTATCTAAAAATAGCTTATGAGGTAATGGGTTAAAACAGATATCTCACATTGGACACTATGATGACTTCCCTGAACAAAAATCGCACCAGTGGATTAATAATAACAGTTTTCCTCGCCACTCGTAAGTTCTTGTTCTACAACAATTGCAACATCACAAACGCATACAGAACCAATTGGAACACCTCTGGGAATCAAACGGAAACAACTAAAAATTCGCGAATTTTATCTAAAACAGAGGCGAAGAATATCGGCGATGTCGATTTTTGAACATCAAATTTCATAAATGTTTACCCTTTCCCTGTTCTAAGTTTATTCAAAATTTCAATACCTTCAATAATTTCAAAATAGTTACAATGAAATAAGGAAGGTGGGGGCATTGCTGCCACTTTATATAGGAAGTAAAAAGACAGATACAGTAAAACCTCGAGTATCCGAATTTTCGGTATAGAAGAATTTAGACCCTTTTAGGCAGGTGGCTGCTTAATGCATGGTGAAAGTCATGCAGAAAGCTCCTAGAGGAGCTTTCTGCATGACGTTCACCATGCATTAAGCTGCCACCTGTCTTAAAGGTCGATAATAATACGTATCTTAGTGTTCGAATAATCGAAGTTTTACTGTATATCAAATTCAAATAGCAAACAGAGGAGCCGGCTGACCTCGGTCTACTCTGTTTCAAAATGTGTAAAAAGGCGAGAAAATGCATTTTTTTATGAATGAAAGGGTTAAGTAAGTTATTTTCACACACATCTACTTTTCGTTGAACAATATCATATCAGTTTTGCAGACTTCTAAACCACGTCAGTTACAGACACATTGCCTTTACTTTGTCGCTGCAGATGGGTATGGCTTTAGTCAATTGTTAGCATTTCCTTTGCCACAACAATGAACAAACCTTTATCTCGCTATGCCCCATCAGACTCGCATTTACAAACCATTTGTATCAAGATAAGACGCCAAGTAACTTAGCGTCTCACCAGGATCTAAACTCTCTGACATTCGGTCAACAAGTTCTAATAAATCTGGATAGAATCGGAAGAAGTCAAATTGCTCAAGATCCAAATCTGAGCAGACATTTTGTTTTCACGGCGGATTGAGTGTTAAAAATAAGGATATGCGTGCGAATGCGAACACAGCGTGCGCATGTTAACAATATTTAGAATGGAGAAAAGGACGGAATGCAATCAGACGCCTTTGATTTAGTTGACATGTGTGAATGGGGTCACGTTTTGAGAACCCCGGGTACATGCTTCTGCCAGTTGCGGGGACGGTTTTACAATACGAAACAAATACCACAGGCGGTCTCATTGATGATTTAGTGCACTTGTAAAGCCACTGCTAGTTTTGTTGATTGTCAAAAACACAAATTAACGTCAAGTATTTTTTTCGAATCCTTTTATCATTTCAAATACCCTGGTTCTGATGTCTTTTCCAATGGATTTGTGTGGGATCAGGCTTCTGTATTTTTTTCTGCTTAATTTATATAATACTCCACGCGTAAGAGCGAACGTAATACAGTAAAACCCATCTAAACCGGAATTCTAGAAGAGAGTAATTTAGATATGTTTAAGCAGGTGGCTGCTTAATGCATGGTTAAAGTCATGCAGAAAGCTGGTAGAGGAGCTTTCTGCATGACTTTCACCATGCTTTAAGCTGCCACCTGTTCCGATGACCGATGGTTGTACTAAATTCAACGTTCGGTTTAGAGGGGGTTTAGCTGTTATACTCCACGCACAAGAGCGGACGTAATAATGGTTTTTGTTTTGACGATGTCAGGGAAAGCCACGCTTGTCAAATTCAGACCTGATTGAAGCCTTTGTGAGATCGGTAAACCGACAACTGCTACGACAAGCAAGACAGTGTCGACTTAAAAAATAAAGTAAAACTTGCCTAAACCAGACACTCAAAGTAGTACTGAATGTGGCAGCTAAATGCAGGATGGAACTCATGCAGGAGGTTTCTTTCATCCTGCATTAACTTGCAAAAAGGCAGTTTTCTCCTAGCTTTTTTATTTTGCGATGATTCTAAACTTCACCCAGGCTACTCAAACCGAACGTTATAATGCAACAGTTCAATAATGCAGCGCCTGTTTTATCTGTGATTGCATTAACCCTTAAAACACTGGGTTCTCAAATGGACTATTCCAAAATTCAAACAGGTCAAGCTATGGTGAATATTGAGGATTTTTTCTAAAGAAAAGTGTAACATGACAAACAGTGCAGACCCTGATGAGAGGGTTCCTATAGGAACCCTCTCACCTGGGTCTACACTGTTTGCAAAGGACATTAGTGACCCGTGTCCCGCATTGTAAGGGTTGACCCTTTCAACCCTGGTTCTTCAGAGTGAAACAGCCCATCTGTGTTTATAGGTAGAGTCCATACAGTGTGAAAGGGTAAACAAACATTGCGAAAAGGGTCTTGAATAATCTGGGTCTACACAGTTTGCAAATGGGTCAGTCCACTGGTTCCCCACATTCAAAGAGTTAATGGTGGAATATAATAACACGCATAACAAATACTATCTAACCCTTATACTGCTATCCTCAAACTGAATCGCACTTGCAAACAGCTTAGAACCAGATAGAACCAGATGACAATCCAAGTCTACAGGCAGAATCCATGCTGTTTGACACTCGGTCAATAGTTTTTCGAAAGCTTGCTCGAATCCGAATAGTGAAAATTGCAGCAGATCTAAACTTGGGCAGATATTTTTTTCATAGCAGGAAAAGGGTTAATCTTTAACACGCCGTTGGCGAATTAAAAAAAAAAGTTTATTACATTTTGCAAAAATAGTCTGATTAAGCTGAGTGTCAGGATCCAATCCGATTGACATTCAGATGTTTTATTAACAAAACTGGAAGAAAAAGAGTCTCTTATAAAATAGAGTTCGACATCAATTGTTTTAACCCGTTCCCTCATATTGACCCCTCTGTAAAATTCACGTTTTGCAACCATTGTGATAAATAGAGCATTTGCTCATACGAAGCAAATGCTCTATTTATCACAATGGTTTCAAACGTACACAATTCTAAAGTGTTCCTTTTCTCTAGTAAATGTTCCTTTTAGGTAGATTTATTAAAAGAGGTTGGATCTACAAATAGCCTTTGATGGAATGGGTTAAGGCGATGGTTAACTTATCAAACACAATTATTCTCTTCCTCTGTCATCTATGATTGCCTATTCAAGTAATTTGGATCCAGATGAGACATCTAGTAACTCGACGTCCAATTAGGATTCGGGTTGTTGAGACATCTAGTAACTCGACGTCCAATTAGGATTCGGGTTGTTGAGACATCTAGTAACTCGACGTCCAAATAGGATTCGGATTGTTGATACTGTGGTAAAGTGTATTGAAAGAAAAGAGCAGAAAACTAAACAACGGCAATTACAGCAGACGATACAGCTTGCAGATAGCAATGTCTTACAGCGAAAGGTTTCAAGAAATTACAAGTAATTTCCCAGCTTTCCTTTCTTGATTATAATACATGTACATTTTTTGTCTGTAGGTTACAGAACGGTGTCTGCGAACATCTGTGATCAAACGTGTACACAAAGCACCAGTAAATCTCCTCACGGTCTCACGTGCATGACGAAGTCTCATAACCAAGGGCGATACCGGCAATGTTCCGACAGATACTGGCTACCATACTGGCTACAAACTGCACCGAGCCCTCAGCTGAAGTGGTTTGCAATTGAGGAGACAATTTCGCCAATATTGAAATGCCGTGACATAGTCTCGTAACTCCTGCTTACCTATCAAAGGTGATAATTACCTTGACGGCCGTGCCCAATGTGTCACATCAGGCTTCGAGTCGCTAGATGGTGCTTCATGGGTAATTATGTAAAAAAAATGGAATTACCATTCAATGCCCGAGGTTAAAAATATTTTGCACGAGCCTGGGTTCATTCACAAGCATTTGGAACTCAAAATCTGACCAATTAAATACGTGAATGAATTAAGACTCCCAATTGTATAACATCGGAGATCTGGTGGGTAGTATTACATGTGAAATGCCTGTATATTGTCGACTACGGCTAATGAACACTCAGTGGGACTGGGGGTTGGGATGGGATTGGATTGGATTGGTTAAGGATGAAATTGGGGGGGGGGGGGCGTTAGGGTTAGGTGTGGGGTTGGGGTTGGGGTTGGGTTTTGGGTGGGTTTGGGTTTTTAGGTTGGGTGGGGGTGGGGATGGAGGATTTGGGGTTGGATGGTGGGGTCGGGATCGGGATGTTTTCTGCATCAATCTTTATTTTTGAGTTTTCTTTCTTTTTGAATCAAAAACCGCACAATTGGATTATCAAACAGTTTGGATCCTGGTGAGACACAGAGCTTTACTCAGAATTACACCTCTTTAGAGGAGTTTCGCTGTACATGTAGTTACATTGTACAGTTAAACCTCTCTATAACGACCACTAAATTACATCAATTGTTTTGTGTTAAAGGCAGGTGGCTGCTTAAAGCAAGGTGAAAGTAAAACAGAACGCTCCTATCGGAGCGTTCTGTTTTACTTTCACCTTGCTTTGAGCAGCCACCTGCTCTAAATACCAACTAATTAACGCAATTTAGTGGTCGTTATAGAGAGGTTTTACCGTATGTTAAATCTTTGTACATGTGTAAGTAACACAAGTCTTCAAAATGTGTTGCCAACTTGTTTGTGTTGGAAGCTGTTACTGTTACAAAACAGTTTTACTCGGTGTCTCATTGAGATCCAAAATATGTCTTGTCATCACAAATTCATCTTGAATGTGAGAGGAGTTGGTCTTTTCCTTCATAAATACGCCCGTTCACGTATTTGCAGAAAGAGTATTATATAGGATCCGTCTGATCAGGGTCTGTTCTATTTGCTTATGCCATGATATTAATCTGATTCTAGTTTTTGTCAAAGCAAAAAAATCAATTAAAACATTTATATTATAAAAAATCGGCTAATACATATCCATGATGTTATTATTCCTTACATGAATACTCAACAGGGAAGAGTTAACAATGGGGTGTATAGCAGTGAGTTACAGATGTAAGACTACTACACCGGGAACCAGTCCGTAGACGCCCCTCCTTCTTGTCTGGATGGGAACGGAACCAACCAGTGGAGGCGCCACATTCTTGTCTGAGAGGGAATGTTCTATAACTATAAAGCCCATTAAACGGGACACTAATGTTCAACTTACCAAATTAGAAGCCATGCTAATGCAGTAATTGTATAGAAAACATAATAATTTTCTTAACTTACCATGCCGTCTGGAGACATGTTAAGTTGGAAGACTCATTATATACGTATTTGTACTTAAAATCTTTAACTTGCTATCGTACATGTGGTGGTGATAGGATTGAAGAGTTTGTGTACAGATGAGGCTCACAGATACTTGAAATCTTACCTGTATCAACACTCTTCGATTTTATAGACAAAAGTACAGTAAAATCTCGATCATTCGAACACTTAAATACGTATCATTATCGATCTTTAAGACAAGTGACAGCTTAATGCATGGTGAAAGGCATGCAGAAAGCTCCTCTAGGAGCTTTCTGCATGACTTTCACCATGCATTAAGCAGCCATCTGTCTAAAAGGATCTAAATGCTCCTATACAAAAAAGTGGAACAATCGAGATTTTACTGTAAATACAATTTAACCGAAACTAACCATAATCAAACTCGAATTTGCACACAAACGAGAACATCATGTACAGTAGAATCTATTCTAAGCGGCCATTCTTTTATTGAACATAGGCGTCTTTGAAAGCAGGTGGTTGCCAAAGGCAGGATAAAAGTTATGCAAAAAGCTCCTATAGGAGCTTTCTGTATTACTTTTGACCTGCATTTAGCTAGCACCTGCCTTACAGATCAATAATTAGACTTCCTTTCGGTGGCCACTTAAGTCATGTTCTACTGTACATATATGGCTATAGTTAACCCGTTAACCGATATAGCCGCCTTTTAACGCCTTTTCAAACAGAGTAGACCAAGATCAGACAGCTCCCATAATAGCCATCTGATCACGGTCTGCTCTGTTTGCCAATTAAATAATATAGATCTGATTTAACAGTTTCTGTCTTGGTAAAATGCCTTTGTTCATAACGTCATTATAAAACCCACCTAATCATACATTCATTATTTCTTACATATATATTCATTAGGTAAAGGGTTAGCTAATGGCTGATAGAGTACAGCTGCTTGTTTTAAGTACCCCGAATTTTTACATAAACTACATTTTAGTTAAAGTGACCAGAAATCTGCAATCATGTTGGGAGAACGGCTGCAGCTCCGCAACCCGTTTGACGTCACCGAGGTATTGCTTCATACCTATACACTGTTGTACAGTAGCCAGTACTCAGAGCCCTTCCCATGCAGAGGTCCGTTTCTCGATGGCATATTAGCATTTGTTCAGGGAATACAAATGTACTTGTATACAAACAGATCTTTCAAATTCCACCAGCAAACAGAGCAGACTCTGATCAGACGGCTCCTATAGGAATGGTATGATCTGAGTCTACGCTGTTTGCAAACGCGTGAAAACACATTTGTATGAAGGAAAGGGTTAAAGGGGCTTTGCTGTATATCAATTTCAACGAGAGGTCAGTAGCCTTGTCTTTCTCTCAGAATCATTAGTTACATTTCTGGAGGTAATGGCTGATGAAAACTGTTGATACACGAAGTGTGTTGTTACTAGACTATCTTAATGTGATCAGTCAACGCTAACTTCCACCGTATCAACAACTGCCTAACAATACCCAGCATTGCTCCATTACCATCAGATGTCCGAACGAGACAGTTATGGAACGTTTTTATCACATAAAACTGCATAAATCATGAATTAAAATTGGTAATAGATCATGCATTATTGATGTTTGTCTCTCGGCTACAATCACAAACAACTGATGTAACAAAATTTAATAGTTCGTAATAAAAACTTGAATGTAATCATATTTTACAAATTCCTGAAAATAAAAGATGTACAGTAAAACCCATCTAAACTGGAATTTCAAGAAAGACCAATTAAGGTAGTTTAGGCAGGTGGCTGCTTAACCCATTCCCTCATAAGCTATTTTTAAATCCAACCACTTTGAATAAATCTACCGAAAAGGGGCATTAACTAAAGAAAAGGAAAATTTAGAATTTTGTAATTTGAAACCATTGTGATAAATAGAGCATTTGCTCCTAAAGGAGCAAATGCTCTATTTATCACAATGATTTCACAAAGTGACTTCTACAGAGTCGTCAAAAGTCGTCAATATGAGGAAAAGGGTTAAATTAATGCAGGGTGAAAGTCAAACATAATCTCCTTTTAGAGTTTTCTTCACGACTTTCAACCTGCATTCAGCTGTCACCTGTCTGAAAGACATTCGAAGATAATAACTTCCAAGTTAGTGAGGTTTAACTGTATGAGGCAGGACAAACGTGATACATACAACTCCTATAAGAGCTTTCTATATTCTAGATTCATTCTTGCATTAACCCATTCCCTCATATTGACCCATTCTGACACTGCTGTAATCACAGGGAGCCATTTCGTGGGTCTAGATGGTCTAAAAAGTAAAAGAAAATATTATTGGGTCGATTTAGTGTTATATTGTATATAATATAACATTAAATCGACCCAATCAATTTATTTTGACTTTTTAGACCATCTAGACCCACAAAATGGCTCCCTATGGCTGTAATATCACCGTTTGAAACCATTGTGATAAATAGAGCATTTGCTCCTATAGGAGCAAATGCTGTGATAAATAGAGCATTTGCTCCTATAGGAGCAAATGCTCTATTTATCAGAATGGTTTCAAAACTACACAATCCTAAAAGTTTCCCTTTCTCTAGTAAATGCTCCTTTTCGGTAGAGTAGGTTGGGTCTAAAGATAGCCTATGAGGTAATGGGTTAAGCTACCACCTGTTTTTACAGTGTCTTATGTTAATAAATCACGTGGTCACTTTAGCGAGAATCTACTCAAGTACACAAACGGATTTAAATTACTTATTGCAAACAAAATGCTATGTATAGTATACAAGCGATGTTGTATGTATCGACATTTTACTTACTACACGTTTTACATGTAATATAAAAACAATATTTTATCGATGTTTTACTTATTATAAATATAGTTTTACATGTAATATAAAAGCACTATTGTATCGATGTTTTACTTATTACAAACATAATATTACATGTAATACACAAGTGATATTGTATGCATCGATATTTTACTAATTACAAACATAATTCTACATGTAATATACAAGTTATGTTGTATGTTATATTTTACTAACTACAGTTTTAGTTTTACATGTAATATAAAAACACTATTGTGTGGATGTTTTACTTATTGCCAACATAATGTTACGTACAAACGATGTTGTATGCATCGATGTTTTACTTATTACATGTAGTTATTACAAACATAATATTACACATAATATACAAGCGATATTGTATGCATCGATGTTTTACTTTTGAATTACACTCACTAAAGTGAGCACACAAAAGCAGTGTAAGTTTGGATTTTAAGGCACGTGACAGCTTAATGCAGACTGACAAAAATGTAAAAAGCCCTTCTAGGAGCTTTCTGCACTACATTGCTAAATGCAGACGTAAAGTAATACATGAATCTCTTATCATTTTAGTGCAAACAGTGTATTGCTATCTGTATTATAAGATATAAGCCAATACTTTGAAAGTGTATCGCATATTATGAAACGCCAATAAAATGTTAACCCTTCTCTTGCTGAATTTTAAAATACATGTCTCCTTCTTTACCCATGCCCTGTTGTATAATTATATATATCATCACTGTGTACAAGCATTTCGCTGTGCAATCACTGCTGTGGAATGAACTGGTTGCACGATCAACTTGTAAATAGTGCAGACCCTGATGAGACAGCTCCTGCAGGAGCTGTCTCATCTGGGTATTCACTATTTACAGGTAGGTATATTGACGTGAATAGCAAGCGAAGGGTTAATCTTGAGGTTGTGTATGTTCTGGGTGTTCCCTGTTTGCAATGCAATTTTTCAATTTTCTAAGGGGTCAGTTGAATGGTTTAGAATCTTTAAGAATATCATATAAGCATATACTTATTACAACAGCAAAGAATAAGTTTTACGTTCTAAACCTGTTTCACAACTTTCAGAAATTTCAATAAAACATTTCTGCAGCGGATTCTCAAACGAAGCCCTTGTATTTCAGACACATGGTAAAGGTGTTTCACACTTTCAGAAATTTCAATAAAACATTTCTGCAGCGGATTCTCAAACGAAGCCTTTGTATTTTAAACCTTTACTTCATGAATGTTCATGTAAGAAATAATAACGCCATTGCATATGGACACAAAACATTTTGGCTCAGGCAGAGACTGTAGAATTATATATACAGTAAAACCTCTCTATAACGGCCACTAAATTGGGATTGTGTTATTTAGTTGGTATCTAGGGCAGGTGGCTGCTTAAAGCAAGGTGAAAGTAAAACAGAACGCTCCTATAGGAGCGTTCTGGTTTACTTTCACATTGCTTTAAGCAGCCACCTGCCTTCAACACAAAATACTTGATGTAATTTAGTGGTCGTTATAGAGAGGTTTTACTGTATATTATAACACAAGCAAAACGAGCAGATCCTGACAAGACGGATCCTATAGATATTATTGTGATATTCAAGAAGTCGTTATATCCTACATGAAAATATATGAGGTGAAGGTTTCTTCCATTGAACCGTTTCATTATATAAGCGTTTTTTCATGTCATTGTAAACAGAGTAGACCCAGATATCTATTGTGTATATATTGTAAATCTTTCATTGTCTGGGTAGATAATCATGCGGTTCGTTCCGATTGTTGATTTCATCCATGTGAATCGCTTTTGATCGCACATATCCTGTCTGAAAAGAGCGCTATATAAATGTGGTATAATAATAACAATAATAATAAAAAGATTAGACGGCTCTTGTATTAACCGTCTGATCTGCATGTGTCTACTTTGTTTGCTTATTGAATCATAACAAACCGGATTCTACAGTTTCTACCAATACCAAACATTCATGTGCACATATTGCATTATAAAACCAGAAATGGTGTCAAAGTCACCTGATGCTCGCCTGTTTAAAACTGTCCAAAACGTGTCATATTGTTCACGAAAAATCATTCAATTTTCAATTTAAACTTAACTGCATCAATATCAGAACCAAAATACAACCAAATACCAATTTTCATCAACTTAAAAAGAGTATTAAACAAGATACATACCAAATATGGAAGCCCTGGTCTATTGGTTCCAATGTAATAGGCAGTTAAAGATTTTTGCAAAAGTAGGTCAAAGGTGAAGGTCAGAAGAGCAAAAATGTTGGTCGTACCAAGTATAGAAGCCCTATGCCCATTGCAATCTATTTTATAGGCATTTAAAGATTTTTGCAAAAGTAGGCCAAAGGTCAAAGTCAAGGTCAAACGGTAATAAACATTGGTATGGTTGGAAAGTCATAAGATAGGAAAGATAATACCAAGTATGGAAGCCCTAGGCCTACTGGTTCCAATGTAATGCTATTAAAGACTTTTGCAAAAGTAGACCAAAAGTTAAGGTCAAGATCAGAAGGGCAAATATGTTGGCATGATCATACCAAGTATGGAAGTATTAGGTCTATTGCTTCCAATGTTATAGGCACTTAAAGATTTGTAAACGTAGGTCAAAGATCAAGGTCACATGGTAAAAAAACATTGGTATGTTTGAAAAAGTCTTCAGACAGATAATATATATACCAGGTATGGAAGTATATGCATTTAAAGACTTTTGCAAAAGTAGGTCACAGATCAAAGTCAAGGTCAGAAAGGCAAACATATTGGCATGGTCATATGGAAGTATGGAAGCCCTAGGCCTAGTGGTTGCAATGATATGGGCATTTATAGACTTTTGAAAAAGTAGGTCAAATGTCAAGGTCACATGGTAAAACAATGGTATGGTTGGAAAAGTCTTAAGACAAGAAAGTTGCATACCAAGTATAGAAGCTCTTAGTCTACTGGTTCAAATTGTATAGGCATTTAAAGGATTTTGCAAAAGTAGGTCAAAGGTCAAAGTAACATGGCAAAAACAATGATTTGTTGGAAAGGTCGTAACACAAGAAAATTGCATAGCAAGTATGGAATCCTTTGGCCCATTGGTTCAAATGTTATAGGCCTTTAAAGATTTTTGCAAAAGTAGGTCAAAGGTCAAGGTCAAGGTCAGGATGGAAAAATGTTGGCATATTCATACCAAGTATTGAAGTCCTAGGTCTATTGGTTCCAATAACATTGGCAGTTAAATATTTTTGCAAAGTAGGTCAAAGGTCAAGGTCAATGTCAGAAGAGCAAACCATGATATTATTGGAAAAGTCTTAACACAAGCAAGTTGCATACAAATTATGGAAGCCTAGGGTCCATTGGTTCAAATGTTATAGGCATTTAAAGATTTTTGCAAAGGCCAAGGTCAGAAGGACAATATGTTGGAAAGGTCGGAAAGGTCCCGACAATATGAACCTTCTCACCAAATTTAAGTATCATAGCACAAATATTAAGCTTTATACCAACCCGTCCCAAAATTTTAGTCTGGTGATTTTAGGCCAAAACATGTCAAAAATTGAATAAAACATGTTTAATCATAACAGTAATATTGGACCCAAAATGAACCTCCATACAAAATTTCAGCATCCTAGCACAATTATTAAGTTTTAAAACAACCCGTCCAAAAACTTTAACCTGGTGATTTGTGGCTAAAAGAACTAAGTCCAAAACATGTCAAAAATTAAAAAATATTTTTAATGTTTAACTTCATAAAAGCAACATTTGACCCCAAATGAACCTCTAAACAACCTTTCAGCATGCTAGTACAAATATTAAGCTTCAACCCTTTCACCTCCGAAGTCGCATAAATGCACCACGACAAAGAGTGAAGTCTCAGATCAGACGCCGCCTTTTCAAGGCGGCGTCTGATCAGGGACTTCACCTTTTGTCTCATTCTCTATTTCTATATATGTGCTTTATTCTTTTGAAATTTGCATTTATTTATCTCATTTCCTTATTGTACCGAATGATTTAACAAAATTGCAGACGACAGTTAGAAATATGGCACCGAAAGGGTTAAAACAACCCGTCCAAAAACTTTAACCTTGGCCACGCTCACGCGCACGCTCGCGCTCACGCTCGCGCTCACGCTCACGCCGGGGGTATAACATAAGCTCTACTGTTCTACGAACAGGCGAGCTAAAACATCAGAAATAGATATTCATGATGTCATTATTTCTTACATGAATATTGAACAGGGTTAAATAATTAAGTAGTTACTTAATAGAAGTTCTGTTGTTATCTATTTTTGTACAAACAACGTCTGGTTAGGATCTACACTGTGTGAATCCGTAGTGCACAAAATGTGGAACACCTCGGTTGTTTTGGCTGAGTAACGAAATGTTTTATGTACAGTAGAACCTGTCTTAAGCGACCACAAAAAGACGTTAAATTATTGGGACTGTAAGACAGATGGTAGCTTAATACAGGTCAAAAGTAATGCAAAAAGCTCCTTTCTGATTTATTTTAAGCCACCTGCTTTTAAGATCCCTATATTCAATAAATGCCCGACCGATTTAGACAGACATGTTCAAACTTTGCAAACAGAGTAGACCCATATCTGACGGACCCTTTAACCCATTACCTCATAGGCTATTTTAGACCTAACCTATTTGAATGAATCTACCCAAAAGGAGCATTTACTAGAGAAAAGTAAAATTTTAGAATTTTGTAATTTGAAACCATTGTGATAAATAGAGCATTTGCTCCTATTTATCACAATCGTTTCAAGAAGTGGTTATTACAGAGGCGTATAAAGGTGTATTTATGGAGGAAAGGGTTAAGAGCCGACAGCTAAGCGTCTGTTCGTTTCCTTATGGAATTACATAGATCCGATTATACAATTCCTGCTATGGCCATTTATAGAAAAGCCTGGATACATATGCACCTGTAAAAATTCAGCTAATTAATATTCATGATGTCAACGAACTGTTCTGTATACAGTAGAACCTGTCTTAAGCTGTCACAAAACAGGTTTAATTATAGGGTTTGTAAGGCAGACGGTAGCTTAATATAGGCCAAAAGTAATGCAGAAAGCTCCTTTTGGATTTACTTTAAGCCACATTAAGCAACCACCTGCTTTTAAGACCCCTATATTCAATTAATGACCGATCGCTTTAGATATGTTCTATTGGTCATTAGAATTTGGCGCCTTTGCAAACAGAGTAGACCCATATCTGACGGCCGCTGTAAAAGCCGTCCGCTGTAGGAGCTTTCTGCATTACTTCTGACCCGCATTAAACAATCGCCTGCTTTTAAGACCCACATATTAAATAAATGACCGCTTAAGACATGTTCTACTTTTCATTATAAATTGATGTTTGCACAAGATGAATAGGCTCTCGCACAAGACAAACTGCAAATGGTCATTACAAATTGATCGTTGTTCATTACAAATTTACCTTCAGACATTTGCACACGACAAAATGCATGCGAACTGTTCATTAAAGATTGATGTTTGCACAAGATGGATTGACTTTTGCACAAGGTAAACTGCAAATGGCCATAACAAATTGTTTGTTGGTCATTGCAAATTGATCTTGAGACGTAACGAATTGCCAACATAAGTCGAAGCGTTCCACAACAAAATATTTGACACGTGACCACTGATGTATGACAACCTTGTTGGGTACGTGAAACATGTAATTTTCACACTGCTGATTTTCGCCCTTTCCTTCATATAAACATGTTTTCACGTCTATTCAAATAGAGAAGACCCAGATCAGACGGCTCCTACACTCCTGTAGGAGCCGTCTGATCTGGGTCTGCTATCTTTGCTAATAAAATTATAACAGATCTACGAATATCCTACGAATACCAACCTTCCATGTGAATATAATCATTCGATTTTAAAAATTCAGCTAGGAAATACTCATGTTATTTATAACATGAATATTAAACACGGAAAGAGTTAACTGTTGTTTGTAAAATATGTCTGCTTCAATTTTCATTTTTGATTTTATTTTTCTTAATTTTCATCATAAAGTATCAATACCATACAGTTTTGATGCTGACTTGACGCCGACTGAAAACCTGTGGTACATGTGATTACAATTTCGCCCATTGACAGCTAAATAATTTTACATATTTATACCGATTTCGTTCAAATCAGTTTTAAACCATTTTTTCTGACAAATACACCTTTTAGCGTCTTTGTAAAGAGAGTAGACCAAGATAAGAATGCTTCTGTAAGAGCCGTCTGCTACGCGTCTGTTCGTTTGCTTATGGACTTACATTAATCTGATTATACAGTTTCTGCATTGGCCATAAAAGCATGTATTCATATACAGTAAAACCTCTCTATAACGGCCACTAAATTACATCAAGTATTTTGTGTTAAAGGCAGGTGGCTGCTTAAAGTAAGGTGAAAGTGAAACAGAATGCTCCTATAGGAGCGTTGTTTTACTTTCACCTTGCTTTAAGCAACCACCTGCCATAAATACCAACTAATTAACACAATTTAGTGGCCGTTATAGAGAGGTTTTATTGTACTCGGAGCTACAGATAAAGATCCGTACTAAAATCGTCATTTCTCCACCAAAGCCTATACAGTGACCACTCTTTAGAATCGTCTCTTCGAGTTGTCACATGATAGGCTTTGGTGAAGAAATAAAGGAGCTATTTTTGAAGACGCTTGAATTTACGTATCTTATCTGGACCTCTGCATGATATACAATTATAAAATTCAAGCAAATAAATATTCATGATATCAAGTTTCTTTACTAGTGATCAACTCTTTCAACGCAATGGATCTAATCTTGGTGACATTTTCGAACTCGGTGTCTCATCAGGGTGCAACATGCTTGATACGCTGGATTAATTTTTTTTTATTATATATTATTTATTTATTTATTTATTAAAAATGCAGAAAAAATGTACATCTAGAATTGATGCACACAACAACTTATGAAGACGAAAGCTGACATGTGTAAATTATATTCATGCAAATTTGGAGAGAAATTCTAATATCGGAAGCTTCTTCATTTGTTATTTTACCGGAGGGAAATAACACATCCATTTTCTATACAGTTTGTGTATACGTTTCCCCGGAAACCATTACTAATTCCCGATCTTCTATATCTGGAGGAAAATCGGTTTGTAATAGAGTTTTTCAGCTGAATTGGACTCGTTATGATGATGTCCGTGCGGATCTTGGCGAACTTGTTATTGAACACTTACAAACTTGGTGATAGATGAGACGAGCTCACTAACAAGACAATTTGTTGCTGCCAGCGCCCCATTTCTCGCTCCGTGAGATGGTAACGAGTTCAATTAATTCCGCTCTCTCTCCCTCCAGAATCACTTGTGGATAAGATGGCGATTTTTAACTCTGATATCCTTTTAGCGACTGCCAGTGTTATGAGTTTCAAGGTCGTTCTCCACTGAAGTATTTGTTTCTATGATTTCAGTTTAGGCCTATTACAATAATTATGCTGGTATAAAACGGTTTGAATCCCAATCATTTATCTATAACAAAACCCGTCACCCGAAATGTCTGGATTTTTAAGACAATTATAGCTTAAAGCAAGACGATTTATGCAGAAAGCTGTCTAGGAGCTCCTTTAGGAGCTTTCTGTATTAATGTTGTCCTACATTAAGCAACCCCGTTCTCTTAAAGACTCCCATGTTTATTCATTATAATTGTTTATGTTCCACTATTTGCAAGTCCTATTGTATTTTACACACTGTAAGGTGTGTCTTCTGTTCCTAATCGCTCGTTTTAACCAGAAAAGTCTGAAACACACCACTTACCCTAAATATTCAGACACCTAATCTCCCCACCCCGCCTGTTTGTTTAACTGAATCAGTAACTATTTACCACAATTTCTGATAATTTTAAACTAGACCAACATAGCAGCAAATGGCGTAGACATTGATCAAACTTCTCCTTCAGGAACAGTTTGATCTAGATCTACTATGTTTGCTTAAACTTGTCTGACTGAATATTAAGGATATTAAGTGTACCGGGTTCTGCATGATGCTTGCCGAGATAAATCACGAACTAATCACGGAGAGGAGATACCAAAGTTTTCGTTTGGCCTTTGCCATTCACTTGATTGAAAACTCACAATGTGATAATGTCCCTCCCAGAGCATTTCCACACACTGTGCTAGATAGTGGTGTTATCCTGAAGAACAGTTTTAACTCTTTATTCATGCAAGAAATATTGACATATCATGAATAGTGGCTAGAATATTTTTTATAATGGCATATGCCATATGAACACATTGAATTTGGCCATGATAGAAACTGTAGAATCATATCTATATTATTTCATAAGCTAATAGAACAGAACCTGAGCAGACGGCCCAGTTGTTTGATCTGGGTCTACCATGTTTGCAAATTTACAGAAAGGCGTATTTATGGTGTAAAGGGTTTAAAACATTTTCCAGGGTTAATATTCATAACAAAATGCTGATATCTTGACGCTTTACCTTATAAATATTCATGCAAGAATTAATGTTATCATGCATATTAAATGGATGAAGTCTTATAATGGCATATGAATACAGGATTTTTCCATGGCAGAAACTGTAGAATCAGATCTATATTGTTCCTTCAACAAACAAAACAGAACCTGACCAGACGGCTCATACAAGAACCATAAAATCTGGATCTACTCTGTTTGCAAATGTCTGTATCAGGGAAAGGGTTGAATCTATCAAAGTACATGCAATAAACAATCAATACAGTATTACCTCCTAAAAGCAACCACTAAAATAACAATCACGAGAGTATTTAAAGCAGGTGGTTGCTTAAACCTTTCCTTGTTGAGTACTCAGGTGTGAAATTGTGACACCATGCATATTAGCTGAAATTTTATAATGACATATTCACATTGGATTGCTTTAGCATTATTAGAAACTGTGGAGTTAGATCTGTGGTAATTTCATAAGCAAACAGAGCAGGCCCTTATCAGACGGCTCCTATAGGAGCCGTCTGATCTGGGTCTACTCTGTTTGTAAAGGGGTGAAAAGGTGTTTATATGCAAGGAAGGGTTAATGAAGAATGGTAGTACATGTAAAACGGAAAGCTATAGAAGTTTTCTTATGTATAATATTTTTCCTGCTTTAAACCGTTCTTAAATCCTTCATATTGACACATTTGACGCCTCTGAAAATTCATTTTCAGAGACAATAGTGATAAATACAACATTAATTGTGTTCCATAGGAGCAAATGCTCTGTTTATCACAGTGATTTCAAAACTATACAGATTGTTTCTGCAGTGGTGTTACTGATTCTGGGATATACAGTAAAGCTTCTCGAAACCGGACGTTACATTTAGTATAAGTATCGATATAAGAGACAGGTGACAGCTTAATACGGGGTTAGCGTTATACAGAAAGCTCCTCCACGAGCTCTCTGCATGTCTTTCACCCTGCATTTAGCACCCATCTGCCTAAAAATATCTAAACTTCTTCCCTACTAGAATTCCGATTCAGAGGGGGTTTAACTGTAAAAGAAAGGTATATTCCATGCAAATTTCTCTGCAAGTGCATTATGCAAATTTGATAAAATAGATGAGCAGATGTTAATACGGATTATTTATTATGTTATATATAATATTTATCAAGGACGTAGTTTTACATATCTACTGTATAACCCTTTTAAAACGCTGAATTTTCAGAGTTGGATAGCCCACTATTGTCTATGGGTACAGTACATACAGTATCAAAGGGTAAACTCTGAGAGAGGATTTTGAAAGACAAACAGCGTAGACCCAGATCAGAGGGTTCCTCTAGGATCACTCTGATCTGGATCTAAACTGTTTGCAAATGACAGTGCACTCGCTTCTCGTACTCAAATGGTTAGCATTTTGCCTCACGAATATTCATGTCATAATGACGTTATGAAATACTTCTTAGCTTATGTTTTATAATAGCATGTGAACACAGGATATTGGCAATGGCAGAAATTGTAGAACCATATGCAAATACAGTACAACCTCTCTTAACCGGAATTCTAGTAGAGGAGAATTTAGATAGTTTAGACAGGTGACTGCTTAATGCAGGGTGAAAGTCATGCAGAAAGCTCCTCTAGGAGCTTTCTGCATGACTTCCACCCTTCATGAAGCTGTCACCTATCTCCAAGACCGTTATTTATACTAAATTTAACGTCCGGATAAGAGAGGTTTTACTATAATCCCATTAAGCAAATTGAGCAGACCCTGATCAAACGGCTCCTACAGGAGTTGTCTTATCGGGGTCTATACTCTGTAAAGGTGTCAAAAAGCAGCTCTATTTGGCAACCAGTTAACAAGAGGTGTAAAACATGTATGACTCCTACCCCCAACGGTAGCCAGTATATATGTTTTACATTTGTCTTTGGCGTGTGATTTTGAAATTGACCTACTGACCTCATATCAATAGGTGTCATGACCAAACTCCCTACCACATAGTAATGGTAGATTGGTCGGAAACCCTTAAATCCTCCGACCGACCAACATTTTGAACCCCCACTTTTTTCTTTTACATTATAAGCATTATTCGTGAATGTTTTCAGTAATAAATATATTTATACAATGCACACATCACCAGAAAACAGAACATTATCTGATCTTTCCTTTTGTCAACTCCAGTGACATAAAGTTCTCGTGTTCATCTTATTGGATTGCATTGCTCTATCTTATGTGATCGATTGCTGAGTTCTAGAAAACATTCTTTATTTTCATTACTATTCTTGATGAGTTTTGTTCGACACTACGATCACATAGTCAATAACATGTGCACACACACACGTGCGCGCACACACGCAAACACACATGCACGCGCACACCCCAACGCAAGCACGCAAACACGCACTTTTTTAAGAAAAGTGTAACGATAAAAACAATCTATACCCTTATGAGAGGACTCCTCCAGGAGCCCTGTTATCTTGGTCTACACTGTTTGCAAATGCCATTAGTGATTGGTTTCCCTCCTTGAAAGGGTAAAGATCTGGAATTAGACGCCTTTCACATTTTCCTTCAAACGCCCTTTTCACGCACTTGTAAACAAAGAAAGGGTCTATTGGGTTTGCTTATGAAATTATAATAGACCTTACTCAGCAGTTCATTACAATACAGTAAAATCCCTCTAATGCGACCACTAAAAAGATGTATAATTCTGGGTCTTAAATGCAGGTGGTAGCTTAATGCAGGTCGAAAGATATGCAGAAAGCTCCAGCAGGAGCTTTCTGCATAACTTTCGACTTGCATTAAGCAACCACATGCTTTTAAAGACATTTATTTCCATTCATAAAATGATCGCATTAGAGGGGTTTTATTGTACCAAAATGCATGTGTGTATATGCCATTACAAAAATTCAGCTAATAAATATTCATGGTGTCATTAATTCTTACATGAATATTCAACAGGGAAAGGGTTGATGGTTGTTTCATACGGGTTTTGCTGTATTGCCCGCACAAGGAAACACAATACAGTAAACCCTCTCTAAACCGGAATTCCAGTAGACAAGAATTCAGATACATTTAGGCAGGTGGCTGCTTAATGCAGAGTGAAAGTCATGCAGAAAACTCCTAGATGATAGTTCTGCATGACATGACTTTCGCCCTGCATTAAGCTGCCACCTGACTCCATGACCGATATTTAAACTACATTGAACGTCCGGTTTTCAGAGGTTTTATTGTATTACCGGCACAAGGAAACGCAATGCTACAAGAGGCGTGACTCCGTAAGTAATACGAGTAATTCAGCAGTATAATATATGGTGATATATACACGAGGTAAGCGCATTTTGACAGTGGCAAATGTCAGGCTTCCCTTCGATTAGTTCTTACCCCGGCTGTTAAAACAAAATGTCTGCTCAAATTTGGATCTTGTGTTAGTTTGAAGACTTCCATTTCGATGAGGTGTTTTCAGAAACTATTGATCAAGTGTCAAATAGCTTGGATCCTGATGAGACGCCGAGTTACTCGGCGTCTCATCTGGATCCAAGCTATTTGCAAATGCGACTCGGGTCTGGTTTATCGGGATACAAAAGGTATACAAGGCTCTAAACATGCACACATCGTTATTCTCGACAAGGGACTGTTACTAAATACAACGACACCTCTCTATAGCGACCAATGTAAAGAACTCTAATTCTGAGTATTTAAGACATGTGGTAGCTAAATTCAGGACGTACGTTATGCAAAAAAGCTCCTTAAGGAGCCTTTTGCACTATTTTCAACCTGCATTAAGAAACCACCTGGTTTTACAGACCACTAAGCCAATTCAAATAGTGGTCGCTTTAGAGAGGTTCTGCTGATATCTATTCTGCCTTACACTAAACTGCAGATAAAACATTTTAAGACTCTGTGTTAGTTTGTCTGCTTACAAATTTCAACGTCTGGGATGTGTGAAAAGTATTATATAGCTAATGTAAAATGTCTTAAACACTTATTCAGCTGTGAAAAAAATAATGTCTGCTCAATTTTGGATCTGCAAAAGTTTTGACTACTTCCGCTAGATCAAACATTTAAGAAACAATTAACAGAGTATCAAACAGTGTGGATCCTGATGAGACGCCGAGTTACTCGGCGTCTCATCTTGATCCAAACTGTTTGCAAACGCGAGTCAAATCGCGCATAGCGGGGTAAGGGAAATAAATTACGTTACAGATCGATGTTTAATGCATTATGGCACATTTTCTTGGCACCTCTACAAATCCTTGCCATTTTGTAGATACATACAAGCACGGAAATTAATCAACCGAAATGTTACTTTTCAAATTGAAATGTATTAGACTTTGTAATGCAACATGAAATATTGATGTCGGACATTTCATCGAAATGCGGTAAATATTTGTCGTAGACATTTTAACTCTTAGAGTGTATAAAAGAGATGTGTGTTTCTGATAATAATTATACATGGTTTGAATCCAAGTCTGAGAGCGGTTAGCTCTGTGTCTCAGAAGAATCAAAACGGTGGCGCTAACCATTTACTCCATTAACCCATTACCTCATAGGCTATTTTAGACCCAACCACTTTGAATAAATCTACTGAAAATGAGCATTTTACTAAAGAAAAGGAAACTAGAAAATTGTGTCTGTAAGACACAGCGATGCCCCGTTGTGGTGCTTGCCTAGCTGCACGTAAAATTCCTAAGTCATTTGACCTTGACATTTTGGCTTACAGGCAGCCTGGACTGGGTGCCAAATGAAGTTTAATGTGTATATGCAATTCCGTGGCAATAGTAGACTTCTACACGGTTCCTAACCAACAGACCATATAGTCACCATAATATGACACTGTATACATGAATAGCAAATTTCTGTTTTTTATTGATAGCATTTGAACAATGTGAACGTTTTTTTGACCACGGCAGAAACTGTTGAATCAGATCTATATTATATTATTTCACAAGTAAATAGAGCTTTTAAGCAAACAGCAGACCCTGTAGGAGATGATCTGGGTTTACCTTGTTTACAAATGCATTAAAAGGCGCATCCATGGAGTAAATGGTTAAAGGCGTGTGGTAGCTTATGAGAACGAAATTTGTACAGAAAGTTCTAATAGGCGCATCCTGAATTATATGTACATTAATTCTACATTAACCCATTACTTCATAGGCTATTTTAAGACCTAATCTGTTTGAATATATCGACTGAAAATGAGCATTTACAAGAAAAAAAGAATATGTTAGAATTGTATAGTTTTGAAACCATTGTAATAAATAGAGCATTTGCTCTATAAGAGCAATTGCTCTATTTATCACAATGGTTTTCGAAACGTGAATTTCCAAGAGTCGTCAATGGGCGTCAATTTGAAGGAATGGGTTAAGCAGACTCCTGATTTTATAGCTACCGATGTATATTTATAATTTGGTCGATTTAAAGATCATTCCAGTATGTAGCGTTGAGCACACATCAAACGCTAATTAGATTTCTTCAAAGTACAACAAAATTTCTCTACGGTGACCACCAAAATAATATCTAACTTTGGGTTCCTCGGCCAATAAAGCATATGTGATTATCTATGCAAACTGTTTGGATCCAGACGAGACGCCTAGTAACTCGATGTCTTATCATCATCCAAACTATTTGTTACTGTGGTAATGTTCTTGAAAGAAAAATGGAAGAAAATTGAAGAAAAACAAACACCCTGAAAATAGAAAAAAAACATTGTAGCAGACCACAAATGTTGCAGACCACAATCTTTGGCAGCGCAAGTTAAGGTAGGTGGTAGTTTTACCATTCCCTTCATATAAATGCCTTTTCACCCATCTGCAAACAGAGTAGAACGAGATCAGACGACTCCTATAGGAGCCGTCTGATCGGGGTCTGCTCTATTTGGAATTTAATAGATCAATTTGTTCAGTTTCTAAAATGGCTACAGTGTTCCACCTTCTATATTTCATTTATTCATTATAACTGTTTTGTCCATGGATATTCAGTAGATATTAAATAAAATTTGGAATAAACATAGAACAGGGAAAGGGTTAATACAAGTACGCAGAGAGATCCTACATGAAGCAGCCACCTTGTTTTGAAGACATTCATATTCAGGGGTTATACTGTACATACATATAATTATGTACATGTATACGACTTAAAATCAAATACAAATTAAACCGTGTTGATATGAAAACAAATTAGTGACAGCCCGTATATACTAGTGCTATGGAGTAAACGATACAGAACGTTTAGATTCAGCATATTTTATTTCTTAATTTATGCAGAAAAAGGTAATGTATTCTTGCACAACATCACTTTATAGTCCTTCGCCTAGAGTAATATACTCAACAAAAATATTTAAGGGTCAGTGATACTTTTCCCATAGGGCTTATGCAATGACCCTACAACTTTGGCATCCTGTATTTTCCATATACATGAGTGAATTTCGACAAAATTTACAATAAGTATTGTCAAAATGTCAAACTACAGATTCCAGTGAGATTGAGTTATGCCAAGATCCTGTAGGCATCCATGGAATGAAAAAACGAAAATTGGGAATTTATGCAAATTCTCCAAAACATCAATTTCATTTTACTCTTATCTGGAATACAAATAAACATGCCTTTCGTACGTAAAACAATTTGATAAACCTTTCCATCTTCCATTATTCCAGTATTTGTATGATTTTCGATTTCCAAAGCAAGGACAATTTCTGTTGTTTCACTTATATACATGCTGCCATTGACACAACAAAGGCATGCCCAATTTTTCACAGATATGTATATAGCAGTATTAACCCATTCCATCATAGGCTATTTTTAGATCTAAAATTTATTTAGTAAATCTACTGAAACGGTGCATTTACTAGAAAAAAAGGGAAGAAAGAAAAATTGAAATTTTGAAATCATTGTGATAAATTAAGCATTTGCTTCTATGTAGCAAATGCTCTATTTATCAGTAGGATTTTACAGAGGCGTCATAAGGAATGGGGCAATTCTTCGCGTGGACGTCTAAAACGATATCAGCACGTTAAAAAATATTCGTGAACATCAGAACATGGTGACTGTCTGCAAACTAGTTTGCAATCCACATTGGTGCAAAATGAAAGCCAGTGATTAATAAGTCTCGCTGAAATCGGATTCTCTACGATAAAATAGGACAAATTGCTGAACAATTGGCACATATCGGGACACAACGAAAATGGTAGCCAGTGATTTATTCGTCTGGCACAAATCGGTTTGGCATCAAAGAAGCATTAAACGGCATGAGCTATATCACAGCCAGCACACAGTCCAACTTCTTTTTAGCGACCACCCAAAAGGAAAAATTATGTTCGAACTTTAACCCTTACAACGCTGAACTTTTAGACTGACTATTCCAAAATTTAAACAGGTCAAGCTTACGGTGAATATTTAGGGATATTTTCTAAATAAAAGTGTAACTTGACAAACAGTGCATACCCTGATGAGAGGGGTCCCGTAGGAGCCCTATCATCTTGGTCTCGTATACAATTTACAAAGGACATTGGTGACTCGTTTCCCGTATTGTAAGGGTTATAAGGCAATGTGGAGTAATGAAGGACAAGAACCTCGATTCCAATTCAATAAGTATTTGCTTAACCCTTTCCTTCATATTAACGCTTTTTTCACGCATTCAGAGTAGACCCAGATTAGACGGTCCCTGTATGAGCTGTCTGATCAGGGTCTGCTCTGCTTGCTTATGAGATTATATCGATTTGTTCCGATAGTTTTTGCCATAGCAAACAATTCCCTAGGGAAAAAAGGTCATAATAAGCAAGTTAATGAATATTCATTAAGAGATCTATTCATGAGGGAAGGGTTAAACCCATTCCCTCATAGGCTACTATAAGATCTAACCTCTTTGAATAAATCTCCCCAAAAGGAGCATTAACTAGAGTAAAGGAAAATTTTAGAATTTTGTAGTTCTGAAACCATTGTGATAAATAGAGCATTTGCTACTTAGGAGCAAATGCTCTATTTATCACAATGATTTTGAAAAAGTTACCTTTACATGTAGGAGTAGAAAGGCGTATTGATGGAGGAAAGTTTAAAACGAATTTACTTTGATAAACATAAACAGACATCACGGTGACCATTCGTATCAAAGGTGATACAGGTACGTATGATACATGTAGTTTTGCCTATATAAATCACGTGGTACACACAGTAGAATCTGCCTATAAGGAAGACTATAATTATAATGAATAAACATAGGTCATAATAAGAGCAGGTGGTTGCTTAATGTAGGATGAAAGAAATGTAGAGGTGCTTAACTTTCGCCCTGTATTAAGCTACCACCTGCCTTAACCTTTAGCCTTCTATGGGCGGAGGAGTGAATACCGTTGCAAACAGTTTGGATCCAGATGAGACGCCGAGTAACTCGGCGTCTCATCAGGATCCAAACTGATTGACATCCTGATTGCATTTTGGTTGAAAAAATAATTATAGCTTGCATTTTGAAAATGTCGTAGGTGAAACATTGTGTAAAAATAATTTGCTAAGCAGGATAAAGGTTAAACAAAAAACTTCCAATAAACAACGATGGACTATTCCACTCTGAAAATTCAGAGTTGATCTTATGACTACAGTATAACCTCTCTATAACGGCCACTAAATTGCGTTAATTAGATGGCATTTAGGGCAGGTGGTTGCTTAAAGCAAAGTGAAAGTAAAACAGACCGCTCCTATAGGAGCGTTCTGTTTTACTTTCACATTGCTTTAAGCAAACACATGCCTTTAACACAATTTTTTATGTAATTTAGTGGCCGTTATAGAGAGGTTTTACTGTACTAGAAATAGATCAACTCTGAACATGCTGTCGATATTGAATACTTCTGTAAGAAAATTCTCAATACATGTACATGCAACAAAACATAATTTTCTCATGATCCATTTATGTTTTTCTCATTTTCTTGTAGATTTTATTGTAGCATTTTCTGTTGTAATCAATGATAAATTCTATATTCATTTATCCATTCCCCTCATATAAACGTCTTTTCTTGCCTTTGCACGCGGAGTACACCTATGTCAGAAGGCTCCTATTGGAGCTGAGTTTGACTATGACGTACTATATATACATGTATGTGATTCTATAGTTTTTGCCATGGTAATACATTTGTAAATTCCCTTGTTCATAATGCCACTGAAAACGAAAGTCAGCTAATTAACCCATTCCCTGATGAATATTAATGTAGGAAATAATGATGTCGTGAATATTAACAAGATTATTTTTTTTATAATGACATATGCACACAGAACATTTTGGCTCAGGCAGAAGCTATAGAATCAGATCTATATTACACCATAAGCAAACAGAGCAGACCCTGATCAGACGGCTCCTATAGAAGCCGTCTGATCTGGGTCTACTCTGTTTGCAGATGCGTCAAAATGCGCTTACATAAGGGAAAGGGTTAACATTCACGATAGCAATATGTCTTACTTTATGTTCATAAGGGAAATGGTTATATTTTGCAGCGGAAACAGAATATAAATAATAGATCTTACTGGTATTTGACGTTCTCTGTGTTCTGTTTTGTTCATACTGTTTTCCATGGTCCATTGGACAACTAAATATTGTATTAGAGCTAGATGACTTGTTTTGTGCCATCCCTAATCAGCCGTTGTAGTCGGAAACGAAGCACTGATCTGGATATAAACTTTAAAGTTCCGAATGTCAATATATGATACGCTCAAAGTTCTGATTTTCGTCTGATATTTATCGTTGCTACCACATGTCCCTGGAATAGAATAGATATTAAATAACGCATATAGTAGAACCTGTCTTAAGCGATCATTAAACAAATGTATAATAATATATCTGTAAGGCAGGTGGTAGCTTAATGCAGGTAAAAATAATGCAGTATGAGCTTTCTGCATTACTTTTGCCCTGCATTAAGTAACCGTCTGCTTTTGAAGACCCCTGTGTTCAGTAAATGAATGGCCGTTTAAGACAGGTTCTATTGTACTTATGCAAGCAGTTTGGATCCAGATGAGAGATTACTTGTTGTCTTATTGATGAGCCATACTGTTTGCAAACCATAGTAACCATGGTTTTGCCCATAGCAGATTTATGTTTAACCATTTACCTCATGAATATTCATGTAAGATATAATGACTTTCTGAATTTTAATTAAATTATTTTTTATATTGGCATATGAAAAGAGAAATTTGTTCATAGCAGAAACTGTATAACTATGTCTACATGTTTTCACTAATAAACAGAAATGACCTTGTTCAGACTGCTCCTCGTGCGCCTGATCTGGGTCTATACTGATTGCAATGGCGTAACATGCATCTATATCAGGTGAAGGGTGAAATAACAAATCTAACCAATCAAGCATTATTATTCTTTTGCTAATGTGAGACCGCAGTTATTTTCAAATATCTGTGTTTTAAAAAAAAAGGTCGAAGATGTTGTAAGAAAAATGACCAAAACTATATAATTATTTTGTTTTTGAGTGAAAAAAAGAAAGAAATACATTTGAACTTCGATATCTCGAACTTTAATGGACTACATATATTAGTTCGAGATAAGAGAGGTCGAGTTATTCAATTTATAATCTGACCAATATCTCAATTTCACAGTTTAATGCAGGTCTAAAGTAATGCTGAAAGCACCTGTATAGGAGCGTTCAGCATTACTTGCTGTTACATGTGTTTCTAGATATGTGTAGTGATACATGTTATAACAATTCTGTATTGTACATTTTGGAAGGACCGAACTTTTAGTTCGAGTTATCTTGAAGTTCGAGTTATCCGAGTTAAAGTTATCGAAGATCAACTGTACTAAGCGAATCAATAATAGTCGCGATGGATTATATTTATCATCAGCATACATGCTTTGCATTTAACCCTTTACCTGTTCAATACAGTAAAACCTCTCTTAACCGGCCGTTAAATTTAGTATGAATATCGGTCTTGGAGACAGGTGGCAGCTTAATGCAGGGTGAAAGTCATGCAGAAAGCTCCTCTAGGAGCTTTCTGCATGACTTTCACTCTGCATTAAGCAGCCACCTGCCTAAAAGTATCTAATTTCTTATCTACTAGAATTCCGGTTAAGAGAGGTTATACTGTATTTATTTAAGAAATAATGCCAACATGAATATTTATTAGCTGATTTTTAGAACGGTATATATGTACACAAGAGTTTTTGATATTGTTAGAAACTGCAGTCAGATCTACAGTTAAACTTCTCTATAACCGCCACTAAATTGTGTTAATAAGTTGGTATCTAGGGCAGATGGCTGCTTAACGCAAGGTGAAAGGAAAACAGAATGCTCCTATAGGAGCATTCTGTTTTACTTTCACCTTGCTTTAAGCAGCCACCTGCCTTGAACACAAAATGTTATTTAGTGGCCGTTATAGAGAGCTTTTACTATATTGTAGTTTCATAGCTCCTATAGGAGCCACCTGATCTAGGTTTACTCTGTTTACAAATGTGTGAAAGGGAAATGAAAGGGTTAAGTGTAGCAGATTGTATGTGCAATGCCTATGATAAGCATGGTTTATATGTCAAGAGCTGGGGCTGACCATGTATGCTCTTATAAAACCATTTATTTTATATTCGTGTACTCGTAAATATTTTGTCACTTTGTCCAGTAATGTGTAAATACTATATTATCTAATACATAGAATATAATAAAGTGTCGCTAATATGACCACTCAAAAGAAGTATTATCCTGGGGTTTTAAAGCAGGTGGTTATTTGTCTTAAACCTTTTCCTCATGTAAACGTATTTTTGCGCATTTGCAAACAGAGTAGACGCAGATCAGACGGTATGATCAGGGTCTGCTCTGTTTGCTAAAATAATTTGATAGATCTGTTTCTTTACTTTCTAAAATGTCTACAATGTTCCACCTTCCATATTTCTTTATAACTATCTTCTTAATCGATATTCAGTTGGCCTAAATACAGAACAGGGAAAGGGTTAATGCAGATCAAAGTGATACAGAAAGCTCCTATGCGAGCTTTCTGTATCATGTGTCCCCTGCATTAGGCAACAACCTGATATTACAGTCTCCTATGTTAATGAATTGTGGTCGCATTAGCGAGACTATACTTTACTTGCAATGACAAAAAGCAGAAAATCGGATCCTTCTGTCTAATCTGGTTGTACTCTGTTCGCAAGTGGATATTAAGAACAGTAAAACATGTTTTAAGCGGCCATTCATTCATTGAACTTAGGAGTCTTAGCTGGTGGTTGCTTAATGTAGGGAAAAGGGAACGTTTTGTTTTACCTTTAACCTGTATTAAGCTACCACCTGTCTTACATGCCCATAAATATACCTCTTTTATGACCGCTTAAGATAGGCTCTACTGTATTTGGATACATGTCATGGTAATCTCAGATCAGATAACCCTTTACATGATAAATATTCATGCAAGGCATAATGAATATTTGTTTATTCTTGCATTAAAAACAAAAAAGGAAACAGTTCGCCATGATAGACCTGTACAAACAACCAGGGCAGATCCTGATCATACAGTTCGCTTAGGAGCTGTCTGATCTTGGTCTACTCTGTTTGCAATGGCGTGAAAAGGCAGGAATAACAAATAAAGGGTCAAACTACACATTTAAAATACAATAAACATTCTACTGACACTGAGGTTAAATCAAGCTCTGCTTGACCGTTGACCTACCGCCGAAAAAATGCTGGATGCCAAGCAATCATAACTCGACATGAAATCTTTATTATTTCGTGTTATCAGGGACTTCTAGACAGACCGGGGGCAGCGATAAGTGATTATGATATGCTAATGAGCATGATAAAACTCCTGATTAACTGCCTGCTTATTATGGCCTTTATCCATGGTAACAAATTCCGATAAATACAAATGATAACGAATGTGTGTTGTTTTCCTCCCGAGACATTGAATCAAATATATCTGGTGTTTGATTTGAATGTAACGTATATGAGAATTGGCTCGTTTTTTCGTAAAAGACATAAAACGAAACCATTCCAATTGGGAATATTGGCAAGTTTTCTCACCCTTTATTTGATAGACATTTCCGAACAGAATAGATCAAGGTCAGGCACCACCAACAAGAGCCGTGAGACCAGGGTCTGTTTAGTTTGCTTATACTTATCCCATTCCCACTTATGCTATTTTTAGACCTAAGCTCTTTGAAAAAAATCTACCACAAAGGGGCATTTACTAGAGAAAAGGATTTTTTTTACAATTGTGTAGTTTTGAAACCATTCTATGGATGAAATGCTCTATTCATTAGAATGGTTTCAAAAAGTGACTTTTATAGAGGCGTCAAAAGGCGTCATTATGAGGGAATGGGTTATGTTTTACTATTTGTCATAGCAATGTATTCACTGGGGTAATTAGTATCCATAAAGAGTAGACTCTGCAATTCTCTCATGAATATTTATGAGGTAAAGTTGTTATAACCTTCAAACATTTGGATCCAGACGATGTCTACCTTGGACAAGGGGATCCAGACTGAACATTACACTCTGGTCGAGTTTCTGAAACACCAATCAAATATGACATCGTAGTAAACGACACTTTTACCGACGAACTTTCATTAGAGGGTTAAATATTAACCTTTTCACCGCCGCAGTCGCATACATGCACCACGACAAATAGTGCAGTCCCAGATCAGACGCCGCCTTTTCAAGGCGGCGTCTGATCAGGGACTTCACTATTTGTCTCAATCTCAATTTCTATATAATTATGTGCTTTATTCCTTTGAAATTTACATTTATTTATCTCATTTCCTTATGCACAGAATGATTTAACAAACTTGGATTGCAGACGACAATTAGAAATTTGGCGTCGAAAGGGTTAACCATTACACGTGTTCCAATATTCGGGACCACATAGTCAGTTGCAAACAGTGTGGATCCTGTTGAGATGCAGACCAACTCGGTGCCTCATGAGGATACACTGTTTTACACCCCGTCAATAATTTCTCAAAAGTTTGAACGAATCGAAAGCAGTCAAACTTGTACCTCAATATACACATTTTGAGCAGACAATATTTTTGCCCAGCGGAGTAAGGGTTAAGCGGGCCTTGCCAACACGTGATCCTGGCCTGTAGGGATGCCACATGGGTCCCTTGCTATCACCTCTCTTCCTCTATCGCCACAGTATGGCACGACAAGGTCCCGTAAATCAACACTGGCCAGTCGTCTGGCCGACGATTTGCACCATAAATAGCAATTTATGCCTTTTGTGCAATTCTCTGTTATTGCTGATATTATTGAAATAGTTGCCAAGTGGTTCACACTTAACTGTAATTGATGTCGACCTGGTGCCATTTTACTAAATTCCGATTTGCTCAAGCTTTTAGGAAATCATGAACTGGGCGTCAAATAGCTTGGATCCTGATGAGATGCCGAGTTACTCGGCATACCATCTAGATGAGACACCGAGTTATTCGGTGTCTCATTTAGATCCAAATTGTTTGCAGTTGCCAACCAGGTTATGTGTTAGATAAGGTTTCAACTACAGTAAAAACTCGATATTACGAAACTCAATACTACGAAACTCAATACTACGAAATTCTAGTAATGAAGAATATGTCTTTGTAGGCAGGTGGCTGCTTAATGCAGGGTGAAAGTCATGCAGAAAGCTCATAGAGGAGCTTTCTGCATGACTTTCATCCTGCAATAAGTTGCCACCTGTGTTAAGGATCAATAATGGTACGTATTTGAGTGTACGCAGCATCGAGTTTTCACTGTATTGTAATCCTTTACCTGATAAGAATCCCTTTTTAAACCTTTGCAAACAAAGTAGACCCAGATTAGAAATATTTCTGATCAGAATCTGTTCTGTTTGCTTATAATACGTCACAGGTCTGGTTCCCGCTGTTTGCTATCACTGAGTCCGTCTTCTTTACCCTTTATATTGTTAAATCTTTCGCTGTCATTGTCGCATCTGTGATTACCTTTGTACATAGTTTGGAGCCAGATAAGACGCCGAGTAACTCGGCGTCTCATAAGGATCAAAACTGTTTGAAAGAAGAGGCGAGAATTAAAATAAACGAAAATTGTAGCAGACGATAGATTTTGCAGACGGCAATATTTGGCAAGCAAAGAGTTGATACAATAAGTCAATTAATTTATATTTATAATAGACAACGTCTCCTATGAATATTCATCAAGTAATGGATAAAAAGAAATTGATATTTTCTTCGACGGCACGTGCGAAGCAGACGATAAAAGTGTCATGACATGCATTTCGAATCAGTCTGGATTTGACAATATTTTGGGTAACAACTAACAAGTAAAGATTGATCAGGATCTAAACTGATTAATATACAGCAAATAGTTTTGAAATAAACCATTTTACTTATTGATATTAATTTTAGAGATAATAGGTTATATGATTATTAATAAGCTGTATCTTTAAACAGTAAAACCCCTCTAAACCGGACGTTCATTTTAGTATACATGTCTATATACATGTATATCGGTATTGGAGACAGGACACAGACTAATACAGTTTGAAAGTCATGCAGAAAGCTCCTAGAGGAGCTTTCTGCATGACTTTCACCCTGCATTAAGCAACCACCTGTCTCCAAGACCAATATTTATGCTAAGTTGAACGTCCGATTTAGAGAGGTTGTACTGTATACATGTATATATATGTAACACAACACATTATGTAAATGATGAGCTTACACAATAGCTCTTTAAATCTAAATAGCTTACAAATTAATGAAAAATAGACATATTACAACTATAGACTGATGACCATGCTTATGATAATGGAAACAAGTGAAAATGAGTTTACCTGATCGTATAGTAGACATACAATCAATTTATAGAATAGCAGGAGTCACGTCCGAACATAAATATGACAGTGCACGTGCAAATTCGGTTATCAAAACAGTCAGAGTAAGCACCCTTGAATTTGAAATATTTGTAGAGGTCACTGCCATATATGGCAAATGAGAAAATGATACACAACATATCATGTTTTAAAATGGAATGCTTATTATTTTGTTCATTTGCCCTATGGCAAACAGTTTTTGAAGAGAAATGATTGAGAAAAAAATTACGATCAGAATTGCAGCAAGCGACACTTTTTTGAAGACGACATTTACTTAGCGATGAAAGAATTAAAACGTATAAAGGCAATACATACTGCATTTGTTTAACCCATTACCTCATATGCTATTTTAGATACAACCTCTTTGAATAAATCTACCGAAAAGGAGCATTAACTAGAGAAATGGGAAACTTTTAGATTTTTGTAGTTTGAAACCATTGTGATAAATAGAGGATTAGCTCCTATAGGAGCAAATGCTCTATTTATCACAATGGTTTCACAAAGTGACTTCTACAGAGTCGTCAAAAGTTGTCAATATGAGGGAATGGGTTAAAGAGGACTGAACAGTCATTGTTTAACAGCACATTATTAAACTACTATCTGGAGAAAATAAAGACATTGAATTGAACTGAATGCAATTGTATGAGGATTTCGAATTGCAAAACAGTGCATACACTGATCAGGGGTCTCATTAACCCTTTCAGTGCCGGCATTGTCATCTGCTAGACACATTTTTGTCTGTTTCAAGTTTTAGAGTGGACATTTGTCCAGTGTCTTTATAAAATAATAAACAGGGTGTCAACCAGTTTGAATCATGATGAGACACCGAGTTACTAGTCGTCTCGTGCGTATATAAACTGTTTGTATAATTATGATATCAGAAACTCGGCGTCATGGCACTGAAGGGGTTAAGGAGGCCTCTTATATGGGTTTACATTATATATAAACATTTCCTGTTCTATATCTAGTCCAAGTTTCAGTAGTTATAATGAAATGTGCGAGTTGGAACACTGAAGTCATTCTAAACGGTAAAGAAACAAATCTATTAAATTTCATTAGCAAATAGAGCTGATCCTAATCAGACGGCTTCTATAGGAGCCGTCTGATCTGGGTCTACTCTGTTTGCAAATGGGTGAAAACACGTATATGTGAAGGAAAGGGTTAACACTATATACAAATGCCAGTTAACTCGTCTCCGCATTCAAAGCGTTAATGTCATATAATTTATATACACTATATTCACGTGTTTATGGTGACTGGTGTCAATGGTAATTTAATTTTCGGGACTAACCACAATTTCACCTTTGACTAAGAATAAGCATAATAAATTACCGTTTCTATCGTACATTAAATCTGTATTTTAACGAACTTCTTTGCATGATACTTATCACGTTAACCCTTTCGTTGCCAAATATTGTCGTCTGCAAAATTTGTCGTCTGCTACCATTTTCATTTAATTTACCCTTTTTCTTTAATACAACATTACCCTAGTAACAAACAGTTTGGATCCTGTTGAGACGCCAAGTTACTCGGCGTCTCATCTGGATCCAAAATGTTTGTATAGAAATAACAGATGCGACATTGGCGGCGAAAGAGTTAACGAGACTGGTTGCTGATAAACATCAAACAGGAGTACCAGTCCATCAAATACAGTGTTGCGATATAATGAAAAAACTAATTTCACCGGCCTGCTTTATGTGTTTCCCTTTTGGCGACTGAGAATATGGACTGCTTTATAACGGTTTTAATTGAATTTTATTTTGTTACAAATCAATTACAGAGGTTCGTGTGTAGTGTGGCTTTAACAGGTGTTAATTTATGTAAACACTGGAACACTGATGTGGTTCCATACTGTTGACAAACGCTATATGTAAGCACAACTACTGTTAAGCGGGCGTATTTCTTAAACGAAAAGCATATTTTCACCACCAAAACCCTATGGTGTGACCACTCTTTAGACTCTAAAGAGTAGTCACATCATAGGGTTTGATGGAGAAATAATGTTAAATTTACGCATCTTTTCTATGTTTCTGGTAAGCATGAATTTGGTTGCGCCATGGACACTACCCTCATAGGTCACTGACATGAAAAGATATACAATTAGATACAACAATTTCCCGGAGTTGATTGACATCAAGAAAGAACATAAATTGGTCTAATTATGCCTGCCTGATACTCTCCACAACATATCTGATTCCATTAAGCAAGACCTTGGGCGTCTGAAAGGTATACGATAGAGTAAACTGGACTCTGTGTCTGAAATAAACAAGCAATATCCTTGCGGCCTCCACTGAAAATGTTTATAGTGATAGTCATATATCTTTCATTCGTAACACCTAGCTAGACGTAAGATATCCATCGCATAAAAAAACGCATAGTAAATTATCTAGTGAAAATGGATCTCAGACTACAAGCAAATAAAGAAAAAACGCTTGGAGCTAAGTACATCAAAACAAAACGTATACGTCTGTAAACAATTGTATGAAAAACATGAAATACGAACATAGACAACTGTAATCAATTACATGAAAAGCGGAACATAGATATCTGTAAATAATTATAAGAAAGTACCTGTAAACAATTACATAAAAAATGAATACATTAGTCTGTAAACATAGACATCTTTAAAGAATTACACAAATACACGAAGATGCATTGAATACGGAACATAGACGTCTCTACACAATTGATGATAATGGAACATAGACTTCCATAAACGATCACTTGGATACGGAGAAGAAACGTCTTTAGACAGTTACATGAAAACGGAACATAGACGTCTGTAAACAATTACATATATGTGGAACATAAACGTCTGTAAACAATTACATGAGATATATATGTAAACAATTACATGGGCATGACACATAGACACATGTAAATAATTACATGACAACGGTTGTAATCAATGATATGGAAACGGAACATACCTATCTGTAAACAATTACATAGAAACGGAATATAAACATCTTTACACAATTACACAAACGCACAAAGATTCCTTGAATACGAAACATAGACACCTGTACACAAATACATGATAATGGAACACAGACTTCTATAAACGATCATTTGAATACGGAAAACAGACGCATGTAAACAGTTACATGAGAAAGGAACACAGACGTAAACCATTCTTTGAATACTGAATAAAACCATCTGTAAACAATTACATGTATGTGGAACATAAAGGTTTATAAAATATTACATGAAATACACCTGTAAACAATTACATGAAAACGGAACATAGCTATCTATAAATGATGACATGAAAACGGAACATACCTGTCTGTAAACAAGTACATGAAAACGGAATATAGACATCTTTAACCAATACACAAATGAACGAAGATGCATTGAATACGGAAAATAGACGTCTGTTCATATTTACATAATAACGGAACACATTTATAAACGATCACTTGATTACGGAAAACAGACGCCTGTAGACTATTGCATGAAAACGGAATATAGACGTCTGTAAACGATTTTTTGAATACTGGACAAAACCATCTGTAAACAATTACATGAATGTGGAACATAAACGTCTGTAAACAATCACATCCGATACATATGTAAAGAATTACATATAAACGGAAGATGGACATCTGTAAATAATTACATAAATATGGAACATAGACATCTGTAAAACAGAACGGAACATAATGCAACTGCCATTAATTACATGACGACCGACATAGCCATCTTAAACAATAATATCAAATACGTCTATAGACAATTGCATGAAAACCAAACATAGACGTCTGAAAAAGTTACATCAAATACGTCTGTTCACAATTACATTACATATTTACAGAACATAAATTCGGAACATAGGCGCCTGTAAACAGCTGCTTAATACGGAACACAGACATTTGTAATCAATTACATTAAATCGGAATATAGACGTCTCTAAACAAGTACATGATGAAGACGTTTCGCCAGAAAATAATCTTGTAATATAATACGGCGTATTAATCATTTAAAATGGATCACACGCATACAAATAATCAAATGAGTTTTTAATCTACCCGTTATTGAAAATAATTACTCTAAAATGTAACCAACCGTCATTATACATTGTACATGATAAGATTAATTCCTGATCATACAAGTGTGTAACCCTAACTTGATGAATATTCACGAATGGTTCTAACCATAATGAATACCATGGTAACTAAATTTCTTATCCCTGTGGCAAATAGTATTGAATCAGTTCTAACATATTCTATAAGCAAACAGAACAGACCCTGATCAGACGGCTCCTACAGGAGCCGTCTGATCTGGATCTACTCTGTTTGCAAGGACGCCTCTATCAGGTAAAGGGTTACCAATGTTTTCGTGTATCATGGGTTCGTAAGGTGACTCATTTATATCTCTCACACAAGTTGTCGTATTGAGCGATTACACTGATTGATTCCACGTTAAATTGAATTCAGCGAGAGAACAACTGGCGGGGATTAACAGTAAATCAAGATAAATTGTGACCACCACACTTGGAAACGTGCCTGGAATTCTGAGAGAGCTATCTCGCCGTACACTCATCCCCCAACAACCATTACTTCTGGGTACTTAGCTCCATGAATATGCATGTAAGAAATAATGACATCATTAAATATTAATTAGATTAATTTTATAATGGTACATTAACATAAAAGAGGTTTTTGGTCATGGCAGAAACTGAAGAATCATATTTATATTATTTCATAAGCAAACAGAACAGACCCTGATCAGACGGCTCCTATAGGAGCCGTCTGATCTGGGTCTACTCTGTTTGAAAAGGCGTAGAAATGCGTATTTATGGAGTAAATGGTATTGAACCCTTTATTCCAATGAATATACATGTAGGAAATAATGTCATTAATATTCATGAGGTGTATTTTACACAGGCATTACGAACACAATATTGTTTGGCCTTGACAGAAATTGTAGAATTAGATCTATATCATGACGTAAGCAAATACGTTAAAAGGCGTATACGTGAAGTATACGATTCACCTTTAACCCTTTCGCTGCCAATGCCGGATATGTGATTGACCTATGCAAACAGTTTGGATCCAGATGAGACGCCGAGTAACTCGGCGTTTCATTAGGATCCAAACTGTTTGTTACTGTTACTATGTTTTTGAAACAAAAATGAAGAAAATAAAAAAAAATGAAAATATTTAGCAGACGACAAAGTTAGCAGACGACTGAGTTTGGCAGCGAAAGGGTTAAACGCAAAACATTTCGCCGCCTTATTCTTGTAAAAAAAATGACATACAGTAAACTCTCTTTATAATGGCCGCTAAATTGTGATAATTAGTTGGTATTTAACACAAAACACTTGATCTAATCTAATGGCCGTTACAGAGAGGTTTTACTGTATGTATAACATTGGAATCGTCGTTTTTATGTGTTCAATCTCCCTATGTGTTCATTATACTATTATATAAATGCATCTAATTAATATTCATGATGGCATTATTCCTTACATGAATATTCATGAAGTAAAGAGTTAATTGTGTAATCGGAGCCAAGATCATGACGCATATTTCACGGAATCCAATCTAATAATCCGAAACTAGTAATTCTAACAGTGTTCTGTCTCCATTATAGTGTTGTTCTTTCTTTCTTACAAATCGATACGTGCCATACACATCTGCACTATGGCATTAAAACCGTAAAATATTTACAAACTTAAATATTAAAACACACTTTCCCATACTTCTTGCAAAAGAACCATTAATGAAAAAAGATACAGCAAAGACAGTGTTCTACTGTTTATTCACCTTTAAAACAGACTTAAGTTTTTATAAGCCTTTGAAACTTTGAAGTCGATTTTCTCAATAACATCAGAATGGCGCTTAGAACATTCTAAGACTAAAGTGATGAATTGTCTTGGGTGATTACTGTCGCACACTCCGACATTTCCCAAAATAAAACACGACTGCTGAGACCAAGACAAGACTCGGCCACAACTCCCTGTGCGTTCATACGCACGCGCGTGTCTACAGCTGCGGTCATGTTATGGACCAAATCCTGCGATTTTTGCGGTTGAACACGGGGACATATATCATTCGCATATTGCAGCCACCGCAGGAAAATACTTTAGATGATGTTGTCTATACTAGAGCAAGCGACTGTATGGTACATTTTTCTTATATTCTGCCAGTCAGAGTTACACTTTGGGGACACATTACATAATGCAACCGGTTCTAACATGTGTGTATATTCAAGTCTGGGTTACGTTTAATGTAGTAATCATATATTATATAACATACACATGTAATTGTATCCAGAGTTTTGCCTCTCCCAGTCTGATTAACAGTTGGTGACACATTACATGATATAACCATGTCCACTATCTCTTCCACCCTGGGTTACACTTTTGGGACATACATGTATTGCATAATGCAATCAATTCCACCATGTGTATCTCTCCAAGTTTAGGATACTCTTGGTGTATCAATTATATAATATAACTGCATCCAGGGTTTGTCTCTCCATGTGTGTGTTACTCTTGGGTACACATGACGTACAGTAAAACCTCTCTATAACGGCCACTTAATTACATCAAGTATTTTGTGTTAAAGGCAGGTTGTTGCTTAAAGCAATGTGAAGTAAAACAGAACGCTCCTATAGGAGCGTTCTGTTTTACTTTAACCTTGCTTTAAGCAGCCACCTGCCCTAAATACCAACTAATTAACACAATTTAGTGGCCGTTATAGAGAGGTTTTACTGTATAATGTAATCCAACCCAACACTACATTTTGTGTTACGTTTGGTGACACAGAGATACAGATGTGTACAATTAAACTCCTTTATTTATCCACCAAACCCTATACTGTTTGGCCAACAATAACTCAACACATTACTCTAAAGATTCGTCTTTTGACACAAATTTCAAACAAAGTAGACCCAGAAAAGCTAAGTATTCACTTGTTTTATATAACAATATGCATGTTAAGTAATTAGTTAATAAATAGTTCTAGTGGGTGTAGTGTGCCATGCATATTCATTGAGCAAAGGGATAACGGAGCTTTTTGCCTTCCCTTTTGAACACAAAGCATAATGCACCCACTGTAGTTACAGTTTTAGTTCTTAAATTCCTTATACTTCCACTTACACGATCTTACAACTTTTCCCAATCGACAGCAGCGGAGAGGCAAGCAAGCATGTTGCAAATAAATGCGAAGAGATATTCGATGTCTCATCTGGATCAAAACTGTCTGTAAAGATTATCACAAAGTCGCTTATGTTTTAGAAAAACTCCAGAAATGTCAAAATTACAACATTGTTCCAGAAAACAATAAATCACATCTAAAATGGAAATCGATTATCCTTTCACAGAATGTCATATAAATCTGAAGAGCAATATTTAATTTTAGTTATTAAAACAAAATAAGTGACAGGATCGATTGGGCATCCTCTGCGACACGGACATACGCGCTCGGGACATTGTGCGCGTGCATTCAGCGTGATAATACTTTCCGAGGCGTAAATAGGACTCGGCGGGATTCCGTTAGTTTGTGTGACCGTATGGCGTTACCATTGAAACATAAACGGGACATTTAGTCATAGTTCGGAACCCTCTGACAGGAAGTGTAGTCATGCGCATGATCAAATGATGTTGTAGACTCCATATGGAGAATATCAAACACGCGTCCAAGTGATTAAGAGTGTCTGAAAAGCTTTCCTCGCATAATAAGTAGAGTTTAATTTTTCACTTAACAGCGTGCCACAGTTCCAGTGATGGATAACAAGTCCTTATTGTATTCTAAATAAAAGACTATTCGATTCTTTTCAATACGATTTATTGAAAATTGATTTCCAGCAGCTGGTTTCGATAACCGGCGCTTTTATATTAGGATGGTCCGCGATCAAAGAATACGTCGTAACATAAAACCTTCTCCCGCTGTTAAAAACAAATTCCGCTCAAATCTGGACCCGGTACATTTTCGACTACTTACGATTCGATCAATCTTTTTGGAAAAGTTTTGACCGAATGTCAAACAGCTTGGATCCTGATGAGACGCCGAGTTACTCGGCGTCTCACATGGATCCAAGCTGTTTGCAAATGCGAGTCAGGTCGTGAATAGACGGGTATAGGTTAATAGATATTACGCTCCAATAATTAGAGCGCACGCGACAAAAAAATGAATGGTTATAATTATCTTTTTTGTCAGCTTCAAAACATACCCCACTGTTTAACGCCTTTTAAATTGAATTACTTTAAATGTTCCAGAACACCAACAATAAATAATCGGAACTAATTTTAATGTTCCCTTTGTTCAATTTACCTTTTACATGTTTAAACACGCATTTAACGCATTAAACAAACAACGTAGATTAAGATCAGACAGCTTCTGATTGAACTGTTTGTTCAGGGCCTGCTTTGTTTGTTAATGAACTTATATCCAAATCTACAGTTGTTGTGTTTTGTTTTTGCCATGGCAAAATAATTCCGCATGGCAAAACTATTCCGCATTCGTGTGCCATTATGAAAATGCCATTATTAATATTTATTAAGTCATTATTTTAAACATGAAATATTAATCAGCAATAGGGTTAACATCGAGTAATACCAAGCATCTGTCTTGTTGACCTAAATTCGTCCAGAGATCCAGATAAGATGCGTAAATTAAAACATTTTCAAGAATAACTTTTCTCCATCAAACCCTATTTTGTGACCACTCTTTAAAATCGTCTCTTCGTGGAGAATGACGATTTTAGTATTTGAGTGCGCATCTTTAATTGTTGCTCTGTTGGTCTATTTGAAATAAAATAAACATTCTCCACTGGGCCATTTAAAGGATGTTAAGCCCTTCCCCCATTAACACGACTTTTGGCACATTCGCAAACAGAGTAGATCCAGATAAAACAGCTCATTTAGGGGATGTCTGATCAGGATCTACTAGGTTTGCCTATGGAATGATATACAGTAAAACCTCTCTAGAACGGCCACTAAATTACATCAAGTATTTTGTGTTAAAGGCAGGTGGCTGCTTAAAGCAATGTGAAAGTAAAACAGAACGCTCCTATAGGATCGTTCTGTTTTACTTTCAACTCGATTTAAGCAGCCACCTGCCCTAAATACTAACTAAATAACACAAGTCAGTAGCCGTTATAGAGGGGTCTGACTGTAGATCTCATTATGAGGTTTCTGTCACAGTCTCAAAATGTCTTTGTTAATGTATAATTATAAAACAACCAGTCCATGATTTTGTCGTGCAGTCATAAGTTCTTAATCGGAGGAAAGATTTAAAGTCTGGCATTTTCAGACAGGTGGTGGCTTAATGCAGGATGAAAGTCATACCGAAAGCTTCTATAGTAACTTTCTGAATTGATTTCTTTCTTAACCACTTGCTATTAGAGATCCCATGTTGATTAATCCAGAGGTAGGTTTTTATTTGAGGGGTTTTAGTGTATATATTTATACACTCTCTCACACCAATGTCGCAACAATGCACCACGACAAATAGTGCAGTCCCAGATCAAATGCCACCTTGTCAAGGCGGCGTCTGATCAGGGACTTCACTTTTTGTCTCAGCCTCTAGCTCTACATTTGTGATCAAATCCTTTGAACTTTGCATTCATTTATCTTATTTCCTTATTTTACCGCAACAAAATTGGGTTGCTGACTACAACTAGAAATTTGGCACTGAAAGGGTTAACTATTCCCTGTTCTGTGTTTATTACAAATTTCAATACCTACTGAATATTCATATAGACAAAATAGTTATAACGAAATATGGAAGATGGAACGTTGTAGCCAATTTAGAAAGTAAAGAAACATATCTATCAAATTCCATTAGCAAACAGAGTAGACCCAGATCTAACGGCTCCTATAGAAGCCGTCTGATCAAGGTCTGCTCTGTTTGTTTATGGAATACTAAAGAACTGATTCTACAGTTTATGTCATGGCCATAAGTTCTCGTACTCACATGCCATTATAAAAATAGTCTAAATGATAATGCATGATGTAATTATTTCTCATATGAATATTCATGAAATAAAGTTTAATTTTGATAATGACACAAGGAACAAGGGGGTTTCACCACGACATAATCTGTTTGAATATACAGTAAAACCCCGCTAGTGCGACCACTTAATGAATAAACATGGCTGTCTTTAAAAGCAGGTGGTTGCTTAATGCAGGACAAACGTAATGCAGAAAGCTCCTCTAGGAGCTTTCTGCATTACGTTTGTCCTGCATTAAGCTATCGCCTGCATATAGCACCCAGAATTATACCTCTTTTAGGTGGTCGTATTAGCGGGGTTTTACTGTATCTATATTATCTCACAAACACACACGGCAGATCTTGATCAGACCATTTTCTTGACGAATGTGCATATCAGAAATAATTACATCATGAATATTAATAAGATTATGTTTATAATGGCATGTCAATTTGGGCCATAACAGAAACTGGAGAATCAGACCTATATCATTTCTTAAGCAAACAGACTAACAGGGGTCGTCTGATCTCAGTGATCTGTGTCTAATCTGAAAATATGCCAAATTGTGTCTCTATAAGAGTACAGTAAAACTCCTCTAAACCTGAATTCTAGTAGAGAATAATTTAAATACTTTTAGGCAGGTGGCTGTTTAATGCAGGATGAAAGTCATGCAGAAAGCTCCTAAAGGAACTTTCTGCATGACTTTCACCCTGCATTAAGCTGTCACCTGTCTCTAAGACCGATATTTATACTAAAGTGAACGTCCGGTTTATAGGGGTTTCCCTGTAAAGGACAAATGTCAAATCTATTGACATCGTTATAAACTTGTTGCTAACTTGTTACCATGTAGCCTGAAAGCAGAAAAAACGATTCATTTTGTTTGTCTCATTTCGGTCGCCACAATTTGTAATAATGTCGAAAAACAAGATGAAATTCTGTGGGAAATTGAAGCAGATTAGAAGTTACTGCCGCGATGCATACACTGATATCGTTTACTTCATTTAACTCAATCAAGATTTCAAATTGCCACACGAATGATTTAAGCCGACATTATTAGAGTTCGTATCGATTGCTTCAATTTAATTCCAGGATTTCAGATTTTAGAAGAACGAGTTACATTTGTTAGTTGTTTACATTACAAAGCTCTGGGAGGAGATCATTCTAAAACCGTTTCAACTATTTGCACACATGTTAAAAAGTCAAATTCGGATTAGTGTACACGTATTTCTAATTCTTTTTTGTAGAGTTTTACATGCACGGCAAATATGTCAGCTGAAATGCAATTACCTTGTTAGTTTTTTTTAAGTTAACACTTTAATTGATTATACTGTCATTTTACGCCATTGCAAACAGATATTCCAAATCGGATTGTCCATGTTAAAGCATATTGATCAGGATGTGCCCTGCTTCCTTGTATTTGTAACAAGTAATTCTCCACTTGTTGCCTTGGAAATTTTCTTAATAAATTGTAAAACCCTTCTATACTGGACGTTCAATTAAATATAACTATCGCTCTTTGAAACTGGTGGCAGCTTAATACAGGGTGAAAGTCATGCAGAAAGTTCCTATAACAGCTTTCTGCATTACTTCCACACTGCATTAAGTAGCCACCTGCCTTAAAGTATATAAATTCTTCTCTATTACTAGACTACCGGTTTAGAGGGGAATTACTGTACATGTTAAAACAATGACTTATTAATATTCATATTGGACGGGGTCTTGGATGACTATTCATCAGGCAAAGGTTTGGTTATGAACATGTCTATGGATAAAGAGTACCTTCAACAAACCTCCTCTAATTAGAAGGGTTTTTACTCTATTGGACTTTAATTCGAACGTTGCTGAGCAATTTTTCATCGGTAAAATATATAGTAAACTGTCTCTGTAGTGACTCGTTAATGTATACAGTAAAACCCCTCTAAACTGGGATTCTAGAAGAATTTAGAAATGTTGGAGATAGGTGGCTACTTAATGCAGGGTGAAAGTCATGCAGAAAGCTCCTAGAGGAGCTTTCTGCATGACGTTCACCCTGCATTAAGCTGCCACATATCTCTAAGAGCGATATTTATACTAAATTGAACATACGGTTTTAGAGGCTCTATAAGAGGAGGTTGCTGAAGTGATGAATTCATGCATACATGTTCCATACGGAAATGGTTATGCCTAAACTTTAAAGTCATCGCCTATTAACCATTTATGACACCATAATAATAATTAGATTAATACACGGGCTATTGTAGCCATGGAAGAAACTGTAGAGCCATATCTATATTATTCCATTGGCAAACAAAGCATACCCTGATCAGACAGCTCTAGTAGGAGATGTTTGATCTGTGTCTACACTGTTTGCAAAGGTTTCTAACGGCCTCTCTATAAGGTAAATGGTTATAGGTTTATATATCAGTTTTTATACACCTCAGTCACATGGTTTCCAGTGGTCCAGATAAAATGTGTAAAAATGATAATTTTCAAGAATAACTTCTTTATTCCTCCATCAAACCCTATGTATTGACCACTCTTTAGAATCGTCTCGAAGAGACGATTCTAAAGAGTGGTCACAACATAGGGTTTGGTGGAGAAATGACGAGTTTAGTATTTGAGTAGTGAATACTCACCTTGATAGTTACATGTATGTAGCTCTGGTTTCTATTCTACTTCTGTTTGCAAGGGCGTCGCCAAGACGCACCTATGGAGTAAATGTTAAAAAATGCTATTACCATAAAGTCCAAATTACATAAAAGAGATAGCAAGCGTTATTATCATGAAACAAATTTCAGTTTTAGAGTGTCTGTTCTATTTCATAGCTCAAAATGAAAGTAGTCTTCAGTCTTAGAAATTGTTTAACCGTTTACCTAATATAAACGCCTTCCCATGCCTTTGAAAACATAGAAGACCCAGATCAGACAGCTCCTGATCAGGATCTCCTCTGTTTGCTTCCCTGAAAATATACAGCTTTGTCGTGGTACAAATTCCTTTGTGTAAAATGCCATTATAAAAACCCATCTACTTAATATCCAAGTAATTATTTCTTATATGAATATTAATGAAGTCAAGGCTTAAGAACGGCGTTGACGACTTCAGATTTGTTGTATTAGGGAAAAGGAAATCAGAACTCGATCTTTGCCATCGCATCAGTACTTTTAGGCACAAGGCGCATTATTTTCAGGCAGCCTCGTTTTCACGCTGGCACTTCCGGTTAGTAATGGATCTGCATGCATGTCCTGATTTCATGTTTGAATAAATGTCAAATTAATGCAGAACCTCCAGGCATAAAGCTGATCTCTGAGACATCGTTTGAAATTTTATTTCACTCAGGAAACCCCGTTGATTACACCAGTATTGTTTATTCTCGACGTACAAAGAATTCCTCGCTTTATTGTAGAAATCTAATACGTCTGCCGGCAGATAACTGATGTAATTCTATTATTAGCCAATAAATCGTCAGCATAAAACAACGTCATTGATTGACCTTTGAAGCGCATTGAAAAGTGTCGTCTGAAAGTATTTGTCTTCTGCTTCAGTTTTTCCAAATGCTTTCTCCTCAATTTCATTTGAAAAATACAAGATTGTCTGAAAATACATCGAACAATTCTTATTTGCAGAAATCATTATTAGATCTAGTTTGACTATGCTTGCAAATGCTATTTGAATGTTGAATTTTTATAGTGGAAGGATACATCATTGCGTAACGCTTTCTTTCATATAAACGTCTTTTCACGCATTTGCAAACAGAGAAGACCCAGATCAGACAGCTCCTAGAGGAGCCGTCTGATCAGGGTCTATTCTGTTTGCTAATGGAATTTGATAGATCTATTTCTTTTGTTTCTAAAATGGCTACATTGTTCCACCTTCCATATTTCATATAAATATTTTGTCCATGAATACTCAGCAGGTATTGAAATTTGAACTAAATATAGAACAGGGATAGGGTTAACGATGGAGTCCATCCAGTGTAAAAAGCATACACTTGTCGACAGGAGTTTGAATGACGAACAGTGCAAAGCCTGATCATGTGGGAGCTTTTTGCGTATTTTTCGTCCAAAATTTAGTCACCACCTCCTTTCACTCTTTTGCTGCCAGTTATTGTCATCTGCCAAATTTGTCGCCTGCAACCATATTTCATTGTTTATTGTATTCCCCCTTTCCTTCAAAACCATATTCACAGTATCAACCCCAGTTTGGATAAGGATGAGAGGCCAATTTACTTGGCGTTTCATTTGGATCCAAACTATTTGTGTAGATGATAGCAAATTCGCTATTGGTGAAAGAGACCCAGTTTGATATCGTTAGTACATAAATACGCTTTTCTACGTCCTTGCAAACAGAGCAGACCCTGATCAGACGGCTCCTACAGGAGCCGTCTGATCAGGGTCTGCTTTGTTTGATTGTAGTTTAAGACAGATATATTTCAGCAGTTTCTGTTTGAGCCAAACTTTCCTGTGTTCATATGCCATTATAGAAAATAATCTAGTTAATATTCATGATGTCATAACTTCTGACATGAATATTCATGGAGTAAATGGCTATGCCTTTTACAGTAGAGTCTCGATTTGGCGGCGACCACATGCTTCATGAACTTTTTCCCCCATGAATATTCATGTAAAAATAATGACGTAATGGATATAAATCAGATGAATTTGTTATAATAGCAAATGGGTCCATGCACTTTTGGCCATAGCAGAAACTGTTGAATCATATCTACATTACATCACAAGCAGACAGGGCATACCCTGGTCAGACGGCTCCTATATATAGGAGCCGTCTGATCTGGTTCTACTTGTAGAAAAGACGTAGAATGGCATATTTATGGCGTAAAAGGTTAACACGAGGGACTGTAAAGGCAACTGGTTGCTTAAAGCATGGCAACGTGATACATTTTGTTTTGCATTAAGATTCAGCCTGTTTTAAAACTTCATGATTAGGCTTCTTTTGAGTGGTCTTGTTAGCGAGGCTTTATTGTATTGATAGAGAGGTTTTACTGTTCACAGATAAACAATCGGTCTTCAACTAATAGCAATGATTTAAACGTGTTCTTCTTTGAAGTCTGCCTAGAATTTGTTAATGAACCCTTTCAACGTTGAATTTTCAAATGGACTATTCCAAAATTCAAAAGGTAATTTTTCACCGTGAATATTCAGGGATTTTTAAAGAAAGGTGTAACATGACAAACAGTGGAGACCGTGACGAGAGGGCTAGAAGAGTTCTTTCATCTGGGTCTATACTGTTTGCAAAGGACATTGGTTACCAGTTTCCTACAATAAAAGAGTTAATACACTATAATTCCAATTAAAGCAGTATTCATTCCGTGTTTATTTTCAATTTACGAGCTCTAATTGCAATAAGTCTTGTTATGCCATCTCTGTTAATTAAGAGTAGTTTATTACGCTCCGATACATTATGTTCATTACAATAATAAAACAAATCAAATGAGTTAGTTTGCAACCATTGCAACCATAATTGGAAGGAAGATAATTTATTAGTCTCACGATGTAAGTTTTTTAAGCTTTAATTGAAATCTAAAAAATACAAGAACACTCTCACATTCAAACATTAACAAAGTCCTCAGTCATTCTGTGACATGCTTATACGGAAGTCTGTCAGCATCATCGCAATTTTATCTTGCTGAAGTTTCCTACCCTAATTGTTATAAGTATTCGAACAGACAAAACTATGCAACCAGTGCAGGCTCGAACCAAACCGCCCCTAAATGAGCAGTTTGACCAGGGTCTATACTGTTTGCTACAGTGTCAGTCTAATTTAACATTTTCCTTATACAAACGCATTTTCACGCACTTGCAAACAGAGTAGACCCAGATCAGGAACTTTTGATATTATATAGATATGATTCTACAGTTTTTGTTAATTTAAAGCAAACATATTCCTTGAAAATTTTACAATATACAACTTCAGCTAATAAATATTCATTATGTCATTCTTTCTTACATGAATATTTAACAGGGAAAGGGTTAAAGTTGTTGAAATGGAATCAGCTTTTACACTCGTGGAGAGGAAAGCGAGAGGGTATCCGAATATTTATGGTAATTAGAGTGTCTTTATTCAAAAACACAGCGGATAAGTGCGTGCATGCTAACCAGACTTGCTCCTTCTCTTTTGTGCCTTTAATTAGTATAGTATATGATTGATTCGCCAGCATATTGCAAATATTGCAAAAAGGCACGATTGATCGTTATCATGTGCTTTCTTGCAGAATGCCTACCCTGCATCCGGCTGTTACAATGAAATTCTAATTTCACTATAAAGCTATGGATCCCGAGATTTTTATTGCGCATTCGTAGCGACTGTAATGGCCCTTTATGACTGCTTAACCAACCGTCGCAAATAAACCCACTTAAGTGGCCCCGTCATTCGTGGCAGATTCCTTTAAACAATGAGATAATTTCTTTGTTTTAGAAAACATATTTAAATGAGACAGAATTTTGACAATAGCCGAGTAACAGAATACGGGTTTCATGCAATTCTTGGAAAGCCGGAACATGTTATTGGGACCTAGCACGAAACCAACGCTGACATTTTAATAGACATTTGCCGAACATACCACTGTCCATGGAAATGCACGGTACTGAATTAACCATTAACCTGCTGAATAATTAAATCTTGCTCCTCCCATTCTGAAAATTTATTAAACAAACATCAGATCAAACTTTATCACTGAAGAAGATGATGTTTATGACAAACAGTACATGGCCTGATTAAACGGGTTCCCAAAGAGAGGTCTTTGATCTGGGTTTGTACCGTTTCCAAAGATATTGCACACTCAGTCCCGCACATTAAGAATTAAATGCCATAAAAGTGTCCGGCTAGTTCCTGTGGATAATGTTTTCGTCTTTTATTGCACCGGTTTATTTTTGAGTCCATGACATGCTTGTCCCCATTGCCAATTTGGGAACCATATTATACAAATGAAAAGACAAACGGAGATCATCAAACAAGGACGATGGCTCCATAAGAATTCTAAACGGACACTGTTGTAAAGAGTTGATGCAAGTAAGATCCCCTTAATCTTTACATCATTAATATTCATGTCAGAAATAATGACAACATGCATATTCATTGGCCTTCTTTTTATAAAGGCATATGGTCAGAGGAAATTTTGGTCAAGGTAGAAACTAGAATCATATTTATATAACTGTATAAGCAAAGAATAAAGATTCTGTTAAGACGGCTCCTACAGGACATTCGGGTGATGAACTATCCGTAGGCAAGATGGGTTCCTAGAATGTTGAACCCGGGCCAAAAGCTGAAAAGACTGGAAATTTCGAGAACATTTTAGCTCTTGCTGTGTTATATTCTGTCATTCTATATACACTTACTATGAGTTATTATATCCTTCTATGTACCCTTGCTATGTTATATGTACTCTTGTCGTTTTATTTGTTGCCTTTTTATGTACTGTTGCTGTGTTATAGGTTATCCTTATATGCACTCTTGTTGTGCTATATGTTCTTCTATGCACTCTTGCCATGTTATAGATTGTCATTTTATGTTCTCTTGCTGTGTTATAGGTTGTCCTTCTATACACTCTTGTTATGCTGTATACTCTTCTTCTATGCACTCTTGCCATGCTATACGTTGTCCTTCTATGTTCTCTTGCTGTGTTATAGGTTGACATTCTATGTACTCTTGTTGTGTCATATGTTGTTCTTCTATGTATTAACGATGTTTTTATATTGCCCTATGCATTTTTTATGTGTTGTATGTTTCTGTCTTTGAATTCTTGTTGTATTATAGGTTGTAATTTTAAGTAATCTTACTGTGATATATGTTGACATTCTGTATACTCTTGTTGTGTAACATGCTAGTCTACAATCCTTTCTACGTTATAATTATGTTGACTTTCTATATACTTTTGGTGCGATATACGTTGACCTTCTTTGTACTCTTGCTATGTAATATTTTACCCTACTATGCACTCTTATTATACATGTATTATATGATGTCCTTCTATGTGCTCTAGCTGCGGCATTTGTTGTTCTTATTAGTACTTATGCTGTAATATGTTTTGTCCTTCTATGTACATTTGCTGTGACCTATGTTGTCCTTGTGTGTATTCTAACTGTGGCATATGTTGTTCTTATATGTATTATTGCTGTTGGCATTCTATGTATTTTTGCTTCGACCTGTGTTGTTATATGTTCTCTTGCTGTGATGTATGATGTCCTGTGTATTCTTGCTGTAACATATGTTATCTACCAATGGACACTTGCTGTGTTATATGTTATCCGTCTACGTACTCTTTCTGTGACATATGTTATTGTATAATGTATTCTTACTGTGATATATGTTATCGTACTATATCCCTTTACTGTATTATGGGTTGTAATTCAATATACTCTCTGTGACATATGTTATCATTCAATGCAATATTTCTGTGACATATGTTATTGTGCAATGTACTCTCTCGGTCTCTCTCTCTCTATCTCTCGGTCTCTCTCTCGGTCTCTCTCTCTCGGCCTCTCTCTCTCTTTCTCTCTCTCTTGCTGTTACATGTTATTGTATCATGTTTTGTCCTTCTGAGCACTCTTGTTGATGATATACGTTGTCCTTTTAAGTATTCTTGATGTGATATATTTCGTCCTTTCGTGTTCTACGGCATGCGCTGTAATCCTATATACCACTGATATGATATATATTGATGTCCTATATACCACTGATATGATATATATTGATGTCCTATATACCACTGATATGATATATATTGATGTCCTATATATTGATGTCCTATATACCACTGATATGATATATATTGATGTCCTATATGCCACTGATATGATATATATTGATGTCCTATATACCACTGATATGATATATATTGTTGTCCTCCTATATATCGTGGTGCAGTACAGTTAAACCCCTCTAAACCGGAATTCTAGTAGATAATAATTTAGATACTTTTAGGCAGGTGGCTGCTTCATGCAGGGTGAAAGTCATGCAAAAAGCTCCTCTGGGAGCTTTCTACATGACTTTCACCCTGCATGAAGCTGCCACCTGTCTCTTAGACCGATATTTATACCAAATTTAACGTCCGGTTTAGAGGGGTTTTACTGTATATATTGCCCTATGTACCCAATCTGTGATATGATATATCCCCTCTATACCATCGCTGTGATATATATTGTGCTATTGCTGTAATATATATTGTCCTCCTGTGTATTCCTGCTTTGGTATGAACTGTCCTCCTATATGTCGTATACCGTATAACTGATTATTTTTGCGGGTGCAAATTTTTGCAGTTTGGGGGTCTAAAATGGTATATTTCCTCATCTGTTCTCCTGTGATATGAGCTGTCCTACTATATACGTTTGCTTAGATATATATTGTCCTCCTATGTACTCTCGCCGTGATGGTGCGTATTGTCTTCTTGCTCGACGGCATATTGTCTGCTTTTGTACTGTTTGGTCGGATAGATGGCGTCTTTCTTTGTACTTTTATTCGAAGACGTTACCTTACTTTATGATATTATTTTCTACCCATGTTGTCTTGCTGTGTACTGTTGTTCGAAGAGAGATTTTTCCTCCATGCTACTACTACTATAGCATTGCTCGATAAAGTGATGTCTCCATTTGTTCTCTCGCTCGACGAAATGTTTTCTGTGTACTCTTGTTCAATGACATGTCGTCTTCCTTTGTCATGTTGCTTAAATAAATATTGTATTCCTATGCATTCTTGCTCGTAGCGAAACGTCTTCATTTGTTCTCTCTCTCTCTCTCTCTCTCTCTCGATAACATGCATGTCTGTACTCATGTTTGAAAGCATGATGTCTTCCAATGTACTCTCACTCTAAGAACTAAATTGTATCATCTTGTAAATCTTACTAGAATGAATGATGTCTTCAATAATTGTACTCTCACTCAAAACAATATTGCTGTACTCTTTTTAGAATGTATACTGTCTTCAATCGTACTCTTATTACAAGGCATGCTGTCTTCACTTGTTCTCTTGTTAGAAGGCATGCTGTCCTCAATTGTTTTATTGTTTGGAGGCATGGTGTCTTCAGCTGTAATCTTGCACGAAGCAATATTGTATTTTAGAACACTTGTTAGAATGATATTTTACACTCGCTCTAAGAAATGTATATTTGTACACTTGTTATAAGGCATGCCGTCTTCATTTGTTCTCTTGCTTGAAGAAATGTTGTATTTTGGTACTTTTGCTAGAAGGCATGCTGTCTTCATTTCTTTTCTTGCTGGAAGAAATATTGTCTCCCTCCGTATACACAGGGCATGGTTTGTCAAGATGCAACTAATGTTTCATTTTACCAACACTGCTAGTATGCTATTAAACTAACCTAATTACTCTAAGTACTCGACCTGAAAAACCGAGACAATTAGACCCAGACCAAATTGCTCCTTAATGAACTTTTTGACCAGGGTCTACACTATTTGCTACTATATCCGTTTGATTTAAACTTAGGAAAATACTGTATGCCAAACGGACTTATCCAGCTTTACAAACCAGCTAGAGAAGTATACAGTAGAACAGTCTTAACCCTTTCCCTGTTTTGTGTTTAGGTCAAATGTCAATACCTACTGAATATTCATAAACAAAATAGTTAAAACGAAATATGGAGAGTGGAATATTGTAGACATTTTAGAAAGTAAAGGAACATATATATCAAAATCTTTCAGAAAACTGAGCAGACCCTGATCAGACGGCTCCTATAGGGGCCGTCTGATCTGGGTCTACTCTGTTTGCAAATGCGTGAAAACACGTTTATATGAGGGAAAGGGTTAAACGACCATCAAAACTATGTCTAATTATGGGTTATGGCAGGTGGTAGCTTAATGCAGGTCATAAGAAACACAGAAAGCTCTTATAGGTCCTGTAATAAGCAACCACCTGTTTTTAACACGCCTATGTTCAATAAATGAATGGCTACTTAGAAGAGGTTCTACTGTAATACCTATAATATAATAAGTAGAGAGGGAGAGAGCGGGCGTCCGAATATAAAGAGTAAGTATGTCAATACATTAAACAATGTGATATAAAACATACATTTTCTTCCTCTGACTGAATGTTGTATAATTTACATTAGATCTACTCTTTTACTGTGATTTACTGCAGTCATAAAGCACTATAGATTCCACGATCTCTATTGAGGAAGTGAAACGAAATTTTTCGCTAAGCCTTATCTCTATCGTTGCCAATGGCAATGTAATCTGTGTTTACGACTGCAAACAGTTTGGATCTAGATGAAATTTCGAGTAACCCAACATTCCATCAGGATCTAAACTGTTTAGTACGGTGGTTGTGGGTTGTTTTTTTTAAAAAGGCGAAAAAATCAAAAGTGAAAATTGAAACAGACGACACATTTTGCAGAACAGCAATACATGGCAGTGAAAGAGTTAGGCGATAAAATTGACAAATGCTTGTAGTTTGAACGTTTCTTTTTATTGGCCAGATACAAATGCCCCCATAAACATTATTACTCGTTATGCAAAGAGTGGTGCATTTACATAAAATACTCATCGATACCATGGCATTATTGTATCAACCATTATGATGCCGATAACGATATACAGTTGAACTACGATAATCTTGAACGTCAAGGAACCATACAAATTACTTAAGATAACAGAAGTTTGAGTATTCAGATTTCAAAAATGGGCAATTGCTCAAGTTTCGCAACTTAATGCAGATCTAAAATAATGCTGAACGATCCTTTATGTGTTTCTGGGTATATGCGTAGTGACGCATTTTAGAACAATTCTGCATTGTACATTTTGGAAGGACCGAATCTTTACATCGAATTTTCCCGAAGTGTAAATTATCTGAGTTAAAGATATCGAAGTTCTACTGTATGTCCGTTGACCCTTTCCTCCACAAATACGCCTTTCTACGCCTCTGTAAAGAATCACCTGTTGAAACCATTGTGATAATAGAGCATTTGCTCCTATAGGAGCAAATGCTCTATTTATCACAATGATTTCAAACTACGAAATTCTAAATTTTCCTTTTCTCTAGTTAATTCTCCTTTTCGGTAGATTTATTAAAGTGGTTGGATCTAAAAATAGCCTATGAGAGAATGTGTTAAGAACTCTGATTTGTTGCAATTTTATTCACCCTTTCAACGTTGATTTTTCAGAGTGGAATAGCCCATCAGTGTTTAACTACAGAGCCCACTCAGTATAGAAAGGTTTACACTTACTAGATGATTTTGAATGACAAAAGGTGCAGAACCTGATCAGAGGCGTCTTATATGAGCTATCTGATCTGGGTCTACACTGTTTCAGTATGATAATGCACATGTGCCCCGTACTCAAAGAGTTCACTTCCGATTCGTCCAGGCTTCCGAGAAACTATTGACCGAGTGTCAAACAGCTTGGGCCTTTATAAACGTCAGTCAGGATCTGAGGTTATAAAACTTAAGAGTCTGAGTTAATTCTCAAGTATCTGACTGTTCAGCCAGCTCAAAATCTGACCAATCAGATGCTTGAGAATGATCTCAGATTCAAGCAAAAAGTTTTATAGACTCGGGGTCATGTGACACTAAGCACGATAAAGGTTAAGGCGTTGTTTCCTTTAACCATTTCCTTCATATAAAAAAAAATTAGTCTAAACGTCTTTTCTATGTCTTTGCAAACAGAATAGACCCAGACCAGACGACTCCTTTACGGAATAATATAGGTCTGAATTTACAGTATTTTGGACAAAAAATCAAGCCAAATGTCCTGTGTTCATATTCTTTTAAAAGCTCTAATTTATATTCATGGTGTCTTTATTTCTTACATGAATATTCAACAGGAAAATTTTACTAGTGTGCCGCCAAGAAAGCCATCACAATTTTACCGCTAACCTGCTAAGAAAACATTCGTCTATAAAATACTCTCTATTTCGCATACTTCATCTTGCCTTCTTTTCAAGAAACAGTTTGGATTCTAATATAAAGAGACGTCGAATAACTCAAAATAGCATGCGGAGTTTGACAGTTTTGCAAATGTAATCACAAAATTGACTAGTTAAAGGTCAAAGTTTAAAAAGGTCTGCCCTAACGTATTTTTACTTGATTCATTCTCGATTAAAATTTTCTTTCGTCTAATTTTTATCACATTGTCAAATACTTTGAATCCTGGTGGGTCGACGAGCTTCTCAGCGTCTGATCTGGATCCAAACTAGCTGCAAATGTGATGAACATGTCACCCCTAGAGCGCTATAAGTGAGTTATGTACCAAGTGTGATATTCCATGGCCCAGCCTCAGTATATATACAGTAAAACATGTCTACACCGACCATAAAAACTACGGTGAAAACTCGATTATTCGAACACTCAGTCTGCCTACAAAGATATGTATTCTTCATTTCTAAAATTTCGGAGTATCGAGTTTGTACTGTACATGTTTATCTAATTCTGGTATTTTAAGACACGTGACATCTTCATGATGGACGAAAGTAATGCAGAAAGCTCCTCTAGGAGCTTTCTGCATTACTTTTGTCCTGCATGAAGCAACCACCTGCTCTTTAGGACCTCGTGTTCATAAATTATATGATTGGTATAGGCAGGTTGAACTGTGTATATAAAGTCTGACGTGATAAAAGCCTGTAACAATAAAACAGTGCCAGTGGGCTATTACTTGCCATGTTTAACGTATTGGAAGACTCTAAAATCAGATTGATCGAGTTGTTAAACCATACATTATGTACCTTAAGTTATTGCTCAACACGACATTCATAGTTTAGCACCATAATAACTGTCTTAACCCTTTACTCCATAAATACGCCTTTCTACGCTTTTGCAAACAGAGTAAACCCAGATCAGACGCCTTTCTACGCATTTGCAAACAGAGTAGACCCAGATTAGACGGCTGCTATAGGAGCCGTCTGATCAGGGTCTGCTCTGTTTGTTAATGGAATTCGATAGATATTTTTCTTTAGTTTCTAAATTGTTCCATCTTCCACATTTCACTTAAACTATGTTGTCCATGAATATTCAGTAGGTATTGACATTTTGAATAAACATAGAACAGGGAAATGGTTAGGCCATCATTAACCCTTTATAATATTAATACTCATGTAAGGAATACTGGCATCATGAATAGTATGGAGAGCAACCTGATCTGGATATACTCTGTTTGAAAGTTTGAAAATGCGTATATTATATGACGTAAATGGTTAAATGAAGTCTCAGTATGTGTCTTTACTGCAGGTGGCATCTTAATAGAGGTCAAAAGTGATTCAGAAACTCCTGTATGAGCTTTCTGCATTCCTTTCGACCTGCATTAATTAAGATAACCACCTGATTGTAAGACTCCTATTTTCAATCAATTAATGCTCTTTGAGACAGGTTCTGTCGTATGTCTTGGGCGAACTTATCAATCCATCTCCATAAACAGCTTAGAGCCAGATAGAACAACGCCTAGTAACTCGGCATTTTCGTCAGGATCCAATCCCTATGACTCTCGCGGTGTATTAAACATTCTATATTGAAAATAGAAGCAGCACGTTTGCTAATAGAAATTGTTTCGGCGTTCTAAAGATTAATATGTATAAACCTTTCTTCTTTTAATCGCGATCTGAGTCGCATTTGAAAAGAGCTTGGATCCAAAATGAAGACGCCGAGTAACTCGGCGTCTCATCAGGATCCAAGCTATTTGACACTCGGGCAATAGTTTCTTAAAAGCATGATTTAATCGGTCAAAATGTCAGCAAATCCAACTATGAGCAGATTTTATTAATATTTCAGCGGTTTAATGGGGAATACATTACTAGTAATAATGATGGATGCAAAATTTATATGCGGCACTGAATCGGTTTTAGAATAAATGCGTTGTATTAACTGTATTACAAAGCTAGACATGCTTGTAATAGAATTTTCAATAGATCGTTCTTTATTTATACAGTAAAACCACCATAAACCGACCACAAAATTGGTTCATACGCGGGTCTTAACTTTTTCCTTTATAAATACGCATTTCTAAGCCTCTGCAAACAGAGTAGACCCAGATCAGACGGCTCCTAAAGGAGCCGTCTGATCATGGTCTGCTCTGTTTGCTTATGATATAATATAGATAATTATGAATGTACAGTTTCTGCCATGGCCAAAACTCCCTGTGTTGATGCACTATTATAACAATTAATCTACTCAATTAAATATTCATGACGTCGTTATGTCTTACATAAATATTTATAGAGTAAATGGTTAAAGGTAAGCACTGTAGTTGTTTAACCCATTACCTCATAGGTTATTTTAGACCCAACCTCTTTGAATAAATCTACCGAAAAGGAGCTTTAACTAGAGAAAAGGAAAATATTTAGAATTGTGTATGCTCCTATGGAGCAAATGCTCTATTTATCACAATGGTTTCACAAAGTGATTTTTACATAGTCGTCAAATATCGTCAATATGAGGTAATGGGTTAATACAGCGTTTGCAATGTCTCCAGGGGCATGAGGCTAGAGCAGCTTAGTGAGTTATTGCCCAGACATACGTTAACTCTTTGACTGTCAGTGGAGAATCTACCATTACTTTTTGTAGAAAGTTTGGATCCAGATGTGACGCTGCATATCTCGGAGTCTCATCTACATCAAACTATTTGTTACTTTGATTATGTTTTGAGATACAATATAGGAGACAATTAAACATTGAAGATAGTAAGCAGCGTAATAGTTAAATCACAGCTACAGTTATGAATAAACACGAGGGTCTATTATGGCAGATGGTTGCTTTAATGCAGGGCGAAAGTAATGCAGAAAGTTCCTAGAGGAGCTTTTTGTATAACTTTCATCCTGCATTAAGCTATCACCTGTCTTAAAACTCCAGAATTTGACTTATTTTTGATGGTCGTTATAGACTGGTTTTACTGTACAATAACTGATTAATGCGTCAGCGTTATGAAGGCTTAGACCAGTCAGGTTATTATTATGATTCGCATATTTGAATGCTGGGAACGAGTTAACTGACATTTGCAAAATGTGTAGAACCAGGTCAGATACCTCATAGAGGAGCCCTTCGATCAGGTTCTGTGCTGTTTGTCAATCAAAACTCTCTCGCAAAGTGTTACCTATCATACTGAATGGATTGTATTGTTAAACAATGATGGAACATTCCATTTTGACTATTCAATATCCAAAGGGGTAAAGCCTACTGTCTCAATAATCCCAGAATACTTTATGATTAGTTCACGGATCTGACTCTCATAATACGCCTTAACCCTTTCAATGCTGAATGTTCAAATGGGACATTCAAAAATTCAACCAGGTGAAGCTTATTGTGAATATTCAGGGATTTTTTAAATTAAAATGTGTAACATGACAAAAACAGTGCAGACCCTGATGAGAGGGCTCCTCAAGGAGCCCTCTCATCTGGGTCTACACTGTTTGCAAAGGACCTCAGTGACTTGTTTCCCGTACTTAGAGGGTTAAACAAACACAGCTAATAGTAAACTGATAAATATAAAGAAAATTTCTCCATTCAGGGCTATTAAATTGTTATTGGGTGCTTCAGCTGAAGCACTGTACAAACACACGGGAACCTGGAGGGGTCACGTGGGCCCTTGCATACAGGTGGGCTTGTTTACCCAGCGTTTCCGCCTTCACTTAGAAGTTCTTGTCATGTCTAAGTACCAGGATTAATTTCCAAACAATAGATGTAATCTATGATGGTGACGGTGCCATTTCAATGCACTATTCTAGATTGCCTTGTCTGAAAGCCGGCTGTCCGGATAATTCTTTCGGAACATTGCAATTTACCTGTCTAACTACACAATTCTAAAATTCTCCTTTACTCTAATAAACTCTCCTTTTCGGTATATTTGTTTAGAGCGATTGGGTCTAAAATAGATTAGGAGGAATGGGTTAAACGAAGCTGTTTCCAAAGGGAATGGAGTGTTACATCTGCCCGTCTGCATATTCATCAAATTGATTTACACTATTCGATACTATGCCAGTATAATTTGAAGTTACCAAAATGGAGACGGGGTGGCCGAAAACTTAGGATATTATGGCCGGTCAGTTACTTGACAATCAGACTCGACCTAAATACTATTTCAATGTTTATGAGATATCCCAAAACGCATTATTTAGAGACAGATTACCTTTCAGTTAACACCTGCCTAAAGATAAATAATTAGATCCGCTAACACTTACCTCATGAATATTCATTTACGAAATTCATGTAATGACATCATAAATATATATTAGATCAGTTCTTACAAGGGTATATGAAAATGATTATATCTTGGTAGAAACTGCATTATCTGATCTATATAATTCCATAAGCAAACATAGCAGACCCAAATCAGACAGTTTCTACACGAGCAGTCTTATCCGTGTCTACTCTGTTTTTACAAAGGTGTTAACCCTTTCCTTCATATAAACGTGTTTTAATGCAAACAGAGTAAACTCAGATCAAACGGCTCCTATAGGAGCTGTTTGATCAGGGTCTGCGCTGTTTGCTAATGGAATTTGAAAGATCTGTTTCTTTATTTTCTAAAATGGCTACAATGTTCCACCTTCCATATTTCATTATTGCTATTTTGTCCATGGATATTCATTAGGTATTGCAATTTGAAATAAACATACAACAGGGAAAGGTGTTTATATCAGGTAATGTTGCATATGTGTTTAACTGCATTTTGATTTGTTTTCAAAATCAATCATTTTAACAACATTGGATTAGATTCTATTGAAAAGTACATTATCTAGAGTCTTACTTCTGTCAGAGACATATAAACATATATAGGTCTCTGCTTCTGTATTCCTATTGAGGGTGTTCAATGATTTTCTCAACTTGTTATAAAAATGACATTTTTAACTAATGAGAACTTGACTGAATCCACAAAGATGGTTGTAAAAGTTTAAAAAACACCACTTAAATTGAACAACCAACCAAAGTAGTATTATTATTATATTATTACTATCATTATTATTACTAGTATTATTAATTGTTATTATTATTATTGCTATACTGTTTCATCAAAATATCAACCTGTATTAACTAGTTACACATGTCTTTCGAAAGCTGAATGAAATAACAACCAATGCACATGTGCAATTTCTCTGGCGAGTGATTTCAAATGAATGGCAATTTCTGTTGAGTTCTAACCAATACCAACACATGTATGTAACACTGACATTAATATGAGCAATCTTTCAGCAACTGAAAGGTTCCTATTGAAACATCACTATTTCATTTGCATTTTTTTCAATGCGGTTGTACTTTTTCGTTTTATCTGGCTTCATTCAGACAATGAGGATTACATTTTTACACCAGCGAAGTCACGCATGAATAGGAATCGCGACGGGTGTTGGCTTAGTGTCGTGCATGACTTGACATAAAGCATGTTCTGTGAAATCAATTTTTCAATTTACTTTGAATACTTCGAAATTATGCTTATTTTCAGAAGCATCCTTTTTTCCCAATTTTGCCATCAATAATTTCTTCATGTTTATTTTAGTGAAAGGTGATTCTAGTTATGGCCTAGCAACTAGAATAAAACAAACCAGACGCTTGACCAGTTTTATAAATATTGTGTACTTCCGGTTATGTCTACTACAGCAGAGAAAAGGTCTAAGACACGGGCATGATTCATGAAAACGCCATGCTCTGTCTGATTCATTATGCATCACCCTTCATCCCTGGATATAACTGTTATTGTTGCACTCTATAGAAGAATTTAATTGCCCCAGATGGAATTTTAATAAAGAGCCCGTTTTTATGAGAGTAATTTAAACGATTCCTATCACTCTAAAAAATTGGACTCGTGGCGAACTCTCAGCATGGTCCTCAACAGGATCAACTCTGAGCAATCTAAATTGATTGCCGACTGTCTTATTTCTTGGAATAGAGTCACCCTGGCTTTATTTAGTAAATCAGGGAATATCAAACGGTTTAGATTATGACGAAACACGGGTTATTGATGTCTTATGTCATCGTGAACTATTTGCATTATCCATAGATGCGTTTGTCAAACGATAAGATTCAACGTCAGCAATATGAAGATACAGGTCAAAAATAGACATTTCTTCTTTTCTTAACCCGTTACTTTATAAATTACTCCTTTAACCATTTTCTCCTGTTCTATATTTATTTCAAATTTCAATACCTACTGATTATTCATGGACAAAATTGTTATGATGAAATATGGAAAGGGGGTGGCGGGTGTGTGTGCGGGGGGGGGGGGGGGGAACTAAAGAAACAGATCTATCAAATTCAATTAACAAACAGAACAGAGCCTGATCAAACGGCTTCTATACTATGTATAAATGCGTGCAAATATGTTTATATAAAGGAAAGGGTTAACACCTTTGCAACCAGAGTTGATCCAAATCAGATTGAGAATCCGTCAGATCAGGGTCTTATATGTTTGCTTATGAAATACTGAAGCTCAGATCCTGCATTGTCTTCCTGTTGTATGTGCCATTACAAACTTGCATTCGTGATGTCATTATTTCTTGCATGAATGTTATTCAAAGTGGTACGTGACCTTAAAGTACAGTTTACCTCTGTATAGAGACCACTTAACTCATTCTCTCCTAGGCTTTTTAGACCCAGCCTCTTTGAATGTAACTACCGAAAAAGAGCATTAACTAGAGGAAAGGAAACACATAGAATTTTGTAGTTTGAAACCATTGTGATAAATAGAACATTTGCTCCTATAGGAGCAAATGCTCTATATATCACAATGGTTTCATAAAGCGACTTTTATAGATGCGCACAAATGCGTCACTAGGGGATAATGTGTTAATGGTTTAACATGAGTGGCATTCATAGCAGGCGACTGCTTAACCCGTTCCCTGATATAAACACCTATGCATACAATGTAGAACAGAATCTGACGGGTCCTGTAGGAGCCATCTGACCTGGGTCTGCCCTATTTGCACATGGAATTATACTGATATGATTCTACAGTTTCTGCCAATGTAATGTTCATGTACCATTATAAAAATTCAGTTAGTAGATATTCAAGATGACATTGTTTCTGACACGCACACTGAACAGGTAATTGGTAAATGTATGGGCTTTCTGCATAGTTTTCGTCTTGCATTAACCCTTTCGCTGCCAAACTCTGTCGTCTGCTAACTTTGTCGTCTGCTACAAAATTTCATTTTTTTTTATTTTCTTCATTTTTGTTTCAAAAACATAGTAGATCTAACATTAACAAACAGTTTGGATCCTGATGATCTCATATGGATCCACAGATCCGGCATTGGCAGCGAAAGGGTTAAGCTACCACCTAATTTACAGATAAAAGTGGTGCTTGTTTAGGTTGCTGTTGCAGTTTTACTGTAGTTCAATTAATTTCTCTGACTTTAGTTTCTATTCAGTGTCTGATTTGAATCTAAAACAGTTTCAAACTTGCAGGGTCATGTGCTCGGTGACCTTTACAAATACCCCAGATCAGGAGGATATCCCGACTCACTTCCCGACACACTTGTCGTCTGTTTGAAACGCTTAATGGAATAATTATTTTGAGTCTTGCAGCAGACGGTCTGTTTTGCAGACGACAGTTGCCAAGAGTGTCAAAGGTTAACAGAACAATTAATTTTAGAGAATGTGTGTTCCTGTAGGTCAAACTGCAGTGTGAGACCGGCTGTTAGCAGCCTGACAGATTCTCGGGAAAAGTTGGTATTTGGAATTTACGTTCGGAAGATTGAAGCTCCTTAAATCAAACAAGCATGAGTCACATGCTATATAAAGACGTTTGAAAAGTAATTGTCTGAATGTCGCTTCGGTTTTTATTGCTTTCAGGTTCATCCTCCTGACGGACAAAAGTTACATGCAATGCTAGCTTAGTACCCCGGGGGCCAGAAAGGGTTACCGTGCACCCCCGTCTGACTATTTTTCACGGGTACCAGGGTGTTTGGTTGGGTCTGCTGAATGGAAATCAAAATTGTACCCATGAAAAAACTCATTCCTGCTATGGGTTTTTCTACTGTTTCCATGGCAACCAGTGGTCTTGACAACGGCGGTGGGTAAAGGCTATAATGTAGTATATCTTTGCTATTCGGGGCACTACGAGTTTGAAACTGGTGCCAAACTAACGGTAAGACATTGGTCTTTAATTAAGAATATGTTTTTGTTAATTACCTCATTTGCATAATCATGAATATTAATGAGAAACCCGAAAAATGAAGGAAAAAAGACTAGAAGATGGTGAAAACTAGATCTGAAATCACCTGTGGTGGTCCAAATAGACCCAAATACGTTTTTATACATAAAACATCCCCAAGGAGTGTATTATTTAAAACAAAATCGTGTCTCTATGGCTTATTTGCATTTTTATTGCGTTTTTGAGTATCCATAGCAGAGGTACGTCCGGGTAGCGTAAGCGCATAGAGAAGATAGCATTATATCTCAAGGCCTTCGAGAGCTGGTAGCTAACAATATCAACTTGTTACCAAACATAAAATAAATACACTGGTATTTGATTTAAAATGTATTGTAGTTAATAAGTTCATTAGCATATTCATGAATATTAATGAGAACCCCCTAAAATTAGAGAAAAAGACAGGGAAATGGTGAAAACTAGAACTGAAATCACCTGTAATGCTCCAAATCGATAGAGATATGTTCTTATACATAAAACCATCTCATTGAGAGTAATCTAGCTGATGCTATGTAAAAACGTGTCTCTATGGGTCATCTGCATTTTAGAGTTTCCATAGCAAATGTACGTCTGGACTGCGTCAACGCATAGAGAATGTAAAAACGTTATATCACAGGGCCTTGGACAGCTGGGAGCTAAGTTATGATCTAACATTATCAACATGTTACCAAATAAAATTATAAGAAATATAATGGTCTTTGATTAAGAATATCATGTTGTTAATCAGTTCATTAGCATATTCATGAATATTAATGCTTAATTCAATCACAAAGAATGGACATTATTTAAAAATGGTTGAACGAATTTTAAACCATCCGGTTTGGTCAAAGTATACCGAAATAATTCAACCGCTCTAAAATTAACTATGATTTAATTATGGTTTTATATCAAACGATGGTGTCTGTATCCGTTATTTTCGTTATACGGGCATGATTGTACACCTTTCTAGTATGAAAACAAATGAACAGTTAAAGTACAAACAGCGTTTCAATTTCCAAGTGTGATATGAAACTTTAAAATCTGCTTACTTTTATATTCATAAAAATGAGTAGGGTATCACAAAAAAACGTGAAATGATTTACCCAGTGTCTGACTTAAGCAAATATTAAGATAATTGACTCCAGAATTTAAACTTATTAAATAAACTAAACGGAGTATGTGTAGGTTGATGTCTCAGCCTTTGTAATGACGTGTAAATTACCAGTATTGATGAGGACATCTAAAAGTAATATAACATGATTTGTAAAGTAGAAATGAAACAAGGCTTTTTAAATGGTGTATTTCGTAACATACAAGTGGCATTATACTTATCGAGGCTAATGCTTTTGACGCATACATGTATTTACAAACAAACGCATACATGTATTTACAAACCATTATATCATTGTTGTTTTCAGCACATGTACAAAACGTTGTCAGTGCATGCTGTAGATGCATAGCTAGATTTTTAGAAACAATACATTTCACATTTCTAAAATAAGATACATGGCAAAAAATGCATGAAACATTATCATGTCAAATTCAATAAATACTGATGATAACACAAGCAACGGAAAACCAACCCCTCATTTCGATTCTGCTCCTCAATGTTATGCATGTTTCTACGGGTTTAAGCAGTGGACCTTTCTGTGTGATATATTTAACTACCATCACATCTGTATTAATTGTAATGTAAGTTTAGATCGAATAATAATCTTCAAAGAGCCCCCATCCACTTCTTCATATTCTTCATCTGCTTCAAGAGCCTTCTCCAGAATTCATCCTCAATCCATTATGGAACCAGAGAAAGTTGTAGGACATCGCACCCGGTTTTCTCTGTATCCGCTCACCTCTTTCTGGGGTATCAAATTAGCCTAAAGTTGTAATGGGCGTTAATCAACGCAACCAACTTTCTACAAGGTGGCAATGATCGATGTCAATCTCGCGCTCAATATCGTTTGTATTGTGTATCCAAGTATCTGTTCAAAATGAAGATGACTTTCTCAGGGCAGATGTAAGAGATAAAGTCGCTAAAGAAGCTTTTATAAACAACAGGCTGGAAAACCACGCACGGTTCCTCGAGTTGCTAAAGACTAATTTGAAGACAATGGCAGGTTCGGTGTTAGTATACTGGCAGCACGGACATAGTTGAGTGCAATTACTAAATCAGTCATAAGGGTCATATGTGGATATCGATCTTGGGGATCTCATGAAGCACCAGTGTCGTTCAGCATTGGTAATACTGGAGGCTGTTTAGCAAAATACTATACGTCAAAGGAGGTGAATACCTAATAGAAGAGGTAAACATGACAAATTCACCAACACACAATGAGAAACACATTGTAAAAGAAGTCAGGAATGCTTTATTTCATTCAATGCGAGACATTCAGACATCTTCAAACAAATATCTGAAAGACTTTTCAACATGACGCCTGAAAGTATTCATGTAAGATATGTATCAGGGAAACTAAAAACGTATGGAGAGAATGAGGAAATGGGGGTTAAGAAAAGCTGCTAGTGTAAAGGGGATGATACAAAGAAACCTGCTGACTGGAAGGTTTTTTGATGAACGATGACAACATGAGGCAACGTGTTCAAGTAAAAAAACAAGAAGTAAAGTACCTAGTTATAGTCTACTTTCAGTCCAAAAGACCGCTCAGTCGACTGTACGCGTACTCCCCTGGTCATTGAGTCATTCGCCTACAATATTGAGCATTGCTAACATATGGCGCAATCATGCAGCCGCAGTACCGGCCAGTGACCCTCACAGGTACCCACTTTAATCCCCGGTGGAGAGGAGGTGCGGTGGGAGACACTGAAAAGCGTCTCTGAAATTTCCGGAAGGGACAGGGATTTGAACCCCGGACATCCGGACCGGCAGTCAAGTGCGTTACCACTATACCACCACACCACACAAGTAATTTGTAAAGCATAAAGTAAAACTGTTTTTGAGTCGGCAGACAAAGAAACTAATATCAGGTTTTAGCCAGAGAACAAGACTGGACGACTGTTCAAGTAAGAACGCTAGCCAACAACATTTTCATACTGTTTGATTACACTGACAGCTTCTAATGTGAGGATGCTATGTTGGGTCTTCATGCTTACTGTGAGTCTACAAGTACATTTAAGGAAAAAGGGTATGTATCACCAAATAATAACTCCTGGAAAGAGACCGAGATTCGCAACTCCGCTAGTAAGTCTTGTAAACTTGGGATGTTTAAGCTGATGTTTTAACTGGTGAATAAGACTCGTTCACATGCACAATGTACGCTGAATTGAAACTGCTGCTAAGGAGACGCGCGAAGATAAGCCAATTAATGATTTGCATAACACTGACATGGGATCTTTGTCACCACATAGATTGCTTAGTCCGACACATTTAATGGGTCATCAATCAGGTGCGAATTTGGACGAGCTCACATATAGCCTATCCAGTAATACCCCCAGCCTCAGAAGCACATGACTGGAGCCATGTCAATGTGGATCTTGGACCATTCCATTATGAGTCTGCGATTACTTGCCTCCACAAGTCATGGTGGACATTCTGTAATTTGATGCACATAGAGAAGATGCAAAATAGGGATCCTTGAAGAGACTGGTTATCATTGGGACTAAACTTGCATTATAATGCATACAGATATGGTGATTATTTTTCTGTAAACCGGTTGAGACATTCTTTACAGTATTCAGGGACATAATGTTTTGTACATATACTAATGCGACAATGATATAATGATTTGTAAATATGCCGAATAATACATGCTTCGATTAGTTCAAAGTTAATTGTATGTCACCAGTTAAACACCACTAAGCCATGATTTCTCTCTGTTACTGTCTATTCTAATTCCACTTTACAGACCTCGTTTCGTTGCATTTTCTGCTGGTAGATTGTAGTGTACAAGTCATTAGATAAGCATCTCCTCAAAAGTTGATACTTTTGATAGAAATATCTTTTTCAATCACCATAACTGTGATGTACTGATGAGGATAACGTTAACGAAATATGTATACAATTCATATGAGCCGAGACACAAGCCTACCCATGGTAATATTAGTTTAGTTAATATGTTTAAATTCTTGATTCAATATTTTGTTCTTTGGTCAAGTCATAATACAGCCTAAATCATTTCAAATCATTTCATGACCGTTTGTGATACCCAAATCATTATTTATAAATAAGCAAGTAAGCAGAACGATTTAGATCAATTGTAATTCTTCAAGTTTTTTATTCTAATGTCGTTTAAATTTCCATATTATACTTGGAAATTGAAACAGTCTGTTATTTGTATTTTAATGGTTAATTTGTTTTCATACCAGAAGGGTTCACACTCGCACCCGCATACGAAAAAGCAAATACCGGATAAAGACATCATATTTTAATATAATACCAGCTAAATCATAACTTAAAAATTGTTAAAAATATTTTGATGTATCTCTTACTTGTTTTGGTATACTTGGAACATAACGGATCTTTAAGAATTTCATTTCTACATTTTTTAATAATTTTCTTTCTTTTTTCATTAATATTCATGAATATGCTAATGAACTGATTAACAACATGATATTCTAAATCAAAGACCAGTGTATTTCTTAAAATTATATTTGGTAACATGTTGATAATATTAGTTCCCAGCTGTCCAAGGCCCTGTGATATAACGTTTTTACCTTCTCTATGCACTGACGCTGTCCGGACGTACATTTGCTATGGAAACTCTAAAATGCAGATGACCCATAGAGACACGTTTTTACATTGCATCAGCTAGATCTCAATGAGATGGTTTTATGTATAATAACACATCTCTATCGATTTGGAGCTTTACAGGTGATTTCAGTTCTAGTTTTCACCATTTCCCTGTCTTTTTCTCTAATTTTAGGGGGTTCTCATTAATATTCATGAATATGCTAATGAACTTATTAACTACAATACATTTTAAATCAAATACCAGTGTATTTATTTTATGTTTGGTAACAAGTTGATATTGTTAGCTACCAGCTCTCGAAGGCCTTGAGATATAATGCTATATTCTCTATGCGCTTACGCTACCCGGACGTACCTCTGCTATGGATACTCAAAAACGCAATAAAAATGCAAATAAGCCATAGAGACACGATTTTGTTTTAAATAATACACTCCTTGGGGATGTTTTATGTATAAAAACGTATTTGGGTCTATTTGGACCATCACAGGTGATTTCAGATCTAGTTTTCACCATCTTCTAGTCTTTTTTCCTTCATTTTTCGGGTTTCTCATTAATATTCATGATTATGCAAATGAGGTAATTAACAAAAACATATTCTTAATTAAAGACCAATGTCTTACCTTTAGTTTGGCACCAGTTTCAAACTCTTAGTGCCCCGAATAGCATAGATATACTACATTATAGCCTTTACCCACCGCCGTTGTCAAGACCACTGGTTACCATGGAAACAGTAGAAAAACCCATAGCAGGAATGAGTTTTTTCATTGGTACAATTTTGATTTCCATTCAGCAGACCCTACTAAACACCCTGGTACCCATGAAAAAAAGTCAGACGGGGGGTGCACGGTAACCCTTTCTGGCCCCCGGGGTATAGCCACTTGATAAAATTGGTAACACCAGTATCCTTTAGCTGATTAGTATTCATATAAACTTTTCTGCATGAATATTTATTACTTTTACTCCACCCTTTGCATATTTATTAACTCAAATAGTAGTTTGGTATGTATATATTGGTAATATTTCTATGAAAGGCGGGATAAACTCAGGCCTAAAACACACTGATTACAAACAGTGCAGACCCTGATCAGACAGCTCCTATAGGAGCTGTCGGGTCTGGGTCTTCACTGTTTGTAAAACAGGTATTTCTATGGAGTAGAGGAGTTATTGTTTGATTTTACAATAGCATATGAGCAAGAGAAGTTTTAGTAATGGCAGAATCTTAACACTCGGATCTTTAATATCCCATAAGCAAACAGACGAGATCCTTATCAGTCGGCTCCTACAAGATCCGTCTAACCAGGGTCCACGCTGGTTGCAAAGGCATTACAAGGTATCCCTATTGTAAAGGGTATCATGATATTTTACATTAGTGCTAGCAAGTGATATTTGATTTACGTGATGCATACAAAAACCCTATTAAAATAAGAGATCGAAAAACAATACAAATAGATACAAAAAACAACAATTATAATTCCGTTGTATATGTGTCTGTCAATGAAACTTTTTAACAAGTGATTTAAAATTAATGAACCGCTTTGATAATTCATGTCTTTCTGCTGCGTTTCTCTCTAGCAAAAGTGTCCCTCTTCTGCATCCCTTTCTCCTTCTCCGTCTGTCCATTTTCTCTTTCCTTCTGCCCCCTCCTTCTCTCTCTCTCTCTTTCTCAGTGTATCTCTCTGTCTGTCTCTCTTGTTTTCTCTCTTCTCTCCTCTCAATCCCCCTCCCTCCCCGTCTCTTTCTCTCTCTCTCTCTCTCTCTCTTGTAAATAAGATGCATACATCGGAGAGTCGGTTTAAACCCTTTACTCTATGAATATTCATGTAAGAAATAACCGGTAATGATACCATGAATGTTAATTAGAATAGTTGTTATAATATCCCATGGACTCTTTGATTTTTGGCCACGGCACAAACTGAAGTATCCTATCAATATCATATTATAAGCAAATAGAGCATGCCCTGATCAGACGGCATATAGGAGCTGTCAGATCTGGGTCTACTCTGTTTGCAAAGGTGTAAAAAAGAAAAAAGGAATTCTCAGCGTAGATAAAAAACTGTAGGATGAGATATACGTTAAAACCCCTCTAAACCTGAATTATAGATGAGAAAAATATATACTTTTAGGTAGGTGGCTGATTAATGCAGAGTGAAAGTCATCCAGAAAGCTTGTAGAGGAGCTTTCTTTGTGACTTTCATGCTGCATTAAGCGTCCACCTGTCTCCAAGACCGATACTTATTTCAGCGTCCGGTTTAGAGGGTCTTTAATGTTCATTTATAAGCAAACAGGACAGACCCTGACCATATGGCTCCTACAGCTAGAAGCCATAATAATATCACATGTACCATCTCCAGATACCGTACTTTGATGAAGATAACGATGATAGTAAAGATGTTACTGTTGCTGTATTGTGTAATGTTAATGGTGATTGTGACAACGAATATCATAAATGAAGACGAGGACAGTGATGATGAAGATGACGACGATTATGACGATGATGACAATCAACAGGAGGATGAGATTGATGAGAAAGATGGGGATAATAAGAACGATGAGGGTGAATATGATGATAATGTTGATGGCGCCAACATACGATGAATGGCTCAACCCCTATTGTGGCTAATGTGACCCTTGTCTCTATTGCGTTTTAATCGGAAAACGATCTCATACTGAACTGTGGGTAATTAGGTATGCATATCAATGGAAAAAAGAACATGTTACTTAATTATTATGCAGATGAAACCGTGTCCTATCAAACAAAGAATATTGTAATCTTGTTTAACCCATTCACTCATATTGACGGCTTTTGACGACTCTGTAAAAGTCACTTGTTTAAACCATTGTGATAAATAGAGCATTTGCTCCTATAGGAGCAAATGCTCTATTTATCACAATGGTTTCAAACTACAAAATTCTACATTTTTCCTTTTCTCTAGTTAATGCTCCTTTTCGGTAGATTTATTCAAAGAGGTTGTATCTAAAAATAGCCTATGAGGTAATGGTTTAACTGTGTTTCAAACTGTAACATCACTCTAAAGCGACCACCAAAAAGAGGTATCTTACTATATACATTGTAGTTCGTACATGTATAAGCAAGTGGTGTCTTAATTTCGTTCTGCATTATACAAAAACTGGGGGCCAACTACGTATTATTATCAAATGTTTTGCTACGACAATTTATATGGGTATTATAATATATTTGTTTCCCTACGAAGTCAGTGTATCAATTGGGAAATGTTTTCCTACGAAAACAAAGTTGCCTTCGTAGGAAAACAAATATATTATAATACTCACATAAATTGTCGTAGCAAAACATTTAGATAATAATACGTAGTTGGCCCCCAGTGACAACGGCCTGCTTTGCAATATCCCAATGTTTATTCATTGAGAGCATTTTAACCGCTTTAGAGGGCGTTTAACTGTAATTAATATACTGTAAACCCCCTCTAAACCGGGCGTTAAAATCAGTATCAGTGTCGGTCTTTCCGACAGGTGGCAGCTTAATGTATGTTGAACGTCATGCAGACAGCTCCTATAGGACATTTCTGTACGACTTTCACCCTGCATTAAGCAGCCATCTTCATAAAAAACCTAACATTCCGGTTTAGATGTGTTTTACTGTATATGTTTTCTACATATACAGGTAAAATTAGATCTTATGGCACACCTTTTGTTCTCAATGTTTACAAACACTACAGGTAAATACACTGTATAATGCCCAGGTGGCCGCTATAATAGTTTGGTTCAAAACTGTTTTGTTTTTATTGTTTTATATTTTGAATGGGTAGTTTTGTTTTTTATATGTTTTGATGGGCGTATACATTTTTTATTATTTTTTATCTTTATTTTTCTCGAGACCTCCGTTACAGGTATGTTTTGTTTACATTTTAAGTAGGTTATGTTGGTGTGCCATAAGATCTAATTTTACCTGTACATATACTTGAAAACAGTTCGATAGTAAAAAAGTTTATAACTTACCTTGAAATCGCATTGTAGTAATGTCGTTTAGCAGGTTCAAACCATATCAGTTGTGTACAGCTTATCAGTCAAGAGTGCACGAGATTATCGTGCACAGATGTGTCACTCGAAAATTGGCATTTCCGGGGTCGATAAACACGTGCCATCCCTCCCACCCGGTTCAAATACTGACAGAGTTGCCTGTCTTAAGGGAATTATTTACATCTATTTCAAGTAAACGAATTTGTGCAACTAAGCGGTACATGATAATGCAAACTTTGTCGTCTGCTACTAGTATTAGTTTTTATTTTTTCTTCATATTTGTTTCAGAAACAGTCACAGTTACAAACAAGTCGGCATCTCATCTGGATCCACACTGTTTACATATGTAATCACAGATCCGACACTGGCAGTACAAGAGTTAATATACAGTGTATCATAACTATATACATGTATACCGATCACATGGCCTAGTAGAGATAGTACTCGCTTCGCGACCGGGTAGTCAAAGGTTCGATCCCAGTCAGGAGCTTTTTCAATCGGTTGCATCCATAGGTTTGCGTCTAGTACATGTATGCGTGTTATATTTTATCACATGTCAAGTGTGTGAAATATTATTTAACCTCAGACTATTTCATATAAATCTCGAAGGTCGCCTACAAACCCTATTGCATGAAAGCAGGTTGGTGAGCCTTCATCTAGTTAAAGAATGGTTACCGATTGCTTACCTATCTTGTTCTTGACATTAAGGTTAGCAATCGTGAGGTATTGTGTAAGAGAATAAGGTGTCTCATAAGCCAAATTGACTGGCCCTTTCAGTAGGGATGACAATACCATAAAAACTCATTCCGGCGAATCTCATTCTCTACACTGATATTCATTGTATAAATGGTTTGGCCTGACGTGCCAAGGCAGCCATTTACATTCGGCCATAGACTTAAACGACTGTTTTTGTCAAAAACCTACATACGACCATCTCCCTGTTGAATAAATGACATCATTAATATTTATTGGCTGATTTTTTTCATAATGGATTACGTACACGTGAATGTTTGGTATTGGTAGAAACTGTAGCTTGAACCAAATGTATACGTCATTTGCAAAAAGTGTAAACACAGATCAAAGGGCTCCCGAGGGAGCCCTTTGATCGCGGTCTGCACTATTTATTACAAAACTTATTTTATCATTTTACAGTGATAATATTTTATAAAGTTTATGTATGATTAATACATGTATTCAGAAAAGGAGGAGCCAACTTTAATTATTCAGCAGGTTAAGGGTTAAACGAACGACGAAATTATTACAAAGGGACACACTTTGTCACAAATTGCATAATGCATATTTAACTGTAGAAGTATCACATAACATATAATCAGAATTACCCGAAGCTGGGGGAACTCCCTCGCCGCGGTGTATGTTGGTTTCCTGCACGCACGGGTCTTTCGTGCCGGAAAGTCGTTCTGGTGTCGCTAATCAACAAGGGATAGCGCCGTGTCATGCACAATACCCTTTCGAATCCCTTAACCCTTTGTATGCTGAGCGTTTCTTGACTGGCCCTCGCAAACAGTTTGGATCCAAATGAGACGCCGAGTAACTCGGCGTCTCATCAGGATCCAAACTGTTTGTCACCCAGTCAATAGTTTCTCAAAGCCTTGGATGTTAGAAGTAAGAACAAACATGCAGTAGATCAGAATTGTAGTAGACATGTTTCATGGTGATAAGGATTAAATATTCTCCATTCCACAGATATAGGGGAAGACAGCTTTAACTTTTATTCTGGTTATTGCTACTTGAACGACAATATGTAAGCAGATTGAGTAATTAAAGCACAAAAATGAACGGTGTCGAACAAAATAAATAGTATACTACCTTTGAGACCCGGAGATAAATTTCTTTAATAATGTAATACCAACGAATAACCCATTGCTTAGTCAAGCTAAGACGGTGAATACGAATAACAAGACAAGAGTACAGCAGCAAGACAAAGAGATAATTGCAATCATGATTCTGACGAGAGCTAATGATTGTCTAATTGATCAGGCTAGTTTTTTCTGTCATTAACCATTTTGCAAAACATGGCGTATCAGTGCCCGGATCTAGCGTGATCTTCACGGCGTGTCATTTTCACGAAACCTAACACTGATGGCTCCCCTTTTCCTAACCAATCCGATTCCCACAAAGTCTGTTGGATGCACACGTGACAGAGACAATCAGCAACGGTACAATGTTTTAGACTTGATATCGGAGATATGTAAAACAATTAAAGATTTGAAGTACACTGGACTTGACAGCAGGCAGTCAGTTTTAAAATAGCATTCGTCTGCATGCAGAAGTGGGTTGTCACCTTGTTCACCCTTATCATGCCAACCTCGAATTGACTCGCATTTGCAAACAGCTTGGATCCAGATGAGACGCCGAGTAGTCGACGTCTCGTGAGGATCCAAGCTGTTTGTCACTCGGTCAATAGTTTCTTAAAAATCTGGTTCTATCGGAAGTAGTCAAATTGGCATCAGATCCAATTTTGAGCTGACATTATGTTTATAACAGCGGGGTAACAGTTAAATAGCCTTTAACCTACTGGGTAACTACCATCTGCCCAATAATTCATAAAATTTGTTTCTCGCATTTTATTTATTAAGTACATGTGTATATGCAATTGTCTTAAGCGGCTTTGAATTGATTGAACGCATAAATCTTAAGAAAGCAGGTGGTTGCTTAATGCAGGGCAAAAGTAATACAGAAAGCTCCTATAGGAGCTTTCTGCATTACTTTTGACCTGCATTAAGCTACCACCTGCAAAGCAGACCCATAATAAGAACTTTTTATGGTCGCTTAAGACAGGTTCTACTGTAGTTTGATCCTGATAAGGCACCGAAATCTGGGCCGAGACAGCTTTCAAATGACATTATTGATTCGTCAGTAGCTTGCTAAAGGTTAAGTGAAGGACAATAATTCCAGGGCATCGATTAGCACTCGGGGTTTTTTTATTTGAAAAGGGGGAAATATAAAACCTTGTCATAAAAAGTGCACTTCTGGGAGTTCCATCTTGTACTCTTGTTTACGTGTACAACATCCGAACAAAAGGCATGTCATTGGAAACAATATGATCAAAGAGATAGGCACGTGCAAATACCAAGGCAACACTGTTGGTCAACATAGCAATGGCATATGCAAAGACGATACATGGGCTGTACATGTAACTGATATATTAGTTTAAATCTTTGTTTATCTAATTTCTCCATGTGATAAAAGGTCGTATTGTTTAACAAGCAGTGGGGAACCTGACACGTCGCCATATCTCCTACATGGCATGTTGTCAAGGTCTATGCTGTTTGATACTCGCAAGAGTTTGTGGTAAATTGTTCTGTCTTCCTTGCAGTGTAAAACTTGATCAAAACGCCATAATATATAATAAAACCCCTATTAACCGGACGTTACATTTAGCATAACTATCGGTCTTGGAAACAGGTGGCAGCTTAATGCAGTGTGAAAGTCACACAGAAAGCTCCTCTAGGAGCTTTCTGTATGACTTTCACCCTGTATTAAGCAGCCACCTGTCTATAAGTATCTAAATTCTTCTTTTCTGGGATTCCGGTTTAAAGGGGTTCTACTGTATTAATATGAAGGGTGAATTAGTTCTGATACCGAACGCTTGCTCGGCAGATTAAATTGCAAATTACAGTTTGTATTAACCAAGTGTTACATACAGTGTAGACTAAAGGATAAGCTATATTTTGTATTAACCAAGATGGTGTTACAGGACGTAGACCAAAGGATAAATATCTTTTTGTCACATAATCCTTAAAAGTGCCAAAGAAAGTGAAACAAATATCTGACAGCTATTTCGGCCATTGTTTTACAGCATAGCATAGCCGGATCCAAACTGCTCATTTGCACAAAAATGCACTAGTACATTTCCGCGATTTACGGCACGTTGTTTCGGCATTCCCATGCGACAGGTTACGTATGTAAAAACTACAGTTTGCAATAACCAAAATGATACACACAGTTTAAACTACCGTGTTTATGATAAACTACATTTTGCAATAACCAAGAGTATGATACATACGGTGTAGACTAAAAGATAAACTATAGGCTGCAATTACCATATGGTGTTGCACTCAGTGAATACTAAAGCAGAAACTACAGTTTGCAATAACCAAATGGTGTTGCACACGGTGTATACTAAGAATAAACTACAGTTTGCAATAACCAAGATTGTGTTGCACACACACTCTATATTAAAAGATAAACTACATTTTGCAATAACCAAGATTGTGTGGCATACAGTGTAGACTAGAGGGCAAACTACATGTTGCAATAAACAAGATTGTGTTGCACTAAGTGTATATACTAGAGAATAAACTACAGTTCACAATAAACTAGATTGTGTTGCACACAGTGTAGACTAAATGATAAACTAGAGTTTATAATAACCAATATTGTGTTGCACATAGTGTAGACTAAAGGATAAAATACAGTTTACAATAACCAAGATTGTGTTTCACACAGTGTATATACTAAAGAATAAACTACATTTTACAATAACCAAGATTGTGTTGCACACAGTGTAGACTAAAGGATAAACCACAGTTTACAATAACCAAGATTGTGTTACACATAGTGTATACCAAAGGACAAACTAAAGTTTACAATAACTAAGATGTCGTTATAGTGTAGATAAACCACATTTTGCAATAACTAAGACATATGGCGCCGATCAAGATGTACATGTATACTGCAGGTAAAATAAGAAACTTGTCTTACGACAGATCGATCCTACAACTGGAAGTTCTAACACACGGCGTTTGTAGCTGATACGTTGTTATTTCTGTCGTACAAAGTTAGTCTTAACCCTTTACCTCCTAGATACGCCTTTGCAAACAGAGTAGATTCCGATCAGACTGCTCCTGTAGGAAGTCTGTTCAGGGTCTGCTCTGTTAGCTTATGAAATAATTTAAATCTAACAGCTTTGATTAGATAGTGAGTTACTCGGTGTCGCATTACATGTAATACCCATTAACTTTTTTTTTTATATGATGAACATTTAAGGGGAATTGTTGGCTTAGACAAATAATGTAAGATTCGTTTAAAAATGAAAATTACAGAGTGTAACAGCCTGGATCCTGATGAGATGGTGAGTTACTCGGCGTCTCGTGAATATTCATTATCTTTTTTCTATAAGGTAAACATTTAAAAGAGAATTGTTGGTTTAGCCAAAAACTGTAGGATCAATTATATTTTATTAAAAAATCATTAATAATCAGAGCACACCCTGATCAGGCGGCTCCAATAGTTTGCAAAGGCGTTAAAAGGAAGGGAAAGTGTTAAACAGTTTTGAAAATATTTGGATCCAAACTGTTTGCACAGGTGATCTCAGATTCGTCTCGCAGCAGGTTAAGGTTACCATAAACGGAGTGACTGTTTCATGATATGATTTTATTCGTGTTCCTTAACTTGTATGACGTGATATTTCAGCTTAAATCAAACCATTTTATGTAAAATTGATTCCCTCAGCAGCAAAATGGGAGTGAATAGTTGCCATTTTCAACGGCATTTTCTCCTGTTTCCGAATTTTCTTTGAACAAAACACGCGAGTGAGTGGAAAAGGAAATTACTTTGAGAAAAATTATGTTTGGTTGGATAACGTATAACAAAATGGCCATGATGTGCTTGAGAAGTGAAAACAGCGAGGGCTATTGAGTTATACTCGATGAGTCAGTAGAATAGAACCCGTGGGAGCACTTGAGGTTACAAATCGAACACATCTATGAGCTGCAGGTTATTGAAAGAGTCATATTTCTTAACCTTTGACCCGCTGTGAAAAATATATATTCGTAATTTTGGTGCAGTGTTGACTGTTTTCAATCAATCAAGCTTCTAAGAAATAACCATTTACTCCATAAACACGCCTTTCTATGCCTTTGCAAACAGAGTAGGCCCAGATCAGACGGCTCCTGTAGGAGCCGTCTGATCAGGGTCTGCTCTGTTTGCTTATGGATTAAAATAATGTAGATTTGATTCTACAATTTCTGCTTTTGCCAAAAATTCATGAATTGATATGCTATTTGAATAATTAATCTACTTAATATTCATGATGTTAGCATTTCTTTTATGAATATGTATAGAGTAAAGTATTAACCACGTGTCAAACAGCTCTCTTCTAGGTCCAGGATGTTTGCAAATGCGAGTTATATAATGTGCTGTTAAACAGTGACTGTTCATTCCTCTTTAACCCTTTCCTCCATAAATACGCCATTCTATGCCTCTGTGAAAGTCACTTTTTGAAACCATTGTGATAAATAGAGCATTTGCTCCTAAGGAGCAAATGCTTTATTTATCACAATGATTTCAGAACTACAAATCTCTAAAAAAAATCCTTTTCTTTAGTGAATGCTCCTTTTCGGTAGATTTATCCAAAGAGGTTAGATCTAAAAATAGCCTATGAGGGAAGGGGTTAATGATGAACTACTTTTCAGGAATCTGCTGCTTTTTGTACTTTTTTATTCATCGAAACAGGACAAAGTTGTAACTCTTTACCTCGTGAATATTTAAGCAAGAAATCATGAATTTAGGAATATTAATTAAGGAACTTGTCAGAAACCTGGAAACAGATTTATTTTATTTCATATTTCCTATATGGTAATACACAATTTTACTCATGCGCAAACATATAGCCCTTTATCACATGAATATTTTTTATAAGAATTCATGACTTCCAGAGTGCGTGAGTGAGTGAGTTGGGTTTTACGTCCAACCAACAGTATTTCAGTTATTTGCAGACGGCACCCGCATGAGACAAGTTGTAGTGCTGCCTCACTGGAATACCCCTGCCGCAGGTACATGGCAAGGGCATCCCATCCGGTCACATCCTGACACCGGGTCGACCAGTCCTAGAACTACCCCTTTAATGTCGAACGTAGACAAGGGAGCTACTAGTACCGACTGTTAATGAATTTTGGTCTGTCGCGGCCGGGGATCGAACCCACGACCTTCCGTACCTTCATGACTTCCAGAATATCAAATGTTAGGCCAATGAGAAAATGACTTTTTGCCCATATCAGAAACTTATAATCACATTTCATATTTTCTGTAGAAACCATCTAACCAGGATCATAACTACATGTATATAATACCACGATCAAACTGAGCAGACTCTGATTGTGGTCTTCTCTATTTGCAAAAGCGTGAAAATGTGTCTTTATTGGGTAATGGGGTAAAATAGGACTGTCATCAGTCTTTACCAAATCAGACGTCCATTCCCTTTTGGAATTGGATCCAAACTGTATACGTCACCATGCAGTCATTTATAGATAGCTTTTTCTTGAACCCATTTGCTCCCAGTGGATTCTTCCATGCTTATATATTGGATTACTCCATTTTTTTTATCTAAGCGGTGCATGACCTCAATTTTCAATTTTGTTTTGTTTTATATTGATATTCCTATCAACAAACAGTGTAGACTCTGATCAGACGCCTCATTATGCGGCGTCTGATCGGTCTTCACTGTTTGCCTAAGTCCCATATATGGGATCGCGGGATCAAACGGGTTAAACACTAGCCTAATTTGAGACGACCTTTTTAATTAACAATTTCCTTCATATAAATGCCTTTTCACGCATTTGCAAACAAAGTAGACCCAGATCAGACGGCTCCTATAAGAGCCGCGTGGTCAGGGTCTGTTATGTTTGCTTATGGTCTAATATCTATAGATCTGATTCTACAGCTTCTGTCGGAGTCAAAATGTCCTGCGTTCATATGTCATTATCAAAATTCAGCTAATAAATATTCATGATGTCAGTATTTCTTATATGGATACTGAACGGGAAATGGTTAACCCTTTCCCTCATATTGACGACTTTTGACGACTCTGTAAAAGTCACTTTGTGAAACCATTGTGATAAATAGAGCATTTGCTCCTATAGGAGCAAATGATCTATTTATCACAATGGTTTCAAACTTCAAAATTCTAAAAGTTTCCTTTTCTCTACTTAATGCTCCTTTTCGGTAGATTTATTCAAATAGGTTGTATCTAAAAATAGCCTATGAGGTAATGAGTTAATATAGACCCAATTTATAGAAGAGTCTGAGTAATTCAATGACTCATTAGGATGCGAACTGTTTGACATGCTGCGCTTAGATATATAAATGAATAGTGTTCAAATGCTGACGACACAACCGAGTTTTCCGGAATTAGCCGAGTGGTTACGATGAGTGATTGCGTTTGTCCCCGGCCGAGCCTGTGCTCTGTGACTATTGATTAGCAGTCATGTTTGAGATCTGATGATCGAACACACTAAGTACTCGGAAATGGGAAAGAAAAAACAATGTAAAACTGCCGGAGATTAATGACAATGGACACATCAGCAATCTCCGCTCAGGAGGATTCCTTGAAATAAACCCACTATACCTGGCTATATACATTCTATAGTCATCATCGATTTTACAACATTATGGAAGCAGTTTGTGTCTAAAGAGATCAGAAACCAAACACACTTAAAGTATACGTCTGTACAAATGTTCGCATATGAATAACATGAATTCTGCACAATATTATGATTAATTGGAAGAAAAAAAGACGTCGCTGTCAATCATTCTCTTAGGAAAGTTGTCGTCTGCTTCAATCCCACTATTTTGTTTATTGAAAAATGATATCACAGCATCAAACAGTTTGGATCCTGATGAGACGCCGAGTTACTCGGCGTCTCATCTGGATCCAAACGGTTTGCAAACGTAATCATAAATTCACCATTAGGCAGGCATAGTAAACTCCAGTAGCTGCGTAATGGATAGGACTTCAGTTTGTCCCTCAGTAATGGAATGTCTGCGAGACTAATTAATGTTGTTAGAACTTAAGTGTTTCTAGAAAACCCATTTTTCTTGCATCCATTTTAGTATTTTGAACGATGAGCAAATTAATGTACCTGATATGGGAAAGATGTAAGGGAGATAACTCAAATAGACAGGTGCTACCAAGTTTTTCCGTACGGCACTTGTAATGAGATAAAAATAAATGTACGACAAAATATAAAACACGACAAACCCATTGTACAGAGTATATCTTTTTATTATGTAAAAAAATATATATACAGATAAATCTTCAAGGTCGGCTTAAATATGTATATCAATGAAGAATATAGTGTAGATGTCCAGATTAGATGCGTGTATTTAAATATGTTCAAGAATAGCTCCTTTATTTCTCCACCAAACCCTATACTGTGACCACTCTTTATAATCGTCTCTTCGAGACGATTCTAAAGAGTGGTCACAGTATAGGGTTTGGTGGAGAAATGACGATTTTAGTATTTGGGTACCACCTTTATCTGTAGCTCAGATAGTGGATAGTTCATACCCCAGCCAATTGTCACACTACATGCATAGAACATGCGTGTAAAGCATCAAAACCTCTCTAAAGCAACCAACTAACCCTTTCATTCCATGTATACGCATTTTGTATGCCTTTGTAAACAGAGTAAACCCAGACCAGACAGTTCCCGTAGGAATAGGAAATTAGGAATTATCTGACCTGCCTCTGCTCTGATTGCTTCTGGAATTATACAGATCTGATTCTTTCTGAAATGGTTAAACATCCCCTTTTCAATGGCCATTATAAAATTTTAGTTAATGAATATTCATCATGTAATGAATACTAAAATATTAATGGAGTAATGGACTAATAAATTAATACAGGGGTCTTTAAAAGCAGATGGCTGCAGGGCGAAAGTAATGCAGAAAACTCCTTTAGGAGCAGCCATTATTTTATCACGCAGGGGGATAAATTCCAAAGTTTTACACTTGTTTCGACTGGCTGTTGTAGAGAGGTGCAACTTGTATTGTGAAACACCTCTAAAGCGACCATCAATAACCCTTTCCTTGGTGAATATTCATGTAAGAGATAATGACATCATGAATATTTATTAGCTATTTTTTACCGGCATAATTATGTTTACAGGAAATTTTGGTATTGGTAAAAAAATTCATAAGTAAGCAGAGTAGTCCCTGATGAGATGACTCCAACAGGAGCTGACTGATCAAAGTCTACAGTGTTTACAGAGATGTGAAGAGCATTTATATGAAGGAAAGAGTTAAGTCAGGTGGTATATTAACAAGGACAGTAGTTATGCAACAAATTCCCAACAGAGCCTTCTCCATTACATTCGTCAGATGCATTAACCCTTTCCCCGTTCTATGTTTATTCCTAATTTCTATACCTACTGAATATTCATGGAAAAATAGTTAAGATGAAATATGCATGGTGGAGCCTTGTAGCCATTTTAGAAAGTAAATAACCTGATTTATCAAATTCCATTAGCAAACAGAGCAGCCCCTGATCAGATGGCTCCTATAGAAAAGGCCAATAATTATGAAGGAATGGGTTAAGCCACCTGGTTTAACCCATTCACTCATATTGACGACTTTTGACGACTCTTTAAAAGTCACTTTGTGAAACGATTGTGATAAATGGAGCATTTGCTCCTATAGGAGCAAATGCTCTATTTATCACATTGGTTTCCAACTACAAAATATTAAATTTTTCCTTTTCTCTAGTTAATTCTCCTTTTCGGTATATTTATTCAAAGAGGTTGTATCTTAAAATAGCCTATGAAGTAATGGGTTCAGGACAGCCATGAGTTTTTCATTAAGTGGTCCCTTCAGACAGGTTCTACTCTTTCCAGCAGTTACTCAATGTCTCCTCTGGTTTCAAACTGTTTGCAAGGATGATTACAGATCTGCTCTCAACAGGGAAAGCCAAATCTTAGCATATAATATGACTATGAACATTAGTTACATAACAAAGGGTAATAAAAAGCAGTTTCTGTGTCTAGATCTGCATGAACAATATACATGAACAAGAGATTCTGAAGCAAACTACAGTTGCTGTAATGTGTTTGAACCCATTACTTCATGGATATTCATGTAAGAAATAAATGACTGACGGATATGATGTTATTTTTTATAATGGCATATGATCAAAAGACAATCATGGTTGGAACAGAGGTTTTGTTCAGCATGAGGATGACATAGTACATTAAAATGCGACCACATAAAAGAGGTATAATTCTGGACAGTAGAGGCAGGTGGTAGCTTAATGCTAAATGCAGGACAAAAGTAAAGCAGAATGCTCCTATAGAAGCTTTCTACATTACTTTTGTCCTGCATTACGCAACCACCTGCTTATAAAGACAACCATGTTTATTTATTAAGTGGTTGCATTAGAGGGGTTTTACTGTACTAATAATTTGAAAACGGAAGTAAAGGAGATACTATTGATAATGCTGTCAGTGGTTATACTTCTTGCACATATCTAAGCACTAAATACAATACAATGTTTGATCTTCAACTTATCACAATGGACGTCAAATACTTATATTAACTGGAAGACTAACCAATTTGATTTGAATCAACAAATGTAAATAATTAGATGGTCGTAAAATATTGGATTGAAACAAAAACATTACACGTGAAAAGTACGCTAACATGCACAATGGATAAGGATGCCACAACTCAGCTGTAAAAAAAAGAGGAATATCCAAGTAAAACAATTTCTCAGCCAAATCCTATCTTGCTGCCACTCATTAGAATCGGCTCAGACAGGCGATTCTAATGAGTAGTAGGAAGACAGGGTTCAGCTGAAAAAATATATAATAATAGATAATAGATTTTGATAAATTATGCATCTCATTCTGTTACAATCTTTTCAGTGCAGGAAATGAGTCACTAATGTCCTTTGCAAACAGTGTAGACCCAGATGAGAAGGCTCCTAGAGAAGCCTTCTCATCTGGGTCTGCACTGTTTGTCATGTTACACTTTTCTTTTTTAAAACCCTGCAAAGTCAAGGTAAGCTTGACCTGTTTGAATTTTGGAAAAGTCCATTTCAAAATCCAGCACTGAAAGTGTTAACGGATGTCATGAAAAATCATAAAGGTTCTGATCTAAATACAACCAATATGTCAAACAACCAATGAGCTAAACAGTTTGGATCCTGTTGAGCCACCATTACCCATGGCGTCATCTGGAGCCAAATAGTTATCAAAATAAAAAAAACACAATTGAGTTTTATCAGCAAAGAGGTTTGAACTGTGCTCTTGAATTATACTAAGATGACTACAGCGAAACCCCTCTAAACTGGACATTCAAATTAGTATCAATGCCGTTCTTTAAGACAGGTGGCAGTTCAATGCAGTCAACTTTTTCACCCAGCATTAAGCAGTCACCTGCATTAAAAGATCTACATTCTTCTTTATCAAATTCCAATTTAGAAGGTTTTTTTCTGTATCTAAGGCATCTACAAGTAGGGCAGAAACCCATATCTTGATTGTTTCAATTATTCCACTTAAGCTAATCATGGATTGACTGGCATTTTTCAGTCATTTAGGATCTAGATCAGAAGCTGAATGACTGACACTGGGGACACTTTTTCTGACACTACTTTTAACCCTTTACTCCATGAATATTCAGACAGCAAATATTGACATCATGAATATTAATTAACTGAAAATTTATACTGACACTTTTAACAAAATATGTTTCAGCATGAAATAAACTGTAGGAAGTAGATCTATATATATATAATTCCATAAGCAAACAGAGCAGACCCATATTAGACGGCTCCTATAGGAGCCGTCTGATCTGGGTCTACTCTGTTTGCAAAGGCTCAAGAAAGGTGTACATGTATGTATGGAATAAAGGGTTAAAACCACACAAGAAAATACAATCCTGATTGAATTTGGGAAAGACTTCTGACATTCTGATGAAGATGGAATCCAAGCAAGCATGTTTGAGACTATCTGATAACATGCTGGTAAATAGGGTTAACACTGTCTTTGTTTGAAATAGTTTATGGAAAATGTTTTGTTGAATATGATGTAATAAAGCCAATATATCTAGTGTATTAAAATGATTATCAAATATGTACAAAATATATACAGGTACTAGCAAAGGAAAAATTGGTGACAGTGAAATAAATGATAATGATAATGATGAGTGAATGAGTGTCACCATTTGCGATGAATGAGTAGCTATATACATTTTTACTTTTAATTTACATTTCAGAAATATATAAATGTATATATCTATCAAACTCCCATGCAGTTGAGGAGAATAGGCCCTACTGATTATGAAAATGCAAATTTATGTTTAACCCTTTCCCTGTTGAATATTCATGTAAGAAATAATGACATCATGATTTTTATTAGCTGGATTTTTATAATGGCATATGTACACGACTGTTTTTGTTACTTGGAAGAAACTAAAGAGTCCATCTATTATAATTTCATAAGCACACTGAGCAGATCCTGATCAGATGGATTCTGCTGGAACTGTCTGATCTGGATCTACTTTGTTTGCAAAGGTGTGAAACAGTGTTTATATGAGGGAAAGGATTAATTGCGTTTAACTCTTTCCCTCATATAAACACCTTTTCACACATTTGCAAACAGAGTAGACCCAGATCAGATGGCTCCTATAGGAGCCATCTGATCAGGGTCTGCTCTGTTTGCTATTGGAATTTTAAAGATCTGTTTCTTTTCTTTCCAAAATACCTTGTACATGTAGCTACAATGTTCCACGTTCGTTCCATATTTCATTATAACTATTTTGTCCATTAATATTCAGTAGGTATTGAAATTTGGAATAAACATAGAACGGGGAAAGGGTTAAATTATATACATGTATCATGGTACATACACATATATTACATTATGAATTAAGTTAAAAATATAAAAATGGACATACAGTCTGAAGTGAACCATTAATGAAACAGGCACAAAACAAATAATGATTGAGCCACTATCTGTTGCATTGCAAACAGTGTAGACTCATACGGGTCAGAGTCTGCTTTATTTGCCACTCATCAAGATGTGTAGTAATTCATTCTCTATTATTTTTTTCCACACAGTGTTTCCACCTGATTAGATACCTCACCATAAATATGAGGTTTGACCTGTGGTCTACACTATTTACAATGCAAAAAGAACACATTTTCTGGACAGCGTTTCAAGAAATATACCAGAGGCATGGATAAGATTCGTAATTTGAATCCTCTTTTCAAGAAAACCTCTTTAACCCTTTCCTTCATATAACATATTTTTATGCATTTGCAAACAGAGTAGACCCAGATCAGACAGCTCCTATAAGAGCTGTTTGATCAGAGTCTACTCTGCTTGCTTTTGACATTATATAGATATGATTCTACAGTTTTTGTGAAAGGAAAAAAAGTCCTTTAAAAGTTTACATGATAAAACTTCATATAATACATGTAAATATTCATGATGTCATTAATTTCTCCACCTAACCTTATTGTCTTATTGAGACTATTCTAAAGAGTGGTCACAACATAGGGAATGGGTAAAGAAATGACAATGGTAGTACAGTAAAGTCTTGCTAATACGACCACACAACCGTTTTCATTTTTAAAACAGATGGTAGCTTAATACAGGATTATATGAGCTTTCTGTATTACTTTTGCCCTGCATTAAGCAAATCACCTGCTTTTACACACTCCTATGTTAATAAATTATACGGTGGCAAACCGTGGCATTAGCGAGACTTTACTGTATATGAGGTACGACCCTATCTGTGGCTCTCAATTATTCCACATAGCTTCCAATGATATGTGAACATGTGAGCCTGTTCTTGACTGAAAGGCAATTTGGTAGCATGGAACAATCTGTATCCATTTAAATCCCTGTAGTAGATATGACAGTATGAACAGCTTAGAATATGTTAGTGTCCCATCTTAAGAAAGATCATGAGATTAAAACTGTTGCTACAGTACAACCCTGCTAGAGGTTATGAATGTACACAGATATAATTAAAAGCTGGTGGTAGCTCAATGCTGGACAAAACTGAGGCAGAAAGCTCCATCACTTTTGCCATGCATTAAGCTACCACTTGCCTTTATGAACCAGAATTAGACCTATTTTTGGTACCCACATTAAAGAGGTTTTACTGTAGCTCTAACATAATGACAATTGCAACTTCAAGTTACAATCATCATATGTTAGAACTTAACCCTTTCCCTCATATAAACCTGTTTTAATGCATCTGCAAACAGAGTAGACCCAGATCAGACAGCTCCTATAGTTTCTAAAATGGCTACAAAATTTCACCTTCCATATTTCATTATGACTATTTTGTCCATGAATATTTAGTAGGTACTGAAATTTGGTAAAAAAAATAGAACAAGGAAAGGGTCATACAATGTTGCACGCTTGAATTTGCTAAATTTCGGCTATGCAAGTAGCAGCGATTGTCATTAATTAGGACTTGCAATTTAATTTTGATCCTATGATCTTTTGTAAGTTTGACCCCTGAACTCCACAATAATTTAGTTTGCTGACCAGAAAATGTCACCAGAAAATGCTGTCAACATTGGTTCTAAAATTATTGTTTCTCTTATTTCTTTCAAATGCTGTCAAACAGTATGGATCCAGATAGATGTCGAGTTGGATCTGAAACTTATTTCGAGGATCATCCTAATTTGCCAACAATATGCTCAAGGTTATATATATTCCACTCTATGATTTCTGTTTTCTGACTATGTCATGTAAAGTAAACCCTTCGCCTGCTAAGTATGTCCTGAGTAGCACTTGCAAACAACTTGGATTCTCATGTGACACCGAGTATCTCGGCATCTCAATCATCAGGATCTGGGTTGTTTGATGTTCGTTCAAATTCTTTTTAACCCATTGGCTTATACTGATGCCTTTTGAAGCCTCTGTAAATGTCATTTTTTGAAACCATTGTCATAAATAGAGCAATTGCTCCTATGGAGCAAATTCCCTATTTATCAAAATGGTTTCAAAACAACATAATTCTAAATTTTTCCTTTTCTATAGTAAATGCTCCTTTTTGGTAGATTAAAGGACATTGGGTCTAAAAATAGCCTATGAGGGAATGGGTTAAAATTGTAACAAATCTGATTTTTAAGCAGATATTATTGTTACAACAGTCTAGGATTAATGATGAGTTTGTTTGGACTGTATGATATCCTCTACTAGTCCACTTCTCCTCTGGCTTTTGCCATACAAAACATAAGTGTGCACACAAAGCCCATGACTGTTGACACCACGGCAAGGGCGAAGCCCGCATGCAATGAGGTTCCTTGTGAGTCTAGCAGGTATGTGTATTTGATTCCATACACAACCACCCCGATAAAACAGCAAAGTCCTGCAGGAAAAAAAATAGAACAGATGTTAAGTTACTGTTTACCCCTATACCTAATGAATATTCATGTAGGAAATAACTGCATTATGAATATATATGAATATAATCTTTTATATATACCATTTTTTTTTTTTTCATACATTTTTATAATGGCATGTGAACACATTAAGTGTTGGTCATGACAGAACCTGTACAATCACAAGTATATTATCCCTTTACTCCATAAATTCGCCTTTCTACGCCTTTGCAAAGAGAGAAGACCCAGATCAGACGGCTCCTATAGGAACCATCTGATCAGGGTCTGCTCTGTTTGCTTATGATATAATATTGATATGATTCTACTGTTTCGCCCATTGTTAAAATTTCTCTGTCAATGTTTTATTATACAAATTAATCAAATTGATATTCATTATGTCATTATTTCTTCCATTAATATTCAAGGAGGAAAGGGTTATTCTATAAGCAAACAAAACAAATCCTTATCAGACAGCTCCTCTAGGAGCTGTCTAAATTTAGTCTACACTGTTTGCAAAAACATGTATGTACATCTTTGTCTCTAGCAAGTGCAGGGTTACATGTTAATATGGCAAGCCATTTGCACAATAATTCTGAGATCCTGTGAGGATCTATGTCTTTGAATGAGAACATTGGCTCTCAATATGCCAAGTGAAGTCTGAACACCTAGACCTCACACAAGATTGCAAAGCTTCTATTGATGATTTCTAACTGAAAGCATACTTGTATTTTGTGTACAACTACATGTACATAATAAAAGTATTATTAGATTTTCATTTTAATCCTTTAATTGATGAATATTCATGCAATACTTTGCTCATTAATTAAATTATTTTTGTAATGAAATGTAAAAGAAGGAAATTTGTTGCCATGGCAAACAGTAAACCCATTCCCTCATATTGAGGCCTTTTAATGCCCTTGTAAAAGTCCCTTTTTGAAACCATTGTGATAAATAGAGCATTTGCTCCTATGGAGCATATGCTCTATTTATCACAACAGTTTCATAACTACACAATTCTAAAATTTCCCATTTTTCTGGTAAATGCTCCTTTTTGGTAGATTTATTCAAAGAGGCTGGATCTTAAAATAGCCTATATGAGGTAAAGGGTTAAGAATCAGCTTTGTAACATACATGTGAAGCAAATAAAACAGCCACTGATCACATAGTTCTACAGAAGTTGCCTGATACGGGTCTACTTTTTTTGTAAAAGTGAAGCCAGGAGGGATTATAAAGTAGCATTTTGTACGCACTGAACGAATGAAACCGTTAGAGATTCTCTGAAAAAGTGGGTAGGTTCTACAAAGAACCTGTCTTAAGCGACCATTGAAATAGGCATGAATCTGGGTCTTTAAGACGGGACTGGCGGTTAACTTCATGCAGGTTAAAAGTAATGCAAAAAGCTTCTACCTGAGCTTTCAGCATTACTTTTGCTCTGCATCAACCATAACTTGCTTTTTAAGTTCAATAAATGAATGGTCGCTAAACCAAATCCTTCATAGGCTATTTTTAGATCCAACCTCTTTGAATAAATCTACCGAAAAGGAGCATTAACTAGAGGTTTGTTTTTGTCACAAAAACAGATGTCTCCCCCTCCCAACCTCTTTCCAATTCACAAGTGTAATGTCTGTAACTCCAAACTTATCAGGGTCTAATTTTTAAGTCATCAGGGGCAATAACTCCAACATTGTCAGGGGGAGACAATTCAAAAGCCCCAGGTACACAAAAGCACATGCTAGTCAACATTCTTGTGAAGTTTGGTGACTCTAGTACTAGTGGTTTCAGAGATACATGTGACACAAAGTAAAGTTTCTCTTATTTTAAGTCATAAGGGGCAGTAACTCCAAAGTTATCAGGGGGAGACAATTAAAAAACCCAGATGCACAAAAACTCATGCTGGTGTACATTCCTGTGAAGTTTAGTGACTCTAACCCTACTGGTTTCAGAGATACATGCAGCACAAAGTTTCTATAATTTTAAGTTATCATATCAGGGGCAGTATCTCAAGAATTATCATGGGGAGACAATTAAAAAAAACCAGGTGCACAACAACTCATGCTGGTCAAGATTCCTGTGAAGTTTGGTGACTCTAGCCCTAGTGGTTTTAAAGATATGCATGACACAAAGTTTCTCTAATTTTAAGTAATCATATCAGGGGCAATAACTCCAAAGTTATCAAGGGGAGACAATTCAAAAATTCCAGGTGCACAACAACTCATGCTGGTCATCATTCCTGTGAAGTTTGGTGACTCTAGCCCCAGTGGTTTCAGAGATATGCACGACACTAAGTAAAGTTTGTCTAATTTTAAGTCATTAGGGGCAGTAACTCCAAAGTTAACAGGGGGAGACAATTCAAAAAACCCAAGAGCAAAACAACTCATGCTAGTGAACAATCCTGTGAAGTTTGGTGACTCTAGCCCTACTGGTTTCAGAGATACGCGCGACACAAAGTTTGTATAAATTTAAGTATTCATATCAGGGGCAATAACTCAAGAATTATCAGGGGGAGACAATTCAAAAACCATAGTTGCACAACAACTCATGCTGGTCAACATTCCTGTGAAATTTGGTGACGCTAGCCCCAGTGGTTTCGGAGATATGCACGACACTAAGTAGAGTTTGTCTAATTTTAAGTCATCAGGGGCAGTAACTCCAAAGTTAACAGGGGGAGACAATTAAAAAAAACCAAGAGCAAAACAACTCATGCTAGTGAACAATCCTGTGAAGTTTGGTGACTCTAGCCCTACTGGTTTCAGAGATACGCACGACATAAAGTTTGTATAAATTTAAGTATTCATATCAGGGGCAATAACTCAAGAATTATCTGGGGGAGACAATTCAAAAACCATAGGTGCACAACAACTCATGCTGGTGAACATTCCTGTGAAGTTTGGCGACTAGCCGTTTCAGAGATACGCGTGACACAAAGTTTCTCTAATTTTAAGTCATCAGGGGCAATAACTCCGAAGTTATCAGGGGGAGACAATTCAAAACCCCCAGGTGCACAACAACTCATGCTGGTGAACATTCCTGTGAAGTTTGGTGACTCTAGCCCAACTGGTTTCAGAGATACGCGCGACACAAGTTTGTGACGGACAGACAGACAGACAGACGGACAGACGGACGGACGGACAGACAGACAACTCTGGCAAAAACAATATATCTCCCCATAAATGGGGGAGACATAACTAGAGAAAAGGAAAACTTTAGAATTTTATAGTTTTGAAACCATTGTGATAAATAGAGCATTAAAATTTTGCTCCTAAGGAGTAAATGCTCTATTTATCACAATGGTTTCAAAAAGTGACTTTTACAGAGGCGTAGAAAGGCGTATTTATGGAGGAAAGGGTTAAGACAGGTTCTACTGTAGTATGTACTTTGGATAAGATTCAAATTGTGTGTGAAAATGTTTACCTCCGATAGTTGTGAGAAATAGAGCTCCAGTGACAAGGCTTCCCTTTTCTCTCTTTATGAACATGTACAGACATACAAGTAGGATAGCAATCAAGTAGAAGATCGTTCCAAACAGCATCATCACCCGCACAGCGTCGAGAGCCTCTGGAAAAACAGAGAAAGTCGTATATGACAAACCTTGATGAAATACAGATTAATATACAGTAAAACTCCTCAAACTGGACTTTCAAATCTGTATTAAAGCCTGTCTGTATGACAGGTGGCAGCTTAATATATGTATGATGAAAGTCACACAGAAACTGCTAACATTCATGTAAGAAAAGATGACATGATAAACAGAGCAAGAGATGAATGTGCATACTCAAATACTAAAATCGTCATTTTTCCACTAAACCCTATTTCCACTAAACCCTATGTTGTGACCACTCTTTAGAATCGTCTCTTCGAGACGATTCTAAAGAGTGGTCACAACATAGGGTTTGGCGGAGAATGAAAGGAGTTATTCTTGAAATTAACTGTTTTAATTTGCGCATCATGTCTGAATTAATATTGATTAGTTAAATCTGATCTTATATAATGACTCTATGAATAAGAAGTTTCATCTGTAATTGCAGATGTTTATCATTTCATTAGCAAACAGAGCAAATGCTGACTAGATGACTCCTTCAGGAGCTGTCTGATCTATGTTTGTGTTAATATGTGTATGTATGATGTAAAGGGATAAAAATCTATCGAAATGGAGAACAATTGGTACTGCGCCTGGCGAAATAAAGTTTTTGTATTATTTTCATCCGAGAAAAACTGAGTAAAACTGATCTCTCTGTCTTAACTCTTACAGTAAAACCGCTCTAAACTGGAGCTTTAAAATCATTTTTTAGGCAGGTGACTGCTTAATGTAGGATGAAAGTAATGCAGAAAGCTCCTGTGGGAGCTTTCTGCATGACAGGGTCTGCTGTTAGATTATGAAATTATACTATAATATATCTAACTACATTTTTCTACCATAATATATACTTAATTCTACACTCTCCATTCGTACTAATTATATCCCAGAATGGTAAAATGTTGTAAAAATTGTGGATCAAATAATGCATATTAAAATTGCACACAATCGGTTTTCAGTTTTGCGAAAAGACGTATACATGTATATATCCATTTAAAGAATTAGTTTTTTATGCATTATGAGAAAATAAAAATATGTGTTAAACCATAAAATTTCACATTAGATGTATATACAATAAACCCCCTCTAAACTGGACATTCAAATCAGTATGAACTCCAGTCTGTCAGACAGCTTAACCCTTTACTCCATCAATATTTATGTAAGAAATAATGACATCATGAATATCAGTTAGATTATTTTTTATAATGGCACATGGACACAGGAATTTCTGGCCATGGCAACAACTGTAGAATCATATCTATATTATATCATAAGCAAACAGAGCAGACCTTGATCAGACAGCGGTCTGATCTGGGTCTACTCTGTTTATAAAGGCATAGAAAAGCGTATTTATGGAGTAAAGGGTTAATGAAGGTAGAATGTCATGCCGAAAGCACCAAAAAGTCACTTTAGCGGGAAAATGTCGTATTTTGAAAAATTACTGCAAAGACTTGCCCAGGAGGTTAAAGATTAAAATTGTGTTATATATGATTTCATACAGATAACCCTTTGTACGGACAGACAAACATGGTTATACCTGGTGGCATCAGAATCAGCTCGCATCCGCCGAGTCTCTCATTGCACTTTTGCCAAAGTCCCTGGTATTTCTCATCTGGACTGCTGGCATATTGCCAATATGGTATTCCTATGGCAACGATCGCCAACACGAATGTGAGGAAGGTTAGCAGTAATGAAAGGATGAGGGCGCACCGCATCTTGGCAACGTCTGAATGGTAAAAAGTAAAAAACCATCTGAATGATAAAATGTAAAGTATACCTATTCAGTACTGTTGTAACTTATCACATAAAACAGACTTAATATCTAAATACATTGGTTATAAGGAGATTGCTACACATGCATCGCAAATTAAAATCAAAATAAGCAAATTCGCTGAATTCATATCCACCGCCAAACAAGTGTTGGCCTCAGATTTATTGATCAGTTCGACAAACAGGTTAAATTTTTTCAAAGGGAAAAACCGTAACTCTGGTGTTCCATGGTCAGTATCAATAAAACATGCAGGGCTGCAAATCCTCATGCTGCTTAACCCTTTACTCCATAAATATGCCTTTCTATGCCTTTTGCAAACTGGAGTAGAACCAGATCAGATCACTCCTGTAGGAGCCGTCTGATCAGGGTCTGCTCTGTTTGCTTTTAAAATAATATAGATCTGTTTCTACAGTTTCTGTCATGGCCAAAATATAGTGTGTCCATATGCAATTATAAAAATGAATCTTAATTAATATTCATGCGGTCATTAATTCTTGCATAAATATTCATGGAGTAAAGGGTTTCTGTTTCTGATATATGGCTCCAGACAGACAAAAATGTTACATTTTTTGCAAACAATGGGCTATAACTTTGGTGTTTCAAGGTCAATATCAATTACGGGTATGCTTGCAGGGCAACATGCCCTTAGCTTATGCTACTGAACATTTACACAGTTTCATAGAAAAACTGAACATTTTCTGAGAAATGGCATTGGCTCTGGCCAGGTAAAAAGATACATTTTTGGCCAATAACAAGCCATAACTGTAGTGTTCTGAGGTCAAAGTACATAATACTTGCAGAACAACGTGCTTATGCACTACTTAATAAGTTTCAAAGAAAAACTCCAAACAATATTTAAGATATAGCTCCGAACAGACAAAACGTTACATTTTTTGCAAACAAGGGGCTATAACTCTGGTGTTCCAAGATCAATGTCAATGACACCTGCAGGGCCGCATTCCTTTATGGTACTAAACATTTACAAAGAAAAACTCCAAACTGTTTCTAAGATATGGGTCCAAAATGCATGGATGCACGGACAACGCCAAAATATATCCCTCCTACTTTGGCAGGTGTAAATTATGACATTTTATGGCGTTGTTCAGCAATTTTTATATGACCATACAACTTTTGGCAATCACACCGTAAGCGAACAGATCAGAGCCTAATAAAACAGTTCATAAAGGAGATGTCTGATCTGGATCTACTCTGTTTGTTTTTGTCAAAACATTTAATACAAGACCAATGACACCAGCTGACAGGTGATTGGTATGGGCTGATTGAATATGCTGTTGACTGATTGAGGAACAATGGTCATGCATTGTAAGATGATTGAATGGATAAACTGACAGACTGCTGGATTGACAAATGACTGAATTACAGGATAAATTGTAATATGGAAGGATGAGTTAAAAAGGATACACAAAAAGATGGATAAATGGGGTGATAGAAATATATTTTGACTATACAGAAAATGGCTGAATAAATCAATATATGGATGGATGGGTGGATGTATAGAGATGTAGAGATATACAATAGTTGGATCAGTAGATAGTTAGATATACACAACTGAATGGATGGATGAATAGATTGATGGATGGATGGACAGACAGACAGACAAATAGATAGATAGACAGACAGATAGACAGATAGAGATAGGTAGATAGATAGATAGATTGGTGGATGAATGGATGGATGGATGGATGGATGACCATATAAGGCATATATGGATGACAGACTGATTGAATGTGTGGTTGGGTGAAAGATAGGAAGCATGGATGAATGGATTGGTGTGTGGAAGGATAGGTGGTTGGATGGATGAATGGGCAAACAGATGGATTATTGACTAATTGAATGTGTGGTTGGTTGAATGGATGGAAGATAGGCAGGACAGATGGATGGATGTGTAGTGATCGGCCTATATAAGGCATCTCCAACAGCCTTGCTGTTGGGTTAACCCTTTAGCGACGTGTTTAGAGTGTCGGACTATTATCCAGGAGTCCGGGGTTCGAATCCCGGTAGAGGCCTGTAACTTTTCCTCCCTTTGAATTACTTCATTGGCGACGAGGATAATTCGGTTTGTATGCGGGGATGCATGTAAAGGCTTAGGGGCATGCATGGGTATATGCATGGCTCCTAAAGGTTAAAAGGGAGGGGAGTGTAGTGATCGGCCTATATAAGGCATCTCCAACAGCCTTGCTGTTCGGTTAACCCTTTAGCGACGTGGTTAGAATGCCGGACTATTATCCGGGGTTCGAATCCCGGTATAGGCCAGTAACTTTTCCTCCCTTAGAATTACTTCAGATGTATAAATGGATGGATGGGTGAATAGATGGCTGGATGTTTGGCTGGATAGGTTAGATTGTGGGTGGATAGAGGGATCAATGACTTGATGGATGGTTAAATTGAGTATGGATAAAACAATAAATACATAAGATTAGACTAGTTATTAAATATATTAAGGATGATGAATGTATCAAATGGAATTTGTTGTATGTTGGGAAATGGTAAGCGTTGTGAAAGAAGAACCTCAGCGAGGTTGACAGTTCACCATTAAACACCAATCAGTGTTTAAAATATCGGTACAAATTACCAGCAGCTCATTCTGGTATCATGTAACACATGCATTTTATACAGTTATTCAAATAACTACTAGATCTAAATCATTTCCGGTTTACCTGTACATACAAAAAGTTGGATGCACACCTGTTTATCTACCTGTACTTTTATATTGCATTGTATTTAATTAGTTTTCATGTGTGAGAAATGAGACCTTTATACCTGTCGCACAATAACTATTTATATAATAATTTAAAGATGACAAGTCTAAAAGGTAGACCCTACATATGACACATTGGTGAAATCAGGTCAGGTGTTTTCGTGAAAACTTGCGAACTTTCGTTAGTTATCTCTGATTTTTTTGTCCATATTTTGAGCCGACAGAATGTCTAAACCTACCTGAAACTGCTGTCCAGATACCTGACAGAGAGTAAAATCCTGAAGATATTATATAAACGGAAATAAATCTATGTTCAGGGTCCCCGCGTTGTTTTAATTCATACGGCTATTTTTAGAACGAATAGCTCAAGCCACCATTTTGTAATATTGGTTTTCGGTTTTATGACACTAGCGCATGCGCCGCTGAAATTGTACAGGTAAACAGGTGTGTGAGCGGCGATGACAATGCAGGTGATTACACATTGATAAAGAATGTGTGTAGTGCATATGTATACACAACACCCTGCCGACCCCGGTTGGGTGGGGGACTGTATGGAGGACATTGTGGACATGGACACACACACACACACACACACACATACACAAATATCTAAATCGACGTCCAAAGTTTTCCATTAAGCCTTTACCTGATATACATGTAGATGTATTTTATCTATTTGCAAAGAGAGCAAACCCAGAACTGACAGCTCGCAGCTGTCTGATTAAGGTCTTCTTTGTTTGCTTATGAAATGATATATATATAGATCTAGATATGTATAAAAAAAAGTTTAGAAGAACTACCCTTGTTCATAATGCTATTATATTTTTTAACCAATTAATGATTAATTTCTTGTATTAAGTCTTGAAGGTATTCTAATAAGAAGATGCTGTCCGTATTTCACACTACTACTTCTTTTATACAATATATATATTTACTTTTTGTTACCTTACATCGGGTATATCAGAAAATAATCTGGCAAAGGAAATTTGAGCATTGAATATTTTTTTTAAAAAAAAGAGAGAAATTAATCGTTCAAAATAGAATTACAAAGATATAATTAACACATTGTCAGTTCCTTAGTTTGTTTTTGTAATCATCTCCTACCGGATATCGGGAAAATAGTCCCGGAGCTGTCTAATCTGGGTATAGGCCTACTCTGTTTGCAATATTGTTTCAAAATGCATCTGTCAACTCTTTACAAATAATTTATGCTGTGTCTTAATGAAGTAAACGCTTACTAAAACATTTTCTGATGCACATTTACTATATTGCTGCTACTACTACTACTACTACCTTCCTACCTACCTACCTACTTACCACTACTATTACTACTACTACTACCTAAACCTACTTACAACTACTACTATAACCATTACAACGGCACCAATACATGCAACTACTACTACTACTACCATCACCACAACCAATACAAATAAAACTAATTATAACATTTTTGAATAAATTTAGACAGTTATTTTTATTAAAAAACTGCAAGCCGAATATTACATCTCCGTTGTACTATCATCATTATGTTGTTACGTTCCATTTGTTTGTTTTTTATCTCTAGATCAATAGAATAAGCATTTACGAGCAATGGTAGAACTAGCATGCTATATGAGGTTTTAAAACAATGTAAACTAACACAGACAGGACAGGGTTGCCAAGGGACGGGTCCTTTTGAGTTTATAGTTACCCAGGCTCCACTTTTGCAAATTCAGATATCGTTTTTAAGTTCATCATTTTCAGAAACAAATGTCTAAAATTTGCTCTACATGCACAATTGTAAACAAATGGTTTCATGTGAAAAAATAGACATACAGTTGAACTTCGATATCTCGAACTCGGATAACTCGAACAAAAAGTTCAGTCCTTCCAAAACTTACAAAACAGAATTGATAACTAAAATTTATCGCTACATATATCTAGAAACATAGGTGACAGCTTAATACAGGTCTAAAGTAATGCTGAAAGCTCATACAGGAGCTTTCAGCATTACTTTAGATATGTATTAAGCTGTGGCCTTGAGAAATTGTTCATCTTAGAAATCGGATGACTCGAACTTCTGTTATCTCGAACTAATATGCATGGTCCCTTGAAGTTCGAGTTATCAAAGTTCAACTGTATATATATAAAGAGGGCGAACATAGAAGTATATTTTAATTTGCAGTTTGCGAGTATTTAGTTTCAAATTTACTTGTTTACGGAGGATGAAATACGTAACTTCAATAAGACACACACACTCGTGTATATAATATACACCAAGTACATATCATAGTAGATTGTGCACAATAGCATCAACGAGGCCCATACGAAGATATATATACATCCATTATATTTTCAGTAGTAGCTTTATTTGCAATTTTAGCCATTTTCGAAAGGGTCGAGATATCCTATGTTCATATACCATTATTACAAAATCATCTAGTAGATATTCACGATGTCATTATATTTAAATGGATATTCATCAGTGAAAAAATAAGGCAGTATAGAATTCAGCTTTGAGATATTGTGAAACAGACGACACTTTACCATGGATGCTTCGATACTTCGAACTCAGATAACTCGAACTTCGGGATAACTCGAACTAAAAGTTCAGTCCTTCCAAAACTCGCAATACAAAATTGCTATAAAATGTATAACTACATATATCTAGAAACACATGTGGGACATCTTAATGCAGTTCTAAAGTAATGCTTAAAGCTTCTACAGGAAATGTCAGCATTACTTTAGACCTGCATTAAGCTGTGAACCTTAGAAATTGTCAAGATCAGAAACCGGATAACTCGAACTTCTGTTATCTCGAACTAATTTGTATGGTCCCTTGAAGTTCAAGATATCGAAAATCAACTGTATACAGTATTATATATTGTTTTACAGTTTCTGCGAAAGGAAAAAAATCCCGTGTTCATGTACCAGTTATAAAATTGCTAATACATATTCATGGTGTCTTTATATGTCACATGAATATTCATCAGTGTAAAAATTAAAGCAATCTAGAATACACCTTTGAGATATTGTGAAGCAGACGACATTTTATCATGGGTGTTACGGATTATTACATAGCGATCGACATCATCTTGTATGATACGTCATTTTATTCCTCTTCGACTCCTAACTCATCCCGTGCCAGTGACTCACGAGCCTTGCATGTCCTAATCAAACAAGTGAGCAACTGTTATCTTGTTCTGATATTATCCTTAGAACGAAAGCGCGTGACGTCTGTCTAAAAATGTCGTCCGCCGACATTGATTTTACCTGACAGAATATTGCTAGAAACCAATTCAAGAGTACAATTAAAACACCATTAATTTAATGTGCCAGAAGTTAACGAATAACGAATCGCGCAGCATCCTATCTAGATTCAAGCGATTTGCCCAATTCCACAATGTTAAAGATCAGAGTTCTAAGGATCAGCTACGATTTGTTAGCAAAGCCTGCCTGTCAAAACGGAATAGCTGTAACAAAATTGTGGCAATTTGATTAATCTAGGAATAAATGATTCTACACTCGTCAGTTGGCGCAGAAGCTAGTTGATTCATCAGTGAGGATTAATACTCATTTTCAGAGCATTTAAAGAAAATCCATAAATTCATTGCACTGAATTGCCTGTAACAATCATAACAAACTATAATGGATAAATATTATGTCCAGTAAAACCGATGTAAACCGGACTTTCGAAATAGTATCAATGCCGATCTTTTTAACCGATGGCAGCTCAGTGCCGGTCTTTTTTACAAGTGTCAGCTTAACGCAGATTGAAAGTCATGACTTTACCCTGCTCTAAGTAACCATGACACCTGCCTAAAAATTCTTCCTTACCAAACGTCTGGTTTAGTGAAGTTTACTGTAATTTTCATGGATATTGAAATTCTGCTACAAATGTTCATAGAAAACAACGTTAGTCAATAACATAAACAGCTCATCTTTCGCCATCAGTCAACAAGAGCGCCTTAGAAAATTAGGTTAGGCGTTTTATTGGGTACACAAGCACTTGAACAAATTGGTTTATATCAAGGCAATTTACACATGGTGTGTCACATGGAATCTGTAAGTGCTTTAAGCCAATGCAGCCTTTTAACCCTTTACTCCACAAACATGTCTGATAACGCCTAAAGTTATGAATAGAGTTTACCCGGATCAGACGGCTCCTGATCAGGATTCGCTATGTTTGCTTAACCCTTTCCCCCATAGGCTATTTTTAGACCCAACCTCTTTGAATTAATCTACCGAAAAGGAGCATTAACTAGGGAAAAGGAACTTTTTTAGAAGTGTATGGTATTGAAACCATTGTGATAAATAGAGCAGTTGCTCCTTAGGAGCAAATGCTCTATTTATCACAATGGTTTCAAATAGTGACTTTACAGAGGCATAGAAAGGCGTATTTATGGAGGAAAGGGTTAAGGCATTGTATAGATGTGATTATACAGTTTCTGCCACAGACAAAATGTCCATGTTATATACAATTACAGAAATTCATCTAGCTAACATTCATGATGTCATTATTTTTAACATGCATGTCCATGGAGTAATGGTTTAGATACATCAGGGGTTGTTTTATAACGGAATGCCCAACGTAAAAATATTGTCGAATTTTGATACGATACATAGCATATTTGAGGTTCCTATCATGTGCTTGTCTTATAGTAACTACAAGGGATGAATGAGGCTAACAACATGTGCATGTCTTTTAGAAACTATATGACATAAAGGAGGTTCATGCAATGTGCATGTCTTGTAGAAACTATATGAAGCGAATGACACTCATACAATGGATATGTCTTGTAGAAATTATATGGGACAAAAGAGGCCCATACAACATGCATGTCTTGAAGAAACTATATAAGATAAAGAAAATGCTCATACAATATACCTGATCTAGAAACTATAGAGATGAATGATGTTCATACAATACGCCTGTCTTTTAGAAACTATATGAGATACAAGATGCCCATACAACATGCATGCCTTGTAGAAACTATATGAGATTAATGGCGCTCATATAATGTATATGTATTGTAGATACTATATGAGATGAAAGAGGCTCATACAACACGACTGTCTTGTAACAACTATACTACATAAATGAGGTTCATACAATGCTCAATCTTGTAAAAACTATTTATATACATGTATAGGATGTTCATACATTGTACATTTCTTGTATAGACTATGTTTTATAAAGGAGACCCATACAATATGCACGTCTTGTAGAAACTATTTGAGATAAGTGAAGCTAATACAATACGCAAGCCTTATAGATACTATATGAGATAAACAAGGTTCATTAAATGTCCAAGTTTGTAGAAACTATAATATGAGATAAAAGATGCTCATAAAATGCATACGTCTTGTAGAAACTATATAAATAATTTTTGTCAACACCAACGGCGTCGATTATTGACGTTTAATTTCACTGGAAATACCACATTTAAGGTTAGCGTTCGAAATATCCCCACTGTGAAAATTATCACTTTTAACCCTTCGCTTGCTATTCACGTCAATATACCTACCTGTAAATAGTGAAGACCCTGATGAGACAGTTCCTGCAGGAGCTGTCTCATCAGGGTCTGCACTATTTACAAATTGATTGCGCAACCAGTGCACTCCGCAGCAGTGATTGCACAGCGAAATACTTGTACACAGTGAAGATATATGTAATTATACAACAGGACATAGCAAAGAAGGAGAAATGTAATTTGAAATTCAGCAAGCGAAGGGTTAATGTTGTTTTAGTAATTAATTTCCTCCTTACACTGGCTTAAAAGACAACAGGAAAATGGAGGTCACCGAGCGATTCGTTGCACTATTCCCCATAAACGTAACACATACACAGACTCATAAATGTTCACTTTCGTCACGTTGAAGTTTTTCTTACGAATTATATAATCTCTATGAGGGATAACCTTTACCCTGAAGTTAATAAGTTACATCCTGTTGAAAATAACACCGAACTCTCCTTAATGCCTGGCGTCCACTACAGCGCCGAAGCCTTCCCGAAGGGTTGCAGAATGAATTATGCTAGATTCGGGAACCATTCGGGATCAAATTTTTATTCGGGGTCATTCGGCATGCATTCGGGAAGTATTCGGGAAGTGGCTTACGAAGCGTTGCGGAATAGACGCCGAAGCGATGCAGAACCATGCCGAAACCTTGAGAATTGTCTCCCGAATGCTTCCCGAATGGTTCCCGATCGTGCGGAAAGGTTGCGGAAGGGTTGCAGAACATGCCGAAGGGATGCCGAATCGTTGCAGAAATAATGCCGAATGGCTGCCGAATTGAGAGTCTGGGTATATAACAATGTCGCATTTTTGTGTTTTGGAATGGAAAAGATGTCTCGTTGGAGTGAAAAAGATGCTCCCCCTATATCTAGACTAGACTCGTTCGGATGGAGCGGATGGTTACCTCCGGCTTCTAACACCTAATGGGTAGTGGGTCGGAGTACATGGCACCATTATCATGTAATAAGTACTGACAGTTCCTTTACGTCCTGATGAGCCGTCTTATGCTTGCTTTATATTAATACCCCTTTTTAAACTGTATGTATTACCTTATCCTCCTCTCCATGCATGGTGTCGTAATATTTCAATATATGTGACTGGGGATTGCTTAAAAACCTCTCACACTTAATTGAGAAAGATTAATTTTCTATGTCAGTTCTTAATGGCTATTACTCATGTATGTCTTATTTCCATTTCATATCTTAATTTGCATCTAAAGATAGTTCTTAGGCTTCTATAGTACAAGTATATATCAACTTACACATATCCATACTATATGCACACAGCCTTATACTACAAAATAAGTAAGTGTGTACATGAGAATTAATGTAAATAAATATTGACATATATCTATTATAGCTATAGATGTGTTGCAAAGTAACAAACTCTATGGACCCTGTTTGGGTGGGTCAAACACGAATCCCTTTTTCAAAATATCCACTGTTGCAAAATACAATTGCACTCTTTGCAATTATACTACTTGTGAAGGATACACACACATCTATATATTAATATTAATACAAACTATGTAGACCCTGTTTGGGTTGGGCTTAAATACACTCTTAGCAAGTACTTGGGAAGAGCACACATAAACGTACGTACACACATACATCTACATACAAATGCTTCCCTCTCATGTTTTATTTCGTTTTCGTCAAAACAAAAACATTATTACGAGTTTAAGGGATTGATTATATACATGCTATTTTAAGCTATTTATAATAGGTAGCAAAAATGAGATGTGTTATATTTTATAGCTATTCCTGTTCTTTATACATGCATTTTATCCATAGGTAGTTAGTAATGGAATGTATTTTGTTAAGAAGCTATTGTTTTAGTCTATAAATAACTTCTAGCTTATGTTAAATAAGATGTTTTGTAACATCCGACTATAAGTAAATTTTCTTGTATATTGTATTTTATATTTCGAAATCCTTTCGTCAATATGACGACCGTTTTTTACAGATATAAGGTTTGCTGACATAAGCGTCTACTGAGACTATTCAGGCCCAGTTTCACGAACATTCTTAAGTAATAACTTAGCTAAGCCTGTTACTTAAAATATACCAGAGCATAAATTTTCATAAATTAGTGTTTATTTTGTAAAAACAAATTGTAAGACGTTTGCTTAATTGTCATTTTAAGAATACATATTGTATTTGATAATAATTGAGGGCGATCTAAATCAAAAACAGTATTTAAGAATTTGTAACAGACTTTTGGTTAAATTGGATATTTCATGCACAAACTGTTATTTTCTGTTTAAAAAATATAGCATAATGTCTATAAGGATTCTGCTTAGATAAAATTATTTCACTTATATGTAAGTGTAATACCCCAATAAGTTAAGCCTGACATTAAGTATATGAATCGTTCATAATACATTCGGCATGTCTTCCGCGTGGATTCGGGAACCCTTCCGCGTCTTCGGGAAGCCTTCGGGAAGCCATCGGGAAGCATTCCGCATCGATTCGGCTTCATTCTGGAACCGCTCGGGGTGGACAGAAGATCCCGAAGCCATGCAGAATGACCCCGAATCTACCCCGAATCCATCGCGAAGGGTTCCCGAATGTCCCGAAGGGTTCCAGAAGGGTTCCAGAAGGTCCCGAAGCCTTCCCGAATAAAAGATTCGGCGTCCAAATTTTAAAACTTTTAAAACTTGGATGCCGAATCCTTTTCGATCCCGATCAGTTCCCGAATCACCCAGAAGGGTTCCCGAAGGGTTCAAGAATGACGCGGAAGGGTTCCCGAACATCCCGAAGGCATGCCGAATCATCCAGAATCTGCGATATCCACATTCGGGAACCATTCGGCGTCCTAGTGGACGCCTGGTCTAATGCAATTCCATTACTCCAGAGATTAAACAACCGCCATGTTTTGTTCACAATTCCAGCTTAAAAATTCAATTAATAAAACAAAACAAAAATATCAGGAGATATTCCAATATGAAGGATTTTGAAGACATTCTAATTTACAGTTGTTCTTTATTTTTCAATATTTGGATTATCTTTTAAGCTCTGATTCATCAAATATGACAAATAACGTCATCATTTGCTTAACCCTTACCCGGCTGTGGAACAAATATCAGAGCAGACCCTGATCAGAAGACTCCTACAGGAGCCGTCTGATATGGGTCTTTCTCCTTTATTTGCAAATGTGTGGAAAGGCGTCTATAATAGGTAAATGATTAAATGGAAATCTTGAATTATCCGTTATTAAAATACATAATTATGACTTACACAACATAGTAGTATGCAGGGCTACAGATAAATATGCCTACTCAAATACTAAAATCGTCATTTCTCCACCTCACCCTATGCTGTGACCACTCTTTAGAATCGTCTCTTCGAGACGATTCTAAAGAATGGTCATATCATAGGATTTGGTGGAGAGATAAAGAAGTCGTTCTTGAAAATGTTGTAGATTACGTATATCTTATCTGGACCTCTGATATAACAGTGATTTAAATGAACTTCTCTCAGTCACAAAACCATAGATCGCCCTGTCTGCACAATCCCTATGGCGTGGCTACTCTTTAGAATCGTCCCGTATAGTCGATTTTAAAGAGTGGTCATATCATAGGGTTTGGTGGAGACAGGACGATCTTTGTTTCTGAAACACACACTCTTGATGTTAAGGAGCTATTTTTGAGAACATTTTAATGCTTCTGATCTATGCACCTGAAAGAATCTATAAACGACACTTTATATAAAGTTAGTCTGTGGCAAGATAGATAAACAAATCCAAGCCATGTAACAGTTTGCATGATGTCAGCTGTGATGTATGATATTTCTGAGTCATATATTTTGATTTATTGTGACAAACCCCTTTTGGTCAACACGAAAGTTTGCAACTGTAACGTTATAACAAAACTGTTCAACATATATTGCAGAACTATTCAACCTGTTCAATATACTGTAAAACCCCACTAATGCGACCACCTAAAATATGTATACTTCTGGGTGCTAGGTGCAGGTGGTAGCTTAATGCAGGACAAAAGTAATGCAGAAAGCTCCTCTAGGAGCTTTCTGCATTACTCTTGTCCTGCATTAAGCAACACCTGCTTATAAAGACACCCATGTTTATTCATTAAGTGGTCGCATTAGCGGTGTATTACTGTATTCTCAACGGGACTCCACTTTATCCCTCTACTTCATGAACATTTATGTAACGCATAATGACATCATGCACATTGATTACCTGTTTTATAATGCCATTAGAACACGATAAAATTCTTTTTGACCATGCCAAAAACGGCGGAGTCAGATCTATATTATTACATAAGCAAACAGACCAGATCCTGATCTGACGGCTCTTGCTCTGGGTCTACTCTCTTTGCAAATGTTTTGAGGGGAATATTTACAGTAAAGGGTTATACAAAGTTTTGTGATTGGAAATCGTTTCTCGTGTGCTATTGTTATTGAGTGCTTTTAAAGAATTAAGCCTGACATTGTAACTAATGTCACACATGTCGTTGTGTAGTCCCTCTTTCAAGAAAATGTAATTGAATAAAGGGAGGCTGAAGAAATAATTTTTATTCGAGACGGTATTATTCGCCCCTGAGGCAAAACAGAACACATCTTTCCCATTTCGATACAACGCATCCTTCATTAAATCTTGCTCAATTTCAATATGTCTTCCACGTAACGATTATGGAAACCGTATTAGAAACATTGCATCGGTAAGCCGTATCAACAGGCTGTAACCTCTGTTTTAATTGTTGTGGCAACGCGCACTATGCTTCATTGAAAGGAAAGACATACTGACTACAAAATACGAACACTGGTTGGCACCTGATGAGACACCGGAATATTTTTGCGCCTGATCAGGATCAAATCCACTGAGCGCAATGTCTGTAAGTATTTAACACAAGTTTCAGTAGCAGTACAAGGATACCATTGCCGTCATTCTCTGTTTTGGTACCGATCCATCACGTTCGCCGTCCCCTATCATTACAGCCAAAGCTAAGCAGGGACCCTAAGGGATCTCTGCAAATCGAATATGTCCTTTACGGTAATTCCCGACGATAAGGAATTTGTTGGAGTATGTCATCACCGATGTTTAACTTGTCTCGTGGGCTATTACATGCCCCTTGCGGCAGTCTGAGTCAGTCAAATGCTTGTTGAGTGACCAGGAGATATTTGGTGATCTGCGGTATGCCATCGTTGTGACTAGCTTCGTAGGGGATTCTTTCTGCCTGTTGCCATTTCACGGTGCGGCTGAGTCCAATTAGAAGCCATCAGACAAAATGTCAGATATTTCTGCACCAGTGGACGACATGATTTAATTGGTTGTGAAATTCCCGAAGACACTCTCATTCAACAGTGAATGCACCAGTTATGTACACATTGTTTTTTCAACCATTCTGAGTAGTTTTATTAGTTTGAACAAGTTGATATTTAAATCATGAGTTGCATTGCACTATCAGTTAAATCAATGAAACAAGCAAACTCAAAATGATATTTAGGCTTTGTTCATATGGAAAATAAAGACTAAACATTGGATGGTATACGTTTTTGTTATATCAATGTTTTATGCTTTTTGTACTGAAGATATATTGCTAGAGTTCTGAGCTGGGGCATTTTTAACTTTTTACTTACCCATGATGCATACAAGCATTTGAGAATCTACTGACCGAATGTCAAACAGCCTGAGTCCAACTTGAGGCGCTCCAATGTACCCATAAAGGCCTCTCGAAAACACACAATCAAGATTTTCAATTGACATACATTTGTACATGTATTCATTAAATTAATTTTGAAAATGTTGCATGATATATTAATTTCTTTATTGGTTTAACCCATTCCCTCATATTGACGATTTTTGACGACTCTGTAAAAGTCACTTTATGAAACCATTGTGATAAATAGAGCATTTGCTCCTATAGGAGCAAATGCTCTATTTATCACAATAGTTTCAAACTACAAAGTTCTAAATTTTCCTTTTCTCTAATTAATGCTCATTTTCGGTAGATTTATTCAAAGAGGTTGTATCTAAAATAACATATGAGGGAATGGGTTAAGAGGTAAGATTTTGCTTTCGCATCATAATTTCTTCATTAGGGCTTGCATTGACATATTTTCTTCATTGATCTAAGTGTGTGTATTTATCACTGGCATATTAATATCTTTATTAAAATTATACATTAGCGTATTAATTTCTTCATTGTTTGAAGTGGTAAGACTTTGCATAGGCACATTAATTTCTTCATTAAGATTTAGCACTGGGATTTGGATTTCTTCTTTAAGATTTTGCATTTGCATAATAATTTCTTCATTGATTTAAGTAGTAAGATTTTGCATTGACATATTAATTTCTTCACTGATCGGTGTGGTAAGATCTTGCATTATGATTTTGAATTGGAATATTAAATTTCTTCATTGATTTAAATGATAAGAGTTTGCATGGACATATTAATTTCTTCATTGATTGAAATGATAATAGTTTGCATCGACATATTAATTTCTTCATTGATTGATGTGGTAAAACTTTGCAATAGCATATTACTTTATTCATGTATTTAAGTGGTCAGATTTTGCATTGACATACTGATTTCTTCACTGAATTAAATAGTACGAATTTGCATTTACATGTTAACTTCTTTAATGATTTAAGTAGTACGATTTTGCATATTAATTTCTTCATTGTTTTGATGTGGTAAAAAATTGCAATGACATATTAATATCGTCATTGATTTAACAAAGGGAGTTGGGATGTATTTAACCGTTTAGAGTTCAACCTCTTTTTTTAAATTTCATTTTGAATTGTACGTATGTTAATGAAAAGTGAGTCATGCAAATGAAGATTGTTAATAAGTTCTTGGCACGTGACTATGTTAATATTATCATGATTATGTTGATGTAATAAGAAACAATATGTGTTTACATTACTGAATAAAGAAGCATTGTTCTATCTATCTGTCTATCATTTACATGTTACTTTCTTCATGCGATAAGATTTTGCATTGACATATCTATTTCTTTATTGATCTAAGTTGATAACAATGTATTGGGACATTACTTTTCTCATTTATTTAACCCTTTCCATGTTCTGTTTTTCGGTCAAATTTCAATACCTACTGAATACTCATTAATATAATAGTTACAAAGAAATATGGACGGTGGAACAATGTAGACTTTTTAGAAAGCAATGAAACAGATCTATCAAATTCTATTAGCAAACAGAGCAGACCCTGATCAGACGGCTCCTCTGATCGCGGTCTACTCTGTTTGCAAATGCGTGAAAACACGTTATATGAGGGAAAGGGTTAAGAGGTAAGAATTTACATTGATATATTTTAATTTCTTCATTGATTTAAGTGGTAGGATTGTTATTGACATATATATTTCTTCATTGATTTAAATGGCAAGAATTTGCATTTAAATATTCAATTGTTCATTGGTAAGAGTTTGCATTGACATATTAATTGCCTCGTTGATGTAATTGTGTGTGATGTATTATTGATTTGATCAGTGGACATACATGTTGAAATACAATGTATCATGATTTTGTGTCTTACAGGCTATATTTGTCTTCATATTCGGCTGTGTGTTTTCATGCAAACATGTTTTCAGATGTGCTGTTTCAAGTGTTTTCATGTAAAGAGTTTCAAATGTGCTGGTTCAACAACTAAAGTACTACAGTAGAACCCCTCTAGGGTCACCACTTAATTAATAGACAATGGTGTCTTTAAAAATAGATTGTTGCTGAATGCAAGATGAAAGTAATACAGAAAGTTCCTGTAGGAACTTTGTGCATAACTTTCGTCATTCTTTACCCTTTCCTTCATATAAACGTGTTTTCACGCATCTGCAAACAGAGTGAATATACATATAGGAGCCGTCTGGCCAGAGTCTGTTCTGAATGGAATTTGATATACATGTATCTGTTTCTATTCTTTTAAACATAGGCTACAATGTTCCACCTTCCATATTTCGTGATAACTATTTTGTCTATGTCTATTCAGTAGGTATTGAAATTTGTAATAAACACAGAACAGGGAATTGGTTACCACCTGCCTTTAACACATTTCCTCATATTAACGCCTTTTGACGTCTCTGTAAAAGTGACTTTCTGGAACCATTGTGATAAATAGAGCATTTTCTCCATAGAAGCAAATGCTCTATATATCTCAATGGTTAAACACTATACAATTCTAAATATTTTTTCCTCTAGTTAATGCTCCTTTTTCAGTAGAGGTAGGATCTAAAAATAGTCTATGAGGGAATGGGTTAAGACAAAGAATTGTGCATTTAGGAGATCGATTTAGAAAGTATTTACTGTATATAAACCTGACTTTTTTTTTACTCTCTGCCGGTGGTTGCATTTCCTTACACAGAAGCATCTCCAGTTTCAGCTCATTTACAAACATTGTGACATCGTCACCATATTTCAAAACAATGTAGTTAACAAAATTGCAAGAGATTATTCAGTTAAGGCCAGGGAAATTGTTGCACAGTCTGTCGTGATTTATGAAGGCCCAAGTTGTCCTATTATTGCTTGTTGGAACAGAGACAATTCGATTTAACCCTTTGAATGTGGGAAACAAGTGTACTTTCATTTGCAAACAATGTATACCCAGTTCATATGGCCCCTGTGGTAGTTCCCTTATCAGAGTCTGTATTGTTAGTCATTTAAAATCCTTTTGCAAATTATAACCTTTTATGATGAACGGAATCTATCGTTAAACAATGATGGACAATTCCACCTAGAACGTTTAACAGTCAAAGGCTTAACCCACATTTTCCCGGTAATTATTTGAGACCTGCATGTCGCAAATTACAATTTTCGAATGCAACTTTGGATTTCGCATATAAATTCTGCCAGTGATTTCTGCTATTTAACCTTTAGCCTGCTGAGCAAATTAGTTTTACATAATTTTTCACCTACTACATTTTCAAAATTCAAGTTTTAATCAATTTGTCTAACAAAATGCAATCAGTGTGTCAAACAGTTTGGATCCTGATGAGACGCCGAGTTACTCTCATCTGAATCCAAACTGTTTGCATAGGCATTCACCCATCCGCCCATAGCAGGCTAAATGTTAACCTTAAACCTGCTATGGACAAATCCAGGAATACATTTGCAAACAGTTTGGACCCAGATAAGAATCCCAAAAACTACGACTCATTTTGAATCAAAATAATAAACAAAAACAAAAGAATAGCCCTAACTGCACAACCGACATCTTAACAATTGACCCGATACATTAAACCTTAGATTGCTACCTTAACCCTTGTCCAGCTACCTTAAGCGTATACCTCTCTCTGCAACCTGGGTTGCATTTGCAAACAGCTTGGGTTGACGCCCGGTCCATGTTTTCTCCAAAGCTTGTGAACAGAACAGAACAGAACAGATATTTTATTCAAGGCTTATACATAATGTATATCGTCTAGTTTACATTGTACATCATATTAATAACACGTGAATATTTACAAGGCAACAGAAAATATACAAAATAAAAGTTCCAGTTTGGTTTTACGACGGTAATTAAAATTGGAATTCAGATAACGAGGATGAACATATTTTATCTAGAAATCAACGGGAATTTAAAATAACATTTCGTAAGGACATAGCTTCCTTTACAAAGAGTGATACTTTTATCAGATTAGATTTATCATGCGTATTAAGTAGTTCTAAATATTTATGCATAGATGGTCTAGTATAGTAATATTTACCGATATATTTACTACGTATATCACCAAAACAAGGACATATACATACAAAGTGGTATTCGTCTTCTAGATCAAAAGAATTACGACACTACAACGCTTGTGTCCTGGCACTTGGTCAATAGTTTCTTAAAAGCTTGACCGAATCGGGAATAGTCCAATTGCACCATATATAAACAGACATTATTTTTACAGACTGATAGGAATTAACTCTTCTCTTGCTGAATTTTAAAACACATTTCTCCTTCTTTACCCATGCCCTGTTGTTTAATTACATATATCTTCACCGTGTACAAGTATATCGCTGTGCAATCACTGCTTTGGAGTGCATTGGCTGCACAATCAACTTGTAAATAGTGCAGACCCTGATGAGACAGCTCATGCAGGAGCTGTCTCATCTGGGTCTTCACTATTTACAGGTAGGTGTATTGACGTGAATAGCAAGCGAAGGGTTAATCTTTAATCAAACCAACTCGTCACTTGATAGAGGGGCTCAGGATATGTGTTCTGTTTGTTTATGGAATACTATACTTAGGCTTATAGTGTCTCTTTCATGATCAAAATGTGCTATGCACATATGCAATTATTAATTTATCTAATTCATAGTCATGAGGTAATTATACTTACATGAGCATTCATCAGTTACAAGGGTTTCAAACGAGCGACCAGTTGACGTACAGTAAGGGCGGACACGGCATGTGTTTTCTGTGCTATACATTTCTGTCTGAAATTCGTATTTAGCTGTAAAACATTTCCGTATTATCTTAACCATTTTGCTGTTGAATATATGTGTAATATATTGTACTTATAATTGTGAAATTCAGTTAGACGTGTCTTGTTTGTCTGTTTGTATCGGGGGTTTACGTCGCTTTAACCTTTTTCCTGTTGAATATTCATGTAAGAAATAATGACATTGTAAATATTTATAAGCTTATATTTTATAATGTAAACTTTAAACTTTGATTTGACAAAAACTGTAGAATCAGATCTATGTCATGTCAAAAGCAAATGCTTGAAAACAGGTTTATATGAAGGAAAAGGTTGACAGTATTTAGTCATATCGTGATGTTTAGCTAATTACAGATGAAGGAAGACTCCATAGCTTTTTCCGTGCACGGAAAATGCATTGTTCCGTGCTCAGAAGAACACCCGGTTAGAACCACTGAACTGCCTTTAGCCAGCTAGAAGGCTTCCTCACATGATGAACTTATTTAAAATACTCAGGCCGTGATTCAAAACACAGCGGTAAGGGGGTTGAGTGAATGTCAGTCGAAGACCAGACACACACACAATAGCACTACATACGGAAACTTGCAATTTTACCTCATGCCCCTGTGCAGCCGTTTGTCGTGGCGTGGTATTTCATATCGACCCACTGTGTTTAAAATTTAGTAAAGCAATAAATATCAATTCGTTTCAGATATTTTAATAGCGGAGACGTCGTAATGGCACTGTTTTTCCGTGTTTCTGAAGAAAATGAAGCATTTTAAAACCAGCAACCAACAATGATTCTATCCCGCGACTGTGGTGAAGGCATACATCACTGAAAATCATCGTGATTAAGCCTCATTACTAATGTAGTTTGTCAAACACGTGGTTATTAAACAAAATTGATGCCTATGTTACTACAAGTTTCTATTAACTACGGATAATCAATCAAAAAATTCATAAGCTGTGCGCGTGTGGTTGAACTTGTCTAATTATAGTTTTCTGGGCATGCGCATCAACCTCGGTGCCTGTCTATCCAGTCGGGTTCTATAGGAAACACTTCAAATCAATCATCTCTGAATGGTGCGCATGGAAGCAGTCGGGAAACGCGACCGGTTATGGTATTTACGCTGGATAAATAGCGCATTCATCATTGTCAACTTGGTGCCAATTTATGATGCTGATCAATCGATGACCAGTTCTATGACATTTACTTCATTAGTAACAAGCTGCAAGGAACGATCATGGCTGATATGGCTCATACATTTGAAATTCCGTTATTTTCACCACCTGTCGCATGGCACACCGCAGTACAAGAAACATGCATTTTCAAATAAATGTTTCTGACTGCACTTTAACTAATGCACATTTCATAAAAGAAATTATGAAAGTACAGTAAAACCTCGTTATAACGGCCACTAAATTGCATCAAGTATTTTGTGTTAAAGGCAGGTGGCTGCTTAAAGCAAGGTGAAAGTAAAACAGAACGCTCCTATAGGAGCGTTGTTTTACTTTCACCTTGCATTAAGCAGCCACCTTCCCGAAATACAAACTAATTAACACAATTTAATGGCCGTTATAGAGAGGTTTTACTGTAGGCATATCTAATAGCTAAATGTTATAATGGTATATAGACACAGAATTTTGTCCATACCAGAAACTATAAAATTAAATATTTATACACATGTAGTTATATAAGCAAACGGACCAAACCCTGATCAGACAGTTGCTACAGTAACAGTCTGGTCTGGATCTACTATGTTCCAGATGCGTTAGAATGTGCATCTATGAGGTATATGGTTAAATAAATGATGAAAACATATGAACGGAGTGATCCAAATCAAAACACTGCAAACGTTGTGAAAGGTGGAAACTCTGATCTGTCACCGTGACACCTTGTCTAGAGGTTCAATATTGAAATCCAGACACCCGGATTTCTGAGACTGCAAGCATTGTGAATAGTGGTAAATGTTATATGTCACCGAGGTACCGTGTCTGGGGATTCACGTTGAAATTCAGACAACCGGGCATTTGTAGACTGCAAACATTATACATAGTGGACACTCTGACTAGTCACCATGCCACCGTGTCTGGAGGATCAATGTTTGAACATAAAACCAGAATTTGGAGAAATACGCATAATTCTCCTGTCGATTCTCCGTGTTTCTTTAACCTTAAATCCATACGGGTAAATCTATGAGCCAATTTAAAACACTAAAAGCAAATTAAGTACCTCAAAACGCCATGGAACAATATCGACGATCTCTGAAAATAGTTCTGATAAAACGCAGCGTAAGTATGTGTGTCATCAGTATCCAAACCGCTGTATCTTTTTGCTGCCAACTTTTGTCGTCTGCAATCTTTGTCGTCTGCTACAATTTTCACTATTTATTTTTCTACATGTTTGTGTAGTCACAATAACAAACAGTTGGTACCCATACTGTATGCATAAGAAATCACAGATGCGACATTGGCATCGAAAATGTTATACCATGTGGTATTGAAAAGAAAGGAAAAAACAAATCAAATGTGAAAACTGAAGTAGACTGCGGTTGCTTCCAATAAAACATTATCCACAGCAGATTAACCCATTCCCTCGTATTGACGATTTTTGACGACTCTGTAACAGTCACTTTGTGAAACCATTGTGATAAATAGAGCATTTGCTCCTATAGGAGCAAATGCTCTTTATCACAATGGTTTCAAACTACGAAATTCTAAAATTTTCCTTTTCTCTAGTTAATGCTCCTTTTCGGTAGATTTATTCAAAGAGGTTGGGTCTAAAAATAGCCTATGAGGTAATGGGTTAAATATTAACCTGCATCCTGCTGAGCACGACTTGACTCGCAGTTGCAAACAGCTTGGACCCAGATGAAACGCCGAGTAACTCGGCGTCTCATCAGGATCCAAACTGTTTGAAACTCGATCAGTAGTTTCTCAAAAGTTTGGACAAAATAGTTACAACGAAATTTTGAAGGTGGAGCATGGTAGCCATTTTAGAAAGTAAAGAATCTATATTTCAAATTCCATTAGCAAACAGAACAGCCCTGATCAAACGGCTCCTATAGGATCCATCTGAGCTGGATCTATTCTGTTTGCAAATGCATGAAAACACGTTTATATGAAGGAAATGGTTACCACATTTCGTGGAGATGCGTTCGGTGGCGGCAGTGTTTCTGTTAGGGTTTATTTTATGTTACACTGCTTCTGTTGTGAGTATTTTAGTTTCACTTTTCAGACAATGACTTCCTAACTCTAATCGACATCTTCATCAGATTTTACCCTGGCAACGACTTCGAATGTCTGCGTGTCGCACCAACAGATGACGTATTGTCCTCGTGCACGAACCCATTACCGAGGTAACATCAGTAGTGCCTTATAGCAAGCCAGTGTCTAAAAACGGCTGAAAAATTACCAGTAAATTCTAATAACTCTAGAAAGATAATTTGGTTTTTGCTTGAGCTTAGTAACACACCACTATCTGAAATGGCTGGCACAGAAGCTATGCATAACATTAGTAAATAAGTAACTATGTTTTACCATAAGCTCTTTATTTTCTGAATGCTGGTGTAACACAAACAGTGACTTTATGAACATTAACCCTTCGCTTGCTATTCGCGTCAATATACCTACCTGTAAATAGTTTAGACCCAGATGAGACAGCTCCTGCAGGAGCTGTCTCATCAGGGTCTGCACTATTTACAAATTGATTGTGCAACCAGTGCACCCCACAGCAGTGATTGCACAGCGAAATACGTGTACACAGTGAAGATATATGTAATTATACAACAGGGCATAGGTAAAGAAGGAGAAATGCATTTTAAAATTCAGAAAGCGAAGGGTTAATAAGCCGAATTTTTACAATAGCGTATGACTGCTATGGAAAAACTTTTTCACCATATCAGAAATTGAAGATTTAGATCATCTCCCATATATAATCTCCCATGAGCTTACAAAGCATATCACGATCAGACTTCTCCTACAGGAGACGGCTGATCTGGACTACTGGGCCGTTGTCTCTGCGTGTGGTTCTGTACAAATAACTCTTTACTTACCATGTGTTTTTGCACTATGTTAGTTTCAAGTCACACATATTCTGATTCTTAACCATTTACTCCAAAACTATATTCATGTAAGAAATAATGACAACATGTACATGAATTAGTTGTATTTTTATAATAATTTATGAACGCATGCATATTTAACCAAGACAGCAAGTGTAGAATCAAAACTATATAATGTCATGCAAACAGAGCAGGCACAGATCACACGGCTCCTATAGGAGCCGTCTGATCTGGTTCTACTCTGTTTGCAAAGGCGTAGAAAGGCTTATTTATGGAGTAAATGGTTATGATATTTTGTTATGCAATACATATTGGCAAAAAGATTAGCAGAGTACATCCTTTATATTGTGCAACGCGACTGAAATGTGCAACATATACATGCTTTAGACTTGAAACTAACTACACAGTCTTATCTTTTTGCATTTTCTGGTCTTGCACGTTGTTCCCGAATGTAACAAAAACGAGGCTGTGCGCAACATATGTTTAGAAAAAAAGGTTACCAGGAAATGTTCCCAACTAATTTCGCAAATTAGGCTCTATACCATTTATGCACATCCCACAAGAAACACCTTGTTCAAAGTGTGATGTTATTTATAATGTAAACTTTTACACTATTACGGATTCTATATACTTAAGTATGTGTTTTAGATTTTTAACCCTTTCTCTGTTCTGTGTTTATTCCAAATTTCAATGCCTACTGAATATTCATGGCCAAAAACAAGTTATAATGAAATATGAAAGGTGAAATATTGTGGCCGTTTTAAAAAGTAAGAAACAGATCTATCACATTCCAACAACAAACAGAGTAGACTCTGATCAGACGGCTGATCTGGGTTTACTCTGTTTGCAAATGTTTGAAAAGGTGTTTATATGAAGGAAAGGGTTACGTTATTTACTACAACGCTAATGCAGTTTAACAGTTATTCTATCTTGTAAGATGTTCAGCTGCAGTTAATAAAATTATTTTCTTGAACCATGTGAAATGCAGGTTTCTTATTGGTAACGGTATATCTCAAGATCTGATTTTACCTACCCGTATTGCCCGCAGTATTCGGATACCCAATCTGTCCTCTCCACTAGTTTGTAAAGCTGAACATTTATTAGACATACAGTAAAACCTCTCTGTAACAGCCACTAAATTACATCAAGTATTCTATGTTAAAGGCAGGTGGCTGCTTAAAGCAAGGTGACAGTATAACAGAACGCTCCTGTAGGAGCGTTCTGTTTTACTTTCACCTTGCTTTAAGCAGCCACCTGTCCTAAATACCATTTAATTAACACAATTTAGTGACCTTTATAGAGAGGTTTTACTGTATTTACACAGGAGTTGATGGTATAAGCAGAAACTGCATAGGCAGACCTATTATAATTTTATAAACAACAGAACATACCAAAATACCCTAATCAGATGTCTCCAATAGAGTGTGAAAAAGCGTTGTATGAGAGAAATGGTTAATAGGAACTGGCTGCGGCCTGCTTTTCCATTTAAATGTAGAAACAAAGGGGATTGGAATAAACAATATAAATCACAAACAATAATGTACAGTGACAAGTGTAAGAAGTAATTAAACACACTGATTTAATATACATATATGGTTGCTTAAAGCAAGGTGAAAGTAAAACAGAACGCTCCTATATGAGCGTTCTGTTTAACTTTCACCTTGCTTTAAGCATCCGCCTGCCTTTAACACCAAATACTTAATGTAATTTAGTGGTCGCTATAGAGATGTTTTACTGTACATGTAATCAAAGGTATGCAAATTACAATCTACAAATAGGAACAGGACATGCACACTTATGATTTATCCGTTGTGATAACACATTCAGTTCTAATAAAAAACAATATAAATGTAAAAATATAGATAGTTGATAAGAAGAAATACATATGCAATCTTATGATTTACACATACAGGAATGTAAGCTGAAATGAAACCGAGTAGAACCACTGACCTACCGCAAGCCAGTTGTTAGTAAGCCTTCCAGCTGGCTTTCGGTTGGTCGGTGGCTCTATCCGGGTTTTCTTATGTGCACGGAACAATGCACTTTGTTCCATGCACAGAAAAAACGACCTCTGCGGTCGTTCTCCAACTGTTATTAGCAGGACGTCGCAATATAACTGAAATACTATAAAAACCTGATTACAACACAAACAAATGGCATGGAGACAAATTGCATTCGCATTCACAATTTATAAATCTACAAATAAACAAGACACATAGAAGTTTAACATAAATCCCGTACATGGCGCGTCAGACCTTGCAATATTCAATACCTGTATATTTATGTGATACAATTGTATACATGAGTGTATGTGTTCTACAAAGTTATATATGTTTTGTTAAATCCAATGTGTATATGGTAAAGCACATGTGTACATTGTAATAATGATATGTTTATTATAAAATGTCGAATATATATTTTTCAAACTTGCATTTGTATATGGTATAAGTAAATGACCTATTTGACTAATTTGTAGATGAAATAAGATATGATTCTACAGTTTGTGGCCAAAAGTTCCTGTGCCTATGAACCATTATAAAAGAATAATGTAATTAATAATTTTGATGTCATTAATTTTACTTTACATTATTATTCATGGAGTAAAGGGTTAATTATTGCTATAGGAGCCGTCTGATCAGGGTCTGCTCTGTTTGCTAGTGGAATTTGAATTATTTATTTATTTACTTTCTAAAATAGCTACAATGTCCCTACTTCCACATTGCATGATTACTATTATGTCCATGGATATTCAGAAGGTATTGAAATTTGGAATAATTACTATAGAACAGGGAAAGGGTTAAGTGATCATTTAAAGAATGAACAGAGAAGACTTAAAAAGCAGGCGGTTCTTAATGTCCTCTCAATTATAAAGATTCGAACAGACAGAAAGCAAAAAAAGGCTTGTACGACAACTTTCCTTCCATCACTTTAGGGTTGAGCAAATCATTAATATCCAAACACTCTCTTCGATTTTAACTGTTTGATGAATGTTTAATATTTGAATAATTCATGAACTTACTCAAAATAACTTCTCTTTTCTCAAGTCAGTGTATGTTGAAACTATCTGCATCCAGTGAACTGGGATAAACATTGTAAACTCTTTCAGTGTTGGACACAAGTCACTAATGACATTTGCAAACAGTGTAAACCCTGATGAAAGCACCTCGGTCTTTTGCAAACAATACCAATGGCTGTTAACCCTTTGAATGTTGATAGAAGTTACCAGTGTACTAGTAAGAGAACTATCAGAAATCCGTCTGATCCGAGTCAGCACTAACTGTTGGACTTTCTTGTCAACAAATATATAGAGATCGCTACTACAGGACACAGCTTCACTCTGTTTGAAAAGGCATCGAACGGTGTCTCTATCTGGTAAAGGGTTAACCCATTTCCTCATATTGACGTCTCGATAAAAGTCACTACACAATTCTTGCAGTAGATTCGTTCAAACAGGTATAGCATATGAGGGAATGGGTTAATACTGAACGGACAAAGAGGTAAAATTAATTATTTTCCCCCAGAAGAACACTCTAACAGTTGTGCATTTCTAGAGGGTCATGATGCTAGGACAGCCTTCAGGGTTAGTAAATACGTACAGTAAAACTCCTCTTAACCCATTCCCTCATATTGACGACTTTTTTGACGACTCTGTAAAAGTCACTTTATGAAACCATTGTGATGAATAGTGCATTTGCTCCTATAGGAGCAAATCCTCTATTTATCACAATGGCTTCAAACTACAAAATTCTAAAATCTTCCCTTTCTCTAGTTAATGCTCCTTTCGGTAGATTTATTCAAAGAGGTTGTATTTAAAAATAGCCAATGAGGTAATGGGTTAAACCGAACATTCAAAATTAGTTTCAGTGCCAGTCTGTAAGACAGGTTGCAGCTTGATGCAGGATGAAAGTCATGCATAAAGCTCCAATCTTGCATTCAGTAGCCATCTGCCTAAAAGATCTAAATTCTTTTTTACAAACATTTCGGTTTATGAGAGTTTGAATGTATTCAGTAATCCTCCCGAAGACCTGGATTCATATGAAACGTATCTCTGTGTCATCAGAATTCAAAATATCTGTCACCAAGACACTGGTTTTAAAAACACAAATACATGTACATGTGAACAATGTAGTAGACAACAATTTGTGCAGCTATAAAAGTTGAAAAGATACACTCTTGGCGTAGCAAGAGCTAAGTAACAATTTTCAGCAAATTTCCTTATAATTATGACTATAGTAGAAATTGCAAATATTTTCTTTGAAACCACCGGCCCGAGTTCAATATAATTTTGCCGGAATTATCCACAGGTGACCTCTACCAAAATTGTTCAGATCATTTTAATTTGTTAAAAAAAGTGTCTGCGAAGGTCTGGTTAAAATTCCTTATATGGCTATAGATGAAAATTTAAAACTTATATCATGAAACCGCTCGACAGATTTCAATTTCCATGTAGTTTGGCAGAATTGTTGTGTAATTGAGACTCTATCAACATTACTCAACCCATTGTGAAAAACATTACCATCAAGGGAGGGGATAATGTCCCATACATGGCTATGGTGAATATTTCAAAACCCATGTCTCTGAAACCACTGTGCAGATTTCAGTACATTTTTATAGACGTGTTTTTAGGTGACATTTTACCAAAGCTCTTTAAACAGTGTGTGATTAGTTAAAATATGACCGACAGGAGCAGGGTTGATTTTCCTTGTATGTGTGTGATGAATTTTTAAAAAGCCAGCTGGATTTCAGAAATATTTTGCTGAAATATTCTTTAGGTGACCCTTTACCGAAACTGCTCAAGTCAGTATTGGTGATAAAAAAACATGGCCATCACGGATTAGACTAAATTTTTGCATATGGTTATTGTAATTCTTGGAAAAACCATGGTTGCTATGCGGCAATCTTGTTGCCATACATGTATTTTTAAACAATTGGACCAACATTCTTATACGTGTATGTAGTATGTACATAGTGAAGCTCATGCCCTATTGTCTCTAGTGAATGGTGCAGAGCCATCGTGGTGCTTATTTTAAGAAATGATAAACACAAGTCTGCTTTTAAAACATTAAGAACATGTAGATGACAATTTTTACAGGTGATGAATCATTATATTTGTCAAGAAACTTAACTGAGATTGGCATCATTCCAGATTTCTAGATGTGATGCAAACATTTTGCCTACAAAGGTGTTGTTTACCTTAATTTTGTCAGTTTTCTTCATTGTCTTTCAAAATTGAAAGCATAGATCAAGTAGTTTAGATTCTAGTTATATACTGAGTTACATAGCAACGCATCTTGATCCAAACTGTTTGCAGCAAGGTTACAAAGTAGAAATATCTAATTTTCAGCATGCTACTGACAAACATGATAACATTTGCGAACAAGTTGGATACAGGGGCGATACTGAGTAATTTGGCGTCTTATCAGGATCGAAACTGTTCGATGTTGCCTTTAACAGAAATCTTGTTTGAAAAATATTAAAAAATAGTTTTGGTAAATTATTCCCTAGTGTGCTTAAGGTTAACTTGAATAATAAGAACTATGCGGAATGAGACACTAACCCATTCCCTCCGAAACTATTTTTGACCCAACCTCTTGGGAAAGGGAACATTTTAGAATTGTGTAGTTCTGAAACCATTGTGATAAGTAGAGCATTTGCACATTTGGAGCAACTGCTCTATTTATCACAATGGTTTCAAACATTGGTTTTTACAGAGGCGTCAGAAGGCGTCAGTATGAGGGAACATTATAAACGATGCAGGTTAAACATATGTAGAACCAGTTTGACCAATACTAGAATAATATCTCGCCACAAGGGCATCAGCCTTACATTATCATGCCTTTTTAGGGACAGAGTTGTGACCTTTACAAATATTGGAATTAGGGGTTATGCAAACAGACAAACAGTGAATTGATCTTCTTTTCTGAGAAGTGAAGGTCGCCACTCTCTCATCTGGACCCAGACTACAAGACCAGAATATCAAATATTCTGGCGCTAGATGAGATGCCATGTGTACCTAAATGTCTCATTTGATACAGCCTATTTGCAAAAGGTATCACAATTTTATTTGTGGTTTCTTAACCCTTTCTCTGTTGAATTGCATAGAAGAAATAATGCCATCATGAATATTTATTAGGTGATTGTTTATAAAGGCATACTTTTTATGTACACATGGGTTAAAACTGTGATGTCATATCTATAATTATCTCACAACGACCCTGATCAGACGTCTCCAACAGGAGTCATCTGATCTGGGTCTGCTCTGTTTGCATTAATACTTTCACAAATGTTGAGGTGAAGATGTACTTATCCCTTTTCTAAATGGATATTCATGTAAGAAATAATGACATCATGAATATTAACACGATTAATCTCTATAATAGCATATGGACACAGCAAAATTTGGCCATGGCAGAAACAATAGAATCATATTTATATTATTTCATTATAAAGCAAACGATGATTGCAGGCCCTGATGAGACAGCTCCTATAGGAGCCGTCTGATCTGGGTCATCTTTGTTTGCAAAGGTGTTGAAAGACGTATTTATGGAGTAAAAGGTTAAAGAAGAGGAATTTTTCCAAACTTTTTTACTAGAGTAATGACACTTTTGAAATGTTCTTCACTATTTAACATATAGTAAAAATTGTTTGATTTAGAGATAATATCGTAAGGGGTATCAGTGTCCTTTGGACACAATTTTCTTGCTACAATGTAAAGCAATGAATTGCAAATACATGTAGTCAAATGCCATTTAAACACTGACAGAACATTATTTTAGGTGTCACGATTGTCATTTCATGTCTTCAAAACTAAACCACGTATTACAACATAAATTACATTATTTAATTTGATAAATCTTCAAATACATTTTTGCATCAGCATTCCTTAATAGACGATTAAGATGGACTCGTGACCGAATTTTATTCTAATCATAATCATTAGCATTGCATTAAATTTGTTATTGTTAACTGCGCAACACTATAATTTATTACGCCACAAGGCGGTAATTGTAACCAAGAATTCAGTCTACAAAGTTCGTATTGGAAATATCCCCATTGTCAGAAATCATCATATTTTGATATGTTCTTTAGAAAATAATATTCACCTCAATAAGAATAAAAACATGTAGATAGGGGTCACCGTGTGGTTTGTTTTATTGTTTTCAAAATGCTATCACTATCCCACAAAAATCACAGTGACATATATTAAATATCCAGTTTCTTCACTTTGCAAATTCTCACGCAATGTGGAATCGTTATGAGGGATACAGTTTACTCTGTAATTAATAAGTTACAGTCACAATTCAAACTCCATACCAATGTATAGATCTAAACAAGCACATTCTGTGACAGTCATTGAATAGTTTATACAATCAATATCAAAGCTGCTATGGAGCAAAAACAAAGCATTAACATTCAGCCATGCTTTGATGAGTAAACGATATAAGCACTTTTGAATGTGGGCAACGCATGTACTATCATTTGCAAACAGTGTATACCCAGATCAGAGGGCTCCTAGAGGATCCCTCTGATCAGGGTCTGCCATGACCAAAAACGTCTGTGTCCATCTGCTAGTATAACAAATAATCTTATTAATATTCATGATGTCATCATTTCTTACATTAATATTCATGGAGTAAAGGGTTAAATACTGATGAACCACTCCACTCCGAAAATTCAGTGTTGAAAGAGTTCATGTGTATGATTATTTGATGCTTCGCTTCTTTAAAATTAACTGAAATATTGAAACGTGTTTCGCAGTTACAAATCAGAAATGTCTTTCAGATTGTGCCCAATGAATATTGTATTAAAACTCTATAATTTATCATCTGGCGCATTCTACAATGATTAACTTTTAAATCAATTAAATTACTGGTTGCTAAAAGAAGAACAACAGTTGGCATTTAGTTTAATCTGGAGTAATCCAACATGACTGATGCTACTGAAATGTATTAGTTTTATATTACATAAACTGGTATTGAGCTGGGAGGGAAACATCGACTTTGTACTCGTACATTGACTCGTACTGTCTGTCTGTTTGTTTGTTTGTGTGTCTGCATCTATCTTTCTGTCTGTCTATGTCCATCTGTCTCTGTCTCCATAAATATACTTATGATTTGTAGAAATTCTCGTAGTTTTTGTTTCATCCTAAGCATGGTTTGGACAATTTGTAATAACCTTTGAAAACAGGCTAAAGATGAGTACCCTGGCCTCTTACCAGGGTCCATGCTTATAAAACTTTTAGCTGAGTCTGAGATCGTTCTCAAGTTTTTGATTGGTCAGATTTGAGCCAAAGGCTCAAATCTGACCAATCAAAAGCTTGGGAACTCAAATCTGACCAATCAAAAGCTTGAGAACGATCTCAGACTCAACTAAAAAGCTTTATAAGCATGGACCCAGAATGCAAACTATGGCACTGCGTATAATCTAAGTCGTTTGCAGAACAAAATAATGTCTGCTCAATCTGCGATCGGCTCATCTTTTTACAGACTCCGGTTTATTTAATACATTCCCTCCTAGTGACGCGTCCCAGAGACATTCCTACCTTGTCGTGGTTCTGGGGCTTAATTGTCACAGGGGATGTTTTTGTTTATTTGACGGAGATTAACCCCTCTGCCAAGAACTAAAAGGAAGGCAGGTTGGTGGTTTTGGTCCCATGCACTGCTTTTCAGCAAATGAGATTAGCCGAAATCATCTTCCTGATACCATCCCTCATCATCATGTCATCTCATCATTCATCGGCGCTATATGACCTATTCTGTGTCGCAGTGCCGTAAAACCCAACTCACTCACTCACTCCTAGTGACGCCTCTGTAAATGTCACATTTAGAAACCATTGTGATAAATAGAGCATTTGCTCCATAGGAGCAAAATTAATGCTCTATTTATCACAATGGTTTCAAAACTACACAATTCTATTTTTTGTTCCTTTTCTCTAGTTTATGCTCTTTTTCGGTAGATTAATTCAAAGAGGCTGTACCTAAAAATAGCCTATGGAGGAATTGGTTAAGCCTTTAAGAAACTACTGTCCGATGTCAAAAAGCTCGGATTCTGATAAGATGCCCTAGAGTAACTGGATCTAAGATGTTTGTAATTAGGAGTCGAGTCATACTAAGCATGAGAACTAGCGTTATTAATCAAATATTGGGAATTGGTGGAGACGATGCACTTTTGTCGATGAAATATGCCCAACGTGCTCAAGATTAAAGAAATAGAGACTATATTAACTTGCTGGTAACACAAAGGGCGTGCTGTCTCGACCTCCATTCACGTGCCTCGAGAATTAATAAAACGCCGATCTGATCAAATTCCTTTATTGTTGGATTTCGAATATTCCGCTATTCTGTTCGCAACAATAGCTCTAATGAGCTGTTCTTCTTGTCTCGCCACGCAGGGCCCGACGTGTTTCTTTGTCTTTACGGGCGGTTAAATAACCTTGTTACTGGCCGGAAGCCAAAACTGGCTCTCCTAATATGGCCGCTCACTATTTCCGGTAACGGCGAGAAATCAAATTTTGAGAATCCATTTGAATTGAGATAAGCGACTCTGTCTGAAGCAAGACCGGTAATTAGATTTGATGCTTGGTCCGACAAGAATACACAGTCAACTATCTCTAATCCGACCTCTTAAAACGAGAGAGTTTCTTTATGTTAACACATGCGATAGCTTAATGCAGAACAAAAGTTATGCATAAAGCTCCCACAGGAGCTTTATGCATTACTTTTGTTCTGCATTAAGCAGTCATCTGCTGTTTAAGACTCCCGTTTTAGTTAATTAATAACCGGCTTAGAGGGAGGTTACAGTATACTAAGTTTGTTCAGGCTGTGTTGGTGTTGACGGCTACAAATTGATGAAATTGTGCCCGACGATATTTGAGCCTGGGCTTTTAGCATGCGGCTATTTACAGGGCTGACGGCCGTGATGAAGTGGAATGATGATGACCAGGAAACAATATGGCAGCGGCAATTGTCTAGAAGTTGATTTGATCAGCTGGCCGTGTTACTATGGATATTGCTGCACGAAAATAGTACTGGACTTGGAGACAATGAAAAGTCTAGGTATAGAACCAAGTACAAATTAAGCTTTAGTCCGCTAACTGCGACTTGACTGTTATTTGCGAATAGACTTGACGTCTCATGAGGGTCCTAGTTGTTTGGCAACTCGATCAGTAGTGTCTCAAAAGCTTGATCGTATCGGAGGTAATCAACATTGAACCATATCCAAATTTAGCTATACATTTCGTTTTCAGAGGTGTAAGGATAACACTATTGAGATTAGGATGTACTCTTGAAAGACCTATGTTTTATTTCCAAACGGGATCCAGATAAGACGCTGATTTTTATCATTTTCCTTGTTGAATATTCTTGTAAGAAATAAATAATTATTAGCTGATACACTGTTTTTATAATAGCTTTTTTGGTATTGGTAGAAGCTGGTGCTATTGCGACCACCTAAAAGAGGTATAATTATGGGTGCTAGATGCAGGTGGTAGCTTAGTGCAGGAATAAAGTAATGCAGAAAGCTCCTAGAGGAGCTTTCTGCATTACCTTTTCCCTGTATTAAGTAACCACCTGTTTATAACGAATCCCATGTTTTTTATTAAGTGGTCGCATTAGAAGGGTTCTACACTCTTTTTTACATGAATATTCATGGAGTAAGGGGTTAAAAGCTTGAGCGAACTGATAGTAAGTAAGGTCTAACACGATGAATAGGACTGACAGTCTGATTACGTCTTTGATAAGTAATGGAAGAACGTCTGCTTCGAAATCTGAGCTAGAAGAACTATTTTCGGAATGATGTTGTTAATGCTGGATATCACCAGAATGAAACCTCGGCACTTTAACCTGCCGAGCAAAATATCGTCAACACAAAAAGGTGCAGTGTAACATATATTACCCATTTCCGTTGAAGTTTTTTACACAACGACCCCCCCCCCCCCACACACACACACCTACCCCCCCCCCCCCCCACACACACACACACATACGCGCGCGCACAAAAGAACGGCTTATAATAAAGCTGAGCGACCAATAAGAAATAAGAATATGCAATGTCTCCGGTTGGACATGAACACATTACCGCCCGAGTTAGATTCAGATTTTCATGGAACATCTGCTAACGTAACAACGTGCAAAAGTATCGGACTGACTGTCCACAGGTAGTCGTATCGATCTGACTGTCCATATGTGTGTGAATACATCGAACTTCGGGCAGATGTTTATAACCATTTGCTCCGTATACATGTTTATGCCTTTACAAAAAGAGAAGAACCAGATCAGCCAACTCCTTTAAGAACCGTCTGATCAAGGGCTGCTCTGTTTGCTTATAAATAAATGATATAGTATGGATATGATTCTACAGTTACTGTCGTTGTAAAAAAAAAGGCATGTGTCCATGTGCTATTATAATAATAAAATTGATTTTAAATATTATTAGATGTCATTATATCAAACATTTTCATGGAGTAAAGGGTTTGAAAAACGGGGTTTCAGCTCAACAGGTTCAGTATAAACTTTTGTAAAATGAAGATTTCGGTATTTGAAGTCTGTCCTATGGCTGCATAATTATACAGAGTGCTTTCTCAAATAATAAAAGCGTCTTTTCTCCACCAAACCCTATATGTTGTGATAACTCTTTAGAACCGTCTAACATAGGGTTTGGTGGAGAAATATAGAAGTCATTGTTGATTTACGCATCTTATCTGGACCTCTGTAAGACACCAATTAACAATACAGTTTAACGCTTATCCCTCAGTGCAAATACAATGTCTGCTCATATTTGGACATTGTCGTCTTCTGATTCATTTAACCCTTTCCTCCATAAATACGCCTTTGTACGCCTCTGTAAAAGTCACCTGTTGAAACCATCGTGATAAATAAAGCATTTGCTCCTATAGGAGCAAATGCTTTATTTATCACAATGGTTTCTAGTTAATGTTCGTTTTCGGTAGATCGAAGAGGTTGAAACTAAAATTAGCCTATGAGGGAATGGGTTAAGCTTTTGAGATACTATTGCTAGAGGACCCTTGTGAGATGCCAGATAGCGGAATTAGTGTTCAATAGCTGTTTTACGATTTAATATGTACGAGAGACAACTAATATTCAGAGAAGAAATAATTAAAAATTGGGTTATTTCCCTTCATGCCTCAGTGTTAAACTTGTACCTCATGATATTTCACGTGACCCAGCTCATTATGAATATTTATTTAATTGTTATAATTCTTCTTATATGAAATAAGGAAATGTATTGCCATAAAAGCAGCAGAGGGTCATATCTGCATAATATATCTGATACTACAGTTTCTGCTATATACAAACCATGTGTAAATATGCCATTATATTCGTTAAATATTAGGGTCAATATCCCTGTACCTCATATAGAAACCCTTTGCAAACCGACTAGACCTAGATCAGCTGGCTCCTGTGGGGCCATCTGATCAGGGTATCTCTGTTTGCTGATGAAATAATATAGATCTGATTCTACACTTTCTCTCCTGACCAAACAGTCTTGTGTTCAAATGCCATTACACAAACATCAATTAATTACATGAAGATGCATCAGGTAAAGGGTAAATCAGATGTATCTCTAGAACCGATCGTAGTAGGGTTGTTACTACCAGGGGGCTTATATGAAGTTGATTGCTGATCAATTACAATAAAACCTTTCTTGAACAACCACCAGAACGGAGTACAGTAAAACCTGTTTTAAGCGACCATAAAAAGGCCTAAATATGGACCTGTAAGGTAGGTGGCAGCTAATGAAGGACAAAAACAATGCAGAAAGCTCCTGCTTTCTGTATTACTTTTGCCCTGCATTATATCCAGACATTAATGGTCACTTAGAACAGAGTCTACTGTATAATTATTGGCATGTATCCCTTTGCTTTATGTAAACAATGGCCCGCCTTTACAAACAGTGTAGACCTTGGTCAGCAGGCTCCTGTATGAGCCTTCTGATCAGGGTCTGCTCAAATTGCTTATAATATGATATAGACTGACTCTACCAATACCATACACCCTGTGTATATAAGTCCTCGTAGATATTCATGATTAGATGTCATTATTGAATATTCAACAGTGAATGGATTTATGGGAGTGTGGTAGCTTATAGCTGGACGAGGGTTAATCATAAAGCTCCCATTGTAGGAGCTTTATGTATTGCTTTCGTTGTGTATTAGGATATCACCTGCTTATTAGACAGCAATGTTTATTTATCTGATGGTCGCTATAGGGAGGTTCAGATGTATTAACCATTTACTCCGTAAATATTCATTTCTACGCCTTTGCAAACAGAATAGACCCAGATCAAACGGCTCCTATAGGAGCCGTCTGATCAGAGTCTGCTCTATTTGCTTATGGTATAATATAAATCCGATTCTACAGTTTTCACCTTGGTAAAATGCATGTCTCCTTGTGCTATTATAACAAAATCTAATCAATATTCATTGCGTCATTATTTCTTACATGGATATGCATGGGGTAAAGAGTTAAGCTAAACACGGGATTTATTTTCAGATAAATGTTTTGTTTGTGACTTTTAAAGTAACACCGTGGACATCCTACATCCAGCAAGTGAAAAACAAAATTCCATGGCTTTGACGAATTAATTGTAATACAATTTATAGCAGAACGTCTTTAACACATGATCCGGGTTGATCCCCTAGTGACGCATTTTTGCGCATCAATAAAAGTCACTTTATGAAACCATTGTGATAAATAGAGCATTCGCTCCTATAGGAGCAAATGCTCTGTTTATCACAATGGTTTCAAACTACAAAATTATAAATTGTTCCTTTCCTCTAGTTAATACTCCTTTTCGGTAGATACATTCAAAGAGGTTGGGTCTAAAAATAGCCTATACGAGAATGAGTTAAATCGTCCACTTCCTGAGTAAATACCATCTCTTGTAGGTACATGTAATGGGTTGCAGGACCAAACATACTTTATGATAAACATGTACAGAATTTTATTTTACGGAAACATACAAATAGATCGATTCAGTTTGATTTATAGATACAAGAGAAGTTGTTTTATTAGAGTATGTCCGCTTCTGGAATAATACAGATCTACAGTTTCTACCATGGTAACAATCTCCGAGTTATTGTTAGATTAATCTGCGTAATATTCATAATTTCATAATTTGTGACGTGAATATTCGTGATTTAAAGGGTTAATACTTTCCAACTTAAGTGAGTATTCAGACAAGGTTGTCAATCATTTTGTTTGGTCGACAGATAGAACAGTAGATATACTGATACAAAATGTGTAATTATTTCTTATAAAAACAAAAACATAAATGAATACAAAAGAATTAGACAAAGGGCAAAAATAAAGAAAATGCTAGTACATTAACCCTTTCCTCCATAAACATGCCTTTCTACACCTCTGTAAAAGTCACCTGTTGAAACCATTGTGATAAATAAAGCATTTGCAAATGCTCTATTTGTCAGAATGGTTTCAAACTACAAAATTCTAAACTTTTCCTTTTCTATAGTTAATGCGCCTTTTCGGTAGATTTATTTAAAGTGGTTGGATCTAAAAAAAAATAGCCTTTGAGGGAATTTGTTAACCCTCTACCTCGTGAATATTTATTTAAGAAATAATAACATCATGAATATTTATCAGCTGGTTTTTTTTTAAATGACAAGAGTTGGGAATTTACTGAATAACTCCATCAGCAAATAGAGCAGATCTCGACCAGACAACTTCTAAAATAGCCGTCTAGTCTGTGTCTACTCTGTTTGTAACGGGGTATCTGTAAGGTATAGGGTTTATGGACTTCTAGCATTCATCATAGCGTATTAGAGATCAAACGCTTATTATATACATTGTACAGTAGAACCCCTCTAATGCGACCACTTACCTGTCCTTATAAGCAGGTGATTGCTTAATGCAGGACAAAAGTTATGCAGAAAGCTCCTATAGGAGCTTTCTGCATAACTTTCGACCTGCATTAAGCTTCCACCTGCCTCTGCCACTGTGAAATATGCTCCTTTTTGCTGGTCGCATTAGAGGGGTTCTACTGTACATTCCATATCAAAACAACAGCAAACACCAGCTTTAATCCTTTATCCCACGAATATTCATGTAAGAAATAATGAATTCGTGAATAGTAATTAGAACAATTGTTAAAATGGCACATGGACACATGTTTTTTTTGCCTTGACAGAAACTGTAGACTCGTGTCTTTATTATAAAACTTTTAGTTGAGTCTGAGAACGTTCTCGAGCATCTGACCAATCAAAAGCTTGAGAACTCAAATCTGACCAATCAAAAGCCTGAGAACGAAATTCAGACTCAACTAAAAGCTTTATAAGCATGGACCCTGGTGTCTTTATTATAAGCAAACAGGGCAGACCTTGCTCAGACAGTTCCCATTGGAGCCGTCTGGTCTGAGCCTACTGTTTGCAAAGGCTTACTTGTGGGATAAAGGATTGACTCTTTAATATCTGTCAGGGTGATAGATAAGAGATGTATTTAAAATATTAACCCTTTCAGCACTGATTTTTCAGAGTGGAATGATCCATCATTGTTTAGAGTGGAATGGTCAATCATTGTTTATTGGAATCCATACAGTATGAAAGGGTAGAATTTGCAAGGGTAGAAAGGGTAAAATTTGCAAGAAGATTTTGAATGACAAACAGTGCTGAACCTAATCATAGATCTGCGGTAGGAGTCATCTGATCTGTGTCTTCATTGTTTGCATATGACACGATGACAGCACACTCGTTTTTTCCCGCATTCATCCCTCAAATCTTATTCTGTGATATCTGTTTTTAGCATTCATTTCACAAATCTTATGCTGTGACTCCTCTTTAGAATCATCTCAAATGGGTTTGGTGGAGAAATAAAGGAGCTAATCTTGATTACATTAAGAAAAATAAATAAAATACATAAGACATCGTAGATGAGCTTTCTACATTACTCTGTCCTGCATTAAGTTACCACTTGCCTTACAGACACATACATAAATAGACCTCCTTTTATTGGCCGCTAGAGGCAAGTCCTTCTGTATGCCCTCTCTTCCTCTCTATATAATTCCCTTCTCACAATAGAAAAATATAAAGTATATATAACCAAGTTCTAGTGGCCATTCATTTATTGAACCAAGTAATTTTAATAAAACAGATGGTTGTTTAATGCATGACAAATGTAATGCAGAAAGCTCCTATACGAGCTTTCTGCATTAATTTTGTCCTGCATTAAGCTACCACCTGCCTTACTGACCCATAATTATACGTCTTTTAATAGGAAATGTTCTACTGTACAGCAGAAATATGTATAGTGACCACTCAATAAATGTGGGAGTTTATAAACAAAACAAAAATAATATAAATAATGCATTAAACAATCATCTGCCATGCCCCTTTTATAAATCATAGATATACTGCTTTGAACGGTTTTGCAAACAGGATAGACCTATATCAGACGGTCCCTACAGGAGCCTTTTTTTTCAGGAAAAAGAAATGACATTTGAATATTTTTATACAATAGTATTTCCTAAACATAAGATGTTGAAATAGGTTAGTAGGCATTGCAGCTAATCTAGGGTCTACACAGAGCAAAAGATAAAGATTCGTACTCAAATACTAAACTCGTCTTTTCTCCACCAAACTCTATGTTGTGACCACTCTTTAGAATCGTCTCAAAGAGACGATTCTAAAGAGTGGTCACAACATAGGGTTTGGTGGAGAAATAAAGAAGTTATTCTTAAAAATGTTTTAATTTACGCATTCTTATCTGGAACTCTGATATTCTACATGCATGCACACTGTATGCAGCTGAATTTGATCTGTTCCATCAGGACGACTTCTAACTCTTTAAAATCACAAAAATCGTTTGTATGAATAAACGAAATATTCTATCAAGTCAATCATCCAGAATACTGTTGTTCATGCCTTCGCAAAAAGAGTAGATCCATATCAGACGTCTCTTTCCTGCAATGACTAGTATTTCATGTGTGAGTTTGACACTGTAAAAAATCTCATTAAAATTCTTACACGATTATTCATGGAGTAGAAGAGGCTATTAAAATGAGTAATCTTTATCAGTGGTCGAACATTTACTCAGCATGGTGATTGTCGGTGGCTTTAGCACAAACTTTGCAGCTCCAAAGCACAAACTTTGCAGCTCCCGTATGCGAGACTTGGCATGTGTCATATTAACCCTTTTCCCGCTATTCGCGACCTGACCCGGGGCATTTGAAAACAGCTTAGATCCGGATGAGACGCCGAACAATTCGGTGTCTCATCTGGATCCAGCCTGTTTGACGCTCGACCAAAAGTTACTCAAAACCTTGACTGATTCTATAGAAATCTAAATTTTGAAAAAATGTCAACTTTAACCCATTCCCTCATATTGCCGACTTTTGACGACTCTGTAAAAGTCACTGTGTGAAACCATTGTGATAAATAGAGCATTTGCTCCTACAGGAGCAAATGCTCTATTTATCACAATGGTTTCAAACTACAAACTTCTAAAATTTTCCTTTTCTCTAGTTAATGCCCCTTTTCGGCAGATTTTTTTCAAAGAGCTTGGATCTAAAAATAGCCTATGAGGTAATGGGTTATGAGGTAAAATATCTGGCTGTAAAGTTACTGCCAATACCAAAATATCATGTGTACATAATAATAAAAATTATGCCATGATAAAATAATATGCTAATAAATATCAACGGTGTGATCAACTCATCATTCATTACATGAATATGCAACAGGTGTAGGACACATTATCTCTTTTGACACCGGTGTAGGGATTAAAGGTTCGAGTCATCGAATTATGTGGGTACTCCGTATGTTTTATTATTCATTCCGTCAAGTAACTCATCCAGGTTGCCGAATGTGATGCGTTTCTGTGCCTTTTTCTTCTCCTGTAGTTTTGCAATGGGATCTCTGAGCGCCTCGGTCTCCATGTGACTGATGTCTGGCAGGGGACAAAGGATGTCCCCGTCTACCACGGAGTCGGACACGTTTGGCGACTCTCTTGTAATAGCCGTCGATACCGCTTTAATCCTGTTCCAAGCAACTCCTTTGCTAGACTTTTCAATGCTCTCAATCAATGCACCCATATTGTCGACGACGCCTTTCACGTAATTTGTTAACTCTGTCTTGTGAACATTCTCGCTCTCCTGCTCTTGAGCCTTTGCTCCGTATTCGTCAAGCAGGGCCTGAATACTTTTTTGCCCATCGCGCATAATACCCTGGCACTTCATTTTGTCCCCAGTTTTGACAACGTCGGCAGCGATCCTAAAAACATCATTTGAAATTAACCTTAGTTCATGCTTGTATGCTGCAGTGTCAGCTTCGGCATCGAATTCATTCTCCGCAGCTTCAATAACATCGCACTTGCGAACGATTTGTTCTTGCCAGTAACGCTCGCCGTTGATATTTGTAAATTCCACTCGAATGCACATTACCTTATCGTCATCTGCCAAACCCGCAAGTCGATTGGTGGCGCTCCAGTCGGCGCAGACTCCGATTTGTCGGGAGTGACCAGCGGGGAAATCGTACAAGAAATAGGCCTTCTCGCTGGTTTTCGTCCGCCCTGAGAATGATCTACGTAGGCGAATTCTGTAGTCCCTTGAACATTTGTCTTCAATGAAATTCAGGTCGTGGAATACCTCTACCACACAGGAAACGTTCCAAGCCACGGCAGTCTTCCGGAGCAGGACGGGAAGAAATAGGTCGGCCTCGGGGTCTTCGGAGTCCTTGTCAATGTAATAATACGCTTCACTACTGCAAGTCTTTGACAGCATGTACGCCTGTTCGGACACTGAACTACCTGTTTTGAAAATAAAACAATACAGTTGTTCCTTATTCAAAACATTGATAAGAGTAAAGTCTCTCTGATGTAACCATATACTTTATTAACATAGGGGTCTGTACAGTCAGATGGCAATGTTTCATGCAGGGCAAAACTAATACAGATAACTCCTATAGAGCTATGTGTATAACTTATGTCTTGCATTAATCTACCGCATGTTTTAAAACTAGAACTATACTTCTTTTGAGTGGCTGTGTAAGTGAGACTTTATTGTATTGTGTACATGAAACACTCTAAACCGAGTTTTGGTAAACACGAATTGTGATCTTATACAGGTTGATACTTAATCCAGTGTAAAAGTATTGCAGAAATCTTCTGTTGGGAGCTTTCTGTGTGCATTTTACTGTGACCCTGTACTAAGATACCACATGTTTTGAGGAGTGGTGTTGAATTTGCATGTTCGGTATAGTGAGGTTTTATTCTACTTCTCTGAAAGCTACAGGACATATACAAACAAAACTTCTCCAACATAGAACCCTGTTTGGATGCTGTGGTTCTATTAACCCATTCCCTCATAGGCTATTTTAGATCTGGGACATCTTTTAAAAAGGAGCATTTACTGCAGAAGAGGAAACTTTAAGAATTGTGTAGTTTTTATTCCAGTGTGACAAATAGAGCATTTGCCTCTCTAGAGCAAATGCTTTATTTATGACAATGGTTTCAAAAAGTTACTTTTACTGAGGCATCAAAAGGCGTCAATATGAGGGAATGTGTTAAACGGCCAGTGTAGAGTACTGATCTAATACGATATTTCAACCGACAACATGTTACGTCATTCTTACACCGGACCACCGGTAATAAAAATACTACCAATATATATAGTGGTCGCTAAGCAAAAGAGCGACCATTGCTACAGTAAAACCTCTCTATAATGGTCACTTAATTCTTTTAATTCGTTGGTATTTAGAGCAGATGGTTGCTTAAAGCAAGGTGAAAGTAAAACAGAACGCTCCTATAGGAGCGTTCTGTTTTATTTCCACTTTGCTTTAAGTAGCAACCTGCCTTTTACACAAACTACTTGATGTAATTTAGTGGCAGTTATAGAGAGATTTTACTGTATGTTCACCAATTTAAGTGATAAATTTTAATCTCACAAATATTGACATCATCACGAAAAATAAGACATATACGTCGTGTGACAACGGGAATAGTCATTACGTATTGTAACAACACATATGAACAGGTACATCATGAGGCCACTAATAAAAACAAAGAACTCACTGATATTACTAATATTACGTGTGGTGACGATAGATGTTCTCACGACAGATGGCCTTTACATATTTTGACGACAGATAAGTATGGTCATTAGCCGCAGTTACGGCTTTTTGTGGATACTTATACATTTGTATTGCAATTACCTGTTGTGACGACAGATATGGTGACCCACTGATTTTGGGAGTCATCAAGTTTGGGAACCATCTGTCGGATGTTTTGTCGGACCTCGTGTAGCAAGGTGTTACCGTCCGTTGTACCCGCATTGATTTCCCCGTCGGAAAATATCAAGATTGAGTTTTTGGTTGAAATATACTGGTCTTCGCTGAAGAAGGATACATGACACGTGTAGTTTAGAAAGCGTAGGTATGCATCAGAAAAAGGTTATTTGAGGTCGGAAAAAATATTTATATAGTTGAATTCAAAATGAAAAATCAATAGAAAATATTTCTGTGTTCGAGTTCAGAAAAAAATGGTTCCGTCAGTCTTATAAAAAGTCGAGACCCAGATGGGCTGCCGTGTAAAAATCAATTAGGATATATACTGGTTGAAAATTATGTGGTTGTCATTCAAACTTCCATCGGAAAAATATACTTTACCGTTTTGAATAATAATGGACCATTCTATTTTAAATCATCAGCATTTAAAATGTTAAGTAAAGTATACTTTGTTGAAGTATAAGAGACTGACTGTAGTTTCCCATAATATTCTGGTTGACAAAAAGGCAAAATGGGCTGACTCAGATACTACTCCAGAAGGAGCATTTTGTTCCGAGTCTTCAGTATTTGCTACTGGCTTAGTTTCATGCAAAGGTAACAAAAATGGTGCCGATTTGACTCATGTAGCTTCACAAACAGATGGAGAGGACAGGTGGTCCGAATGATTAGCTTCACAAAACAGGTTTAACCCTTTCACCGCCACAGTCGTGTAAATCCACCACGACAAATAGTGCAGTCCCAGATCAGACGCCGCCTTTTCAAGGCGGCGTCTGATCAGGGACTTCACTATTTGTCTCAATCTCTAGTTTTATATATGTGCTTTATTCCTTTGAAATTTGCATTTATTTATCTCGTTACCTTATTTTACTGTATGATTTAACAATGTTGGATTGCAGACGACAATTAGAACTTTGGCGCCGAAAGGGTTAAGGAACATGTTAGGTGGTCCGAATGATTAACTTACTTTATAATCAGGTTCTGGGAACAGATTAGGCGGTCTAAATATTTAGCTTTACAAACAGATGGAGAGGACATATTAACCTAATAGTTGTCCGATTATCTAGCTTTTCAAACAGGTTAAGGGAACAGACTAGGTGAACCCGAATATTAAGCTTTTCAAACACAGAAGTGGTACAGTAACGTATCGCTGATAAAACCACCTAAAGAAGTCTAATTAAGGATGTTTAAAACAGGTGGTAGCTTAATGTAGGACAAAAGGGATGCAGAAAGCTCCTCTATGCTTTCTGCATTACTTTTGCCTTGCATTAAACAACCGCCTGCTTTTACAGACGCCTCTGTTAATAGAGTATGTAATCGTTACAAATTAGCGAGACTTTAAATGTATCTACAATGTGTACCTTTTTGTTGCGTTGTAGAACACCCGGAGTGCCATTCTCAGTCCTGCACTAAGGTTGGTCTGACGGGACATGCTGCCTTTGTCTAGACTGTGCAGGTTCTGCAGAAGTCTGGTCTGTAATGTCATCAATAAATCCACGTAACGGTCAAAGTAAACCAAGGCAAAAGTTTACCGAAGATGACTATATTTCATTGTGGCTAACTCAGGACAAGGTTTATATGACTTTTATATATGTATTCTCTTACCCTTTACTCCGCATTATGTTTTCATTATGTATGGTATGCATTTTGTGTATAGGCCGGAGGCCTAATCGCAAATAAAGAATTGAATTAACATTGGTGGGTTTGACTGAAACGGAAAGCGAATCTTGCCTTATCATGTATAAATAATGTTATCATCATATATAATTGTGATAAGTTTTGAAGGTTTTTTATCAACGGAAATTGAAGCTTACCCTGCTATTATTGTTAAGCTTCTCCAGAGGAAAGAATATGTCAGCTTCGTCACCAAATGTCACCAGGCCAACTTCGTCACCATCATCCAAAGCGGAAACCAGCTGCTTCACAAAGTGTTTCACCTGCAAAGTCAATGAAGGACCATTTACAGGTTTCCTTACAAGTTTCTTACATGCTCGGATCGTTGCCATTTGAATATAAGCTTGGTCATGTCTTGACTCCAACAGGAGCCATCTGATCAGAGTCTGTTCTATTTGCTTATGTCATGATATAGATCTAATTCTAAAGTTTCTGTCGTGGCAAACATTTCCTTTGATCATATGCCATAACAAAAATTCAACTTATGAATATTCATTGTGTCAATATTCTTGCATGAATATTCATGGAGTAAAATTCTCTAGCATGCTACAAACGAATATTTGTGATTTCTTTTGAAAACAGACTGGATCCAGATAAGACACCGAGTTAGTAAATGTTTTCTGAGAACAACGGAATAATCAATTTGTATTTAAAAAATATGACAGGAAAATTAAGTTCAAACTAGATGTCATTGTTCTGCCGGCTGAATATTGACTCAACGGGCGAAATGTTGATACTTAGTTCTTATTAATCCTTTTCCTAATAAACATTTATGCATTAATTTGTCATTTCATGAATATTCAGTATTTGTATAAGGAAAACTTTTCAAGAAGATTTGGCTTAGACAAAAGCTGTTGGATCAGCTATGTATTTGTTTTTTAACCCATTCCCGTATAGGCTATTTTTAGATACAACCTTTTTGAATTAATCTACCGAAAAAGAACATTAATTAGAGAAAAGGAAAATTTTAGATTTTTGTAGTTTGAAACCATTGTGAGCAAATGCTCTATTTATCACAATGGTTTCACTTTTACAGAGGCGTCAAAAGGCGTCTATATGCGGGAATGGGTTAAACAAACAGAGCATACCCCGATTAAACGGTTTCTACAACAGCCGTCTGATCTGGGTCTGTACTGTTTTCAAAGGTGTGACAAAGCATTTATATGAAGGAAAGGGTTACTTTGAAGAGCGTTTCAATTTGAAAATGTAATTTTTCTGTAATTTATCATGCTGGAGATACTGCAGTGCTAACTTCTCCCATGATCATCGGTATGAATACAGCAAAACCCTATAAACCGCAATTCTAGTAGGGAAGAAAATTAAGATCATTTTAGGCAGGTGTGGTTGCTTAATGCAGGATGAAAGTCATGCAGAAAGCTCCTCTTGGAGCTTTCTGCATGACTTTCACCCTGAATTAAGCTGCTACCTGTCTCCAAGACCGATATTTACACTAAATTTAACGGCCGATTTAGAGGTTTTTCCTGTATGGTCTAAATTATGTCGTAACATAAGCAATTACTTCCATACTACTATAATTTCTCAAAAGCTTGAGCGAGTCAGAGGTAAGAAAACAAGCAATTATCGGAGTTTTAGCAGACAATATATTTGTCATAAAGATAAGAGTTGGCATATTACCTCACAACTTTGAGGAAAATAAAATACATGTACTGCAGATGAGATAAATAAGGAAAATTATTTAACGCTTAACCGATCATATAGTGTCGTCTGCAACAGTTGTCATCTGCTACAATGCTAATTGCTTTCATTGACTCTCGTCTCTTTCAAAAACATAATTACAACAGTTTGGGTCCTAAAGAGACGCCGCGCTACTCGATGTCTCATCTAGATTCAAACTTTTCGCATATGTAAGCACGTAGTCGCCATTGTCAATGACAGTGTCAATTGCTCTCTGTATTTCTTCCTTCTTTATACTGCATGTGATAAGGTAGTTTCGTGAGTAATACTGGTGTTACAGTATACATGTATAGCGATACTAAACCGAACTTTTAGTAAATAGAAATTGCGAAATGAGCCTTTTAGGCAGATAACTGCTTAATGCAGAGTGAACGTCATGCAGAAAGCTCCTATGGTACCTTTCTGCGTTACTTTCATCGTGAATTAAGCAACCGTCTGTCTTAACCCTTTCCTCCATATAAATGTAAATGTTTTTTACGCATTTGCAAACAGAGTAGACCCAGATCAGACGGCTCCTATATAGTCTGATAATGATACTTATTTGAGTGTATGTATTTAAAAGGTAAGTTAACCCTTCCCCCATGCAGCTAAGCGTAACGTTTAGGACAATTGCGGACTGTAGTTTCTCAAAAGCCTGGACGAAATAGAAGTAAATAAAAGTTGTTTCAGATTTGAGTTCGAACAAAAAGAGTTTGTTTCTTTTAACACCCCCCCCCCACACACACACACACACACACACACATACACACCTACTGACGCCTTTTTGTGCCTCTGTAAACTCATTTATTGAAACCATTGTGATAAATAGAGCATTTGCTCCTATGGAGCAAATGCTCTATTTATTAAAATGATTTCAAAACAACACAATTCTAAATTTCTCTTTTTCTATAGTTAATGCTCCTTTTTGGTAAATCCATTCAAAGGGGTTGGGTCTAAAATTAGTCTAGAAGGCAATAATAAATATAATAAATAATATGTTTTAACTCATTGCATCCTAGACACATATTTCGGAATATATTTTAAGTAAGATAAGGGCCCATGCTATTGTGTACATACCTTGGTGATTTTAGAATGTTTGCCATCTCGACCAAGCTTGTGTAGCATGCTTCCACTTCTGTCAACCAATAGGACGATTCGAACGGGTACCTGTGACACTGTCTGCACGTGTTCTGTGCTGATCTGGGTGATAACTTTTATCTGATGATGTAAAGGACACGTGCATATATAGCTAACAATTAGCATTTTATTTATCTACGATATTCATTTCAACCCACACCTCCCCTATTATTTTCGTATGGTGTATTTTTCAGATATTTATTTTTAAACATTTTTCTTTCGGAAAAAGAATGGAAATTTACTATGAAATAGTACTTAGTGCATTTATTTAATTTGGTGATTCTATTTTCGCCGAACGTATTGTGTAATTAACCATTGGTTTGTTGATTAATCAAAAACTCAGGAGCCTTTTGATCTTGATCTGTGATGTTTGCATTGATCTTATATATTCGGTTCCAGCACATATAGTGTTAGTGCTAGTGTGTACAAAATATAGTTTGTATTCCTTTTATAAGAGAAAAACGGAATAGTCTTATCTAAAATAACATCCTCTTAACTATATATGTCATCCAAATACATTAAATCTTTCGGCGCCTTTTCAAGGCGGCATATGACCTGGGACTTCACTGTTTTCTGTATTATTTTAGCCCAAGCATACAGGTTTTTAAAAACAAATGTTTTACCAATATATCTTTATTATTCAGTTTAGGATTATTTTTAATATGAAACTATTGTTGCAGACGACACTTTTGAGTTTTGCGCCAAAAGAGTTAAATTTTCGTCTGCTAAATGCAGCCTGACTGACATCTCTAAACTGCTCGGGTCCAGATGAGAGGTCAAGTACCTCGACGTCATATCCTATTCAAAGCTTTTTGACACTCGGTCAGTAGTTTTTCAAAAGTTTGAACAACGAATCAAAGTGAAACATGAAGCAGATCAGAGTTTAAGCAGATTTTAACTATTTCGCTGCCAGTGTTGCATCTGTGATAATATATGCACAGTTTTATATTCAAATTAGACTCCGGGTAACTCGGTGTTTCATCAGGATCCAGAATGTTTGTTACCGAGACTGGTTTTTTTTTGGTTGTTGTTTTTTAAAAATGTAGATCAAAATTGTAGCAGACGACAAAATTGGCAGGCAAAGACATTTGGCAGAAAAATAATTAATTGCTAAAACAGTGTCTATACACAACACAGTTTACTTTACTTAACCCTTTACTCCATAATACGCCTTTCTACGCCTTTGCAAAGAGAGTAGACCCAGATCAGACGGCTCATATAGGTCTGTGATGTTTGCTTATGATATAATGTAGATCTAGATCTGATTCTACAGTTTCTTTTTCGACCAAAAGCTCATGCGCCATTATTAAACTTAATCTATATTCATGATGTCATTAGTTTGTACAGTATATGAATATTAATGAAGTAAAGGGTAAAGTGATCCGTACCTGTTTGTCGTCGGCGACACAGTAGTGCTTTAACGATAGATTTGACGCCACTTCCGTTTGCTGGTCCCCAGGTAGCATAGTGGACAGTCGCCAGTGATTGTCTGTGTTCTTTGTCTTTGCTGAAAGTCAGATATTATAACGTTTACTCTTTTACTGCGTGTTAATGCAGGTATACATGTTGTTCTTTTTATGTGCTGACTTTATTAAATAATCCACACGACACTTGTCTGAATGACTACATTGAACTAGCAAACTCTGGATTTTTACAAAAGGCGGTAACTTAATGCAGCACAAAGTAATACAGAAATCACATGCTTTTACAGTCTTAAGTTAAAAAAGCATGTGACCACTTTAGCGAGACTCTACTGCAACCTTTAGGTGACAGATGTTTGATATATCAAAATTTATTGCAAAATTTTCCTTAATTCTTTACTACAGATATACACTTTTCACGCCTGTGTAAACAGAGTAGACTCTGATCAAATAGTTCCTATAGGAATCATTTTGATCAGGGTCTGCCCTGATAGATCTCAATATACAGCTTTTGCCATTGTCTAAAATGTCCTTAACCCTTTCGCTGCCAAACCCTGTCGTCTGCTAACTTTGTCGTCTGCTACAAATTTTCATTTCTTTTGATTTTCTTAATTTTTGTTTCAAAAACATAGTAACAGTAACAAACAATTTGGATCCTGATGAGACGCCGAGTTACTCGTGAGATAAAGATTTAAATGATTAAAGCGTGACTGAGAGTAAATTTTACGAATGGAATGAAAGGAAGGGAATCGGTGGAAGCTTACCGTCATTGTCAGGAAACACTTCTGTACTGCCGCGGACTTGTTTGGAACTAGACCGAAGTATATTATAGCTCGATCCGATGTTTTTCATGCTTTTGAAATTTGGCTTAAACTTGTCTGAAAAAAACCCCAAAACAACCATGGACATAAGTATAATAACATACGTCATTATAACATTATATAGACGACAATGTAGATGACGGATGCTGTTTAGATAGACGACAATGTAGAGGATGGGTGCTGTTTTGATAGACGACAATGTAGAGGACGGATGCTGTTTAGATAGACGACAATGTAGATGACGGATGCTGTTTAGATAGACGACAATGTAGAGGACGGATGCTGTTTAGACGACAATGTAGAGGACGGATGCTGTTTAGATAGACGACAGTGTGGATGACGGATGTTGTTTAGATAGACGACAATAGTATTATATATATTAGATAGACGACAATAGTATTATATAAAGGATAATAATTAGATCAGACGACGGCGATTCATATGACGTATAAGAAACTGGCGACAAAGTTTGCATCTGAGCTACATTTCATACAGACTATACTGTTATAACCAGGCGACAAGGCTTGTAACAGTTCGTGAATGCGGTGGTCTTACCATGGTTGACAGGAGTTGTGGCTAACAGGGAGACAGGATCGCTACTCGGGCGGGACCGCCTTGGCATTGAACCATTCTCAGCTGGAACTAGAAAGTACAAAACCCTCTAAACCGAGCGTTTAGTAAGTAAGAAAAATATCATCTTTTTAGGCAGGGTCTGTAGAGGCAAAGGAGCTTTCTGTGTAACTTTCCGGCTACATTAAGCTACCACGTGTCCAAAATTGGCACTGATCTAATTTAAAATTCCATTTTAACCCTTTCCCTGGTGAATATTCGTGTAGGAAATAATGACGTCATGAATATTAATAAGATTGTTTTTATAATGGCATATGAACCATTTACATTTCAGCTCAGGCAGAAACTGTAGAATCAGATCAATATTACACCATAAGCAATCAGAGCAGACTCTGATCAGACGGCTCATATATGAGCCTCTGATCTGGCTCTACTCTGTTTGCAGATGCGTCAAAATGCGCTTACATAAGGGAAAGGGTTAAAGAGAGTTCACTGTATATAACGAACTGTCATATCAAATTTTATTGAATGAATTCTAGAAAATGTAATACCCTTAATCTGTTCAATATGCATGTAGGAAATAATGACACCATGAATATTACATTATGTTTTATAATGACATGAACGAGGGAAGGTTTTGTCATGGCTGACACTGTTGAACCGGGTCTATAGTATTCCATAAGCAAATGGAGACGTCGCACCTAGGTCTGCTTTGTTTGTAAAAGCGTTAACTCTTCGGTTGCTATTCGTGTCAATATACCTACCTGTAAATAGTGAAAACCCAGATGAGACAGCTTCTGCAGGAGCTGTCTCATCAGGGTCTGCACTATTTACAAGTTGATTGTGCAACCAGCGCACTCCACAGCAGTGATCACACAGCGAAATATTTGTAGACAGTGAAGATATATGTAATTATACAACAGAGCATGGATAAAGAAGGAGGAATGTATTTTAAAATTCAGCAAGAGAAGGGTTAAAATGCGTATTTTGGAAGTAAACGTTAATACCCCCATTCCACTGGGCGGCGATTCCACTGCGCTCATGGCGATTCTCCAAATTCTTCCAAATCGCCGCAGAAGCGCCACCAGGTGCCTAATTTTGGGACTTGAGCGTTTCCAGTACGCTTATAGTACGCTTCAATAACGATCTCGCTGCGTTGTGTACGATCCTGTCGAGATGTTGCTGCGCTTCTACGGCGCTTGAGGTCTCCCCGAGACGCTTTTACTACGCTTCCACTACGACACGGGATTTCAGGCTACGCTTCATCTATGCTTAATACGTTGCTGTTACGACCTTGCTTCGACCTAGGCGCAGGAGCTGCGCTTCTGTTGCGCTTTTGGAACGTTTCTATATAAAATGGGTAATTAAACTGATTTCGAAGCAGCTTACCGTCATCCTTCGAAGACAATGGATCAAATTATTTTGAAGACCCAGATCAAGAAAAACAAATTGTTGGGCCTGAACTAGGTATACTTTTTGCAAAGTCTTCCTATGGGGTTACTCAAGCATTAACCTTTTTCCCTGGTCAATATCCATGTAAGAAATAATGATCTTATGAATATTTATTATCTGCATGTTTTAAATTTTAACCTTTTTAAGAAATGTTTTTGCTTTGACAAAATCTGCAGAATCATATCTATATCATGTTATAAGCAAACGGAGCATAACCTGATCAGACGGCTCCAGTAGGAGCTGTCTGATTTGGGTATATTCTGTTTGCAAATGTGTGAAAAAGCATTTATATGTTGACAAATATCTCCGCGCTTTTGTTGCGATGCGACTGCGATTGCGCTACGTTACTCACGCTGCGACTACGATACTGCTGCGTTCATGAATTTCTTACTACACTTTTGCGGCGATTCGAGTCCACGGCGATGCCACTACGCTTGTTTTGAGCAAGGTCAAAACACTCGCCGTGAAGTGGCAATCAAGAAGTTTCTGTTACGCTTCTACTACGATCAGGGCGTTTCTACTGTGCTGTTGGCGTTCCTGCTACGATTGGCGGCGTTTTTACCAAAATTTCAAAGCGTAGTGGAATCGCCGCTCAGTCAAATGGGGGTATTAGCAGCAGTCTTATTTAAAGGACAGCCGTGTTTAGTTATCAAGCTATAAGTATTGGTGGATTTACCTGTAATCAAGACGGACAGATACGTTTGTTCTAAACAGTAAGCTATGTCAAATGGCAGTATTTGACTTTGAGGATCAGTTCTGTGATGTTTGGTCATATTCCATTCAGTAGTTTCTAATATATCGGCCAACGGAATTATTCGTTAAAATGTATTTGAGAGAGGGAATGGTTGTGACATATGAGAGAAAGCCAAAATATAGCGAGAGAAAAGATGAAAAAGGACGGGAGAGAAAGCATGAACGAGATCGGCATACATGTAGGGGAGATCCAGAAGGAGGAATTGACCGAGAGATGTCGAAGAGGGATTAAGCTATTTATCCCTGACAAAATATATATGTAGAGAGACGGGCATACCGACCTTCTTCGACGAGTGGTCTGAGTGGATCAGGTGAGCAGTAGTTCTCTGCTGTGTTTATCATGTCCATGTATCTGTCTATGGGTTGCATCTGCAAGTCCCATTGTCTTGTAGTGAATAACTCTGTCAGTGCCTCGTGCTGCTCGGGCGTGAGATGAACCACGTAAGATTTGGTGTTCATACTCGTGGATTATTGGATGTCGTATAGTACTGTTAAACCATAACAAGAAACACAGACGGGTCAACTTGAGAAAATAGTAAAAGCAAACAATATGTCATCTAAATGGTATTTTTATTATACATATCACACACCATGTCAGTGCAAACCAGGCGTGCGTAGTAAACACTGTAGACAGAAATAAGAAGCAATGGTGCGATAGGCCTTAGATCAGGATATTGACTGAATGTAACCCGTTAGAACCAGCGCTTAACATTTCCCTCATATATACGGGTTTTCCTGAGCATTTGCAAACAGAGTAGACCCAGACCAGGAACCGTCTAATCAGGAATTGCTCCATTTGCTTTTGGTATGATATAGATCTGATTCTACAGTTTGTAACTGAGTCACATGCCATTATGGAAATTTATCTAATGGATATCTACGATGTCATTATTGCTTACATGAATATTGAATAGGAAAAGGGTTAAAACATAAGTGAAAATATATTCTATAACCCCGAACAGCCCATTCCCACTGTCACTCGTTGGAATCTTCTCTTAGGGACAGTTCGAACGAGTACCAGCAAGTTAAGTTTTAGCTGAGAAATACGATAATGTAACAGAGATCAAGGCCCGCGGTGTTATAAACAAATATAGATTGGAGTCTATTCAAAAACATTTGATTGAGCAAACTCAAAATCTGGCCAATCAGAGACTAGAGATAACATCGGAGCCTTATCTACAGCTTTTAAAATTGGACGGAAACGTGACCAGACGCTACCTACCTCTGTAACTGGTCTATACCGATTGCAAAAATCAAATGACCCTATTTCTGTGGCTCTGATCTGCTTGCTTATGGGATAATAAAGACTCTACAGTAAAACCTCTCTATAACGGCCACTCAATTGTGTTAATTAGTTGGTATTCAGGGCAGGTGGCTGCTTAAAGCAAGGTGAAAGTAAAACAGAACGCTCCTATAGGAGCGTTCTGTTTTACTTTCACCTTGCTTTAAGCAACCACCTGCCTTTAACACAACATACTTGATATAATTTAGTGGCCGTTATAGAGAGGTTTTACTGTATGTAATTTAGTGGCCGTTATAGAGAAGTTTTACTGTATACAGTTGCTGCCAAGGCCAAAGAATCATGAATTCCAATGCTATTATAAAACTTCAGCTACTAAATAATCATGATGTCATTATTTCTTACATGAAATATTCATAGGGTAAAGGTTTAACAATTAGCCTACTAATTAAAGTCTTCTAGTTCCTGTTTCGATACAGAGTTTGTCTTTAAAGACGTGATCAGTCGTGTTAATCAGTGTAGATCTTGATGTTGTGTCAGGTTATTCTGTGGCTCCCCTGAATCCAAACTGTTTGCAAACGTTATCGACATTCGTCTATGTTATGCTAAACGTTGCAAATAGGTTATCAAACAGGCCATCTATTACGTTGTTTGTATCAATTACGGTATGAAAAGCTTATGCCATTTGAATCAATAAGGACTATTTATAGTCTCTCAAAGTTCCTTTATTATGCCGACCAAATAAGATCACTGAACGAAAATGTTCAGATATAATATTAATTATAATGATGTTCCAACATTTCTTTCTCTGTAAAATGTAATTATTTGTGTAGTGATTGTGTATTTCACATTTCTGTTAAATTATATTGGCTATATTGCTTTATGCATCTTAATGCCAAATAAAATGCATGTTATATAATGCTATATAATAATAAAGCTAGTCAGTTAAATTTGTAACATACATATACAGAATTAATAACATGGGACCCTATAAAGCATGCAGTTGCTTAATGTGGTGCAAAAGTAATGCAGAACGCTCCTGTAGTAGCTTTCTGCGTAACTTTTGTCTTGCATTAAGCTAGCAGCTATTTTAGAATTATATACTTCTTTTGGGTGGTCAGATTAGCGAGACTTTACTGTATTTTACTGCACACATTCGCTGATTTTGCATAGTGCTATATGAGCACTTGACGTTTTGGTCATGACTGAAACTGTAAAATCTGATCTATAACTTCCTGACACTAATCAGACGACCCATGCGTGAGTTCTCTGTTTGCGAGGGCGTCGATTAATAAAACCCTGTGTTTGAATCGAACGTTTCTATGTCGATAATGTGAAATAATCTTAACTCTTATCCTGTCGTGTAAAAAGTAGTGTCTGTTCAAATTTGGACCTGGTGCAATTTGGACTACTTCGTGAACAGACGAACTGCTTGGGTCTTCTACCTGTAATTAGGTTGACGTCGCGATATGACTAAAATACATGTACTGTTAAAGCGACGAAAACACCAGCCCAAACAAACTTCCAACTCGGTCAAGTTCTTGAGAAACTAATGAATGTCAAACATCTTGCATCATGATGAGACGCCGAGTTACTCGGCGTCTCATCTGGATCCAAGCTGTTTGCAGATGCGAGTCAGGTCGTGATACGCGGGAAAGTGGTTAACCCTTTCCCTGTTCTGTATTTAGGCCAGCTTTCAATACCTACTGAATATTCATTAACAAAATGGTTATAAAGAAATATGGAAAGGGGAACATTGCAGCCATTTCAGAAAGCAAAGAAACAGATCTACAAGTATAAAATTCTATTAGCAAACAGAGCAGACCCTGATCAGATGGCTCCTAGAGGAGCCATCTGATCTGGGTCTACTCTGTTTGCAAATGCGTGAAAACACGTTTATATGAGGGAAAGGGTTAATGTGATTGTCATACGATTTATATACAGTAAAACCTAGCTAATCCGAACACTTCAAAGTAAAAACAAATTGAGAATGCTTTATATTAGGCAAGTGGCTGCTTAATGCATGGTGAAAGTCTTGCAGAAAGCTCCACAGGGAGCTTCCTGCATAACCCCCACTCTGCATTAAGCTGCCATCTGTCTTAAAGACCGGGCTGATACTGATTTGAACTTCCGGGCTATATAAGATTTTACTGTCAATAACATGCGCTTACATGTATAAAGTGCGCTGAAGCGTAGACTTCTTGTTGCATAAACGGTCCAATATTTCGCTATCAGTGACGAATCTATAAGTACTTGTGCAAATAGTTTGGATCCAGATGAAACGGCTGGCAACTCGGCGTCAAATCAGGATCCAAACTATTCGATATTCTTACTTTGTATCCGAAAGAAATAGTGATCGGAGCAAATTAAATAACTAAAAAATGAAGCAGACGACAAAGTTTGCACACGACAATAATTGGAAGAAAACGAGTTAACTTAAACCCGCATTTGCAACAGCCTGGATCCAGATGAGACGCCCACCAACTCGGCGTCTCATTAGGATTCAATCTGTTTGACACCCGGTTAATAATTTCTAAACATTTTAATCGAATCGGAAGTAGTCAAAATTGCACGAGATCAAAGTTTGAGCAGACGTTATTTTTTGCAGTGTGGGTTGACAGCGGACCGGGAAGAAAAAAGGTGTTTCTCACGGTTTTGTGTCAATATATAACCCCATTGTCTGATAGATGTGCATGATAATGTCTTTGCAAACAGACGTGTAGACCCAGAACAGACGACTTCTGTAGAACCCTTCTGATCAGGGTATGTTCTGTTTGCTTATGGAATAATATAGATATGACTCTACAATTTGCATCAAGTCCTTGTTATTATTCATGATAACATTATTTCATACATGAATATTCATGAGGTAAATGGGATAAATATAAACACATACAGAAAATATTGCTAAGAATTTTGAGTAAGTTTTACAATCCTGTTAAACAACTGATATTTACACACATTGAGAGTAGGCCTATAGCTACTTAAGTCGACACTAGAATAGTAACGCTTTCGCTGTCATTGTCACATCTATAATTACTTATGCAAACAGTTTGGATCCAGATGAGACGCCGAGTAACTCGGCGTCTCATCAGGATCCAAACTGTTTGTTACTGTGACTATTTTATGAAACAAAAATGTAGAAAAATGAAAAATAGAAATTGAAAATGGTAGCAGACGACAAAGTTTGCAGACGACACGATTTGGCAGCCAAAGAGTTAACAGACGACGCCACTGTTTAGTTTGCGACGTTTGAAGGTCTCAACAAACACAAATCAAAGCATTCTTTCGATGCCAAACAGTTTGCTTTTGCCCAACAATGTTGTCTACTTGAAGTGTCCAAATGGACTTCCTTCAGTTTCCACTCAAATATGTTTTTGGTGTGTCAAACGGTTTGGATCCTAATGAGACGCCGAGAAGATCCAAATCGTTTGCAAAGATAACATATTCCCGCATTTTAGTCGGTGTAAGGCGGTGAAAGAGTTGTCTAAAACAGTTTGTATTCTTACCTTGTTTCCGTCTCTTATCACATCAATTTTCCTCTGTAACAAGAGCTGCTGTTTTGTGAAAGCTCTTTTTGTCGTATACATTCATTTGTTGCTAGCTCCTAGAGTATCAAGGAAAATTTCCTTGTCTGTTTTCGGTTCAGCCGATATTTCCTGGTTTCTTGAAGTAGAGCTCTACTTTTTTAAAATATAAGTGTTACACTACTCGAGACAAGCTATATTCTAGTCTTCGCTTAACACACGTTGTTGGAATAAACGTAATACAAGTTTAATCTATGAAATTTATTCTTATTCAAATGTGTATTCAATGGGTTTTTCTTCCGGGTTTGGCTTTAGCTATATATAGCCTTTAAGTAAACCGGTCTACCTGAGTATTTGGAGCGGATCTAATTTTCATTTTAATGTGGATTCTATTAGAAATTAATATTATGAAGAAAATAGTTAGCAAACAATGCAGATCCCAATAAGAGCATTGTTTTCCTATGCTCACTTATATGGATACATGCATGGGAAAACTGGATGGATGGATGGATGGATGGATGGATGGATGGATGGATGGATGGTGGATGGATGGATGGATGGATGGATAGATGGATGGATGGATGGATGATGGATGATATAATGGATGGATGGGTTAACGGATGGAAAGATGGATAGACGGGCGGACGATGGGAGGGTGGAAGGATGGAGGGAAGGAGAACCCGGTGATAATATTATGAATGGGGTCAATTACGTAATAAAATGACTCCTCTGCCGAAAGAAAATGGTCCCGGCTGTAATATTCTGATTCCCTCCCTTTTGTCGAGGGGAATCACTGTTTAACATGTAGCAGAATGACTCCACGAAAGATTTAGAATGCTATATGCTCAAATCTCATGAAACTTGTTCTGAATATTTGTACTGATAAGTATTATCAAAATGGGTCAAAAGGTATGTCACTAGGTTACATCACTAAAGCAACGAGGGCGGCTACGATTGTGAGGAGTCGTAACTGGAAGCTTTTCCAGGCTTGAACATGAAAAAAGGTACAGTTTCAAAATCTATTTTAATCATTCAATGAAATCGTGCATCTTATAACTGTAGCAACGGTTTTGTTAATTATTGGCTTCCTTTTCACACCAGCGATAGAATATGCAAAGTGCTTAGATTCGTGTGAGTCAGCGACTGTCTCAGCATATCAACGGGTTCGAACTTTTCTGACAAACTGACAATGTCTCCAACCATCGCCTATGTTATGGATTAAATCAAAGTACTGACAGTACTGAAGGTTTCGGACATAATATATATCATATTGATTTTTTGCTGTGGATTTTTCTGAAAACCATGTCAGTAGTTTGGAAGACATTTAAAGAATTGTTTTATGAACATGTCACATACAGGGCGATTCCAATAGCTCATCTTGCCACTTTGTGCCAATAGAGCCAAAATTGATAGTTTATGTAGTAAAGAGCCATCACTCCGTTATTTGAAAGTAAGGGTCAAGTCAAGTCGTGCTTAGCATAATAGAATTAATGATTTCACCATTATCGTTGAATGAGAACACTGTATGTCTAGACTGGACCCCGGATGATTCTGACCAGTAGTATAGTGCGAGGCGTTGGGGAGAATGCCTGCAGCCCTGCAGCCCCTGCAGCCCCTGTCACGTGACCTATGACGTCACAATGGGAGGGTATACTATGACTGCCTAAGAACAATGCGCAGGGGGTCACGCTCATTGACCGTGACTTAACAATAGACTAGAACAATCCATAGAGGTCACGCTGACCATCCCGCATTCCTAAGACTAGAGCCCTAAAACAATAGGGACGGAATCGTATGACACTGTCCAACAACAATCGAGGTCACCCCGACCATCCCACATTCCACCCTCGCTGGGTGCCATCCCGCATTCCACCGTTGCCGGGTACCATTTACTATAAAAACCTTTTAGGACATTCGCAAACAGCGTAGACCCGGCGTTGTAATCGGCTTTAGGATCGGTTTCACCTCCATATTCAATATATACCATTATAATAGCGATTTACAATTTCGGGACCCATTTTTATATAAAGAATATTCTTATTCTTTCGGTCAAAGGATTAGAACAATAGGTCTATCCAATTCGTTATAATAGCGCTACCCCTTTTAGATATAAAATCGTATCAATGTCGGAATACCCGAGAGTATATTGACCTTCGACGCTGTCTTTGATCCGATACAATACCAGTCCTTTCGACCGTTTTGAAAGACGACACTTTTTTACCAGTGGAAGGACAATGTTAAATCTAACAATGGGATCGAGTTAACGTCCCGACTCGTTATATCTTTTCCTTCTAAATGACGTCTATACGGTGGATTTATATCAAACCCATATCAAACTGTCTATTCGTTTCTAACATATTTTGATTAAAATCGAAACAGTTTATAAAATGTTTACCGAATGACAAGTTTGTCTTTCAATACAATGTCTTACAAGCTTCACCGCCCACCGAAATACAAGACCCTTACGAATTACTCTGTAGGCGTCCAGCGTGAAAATGATAGATTAAATTTCTTCTGTTACCCTTATTCAAGATATTCCATATCAATTATTTTATATTTACTCCCAATCCCTTAATATTAATGAATTAACTCTCATTAGGGTGCGCCGAATAAGTCTGAACATGTCCAACGGGTGCGGTTATTCTTTTGTTTTAATATAATAGAACATATTAAAAGTATATACCCGATGACTGACGCATCAGATCTAATTATAGATATTGCTGAACTCTGGGTTTACTCCGTTTGCAAAGACGTCGAAATGTGTATATATGGAGTAAATGATGCAGGAAAGGAATGGTGTTTCCTGTCAGTTGCAAACAGTGTAGATCCAGATCTCTAGACTCTCCATGATCACGGTCGGTACTGTTTGTCATTCAAAATATCTTCGCAAATTATACCTTTGCATACTGAATGGACCATTTCACTTTAACTATTCAGCACTCAAAGATTTAACCCTTTCCCTGTTCAATATTCATGGTAGAAATGATGACATGAATATTTATTAGCTGATTTTTTATGCTTTTCTTTACACCCTTCTTAGTAGAAAATATTAACTTTGAAAACATACAGCAAACTACATTTTTTGCAAACAAATAGTTATAGAACAAACTCGATATCCGATTACGATTTACGCTTTTTCTTTAACCCTCGACTGTTGAACACGCACTCTCCGTCATTTGTAAATGGTATAGAACCAGATGAAATGGTTCGCGGATCAAGGAGCCTCTGATTCGGGTCTACATAGCGCGTCATTCGAAATCGCCTACTAAATTTAAGCCTTTGCTACTTAATGTCAATAGCGTGAAAATGATAGATTACATTTCTCCTGTTACCCTTATTCAAGATATTCCATATCGATCTTTGATATTAATGAATAGATACTTACTGAGAGAAAATTATATCTATATATAGGTTTCAATAAAAAAGGCATTGCGTATATTTACACCATTTTTAGTAGAAAGGATTAACTTTGAAAACATGCAGCAGACGCCATATTTGCACACAAATAGTTATGGAACAAGCGCGATATCGGCTTATGATTTACACTTGCGCATTAACCCTTTAGTGTCGGACACGCACCCTCTGACATTTGCAAACTGTATAGAACTAGATGAAATGGTTACCAGTTCTAGGAGCCTTTGATTCGGGTCTGCAAAGTGCATCATTCAAACTTGTCTACTAAGTTTAAGCCTTTGCTACTAAATGTCAATGGAGTACTCTCGAGTTCGTCGTTTAAAGGGTTTTACGTTCTACAAGTATCGCATTATAACTGGTATTCCCTAAATTATCGTATAAGAACTGGTTACCCGTATATAAGATATACGTTTACGTTGGACCCAAAACCAATCGATAGAATATGTATATAAAAGTTTAAATACGGAACACTGGACCGAATTTTCGATTATAGATATTGTTAACTTTTTACTTCGTTGATACAGCTTTGTAAACGGAGTAGACCCAGATCAATCAGTTCCTGTTGGAGCTTAAATATCGAGCCGTTTAATCTGGATCTACTTTATTTGCGTGAAAACGCGTTTATATGAGGTAAAGGGATAAGGCACATAGAAGCTAATTAGACGTGGTTCGGACACCAACCGTTAATTTAAGCATTTAAAAATATATTGATCCGAGAGTGAATTGAAAATTATTACGACATAGCGATCGTTAAAGCCATACATGTATAAACAGCGCCAAAAAATTATGGTCAGAATCGTTTATCGAGACTAGAAGCTTTGGCTAACCCTTTCTATATTCTATATAGATGACGTCATCGACTAACGAGGAATTTTCGGAAGCACCGGGGCCTGAGCTCAGTAGAGACCCCGATATCCGTTTCCCGCGGAAAATGAACATTTTATACAGCGGGAGTACCGATTGAAGAGATGGTTTATATAAAAGGTTTATATAGTTTTGAGTATGTTACGTAAAAATCTGGCAAATGAACTGGACCCTAAGCAAACAAGAAGCGTTTTAAGCCAATGCCTTTAGCAGACGACAGAAGGGATCTTCTATAGAGTATATATATATCGTCTAGGTTAATAGTATATAATCTATGAGCATTGAGCGATGAGACTCGCGGGTACTCATTAGAGCGAAATACAATTTGAACTATATCGCGCAATGAGTACGGATTATTACTAAAGTTGATTAGATGACACTTTTAAGCGGAAGCGTATTACACACAAATTCTATGGTAACATTGCGCCGTTTACAAGCGGCCTATATCGTTGTATACTCTATCTGTGTGTCTGTGTGTCTGTCTGTCTCTGTGTGTCTGTCTGTCTCTGTCTGCCTCTCTCCATCTCTCTCTCTCTCTTTCTCTCTCTCTCTCTCTCTCTCTCTCTCTCTCTCTCTCTCTCTCTCTCTCTCTCTCTCTCTCTCTCTCTCTCTCTCTCTCTCTCTCTCTCTCTCTCTCTCTGTGTATGTGTTTGATTCTTTCGACTCGGAACAATGTCTTTTTAGGATGCGATATTCTTTAAGAAAGTTTGGCTTTTAGTTTGACTGCTTCCAAATATGAGAGAGAGTAATGACACGTGACGAGCCTAATGTATACTCTGTATCTGTAAATGACTCGGTTCGTAAAATTGGATGTAAATGGAGAGGAAATTTAAAAAAAAATGGCGAAATGATATATTACGTTTTATTAGCCCCGCTCAATACAGTGTGACGGGGATAAGGGCGGTCCCCCGATTACACTTTACAATAATGGCATGTCAATTAAAATCGGTAAACGACTGTTGTCAATGTAGCATAATTAAAAAGAGTAGTAAAGTCAGAAACCCGTTGATGACTCATTCTTGGTCCATTTTCTTCTTATTTTTATAATCTGGGAAGTGTGGTAATTAAACGAAAATTCTAAGAGTATCGTAAACTGATCGATTACAGTAACAACAAGCTCCTCGATGACGAAATCTATCTCCGCATGCGGAACAAAATGTATGTCCGCAGGGACTCAGCGCTACCGAGATTCCGTTTTCCATACAAATCTTGCAGATAGTACCCTCATTGTTATCCGTTTCACCGCTGACTCGTGCATCGCTTTGTAGGTGTAATACAGTTGCCCTCGTTTCAACCCCGGATTCTCTATTTAACCGTTCAGGAATATGACCCTTGGAACCGCTTTCTAAATTCGACAGAAGAACTTCGACGATATGTTTTGCCTCCGCGATTAAAAGGGAATTTACTAGAGATTGAAAAGCGCTGGGTCCTCTCTTTTGCACGACGCTTAACAATTGTCTGGTTCTAGATCTAGCGCGAACTTCGCATTCTATTTCCTCTCTCATACCCGATGTCAAGATATTCTGTTCGACTAGAACATCAACGATGCGGGATACTTGTTCCGACGTTAAAGACTCGACGATGGTCGTCCAGCTTTTTCTTATGGCATTTCTGTGAACTTGTTCCATGGCTGACTAGAGAAGGAGTGAAGCCTCGCCTGTCGGAGTTGGATATTAAATAGCCCGTCAGTGACGTCAGATGATCTACCATCGCGTTCGCTTATATCTCGAATGCGTAATCTTATCTTTCTTGGACCGTTTGGTAATATTTCGCTTTTGATACGTCTTTGACAACGTTTCTATATTTCTAATGATACGTCGCTTTTTGGTGACGCTCCATTTGCGTTTTGGGATGCCGGGAGGCGGTGGGATTCTCTTGTCTCTAGCCATGATTAAAAGTGTCAGAGTTTCAGTGCGGAATGAAAGAATATCGACGCGTTTTGCCGTTTTATTCGTCTTCCTCGACATCGCTGTCATCCTCTTCGCTGTCTTCTTCTTCTTCTTCTTTGTTGGTGTCGTCATCAGTGACGTCATCATCTTTCCCTTCCACGATCTCTTCGAAATGATGTTTATACTTCTTTAAACTCAACCGGATGGCTTTCTCTAAATTCATATCTCGCTCGAGGTATTTCTCGATCGTATTCCTAATTTTGTCATGAAGATAACCGTCTCTCAATTTAAACAAAAATGACAGCAAGACGGCATATTTAGACAGAAACGCTCGCACGTCTTCTTCTCGTAGAGCTTGATTGGCTTTTTCAGTAGCCTTTTTGGTGGATAGTCCTCGCTTTTGGTATTTGACCACTTTTTTCCGTCTTTCATCTTCGTTATGGTCCCTCGCGTATTGCGCTAGTTTCTTGTAAACGATATTTTCTTCATCCATGTGTTGGAATATGTCGTCATCTTCTTCGGAATGGAATTTCATCCTTTTACGCGGCGGTTCTTCAGATCTATCCTCGCGTTCCGGACACCAACGTTTTACGTGATTTTGTAGGTCGTAACCGCGTTCAAAGACCACGCCGCAGTCGTCGCAAGAAAGCATGGTATCTGGTTTTAGTTCTTTCTGATTACTATCCAACTGTTCACTTTGAGAGACGTCTCTCGAATGAACGGAAACGTCGTTAATGATCGGATTTATCGCCCTAGAGACGGCTGACACGTCTGTGTCGGGAAGTATGCGCGGTGTTTCCGGTATCGTATTCGGAACGTAGGTTTGACTGGTAAGGGTGGGCGGTGGTCTCGGATCATCTGGCCATATGACGTCCGGCTGTAATCTCCTGGTTTCTGGTGTCGTAGGCTTAAGGTCAAGAAAGAAGAAATGGTACGGTAGTTTTGTCGCTTTGGCGAATAGTTTCATGAACATTTCGCCATTTCCGGGATACATTTGTCTCGCGAGAGTCAAAGTACACTGGCGGTCTACCGGATTGTTATATAAGACCATGTACTGGGTATTTCTCTTTTGCGTCGGATCTTTAACTCCGTAAAGGTTCTGATTGATCGAGATCACTGATAACGACCTATGATGACTGCCCTCAGTAAACAGACCCGTGATACGCTTATCCTTCCCCGCCTCGGAGTAAATGTCATCTAATATCAACAAGTTATTGATGTTAGGATCAAAGAAATCGTCATCATCTAGGTCAGTGGGAATGCCTGGCATAAATTCCACTCTGGGTAAGACTGTGGTTACGATGACGTCATACAAAGATTGCCACCTTTTGTACAGGTAAACGATTCTCTGTATACCGGGTCGAATTCTATCGGAATGTTTCTGCAGTAAGGTCTTGACGAAGGTCGTCTTTCCGCAGGCTGAAAGGGAGAAAACTCGATGAAATTACCGCTTATATGGGAACTACGTTTGTTGTTTATTGAACCAAATTTACTGTAGTAATCTAAATATTATAATATATAATTACCCGTTGGACCGGAAATCATCATGGTGAATGGGTGCAGCAGAATAGTGGGTTCCGCGTTATCCCGACGTCCCCCTGGCGATGGCAGAATAGGAGTAGAAAGCGCTCGCTGAGGAGTAAAGGATTCTTGAGGAGAAGGATACGATTGATTAGAACCATCGTGCATTTGTCTCTGGTGTCGTAACATATTATCCTTCCTAGAAAAATCTTGATGACAATCCGGACATTTCATCGTGTTCACGCGTGCGTCACTCTACACTAAATGACAGCTATGGAGTCAACACGAATTAAATATAGTCTTCACCTAATTACGATTATTTCGGATGTCTTGCCAATAACCGGATTCCGGCTTTTTCTCCGTGGTTTGCTCCGCAGTTTGCCGACATTCTTTTCCTTTTTTAATAGACCCTGGCCTCGTAGCATGCTTTTAGCTCTGGCCACAGTGCTATCCACCGGAAGCATGGGTTTAATGCGAAGTTTAGGCCTAACGAACATATCCGCGTTTAGAGGTTTGGCGGGTGTCTTCCGTCTAGTTTCAAATATATCCGTCTTTGATCGTTTGACGGATGTCTTCGGCTTTGTTTTATTCGACTTTGAACGTTTGGTGGGCGTTTTCATTTCAAATATACCCAGATATCTTGTCATGTTGACTCCTTTCCCGCTAAACTGCTAATGAGCCGGTTGTGTTAAGAGTCGCCTTTATGTAGGATATCGGTGTAACCATAGGGCGCGGAAATAAAAAAACAAACAAACAAAAAACCGACGTTGACCTAGGTTAGTCCTCCGAAGATCTTATTTCGTTTCCTATAGCGTAACGTAGATAACGACGTCTTAATAGTCTAGGGATAAGGGCATGCCACGTCAACAGTAAACGTTTCTTGCGAGTCAGTGACACCCATTCGCCTTTCAAAGTCCTGAGTAAACGTCTGTGACGACTAAAATAGTTAAAGTCCCTTTCTAAAATGGGTATTTGTCCGTCCACTATCTGTTTAACTATTATCTGAAGGCATTCCATCTGTCCGGTGGTCATGGAACGGATCATCGTGCGTCTATGACTAGGCGTCTCCTTCCCCAGGGCGAGTAGATAATGTATTCTAAGAAAGATCCTGGACCGCTCCATCTCGCGTCAGTTCAATCTATGTTTTATCTACGAGGTTTCGTACCTTGTTATAGAACGCCGTTCTTCCATATCATAAAGTATGACCTAATTGGAAACGATCGTGCTGTTGAAAAGAATTTTGGAGTAAGAGGAAATGTCTCTTGAGGAGGGAGAGGCGGTGCCTCATGAGGAGGAGGAGGAGGTACTGCCTCATGAGGAGGAGGAGGAGGAGGAGGAGGAGGAGGCACTGCCTCATGAGGAGGAGGAGGAGGAGGAGGTACTGTCTCATGAGGAGGAGGAGGAAGAAGAGGGTCTGCCTCATGAGGAGGAGGCACTGATTCATGAGGAGGGGGAGGAGGAGGTACTGCCTCATGAGGAGGAGGAGGAGGAGGAGGAGGAGGAGGAGGAGGAGGAAAGAGTAGTTAGATTTGGGTATCAAAGGAAAAGATATAACTATTATATTCCAGGTTGTTAGGCAGTCATAGGATATCACCCCTATTGTTCTAGACTATTGTTAGGTTACGATCACTGAGCGTGACACCCTCCTTATTGTTCTTAGGTAGTCATAGGATACCCTCCTTATTGTGCAAGTCTATTGTTAGGTCACGGTCAATGAGCGTGACCCCCTGCGCATTGTTCTTAGGCAGTCATAGTATACCCTCCCATTGTGACGTCATAGGTCACGTGACAGGGGCTGCACGGGCTGCAGGGCTGCAAGCATTCTCCCCAACGCCTCGCACCCTACTACTCTGACCATTACTTGGTCAGTACCAAACACATGCCAGAAATGTCTGATTTATAAAAACCCTAATTTCCTTAACCCTTTCCCTGTTCTATGTTTATTCCAAATTTCAATACATACTGAATATTTATGGACAAAATAGTTACAATGAAATATGAAAAGTGGCAATTAGTAGCCATTTAAGAAAGTAAAGAAAAAAAGAAAGAAAGAGTAGCCTATATATATAAGTGTGTAGGCAAAAGGGGCATTTAACTCAGAATCCGCCAACAATATATCGGACTTTTGTAAATACCACAGGAAGGGTATGGAACTTTCAGAATCCGACGACCTTATGTCGGACTTCTGTTGTAAAAAGACACCATGCTGTTTGAACAAAGGCGTTTGGATTGACAGTAGGTCATTGGTAAAATTCTATTCATTTTATACTTGGAGATTTCATGAAAAATGGGTCTGTATAATTTGCATATTAAGTATGTACGTTCACTAGTCGTTGTTGCTTTTCACACCTTTGTAGCGTTTAAATAGAACCATGTAACAATTATATATTGGGACCCAAGCGGTGGCCGAGGGGAAAGAGCTGCGTCTATGAATCTCTAGGTCCTTGGTTCGAATCACCTCAAAACCAAAAAAGATTCTAATATATTTTTTATTCTTTATCTTTTTTTATATTCTTTTCTCCAAATACATTTTAAAGCAAACAAACTAGAAAACATAAGCATGCCTCTTGAAACCTGTTATGGACTTTTTAAAGCATTATGCTATATTAACATACAGTCCTGGTGTCAATAGTATGCATTTCGATGAAACGTAGAGGCAGGATCCAGACTTTGTGCTAGGACAACTATGAATTCGAAAGTACCATGTTCAATTTAAAATTGTCACCTGCTCATTATTTTGTGTATTGCATATATAATTATTTAGATTCAATTAGTATATGCTTTGCATGGTTTTATTTTAAAATTGTCAAACATCTAGGATCCTGATCACAAACCGACACACACAATGTACAATTGGCAATAAGGTCACGATAACCTGCATAATATTTGAAAACTTAGTTTGTTTCAAAAGGAATTACTGCACAGTTCAAACTGACTATAAAAAATCCCTGAGAATTTGAACAATAATTACATCAACAAAAACAATAGTTTACAAAAGCACATGTATATATACACAGAGCGCAAATGGAACGGATCCATGTAAGAAACTTGATTCCTGTTCTATGTTTATTCCAAATTTCAATACCTACTGAATATTTATGAACAAAGTAGTTATAATGAAACATGAAAAGTGGAAATTATTAGCCATTTTAGAAAGTAAAGAAAAAGATCTTTCAAATTCCATTAGCCAACAGAGCAGACCCTGATCAGACGACTTCTATAGGAGTAATCAGATCTGGGTCTACTCTGTTTACAAACGCGTGAAAAACATTATATGAAGGAAAGGGTTAAGTGTTCTAGCACCCAGTCTCTCCTCTCTACCAGTTTGTACAGCCGAATAAGTAAGTTTGGAAACATCTTTGCAACTTTAGATTAAACAGACATGGTAGCAAATAGTGAAAACCCTTCAAACGGGCCCATTAAGGAGGTGTTTGATCTGGGTCTGCACTATTTGCATAAGTGTGTTTGTCAAAATACCCAGGGTAATTAGGGTATCACTTGTAAATCTCTGAGATACATTCAAAAGTATAGATTTGTCACCTTTTACAATACAGTAAAACCCCTCTTAACCCGACTTCTAGTAGATAAGAATTTAGAAACTTTTTAGGCAGCTGGCTGCTTAATGCAGGGTGAAAGTCATGCCGAGGAGATTTCTGCATTATTTTCATCCTGTATTAAGCTGCCATCTGTCTCCAAGACTGATATTTATACTGAATTTAAAGTCTGGTTTAGAGGGGTTTTACCGTACATGTATTTTTGAAATTCTATTTCTTTCGAACCAGATCTTAGCAACAACGTCGCACGACCATTGATTAAATTCATCAGGAAACATTGTAATGTCGCAATGGAATCGAATTTCTGCATTTGAATTTTGATCTACCCTAGAAAATAGTACCATTGATGTTCGATATTTCATAGTAGTTCACAAAATGTTGAAAGTGTATCGAAATATCAACCGTGGCTGTAATAATCAAATAATTCTTTTCGGTTATGTGTCCATTTCATGTACTTCTCTATGAGCCTTCTTACCTGGGTCTCCTCTGTTTGCAAAGGGCATAAGTGACTAGGCAAAAGGGGCATTTAACTCAGAATCTGACAACAACATATCGGACTTTTGTAAATACCACAGGAAGGGTATGGAACTTTCAGAATCCGACGACCTTATGTCGGACTTCTGTTGTAAAAAGACACCATGCTGTTTGAACAAAGGCGTTTGGATTGACAGTAGGTCATTGGTAAAATCTATTCATTTTATACTTGGAGATTTCATGAAAAATGGGTCTGTATAATTTGCATATTAAGTATGTACGTTCACTAGTCGTTGTTGCTTTTCACACCTTTGTAGCGTTTAAATAGAACCATGTAACACTTACATATTGGGACCCAAGCGGTGGCCGAGGGGAAAGAGCTGCGTCTATGAATCTGTAGGTCCTTGGTTCGAATCCCGTCACAACCAAACGCAAATAGAAAAAGATTCTAATATTTTTTATTCTTTATCTTTTTTGATATTCTTTTCTCTAAATACATTTTAAAGCAAACAAACTAGAAAACATAGGCATGCCTCTTGAAACCTGTTATGGACTTTTTTTAAAGCATTATGCTATATTAACATACAGTCCTGGTGTCAATAGTATGCATTTCGATGGAACGTAGAGGCAGGATCCAGACTTTGTGCTAGGACAACTATGAATTCGAAAGTACCATGTTCAATTTAAAATTGTCACCTGCTCATTATTTTGTGTATTGCATATATAATTATTTAGATTCAATTAGTCTATGCTTTGCATAGTTTTATTTTAAAGTTGTCAAACATCTAGGATCCTGATCACAGACCGACACACACATTGTACAACTGGCAATTAGGTCACGTTAACCTGCATAATATTTGAAAACTTAGTTTGTTTCAAAAGGAATTACTGCACAGTTCAAACTGACTATAAAACATTCCCTGAGAATTTGAACAATAATTACATCAACAAAAACAATAGTTTAAAAAAGTACATGTATACAGACACAGAGCGCAAATGGAACGGATCCAGGCAAGAAACTTGATTCCTGTTCTATGTTTATTCCAAATTTCAATACCTACTGAATATTCATGAACAAAGTAGTTATAATGAAACATGAAAAGTGGAAATAATTAGCAATTTAAGAAAGTAAAGAAAAAGATCTTTCAAATTCCATTAGCCAACAGAGCAGACCCTGATCAGACGACTTCTATAGGAGTAATCAGATCTGGGTCTACTCTGTTTACAAACGCGTGGAAAACATTTATATGAAGGAAAGGGTTAAGTGTTCTAGCACCCAGTCTCTCCTCTCTACCAGTTTGTACAGCTGAATAAGTCAGTTTGGAAACATCTTTGCAACTTTAGATTAAACAGACATGGCAGCAAATAGTGAAAACCCTTCAAACGGGCCCATTAAGGAGATGTTTGATCTGGGTCTGCACTATTTGCATAAGTGTGTTTGTCAAAATACCTAGGGTAATTAGGGTATCACTTGTAAATCTCTGAGATACATTCAAAAGTATAGATTTGTCACATTTTACAATACAGTAAAACCCCTCTTAACCCGACTTCTAGTAGATAAGAATTTAGAAACCTTTTAGGCAGGTGGCTGCTTAATGCAGGGTGAAAGTCATGCCGAGGAGCTTTCTGCATTATTTTCATCCTGCATTAAGCTGCCCCCTTTTCGCCAAGACTGATATTTATACTGAATTTAAAGTCTGGTTTAGAGGGGTTTTACCGTACATGTATTTTTGAAATTCTATTTCTTTCAAACCAGATCTTAGCAACAACGTCGCACGACCATTGATTAAATTCACCAGGAAACATTGTAATGTCGCAATGGAATCGAATTTCTGCATTTAAATTTTGATCTACCCTAGAAATAGTACCATTGATGTTCGATATCTCATAGTAGTTCACAAAATGTTGAAAGTGTATCGAAATATCAACCGTGGATGTAATAATCAAATAATTCTTTTCGGTTATGTGTCCATTTCATGTACTTCTCTATGAGCCTTCTTACCTGGGTCTCCTCTGTTTGCAAAGGGCATAAGTGACTAGGCAAAAGGGCATTTAACTCAGAATCGGACAATTATATATCGGACTTTTGTAAATACCAAAGGAAGGGTATGGAACTTTCAGAATCCGACGACCTTATGTCGGACTTCTGTTGTAAAAAGACACCATGCTGTTTGAACAAAGGCGTTTGGATTGACAGTAGGTCATTGGTAAAATCTATTCATTTTATACTTGGAGATTTCATGAAAAATGGGTCTGTATAATTTGCATATTAAGTATGTACGTTCACTAGTCGTTGTTGCTTTTCACACCTTTGTAGCGTTTAAATAGAACCATGTAACAATTATATATTGGGACCCAAGCGGTGGCCGAGGGGAAAGAGCTGCGTCTATGAATCTCTAGGTCCTTGGTTCGAATCACCTCAAAACCAAAAAAGATTCTAATATATTTTTTATTCTTTATCTTTTTTGATATTCTTTTCTCTAAATACATTTTAAAGCAAACAAACTAGAAAACATAAGCATGCCTCTTGAAACTTGTTATGGACTTTTTAAAGCATTATGCTATATTAACATACAGTCCTGGTGTCAATAGTATGCATTTCGATGAAACGTAGAGGCAGGATCCAGACTTTGTGCTAGGACAACTATGAATTCGAAAGTACCATGTTCAATTTAAAATTGTCACCTGCTCATTATTTTGTGTATTGCATATATAATTATTTAGATTCAATTAGTCTATGCTTTGCATGGTTTTATTTTAAAATTGTCAAACATCTAGGATCCTGATCACAAACCGACACACACAATGTACAACTGGCAATTAGGTCACGATAACCTGCATAATATTTGAAAACTTAGTTTGTTTCAAAAGGAATTACTGCACAGTTCAATCTGACTATAAAAAATCTCTGAGAATTTGAACAATAATTACATCAACAAAAACAATAGTTTAAAAAAGTACATGTATATAGACACAGAGCGCAAATGGAACGGATCCATGTAAGAAACTTGATTCCTGTTCTATGTTTATTCCAAATTTCAATACCTACTGAATATTCATGAACAAAGTAGTTATAATGAAAAATGAAAAGTGGAAATTATTAGCCATTTAAGAAAGTAAAGGAAAAGATCTTTCAAATTCCATTAGCCAACAGAGCAGACCCTGATCAGACGACTTCTATAAGAGTAATCAGATCTGGGTCTACTCTGTTTACAAACGCGTGAAAAACATTTATATGAAGGAAAGGGTTAAGTGTTCTCGCACCCAGTCTCTCCTCTCTACCAGTTTGTACAGCTGAATAAGTCAGTTTGGAAACATCTTTGCAACTTTAGATTAAACAGACATGGTAGCAAATAGTGAAAACCCTTCAAACGGGCCCATTAAGGAGGTGTTTGATCTGAGTCTGCACTATTTGCATAAGTGTGTTTGTCAAAATACCCAGGGTAATTAGGGTATCACTTGTAAATCTCTGAAATACATTCAAAAGTATAGATTTGTCACCTTTTACAATACAGTAAAACCCCTCTTAACCCGACTTCTAGTAGATAAGAATTTAGAAACTTTTTAGGCAGGTGGCTGCTTAATGCAGGGTGAAAGTCATGCCGAGGAGCTTTCTGCATTATTTTCAGCCTGTATTAAGCTGCCATCTGTCTCCAAGACTGATATTTATACTGAATTTAAAGTCTGGTTTAGAGGGGTTTTACCGTACATGTATTTTTGAAATTCTATTTCTTTCAAACCAGATCTTAGCAACAACGTCGCACGACCATTGATTAAATTCATCAGGAAACATTGTAATGTCGCAATGGAATCGAATTTCTGCATTTGAATTTTGATCTACCCTAGAAATAGTACCATTGATGTTCGATATTTCATAGTAGTTCACAAAATGTTGAAAGTGTATCGAAATATCAACCGTGGCTGTAACAATCAAATAATTCTTTTCGGTTATGTGTCCATTTCATGTACTTCTCTATGAGCCTTCTTACCTGGGTCTCCTCTGTTTGCAAAGGGCATAAGTGACTAGGCAAAAGGGGCATTTAACTCAGAATCCGACAACAACATATCGGACTTTTGTAAATACCACAGGAAGGGTATGGAACTTTCAGAATCCGACGACCTTATGTCGGACTTCTGTTGTATAAAGACACCATGCTGTTTGAACAAAGGCGTTTGGATTGACAGTAGGTCATTGGTAAAATCTATTCATTTTATACTTGGAGATTTCATGAAAAATGGGTCTGTATAATTTGCATATTAAGTATGTACGTTCACTAGTCGTTGTTGCTTTTCACACCTTTGTAGCGTTTAAATCTCTAGGTCCTTGGTTCGAATCCCGTCAAAACCACGGATCCATGTAAGAAACTTGATTCCTGTTCTATGTTTATTCCAATTTCAATACCTACTGAATATTCATGAACAAAATAATGGCTACTTATTTCCACTTTTCATGTTTCATTATATGAAACATGAAAAGTGGAAATGAGTAGCAATTTAAGAAAGGAAAGAAAAAGATCTTTAAACTTCCATTAGCCAACAGAGCATATCCTGATCGGACGACTCCTATAGGAGTAATCAGATCTGGGTCTACTCTGTTTACAAACGCGTGAAAAACATTTATATGAAGGAAAGGTTTTGTGTTCTAGCATCTCTACCAGTTTGTACAGCTGAATGAGTCAGTTTGGAAACATTTTTGCAACTTTAGATAACAGCTTGCTTAATCCTTACAATGCTGAGTGATGTTTCGCTTGCAACAATTGACGTCTGCGTCAATTCTTCAATAAACTTTCTTTCATTTTATGCAAAAATATGATCAAAATGACAAACAGTTTTGATCCTAATGAGACGCAGAATTATGTGGCCTCTCATCTGGATCCAAACGGTTTGCATAGGTAATCACAGTTTCGCCGCTAGCGTGCAAAGAGTTAAGCGTATGACCTCTAGAGATTTTAGCATGATGTAACAGTTGCCCTGCACTACTGACCACCACTGCGCTGTAACCTTTATACTGTAAAGAACGTACAGAACAGAAGAAGTCTATTTAACCCTTAATTTCCCCCATATAAACTTGTTTTCATGCATCTGCAAATAGATTCGACCCAGATCAGACAGCTCGTTACCATAGATTCAGGGTCTGCTCTGTTGCTAATGGATCCACCTTCCATATTTCATTATAAATATTTTGTAAGATTCCGGAACCGGATTGTAAGCCAAGCACTGCACATGCGCGTATTCTCTTAGGGGGATTCCCGCTAGGTAGCGCTCGTGCAATAGGGTTTTCCGCCATAGTTTGAGTCGCAATCCATTTTATAAGGATTTCGGCAAAAGCCGAAACCCTAATAAAAGTGGAAGGAGACTAGAAAATCAAAACAAAATCATCGCAAGCCAGCTGGAAGGTGCAGAGAGTTTAGAATATCTATACTGTAGTTGAACTTCGATATCTCGACTCCAGGAACCGTACAAATTAGTTCGAGATAACAGAGGTTCGAGTCATCCGATTTACAATCTGACCAATATCTCAAGTGCACAGCTTAATGCAGATCAGATGTAATGCTGAAAGCTCCTGTAGGGGCTTTCAACATTACTTTCGACCTGCATTAAGCTGTCACATGTGTTTCTAGATATGTGCAGTGATACATTTTAGAACAATCCTGTATTGTAAATTTGGGAAGGCCGAACGTTTAGTTCGAGTTATCCTGAAGTTCGAGTTATCCGAGTTCGAGAAATCGAAGTTCAACTGTATTTGCAAATGTTTCATTGTGTTAATTATAAGATCCATGATTAGGCGCCAGACAGAAGGTTCCAGACAGAATGGTGACCAATAGAGCGAGCCCTCCCAGAGACAAATTTTGATTGGACCATTTCCTGGGATTCCATCAACTGCTTTTTGTAGTGTTGCAACGGTGTAACTTTTAGGTCAGAAATTATATTACTTAAAACTTTAAGTATCATGCAATAAAACAGAACTTTTATCACCGTACAATAAAACAGTTATGATATTTTCCTTTGATGCTGCCAACATGTGCCCAAAAATATATATGAAGCGCTTGAAAAGTCAGCCAGTCTCAGTAGTACGACGATACTGCATTGTTTTTGGTGGGCACGAAATATACAAATGAAAATCTTCCAAAAGAAATGTCAGAAGGAAGCGCAGTTTTGTTTCTTAAAACCCTTACCTTCATTTAAACACAGTTTCGCGTATCTGGTAACAGAGTAGACCCAGGTCAGACGGCTCCTATAGGAGCCGTCTGATCAGGGTCTGCTCTGTTTGCTAACGGATTTTTTTATTTCTAAAATGGCTATAATGTTCCAACTTCCATAGTTTACTATAACTACTGTGTTCATGGATATTCAGTAGGTATTGAACTTTAGAATAGATATAGAATATGTAAAGGGTTGAAGGAATTGAGCCGACCCGTTTATGTCTATGGCAGAGGTTAACCTTTTATCGGTTAACACATTCCCTCATATTGACAACTTTTGACGACTCTGTAAAAGTCACTTTGTGAAACCATTGTGATAAATAGAGCAGTTGCTCCTATAGGAGCAAATGCTCTATTTGTCATAATGGTTTCAAACTACAAAATTCTAAAATAAATCCTTTTCTCTAGTTAATGCTCCTTTTCGGTAGATTTATTCAAAGAGGTTGTATCTAAAAATAGCCTATGAGGGAATGGGTTATTTTAGTCAAAACCTAAATATGCAAACAGCTTAGACTTAGAACCTGATGATACGACAGATAACCCTGTGCCTCGTCCAAATCCAGGCTGTGATGTTCATATTTATAAAGGAAACAGTTCAACAATTAGTAGACGACCATTTTTGTAGCTAGTCAAGGGTCAGTCCGCCATAGCTGTCATAAGTGACATATTTAATTAACTCTACATTATAAGATCATTCAAACAATTATCAAGCCTTAAAAAATGGCGTCTGCAATCTAAAATATATCGTCTGCTTTGTGCTAAAATCGCATCTGGCTTTCTCGTATTTAGGAAACAATTGCTTGAGATACAAGTAGCTTGAGTCAAAATGAAATGCCGAGTTACTCGGTCTCCAATCCCATATATCGACAGACTGACGGGCAGTATTTCAGTCGTTTTGTGGCGTCAGACAAGTCCGTGGGTAGGACAGATACATGTGTATGAATACGTATTTGTCTCTGGTCAGAACCATCAACATTTCGCAAGCCAGTCGGGAGGCTTCCTGTCATGACAATCCAACATGCCGCCGGAGACCCAGTGATCCAGGTGGGGATCGAACCCACGGTGGAAAGGGGCAAGTGATTGTTGAATCGAATATCGTAATTACTAGACTAATGAATGACACTTTGGCCGTCATGGATAGAGCAGTATTCAATTCAGGAGTAGGGTGGTTTGGTCCTAAGCTTCCGGATGAGAGTTCACGCTAGACACGTTATAGAAATAACGGGTGACTTCGGAGAGAGAAAGAATATAAGACCCAAACCAGGCGCGGATTTAGAGGGATCGGAGCCGGCGTACGCTCCCCCCTCCTCACCCCCCCCCCCCCCCTTTGCCCAAACAAACTGTTTTAGTAATATTTTAGATCTATATATACTAAAAATCAATATAACATTGATTTAACCTGAGTTTTTTTTATTTCCCTCGCCCAATTACGCTCATTTTCAACATGTATTACAAACACACTAAAGTAAGACCTCTCTATAACAGCCATTAAATTGTGTTAATTAGTTGGTATTAAGGGCAGGAGACTGCTTAAAGTAAGGTGAAAGTAAAACAGAACGCTCCTATAGGAGTGTTCTGTTTTACTTTCACCTTGCTTTAAGCAACCACCTGTCTTTAATACACAATACTTGATGTAATTAAGTGGCTGTCATAGAGAGGTTTTACTGTACAGTTAAACCCCGCTAATGCGACCACTTAATAAACAGCCACTGGCGTCGTTTAAAGCAGGTGGTTGCTTAATGCAGCACGCAAGTTATGCAGAAAGCTCCTACAGGAGCTTTCGGCATAACTTTTGTACTGCATTAAGCAACCACCTGCCTCTGCAACCCAGAATTATGTGCCTTTTTGGTGGTCGCATTAGCGGGGTTTTACTGTATTTATTTTTTGTCATCAAACATAAAAAATCTACGCCACCCCCTTTCCAAAAAAATATTCTACGCCCCCCCCCCCCCCCCCCCCCCCAATCTGAAATCCTGGATCCGCACCTGCAAACTAATTAAATCTGACTGTCTCAATCTGCCTAGAAGTGCTAAAGGACGGTATCACTGACGGATAAATCCAAGAGGTAGGAAATCAGAAGTGCTGGGCCTTCTGTCGCCATTCATAATCGCCATTATCTGGGCGAGCGCCGCAAAGCATTAAACGCAACTGATGAAGACGTTTCTTTCCAGTTACATCATTATTTTTACGTCTCACATTTTAGTGTTCTGTCACTTGGGCATGTTGTAGTATGTGCTCTTACTTGAGGTTTCCAACTATGAATCCTGTATAACTCTTTTGGCGCCAATTTTAAAAGTGTCGTCTGCAATATTAATTTCATATTAAATATAATTCTAAACTAACTAATAAAGGTATATTAGTAAAACATTTGTTTTTAAAAAAACCTGTATGCTTTGGGCTAAAATAATACAGAAAACAGTGAAGTCCCGGGTCAGATGCCGCCTTGAAAAGGCGGTATCTGACCTGGGACTGCACTGTTTTCAATGGTACCAACAGGCGACACTGGCGCCGAAAGATATAAACAATATACATCCAAACTTGTTAATAGCCGATAAGAGTATACAATATCAAATTAATCAAACCATGGTGAAAGTTAAAGAGGGCGGAAACTTGATGTATTTCCAATGGAACATCTGATCAGCTTTGTCTGGAAGGGACTCAGTTAACCCATAACTTCATGAATATTCATGTAAGAAACAATTATATCATGAATGAATGAAATATTTTGTTTATACAGGCGCATGAGCACATGAATGTTTAACCATGACAGGAACGAAATATTTCTATAAGCAAACAGAGCTGACACTGATTAGACGGTTCCTACACGAACCGTCTGATCTGGATCTACTCTGTTTGCAAAGGTGCACTATGGATTAAAGGGTTAAGTAAAATCAACAATTGTTCTTTGCTTGAGTAACCGCCAGCCATAGTACTTAGTAACTCTATTATAACACACCAAACACAATGTATTCATCTTTCTTTTTATTTATCATAAGCGGGCTTGGTCTATAGTCTATACAAACACACACCTTTTCAGGCGCGGAGTTAGAGGGGACGGAGCCGGCGTATGCCCCCCCCCCCCCCCCCCGCCCCCTAAAAATTCCAAGACCTGCCTTTAACACAGCTCTTTTTCAACATGTATTACAAACACACTATTTATTTATGTCATCAAACATAAAAATCTACGCCCCCCCCCCCCTCCAAAAAGCCGCCCCCTAATCTGAAACCCTAGATCCGCACTAGCTTTTTGCTATTAAAAGTGTAAACCCAGTTGAGACAGCTACTGTGGGATGTGCGTGGCAAAAGCTTAACATAACTATCATTGGGAAAAAACGTTATGGTATAAAAATCTTAGTTAATATGCAAAGTGGCTAGGTTCATCGATTATTCGAACACTAAAATACGTATTATTATCGATTTTTAAGACAGGTGGCTGCTTAATGCATGGTGAAAGGCATGCAGAAAGCTCCTCTATGAGCTTTCTACATGACTTTCACCGTGCATTAATTAAGCAGCCACCTGCCTAAATGGTCTAAATGCTTCTATACAGAAAATTCGAATAATCGAGATTTTACTGTACTCATGAGAGAAATGTTTAAAAGCTACAAATAACAACCAGATATATTTTGGTTGACTATAGGATACTTTTTTTCTGTTATTAGTCTTCCTATAGGGGTACGTTGGGGTTCATTGTTATGGCAATGATATGATGAACAGCCTCCTTTGAATTTTTTTATTTGGTACGAGGCGTCATGTTTTGCTTCGTGAAACTTGGGCATATCAAAAGAAATGCATTTTTGTCAACCAAAAAGAAAACTCAGTTGTATTCACTATGCACCGTAAGCTTTATTTAATAATAAAAATGCAAAGTTTTATTTATTACGATATTGTTGCGACACAGAGGAAATATCAGTGCTTGTTACGAACTCATAACTTTCACAGAAACACCAACCGGTGAGGTCAACAACGCGTCCGCAGACGAACATTCAGTGATTTGCAAGAAATAACTTTTCAAGCATATTCAAAACATGTCGGAAAAGAAGAAAATATGCATAGTTGGATCAGGAAATTGGTAAAGTGATTTATCTATGTTTTTATCCTTTTGATTTAATACTTCAATAGACTTTCTCTATGTTCTGTTGTGAATTGGTGTGGGTGGGGCATGTCAAAACGCGTGTATGTCAATAGGGGTTTGACATAGTTATTTCAAGTTTAATGCATAAGACAGTCTTGTTTTGCTTTTTGTTTAATCAGTTACAGATAGCATAAACCTTGCATATCCAGAATAAGACGACCCATGTTGGAAAATAGTTGTGTGATTTACAAGCGATTCGTACCAGGATGAGTCGTAACATTTTAGGTTTCTATTTATAACTTCACTAGTAACATCAGATATTATAAATGATTCGGATAGTTTAGAGACAATGGACATTATTCACAATTATCTTGAATGCTATCATAATCAACAAGCACTAGTTCCAAAATAGCTCTGAAACTCAATAGGCTATGCTCTATTCCTGGTGATTCGTGTTCCTTGAATGTGTATGACAGTTGTGCAGTCTTAAGTCTTTTTTTTTTTTCGTTGCATAGTAATATTCTAAAACATTTATTCATCTTGAAAAAATAGCATTTCCGGGCAAGAAATTAATGTTGTGGGATTTTTGGCAGGACTAAATTAGGTCCAATAAAAATTTGTAACAATGATTATTTCATTGTCTCCTCAGTTCGACACTGTGCATGGTTTTGATACGTCACAATTTATTTGATTATCCGCACACGCCAAAATAGAAAACATCCGGTTTCTATATACTTGACTATACGATGCTGGCCAGTCTTGTGCACCTAAGCATTCATCTGTTTATTTATTACACAGGACTGGAAAAATCCTAAAACTTTTACTAGTCCTGCCAACTGCTTTTGTCTTATTTTACTTAAATTCATTGTTAAAATTTCTGAAATCCTACTCATCATGGCGAGTGGATGAGTGGAATTTTCCAGGCTTGTTACAGATGCAATTTTTTCATTATTATTTATCTGCTTACAAATACCAACCAGGCATATAATGACATAAATATTTTTTGGAAATAACTGTTTGAGCCACTTAGTACAACAGTGTAAACATGCTTACCACCATGTTTTATCCCAGCATTCAACTGTCCGGTGATCTTGCGCACATGATATTTGCAAGGGGAAAATGAGATTGAATAATATTTTAGCTCTTGGAATATTGTTTTAAAGGTGTTATATTGATCATTCCTTCTGACTGGATGCAAAATTCTGGAATGTGACACGCTGGCACTCATTGGAAAATAGGTCAGTGGGAGTGTTTATGCATAAGTAATTAAGATGACAATATATAAACGAGCGTGTTTGACAGATACTATTTTTAAATTACATTGCTCCACCTTTCCAGAGTAGTTAAGCTGAGACTTTCAGAGTAAGTCCAAATTATCCAGCTTGTTGAATTTTTCACCCATGACCGTAAACTAACGACCAAACGACAATAAAAATAAAATATACAAGTGCGCAAGATGACCGGATGAGCAAGATTACCGGACACGACATTATTTGAGAAAATGAACGATTTACAGTCCAGGCAGTTCACTTTTAATATTCCACACATTTTTGTAATTAAAAACAAATTCGCGTTTATTACCCACAGGCTAGTTATGGCCATTTTCCCCATTTTATACAAAATACGAGAGAAGTAAATTGCACCAAACTGCTGAATATAGAACAGAGTTACTGAACTGAAAGTTCTGTAGATTAAAAAAAATCAACACACGACCTTGACCTTAGATAAGCAGCCAATGTGAGTAACGAACTTAGGATAAAGCTTTTGGGGGATTTTGATGTCTGCACATACATGATTCAAGTACCAATTTTTATTGGTTCTGCTGACAGTTAAAGTTGTTATGTTATTTCTACGATCTCTAGCTAGAGTTCATCTTTCGTTATGTGTATTCAATGAAACGAGCACTTGTTAATCGTAGTGTGCATGCACGAAAATAGACGCTTAGGGTGTCAAAATGAGGAGACAACATGCTAATTTGAAATATAATGATAATATAATGCAATTGAAGAAAACTAAATAAAACCATTACTGACATAATCATTAATGGTGTTTTCCAAAATGGTGGATAAATAGCATCAAAATTAATGTTTTGATAGATGGCCCCATGAAAGGGTCTGTAGAAAGGTCCACGTACATATTCATAGAGGCTATTGACAAAAACTAGGTCATGGAAATAAACTATGTTCAGAAAACTATATATGTGATTACACAATGCACTGTCACAGATCAAATTAGGAATTGACAATAACTAGCTCCTCTTATATGGCCATGTATGCAAAGATCTGTACAGATCTATTGATTCATGACACCCTTTCAATTTGTGCACTGTATAATCACATAATCTTCTTTACATAGACGTTATTCTCATGTCTTGGGCTATTCATCATATTTGAGTCTTTTGGTGTTGTTTTTGGTGACATTGAATTTTAGATTTTTTGAAAAGAGATGCTACGTCTGCAATGACACATTGATTTTTTGTTTTTTGCTTCATATTATATTTTATCTCACATTGATTATGACAATGTAGTGTTTTAGATCCGAATCTTACAAGAATTTATTTTCTACTGCCCAGACAGAGTCCACAAATTCAACATTCAGCTAGTAAAGATACATAACAGCTGACATTAATTTATTTAGTCTTTTAGACAATCATTTAGCAATGATGTGACAGGGGTCCTATCTGCATTGATGTTGTAAAATAGTGAATAAAATTTAATATAGTAATAAAACTATTGATTCTATTTGACTAAGCGATTCTTGTTCTGTTTACATCACAGAATCATATTCAAATTGTATGCACATGTATGTATGTCTACTTTCAAATTCACTTTTTCTTCACTTCTGGTAAAATTGAATACCCCTTTCAGTCACATCAAGAATCCGTCAGTATTAATATTTCCAGGTTTCTTTGGATATAAGCACATATCAATTGGCCTTAACCGTAAGCACATATATGTGATATAACCATAAGCCCATCATATGAAATAAGCTTACATGTGTGTGACAGTGTGTCGCTAAACATAAAATAAACATATATACGGTACACATATTTTCCAGATTTTAACATATTTCCAAATTCCAATACCTGACTTCATGGTTTTGTATTTCATGACCATGATTAATTAATTATCATATGCACTTCAAGGCAATTGTTATTTTTCAATTCTTGATCTGGCTAACATCAAAATGATACAAACATATATAAATTTGATTACAGGGGTTCAGCAATTGCTAAAGTAATTGGAGAAAATGTGAAGGGCTTGGATGACTTTGACAATGAGATCCACATGTGGGTGTTTGAAGAAGAGGTGAAAGGAAGGAAACTGACAGAAATCATTAATACAGACCATGAAAATGTCAAATACCTCCCAGGACACAAACTGCCAGAAAATGTGGTAAGATTTTTACAGTCAAATGTGCAGCACTTCTGCCACATCTTAAAGTCTTAAGAGCTAGATAAAGTCTTAAGAGCTAGAACTTTTTGAAGTGCTGATATACAGTGCGTTCAAATGTTTCGCTCTTATGATAGTGTGTATGGGGTACCTGTTATTGATAGATCAGTTTTTAAGCAGCTGAAAAAGTGTGAACAAATGTCTGCGTCAATTTGAGAAGTTGGAAACCATTTCAAAAACCAAATCATGTTGAAACTTAACAAAATCATCATACCCTAATTAGTAATTACCTAAGTACTTGGGCAAAGTGCAGACCAAGATCAAATGACTCCTTCATTTGATCAGGATCTGCTTTTTTTGCTACTATGTTAGTCTGATTATAGTTACAAAATTGGGTCGTATTCAGTTTCACAAAACAGTTGAGAGGTGAGATTGGGTCAGGTGTCCGATTACTTAGCTTTTTAACTTATTAGGGTAAGTCATTTAATCATGTTGAAACTTACCAATACTGTTATAATAATACACCAATACTGTTATAATAATAGGGCTGCCTATAATTCAACTGTTACAACTTTATAGGGGTGATCAGTTCTTGTGGCTTAGATGTGTATACAGTAAAATCTGTCTTATTAATTTCCTTCATGAATGCTTTTTCACACCTTTGAAAACAGAGTAGACCCAGATCAGACAGCTCTTAAAGAAGTCATCTGATCAGGGTCTGCTCTGTTTGCTTACAAAAAATTATAATATACCTGACTCTACAGTTTCCATCAATACCAAAAAATTAATTAATCCTATGTAAATATGCCATTATAAAATTCAGCTGATAGATATTCAGGATGTCATTATTTCTTACAAGTAACATGAATATACATTAGGGAAAGTCAGGTTGAATGACCATGGAAAAGAAGTCTTTAAGGCAAATAGAAGGACACAAATAATGCAGAAAGTTCCATAGAGAGCTGTCTGCATTACTTTTGTCTTGCATTTAGATACATTGTCTTAAAATGCATGTTTTAAGTGCTGTATTGTTGGACAGTTGTATTAATTACACTTAAATGTAGTTTTCAGAGGAGTTACAGACCTTGGGATATGCACACATGTATAACATATCTTATACTTATGTATGTATTCTTATCTGCGCTTTATCATGAAAACATTTATACGCTGCAAAAATCCTCTTGATGTTGGTCCATCTGCCATATAGTCAGTAATAATCTTCACAGCAGCTATCCTGCTTGTGTGCTTTAATCCTTTACTGCATAGATAAGCTATTTAATGCCTTTGCAAACAGTGTACACCTAGGCTAGATTAGACGGCTGTCTGATTAAGGTCTTATGTCACAGTGTTAGCTAGGGAATCATACAGATATGATTTTACAGTTTTTACCAAGGTCGAAAGTTTTCTTGTGTTATAAATGCATACATGTATATGCCATAATAAATATTAAACTGATAAATATTCATGCATACACAGAGGTCCAGATAACTTCATTACTGATAAGATGCATAAATTAAATCAATTTCAAGAAGAACTTCTTTATTTCTAAAGAGTGGTCTCAAGTTCACAACATAGAGTTAGGTGGAGAAATGACGATTTTAGTATTGTATTTGAATATGCACATTTATCTGTTGCTCTGTATAGAATATTTCTTACATGAATATGCTGTGAGTAAAGAGATTATGTATTTTGGTGTGGTGGGATGTCAGCTTTTATCTTCTTGACAACACCTGGCTACTAATGCTTAGTTTACATTGCCCTGCGATGAGTTTTCAGTGATGTAGACTTGTCGTAAGGTCATTTCCGCACGGTCTCAGTCCAGCGGTAGACGTCTTCATATGATTATCGTACGGATTCCCGGGCGTGGTAGCTTCTGTGATTTGTCATTAAAAAAGTTATGCAAATTGTTAAAAATCGCAAGCCTGCAGTGTCAGACTGCACATAGATTGCACGATCTTCGTATGGTTTCCGCTCAGTCATACGGGTAAGCCCCGACCAGTTTATGTAAATTATTGTACGATGATCGTATACAATTGTGAACAAATACATCACAGCAGGTAGACTTTTAAGATGCAAAAAAATGTCGTAGGAAAATCGCAGACAAAGAAATTATATGGCCTCTGTTGCAAATATAAATCTGATACTAATTTTTATCACCTTGACAGATCATGGTATACAGGCCATTGACTTTCCAGACTTTGTAATTTTCTTGTGACTTAACCCTTTACTCCAAATGAACCATGAATATTCTTGTTAGAATTAATGAATTATGATACAGTGGTTGGGAAAGGCATGCGCCATGCGCCATTGGCGCATTGAATTTTAAAATGTCCCATTGATTTTGCCATCGTATGCGCCATTGTCACATTCTGTTTTTTCGGCCCCAATTGGTACAAAATAGAAGGATAGATCATCAGTCGAAACTACTCGGTCATATTTTTGCTACTTTTAGACAGTCTCATTCATGCAGACTCTTGCTACGAGAGATGAACGAGAATAACTATGTCGGACGAAAAAAGCCGAGTGTTCCGGTTATTAATTAATTTGGTCACTCGCCCCGATTTTCCTTACTACGAAACAGCTCGAGAACGAAACGAAAATGTTTGTTTGTGCACCCAACTCAGCACCAACAACTAGATTAATGTCGACAAATGGAAAAATATGCAAAATAGACGACATAACGCTATACGCTACGACTATTCTAGGGATATCTCTAAATGGTTTGAAACAAGTTTTGAGTTTATTGTGAAGGGTCCGTCGAACGGACCCAAACAAATTATACTGAAACTTCGGTCGCCGATGTGAATGGTGTTTTCTGCTATCACTTATATAAGGAAAGAATCGATGAATTATATATGCATTGAAGTTTATGATAATGTTAAAAAAGTTTACTGTGAAGAAATACTCTTTCTCTCGTCGTCAAACAATGCTCTTTGTAATGACATAAAATGCTCTCGGTTCTTTCGAGCATCGTGATAATCCGAGGTTTTTGCCGATTCCCGATGGTGCTCGAAATATCGCCAATATACTGTACCATTGTTCATAGTTGTGGGCTAGTGTTAAAAATACCGTTAGGGTTGGGACAAACACCGTTAGAGTTGGGACAAGAATTTATGATGCAATAGCAGAAAGAAGGTTAGAAGTAAAGCTATTCCTTTTAGACCAGTATCTAAAATGAGGGTAAAGGAATATAATCAAAGTAGTTATACTTGCCAAACTAACTAAATTAACTTCAATTACAAGCTGCATACAAATGATCAAGCTAACTGTTAAGCCGTTCGGGTTGGAACAAAAAATCATCTTTAAAGGAAACTTGCCATTTTGTGACCAGTTTAGAAAAAAAATATAATGGGTCTAATGAATATTTTAATGGTTTACATTTGAATATTTATGTTCATTTTGTTGTTAAAACATTTAACATTATGAAAAGAACTGATAACAAAATTGTATCTCAATAAAACATTTATTTTAAAAAGTAAATGTCACGCCAAAACAGCTATTTTTTCAGAAATTCTGAGTTTTCAAATTTTCATATCTTTACAACAAATCAACCGATTGAAATTTGAAACATACATGCTTCAGATTGGCTCAGTGTAAACTCAGGGGATTTATATATTACTGTGCTCTGTAGTGTAAAATAGAGTCACTTGTATTGTAAATATCTTGAATTTTTATTTCACCTTTTTGTGCATATCACATTTACAATACAAGTGATATAATATGTGATCATTATTGACTGTGTAACTGATTTGTAAAAACAATTTTACGAATATTGTGAAGTTTTTTTTACTAAATGTCCCATTGGTTTTGAAAATGTCCCATTGATTTTGCTGACGGAAGGGACATTGTCCCATTGAACAAAATTCTTTCCCGATCACTGATGATATAATGTATATTGATTAATTTCAATATTTGCACTTGAACACACGGAATGTTGACCATGGCAGATACTGCAGAATCAAAATCTATATTATTCTGTAAGCAAAAAGAACAGACCCGTATTAGACTGCTCCTGTAGGACCATGTGATTTGGGTCTTCTCTGTATGCAAAGGCATGAACAAGTGTATCTATGGCGTAAAGGTTTCACAATTTTCATACCAAGAAATATTTAACCATTTGAATGCTGAAGTTTTCAATTTGGAATGTTGTATTATTGTGTAATTGTTTAATTTATTATGGTAGAGTTCATTCAGTATGAAAGGATTATTTTTGTTATTAAAGGAATTTGAACAAACTTTGCATATCCTGATCAGAGCTCTCCTCTGAACAAGGTATACACTGTTTTCATTTGCCATTTGACTTGTTTCCTGCATAATTCAAATGGGTAGTATTTTAGACCATGTTGAAAGTTTTTTAAATGATTTGTAAATTGAGAAAAGAATGGCTATAGGTATATTTCTTATAGTGCTTTTACCATAGTAGTACTGTTACAGAAGATTTCTTTTTCATGAAAATTATTGAGTCACCATGCATATTGGTTTGTTGGTATGTGAGTCAATCTATTGTTTTTACTTGTTTGCATAATTTCTTAGCTCCTATTGGATTTCAACAAAAACTTTAAGGGAAGTTTCATGATCATGCACACTTTAATGCTTCGCCATCTTCATTACTGAAAATATCATATATTATACAATGTACCCAGAAAAGCATCTGTGTTGGTGTATTTATCATATTCACTTAATCAGTGATAATTCTAGTTGAACTCTTTATTATTTATTACTGGTATTCCAAATTTAAATACCTACTGAACATCCATGGATGAAACAGTTACCAGTATAACGAAATATGGAAAGTGGAACACTAGCCATTTTAGAAAGCAAAGAATCAGATCTTTCAAATTCTATTAACAAACAGAGCAGGCCCTGATCAGATGGGTCCTTTAGTAGCGGTCTGATCTTGGTCTATGCTGTTTGCAAATGTGCGAAAATGTGTTTATATAAAAGAAAGGGTTAAGCAAAATTAAATATCATTTTGAGTACTACAAATCAGTTTCATGTCATATGAACACAGGATTCCCCTCCTCCATTTTATCAAAGTTTTAACCCTTTACTCCATAAATATGCCTTTCTACACCATTGCAAACAGGGTAGAGTCTCAGTAGACCCAGATCAGACAGCTCTTATAGGAGCCGTCTGCTCAGGGTCTGCTCTGTTTGCTTATGATATAATATAGATTTGATTCTAATAGACAATGGTTTCTGCCATGGCCTTGTGCTACATGTATAATGGTATTATGAAAATTAATCTTTAAATCTAATTTATATTCATAATGTCATTATTTCTTAAATGAATATTCATGGAGTAAAGGGTTAAGAAACTATTGACCAAATGTCAAACAGCTTGGGTCCTGATAATGACCTGATAGGACTATATGAATTACTCATCTCATCTGGACTTGTTTACAAATGCAATTCAGATAAGGAATAGCGGGATATGGGTTGACATAGTTCTCATTCATTATCCTGCTATAAGTGAATTGAAATATTACCCTAACCCTTTCAATGCTGAACTTTCAAATGGACTATTCCATAATTCAAACAGGTCTAAATTACCGTGAATATTCAATGATTTTTTAATTTATAAGAGAAGTGTAAAATAACAAATAATGCAGACCCCGATGAGAGCAATTCTCTAGGAGCCGTCTTATCTGGGTCTGCAATGTTTGCTAAGGACATTAGTGACTTGTTTCCCCCAGTAAATGGGTTAAACAAAGTTCATAGTGGTCATCTTATCGCAGTATGCTGGTGAAGTATTGAAAAGTAGTGATAAAAAAGAGTAGACATTTGGCAATTATGCTTTGCAATGTAGGGCTAATAATAGCTCAGACATGTGTCGCATACAAAGGAGCCCTCTGTAGTTTACTTGCTTCTTTAACATGTCCAGTGTAAAGTACTGATACACTGAGGGCTTTTAACTCACACCTAATGACTGAGTTAACTGGGCAATAAAAATATCAGTTTTAAAACAACACCATTTTGACAGAAAAATATATTAAATATCTTGTTTCGCTTAGGCCTTGATCCCTGATAACTGAATGACCTATTTTTGATAAAGTTTTGCTGTCAGACTTAAGTTAACAGCTGAATTTAAATTGCAAACTGTGTTTTACCTTTATGTCACAAAAAATTGTATTATTTGAGTCTTATCTCATTTAGTTTAACCCAGTATGTCTCATTTTTTCGTTACTTTGTAAATAAAGACACATCTTTGATATCTGCTGACATTTGTATGAGTTTTCTTTTACATTTGATATGGATCTAATCTGTGTTCCCTATCATTTGAGCTCAGCACAATAAAACTTATTATTAAAGATTCACACCAGTGACTGATTGGTTTATTTAACCTTTTACCTGATGAATACATGTATATTCATGTAAGAAATAATGAATTTGTTTATACTTTTATAATGACAAATTGTAAACAGCGAATTTCTTACTATGACAGAAACTGTAGAATCCGATCTTTACGATTCCATAAGCAAACAGAGCAGACACTGATCAGACAGCTCCTACAGGAGTCATCTCATCTGGGTCTGGCCATTTGCACATGCATCTAAAGGTGCCTCTATCAGGTAAAGGGTTAAGAAATCATGGCAATATTCTGATTTTAATGATTTGGACAGAAAACATTTTTAATGCACTTATAATTTTGCCCATGGCTAAATCAATTTGCAGGTCATTGTGTGAAATATTGATTTATGTAAGCAATTTAATGATATATTGAAATATATTTGAATATTGATTAGGCATAATCTATAAACGATCTTTACCTGAAGGTTAAACTATAACTTGAAACTACTAGAGTTACGGAATATTATCTAATAAATGCCCTCACTACCCTCTTTCCAGCAGAAAATAAATCGCTTTCAAGGCTTGCCCTGAACAAATTATCACATGTTTTTACCCAAATCAAGTTCACACTGAAGTTTTTGTACTTTATATCAATGAAAACCAATAAGAAAGGAATGAAATAAAACTAACTCTGATAAAATATTTCTTTACTAGTTAAATATATTAGCCCCTTCTGCATTGCTTTCATTCTGAAGTTAGCAACCACCTGTGTACAAAATGCAGGAAGCTCAGTCTAAAAATGTATCTGAGTGACAGAGTCTACATTGTGTACATATGACAGTACACTTGTTCTGGCATTATATTTGTAAAGAATAGATGATCTTAAGATCTGTATAAATTTTGAAAATTCAATGTGCAATTTCATGAATGTTTGTTTTGAGTATATGTACATGGTTGTATAATGTATTTTCCCTAATAACATCCCCACTGTAATATTATAAACTCCCTTTTCCTGTTAGGGGTAAACTAATGATTGCTAATTCAATTAAAACCTTATATGTATATATATAGTAACCTGTACCAGTATGCAGCTTTCAGCATTGCTTTCATTTAGCATTAACCCTTTCCCTGTTCTGCATTCATGCAAGAAATAATGACATGAATATTGGCTAGCTGAAATTCTAAATATAAATTTTCCAAGATTTTTTTTTGCTTTAACAAAAACTGTAGAATCAGATCTATAGCATGTCAAAAAGCAAACAGAGCAGACCCTGATCAGATGACTCCTCTAGGAGCCATCTGATCTGGGTCTACTCTGTTTACAAATGCGTGAAAACACATTTCTAAATTCTATGAGGGAAAGGGTTAAGCAACCACCTGTGTGCAAAATGCAAGAATGTTATGCTCCCGAGAGCATTTATTGATACAGTAAGATGAGTGATAGAGGACCATCATGGTCTTCCTAATTTTTTGTTTCTTAAATTTTGTTATTTGTCTTTCAGATTGCTATTCCAGATGTGGTGGATGCAGCAAAAGATGCAGATGTGTTAATATTTGTTATTCCCCATCAGTTCTTGAGGAGAGTATGTCAACAGCTTGTAGGCAAATTGTCCAAAAATGCAGTAGGATTGTCTCTTATAAAGGTACAGTAACTTTTGCATTTTCCATACATCTATTTTCAGCTACAATAGCCCTTTGGATAGGGGGAACTGACTCAACTGCTAGCATTTGCAATATACCTTCATTACACTAAGTAATCAGACAGACCAAAAAAATGGATAAATAGTGCAGACCCAGGTGAAACTGCTTCTGATGGTCTAGTATAACTATTACATAAGCTTTTAAGGGTCATTTTGGGATAAATACATTTATTTTGTGTTACTTAAATAGACTGATATTCATGGCTAGAATCTATACATTTTAACCATTTGAATGTCAGACATGTGTTAACTGGCATTTGCAAGCAGTATAGGTCCAACTGAGAGGCCTCCAGCAAGAACCCTCTGATCAGGGTTTGCACGGTTTGTTATTCAGAATTCTATAGCAGAATAATTCCTTTCTTCTGGAATGCATTCTACCGCCAAACAGTGATGAACTACATGTATTCCACCTAGAAAATGCAATTTTTAAAGGGTTATTACCGCTAACCCATTCCCTCATGTTGACGCCTCTACAAAAGCCTCTTTCTGAAACTATTGTGAAAAATAGAGCATTTGCTCAAATGCTCAATTTATCACAATGGTTTCAAAACTGCACAATTCTAAAAGTTTCCTTTTCTCTAGTAAATGCTCATTTTCACTAGATTAACTCAAGTAGGCTGGGTCTAGAAATAGCCTATGAGGTCATGGATTAATATGTGGTAACACTGTAACAGTAAGTCATACTTATTTCAAAGAGAGTGACACATAGTCCAAATTATTTAGACGTTTCGCTTGCTCTTTATTAAAAATTATATATCTCTGCAAGCATCTGCCAGAAACTGAAAACTGAAAATATCACTAATAATGAAGGGAAATGTTGATATTAGCATATGCGGCGGCTTTCTATGAAGGACTAAGTGACACAGTGCTTGGATTTTAGTATTTATATGGATACATTTTACTGTGATATCTTTTCTGCAGGGTTTTGATATTAAGGAAGGAGGTGGTATTCTTCTGATCTCGACAGTGGTGAGAGAGATTCTGAATATTCCATGTGCTGTTCTTATGGGTGCCAATATTGCAAATGAAGTAGCTGCAGAAAATTACTGTGAGGCCACAATAGGTAGGCTGCATGAAGTAATGTACTTAGTACTTACCTTTAAGTCTTACATATTTGGACATTAAGTCTCCCTCCCCTCTCAACCAGTTTGTTAAGCTTTAAAAAAAAAGTCAATTTGGCACGATTTTGATAACTTTAAATTAGATATAAATAACATGGCGTAGCAGATAGTGCAGACCCTGCTCAATTTGCTCCTTCAGGAGCAGCTTGATCTAGATCTACACTTTTACTAAGTTTGTCCGTCCGAGTTCTATGGAAAATTATGGTATATATATGCATTAGATGCTGTAAAATTTAAACAGAGAGTAAGCTCATCTATTTGTATAGTTTAACTGTCATCATTGTCCTGTCCTTGTTTTCCTGATTGTTTTTGTTTTTGTTTGTCTTCAGCAAGATGATTGTTGATTAGACACTCTATAGGTGACACACATTTCTCCCTCTAACACTCATAGTATTCATGTGTATTCTATTTCATGTTTTTGTTTACAGGCTGTAAGGACAAAGAGAAAGGAGCTCTTTTGAAAAAGATATTTCACACAGACTACTTCAGAATTGTTGTCTGTGAGGATGAAGATACTGTGGAGATATGTGGTGCTTTAAAGGTATACAAAACATTTTCTTACTAGTTTCAGAATAGAATAGACACTGTCACTAGTATATTAGATATGGAAGAGTCAATTAGTCTAGATTGTATGGCTTTCTGGGATTGAAGCAAATACAGTAAATTCTCACTAAAGAAGAGTTCAGAACTTTTTATGCCCCCAGATCAGATCTGGGGGCATATTGTTTTTGCCGTCTGTCTGTTACCAACTTTAACGTTGGTCATAACTTTTGAGCCAGTACGGATAGAGACTTGATATTTGGCATGCATATGTATCTCATAAAGCCATACATTTTGAGGGGTTACATGTCAAGGTCATCCTTCAAGGTCAGAGGTCAAATATATAAGTCAAATTACCGACTTTAACATTTGCCATAACTTTTGAACCAGTTAGTAGAGATAGAGACTTGATATTTGGCATGCATGTGTATCTCATGAAGCTGCAAATTTTGAGGGATGACATGTCTAGGTCAAGGTCATACTTCAGGGTCAAAGGTCAAATTGTGTAGCGGGCGTAGCATTTCACAAACTTATCCTGTTTAGACAGGTGGCTGCTTAATGCAGGATGAAACCCATGCATAATCCTTCCAGAGGAACTTTCTCCATTCCATGCCTTTCACTCTGCACTAAGCCGCTACCTGTTTTAAAAGACCAATAATGATATTTATTTGATTGTTTGGATTTAATAGCAAGATTTTTCTACACATGTATTTTTTTATATATCAGAAGCCATACAGTTCAGACCTTGAACAAGTCAAATTCTGCCCTAATTACCATAAATATTTTGACAGACAAACAGTTTGATCAGGGTCTGAACTAATTACTACTATGTCAGTCTAATTTAAAAACACCAACATGGTGCCAAATTAGCTTTTTTTTTTATATACTTTACTTAATGACTATAAAGGTAAGAAATAATCACATCATGAATACTTATAAGCTGGATATACTTATAAGCTATTATAATGGCATTTATGAACACAAGATTATTTTACCAATACAAATATTGCAGAATCGGATCTAGGCTCCTACTTGAGCTGTCTGATCTGGGTCTACTCTGTTTGCAAAGGTATGAAAGGGCTTTTTCTATTAGGTAAAGGGTTTAATATGGTAATTCACTGTTTGTTTTGTTATTGCCCACTTCCCAATGATTCAACGCATATATCAGTATTCATAGGTTTGATACATATATATATTTATATATATATATTGCATAGAATATGCAGAACCGTATCTATAATATTCTATAAGCAAAAAGAGCAGACCTTGATCAAATAGGTTTTAAAGGAGCTGTTTGATCTGGGACTGTTCTGTTTGCAAAGGCATTAAAAGGCATTTCTGTCAGGTAAAGTGCTAATTTCATTGTTATTATACTGTTTACATATGCATTTTATATCTACTTTTTAGAGGCCATGCTCATTAGTAAATGAGTTTTCTTCTTCCAATGTCTATTCAATGGATGGAAGAAAGTTGAATAATTTAAATTTGCTACAGGTGTCACAAAGGCTTCAGTAACATGTATGCAAATGTATGAAACCTTTTCTGATTTGGCAATTGGAACTTCAGCTCAGTTCTTCAATAAGTTAGACTAGTATTTCACTACAGAGTTCGGTTTTCTTTATGCTCCATCCATTCAAATAATGTTAGAAATTCAGTGTTACCCTTGTCTCAGTTGTCTGTGTATGGGATTGTGTGTTGTTTTGGCCAGTTACCTTGTCCATCTGTCCTTGAGTGTGTCTTGGGTCAGGATTGATTTCCTCTTCAGTTGACTGGGGCTTCTGTGCCCTTTGAACACATTTCTAGTTTAAAGATTAAAAAACCTTGTAGGCAATATATTGATATAAAAGAAGAGTTGCTGTAAGTTGTTGCACCTTGATATTGTTGGTGGTTTTGTGCATGGCAGATTTAGATATTCCATTCTTTGGATTGAAGCCTAAATTTAAACATTCGCTAATCTGAACACTCAAGTAAGCCTCATTTTCTTTCTTTACAACAAATGGCAGCTTAACACAGGGTGTAAGTCATGCAGAAAGTTCTTCAGGGAGCTTTCTGCATAACTTTCACCCTGCATTAAGAAGCCACCTTCATAAACAGTCCTTAATTATTCTTTACTACTGTTTTGGGTTAGCGAGGTTGTACTGTATATTAGTATTTAAATGTGTATATCCATTTTGGTTTACAATATACTTTAATAGTTTCTGTTGTTTGTCTGTTGCAGAACATAGTTGCTGTGGGAGCTGGCTTTGCTGATGGTTTAGGATATGGAGACAACACAAAGGCAGCTGTAATACGTCTAGGCCTCATGGAAATGGTCAAATTTACAGAGGCATTTTATCATGGTATGTTTAGACTGCACTAGATAATATCACCTTTTTATGCCTTTGCAAAGAGGGTAGACCCAGATCAGATACTCTAGGAGCTGTCTGATCAGATAAGGGTCTGTTCCGTTTTCTTTTACAAATATATATAGGATCTGTCACAAATTGTCATTTGAGATAAACCTTTCAAAAGTTTATCAGATATTGTCAGATTATATATTGTGTCAGAATCTTTTTTATTACTTAACTGATTCGCTCAATTTCGGTATTTAGACAAAGGGGCAGAAATATAGTTGAAAATTTGCTTCATTTTTGCGATGCTGGCTAAATTCTATGTTAAGTAACAAAGATGAGTCTTGCCAATGCAGTATGGTTATCGAAAGTTTACTACTGTACTCATAGATTCAGGAAAAATAGGTTGTGTTCCAGTAGACATGTGTAAGGATGCTAAGTAATCATGTGACGTCACATCTTTATTATACACATGTTAGATATAAAAAATATGTGGTTATATTATTGGAGACAATCAAAGTTATGTGAAAAATGGTTCTGTACAGGAATGTTTGTATTCACAATGGGCAGAGTCTTGCATGAAATATTCACATTTGTAAAGCATTAAAATCTCATTTGGTAGAAATTTTCTGATGGCACAGGGTTACAGATAAGGCTTTGTGTTAATTGGGTATTTACTCCTTACTTTTTCAAGGAATTGGGTAATCAGAATTTCAATTGGGTATCAAGAAAAGTGTTACTCCATCACCTTGAAATGAATTGGGTTTTTTAATCCAACACTTTTAGATTTAATATGTTATAAGCCTATACCTACAACTGAGATTCGACACCCGAATGTTCGATGTACCTGAATTTGCCAACATTTTCAACACCTCATATTTGTGCAGGAGTAATGTGTTTTAAGCCAAGAATACTGAGAAACATATTTCTTGACATTACATTTGCCGACTTTTGTTGCACCTTCTCAACTAGTGGCTTAGCGACAAAAAAAATCGACGATTATACCACTGACAACCTCATTTGAGTTGTAACAAACCTTGTTCACAAGCTCATCAATAATGCATTTTACAAAGTATTTCTGGTTCGTCAAGTGAAGACCTAATATAATTAAAGAATGTGTTGTTCCGTTCTCTTTTCCGTCCTTGTGATGTCATGTTTACGAATATAGCAGACGATTTGACTGGTTTACTATTTGAAACAAACCTAATGAAAAGGACGCTGCATAACATTCTATATAATATACCGGGATCTGTGACCGGACGCATACAATAACTGTATGTACAAAATGTATAACCAGTCTAACCGGTGTTGCAGTAAAACAAGCCCGGTGTCACAGTAAACAATAGTTATTATGCCTAAGAAATGTCCGAGTATCGCATACTAATACGCGTCTACTTGGATGCTTTTGCGTAAACTTCTTTTATAATTGATTTTCAGTACGCATGAATTTCAAAATAATTGCTTTTCAACTAAATTTAATTGCGTATTTACGCAGATACGCGTCTTATCTGTAACCCTGTGGCATAATTCATTTAATTCTTTTTATCATCAATAATCCAGTCAGAGTAATGACTTTGTGTGCCCACTTACTGTCTGCTCCACATAGTTGTCACAATGGCATTTGATATATGTGTGTCTCAGTCATTGTGTGCGTTCCATTTTTAGCTCACAAGAGCACAAAGTGCTCAGGGTGAGCTTTTGTGATTGCCTGATGTCCGTCGGCGTGCGTCGTCTGTCGTCAGTCGTCAGTCGTCAACAATTTCAACCTTTAAAAATCTTCTTTTCTGAATCTGCAGGGTTCTCAGCTTTCATCTTTGGCACATAGTATCATCTTTAGGTCCTCTACAAAAGTTATATAAATTATGGCCCTGGGGTCAAAATTGGCCCCGCCCCAGGGGTGCCTTGTTTTCAATAGAAACATATAGTAAAACTTTGAAAATCTTCTCCTCTGAAACCAGAAGGTTCTCAGCTTTCATATTTGGCACATAGCATCATGTTGAGGTCCTCTACAAAAGTTATATAAATTATGGCCCTGGGGTCAAAATTGACCCCGCCCCAGGGGTGGGCAGTTTTCAATAGAAACAAATAGTGAAATCTTTGAAATCTTCTTCTGAAACTGGAATGTTCTCAGCTTTCATATTTGGCACATAGCATCATGTTCAGGTCCTCTACAAAAGTTATATAAATTATGGCCCGGGGTCAAAATTGGCCCCGCCCCAGGGGTGGGCAGTTTTCAATAGAAACAAATTGTGAAATCTTTGAAAATCTTCTTCTCTGAAACTGGAAGGCTCTCAGCTTTCATATTTGGCACAGAGCATCATGTCCAGGTCCTCTACAAAAGTTATATAAATTATGGCCCCGGGTTCAAATTGGCCCCGCCCAAGTGGTGGACAGTTTTCAATAGAAACAAATAGTAAAACTTTGAAAATCTTCTCCTCTGAAACCAGAAGGTTCTCAGCTTTCATATTTAGCACATAGCATCATGTTGAGGTCCTCTACAAAAGTTATATAAATTATGGCCCTGGGGTCAAAATTGACCTGCCCCAGGGGTGGGCAGTTTTCAATAGAAACAAATAGTGAAATCTTTGAAATCTTCTTCTGAAACTGGAATGTTCTCAGCTTTCATATTTGGCACATAGCATCATGTTCAGGTCCTCAACAAAAGTTATATAAATTATGGCCCGGGGTCAAAATTGGCCCCGCCCCAGGGGTGGGCAGTTTTCAATAGAAACAAATTGTGAAATCTTTGAAAATCTTCTTCTCTGAAACTGGAAGGCTCTCAGCTTTCATATTTGGCACAGAGCATCATGTCCAGGTCCTCTACAAAAGTTATATAAATTATGGCCCCGGGTTCAAATTGGCCCCGCCCAAGTGGTGGACAGTTTTCAATAGAAACAAATAGTGAAATCTTTGAAAATCTTCTTCTCTGAAACTGGAAGGCTCTCAGCTTTTATATTTTGCACAGAGCATTATGTCCAGGTCCTCTACAAAAGTTATATAATTTATGGCCCGGGGTCAAAATTGGCCCGCACCGGGAGTGGGCAGTTTTCAATAGAAACTAATGGTGAAATCTTTGAAAATCTTCTTCTCTGAAACTGGAAGGCTCTCAGCTTTCATATTTGGCACAGAGCATCATGTTCAGGTCCTCTACAAAAGTTATATAAATTATGGCCCTGGGGTCAAAATTGGCCCCGCCCCAGGGGTGGGCAGTTTTCAATAGAAACAAATAGTGAAAACCTTGAAAACCGTCACCTCTAAAAACTTGAATGTTCTCAGCTTTCATATTTGGCACATAGCATCATGTTCAGGTCCTCTACAAAAGTTATATAAATTATGGCCCCGGGGTCAAAATTGGCCCTGCCCCAGGGGTGGGCAGTTTCCAATAGAAACAAATAGTGAAATCTTTGAATATCTTCTTCTCTGAAACTGGAAGGTTCTCAGCTTTCATATTTTGCACATAGCATCATGTTCAGGTCTTCTACAAAAGTTATATAAATTATGGCCCTGGGGTCAAAATTGACCCCGCCCCAGGGGTGGGCAGTTTTCAATAGAAACATGTAATGAAAACTTTGAAAATCTTCTCGTCTGAAACTGGAATGTTCTCAGCTTTAATATTTGGCAATATAGCATCATGTTCAGGTCCTCTACAAAAGTTATATAAATTGTGCCTCTTTGGTCAAAATTAGCCCCGCCCCAGGGCAGGCTAGTTTTCTATAGAAACATATAGTGAAAACTTTGAAAATCTTCTCCTCTGATTGTCTGGTGAGCGCTTCAGGGCCATTCTGGCCCTCTTGTTCTAGGCCAAAACTGTTATTTTGTAAGGACTGATTTCAGTATAATTTAGCACATGCCTTTGTTAGTGGGTCTGGGATCAAAGGTCACTGTAAATATAGATATGGCAAAAAAGTTTCTGGTTATCATGAAGGTCACAAAAAAATCTGGTTTTCATTGTATTTCCACATCTTTTGATTACTCTGTAGTACAGAAATATTAACTCTTTCCTTCATCAAGACACATATTGACACATTTGTAAACAGAGTAGACCTAGTTTAAGGCAGCTCCTATAGTGACTGCCTGGTAAGGGTCTACTCAATTTGCTTATAAAACATATGATTCTGCAGTTTCTACCAAGACCAAAAATTCCTTTTTTCATAATTATGCTATAATAAAATTTCACTGAAACTCTGTGTAATTGTTCATTACAATAAAGAAATGTGGTCCACACCATAGATATGGCTCTTTCTTTTCGAAAAACTTAAGCTTTTTGTCTGTCTGGCCAATAACACTTTTAAATACCGAGGCCAGCACTTGTTTGGTTGGGCATATCAAATCAGCGAATTTGCTAGTTTCAATGCTTAAATGTGATTAATATTAATCATAAAGTCATAAATTCTTACATGACTATTCATGATATAAAGGGTTAATCAAAGCAGTGGCTGTTTGATTATTTTGGAAGGATTTAGTTAACGACAGATTTATTTCAGGCACAGCCCAGAGTACATTTTTAGAGAGCTGTGGAGTTGCTGACCTTGTGACCACTTGCTATGGTGGCAGAAACAGAAGAGTAGCAGAGGCTTATGTCAAGTCAGGAAAGGTATCAACCATAGAACCCTTTTGCTGCTTTTGGCAAAAGTTGCAGCTGCTTTAGTTTTCATAATACCTACCAACAGGATTTAAAAGTAACTTAACCCTTCGCTTGCTATTCACGTCAGTATACCTACCTGTAAATAGTGAAGACCCAGATGAGACAGCTCCTGCAGGAGCTGTCTCATCAGGGTCTGCACTATTTACAAGTTGATTGTGCAACCAGTGCACTGCACAGCAGTGATTGCACAGCGAAATAATTGTACACAGTGAAGATATATGTAATTATACAACAGGGCATGGGTAAAAAAGGAGAAATGTATTTTAAAATTCAGCAAGAGAAGGGTTAATGGGAAGTAAATTTATTGGAAGCTTCATTATCAAGAGGAGATTGGCATACTATTACAATGTTCAGGTCGGGTGGTTTTCCTTATGGTTAAGACCTTTGATTATTTGTATATTGACAAGTGCATTTGTAGGGGGGTATTAGTCTTATTCAGTGATAATTCTAGTGTCCTTTTGTTAAAAATCATGAAAACTAAATTTTCAAAGTCCAACTAATTTCTTTAATTTGAACACCAAAATTGTCAGCATGGGCATTTGAACTTGAACTTATAAACCTCTGAACTACGCAGCATTGTACATTCATTGAGTAAACAGGAAGTTGACATTCTGGGTCAAAACCTTTAACCCTTTTGATAAGAGAAAGGAGTGTACTGGCATTTTCAGAATGTGTTGACCAAGATCTGAGGGTTCCAATATGAGGGCCTGCACTGTTTGTCATTCAAACTCCTCTAGCAAATTATACCCTTTCATACTGAATGGACTCTGTTCCTAACCAATGATGAACCATTCAACTTTGACCTTAGCTCAACATTAGAAGGGTAAACAATGTTAAGGGTTGTATTATGCAAAGATACCAGCTGAACTGAAAATAAATTTCTGTATATCTGAGAGATAATTTCGATCCTGACCTTTTCAGACAATAGAGCAGTTAGAGGAAGAAATGCTGAATGGACAAAAATTGCAAGGACCCCCAACAGCTTATGAAGTCAACTTTATGCTAAAGAGTAAAGAAATGGAAGACCAGTGAGTATCCCTGCAATACTACTGATAGCAATATACATTAGCGGGCTTAGTGCAAAGCTGTTGTTATATCTATAACTGTTTATAAACAGGATGGATCAGTTTGGAGCCAGATGAGTTGCTGATGACTCAGCTGATGATCCACTGTTTGACTTTGATATAAAAGACTTACAGAAGAATATATTTTGACAATTTTTGCAGACAAAAGTAACTAAGTGTTGGAGGAGTTTAATACATTTCAACTGCAAAATTGTCATTTTCAACAATTATGTGTCACATGCTTTAGCAGGGTGACATTTAGGTATCACTTATTTTGTCCATCTATCTATGAACATATGTTCATTTTAACGCTTTTGTTTTTTATGAACTGTAAATTTCATAAAGAGAGTAGACCCAGAACAGACAGCTCTTGTATGAGCTGTCTAATCAGGATCTGTTCTGTTCAAATATGGAATTATATAGATCTGGTTCAACAGTTTCTCCCATGCCTGGCCAAAACGTTTGTGACTTGTGTGTACTGTTTCCAATGTCATCAAAAGGTTTCTATCAGGTAAAGGGTTAACCCACAACTGGTCACAATTAAAGAAAAGGAACTGGCACATGTTATGCCTATGCTGGTACCATTTTAAGCTTTTACACATTTGGAAGCAAATTGAGCCCAGATGAGACAGACCTGTAGTTTCTGCTGTGGCCAAAAGGTCTTGTGTTCATGTGCCATAATAAACTTAGTTAATATTTATGTTTCAATAAATGCTTACATGAATATTCATTAAGTACAGGGTTAACCATCTTTAGTTTAACCTTTTCCCTTATATAAACATGTTTTCACGCATTTGCAAACAGGGAAGGCCCAGATCAGATGGCTTGCAAGTCCTATAGAGGCCGTCTGATCAGGGTCTGCTCTATTTGCTTTTGACATTATATAGATCTGATTTTACAGTTTTTGTCAAAGCAAAAATTCCCTTAAAAAGTATACATTATAAAAAAAAAAATGAGCTAATAAATAATCATGTTGTCATTATTTCTTACATGAATACAGAACAGGGAAAGGGTCAACCTGATTTGGGGATTGAAGCTAAGACCTTTTTCTTCAAAAAGTTCATAAAACGCACTAAGAAAGTGAAAAATTCATCAGTGGTGGAGGATACATTGTATATACCATTTTATGTTTTACTTATGTGTAAATTTGTCATGCTTTCAGATTTCCACTCTTCACTGCCATCCATAAGATTTGCAAGGGAGAAATGGCAGTTGACAAGTTCATAGATTGTCTCAAGAATCACCCAGAGCACTTGTAAAGCCAAAACATCTACAGCATCAAATTAGTGTATGCATCTGCCATGACATCAACACAACTGTGGCCACACCAAATGTTCAGTTGCACAATCAGTAATAGAGCATGCTGTAACATAGCTCTAGTCTAAGCAGTATCACATTAAGAGGAGAACCAGGATATTTTGCATAAAGGATAGACACAGATCAGCCATAGTATTTCTAACATCTCTAAGTGTCTAATCAGGATCTGTGCTATTTTTCACTAATTAGTAGCTTTAGTACCATACTTACCCTCTTCAGACACTCAACTTTGCCCTCTCTACTGGTTTATAAAACTAAATAAGTTTTGCAAATTTTAAATTAAACTAATGGAGTAAAAATAGTGACGACCTTAATCAAACTGCTTCTTAAGGAACTTATCTGGGTCTGCACTATTTGTCTGATAATTTAGGGTATTTAGGGCACCTTGCTACCACTGCAAATAATGCAATCCCAGGTCATGCACTGTATTTCAGTGCAGCAGATAAATGTTAACTCTTAAATGTTGAATATTTAATGTGGAATTGTCCATCAATGTTTAACCAGGAAAGAGTGATTGTTGAATGCCAAACAGTACAGACCCTGATGAGAAAGATCCATTGGGAACCTTCTGATCTGGGTCTACACTGTTTGCAATTCCAGTACGCTTATATAAATGTCATGCATTAAAGGGTTACTGTGATTCAAATGCATACATACTCTTTAATTTAAATTTATAACGTCGCAGTCTTGCTAATATAACTTAATTTTATATTACAAAATCAAGCATAATTTAGTATTTTATTGTGTCAGAAGATGCTGTCATCAAAGTCCAGTGTCTGATGTTACTCTATTTTCTGTCTCTTTGATGTCTGAAAAGTGTTATTTATATCCACGGATATGCATCATCCTTAATTTCTACCAAATTTTACTTATCAAGAGTTTCAGTGATGATTTTGTTCATGAGTGTAGTGTGTTAATGGTTTACTACTCAGGCCAAATAGTAAGTTATGTAAATGTTTGGTACATATTTGTATTGATTTCACAATGGTTTCATTGTCCTATTCCTATACAATAGACTATGCGTCTGCCTTGAATGCATGCCATCTTATTTGTTGCTGTTGATTTTTAATTATCAAGGAACTCTGTGCCAACACAAATGGTTTTATATATACTGTTAAAGATTTGATTGTATTGTATCACTGTATGCATAGATTGATTTGTCACTAATATATATGCATGTATACATTTATAAAATTAGTTGATGTCAATCATAGGTAGTGTTGTGTTATGTTTGATTGCATCTGTATTGAAAGGGGGTTCTGTATGTGAGAGGAAAAATATCTGTCTTAACAAATCAATTTTTTGTTGCAGTTTTGCATTGGAAATAAACATAAACATTATTTACTTGCCATGCTTTTGAAATCTTGACAGAAAAATGCTTTGTTAGGTTTAAGTGAATATAAAGTAGTGTGGTAACCTTAGTGTTATCGCAGTGGTCATAGTTGAACATTGGCCATAATATTAGTAGCATGAAAACTAGTTTCATCAGGTTTCACCCACTATTTCATCATCACAGGGATCACAATCTGAATTAGGGCCATAACTATAGCATGCAATTAGACAGTGTTATGGTCTTTTATAAATTTGACAGAAGGATGTTCACATTTACGTATTAATGTTATTATTTATATTTTAACTCTATACTTCATATACACCAAATTTGTTTTGTCACAGAGTGGACCCAGATCAGATGGCTCCTATAGGAGCTGTCTGGTCTGCCTGTGCTATGTTTGCTTACCCGATGACATAGATCTGATTCTATACTATTTGCTATGGCAGAATTTTTCCCAGTTCTATAATAAAACTTCACTTAATGTTTATGAAGTAATAAATTCTAGAACACATACTCATGAAGTGAAGGGTTAATCAGAACTACTTATTGGTAATAATGTTTTTTTTGTAAATTTTTGACAGTATAAATTATACCGATAAATTGTAACCAATGTAAAAGTATTGATGCTACTTTTAGTTTCATTTGTATGTGCACACATCTTAACAAATTTAGTTCTTCCTTTTTGTGTTATCATAAATGTAAAACCACCTAGATTATTAGACAAACTAATATTTTCTACAACAGACATTGTGTTTGTTCTGTGGATTAACATTATTTATTGACTTTCAAGTAATCTGCAAGTTTTACAAGCAAATTGTCTAAGTGACAGGTTATGGTAAAAAAAATCTGGTCAAGAGGGCTACAAACAGCTGTATCTAATCTGACAGCAGAAGTAGTGGTAGTCTTTGGTTACAAATTTTAGATATTAGTCAAATGAGTTGCAGACTTTAAGAACTTCTTTTTATGCCACCACATTTGAAAAGGGGATTAAGAACTTTGCTCTTGTCGATCTGTCATTATTTCCATTTAATAGTCCGTCCATCACACAGTTTTTGTATAGTGCCAGTCGTAATTACATTGAGTGCTTTGATACTGTGTCTCCTCACTGCATCACGTTGTAAGGCTGAATGATTCAAATTGACAGCATATGAATAATTTTAATCTAACTGACATACATCTGTAGTAGCGAATTGTGAAGACACTGATCAAACTGCCATTTCAGGGCAGCTTGATCTGGATTGTCTGTCCAAATACTTGGGTAAGTATTTGATCTAGAATCATGAAAGTTTATGCTACTTAATTTATGTCACTGATGCCACCTTTAATCCTGACAGTAACCATGTGATTCTCATGTCTGCTCACATCCTGCATCTCAAAACTTTAACCTTTTTACCTGATAGGGGTGCCTTTTTTCCCCAATCAGATGGCTTCCGAAGAAGGTATCTGCTTTTTTGGTCATGAATTATTATAGATTTGATTCTAAAGTTTCTGCCATGGCCAAAAATATGCTGTTATAAAACTTCAGCTGATCAATATTCACACTTTCTTACAGGAATATTCATCAGATAAAGGGTTAAAACCACTGTGACTGGGTAGGCTCAGTATATTGATATCTTGCTTTCAGTACATTGATAATTGTTGGTTTGGAAAGAACCCAATCTGACCCGTCAATGGAGTTATACCCTGTTAATTTGGTCTTTAATATTGTGATCTAAGTAATTTAGCTATTAAATCAAATTTGTTATTTAAAAGCGCATGTATATTCTAATTTGGAGTGTGTGTGAGTGTTGTTGGAGGAGGTCACTAATATATTTTTATGTCACTTAGGGATCACCTCTCTGTTGTCTGTCTGTCACCATTTGCTACTCCAATAGTTTCATTAAAATTTATCATTAAAGAAACTTGTGGAGAGGCAAGTCTGCATGATTTAACAATTTACTTCATGAATATTTATGTCAGAAATAACAACTTCATGATTATTAATACAATCAACTTTTGTAGTGTCATATTAACATAGGAAAAGTTTGTATATTATTCTATTATATACCAATCAGAGCAGATCCAGATCAAATGGCTCCTACAGGCAAATGCATATTTATAGTGTGAAGAGTTAGTATTATTGGAAAATAAATATGGTACATATGAAGATGAATGTCTACAATGATGTGAATTGGGATCAATTTATATTTAACCCTTTACTTAATAAAGACACTTTTTGAAGCCTTTGCAATGAGAGTAGACGCAGATTGGATAATTCCTGTAGGCGTTGTCTGGTCAGGGTCTACTGAAAATATAGATCTTATTCTACAGTTTCTGTCATTTAAAAAGTTCTTGTGTTCATACGTCATTACAAAATTTAAGCTAACAAATATTCATGTTATACATAGGTATGAATATTCATCTGGTAAAGGGTTAACCTATTCAGGGATTTCTACATACTAGACGATAAGATCTTTTAACCTTTATGCTAAGCATGACTTGACTAACATTTGCAAACAGTTTAAATCCAGATGATATGCTGAGTAAAATGGCATCTCATCTGGATTCAAACCATTTGACAATGGCCAAGTAGTTTCCGAAAAGCTTGAAACAAATTGGAAGTAAATTAGGATTACAACAGATTGGAGCAGAATTTATTTCAACATGATAAAGGTTAAGTGTGATGATGGTGCAGGGGTATTCTATGGGCAGTTGTTCAAGATTTAGTTTATCAGTTTAGCACATGTGTTCTCTTTTTAATCATTCAACTTGAACAGTGGTTCCCAGAGAATATTCCCCTTGTTAATGGTTTGTGCTTTATTTTTTAACAAAACAAGCTTTCACTTGATCGGATGCTGCCTGCATCCAATGGTGCTATAGTAGAGATGATAATAATGGTCGAGACCTATACTGCTTGTTCCTCCAAAGAATCTGCTGTATTTTATTACTAAATTTAATTTTGAATTCAAGAAACAAATGTACTGACATTTTTAAACAGTGTAGATCAGAGGGCTCCTAGAGAAGTTCTCTCATCAGGTTCTGCAGTTTGTAATCCAAAATCCTTTGACAAATTACCAGTATACCATTTCATACTGTTTGTGTTGATCTTGCTTAGATTCTGTGCCTATTGTGGTCAGATTTCAGAGATCTACACTCTTTTATCAAAGGTCAGAAGGTACTAGCAAGGTGGATTGTTTTCAAATTTGTCTTTGCAGCTACAAGAAGAAAAAAAGATCTTGCAAACATTCTCAAAATTAGGATGTGGAGAAATGGATTCTAACGCTTTAAATTTAGTTTGGCTAGCATTCAGATTGTGGAGAAAGCTTGTAAATTGGGTAATAAAGATGGTGGTTTTGACATATGCGTATTGCACTTAAAAAGAGTACTGCTGCAGGGTAATTTTTCATGTTAAGTAAGAACTATGGGAGATCAGTAAGACATGGTTAGATATAGTGGGTAGTTGAGGAAAATTTATTAGGCATTACAACATGCCTAGATAATGAGTGAATATATTTCACTCATATAACCCAAGAGACATTAAGTACTAACCAGCTGTTTAGGGACTATTTGAACAGAAGTTGATTGATTTAGGATTTAGTTTGTCTTAACTTTATTTTATACATTATTTATTGTGATTCTTTGCATAAGACATTTTATGTAATGAATTATTTTGAAAATTGGGCTAGAATTATATATAAAGTTTCAAAAAAGCCTGGTGTTGTTGTTTTTTATTTCTTGTATACCTTATTTGCTTACTTAACTTTCAGTCTGTTGTAAATATGTCATCTGCTTAAATTCCAATCTTATGCTATAATTTTTAACCAGGTTTTCCACGGAAAATCCGGTTATTGAAATGGTGATTTACGGCGGGCGGCTGCGAATCTTGTAAGCGCAACTCCAATGAAACTGTTCAACAGATTTTCATAAAACATTGCATGTAGCAAGGACACAATATGTACATGTGCATATTGTCGAGAATTTTTCCTTCTCCAATATTTCTTGGGAGTTTTGCCCCTTTGAACTAATAGAAATCACTAGGTCTTTTGACCCTATTCTTGTAAGCGCAACTTTTCTTAAACTGTTCAACAGAATTTCATAAAACCTTGTATGTAGCATAGACACAGTATGTAGATGTGCATATTGTCGGGAATTTTCCTTCTGCAATTATTCTCCGAGTTATGCCCCTTTGAACTTAGAAATCACTAGTTAACAGTGAAGAAAAACCCGGTGTGATGTCATTTCGTCATTTCTTGTCTTCTGATTAATTCAAGCTTTAGAGAAATTAATTTGAATGGCAAAAAGCTTAGATCCTGTTGTGTAATACAGCATTTTATCTGGATCCAAGGTGTTTGCGAATGCCAGTCAAATATGTACATATGTATGCACTTCTTTTGTAAATTTGAATTTGATACATTATACAGTAAAACCTCTCTAAACCGGATGTTCAGTTTAGTATAAATATCAATATGCCAAGTCAAATATTTACATGTGTTTGCACTTATTTTATAAAATTGAATTTTATTTGACACAATACAGTAAAACCTCTATAAACCAGATGTTCAGTTTAGTATAAATATCAGTACTGGAGACAGGTGGCTGCTTAATGCAGGTTGATAGCCATGCAGAACGCTCCTAGAGAAGCTTTCTGTATGACTTTTATCCTGCATTAAGCAGCCATCTGCCTAAAAGTATCTAAATGCTCAACACTGGACCATTTCACTTTGAATATTCCCTTACCTCATTGAGACACTTTTTGAACATTTACAGAGTAGATCCAGAGCTGATGTCTTTGTAGAAGCTGTATGGTCTTATTAACTTGTCTGTTTCGAAGAAATCACAAGCTATTGTCGTAACTCCGGGGTCCGCATCATCGTTGTCGTCCGAAATCTTAACATTGACCATAACTTCTTCAATTTTTCAAGCACAAGCTTCATTTTTGGTATGCATGTTCATCTTGACAATGACGACAGACGAGCATTGCACACGCTTGCAGTGCTCTTGTTCTACAGTTTTTGCAGGGGTGAGAATTTTCCGCGGATTTCGTTTCACCAGGACCGTTTTTGAGATCGATGTAAATCCGATGAGAAATTTGGGGGGGGGGGGGGGGGGCACTACTCCAAGTAAATCCGCGTTAACAACGTTTATATCACGTTAACAGCGAGATTTCGGTTCAGCTAATCAAATAACGAGACTCTTGTCCAACAGCCAATCAAAACGCTCGTATTATGCAGTGTTCGTTCAACATTTTCAAGATGGCGTCTGTAACTGTACTGTCAATTGATCTGAATTAAGACAAAAATGAAAAGCATAGGCAGAGATTACAAAAACAGTGTGGAAAACAAGTTCTACCCAAGATGGATAGAGAAAGAAATTACGTTGACATTTGGTAAAGAAACAAGAAAAGTGATAATTGGCGACAATTTCATGAAACTGAATGTAAACTCCGGACAAGGGAACCTTGTGTAAACCTTGTTCCAAACAAATGAATTACCGAAAACGCGACTGCGTAGCATATAAGAACCTTCTGAAAAGCATTAAACATGTCCAGTTATTGAAACAGCGGATTTCCAGTCACAGGTAAAAACCTGTAATGTCAAGTATTTACCAGAAAGTTGTCTGTCAATAGCTATTCATAGGTAATGTTAAAGGAACTGGTTAAGATGTATCGATTCAGAAAATTTATAATTTGTTTTTGATAAACCAGTTTAATGAATTAGAAGATGGTTTATTGACATAAACAAGAGGGCCATGATGGCCCTGATACCGCTCACCAGACAATCAGGAGAAGATTTTCAAAGTTTTCACTATGTTCTATAGAAAACTGGCCACCCCTGGGATGGGGCTTTATTTCTTAGCATGTCTTGGACTAAAATTAGCACACAGTTTTGATTCTGATCTGATGCATACCTGTATGTAACTTCATATGTGGTTTGTACATGAGTTAATTGTAAGATTGATAATTATGCATTAACCCTTTCCTCCATAAAAACGCCTTTCTACGCCTCTGTAATAGTCACTTTATGAAACCATTTTGATAAATAGAGCATTTATATTTATCACAATGGTTTCAAATCTACACAATTCTGAAATTTTCCTTTTCTCTTTTCTCCTTATCAGTAGATTTATTCAAAGAGGTAGGATCTGAAAATAGCCTATGAGGGAATGGGTTAAAACAGTGTGAACAAACAGACACTAATTCTGAAGCAGACAACTTTAGAGAGTTTTGACGAGGAACTTGACCTTTGATTACGTAAGACAGACTGAGTATCTGGGTTCCTTCTAGCTCAGGGGAACCTTTATAGCGTCGGCCTGCGGTACGGAAGGTCGGGGGTTCGATCCCCGGCCGTGACAGACCAAAAGTCGTTAAAAGTTGGTACTAGTAGTTCCCTTGTCTACGCTCGACAATAAAGGTGTAGTTCTAGGACTGGTCGGCCCGGTGTCAGGATAATGTGACTGGATGGGGTGCCCTTGCCATGTACCTGCGGCAGGATTCCAGTGAGGCAGAGCTATAACTTGTCTCATGCGGGTGCCGTCTGCAAATAACTGAAATACTGTTGGTCGGACGTAAAACCCAACTCACTCACTCACTTTACAGTGTAAAAGTCTATTTTAAAGTATAACCAACAGGGCAAGGCCAATTTTAACCTCAGAACTATGATATTTACCAATTTCAACAAGGTATACTAAGTAAATCTATACACCAAATATCTAAGCTCTGTGATATGTAGTTTTTGACAAGAAGATTTTTAAAGTTTTCCCCATGCCTAACCTTAGTGAACCCAGCATTCTGCTACTTGTACAGAAAACAACAGTCAGCTAGAGAAAACTGGCCACCCCTGGGACCGTGGCAGGGCTAATTTTGGCTCCAGGGACATAATGTATATAACTTTTGTAGAGGACCTATAAGTGATGCTATGTGCCAAAGATGAAAGCTGAGAACCCTGTAGATTCAGAGGAGAAGACTTTTAAAGGTTCAAATTGTTAACGACGCACACCACACGACGCACAACAAACGCTGACAGACGACAGACATCAGGCGATCACAAAAGCTCACCCTGAGCACTTTGTGCTCTGGTGAGCTAAAAATCTTAACAGGTAAGTGCAATTTAATAGAAATAATCCCGTGACTTGTGAGAGCCTCCATATAGCAAGCTGTAAAACCTGGAGAGCCTCCATGTAGCAACCGGTAGAACCTCCATATAGCAAGCTGTAGAATCCCTATATAGCAAGTTGTAGAGCAGCTATACAGCAAGCTGTGTTAACTTCTATATAGTAAGCTGTAGAACCATTATATAGCAAGCTGTAGAACATCTATAAAGCAGGCTATAGAGCCTCTATACAGCAAGCTGTAGAACCTCCATATAGCAAGATGTAACAAGTTGTCACCTTTCCTTCATATTTTTTGCTCATTTCAAAGGTACGTAACTCCCATAATACATGCATGAACCCCGTTAAAGGGACACACCGGGAATTTTGTTCGTCCATCAATCATCAATAACATTTTTATCTGGCTTGATAACTCAATTCTGACTTCAGATCTGTACTCAGCATGCCGAAATACATTAAATATGTGAATTTGAACAAAATCTGAGAAAATAAATTAAAAAACTTTTTTTTCGTCCATTAATCATCAATAATTTTTTTTATCTGGTATGATAACTCAATTCTGACTTCAGATCTGCACTCAGCATACCAAAATACATAACATATGCGAATTTGAACAAAATCGGAGACAAAAAATATTTTTTCGGAAAAAAAAGGTCGACCTAACCCCTTAGCGTTTTTTTTTCGAAAAAACACTTTTTGTCTCCGATTTTGTTCAAATTCATATATGTTATGTATTTTGGTATGCTGAGTGCAGATCTGAAGTCAGAATTGAGTTATCACGCCGGATAAAAAAGTTATTAATGATTTTTGGACGATTTTTTAAAAATAATAATTGTCTCCGATTTTGTTCAAATTCACATATAGTATGTATTTCGGTATGCTGAGTGCAGATCTGAAGTCAGAATTGGGTTATCACATCAGATACAAAAGTTATTGATGATTAATGGACGAAAATATTTTCCACTGAAAGATATGTTTTTCGGTGTGTCCCTTTAACTGGACATCAGCATACAGAGTGATTGGGCAAAGAATGAACGAAAATGACAATTTTTTATATAAAAAGAAGGTTTCTGAGCTCGTACGGACACACGAACACCGCATAACCTTTGTGACACACATAATTAATGACGCAGATAATTAATGAATACCATGCGTTTCTGATTTTTTATAAATTAAATATATACAGCCATATGCGCTAGTAAAAGACGACAATACAAAGAATGTTTGAACACCCCTCATCATCCGGTACACATAGAAGGCTGAAAATTTGCACAAACCTAGCATTATTTCTTACAGGAATATTGGACAGTTAAAGGGTTTACTGAAACAATGGCATCGTAAATATTAGATTTATTGTTATAATAATACATAGATACAGGGATATTGGCCATGGCAGGAAATGTGGAAGCATATCTATACTATATCATAAGCAAACGGAGTAGACCCTGGTCATTTGGCTCCTACAGGATCTGCGTCTACTCTGTTTGCAAAGGCAGAGAAAGGCGTATTTATGAAGAGAAGAGTTAACCCATTCCCTCATATTGACACCTATGTAAAAGTCACTTTTTGAAACCATTTTTTTTATGAATATTTATCACAATTTATCACAATTGTATCAACACTACACAATGTTAAAATGTTCATTTTCTTTAGTAAATGCTCCTTTCCGGTAGATTTATTCAAAGAAAATCCTATGAGGTAATGGGATAATACTGAGTTGGCTGTTATTTGCAAACAGTGACGACCAGCTCACATGGTTCATAGAGGAGCACTCTGATCAGGATCTGTATTGTTTGTCATTCAAAACCCCTCTCCCAAAATAAACTTTCATCCTAAATGAACTTTACTTTTAAAAAAGATGGACTATCCGCTTCGAACATTCATTAAGGAACGGGTTAAGCATGTAAATTCGCTGAATTGATATCCCCCGCCAAACTAGTGCTGGCCTCAGTATTGATATCCCCCGCCAAACTAGAGCTGGCCTCTGTATTGATATCCCCCGCCAAACTAGTGCTGGCCTCAGTAGTTAACTGTCTTATTGACCAGAGGGGCGAAAAAGTGTTGTTCTTCCACAAAAAATTCTGGTCTTCCAATACTCCAGATATAGTTTCCATACGTTTGGCTCCAAGAAGACAAAAATGTTATATTTTTCGCAAACAAAGAGCCATAATTCTGATGTTCCAGAGTCAATTTGAATAATGTTTTGCAGAGCTGCATGTCCTTATGCTACTTAACATTTGCACAGATTGAAAGAAAAACTCTGTACAGTTTTTGAGAAATGTCTCCGGACACGCAAAAACGTTACTTTTTGGCAACCAAAGGGCTATGAGTTTGGTGTTCCAATGTCAATGTGCAGGCGCACATTCTGTTATGGTACTTAACATTTAAACAACGTTTCTGATATATCATTCCGGGGTGCAAGGACGAACGGACGCATGGACGGTCGAAAACGCCAAAACTAAACATTGCTCAATGCAGAATGAAAGCAATGCACAATATGCTAAAAATCAACAAAACACAGTTTAGGTTTAAAATTTTATTTTTTCTCCAGACAATATCCTTCTCCCCTTTCAGTTTTACAACCATTATCCTGTAACAAACATGGGTCAAACATGAGGGAAAATAGTGTTTTGATCCAATTTATTTACCATATACATGTATGTAACAGCTTATCCAGACCGACAAAGATGGTCAAACAGAGTAGACCCAGATCAAATAACTGCTGAAGGAGCAGTTTGATATGGGTCTTCACTATTTGTATCCCTTTCCTTTAACAAATGCTTTTTCGTTCATTTCAAAGCAGAGCAGACCCAGATCAGATGGCTCCTGTAGGAGCCATCTGATCAAGGTCTACTCTGTTTGCTTAAGGAAGTATATAGATCTGATTTTACAGGTCCCACCTTAGTCACAAAACCTTTCCATTTTTCATTTTATTGACTTTGTGCAATAGTTTTAAATTTTCTTTTCATAAATAATTCAAGTGTCAAACAGTTTGGATCCAGGAATGGCACCAGGTTACTCGGCGTCTCATCTAGATCAAAACTCTTTGCATATGTCATCACAGATTCATCTATGGCAGTGAAAGCTTCACAGAATAATGGTTCAATTGATTTAAATAAACGTGTATATACAGATTCAAACTAGAACACTGACCAGAAAGTCAGTAAGGTCCCCATATAATGCTTTCAGAGAGGCTAATGCGCCAGAGGGGAAACTGCATGGCAAATATTTATGTAGAATTTGTTATTAACGTTAGAAAATGCCAATAATTTGTAAATCTGGCACATTATTATGAACTCGCCCTAGATCTTATGGTTAGTATCCCCAAGAACAATCAAGATTGGTTCTGAAATGGTTAACCCATTAACTCATAGGCTATTTTTAGATACAACATCTTTGAATAAATCTACCGAAAAGGAACATTTACTAGAGAAAAGGATTTTTTTTAGAATTATGTAGTTTGAAACCATTGTGATAAATAGAGCATTTGCTCCTGAAGGAGCAAATGCTCTATTTATCACAATGGTTTCACAAAGTGACTTTTACAGAGTCGTCAATATAAGGGAATGGGTTAAGTGAGAGAGCAGACATCGTTCCTGGATAAACATTTAAGTGCTAACAGCCTAATTCAGATACGTGCTCAGAACTTTTCACCCATTTCCTCAGAAGCTATTTTAGAATCTACTTCTTCAAATAAATCTACCTAAAATGAGCATTTACTAGAGGAAAGGACATTTTAGAATTTTGTAGTTTTGGAACCATTGTGATAAATAGAGCATTTGCTCCTATGGAACAAATGCTCTATTTATCACAATGGTTTCAGAAAGTGACCTTTACAATGGCGTCAATACGAATAAATGTGTTAAATGAATGTTTCATTATCCAATTTGACTAATATTGCAGATATTATGTTTAGCATACAGCTTGTTGAAGATCAGATAACTTTTCGCATTAGAGAGTGGCTAAATTTGTCAATTTATGTTGTTAACGAGCCATACTCCAGAAGTGCCCAGGTCGATCTGGTAGATTATTGAGCTTGGCAGAGATATTATTACCACAAACAATTTCACCAATTTCAGAGAGGATGAGATAGAAACGGCCGAACATCGAGTGCAGACAAGGCTGATTTGGCCAATTGTTTTATTAGTTTCAAGGGTCATAATCAAGAACTGCCCAGGTCAATCTGGCAGGTTATCGAACATGGCCGAGATATTATTACCACCAACATATTCAACAAGTTAGGTGACAATCAGATAGAAACTGCTCAATCTACAGAGCAGACGTGGCTGATTTCGTTGATTTTGATGTTATTCAAGGGCAATAATCTTGAGATCTTGGGGCGCTTAGGCTGGTTAGTGAACTTTGTCCCGCATTTCAATCTCAGTGTTGTTATATTTTCTCGTACTTCAGTACCATCAGTTTCAGTTCTTTTAGTTATGAAAATTGAAAATCACTGAAGCTGGTGCTAGGGGAGGTGAGTAGTGCTGCATGTTTAATAACTGCTCATTAACAGCCATAAAACCGAGTCTGCAATTTTCTTTTGTCGCATTGCTTATTTCGCTTTCTAAGGATCGCCTACTTTCAGGATCAATTGACTTAGATTTCATACCTACACATACTTTCAACAAACTTGGTGAAGATCTGATGAAAACAATTTGTGTTAGAGAGCGGACATAAAAATGAACACCGTGACGGATGGACGGACAGGGTGATTACTAAAGGGCACCAACATGCCCTAACAACAAGAAACAAAATATTAAAATTCAGCACTCATACATGTTTAACACTTTACTACATAAATATTCATATAAAATTAATGAAGTCATGAATATCAATTACATTTAGATTAATTTTTTACAATGGCAAATGAATAGGGTGTTATTAAACCTTTCCGTGTTCTATGTTTATTCCAAATTTCAATTTCTACTGAATATTCATGGACAAAATAGTTATTTGCAAGGTCTAACAAATTCCATCAGCAAACAGAGCAGACCCTGATCAGACGGCTCCTATAGCAGCCGTCTGATCTGGGTCTATTCTGTTTGCAAAGGCATGAAATTCCATTAATATGAGGGAAAGGGTTAAGCCATTGTATAAATTGCAGTCTCATATTTATACCATTTCATAAGCAAACAGAGCAGATCTTTAGTTCCTGTAGGAGTAGTCAGATCTGGGTCTAAACTGTTTGCAAAGGAATTAAAAAAGTTATTTTTTAATGAAATCATGAATATGCATTAGCTGAAATGGACACAGGATGTTTCTGTTTTGGTAGAAGCTGCAATGTCAGATCTATAATAGTTTCATAAGCAAACATGTAAGAGGGTCTTCTCTGTTTGCTTATGTTATAATAATATACATGTAGATATTGTTCTACAGTTTCTGCCATGGCCAAACGTTCTTGTATCCATGTGTAATCATGTAATTAATCTAATTAATATTCATGATTTCAATATTTCGTACATAACTGCCTAAATCCTTACAAGATGCCTTGTTACTCAGTATCTCATGTGGATACAAACTGTTTACAAAGTTCATCATAAATTTGCCCAAAAGAGGGAAGATATATCATTAACACTATACCCCTAGTGACGCATTTTTGCGCCTCCATAAATTAAAATTGACATTTTGAAACCATTGTGATAAATAGAGCATTTGCTCCATAGGAGCAAATGCTCTTTTAATCACAATGGTTTCAAGACTACACAATTCTAAAACTCTCCTTTTCTATAACTAGAACTGTAAGCCAAAGGCTAACGAATGTCCCCACCTGTCTGCTTGTCAGAACACCATCATCAATCTGAACATATGTACATAGAGAAACATGAAAAGATTGAAAAACAATACATGACCCAACCTAATTTATATAATAACAAGATGGCCCTTAATCGCTCACCTGATTACCATAGACTTAAGATTTTTGCTGGGTAGCCCATGGGTGGGCCCAATATTGACCTTAGGGACAATATTTGAACAATGTTGTTAGTGGATCATGAGCAGTAGTTCGGCAGATCAAGATTTTCAAAGATTTAGTATATTGATTTTATCAAGATTGGGCTAAAAATGTGCCCTCTAGAGTAATTTTTCTAAGATTTGACCTAGTGACCTACTTTTTTCCCCACCCCACCCATGATCATACTCAACCTTGGTATCACCAAGACAAACACTCTGAGCAAGTTTGAGGAAGACTGGGCTAAAAACGTGGCCACTGGAGTGTAAACTAAATTTTTCTAAGATATGACCCAGTGACCTACTTTCTGACCTCACATAACCCACTTTCAAACTTGTCCAAGATTTTATTAGGACAACCATTCTGGCCAATTTTTATGAAGATTTGGCTATAAATGTGACCTCTTGAGTGTTCACAAGGTTTTCATATTATTTGACCTAGTGACCTAGTTTTTAATTCCACATAACCCACTTTCACGCTCGTTTGAGATTTTATCAAGGCAATCATTATGACCAGGTTTCATGAAGATTGGAAAAAAATGTGACTGCTAGAGTGTTCACAAGGTTTTTCTACTGTTTGACCTAGTGACCTAGATTTTAACCCCACTTGACCCACTTTCAAACTCGTCTGAGAATTTATCAAGACATTCATTCTGACCAAGTTTCATGAAGATTGGACTAAAATTGTGACCACTAGAGTGTTCACAAGGTTTTTCTACTGTTTGACATAGTGACCTAGTTTTTTACCACACGTAACCCACTTTTCAAACTCCTCCTATATCAAGATAATCATTCTGACCAAGTTTCATGATATTGGGCTAAAATGTGACCTCTAGAGGGTTCACACGGTTTTCCTACTATTTGACCTTGTGACCTAGTTTTTAACCCAATTTGACGCACTTTCGAACTCGTCCGAGATTTTATCAAGACATTCATTCTGACCAAGTTTCATGAAGATTGGACTACAATTGTGACCACTAGAGTGTTCACAAGCAAATTGTTGACGACGGACGCCGGACATTCAAGTCTCCCAAAAGCTCACACTGAGCTTTGCTCAGGTGAGCTAAAAATCAGAATTAGAGTTTGAATGTGAACTTTGACTAGAAATTGTGACTGTAATGTGAACTTTGGTGAATTTTGTCTAGAAAGTTAACTGTTACAATACCATGCCAACTTTAAATCAAATTTTGTATCTTCATCTGTGTTCACAGAGTTCCATTTGATTTCATTTTTAAAACGTGTGAGTTTTAATTGCTTATGTTTGACAAGAAATTAATCTGGCAATGTTGAATGGATCCAATAATAAACTGAATGTAAATTGTATGGACATGTTCTACAACTGGTTTGTTTGAAACACAGCTCATTGTGTATGACATGCAACTCAAGTATAATTGTAAACAAGAGGACCAGAATGGCCCTGACACCGCTCACCAGACAATCAGAGGAGAAGATTTTCAAAGTTTTCACATATGTTTCTATTGAAAACTTAACACCCCAGGGGCGGTGCCAATTTTGACCCCAGGGACACAATTTATATAACTTTTGTAGAGGACCTGAACATGATGCTGAAAGAATGTAGTGAAAGAATGGATAGAGCATAGACCACTGGAACTTGTATTAATTCTTTGGATGCTAGAGGCGGATTCTCTCACCACTAATGACCTATGCAAACAGTTTGGATCCAGATCAGGGCCCACATAATGTGGGGCCTGATCTGATATCCAAATTGTTTGTAAATGAGACTGAACTTCTGAAAAACTTAGAAAGAAAGTGTGTAGTGGGATTCTCCCACCACTAATGACCTATGCAAACAGTTTGGATCCAGATCAGGGCCAATATAATATGGGGCCTGATCTGATATCCAAACTGTTTGTCAATGAGACTGAACTTCTGAAAAACTTAGAAAGAAATTGTGTAGTATGAATAACTTATGAATATGCTGCAGACAACCATTTAGCAGATGACAAAATTACCCAGCATGCTAAGAATTAAGCTGAAATTCACAGCAGATATGCTCTATATTGATATCTGGTAGCTTAATGCAGGACATAGGTATGACAAAAAGCGTTAAGAGTGTTCTGCATATTAAGAACTGTCCACAGTTTTCTCAATCTTAAATGAGTGTGTGTTATTTGTCTAAACACAATTTCTACTCTACTGATCAGGCTAAGGGTGATTATCTAAGAACTCACACTGACTGGTCTCAGCTCTGCAGGCTGATATATAAAGGACAAACCTTTAGACTGTCGTTTCTGTCTGTACACACAGGGCAGGGCCAATTTTAACCCAAGAACTATTATACATATAAAACCCATTAAGTTATGCGAAGTAAATCTATACACCAAATATCTAAGCTCTGGGACATGTAGTTTCTGACAAGAATACTATTAAAGTTTATCCTATGCATAACTAATGATCCTATGGGCTATTTAAATAGTCAGCTTAAAAAAACTGGCAATCCCTGGGGTGGGACCAATTTTTACCCTAGGGGCATAATTTATATAACTTTTGTAGAAGCCCTGAAGTTGAAGCTATGTGCCAAATATGAAAGCTGAGAACCTTCTAGTTTTAGAGGAGATGATGTTGAAAGTTTTCACTATATGTTTCTATTAAAAACTGGAAACCCCTGGGGCAGGGCCAATTTTGACCCCAGGGGTATAATTTATATAACTTTTGTAGAGGACCAACAGATGATGCTATGTGCCAAAGATGAAAGCTGAGAACCCTGTAGATTCAGAGGAGAAGATTTTTAAAGGTTCAAATTGTTGACGATTGACGACGCACACCGCACGACGCACGCCGACGGACATCAGGCAATTACAAAAGCTCACCCTGAGCACTTTGTGCTCTGGTGAGCTAAAAACACATGAATGACAGACCCAAGTGAAATGCAGGAGAAGGCTCCTGAAGTGCTCAGGAACGCTATATTTCATTTTGCTTCGGGGGGCTTTGCCCCCCTGAACCCCCCACATGGGCGCTGCCCATGTCCAGCAAGGGGCCGACCCCTGCTAATTTTCCTCTTTTTTCATCAACGGCCATTCTCACCCCTGTTTTTGCCATGGCTAAAAATTTGTTAAAGGTAAAGGGATATTTAAATTCAAAGAGTCAGTTCTCCTCAATTAAATCACAGTAGTTGAGATCATACTAAGGTTAGACTGTATCTTGGTGATAAACTACATACTCTGATTAACTCTTTACCTGATAAGCATCCAGTCAATAAAGAAATAATGAATATCAATTTGCGGAATTTTCATACTAGTATTAATGAACGCAGGATTTTGACCATTTCTGATCTAATTCCATAAGCAAATGGAATAGACCCAAATCAGACGGCCCCGTCTGATCTGAGTCTACTCTGTTTGAAAAGGTGTTTCCATCAGGTAAAGGGTTAATTCTAGAAAATCATTTATCACATAATCTACTATGCGGGAGTGCCTAACAGACAGCCCTATTTGGCAGAATTGCACTAGTGCATTTTTTATGCAAATAAGCAAGTTAGCCAATTGTAGCGCTCATTTAAAAAGCGTTAGCCAATCATAGGACTCCATGCACGTCATCCGTTTTATCACTACGCTGTTTGTAAAGCAATGGCAGAAACAGCCGCCAGCTATTCAGTTTTATTTTCTATGGCATTTTAAGGATTATGTGATAAAAAGAATCTTACATTCGTGTTCATTATATATTGTTTTTATTAAACTTGTTTACTGTAATGAATATGACACTCGCTAAAGCTCTATCATATTATTATAGTAAACTCATTTCATAAAAACAATATGTAATGAACACTCATGTAAAATCCTCTATTTATCTATCCTTTACCTGATGAGACTATTTATGCATATTGAAAAAATGACTTCATGAGTATTTGCTGATTTTTTATATAGAGGATCTTACACTGTTTACTGCCCTTTCATACAGCTCATTTGCATGAAAAATGCACTAGTGCATTTCTGCGATTTACGACACTCTGACACTCTTTTTCGGCAACCCCACTAGACAGAGTATGAGATAAAATGGTATTTGATATTGGTCTAGAAATGGGTGTATATAATTCCATAAGCAAACAGAACAGACCTTGATCAAACGACTCCTACTTGGACTATCTGATCTATGCCAACCATATGCATAAGCGTCAGAAGACCCTATCATCAGTTAAAGGGTTAATTTCATTTCGCAAATAGGAGATGTTTGTTCTAGATTTATTCTGGGTCCATGCTTATAAAACTTTTAGTTGAGACTGAGTTCGTTCTCAAGTTTTTGATTGGTTAGATTTGAGCATCTGGCTCAAATCTGACCAATCAAAAGCTTGTGAACTAAAATCTGACCAATCAAAAGCATTAGAACTCAAAATCTGACCAATCAAAAGCCTGATAATGAACTAAAAAGCTTTGTAAGCATGGACCCAGATGGCTCCAACAGGAGCTGTTTGTTCTAGATTTATTTTGTTTGCATAGGTACAGCTCTTACTTGCTCCTACTGTTTTTGTCAAGATTTTTGTGCCCTTTCCTTATCAAAAGCAAATAGTTTATCATTTCTGAAAGAAATGTGTATGGCCATAATTTCTTATCAAAGGTCGATTAAAGACAAAATTGGATAAATGATTCTAGAGGTGTGTGCCCTTGGTTGATATAAAAAAACAAAAATAACGTTTGTGGATCAAAGGAGACTTTCACTCATACCATTTTGATGTTAACTCTAAGCCAGATGTCATTCAAGTTGAACAATAGGATGCTAAAAGTTGGTAAATCATGACAAACATATTAACCCTTCTCTTGCTATTCACGTCAATATACCTACCTGTAAATAGTGAAGACCCAGATGAGACAGCTCCAAAGCAGTGATATACTTGTACACAGTGAAGATATATGTAATTATACAACAGGGCATGGGTATAGAAGGAGAAATGTATTTTAAAATTCAGCAAGAGAAGGATTAACTCACCCAACATATTGTTATATGTAAAACGGTATAAACCAGTGTGTCCAAAAACAAACAAATTATTCTTGTAAAAATAGTTTTATTTTCTCTACCTTTTTTCAAACACGAAACAACTCAAACTCAAATCTTACTACTCATGCAGAAACACACAGACCCAAACAATTTCACATGAAAATGCTGTTTGCACATGACACACATAATATTTATCTATGAAGTAAGTAAAAATATGTAAACATTGCACTACCGTGCCATTAAGAGTGATATATGTGTTTAGAGGTCCAGATAAGATGAGTAAATTCAAGCATTTTCAAGAACAGCTTTTTCATTTCTCCACCAAAACCTTACTGTGACCACTCTTTGGAATCATCTCTTCGAGACGATTCTAAAGAGTGGTCACAGTATGTTGTTTAGTGGAGAAATGATGATTTTACTTAATATAGTATTTTGGTAAGCATCTTAATATGTAGCTCTTTGTGTTGCTCTGTAGGTAATTGTACCTTACTGTTTAGAAAACAGTGCTTAGGCTTGTTCATTCAAGGTCTACACTTTTAGATACTCATTAAACCTTTCCCTGTTCTATGTTTATTCCAAATTTCAATACCTGCTGAAAATTCACTGACAAAATAGCTATATTGATATATGGAAGGTGAAACATTGTAACCATTTAGAAAGTAAATAAACAGATCTAGGAAATTCCATTAGCAAACCGAGCAGACCCTGATCAGATGGCTCCTATAGGAGCCGTCTGATCTGGGTCTACTCTGTTGCAAATGTGTGAAAAGGTGTATATATGAAGGAAAGGATTTATCCTTTCCCTGTAGAATACTCTTGTAAGAAATAATGACATCATGAATATTCATCAGCTGCATTTTTATAATGATGTATGTACAGTACACTTTAAGTTTTGAAGTGGTAGACGGTCAGAAAATAATTTCATAACCAAACAGAGCAGACCCTGATCAGACAGCTCTTACAAGAGCTGTCTGATCTGGGTCTTCCCTGTTTGCAAAGATGTGAAAAAAGTGTTTTAGACTTTTGCATGAATATTCATCAGGTGAAGGATTAATACATATACAGTAAAAAACCTCTCTATAATGGCCGCTAAACTGTGTTAATTATTTGGTATTTAGGGCAGGTGACCGCTTAAAGCAAGGTGAAAGTAAAACAGAACGCTCCTATAGGAGCGTTCTGTTTTACTTTCACCTTGCTTTGAGCAGCCACCTGTCTTTAACACAAAATACTTGATGTAATTTAGTGGCCGTTATAGAGAGGTTTTACTGTAGTGTACGCCATGATAACACCATGTTTAGAGACTGAATAACTGGTCTTGATGTACACAGTCTACAGTCAGGATCCATAAAGTTACCATCATCTGGACGATATGAAATATAGAGTATGATATGATACGATCTGCTTATATAAAAACAAACTTAAACAACTTGACATATAACATACGGAGCAAATTTATGGCTGCACATGGTTTCATTCAAATCGTCACAATTTGAGATACAGTAAAACCCCTCTAAACCAGACATTCAATTTAGTATAGATATTGGACTTGGAGACCGGTGGCAGCACTCCTTGAAACCATTGTGATAAATAGAGCATTAAAAATTTTGCTCCATAGGAGCGAATGCTCTATTTATCACAATAGTTTCTATACTAAACAATTATAACATTTTCCTTTTCTCTAGCAAATGCTCCTTATAGGTAGATTAATTCAGAGGTTGGGCCTAAAAATAGCCATGGAGGTAAGGGTTAATACAGGGTGAAAGTCATGTAGAATGCCCCTGTAGGAGCTTTCTGCATGACTTTCACCCTGTATTAAGCAGCCACCTGCCTAAAAGTATCGAAATTCTTCTCTACTAGAATACCAGCTTGGAGGTTTTTTTTATGTATGTGCATCTTCTATACCCAAATTACCTTAAGTATCAGGGGCCTGTTTTACTATAGATCATACAACTGAAATTATATCGAATGTTAGAATTTATGACAATTTCTGTTGTACAAAGCTAGATTTAATTGTTGCACATAAGAATGTGTGATAATTTCGGTTCTCCGAGTAGTAGTGACTGTCATATATTTTACAACGAACAATAAGTTTGGTCATACGACTTACAAAGGGATCCTGGATTCAAATCTCCTCTCTCCAGAGGCTTATAAAGCTTTTGAAAAAGTCAATTTGGCTCCAATTTGTCATCTTAAATTCAATATAGTAGTAAATAGTATAGAACTTGATCAAACTGCTCTTTCAGGAGCTGTTTGATCTTGGTCTCTACTATTTGCCTAGGTTTGTCTGTCTGAATACTAAGGGTAATTAAGGTATCCCTATAAAAATATAAGAAAATGTGTCCATGGGACACAGATGTCCCTACAGCAATCAGGAAGTAGATGAACTACAGACCTGAAAAGGGGAGACATGGTACAACTTACTATAACTATGCTTCGGACCAAATATCAAATAGTTCCAGCATACACAAGCCAAGAAATCTTTGACAAAAGTTTTACAGGACAGATGGAGGTACAGACAGACTAGGGTAAAACTTAATGCCCCTCTCACCTAAAGGCTGGGGAACAAAACATATGCCTAATGTGATCCTAATGAGACACTGATTAACTTGGCCTCCCATCTGGATCCAAATATTTTTGCTTACATGTTTAACATTAACCCATTCCCTCATAGGCTATTTTTAGATACAACCTCTTTGAATAAATCTACCAAAAAGGAGCATTAACTAGAGAAAAAAGGAAACTTTTAGAATTTTGTAATTTGAAACCATTGTGATAAATAGAGCATTTGCTCCTATAGGAGCAAATGCTCTATTTATCACAATGGTTTCACAAAGTGACTTTACAGAGTCATCAAAAGTTGTCAATATGTGGGAATGGGTAACTGGGGTTAAACAATCTAATTAAGACAGAGAAAATCCAACTATACATTGAGCTGTAACAACAGCAGTATCAACCTTCTGATCAATATGCACTGTTTGTCATTGAAATTTTACCTTTAATACTGAATGGACTCTATTGTTTAACACTGATAAGACTTATTTTATTTTAAAAATTCAGCATTCAGAGGGTTAATATAATAAGAACCATAACACATTTGTTCACTTTGATTGGCATTGTCACAAAGGCTTAGAAATACTCATAGGGGTTGCTTTTGGATCCGGTTTTGGACTTTCTTAAGTTTGCTGTGGATTCGTCATGAAGAAATGATGGGTTTTCTTTTCCTTTCATCTCGGGTTTTGATGCGGCCGCTAGTGGCTGTTTGGCATCGTCTTTCAGGTCATCCTGAATTAAGACATGTTTATTGTGAAATATAGAAACAAATATAAATCTGGATATGACAACATCCAATTGCTAAACAAGGGCATGTTGTATTGCTATGCAAGTTGACCATGGTATATACATGACCACCTGAATGGTATTAATACCTACTTTCATACATTGAATCAGTAAAAAAGTTATTGCCCGACAAGAAAATATGAAAAAGGGGAGTAACCTAAAAATATTGATGCTAATGTTATTGCCCTTGTACATGACACTGCACCTCATCATGCTTGTTCCATATGAGAAGTTTCAAATCAATTGAACCAGTACATAAAGAGTATTTGTCTGGACAAGAAAATATGAAAAGGGGAATAACTCCAAAACTATAGATGCTAGAGTTATGGCCCTTGTGCATGACACTACCCTTCATCATGCTTGTTCCATATGTGAAGTTTCAAATCAATTGAACCAGTAGATAAAGAGTTATTGTCCAGACAAAAAAATATGAAAAAGGGGAATAACTCCAAAAATATTGATGCTAGAGTTATGGCCCTTGTGCATGACACTACTCCTCATCATGCTTCTTCAATGTGTGAAGTTACAACGAATTTGGCCTAACTTTGTAGGAGATATGGCCCGGACACGAAGTGTGAGACGGACTGACAAGAAAATATGAAAAAGGGGAATAACTCCAAAAATATTGATGCTAGAGTTATGGCCCTTGTGCATGACACTACCCCTTATCATGATTGTTCCATATGTGAAGTTTCAAATCAATTGAACAAGTAGATAAAGAGTTATTGTCCGGACAAAAAAATATGTAAACAGGGAATAACTCCAAAAATATTGATGCTAGAGTTATGGCCCTTGTGCATGACACTAGCCCTCATCATGCTTCTTCAATGTGTGAAGTTATAATGAATTTCGCATAACTTTGTAGGAGATATGGCCCGGACACGAAGCATCACAGACGGCCGGCCGGCCGGAATCGAGCAAACCTATAGTCCCCCAACCGGTAACCAGTGGGGGACTAATAAATTGTACATTTAAATGTTTATGGAAATTATCTCTGCTTTGTTTACCTTAATCCTTTGCCTGATAAATATTCATATAGGAAATAATGATGTACACATAATGAATATCTATTTGCTGAATTTAAATTGGTATTTTTTTTTTCAACCATGCCAGAAACTGATAAATCAGATATATGTACAGTTAAACCCCTCTAAATCAGAATTCTAGTAACAGATAATTTAGATACTATTAGGAAGTGGCTGCATGCTTAACGCAGGGTGTAATTCATGCAGAAAGCTCCTCTAAGCTTTCTGCATGACTTTCACCCTGCATTAAGCTGCCACCTATCTCCAACACTGATATTCATACTAAGTTTAACATCCAGTTTAGAGGGGTTTTACTGTAATTCAATAGGGAAAACGGAGCAGACAGTGGTCTGGGTATACACTGTTTACAATGACATCAAGAGGCATCTCTAACAGGTAAAGGATTAACAGTTACACTGTTGGGTTTGTGAATTTCCAAAATAGAGTCAAAAAATATAAATAAATAAATAAATAAATATGGCTGGAAAAGGTCACATTACATTGGCACCATATAAGACACATGATTGTACTATGAATGTCACCTAAACCTATGGTGTAAGATTTGATTGATTGCTAAGAAATTGCCAGTAGCAATGCAAGGTCTGTAATATAAACATCAGTGAACAAATCCTAAAGTATATAATTTGAATTGATAAAAAAAATCATACAATAACCATAACCTTTTACCTAATAAATATTCATGTATGAAAAAATGAATATTTATTTCCTGAATTTTTAAAACAGCAAATGAACTACATATTTTTACCATGGCAGAAATTGAAGAATCAAATCCATGTTCCATAAGCAAACAGCAGAGTTCCAATCAGAAGCTACAGGAGCAATCTGATCTAGGTCTACTCTGCTGGCAAAGGTATCAAAAGGCATATACAGGAGGTAAAGGGTTAATTTTGCTGGAAAAAACAACATTTCTGATAAATGCCTAATCTACTGCAGTTATTACTTTCTTCGGATTCTACACTTGATAATCCATTGGCAGAATGTGAAATACATGTAGCTTGAATCCTGATGAAATGCGTAGTTACTTGGTGTATCATTTGGATATAAACTTTTTTGAAAGTCACATCAGGAAGCAAGGGTTAAATACACCCTATCTTATGGATAGACCAACATATGTATATGATAATACATGATGCCAAACCTCATGTATGCTTGCATATATCTAAAGTACCTATTTTCAATCAAATAAACGCAATCAAAAATAAATCAAAAGGATCCACTGACGTACATGAGATGTTTTCTTATATCAATTATGGTAGGACAAAGCATTTAACATTTCAAAATGCAATGTTTCTCAATTTTCATCACCTTCTGAATTCAAACAGAATGTTTCCCTCATTTTGGCATATATGTAAAAGTCACTTGTTGTAACCATTGTGTTAAATAGAGCATTTGCTCTCATGGAGCAAAGCAAAATTTTAATGCTCTATTTATCACAATGGTTCAAAACTCACACAATTCTAAAATTTTCCTTTTCTCTAGTAAATGCTTCTTTCTGGTAGATTTCTCCAAAGAGGTTGGATTTAAAAATAGCCTATGAGGAAATAGATTAAATATGGCACACTAAAAGCACCTTTAATGAAAATTTATTTAAGTTTATTTATTCACAAATCTGTCAGAAATACAGACTTGAAACCAGGTTGTACACAGTTTCTTCCTCATAACTTTTGTTGTGGGCATTTATAAATATCGTTCCAGGAATATTTAAAAAAAATCGCATCAGTAAACATATTTCTGTCCAGCATTCAAAGTGTTCAAACCAACCTGATAGATGATGCCTTTACAAACATAGTAGTCACAGATCAGACAGCTCCTGTAGGAGCCACAGTCTGCTCTATTTGCTAAAGGAATATCTATGACAAGATTCTATACTATTTGTGCAGTAATGTATTTGCCTAACCTATTCCCGCATTGGCTATTTTTAAACCCAACTACTTTGAATAAATCTACCAGAAAGGAGCATTTACTACAAAAAGGAGATTTTAGAACTATTGTAATCAGTAGAGCATTTGCTCCTATTAAGCAAATGCTTTACTGATCACAATGGTTTCAAAAAGCCTCTGTGACAGAGGTGTCAAAATGCATCAATATGAAGGAATAGGTCAATCTATATAACAAAACAAGAAGATTGATATCCATACTGATTTAAGTCTGTCATGAATATTGACCAGATGGGGGTTAATTAAGGTATCTGATACCGTTTACCTGACAGACATGGCTCTGGGTGGAGCTCCGGAGTCCATCAGGGAAAAGTTTCATTCTTTTCCCTCAGCTCAAAATATGGAGAAGTGAACAGGATAAGGGAGACTTTCTCTCCCAATTTGCCCTCTAGCTTGAGTCCTAGCTCTATAGAGACACTTTGTTTTGCTCCTAAGGAAGCCCATCTTATCAGGGTATGCTCTAATTGTTTATGAAATAAAATAAATCTGATCCTACAGTTTCTGTCATGGCCATAATTATGTCATATGTCATTATAAAAATAATTCCAGTTAAAACTCATGTCATTATTTCTTTCATGAATATTCATACGGTAAAAGGTCAAGCTAAATGAGAACATACAGACACTTTCAACCAAGCAGCTGCAAATTACCAAAGCATGTGCCACCATACAAAAACAAACAGTAAGCTAGCTCTTCTGTATATCTATGAATATATGTTGAATAAATCCGTAATGTCATTTACAGACTCTATGGATCAAGTCTTCAAGATGAGATGCTCGGTAACTTGGTGTCCTTTCCTCCATAAATATGCCTGTCTACGCCTCTGTAAAAATCACTTTATGAAACCATTGTGATAAATAGAGCATTTGCTCTATAGGAGCAAATGCTCTATTTATCACAATGGTTTCAAAACTACACAATTCTAAACTTTTCTTTTTCTCTAATAATTGCTCCTTTTCGGTAGATTTATTCAGAGGTTGGGTCTAAAAATAGCATATGGAGGAATGGGTTAAAAATCTGACTGTTTTTGGAAATAAACTATAAGAAAACACCTATGCTGTGAATAGATTTCATGGATTTTTTCTAATAATTAAACTATGGTCTGAAAACTTAAACCTTTAAATGCAGGAAATGAATGACAGTGTAGACCCAGATCAGGTCACTTCTAGAGCAGTCCTCTGAATAGTCTACACTGTCATTCAAAATCCACTCACAAAATTATTTCTACTGAATGGACTCTACCATCTAAAATTATATACAGTAAAACCCCTCTAAACCAGATGCTAATTTTAGTAAAAATATATGTCTTGGAGACAGGTGGCAGCTTAATGCGGAGTGAAAGTCATGCAGAAATATCCCCTTGGATTTTTCTGCAAGACTTTCACCCTGTTTTAAGCAACCACCTGCCTAAAAGTATCTAAATTCTCTACTAGAATTACGGTTTAGACTGGTTTTACTGTACCAATTCACTCTGAAAATTCAACATTCAAAGCTTAACCCTTTACCTTAACAATATTTATACATGAAAGAATTACGAACGTCATGAATATTTTTTATAATGGCAACAGAAATAGGAATTTTCATCATCATGGCACAAAGAATGTAGATTCAAATCTGTATTACAGTACAACCTGTCTTAAGCTGCCATTCATTTATCGAACATAGAAGTGTTAAAAAGCAGATAGTTGCGTAATGCAGGGCAAAAGTAATGCAGAAAGCTCCTATAGGAGCTTTTGCATTACTTTCAAGTTTCAACCTGCATTAAGCTACCAACTTTCTTACAGACCCTTAATTAGACCTCTTTTTTATGGCTGCTTAAGACAGGTTCTACTGTATGTCATAAAAACCCCTAAAACCCCAGAGCAGACCCTAATCAGAGAGCTTCTACAGGAGCCATCTGATCTGGATCTACTCTGCTGGCAAAGGTGTAAAAACAGCATCTCTAACAGGTATAGGGTTACGGTTAAAAATGACTAAAGATATCTAAGTCATAAGACGGAAAACATGCAGTCTCAATCTGAACCATATACAGCTTTACATGTATATATATCAGTATCCATACTAACCCAGGTAGAGCTAAAGGTTACATGTATAAATGGTTATAAATACAACTCAGAATCTAGGATAATCATACACATGTAGACGTAAGAATTCAATTAGAGACACTATTCAGATCCAGGTCAACCAATCAAGTCAAAAGTCTCGGACGAAATACATTGTCCTTACGTTGCTCACCCTTAGAAAAAAGTTCCATTGTCATCAGAAAATGTGTAGTTGTACTGAAACATAATTTTACCCATTTATTCCTGAAATATATATTTTCACACTATTGCAAACAGAGTAGACCAACACTCATACAGCTCCAGTTGGGTCTGTTTTGTTTGCTTATAATGTAATGCAGATACGATTCTACAGTTCCTTCCATGACCAATAATTCTATTGTTCATATGCCACTATAAAATACATATAGTCATTATTGTTCCGACAAATATTCATGGAATACAAGATTAACCCTTTACCCCTTTTAGGTAATGCCTTGGCAAAAAGAGTAGACGAAGATCAGAAGACTCCTATAATAGCCATCTGATCAGTCTGCTCTGTTGGCTTATGGAATTATATAGATCTGATTGTACTATCTCTGAATGGCCAAATATTCTCTTATTCGTTGACCACTATTAAAAATTCAGCTAATTCATATTCATATACAGTAACACCCTCTAAACTGGAATTCTAGTAGAGAAAAATTCAGATAATGTCACTATTTCTTACAAGAATATTCATGGAGTAAAGGGTAAAGACAGGTGGTGCCTAAATGCATGATATCATAAATACGCCTTTCTACCCTTTTGTAAACAGATTAGACACAGATCAGATGGCTCCAGAAGGAGCAGTCTGATTAAGATCTGTTCTGTTTGCTTGTGATATAATTTATAGATATAATTCTACAGTTTCTGCCATGGTCCAAAATTTCCTGTGTCCATGCATATATGCTAATAATCGTAACAATCCAATTAATATTCATGATGTCATTATTTCTGACATGAATATTCATTATGTAAAGGCTTAAATAACCACTTAATATCATCAGCCCCCATTCATTGTAAAGAAGTGGTCAGTGTAGAGAGGTTTTATCATAACTGTTTATTTTTTATCTACTGATTTCAAATAGAAACAACATTGACATTTAATACTGGAAACAATTTTGTAATCTAGAATACAAGTCTCTGGTATGATTTTGGTTTAAGAGATGTTACAAAGGCACCCACAATACATGCATGTGTAAATTTGACAGTTTTCAAATTTTTGTTTAGACCACTCCTTAGAACTGTCTCTTAACCCATTCCCACTTAGGCTATTTTAAGACCCTACCTCTTTAAATAAATCTACCGAAAAGGAGCGTTAACTAGAGAAAAAGAATTTTTTTAGAATTTTGTAGTTTGAAATCATTGTGATAAATAGAGCATTTACTCCTATAGGAGCAAATGCTCTATTTATCACAATGGTTTCACAAAGTGACTTTTACAGAGGCGTAAAAAGGCGTCAACATGCGGGAATGGGTTAAAAAGCCTTAGCCATGCCTTTGCAAACACAGCAGACTAAGATCAGACATTTCCTGTAGGTGTCAGTCATCTGAACAGGGTTTGCTCAGTTTGCTTATGAAATATTCAAGATTCAATTCTATACTTTCTACATTGCTAGAAAATTCTCTTGTTCAAAATGCCAATGTCAAAATTCAGTGAAGTCATAGTTATGCTATATTTTGTACAAGCTATGAGTCTCATCAAAAAGGTCTGCACTGTTTGTCATGTTTACAAATCCCAGATTATTCATGATAAGCTTGACCTGTTTGAGTATTTGAACAGTCCATTTGAACATTCCACATTGAAAGGGTTAAATGGCAAATGCTCTATTTATCACAATGGTTTCAATAGGTGATTTTTACAGAGGCATAGAAAGGCATATTTATTGAGGAAAGGGATAATAGCATTATGGGTATACCATGGAAAACCATATGTTCATTTTTACAGTATTATATAGTTGCAACTTTTTTTCATTTCCAAATTTTGTGCATAATCAATTCATACAGTATTTTATATATTTTATAGATTGAAAGTAATGCAGGAAACTCCCCTAGTTTTCTGCATTGCTGCTCTGTTTGCTTTTGAAATAATATAAATTTGATTCTACAATTTTTGCCGTGCTAAAAAGTCCCTTATTCATAGTGACATTATAAAATCATTCACTTATGTAATACAGTAAAATTTCTATTATCTGAATTTTCAATATAGAAGAATTTAGACCCTTTTAGGAAGGTTATGCAGAAAGCTCCTAGAGGAGCTTTCTCCATGACTTTCACCTTGCATTAAGCTGCCACCTTTTTTAAAGCTTGATAATAATACGTATCTTAGTGTTCGAATAATCGAGATTTTACTATATTCATACATTTATTACATCATCAGGGAAATGGTTTTAAGATCCACACATTTACAACATACAACAACCATACCTTTCCATATCCATCCCTGTCTGAATTTTCGGAGTGGGCATCCAAGTCGGTCATTTCATGTTCTATATGAGTCAGCCTTGGTCTTGGAATGGAGAAGGTCGTGTTTTGGTCGTCAAATGGTGTGTCCTTTTCCCTGATCAGATTGGCCCGTGGAATACTGTAATCATCGTCAAATGTAGACCCGGATGTCATGTACCTACCATACGCATTCTTTCTGCTTACAGACCTCCTGTAAGGCAATTATGTCATCTCAGATTAACCCTATCCCTCATGTGAGAAGTAATGAATGTATAATTAGGTTAACCCTTTCCTCTATAAATACGCCTTTCTATGCCTCTGTACTAACTACTTCTTGAAACCATTGTGATAAATACAGCATTTGCTCCTATAGGAGCAAATGCTCTATTTATCACAATGGTTTCAAACTACAAAATTCTAAAATTATACTTAACTCTAGTAAATGATCGTTTTGGGTAGATTAATTCGAAAAGGTTGGGTCTAAAATAGCCTTTGGAGGAAAAGGTTAAATAGCTTAAGTTTATAAAAGCAGCATAAACAAAGTAATTTGTTTTAAGAAGATAAAAGCTGTAGAATCAGCTCTACATTACTTCATAAGCAAACAGAGCTCCTACAGGAGCCATTTGATCTGGGTCTAATCTGTTTGCATTACAAGGCATATTTCCATTATCAAAATGAAAGGAAATATGTCGAATATTCAAAGGGGTATGGTCAACCAAATCCCTTATATTGACGACTTTTGATGACTCTGTAAAAGTCACTTTGTGAAACCATTGTGATAAATAGAGCATTTGCTCCTATAGGAGCAAATGCTTTATTTATCACAATAGTTTCAAACTACAACATTCTAAAATTTTCCTTTTCTCTAGTTAATGCTCCTTTTCGGTAGATTTATTCAAAGAGGTTGTATCTTAAAATAGCCTATGAGGTAATGGGTTAACCCTTTTCTTTATATAAATGCCTTTTTATACATTTGCAGAGTAGACCCGGATCAGATGGCTTCTATAGGAGCTATCTGATCAGGTCTGCTCTGTTTGCTTTTGACATTATATAGATCCTATTCTACAGTTTGGGGCTATGCAAACAAAATCCTTGTCAGGTAATGGGTTATACACAAATAAATGGTCATTATATTCAGCGCTTACCCATCATAATGATTTTATTAATAGCAATATGATGACAGACCAAAGTTTTAAGACAAACTTGTACATTTGTTCTTTTTTACAACCTACATGCTTTGGTTTGGTTTTGTAAGTTGTATGTCTATTGAAGCAGTTCAGCATTAACCCTTTACCTCATGAATATTCATGCAAAAAAATTGTGATATTCATCAATATTAATTACATGTAGATTATTTTTATAATGGCACATGTAAAGAAATTTTGGCCATATACAACCAGATCTCCATTAGTCCATAAGCAAACAGAGCAGACCCTGACCAGATGGGTCCTGTACGAGCCATCTGATCTGGGTCTACTCTGTTTTCATAAACATCAGAGGGCGTCTCCATGAGGTCAAGGGTTACCCTTTCCTCCATAAATACGCCTTTCTACGCCTCTGTAAAAGTCACCTTTTGAAACCATTGTGATAATAGAGCATTTGCTCCTTTAGGAGCAAATGCTCTATTTATCACAATGGTTTCAAACTACAGTATAACGGCGTTATTTCGACTCTCGTTTTTCCGAGATACCCGCTTATTCCGAGGGAATGTTGAGGTCCCGGCTCAAATTCTATCAAATCTCATTGAAAATACCTGCATTAATCCGAATAGCGATAATCCGAAAATTCGAGCATGTGTGCTGGTCCCGCGGATCATTCTGGTTCCCTTTATTGATTGTTTAATTCGAGCACGGTGTTTTCCCATCTCCGAGGTAATTATTCACACCTTCTCGATACGTTGTCGTGACCTTTTGAAAGATCCGTCTATAGGGCAGTAGATCGTCCAAATGTGTGAACAACACATTCATTGAATGCAGACTTTACTTCGGTGTAAATAATGATGAGAATTTGATAGACTGAAGTCTTAATAAACAAAGAGTCACACTCATAATTTGCATACGTTCGCAAACGTGTAGTGATTTTTCGGTGACGCTGAATGTGTCCCATATAACGTCTTTCTGCTTTAAATTTTGTAATAGTACAGTGCTTTTCGTGTAGTGCTTTGAAATTCGCAATATTTTTGATACTTTTAGACAGTCTCGTTCATGCAGACTCTTGCTACGAGAAATGAACGAGAATAACTATGTCAGACGAAAAAAGCCGAGTGTTCCGGTTATTAATTAATCTGGTCACTCGCCCCGATTTTCCTTACTACGAAACAGCTCGGGAACGAAACGAAAATGTTTTTTTGTGTACCAACTCTGCACCAACAACTAAATTAATGTCGACAAATGGAAAAAATATGCAAAATAAACGACATAACGCTATACGCTACGACTGTTCTAGGGATATGTCTAAATGGTTTGAAACAAGACTTGAGTTTATTGTGAAGAGTCCGTTGAATGGACCCATACAAATTATACTGAAACTTTGGTCGCCGATGTGAATGGTGTTTTCTGTCATCACTTATATAAGGAAAGAATCGATGAATTATATATGCATTGAAGTTTATGATAATGTTAAAACAGTTTACTGTGAAGAAATACGCTTCCTCTCGCCGTCAAACAATGCTCTTGGAAATGACATAAAATGCTCTCGGTTCTTTCGAGCATCGCGATAATCCGAGGTTATTGCCGATTCCCGATGGTGCTCGAAATATCGCCAATATACTGTACCAAATTCTAAACTTTTCCTTTTCTCTTGTTAATGCTCCTTTTCGATAGATATATTCAAAGTAGTTAGATCTAAAATAGCCTATGGAGGAAAGGGTTAAACCAATGAATTTCTGTAATGGTATATGAATATGTTTCATCTATGGCAGAAACTGTGCAGTGAGATTGATATTACAATGTAAGTAAACAGAGGAGAACCAGAATAAAGTAAACCCCCTCTAATGCGACCACGTAATGAATAAACATGGCTGTCTTTATAAGTGGTGGCTTAATGCAGGATGAAAGTTATGCAGAAAGGAGCTACCACCTGCCTTTGCCACTGTGAAGTATGCCCCTTTTTGCTGGTCGTATTAGAGGTGTTTTACTGCAAATGCTCTATTTATCACAATGGTTTCAAACTACAAAATTCTAAAAGTTTCCTTTTCTCTAGTTAATGCTCCTTTTCAGAAAATTAATTCAAAGAGGTTGTACCTAAAAATAGCCTATGAGGTCAAGGGTTAACAGAGAAGTGCCTGTATCTCACCTGTAAACACCAAACAGTGCCACCAACAACAGTAGACACACACCCCCAATCACACTGCCAACCACAATGGCAATGGTCTTAAGACCTGGAAAATATCAAAAAGCAAGAATAAATGCAACTGATGCTGTCTGTTCATTACTTTAACTGGAAAATCAAGTAATGCTTGAGTTTTCTATCTTACATGAAGAAATACTCATTTTAACCCATTCCCGCATATTGACGCCTTTTGACGCTTCTGTAAAAGTCACTTTGTGAAACCATTGTGATAAATAGAGCATTTGCTCCACAGGAGCAAATGCTCTATTTATCACAATGGTTCCAAAACTACACAATTCTGAACATTTCCTTTTCTCAGGGAAATGCTCCTTTTTGGTAGATTTAAGCAAAGAGGTTGGATCTAAAAATAGCCTATGCAGGAATGGGTTAAGGCTACGATAAGGAATATTATTTAGCTGTAATTTCTAAATAGCTGTAAATTTATGAATATGGAAATGTTTCATTATGGCAGTATCTGTAGAATCAAACCTATATTATGGTATGCTCTGTTTTCAAAGGTATCAAAATGCATGAAGTAAGGGAAAAGTGATCACATATTTTTCTCCCACCTATTTTCTGCACATAATATAAAATCAGAAGAGTATAATTTAACTAATCCTTCACATGATGACGATTCATATAAGACACAATGCCAACAGGGATATGTATCAAATGAATTTTGATAATGCCATATGAACACATGAACTTTTCATGCTATAGCAGAACTTTAGAATCAGATCTAAATTATTTTATAAGCAAACAGAACAGTCCCTGATCAAACGGCTCGTACAGGAACCATCTGATTTGTGTCTACTGTGTTAGGAATGGAGTCTCTATCAAATAAATGGCAAACTATTAAATATCGGGGTACATACGTGCTGTTTCTTCATTTTCTCGTTCACAGTTTGCACCAGCCCAATTATCATCACACCTGCAAATATGAACATGTATTTGCTAATACAGTAATTATTTCAGATGAAAAGGATTTGCTATGAACAAAAAGAATCCAAAAACAAGGAGAGGGGAGACTGGGTGTTTGAATTCTAAGGGTAATTAACGCTTTACTCTGTGAATATTCATGTAAGAAATAATGATATCATGAATATAAATTAGATTAATTATTATAATAGCACATCTATTCAAGAAATTTTGGACATTGTGAAAAATGAGTTTCAGTAATCGTTTTAGTTCTTCTGATACTTGTACAGTGTATATACAAATTGATATTTAAAGATACATTTCATTTAGTATTAAATAGTATAATTTTTGAGAGGAATTTGAAGAAACATCAAACTATGGCAGAAATTGTAGAATTACCTATATATAAACCTATATCATAAGCAAACAGAGCAGACCCTGATCCGACAGCTCCTATAATAGAGGGTTAATACACCTTTTTGTCGGGCAATAACATCTGCAGTGTCCTGAGGGATAGTTGTTGGCCCGAACCGGAAGGGCGAGGGCAACAACATTCCCGAGGGACACTGCAGATGTTATTGCCCGAAAACAAACGTGTATTAATGCTATTCTTGCATAAAACCCATTTTCTGCTTTCCTGTATCAATTTAAATCTTCCAAATACAGTAAAACCCCGCTAATGCGACCACCAAAAAGGGGCATAATTCTGGGTGGCAGAGGCAGGTGGTAGCTTAAAGCAGGACGAAAGTTATGCAGAAAGGTCCTATAGGAGCTTTCTGCATAACTTTCGTCCTGCATTAAGCAACCACCTGCTTTAAACGATATCAGTGGCTGTTTATTAAGTGGTCGCATTAGCGGGGTTTCACTGTACAAGCAAAACTTCTTTGACACTTCGTTCGATTTCTGCTGTTTCCGGGCCATTTTTTTCTTTTTAACGTCATTTCATGAGTGTACCAAATATCGTTTACACAGAATTTCATTCAATATGTCTATCACTAAAACAGTTCATTGTTGGTGCCCCCGAAATACTTGCACCTTTCGCCTAGCTTAGTCCAAAACGCTATCATATATAGCATTAGAGTCCATTGTTTACCTGAGGGTGGCGCCCCAAATAGGTATAATCAAAACCGGTCAACAACAGCGCGTGTGCACGAGAATCGCCTTGTTAATACATGGTCTAGCGGGACTACAACAGCACGTTTTGTGCAAGAACAGCCATCTGATCAGGGTCTACTCTGTTTGCAAAGGCACAGAAAGGCGTATTTATGGAGTAAAGGGTTCAGATACCAGTTATAAATATTTTTCAAGACCATAAATAAAACTGTACACAACAATATAAATGTTTGAACTAATATTTCTTTTATCAAAAATATTGTTACATAAAATTGTTCAGAACAAAACCAATATGGCAACATCTGAATATGTCTTGTTCTCGTAACTTTTATCCTGCTATTCACAGTCTCACAATTGCAAACAGCTTGGCTCCAGATGAGACAAGGAATAACTCAGCATCTAATCAGGATCCAAGCTGTTTGACACTTGGTCAATAGATTCTCAAAAGCTCAATCAAATCGAAAGAAGTCAAAAAGATCTAAATTTGAGGAGACATTATTTTTTTCACAGCAAAGTTTGATATGCCATACTCTACATACTTGCATATATACTGCGCTTCTTTATCACCATGGATACAGCTTCCTCCATTTTGACATGGATTGGTTAGGCATAGATCTATAAAAATTACATTACAATGCTTGTAATTGTGTATGCGCTGAATATATACCACATCCTTCCCTAATAAATGCCCTCCCCCATCTAATAAATGCAGCTTTACGACTATGATCTAATAACTAATGATCAATAAAATTCTATATATTACAACCATTAAATAAAGAAATATAATATTTTTCAAAATACAGATGGTAGCTTAATGCTGACTCATATCAATTCAGAAAGCTCTCCTAGGAGCATTCTGCACTGCTTTTGTTCTCAATTAAGCAACCACCGGTGTACAAAATGCAAAAAAGCTCCTTTTAAAAAATATGTAATGTACCTCGGGAGCATTTATTAGAGATAATACGATACAAATACAGTTGAACTTCTATATTTAAAACTTCAAAAATTACTACGAAATGACAGAGGTTCCAGTCATCCGATTTCTATTCTGGACAATTTCTGAAGTTCACAGCTTAATGAAGGTCAAAAGTAATGCTGAAAGCTCCTTTTCAGCATTACTTTAGACCTGCATTAAACTGCCACACATGTTTTTTAGAATGCGTAGAGAAACATTTAAGAACTATGCCGTATTGTAAATTTTGGAAGGACCAAACTTTTAGTTCAAGATATCCCGAAGTTAGAGTTATCAGAGTTCGAGATATCGAAGTTCAGCTGTAATGACAAGTAGTTTGACTTATCGGTGCATGACAAATTGCAACCTTGAGAGAGACACTGAACCAACCTGGTAGCTGATACAGGATTAGTGATTGTCAACATCCATAGTAATGAATAAATGTATATCTTTATTTCATGAATATTCATTTCAAAAATAATGACTGTATGAATACTAATCAGCTAAATTTTCATTATGGAATCACAAACTAGGGAATTTTTACGATTGCAGAAACTTAGGAAATAAACCTGTGTTATTTCATATTAGCAAAAAGAGCAGACCCTTTTCCATCAGCTCCTACAGGAGCTGTCTGATCATGGTCTACTCTGTTTGCGAATGTGCCAAAAGACATCTGTAAGGAGTACTGGGTTAAAGAGTTAAGTTTTTATCCAAGTTCCTACAACAACTTTGTGTTCTAAACATTTTTAATATTTAGCTGGCAATGGTAGAAGTAGTGATGTTATTTTTAAATATCAAGGATGGATCCAGATGAGAACCTAAGTAACTCATAAAGCTCCAATCTATTTGACACTCTGATTTTCTCTTCAACCAGAAAAGGGAAAAAACATTAATTGAATTTTCAGACATGCGACAATTTAACCCATTACCTCATAGGCTATTTTTAGATCCAACCTCTTTGAATAAATCTACAGAAAAAGAGCATTTAATTACTATAGAAAAGGAAATTTATAGAATTGTGTAGCTATGAAACCATTGTGATAAATAGAGCATTTGCTCCTATGGAGCAAATGCTCTATTTATCACAATGGTTTCGAAAAGTGATTTTTACAGAGGCGTCAAAAGGCGTCAGTATGAGGGAATGGGTTAACTTAAGACAGATGGAAAATGTTAACCTGACGAATATTCATGCAAGACTCTTCACCTATTGTGAAATTAAATATTTCAATTCTTGTACTGAACATTTGTAAAGTATAAAACAATAGAAATCTATTGCCATGGTGAACAGTAGAGAATCTGTAATAAATATATAAGGAACAGAGCAGCCGCTGATCTGGGTCTATACTCTATACACAAAGTTGTAAAAAAGAGAAATGTTGTTAGTGATTTTATGAGAACATTCACAAAAGTACAATCCAGATGCAGTACCATATATCTCTGCATTTTATTAAGGCTAAAACTGTTTGCATTAGACATCAGAAGCAGTAATGATACATTCTGAGAGCTAAAGCAGAGACTGGTGTTGGCAGTTATACTTAGTTCATTGTGCTCAATTTTATCAACTTTGTTACCTTGACAATTACTGGAGCCATCATACTGGTATCCTGGTTTGCAATGACATTCATAAGTGCCTGGGAGGTTTGTACAATTGCCGCCAACACACACATCTGAGACATCGGTGCTGCATTCGTTATCATCTAAATTATATAGATACAGTTTGAAAACAATGAGTAAACCTGTACATTAAAACTGATCTAAAAGAAGCTTTTTAATTTAAAAAGGCATTCACTTCTACATACAACTACATGTGTGATTTCTACCGGTTCACCTTTTGGTAACTTGACCCTGTGGATGCTGAACTTTAAAAGTGAAACTGTTTATCACTGTTTAAATAAAGAGTCCAGTAAATATGAAAGGTATAATTTGCATGGGAATTTTGAACGATAAACAGGGTAGACCCTGATCAGAGGGCTCCACAAGTAGCCCTCTGATCTGGGTCTAAACTGTTTGCAAATTTTCATATATTCATTGCCAACATTAAATGGGTTTGAATGTCATCACTGCAATGAGATCTACCTCATCTTTGGTTCACAGTAGAGTAGACCATCTGTATTTTCATAAATTCTGTGCATTGAAGTGAATTAAAAATAAACATTTATGTTATCCGTATCTTCTGTTTGTATCTGGGTTTTATGTTGCTTAATTGAACAGTATACATACAGCGATGTCCAGCTACTAACAAGTGGATGATAAAAACACAGCTAATAAATATTCATCATGTCATTATTAGTTACATGAATATTCACGAATTAAAGGGTTAAATAATGACTATCAACAGAAAGTATTTCATTACCTTTGCAACTCTGCCCTGGAATGTTCCATTGATGAAATCCTGGTTTACACTCACATACAGTTTTGGCATTCAGAACTAGGCAGTGTGTTGACAGAGGATCACACTGGGAGGCTCCTTGAAACTCGCATAAGGGACTGTCTTCATCTATATAACAAACAATTGCAACACTCAATATCGGCAATCAAATATATATGCATACAGTACAGTAAAAACTGGATACTACAAACACTTAAATAAGTGCCATTATTGATCTTCCAACACAGGTGGCAGCTTAATGCAGATTAAAAGTCATGCAGAAAGCTCCAGAAGGAGCTTTCTGCATGACCTTCACCCTGCATTAAGCAGCCACATGTCTACAAAGACATAAATTCTTCATTACTAAGATTTAGTAGTATCGAGTTTTTACTGTATATGTACTTGAAAATAATAGACAAAGTCAGTGTTCAATAAATAGATTAGAACTCAACCCTTTTCCTGATTACTATTCATGTAAGAAATAATGACTTCATGAATATAAATTAGATGAATGTTTATATGAGTAATGACATATGAACACAGAAATGTTTGGCCAAAGGAGAAACTGTAGAATCAGCATTAAAATGCATGTATCTAACCCTTTCCGTGTTCTATGCTTATTACCAAATTTCAATTTCTATTGAATATTCATAGACAAAATAGTTACAAGAAGTATGGAAGGTGGAAGATTGTAGCCATTTTTGAAAGTAAAGAAACAGTTCTTTCAAATGCCATTAGCAAACAGAGCAGACCCTGATCAGACAGCTCCTATTGGAGCTGTCTGATCTGGGTCTACTCTGTTTGCGGATGTGTGAAAACACGTTTATATGAGGGAAAGAGTTAATAAAGGATTAATCTCCAAAGCGATAGAAACTGCAAACAGGAATGCATAATTATGGGTAAAATATAACTTAAAATTAATTGGATTATAAGAATACAGTCGGCTAAGTTCATTCATTAACAGATACAATTCCCCAAAAATATATTTCATCATGTAAGCTAACTGTTAATTGAATATTTGAAACTCAAGTATATTAATAAAAAACAAGCATTCTGAGAGTATTGCATTTGCAATACACTGTTCCTGATAGGCTTGGAAAAGTGTACAATTTGGGGATTAACAGCTGACTATAAATAATATAAATGTAATTTTGTTTCGATATAAGAAATAAATTATTAATATTTAATATTTTGTTTTGCTGAATTTTAATAATTTCTACGTGCAAATGATGTACTTCCCTGAAAAATCAATGAAGTGTCACATAATTCAAACTTGATCTGTAACTCATTATAATAAAGCTACATACCAAATATCACTTCAATATCTGCTAGGGTTTATGAAAAAAAGTACAGAAAAGCTAATTTTCCTGAAATTTTCTATTAAGTGCAACTGCTGTAATTCCATGAAAAATCAGTGGTGTGTGACAAAATTCAAAGCTGATCTGTAACTGATTATAGTAAATCTACACTAATTAGTAATTACCAAATACCACTTCAATATCTGGTGGGGTTTAGAAAAAAGTCCGGAAAATTGAAGTGTATCCGTCAGACCTAGGGGTTAAATGACTGCAAACCTATAGTCCCCTTTGGCATTTTCGTTAGGGGACTAAAAACTAGAAAGAAGATTAAAAGAAAATATCAAATCATTTGATTACATGTTCATAGCATCCATTAAATGAATATTGAGGTCTATAAGAGCAGGCGGTTTCTTATTGTATGATGAAAGTAATGTAGAAAGCTCCTGGAGAGCTTTCTGCATAACTTTCTTCTTACATTAATAAAGTTGGGGTGTCGCAGCTAGTTCCTTTAAGGATTTAAAATTTACATCTCTGCGGGTTTTTCGCTGCATTCAGAACCACAACTGCCACATTCTACATGTTAATGAAGGTCAATTCAGATCTTCATATTTTGTTAATAAAAGGTCAAGATGTAATTGTTGTGGGTTTTTCCATTTTAGCCATCATGTAATAATTAACTCTTTAGGTGCTGGAAATGAATCACTAATGTCCTTTATAGTGTTGACCCAGTTTAGAGGGATCCTAAAGGGGTCCTCTCATCAAGGTCTGCACTGTTTGTAATGTTACACTTTTCTTTAAGAAAATCCGTAAAGGGGAATATTCGTGATGGTTAATATTCACTGTATTTTAATGGTCACTGTAGACAAGTTATTGAAAACATTTATTACAAACTTCTTTGATATTTAGATCATAACAGTTCAGTTCAAATACAAACTATGGCTCACCTCCAAGTACATCCGAACTGTTAAACACATCAAAGGTCGTATCATTTGGTGTGATCTTTCCATTAACAGCTTTTAAGATCTTGTATGCATTAAATGCATCTTTTACGTCCTTCGTTGTAAGACTCGTACTGTCTGAATGTAAGATGGCCGTTGCTTTTGCTTTATCAGAATTGACTGTTCTCCTCTTTCTTGACCTTGAAATATGAACATATATTATATAATAACAGTCATAATGTCGCAAACCTTTACTTAAATCCTTTCACGCACATAAACACCTTTCCACACATTTGCATACAGAGTACACCCAGATAAGACGGCTCCTAGTAGCAGCCGTCTGATCCTGTGTTCATATACTATCATAATAATGCAGCAAATATATGCTCATCATGTTGTTATTTCTGTCATGTCAATATTAAACAGGAAAAGGGTTTAATCTTGTATTCACCAACTAAGTAAAACTGTTTTGTTTTTAAGCAGTACATTGTATTTTCTTTGCTTCAATTGAAAACAATGCTTTTGGTGTAATCTGAATGCAAAGACCATAACTGCATGAACATTCATGTAATACATTTTATTCCAATTTATTAACAAGGTTATTTTTGGCTTTGACAGAAATTTCAGAATCATATCTTTATCATTCCATAAGCATACAAAGCAGACCCTGATCACTCAACCAAGTTTTACTTGCCTTTGATACTTACAAAACTTTAAATAGATATTTTGACCAACTTTATGAATATTAGGCCAAATTACTGCTTTCTATGGCAATCTTTAATAATACTGTACATGTTTTGATACTGAATGTCAGGAAATAAGCCTTATTGTATTACAAAAGGTATAGACCTAGACAGACTGCCGCATCTCCGCTGTGGCATGTGATCCAGTCAACTACTTTTTGCATTAGTTGTATCCTCAATTCCTATTATTCCGTCCGCATCACAAAAGTGCTTGATAAGGCGCATGCGACCTCTCTACGTCATCGCTCAAAGTTTTTTCCGATTGTAAATAAAACACTTTAGATACAGAGCCGAAAAATTAGGGAAAAAACAGGTACATTGAATGAAACTTTAAAGAAAATTATTATTTTCAACAAAAATATAAACATTCTCATCACGTGACACCATTTTTCTAACAATATTTCCCAAAATTAATCCGTTTTTTCAAAGCTTAAAAAATTGACAGATGCCGCAGAAACGTTCAGGCAGGTCCTTATTACGTGACCAAGCAAATAAAACGTCACAAGTATACTGTTCAGCAAAACTTAGAGTTCATGTTATGAACATGACCCATGTCAAATTTTGTACAATGGAGTCTGTTATCAGACGGCATAAATACATTTCTGTACTGAATAAAATGCCCCAGTACACATCTAAATTGTAAATATGTTGGTATTTCTTTAATTTTGAGTGTTATCTGTTTAGCTGATTGTAATCTGTATATTTCAAAGTATTTTTTAAAATCAATTCTCAGTTAACACTTTTTGTAAAATAACATTTGAAGGCTGATAATTCTGTCTTATTTTGTTCATGGTGCTTTTGAAAATGATTTCGATTAATACATACGGTAGTTCAACATGACTCAAAATGTTTATTAGGTGTAGTGAGTGTCTGTGACTTAACCTTTCTTGTGCAGTATATATTTGACACAATTGTGCTCAAACACCTTTGAGTGGGAGATTATGACGTCATAGGAACGGCAATACAGGAAACATGGAGGCTGCATTTGCAGCATTGAGTGAGTTTAAAGAACCGGCATTTGGTTCAATTGTTGGGTTATTTGTTTAATTAAAGTGTTATTTTCCGTTAGAAAAATATTTTTCTCACTATTCCTTCAAGGAAGCTCCTTGTTGCATTTAAAGTAATTGTTTTCATGATAATTATTTTGCTAAGGGGAACGGTAATACAGGAGAAGGGGATATACAGTTTATTCTGATGTAGTAAATCATTACATATCTGGATTGGGTGACCGTCGAAAAACAAATTTAAGGATGGAAAGATTGACAAATGGAAGGACGGATGTACAAACCCAAACAGTATCCCTCTGCATGGATGGGCAGATGAATAGACAAACCAAAAACAGTATCCCTCTGCCTTCAGCAGGGGATTAGGGCAATAAATATATGATATTTGTGTATCAAAGGGCAATAACTCCTAAAAGCAACAGGCTATCTGAAAAAGTAATACATAGAAACAATGCCCCAGTGATAACAAATATTCATGTCTAGTTTCATTGAATTCTGCCAGTCCAATACAGAGATTTTGCATCAGACGGAAACCAGATGGGCAGACAAACCCAAAACAATAGCCCTCTGCCTTTGGCAGGGGATAACAAAGTACTCAGTAACATCAGAAACGTCAATGCACATAAATTAAATCCATTAGTAGTGAGTGGAATAAAAAGCAATGTACAGCAAAACCCCTCTAAAGTCACCACTTAACTGATAAACAGGTGGCAGCTAAATGTAGAGACATGCCCAAATGGCAATTTTCCACATAAATTTCACCTTGCATTACACTTTACCTGATATAGACACCTTTTAAAATGTTTGCAATTTGAGAATACCGTGATCAGATGGCTCCTGTAGTAGATGTATGATCATGGTCTTCTGCTTGCTAATGGAACAATACAGATTTGATTTTATAGTTTCTGCCATGACCAGAATTTCCTGTGTTTCTATACCATTATAAACATTCACAGTGCTCCAGATAATATGCATACCGTAAATTAAATCGTTTTCAGGATTAACTTCTTTATTTCACTTCTTAACTCTATACTGTGACCACTCTTTAGAATCATCTCTTTGAGACGATTCTAAAGAGTGGTCACAGTATAGGGTCTGTGGGAGAAATAAAAAAAAAATAGCATTTGGGTACGCACCTTTAGCTGTGATAGCTGCGATGATAAATATTCATAATGTTATTAACTTCTTACATGAATATTAATTTAACAATGGTTAACCCTTTACCTCATGGCTATGCATGTCAAAAATAATCATTAATGACATCATGAATATTAATTAACCGAACTTTTACAATGGCACTATGAACAAGGGAATTTTTTATCATGACAGTAACTACAGAATCTGATCTTAATTATTTCATAAGCAATAGTACAGAGCCTCATCAGATGACTCCTATATGACCTGTCTGATCTGGGTCTACTCTGTTTGCAAAGTTGTTAAAGGCACTTTTATGGAGTAAAGAGTTAAACTTCTACCTGCCTTAAAAATACTCTTCTGACTATCAGTTTAACCCTTTACCTGATAGAAGCGGCTTTTAGCGTGTTTGATTTATTCCTCCGCTGAAGAAAATAGTTCAAATTCATACAGTCATGAACATATTGCATAATAAATATTTTCTATATCCTAGTAGGTGGTAGCTTAAAGCAGGCTGAAAGTAAAGCAGAATGCGCCTTAAGGCGCATTCTGCTTTACTTTCAACCTGCTTTAAGTGGTCATATGTCTTCAAAACTAGAAACAGGCTATTGGGTAAAGGGTAAAGAGGTTTTCACTGTACTCACTAGCCTACCCACCTGCTGTTAACTGCAGTCAAATACACATCAATGGAAATAAACTTGATACTAAACACGTCATCCTTCAGCTGAAAAAAATATTGTATGCATAAGAATTAGAAGATACATTTACTCTTTCAACAATGAATTTTCAAATGGACTATTCCAAAATTCAAACAGGTCAAGCTTACCTTGAATATTCAAGGATTTTTTTAAAAGAAAAAGGCAACATGACAAAGAGTGCAGACCTTAAAAAATAGGGTTTCTCTAGGAGCCCACTCATGTGGGGCTACATTGTTTGCAAACTACATTAGTGACTCATTTCCTGCACCAGAAGGGTTAAAATAAATGTATGTCAATAAGCATTTGCTTTCACTAAACCACAAGATGTGACACTCAATATGCAAATGGCCATAGAAGACATAAATCCTTACAGGAAATGCATCATAGTAGGTGACAAGTGCCCCTAAAGCAAAGCACTGATATTGAAATGTGTTTTGTAGGCACGTCTGTATATTATTGCTTTAGGAAATTAAATTGAAATACTATACAGCATGACCTGAATTTGAACTAAAATAACCTTAAACAAGAAAAGATCTATCAACAAAGTGGACATAATGTAAAATACCTATTTTTAACTGTAAATGTGAAGGTGTTTCTACCACCGAGGTTATAAGGTCACAGTAATCAGAAAATGTAACATGGCACTTTGCCATCCCTAGATGTACTCCTACATCAAATTTGTTTTTTTACCTCAAGTAACATAGGAGATCTATTCCTGACAATATTTTCATATGGCTGAGGTCACAGGTTAAGGTTACAGTGACCTGAACATGATATGCAACACTATGCCATCCCAAGATGTACTCGCAGTGTCAACAAATTTTGCATTCCTACTTCAAGCAATACAGGAGATATGCTCCATACAAGGAATTTCTATAGTTGAGGTCACAAGTTAATGTCAAGGTCAGTGACCTGAAAATGGTATGCTGCACTCCACCATCAGAAGATGTACTTGCATTAGTGTTTGTTTTATGTGCTTAATATGAAATATGAATATGAAATGATATAGATTTGTTCTACAATTTCGATCATGGTCAGAAATTCCTGTTTCCATGTACATTTGTACATTTATAACAATTAAGTTAAAAAAGTATTCATGATGTCATCATTTCTTACATAAACATCCATGAGGCAAGGGGTTAAAGCAACACAGACGGATAGACTGACAATTTTTTCAACAACTTGGTTTACTGTTGAGGTAGACTGATAATTATTGTGTCCATTAGGAAACCCTCCTTCACACCCACACCCCATCCCTTCTGGCAATATTGTATCTAAATCAAACACACTGTTTAGTGAAAAAAGTTGGATGCCTCAAAAATGTTCATTTAACCCTTTCTTTGTTTTATATTTATTGCTAATTGCAAACCTATTTCATGTACGAAGTAGTTATAATGAACTATTGAAGGTGGAACAGTATAACCATTTTAGAAACTACAGAATATATCAAATTCCATTAGCAAACAAAGTAGACACTGATCAGACAGCTCCCATTGGAGCCTTCTGATCTGGGTCTATTTTGTTTGCAGATGCATGAAAATGTGTCTATATGAAGGAAAGATTTAAGGAAAAATGACATCACAAATATTTTTCGACTGGATCTTTTTAATGGTGAATGAACACAGTTTAGCCATGACAGAATCTGTATTATCGTATATATTTAATTCCATTATGAAATCAGATTAGACCCCATTCAGATGACTCCTGCAAAGCCCATCTGATCTGGATCTATTCTGTTTGCAAAGGGCCGAAAAGATGTATCTCAGGTGGAATTACAAATTATCTGTACAGACTAGGCACAGAGTAACCCAGTATCTAATTAGTGTCTGAACTATTCAATATTCCAATTGCATTTTGTAGAAAGTTGAATATAACTTTGTGCACACACATATTTGGTCATTGGGCTCAAAGTTAAAACTTACCCATTTCTTAATATCATCCTTAATCGTCTGATTGCTGGGTGTTCCATGAACATAAATAACAAGGGATAACACAAACGACAACTTCACTGTAAATGACAATATAGTAATTCCAAAATTATCATGGAGTGACCAAAAGTAAGATTTCATTCAACTCTTTACCTGATGAATATTCATTAACCCTTTCCCTGTTCTGTATTAAGTCCAAATTTCAATACCTACTGAATATTCATTAACAAAAAGGTTATAAAGAACTATGGAAGGTGGAACATTGTAGACATTTCAGAAAGTAAAGAAACAGATCTATCAAATTCTATTAGCAAACAGAGTAGACCCTGATCAGATGGCTCCTCTAGGAGCCGTCTGATCTGGGTCTACTCTGTTTGCAAATGAGTGAAAACACGTTTATATGAGGGAAAGGGTTAAGGAGTAATGAATGCAATAATACTAATAAATTTTATCATAGATTTCTGTGGCTGCTTCAACACAAATTATGAAGTTACAACATATTGCCTCACAAACATTTCTACGGATGAAATCAGAATATACGATAGCAAAAGAGTAAAATCATCTAATCAGATGCATGGTTACTAATTGATTATGATTGTACCTGAATTCAGTCACGTTATTTAAGTTGTCATACAGAGCATACCATTCTTGCATTAGATTCATCCATTTTCATTATGGACTTAGTGGATATTTTATGATCCGCACGGCACCTACAACGTATATGTTATGCACCATCTTCAATTTTTTGCGTGAATAGTGCATCCTCAGCAGAACACTGCAGTATTAACAAGGATTGGAACAAATATGTACATGTACGATATGGTCGATTACATTCATTATGATGCCCAGGCGATAGCCGGTAAATGTGTTTGCTGTACAGTTACTGCAGTGGGTATGAAACTTGTCAATCTGGGACCTATGTCCTCAAACAAACAAACAAACAAACAGACAAACGGATAAACATACATGGCAAAAACAATATGCCCCCCAGATCTGATCTAGGGGGCATAAAAATTGTGCAAAAAATTTCGTTTGTATAAACTGGTTTCTTGTATTATCCGAGGTTCGCTATAAGTGAGCTCTACTGTAGATGAATTTTTATAATGGCATACAAAATAATAGATATTTTGGTCAAGGGAGAATTCAATAAGTACACAGAGCAGACACTGAACAGATTGTGTTAAAGGTGTATCTATGGATAAAAGGTTAACAATATCGTACATGTGTTTATTCTGCATCATTCTACAAAGGAGAGTATTCTAGATGTAGTAACTAGAACTATCACTAAAGGTGATGAATACCCCTGCACGGCAGCTTTGATTGCAAAACCAAGATTATGACACAAACTACCCATTATAACAGGACCAAAACACAAAAATACTCAAAGATCAAGGAGAGATAATTCTGTTATGCCTGCAACTAAACATATGAAAACTGCATCTTGCATATCTGCTATTCGTGGTTATTAAGTACGGCAAGTATCAATTCAATAACTTTTAAATTGAATGAGGAGTTTGCGACATCAACTCCCCATGTTTCATGCCACAATGACAAAAATACTCAAATTTCAAGGGGAGATAATTCTGCATTGCTCAGTGCTAAACACATGAAAATTGTGTCTTGCACATCTACCATTCATGGTTATTATGTATATTATATATAAATTTAATAACTTTTAAATTGAAGGAGGAGTTCGCGACACCAACTACCCATGGTTTATGCCAAAATGACAAAAAATACTCAAAGTTCAAGGGGAAATAATTCTGCAATGTGCAGGTCTAAACACATGAACACTGTGTCTTGCACATCTACTATTCATGGTTATTATGTATACCAAATATAAACTGAATAACTTTCAAACTGAAGGAGGAGTTTGCGACACCAACTTCTCATGCTTCATGCCAAAATGACAAAAAATACTCAAAGTTCAAGGGGAAATAATTCTGCAATGTGCAGGTCTAAACACATGAACACTGTGTCTTGCACATCTACTATTCATAGTTATTATGTATACCAAATATACACTGAATAACTTTCAAACTGAAGGAGGAGTTTGCGACACCAACTTCCCATACTTCATGCCAAAATGACAAAAATACTTAAAAGTTCAAGGGAAGATAATTCTGCAATGCCCAGCGCTAAACACACGACAATTTGTCTTGCACATCTACTATTTGTGGTTATTATGTATACCAAATATAAACTGAATAACTTTCAAATGAAGGAGGAGTTTGCGACACCAACTTCCCATACTTCATGCCAAAATGACAAAAATACTTAAAAGTTCAAGGGAAGATAATTCTGCAATGCCCAGCGCTAAACACACGACAATTTGTCTTGCACATCTACTATTTGTGGTTATTATGTATACCAAATATAAACTGAATAACTTTCAAATGAAGGAGGAGTTTGCGACACCAACTTCCCATACTTCATGCCAAAATGACAAAAATACTTAAAAGTTCAAGGGAAGATAATTCTGCAATGCCCAGCGCTAAACACACGACAATTTGTCTTGCACATCTACTATTTGTGGTTATTATGTATATCAAATATAAACTCAATAACCTTAAAACTGAAGGAGTTCGCAACACCAACTACCCATGTTCAAATGCGGACGGACCGACGGACCGACCAACTGACCGACCAACTGACTGACCACCAGACAGGGTGATTCGAGTATACTGCCTCAAACAAGTTTGCGGGGGTATAAACATAAGTACATCACCTTTTTCACATGTATTGTTCCCGTAAACATCTATAAAGCCAGGCATACATCCACAGGTGAAGGAGCCATTCAGGTTGTGGCAATACTGGTTCAAAGAACAATTGTTGATTGCAAGGTCTGCACACTCATCAATGTCTGAAAACAAAAGACCAGCCGTAATCTTACAGATAAACAAAAATATATATACTTCTTTCAATAAATGTTACAAATGTTTTTCAACTGTTTCGAGATTTGTTTTCTTAATCCTTAAACTACGGAATATTCATGTAAAAAGCAATTACATCATTGATAATTAAAAACAGCAATTTTCATAATTACATATGAACATTGAATATTTGCCTTTGATAGACAGAAACTAAAGAATCAGATCTACATTACATCATTAGCAAACAGAGCAGACCCTGATCACTCTGATTTGGGTCTACTCTGTTTGTAAAGATATGAAAAGGTGTTTATATGTTGGAAAGGATTAATTTCAATTTAGTCTCTTAACTTCATGAATATTTTTGTAAGTCTCAACTTATCATGAATATCAATTACTTAAATTATTGTATGAAATTTATAAAATTATGCAATGTACTGCCATGACTGTAGAGAAACAGATTTGTAACATACAAGCAAACAGAACAGAATCTGATCAGACAAATCTTACAAATCTATCTGAGCTGGGTTTTCTCTGTTTGCAAAGGCATTTAAAATTTCTGCTATGGCCAAAATTTCCCATGTTTATATGCCATTATAAAAGAAAATCTAATAAATATTCATGACATAACAGGATCTAAATGCAACCAAATCCATTACAGAATGTCTCCCAAATGAAATGCACAAAAAGTATTGATGAGCAAAATATAAAAAAAAAATCACCAATCACAGTCCATCACCAGGTTACCATGGCAACCAACATTTTTAAAACATCTGCTATTAACCGATATACCCCTACTTACCAATTTTCAGCAAAATCTAATAATATCTAAATTTTAACCAATCAGTGGCCATCATTCCATTACCATAGAAACCAACTCTTGAAACACGTAATATTTAGTGTCAGGTACACAAATATCCCCACTATACCTATTTTCAGCAAAATTGAAAACTGTATAAATTTTTACCAATCAGAGCCCACCATTTGGTTACTATAGCAACATTTTAAAAAAAAGTTGAATGGACATCTGCATACAACCAGTAATATTCATGTGAAGTTTCATTAAGATTGCACAATTACTTACTGAGAAATGTGTCGGACAAGTTCATGTCAGAAGTCAGAAGAAAGAATATTAATAATAACAAGATCTAATTGCAATGGAACTCCTTACAGAATGTCTCCCAAATGAAATAGACAACAGCTATTGATGAGCAAAATATCTAAATTTTCACCAAACACAGGCCATTACAAGATTACCATGGCAACCAACACTTTTAAAACACCTGTCATTAAGTTTTTTTAACTTTAAGCGTTGCAATACATTGTATACACCTACTTACCAGTTGTCAGCAAAAGCTAATAATATCTAAATTTTGACCAATCAGTGGCTACCATTCCATTACCTATGTAACCAACTCTTGAACACATAAGATTGAGTTTCGGGTACACAAATATCCCCAAAATATCGGGGGGGGGGGGGGGGGTTTCCATTGCCGAGTGGTTATGCTCTAAGACTGATAATTGCTTAGCCTTCCAGCTGGCTTGCTGCAGGGGTAGGTTGTTCTACTTGATCAAACCAAACCATATCTGCACATAACTTGCAATGCTCCTGTGAAGTTTCATTAGGTTCGGACAATTATTTACCAAGAAATGTATCAGACAAGTTCACGTGGAAGAAGAACAAGATTAAGAAGAATTGGAAGAAAGAATAATAGTAAGAAGAAATTGAGCAAAAAACAAACTGTCCCTCCCCGACTTCGTTTGGGGGACATTATAAAAAATCAGAAATTGACTTTTCTGAGTGGCCATTGTTGAGAGGTTTTCTTGCATTGGATAGTACAGCATGAATTACTTAGAGTACTCACTGCCAACATTACACCATCATTTAAGATCAAAGTAGGAAAACCAATTAAAAAGATATGCTTTTTTAAAGAAGCTATTCAAAAGGTATATTCTCAGTGATATGCTCTAATTCCATAAATGGGCTGGGAGAAGTACTTAAACAAACCAGTTTCTATCTATTAGAAAACTATTGAAATGGGGAAATATACTTTAACAAACCAGTTTCTATCTATTAGAAAACTATTGAAATGGGGAAATATACTTTAACAAAACAGTTTCTATCTATTAGAAAACTATTGAAATGGGGAAATATACTTTAACAAAACAGTTTCTATCTATTAGAAAACTATTGAAATGGGGAAATATACTTTAACAAACCAGTTTCTATCTATTAGAAAACTATTGAAATGGGGAAATATACTTTAACAAAACAGTTTCTATCTATTAGAAAACTATTGAAATGGGGAAATATACTTTAACAAAACAGTTTCTATCTATTAGAAAACTATTGAAATGGGGAAATATACTTTAACAAAACAGTTTCTATCTGTAAGAAAATCAGTTTCTATCTATAAGAAATGTTTTAAAATGGGGAGAAATACATTAACAAACCAGTATTTATCCTTAATAAAACTATTGAAATGAAAGAGTGACAGCAGAACATATACAAGGTACCATTACAAACCAGTCTCTATCTACTAGAATAACTATTGAAATATGAATTGCTTTAATCTTGTACCTCTTAGATACAACTTTTATGATGCCTTTGCAATTGTCTTTGCAAGCAGAGTAGACCCTTATCAGACAACTCCTGCAGGAGCTGTCTCATAAGGGTCTGTTCTGTTTTTATTATGGAATAGTATACAGTCATGTAGATCAGATTTTACAGTTTCTGCCTGGCCCAAAAATGGCCGTATTCATATGCCAAAATAAAAACTCAACTAACTGATATTAATGAAGTGATTACTTCTTACATGTACATTCACCAAGCAAAAGGTTGACATCAAAGTAAAATTCAGTTTAGAAGCTTTTGGCATTCTGATATTGCTGTATAAAATCAAAATACTGAAGTGTTGTTAAAATATTAGGTAAAGACATAAGTTTGAAAAGCTCTTTCAAAAAAAGAAAAATATACTCACTGACCTTTACCCTAATTATGTATTCAAACACACAATCTCCACCAGTTCATTTAGCTGCATACAGTAGAACCTGACCTAAGTGGTCATTTATTTATTGAATATAGGAATATTAAAAAGCAGTTACTTGCTTACTGCAGGCCAAAAGTAATGCAGACAGCTCCTATAGGAGTTTTTGCATTGCTTTTGACCTGCATTCAGCTACCATTTACCTTACACACCAACAGTCAGACCTTTTTTGATGGCTGCTGAAGACAAATCAATTTGGAACCATTTCTATAAATTCAAATTAGACTGACATCACAGCAAATACATGTAGTGTAGAGTCTCCTTCAGGAGTCTTGGTCTGCACTATTGCCTATGATTGTGTATCGGAATACACATGGAAATGAGGTTATAACTGAATTGTATGTTTTCTATTATATATATTTAACACGTAATCTGCCTTGTGGGAGTGCTGTAACAGTGTGCCAAATTCTTGAAAATGCACAAGTGCATTTTTTATGCAAATTGGCAATCGTTAGGTAATCGTAGTGCTCATTTAAACGTCAGCCAATCATAGCGCTCCATGTGCGTCATCCATTGTAGTACTACGCTGTTTGTAAGCAATGGCTTAAATAGCAATCAGCTATAGCCTGTTTCATTTCCTATTTTATTTTTAAGGTTTATGTGATAAAAAGAATCATACATTCGTGTTAATTACAAATTGTTTTAATGAAACGACTTTACTATAATAATATGACACAAGCTTTAGCGAGTGTCATGTTCATTATAGTAAAAGAGTTTCATGAAAGAACACTCAAGTGTAATGAACACTCATGTAAGATCATCTATATATATAGTTACCATCACAATGGTGGTTATCCTTGTTTAGTGTGTATCCCTGGAAACAAGAACAATTGTATGACCCAACGGTACTGTTGCAGATCTGCTGGCATTGGTCAGTCCCTAAATAACACTCATTAGCATCTGAAAAATAGCCCATGTAATTTACAATCATGATATTCAATCATATTTAAATTTTTCTACATTTACTTTTCAGCAGTATCACAGTATGTAAGGAATATAATTTTAAAGTTTCTGCTGTGGCAAAAAAAATCCAGTATTGATGTGCCTTTTATATTTTTTTTTAAATAAAGAATCATTTAGTTAATATCCATATCTATTGTTTCTTTATCAATATTCATGAGGCAATGGGTTAAGCTCTTAACCCATTACCTCATAGGCTATTTTAGAACCAATTACTTGGAATAAATCTACCAAAAAGGAGCATTAACTAGAGAAAAGGAAAATTTAAGAATTTTGTAATATGAAACAATTGTGATAAACAGAGCATTTGCTCCTACAGGAGCAAATGCTCTATTTATCACAATGATTTCAACAGGTTACTTTTACAGAGGCGTCAAAAGGCGTCAATATGAGGGAATGGGTTAAAGTAAACCACCCAGAGTGTTCAGTTTGACATCAACTGGTGAAATAAGAAATTTGAACAAGTGTATTTTCTTTCAATTTTAAATGACTTTACTAAATGTTTAATCTTGTTATGCCAAATACTGTCAATAACCCTTTACGCCACAAATACGCCATTCTGTACATTTGCTGTAAGAGCCGTCTGATCAGGGTCTGTTCTGTTTGCTTATGATAGAATATAGATATGATTCTACAGTTTCTGTCATGGCCAAAACTTCCTGTGTCCATGTGCAACTATAACAAGGGCATGTTGTATTGCTATGCAAGACATGAGTCCCCCACCGGACTGAAAAAAAACCTCCACTCTCCCCACCCCACCCACCCATGGTGTGGTTGACCATGGTATATACATGACCACCAGACCTGAATGGTATTAGTACCTACTTTCATACATTGGATCAGTAAATAAAAAGTTATTGTCCCCACAAGAAAATATGAAAAAGGGGAGTAACTCCAAAAACATTGATGCTAGAGTTATTGCCCTTGTGCATGACACTACACCTCATCATGCTTGTTCCATATGAGAAGTTTCAAATCAATTGAGCCAGTACATAAAGAGTTATTAACTGGACAAGAAAATATGAAAATGGGAATAACTCCAAAAATATAGATGCTAGAGTTATGGCCCTTGTGTATGACACTACTCCTGATCATGCTTCTTCAAGGTGTGAAGTTATAATGAATTTGGCCTAACTTTGTAGGAGATATTGCCCGGACATGAAGCGTGACAGACAGACTGACAAGAAAATATGAAAAAGGGGAAGAACTCCAAAAATACCGATGCTAGAGTTATGACCCTTGTGTATGACACTACCCCTCATCATGATTGTTCCATATGTGAAGTTTCAAATCAATTGAACCAGTAGATAAAGAGTTATTGTCCGGACAAAAAAATGTGTAAAAGGGGAATAACTCCAAAAATATTGATGCTAGAGTTATGGCCCTTGTGCATGACACTAGCCCTCATCATGCTTCTTCAATGTGTGAAGTTATAATGAATTTGGCATAACTTTGTAGGAGATATGGCCTGGACACGAAGCGTGACAGACGGACTGACAAGAAAATATGAAAAGGGGAATAACTCCAAAAATATTGATGCTAGAGTTATGGCCCTTGTGTATGACACTACCCCTCATCATGAATGTTCCATATGTGAAGTTTAAAATCAATTGAACCAGTAGATAAAGAGTTATTGTCCGGACAAAAAAATATGTAAAAGGGGAATAACTCCAAAAATATTGATGCTAGAGTCATGGCCCTTGTGTATGACACTAGCCCTCATCATGCTTCTTCAATGTGTGAAGTTATAATGAATTTGGCATAACTTTGTAGGAGATATGGCCCGGACACGAAGCGTGACAGACGGACGGATGGACAGACAGACAGACAGACGGACGGACGGACGGACGGACGGACGGACGGACGGACGGACGGACGGAATCGAGCAAACCTATAGTCCCCCAACCGGTAACCGGTGGGGGACTAATAACAATTAATCTAATTGATATCCATGATGTCATGATTTCTTACATGAATATTCATGTAGTAAAGGGATAAACTTGTTGATAACCAAGACAGTACTCAAAGTAAAAGCATTGCACCAACAGTTAGAATGATGGCTACATTCAACCCCTTACCTCATGAATATTCATAATAGAATGGATGACTTCATGAATATTCATTGACTAATGTTTTATAATGACCAACAACAAGGGCATTTTTTTACCATTTCAGAACTGTAGATAAGATCTTTATTATTCCACATACAAAAACAGCAGACCCTGATCAAATGGCTTCTATAGAAGCTGTCTGATCTGGGTCTACTCTGTTTGCAAAGGTGTGAAATGGGTTTTTGTCAGGGAAAGGGTTGAAGAACATTATAAAAAATGGCAAGCTATTTAAATACCAGGAAAAAGGCAAAGAATTCTGTCAGTGATTAACGAGTTGCTTACTGTCCCAGTTAATAATCAATTAAGATGGCTTGATTTCTTCCATTATCACATATGACTTACAAGTTCAAACCAAAGTTTAACTTGTTCTCTTTTCTAGGGTGCAAAATTGATTCAAGCTACTCAGATCTAGTGTATTATCAGAGTTAGATAGAGGCAAATCTATCTATAAAAAGAAAATCTATTTAAAATATTTTTTTATATTTCTCCACCAAACCCAATCTTAATGCAACTGATAGAATAGCCTCTCGGAAGTGAATCTACTTAGTAAGATAAGATAAGATAAGATAAGTTTTATTTAACGTCGGCAAGATATATAACAATCAACATAAGCCCGAATTGGGCTTTTGAACCGATAAAATGGTGTTCGGATGAGAAGCAAGGGAGTTTGATATACCAGTATACAGTAAAACCTCTCTATAATGGCCACTAAATTACATCACATATTTTGTGTTAAAGACAGGTGGCTGCTTAAAGCAAGGTGAAAGTAAAACAGAACGCTCCTATTGGAGCGTTCTGTTTTACTTTCACCTTGCTTTAAGCAGCCACCTGCCCTAAATACCAACTAATCAACACAATTTAGTGGCCGTTATAGAGAGGTTTTACTGTATATCTATCTATATCCCTGGTTAACAAATACTACTAGTAAAACCCCTCTAAAGTGACCACGTAATGAGTAGATATTAGTGTCTTTAAAAGCAGGTGTTGCTTAATGCAGGATGAAAGTAATGCAGAAAGATTCTATAGGAGCTTTCTACATTACTTTCATCCTGCATTAAGTTACCACCTGCCTCTAAGACCCATAATTATACCTCATTTTGGTGGTTGCATTAGTGGGGTTTTACAGTACATGTGTATGTAAATGGTCACTTGGATATGTTTCTGATAAGTGGTATACAGTGTTGACACAGACACTGATGTGATCCAATTTAGCAGTTGATCTTGGTTTTCACTGTTTGCAGAACAATACAGTTTGTTTGCATATCAGATAGTAGTAAATGTTTATGCCTTTACTCCATAGATCCACCTTTTGACAACTTTGCAAACAGAGCAGACCCAGATCAGACAGTTCCTGCATGAGCCACCTGATCAGGGTCTAATCTGTTATATATTCTATGCTTATAGAATATATTAAAGCTGATTCTATACTATATGGCATAGCTATGCATACATATGGTTTATAAAACAGTATTATATTAACTTTAAATGTTATTGAAAATATACCATAGCATTTCATTCCATCTGTTCCTGTATATCCCTCTGGGCATTGGCCACACAGTGACATGCTATTGCTTGAATTACAAGCTACACCTGGGAAACATGGACTGGGGTCACAGACGTCACCTGTACAATACTGCCCCGTTGTGTTTTCTGTGCAGTTACACCTGGCTCGATAAAACAGATCTGAAAAACAGGCATATTTCAGCAGTTAACCATTTACTCTGTAAATACACCTTTCTTTGCCTTTGCAAACAGAGTAGACCCTGACCAAATGGCTCCTGTAGGGGCCGTCTAATCAGGGTCTGCTCTGATTGCTTATGATATAATATAGATATGATTCTACAGTTTCTGCCATGGCCAAAACTTCCTGTGTTCATTTACTATTAAAAAATTAATCTATGTAATATTCACTGATGTCATTTTTTCTTACATGAATATTCATGGAGTAAAGAGTTATTAAAGTGATTTTTTTTACATAGTAGACACTATTGGAAAATTGTAAGCTCTGGACAAAATATAGATGAAAGCAATATTTAAAGGAAGAAAAACTTTTGTGATTAATCTTTCTAGGTCTATACCAGTAGCCTTTCCTACAGGAGCTATCTGTATCATATTTGTCCTGCCGCAATTTTTTAAAATCCAGAATAAGAATTCTCTTGAGAGGTTGTAATAACAAGACCTTACTATATAAAAAGTCACATGCCCATGAAACATTTAACCATTTTACTGACAGGTTTGTGATATGCTTAAACTTTCTTGCCTTTTTTTGTTTTTTTAAAATACAACCTCAAACAGTTTGGATCCTGATGAGATGTTGATCAAGTCATCTGGCATCTCATCTGGATCTAATCCATGCCTGGCAAGAAAATCATGTTAAGAAAATTAGGGGTCCATCTCAACCAGGTTCAACTCAAATTCTTTTTAGAGTTTGTTAAAGAGCCCTCCTTAAATGCTCTGTTTAAGATTTTTTGGGGGAAATTTAGTCAAATAGTTATTGTAATTATTTTCAAAGTTTTGTGGTGGAAAAACTTCTTCCAGCTGAGAGTGGGTCTTGAAGGAATTAAACCTCAATGTAATACCATGATTTAAGTGCCAAAATTCATATACAGTTGACTCTCGTTATGTCGAGTTAGTAGGGACCCGTTAAAAACTTCGACTCATCGAGAGTTCGACTCAAAAATCACAAGCCATTTTTTTAAAAAAAAAATCCAGTTTCTTCCATTACGTTCACCTTAAACAAGCTGCCATATTACAAGCATACTAATGTGCTTGTACAGTTTAGTCTTCACATTGTGTAAAAGAATCGCACTCTGTGTAAATAAAATTGTACATGTGCGTGTTGATCCATTACTGCGAGAACAAAATTCTGTCTTTCCTACCCTCCATTAATGACACTATGCCATAATTTACAAGGCCCTATCCAATTTTCAGATCTCTTTTGCCTTTATCATTGAATTAATCACCGTTGGTTTGGCGATTTTTAAAGCGCATCGTTCGTTTACGCCATTTCTATGGGAAATCCCTTTTCCTAAACGGGCACCGGAAATACGCAATCACACGTGAACTAGCTGGTTGCCAATTCGTGTACTTCCGGTACATCTAAGAGAACAGCCTTATTCGGGAAACCAGATGTTTCAAAATGTAGTCACCATTTTACATGTTTCGCCGTGAGCTGTTTCGCTATTACTCAAGTGACAAATTAAATTCAATGTTGAACTGCAGTGCATATATTGGTAATAAAATAAGGAACAGGTCTTACTTTTTATCCAATCTCTACAAAATCGTCCGGAAGCGAGGACGCTTGAGAGTTATCTTTCTTACTACAGTAGTCATGATTGACACTTAGGACGAATGAACGGTAAGGTGTCATTTTACTAAATAACGTTCACTCAATGCGGCATTGTTCCACAGTACGAATAATTATCTGACATCAGTGATTGTTTACCCACAAAACACTGTAATTACGTGTGTCGCGATCACCTGGCATACTTTGCCAGGGTCGGATCAAATGGTCCAATTCACACCTCGAACTCAATCAGACTGAGAGGTGCGACTTCGATACAAACACCGATAATTACATGCAAACAAACACTTTGGGGACGGAAAATGACTTCGACTTAACGAAAACGTGATCAGTTCGAACTCGTCTTAAAAACTTAAATTTATATAGAATATATAGGAAGAAATGTTGGGACTTAACAAAAACTTCGTGTCAACGAGAAATTCGTGTCAAGCGAGTTTGCCATAACGAGAGTGGACTGTAATTTACTTTAATTAGTAGATCAATTCTGGGTAGGTGGTAGTGGCAATACTTCATATGACATTGTTGCTCTGGATTCATACCAATCAGTGAAAGGGAAACCACAATGATGGGGATAAATTTATATGAATTACCTAGTCTGAATTGTGTTTGAATACTGCGTTTTAGCTTTGTGTACCATGTGGCACTGCCCCAAAGTCTTGGTAATCCCTAGCTTTATGTTTGTGTGTTGCAGTGGCAGAAATGGCAGTTGCAATTTATATTGAGGTGGTGATTTGCATTTGCGTATCAGGTACAACTAGGTTTTGTCTTGCTGTTCTGGTGATTCCTAGCCGTGCATTAGCAGTGTTGCTTTGCGCTTTTGTGTGTGTTGTCAATAGAATACAGAAAAATAAGGTTTTTTTAATGGATTTATAACAGCTGGGTAGCTTGCCATAGTATTGACCTTCTCTGGCTGGAGGAATTTCATGCAGACTAGCCTGGTGCCTTATGCATACCCAAGCAGATCTGTTATTTTGCAGCCACAACATTCCAAAACATTAAGTGTTTTGATTCATTTCTTGAAATAATGGCTGTGAAGATTTTGTAAATAAAGTTGTTAAATGTAGAGATTATAAAATAATAAACATTTGATTCTACAGATTTTACCAAGGCCAAACTTTTTCTTGCTTTTATACCATTATAAATATTAAGATAACTGATATTAATACATTATGTCAAACATGAATATTCATATGTAAATCATTGAGACAGGTTACAGTAATTTAATGCAAGAAAGAAGTTATGCAGAAGGTCCTATAACATTACAGTAGAACCTGTCTTAAGTGGCCATCAAAAAGAGGTCTAATTATTGGTCTGTATGATAGGTGGAAGCTTAATGCAGGTCAAAAGTAATACAGAAAGCTCCTATAGGAGCTTTCTGCATAACTTTTACCCTGCATTAAGCAACCACCTGCTTTTTTAAGACTCATATGTTAAATAAATGGATGGCCACTTAAGACTGTACTTTATTCTGCATTAAGCAACCACCTGTTTTAACTCTTTTCCTCATACAGACACTTTTTCATCCCTTCGCAAACAGAGTAGATCAACATTAAGACAGCACCTGTTGGGACCACCTGTTCAGAGTCTGCTCTGCTCATAAATTGATTATAGATCTGACAGTTTCTACTGATGCCAAACATTCCTGTGCCATTATTAATATTCAGCTATTTCGTTATATCTTACATGAATATTCAACAGGGAAAGAGTTAACCGTTTCCCTGTTCTATGCATATTCCAAATTTTAATACCTACTGATTATTCATGACCAAAACAGTTATAATGAAATATTGAAGGTGGAACATTGTAGCCATTTTAGAAAGAAAAGAAACAGATCTTTCAAATTCCATTATCAAACTGAGCAGACCCTGATCAGACAGCACCTTTATGAGCCATCTGATCTGAGTCTACTCTCTTTGCAAATGAGTGAAAATGTTTTTACATGAGGGAAGGGTTAAAGGCAACCCATGGACACATTAGTTGTCAAATAGAGAGGTTCAACTGCATGTATCACAGTCATTGTGCAGTACTCACTGGGGCTAGAAGTAGTATCCTGTATCCCTGCATAATCACACTCAGAGGTCTGTTTGCATCCACAGTAATATATGCTTGGCCAGTAGATGGACGTGGCATTCATATTGTCAGTGGCAATGAATTTCAAATAAACTTCGCTTGTTTGTAGATCTTCGGTGACATTCCATGTGAACTCTGCAACATTTGACAGACACTAAGATTACTTGTTACAATAAATACATTTGAAACACACTAAGATTGCTTTTTAGAACAACTACAACATTTAATAGACACTAGAATTACTTTTTAGAATAAATACAACAATTGACATACACAGAGATTACTTGTTACAATAAATATAACAAATAACATACACTAAGATTACTTAGATATTGTTAGTTACCCTAAAAATATTTGGCTCCAAAAATTGAACATGCATGCCAAGTTTGAAGTATGTATGATGAATGGCGACAAAAATATCACCAACATTAAAATTTGGGACAAACCAACAAAAATCAGCCCATGAATAAGTAAATAAGCATGCAGTAATACATTTTCTAATATATTCATGGAGGAAAGGGTTAACCCTTTTCCTGTTGAATATCCATGTCAGAAATGATTACGTCATGAATGTCTTATACAGGCACATGTACAAAGGAATTTCTGTTACGGGCAGAAAGTGTAGAACCAGATCTATATAAGTTCATAAGCAAACAGAGCAGATCCTGATCAGACGGCTCCTGTAGAAGCTGTCTGATTTGTGTCTACTATGCTGGCAAAGGCATGAAAAGGTGTTTATATGGAGGAAAGGGTTAAAGCTGGTGACAGCTTCAAGGAGGATGAAAGGGAACTTTCTACATTACAATCATCCTGCATTAAACTTAAGCACTTGTCAAACTGATCCAGAATTACATTTATTTTGATAGGTCATTTTAGATAAGTATTTTGTCCTTACCTTTTGTTGTTTGATTAAAGCTGTAGCTGGATTCTGTTATATTGGTATTCACCGACACAGTGAACATAGGATCAGTGTCGCTGACTACCAATTGAAGATGCACTATACCATCTGAATCTGGTTCAACCATCCAAGCATCACTGTTGTTAAACACTGGCGGTTTATTATCTGAAACAGAGATTTTCCATCATGAGCTTCATCAATTAATCCTTTACATCATAGATGAACATTTTAATGATTATGCAAACAGAGTAGACCCAGATCAGATTACTCTTGTAGGAGTCGTCTGATTGGGGTCTACTCTTTCTACGAAATAACATTATTTCTTACATGAATATTCATGGAGCAAATGGTTAAACAGAATATTTGTCCATTGCAATGAACACACATATTTATACGTCTCTTCAAAGTCATAAATAGAGAAGTACTTAACCCTTTCCCTCATATAAATGTGTTTTGACACATCTGCAAACAGAGTGGACCCAGATCAGACGGGTCCTATAGGAGCCGTCTGATCTGGGTCTGCTCTGTTTGCTAATAGAATTTGATAGATCTGTTTCTTTAATTTCTAAAATGGCTACAGTGTTCCGTCTTCCATATTTCATTATAACTATTTTGTCCAAGAATATTCAGTATGTAGCGAAATTTGAAAAAAAACCCATAGAACAGGGAAAGGGTTAAGAAATGTAGGTAAAGAGTTTTCTTTATTATTTTGACCAAACCCTATCTTGCTGGTACTCTTACTCCATAGAGTTGTTCCTCTGTATTCCATGCTTATAAAACTTTTAGTTGAGTCTGAGTTCGTTCTCAAGTTTTTGATTGGTCAGATTTGAGCCAAAGGCTCAAATCTGACAAATCAAAAGCTTGAGAACTCAAATCTGACCAATCAGAAGCTTGAGAACGAACTCAGACTCAACTAAAAGTTTTATAAGCATGGACCCAGTTTGCAAAAGTGCTAACCCTTTGTGAACATTCATGTAAGAAATAATTACACCATGAATATTCATTAGATTAACTGTTATGATAACACATGGACACCATTGTTGGCCAAGGCAGAATCATATTTACATTACATGTACATCATAAGCAAACAGAGCAGACCCTGATCAGATGGCTCCTACAGGAGCCATCTGATCTGGGTCTACTCTGCTTGCAAAGGTGTAGAAAGGCGTACTTATGGATTCATTTAAAGATTGAATTACATTTTGGTTGTGTTCAGCGATGTATAAATCCAGACCTGATCACACACAACTTGTATGAATTCCAAAGGAATTCATGTAAAAAGTTGTGTGTGATCAGGTCTGGATTTATACATCGATGAACACAACCAAAATGTAATTCAATCTTTATAATTCCACCCATCCGTCCTTTTAAAAAGTGTTGCCTGTACATAAAAACAAATTTGACATTGGCTATGTTAAGTGTCAAATTTGTTTTTATGTCTACAGGTAACAATCTTTAAAAGGACAGATGGATGGAATTATAAAGATTGAATTACATTTTTGTTGTGTTCATCGATGTATAAATCCAGACCTGATCACACACAACTTTTTACATGAATTCCTTCAGAATTCATGCAAGTTGTGTGTGATCAGGTCTGGATTTATACATCGATGAACACAACAAAAATGTAATTCAATCTTTAAATGAATATTTACTAGGTAAAAGGCTAAGTCATTGATAGAAAGAGGTCTTACTGAAATTGATTATCTGCTTTGATTTCATGCTCTCAAGACTCAGCAGCTTTTCATGGTGTATATTATTTGAAACAATCCAAATGTTGTCCTTTCCCATGGAACAGATTATATATTCATTTACCAACAATTTTTCTCTCCTCTTTCACTAATTCCTGGGTGCCCTTTGACCTTTCACCAAAGCTGATGTTACAGGTAGCAGCTGCATCAATAATGCATGCCCTGTTGCTGTTGCAGCCTGCATGAATTGTGTCATTATTCAGACTGGATTTACAATGACGAACCAGGTAGTCTGTTAAATTAGCTATGTCGCCAATGAATTCTGCGGGTTGGATGGTTCTGTTGTTGTAGAAACTGTAGTCATGGGATGTATGGTACTTAAACAGAGACTCAGTGCTATTGATATTCCCTGAAAATATTAAGCACAATATTACTACCCTTTACCTGATATAAACACCGTATTACACTTTTGCAAACAGTGTAGACCCAGAGCAGATGACTCCTGTAGGAGCTGTCTAATCAGTGTCTGCTCTGTTTTGATTATGAAATAACGCTGATGTAATTATGTTTTTGACTATAGCCAACAATATCTTTTATTCATGTCATTACTTCTTACATGAATATTCATCAGGTCCAGGGTTAATCTTTGACATACTGAATAAACTAGAATATGATGAAATTTTATCCTCTCCACTTTCAAACTACTCTATTTATTCAAAAACACTGTCTTGACATAAAAAACTTAGGATCCTGACAAAACATTGTGTAATTTCTTTTCAAAATATTTTAACTCATTCTCCCATTTTGATTCCTTTTGACACATCTGTAAAAGTCACTGTTTGAAACTATCGTGATAAAAATAACAAATGCTCTATTTATCACAATGGTTTCAAAACTACACAATTCTAAAAAGTTCCTATATAGTAGTAAATGTTCCTTTTCACTAGATTTATTAAAAGAAATTTCTTATGAGGGAATTGGTTAAGGATGTCAAACGGGTTTAGTTTTAACTCACTATCTCATCTTTATTTGGTACATTTAAATTTCATACATTTGAGCCAAAATTAACTTTTAAACTGATATAGATGCTTTTTCATACCTTTGCAAACCTCTTTTGTAACAGTCATCTGGTCAGGATTTGCTGTTTAAAAAGTCTGCTGTTTAAAAAATTCTGCCAATACCAACAAGAGTACCGCATACGGTACATAATACGCCCACTTGCAAACTTTCTCTGATTCAACATGCCTTATAAGTGTTGACATTTTCTAATCTGTGCTTCAGATCTTGATTTTCATATTAAGATGATACTATTTTTTAAAAACAATGAAGTGAATATCTTATTAAATAAAAAAGTTACAGCTAATCCTCATTTTTGCAGATTTTTGTAAAGTGCAACGGCCATAACTCCGAAACAACAAATCAAATGATCCTCAGAATCGACTTAGCTTCAGGTCTTGATGCATTAAACATGTGGATGAAGTTTCATTAATATCTGTCAAACAGTTTTGCCAGAAAACAGCGGACAAACTATTTGCATATATTTGCATTTTTTTTTAAGTAAAAGGGTAATAACTCCGAAACAAAAAATCAAATAAACCTCAAAATTGACTCAGCATCAGATCTTGATGCATTAAAACATTTTTGTGAAGTTTCATTAATATTTCTCAAATAGTTTTCCCAGAAAACAGCCAACAAACTATTTGCATTATTTTTTAAGGACAAGGGCCATAACTCTGAAACGAAAAATCAAATGATCCTCAGAATCAATTCAATTTCAGATCTTGATGCATTAAACATTTGTGTGAAGTTTCATTAATATCTCTCAAATAGTTTTCCCAGAAAACAGCGGACAAACTATTTGCATATTTTTTAAGGACAAGGGCCATAACTCTGAAATGAGAAATCAAATGAACCTCAGAATCAACTCAGCTTCAGATCTTGATGCATTAAACATTTGTATGAAGTTTCATTAATATCTGTCAAATAGTTTTCCCAGAAAACAGTGGACAAACTATTTGCATGTATTTGCATTATTTTTTAAGTAAAAGGGCCATAACTCCGAAACGACAAATCAAATGAACCTCAGAATCGACTCAGCTTCAGACCTTGATGCATTAAACATTTGTGTGAAGTTTCATTAATATCTCTCAAATAGTTTTCCCAGAAAACAGCGGACAAACTATTTGCATATTTTTTAAGGACAAGGGCCATAACTCTGAAACGACAAATCAAATGAACCTCAGATTCAACACAGCTTCAGATCTTGATGCATTAAACATGTGTGTGAAGTTTCATTAATATCTCTCAAATAGTTTTCCCAGAAAACAGCGGACAAACTATTTGCATGTATTTGCATTATTTTTTAAGTAAAAGGGCCATAACTCCGAAACGAAAAATCAAATGAACCTCAGAATCAACTCAGCTTCAGATCTTGATGCATTATACATTTGTGTGAAGTTTCATTAATATCTCTCAAATAGTTTTCCCAGAAAACAGCGGACAAACTATTTGCATGTATCTGCATTATTTTTTAAGTAAAAGGGCCATAACTCCGAAACGAAAAATCAAATGAACCTCAGAATCGACTCAGCTTCAGATCTTGATGCATTATACATTTGTGTGAAGTTTCATTAATATCTCTCAAATAGTTTTCCCAGAAAACAGCGGACAAACTTTGCATATTTTTTAAGGACAAGGGCCATAACTCTGAAATGAAATATCAAATGAATCTCAGAATCAACTCAGCTTCAGATCTTGATGCATTTAACATTTGTGTGAAGTTTCATTAATATCTGTCAAATAGTTTTCCCAGAAAACAGCGGACAAACAAAATGTTGACGGACGAACGAACGAACGAACGAACGAACGAACGAACGAACGAACGAACGAACGGACGAACGAACGGACGGACGGACAGGGCCACGACAATATACGACCACCTTTATTAGGTGGGCGTATAAAAACATCTTGTGCTCACACTGGATTATAAAGATTCAACTAATAAATATTTACAATGCCATTATTTCTGACATGAATATTCATCAGGTAAAGAGTTATAGTTAATAACTTACAAGAAGCTCCAAATTCAAACAACTGCCCTTCTGATGAATTCGGTAACAACTCTGTTTTGTTCCTCAGTATAAAATCATTCAATGGGTTCCCATCAAAATTTCCCAATAAACCAGACACCTCTATAGACCTGTTTTTTTGAGGAACAGATGTTACCAAGTCTAGGATGTCTGAGACGGTTACCTAGAAAGATTAAAACATTTATAACTGTACAGTTACCTACAATTCATTTCCAAAAATACAAGAAGACTGTCAAACAAGTTTGGATCCTGGTGAGACATAATATGGATTCAAATTATTTGCTTAACCATTTCCATTGCATAAGTGCCTTTTCATGACTTTGTAAACGCAGTAGAGTCGGAAGAACTAGATCAGAGGGCTCTCATCTGATCAGGGTCAGCTCTGTTAGCTTATGAAATTAAATAGAACAGATCCCACACTTGTTGTCTATACCAACTATTCCCTTGTAAGATTCTACCTTATAAAGATTAAGTTAATAAATATTTATGATGTGAAACATTCACTCATAAATGTTTATTAGGGATAAAGATAAGCATAAATTAAAACACTGCTCCATGCTGAGGCCATAATGATATATAGTGATATGGGTTTTGTGTAAATTGCAATAACAAACAAGTTTTTTTTTGAAACACTATGTCCCTGATATGACAATGGACCTTGATGTATAACCTTAACAAGTCACCCCTACAATGTTTGCCTCTATAAGTTGCACATGCATGTCCTGTTTGAAGTATGTATGTTGAATGGCGACAACATTATTGGCAAACTAAATTTGACATATAATTCGACCTTTGACCTTGATATATGACTGAGGCAAAAACCAACAACCCCCCCCCCCCCCACCCAATTGTGATAGGAGGTGAGGGCATAAAAATTGTTTTACAAATTATAATCCATTAGTTTGAACTTACAGATTTTTTATTTTTTTTGCATGAATACACTATTTGGACAAATAATGCAGACCTCTAATCAAATGGCATCTGACGGAGCCTATTTGTTACCGCATTAGTCTATTTTGAAATTATCAAAATGGTGTCAAACTTAACAAGCAAGTAATGTCAAGCAATCAGTTGTGCCCCATCGGAGACTGCCCTTAGCATTTATACACAGCAGACAAATTTCTTGACAAACTTTTAATAACATTTAGGTCAGGGTCCAGGTTGTTAGAGACACCAAAGTAGGTATATGACACTTCCCTTTTCAAAGATGCACTCACACAATAAATTTGGAAATCATAACCCAAGGGATTGAGGATATATCATACTGACAAATCTCAGACATTTGTTTTACTGAAACAGATATTAAAATCAAGGTCAAAGTCACAGAGGCACCAAAGAATCATGCGACACTCACCTTTCACAAGATACACTCACACCATTAGCTTGGAAATTCAAGGATTGAGGATATATCATCCAGACACTTTTTTACTAAAACCAAATCATGGTCAATGTCACAGAGTTATCAATTTTCTATCCTATGATGCACCCACACAAGAAATTTGGAAACCCTTGCCCTAATGGTTGAGGAGAAATGCTCTGGGCAAAAATCCTGACAGAAGAACAGTCAGATGGACAGATAGATGGAAGGGTGGAAGTGCAAACCTATAGCCCCCCCTTCCGGTGGTCGGTAGGGGACTAATTATGCAACTTGGTGTACATTATTTGTTTACAAAATAAGAATTTGTTGCCTTTAACTCTTTTGCTGCCAATGTCACATTTGTAATTACCTATGCAAACAGTTTGGATCTAGTTTTCCTTTTCGCTAAAGTTTAAATTATGAAAATTACTTGGATTATCTTACCTGCAAGGAGATTCCTGATTGGAAAGCAATAACAAGACTGTCATTATTGGTGTTTGACTTGTACACTGAGACTTTGTCTGCATCTATGTCCATAAAATGCTCATCAGGAAATGGACTATTTGTAACTCCGTTCAGGTAGATGTTGCAGATGTGGCTTGTAGTATTGAGAATAATCTCAACATTATCACCATTGCGTTCCTGAATAATGAAATGGCATTATTATAAGCTATTTTCATCTCTCTTAACCCTTCGCTTGCTATTCACGTCAATATACCTACCTGTAAATAGTGAAGACCCAGATGAGACAGCTCCTGCAGGAGCTGTCTCATCAGGGTCTGCAGTATTTACAAGTTGATAATGTGCAACCAGTGCACTCCACAGCAGTGATTGCACAACGAAATACGTGTAAAAAGTGAAGATATATGTAATTAAACAACAGGGCATGGGTAAAGAAGGAGATTCAGCTAGAGAAGGGCTAAATAGTGTAAAAGCTGATAAGCAATGAAGATGTAGCCGATAAATGCCTACAGAGTTCTAAGCATAAGAAATAATTTTTATTAACCCTTCTCTTGCTGAATTTTAAAACACATTTCTCCTTCTTTACCCATGCCCTGTTGTATAATTACATATACAGTCGACTCTCGTTATGTCGAGTTCGTAGGGACTCGTTAAAAACTTCGACTCATCGAGAGTTCGACTCAAAAATCACATGCCATTTTTCAAAAAATCCAGTTTCTTTCATTACGTTCACCTTAAACAAACTGCCATATTACAAGCATACTAATGTGCTTGTACAGTTTAGTCTTCACATTGTGTAGAAGAATCGTATTCTGTGTATATAAAATTGAACATGTGCGTGTTGATCCATTACTGTTTGAAAAAACGTCTGTCTTTCCTACCCTCCACTATGCCCTAATTTACAAGGCCCTGTCCAATTTTCAGATCCCTTTTGCCTTTATCATTGAATTATTCACCGTTGGTTTGACGATTTTCAAAGCGCATCGTTTGTTTACGCCATTTCTATGGGAAATCCCTTTTCCTCAACGGGCACCGGAAATGAACTAGCTGGTTGCCGATTCGCGTAGTTCCAGTACATGTAAGAGAACAGCCTTATTCGGGAAACCAGACGCTTCAAAATGTAGTCACCATTTTACATATTTTGCCGTGAGCTGTTTCGCTATTACTCAAGTGACAAATTAAATTCAATGTTGAACTGCATTTATTGGTAATAAAGTAAGGAACAGGCATTACTTTTTATCCAATCTCTACAAAATCGTCCGGAAGCGAGGACGCTTGAGAGTTATCTTTCTTACAACAGTAGTCATGATTGACACTTAGGACGAATTGAATGGTAATGTGTCATTTTACTAAATAACATTCACTCAATGCAGCATTGTTCCACAGTTTGAATAATTATCTGACATCAGTGATTGTTTAACCACAAAACACTGTAATTACGTGTGTTGTGATCACCTGGCGTACTTTGCCAGAGTCGGATCAAAAGGTTCAATTCACACCTCGAACTCAATCAGACTTAGAGGTGCAACTTCGATACAAACACCGATAATTACATGCAAACAAACACTTTGGGGACGGAAAATGACTTTGACTTAACGAAAACGTGATCAGTTCAAACTCGTCTTAAAAACTTAAATTTATATAGAATATATAGGAAGAAAAGTTGGGACTTTACAAAAACTTCTTGTCAAGCGAGTTCGCCATAACGAGAGTGGACTGTATCTTAACTTTGTACAAATATATCGCTGTGCAATCACTGCTGTGGAGTGCACTGATTGCACCATCACTTGTAAATAGTGCAGACCCTGATGAGACAGCTCCTGCATGAGCTGTCTCATCTGGGTCTTCACTATTTACAGGTAGGTATATTGACGTGGACAGCAAGCGAAGGGTTAATGGTTTACATCAGACATGTCTTTTAATGCCTTTGAAAACAGAACAGATCCAGAACAAATAGTTCCTGTAAGATGTCTGATGAGGGTGTGCTCTGTCTGCTTATGAAATAATATAGATCTAATTCTGGCAAAATATCCCTGTGTTCATATGCCATTATAAAATTCATTTAGACCATAGTCTGTGACAATGGTGAATTTTGAGACATGGTATTTGCAAGTCCTGTACGATCAGTGTTGAGATATGAATCAAGTAGTTTTCAACTCTTTATTTGTTTCTATTGACAAAACATGTGACTTGAAATAGGTCAAAGTGATCTACTTTTACAGAGAATACTGACAGGTGATTACGGTTTAACCCTGTCCCTTTTCTATGTTTATTCCAAATGTCAATACCTACTGAATATTCATGGACAATATATTGATAATGAAATATGGAAGTTGGAACATTGTAGCCATTTTGCAAACAGAGTAGACCTACACCAGATGACTCCTGAAGGAGTCATCTGACAAGGCTCTGCTTTGTTTGCCTAAATAATGATATAGATCTCATTCTATAGTTTCTGCCACAACCAAAAATAAATGTGGTCATATGATATACCTTTCATTTAATTAATATTCATGATGTAAATACTTCTAACATCCATATTCATATGGTAAAGGATTAATATTACACATAGATTTTTCACTTGAGTTACAACATGCAGTTTTACTGTGATTTTGAATCTTTCAATAATATAGGCTTATACCCTCTGATACTGATTTTGGAAAGGAAATTGGGAGAGAAGACACTATTTGCAAAAACTGTGTCAAGCCAACACAATACTGAAGATAAAAGTTTAACCCTTTACTATATGAATATTCATGTAAGAAATGATTACATCATGAATATTAATTAGATTAATTTTCATAATGGCACATATACATAAGAATAGTCATGGCAGATACTGTAGAATCACATCTATATTATGTCATAAACAAACAGAGTAGACTCTGATTGGATAAATCCTATGGAAGTAGTCTGTTCTGGGTCTGCTCTGTTTGCAAAGGTGTAGAAAGGTGTATTTATGGAGTAAAGTGATAAAGTTTACATTTACCTGTGCTGCAATTCCAACAAACACTGTGGCATCATAACTGTCTTCTTTCGCTAATTCCGTCCGAACCTGCACTGTCAAATTGCTGTTAATGAACCAAATTCATCCTATATTACTGCAGTAGCATAGTTGGTCTTTCATATTAACCCATTTCTTCATAGGCTATTTTTAGGTCCAACCTCTTTGAATAAATCTACCGAAAAGGAGCATTTACTAGAGAAAAGCAAAATTTTTGAATTGTGCATGTTGTTTTGATACCATTGTGATAAATAGAGCATGTGTTCCTATGGAGCAAATGCTCTATTTATCACAATGGTTTCAAAAATGACTTTTACATAGGCATAGAAAGGCTATTTATGGAGGAAAGGGTTAAATGCAAATAACTATTTCATCATTAGGCCTAACTATGAATCCTAATAACCTAAAGCATTTGGACATTTAATCTCACCCCACCACTGGATAATTAATCTGGCACCCTTTTAATAACTTTGAATTAGACTAACATGATAGCAAATAGTGCTTCAGGAGCCATTTGATCTCGAGCTGCACCATTTGTATAAGGCTGTCCGAATACTTAACCCTTTCCTTCATATAAGCACTTTGCAAACAAAGGAAACCCAGATCAGTTGTCTGATCTGAGACAACTCTGTCTGCAAAGGCATGAAATAGTTTTTACGTGATAAAATGCGCAAAAAAATCTGACAGCTTTTGTATATTAATTTGACAATTAATTGCTGTGTATATATAAATAGTGTGAAAAAAAACAACATTTTATATAAAGCAAGACATAGATAATTTGTTCTGTAATCACTATTCAATAAACTTCGGAGTCTGAAATCATCTCAGGTATATGATTGATCAGATACTTGAGAATGATCTTAGACTCAAGCAAAAAGTTATATAACCAGATGAGGGATCAAGTAATTCAGGACTCAGAATATATTAATTAGTATCCTACATCAGAGCAGTTATCTTTATTTGGAATAAAATGAACAAAATCCTATAAGAATTAAAGCAGCTATCATTTTTTATACATAAAACAATCACCTGTATTTTGAATGATAATCATGTGAGTCATAGATACACTTTTTGATGCATTTTCAAACACAGTAAACCAAGATCAGACAGCTCCCTCAGCAGCCTTCTGATCGGTCTGTTCTGTTTGCTTATGAAATAATATAAATGTAGCTATGACTCTACAGTTTGTGCCTTAGTAAAATAAAACCTTATTCATAATATTATTATAAAAATTAAAAGGTAATGTTCATGCAGTCATTATTTTTGGTACAGGGTTTAGATGTCCAACTCACTCAGATTTTAGCAGTATGTACTCTCCCCGTCCATTGAATGTGTATTCCTTCCCATCTAAGGTGGTAATGTGTGGGTCTCCCCATGATGGCCCTGGTATAAAACAAAGCGATAGGAAATATATGGCCAAATAACAAAGGTATTCAAAGGGGCACATGTGTCACCTCCTGGGAGAAGTGTGGTGGACAGACAGACAAACAGACAGATGGACAGACAGACGACGACGGAAAAGTGATCCCTCTCAGCAGGTGACACAAAAACGATGCAAGGATAAAACAAAACTGTACTAAAATACACTATTTACAAATTTAGAAGCATATGAATTCATATCAAATAGAGTATATTATCATGTGTGGTCAACCCTTTCCTTCATGTGAACGGTTTTTCATACCTTTGCAAACAGAGTAGACCCAGGTCAGACGGTTCCTAGAGGAGCTGCCTGATCAGGGTCTGCTCTGTTTGCCTACAAAATTATGATAAATGTGACTTTAAAGTTTTACCTGTACCAACAAGAAATGCATCACAGTGGGTGAGAAATGCCTCCCAAAGCTTTAGCACTGATATTGAAATGTGTTTTGCAGGTAGTTCAGTATATGCTACCGCTTTAAGAAACTAAGCTAAAATACTCCACAGTGTGACTTGAATTTGAACAAAAGTAACCCTAAACAAGAAGGACTAAGCAACAGTGTAAAATACCCATTTTTTACTAGTAAGTGTAAAGGTATTTCTACAAATGAGGTCAAAGGTCAAGGTCACAGTGACCAGAAAATGTCACATGGCACTTTGCTATCCCTAGATGTGCTCACACACCAACTTTGGCTTTTTACCTCAAGTAATGGAGGAGATTATGCTCTGGCCATGTTTTTTCTATATAACAGTACTTAAACCTTACAGAACGTCAGTTTTGATACTAGACTGAACATTACTAATAGCAGACTGAACAGTACTGATACTGGACTGAACATTACTGATACTAGACTGAACATTACTGATTCAAGACTGAACATACTGATAGCAAATAATACTTATACAAATAATTTCTAAAAGTATATGTAAATAATTACATTTCTAAGATACTTACCCCATGCGGGTGGTCGGTAATGTCGACAGGAGTCCGAAATATTAGTCTGGTAAAACAGACTGCACAGACGCTTTGAGGTGACACAACAGTCATCAAAGGCTTCATTTATCTTAAGAATGGTATCCAAAGTCTCCAAATATCCTCCTTCTGGATAACCAACCACCAGTCCACCAAAGACATTACTGAGACAATACAAAAAGCAATGACATTGTGCTGTAGTACTGAAATCAGTCAACCAAAAGTAGGCTTTACTTTTATAAACATGTGAATGATATTTCAGACTAGTCTGCTGATCTAAGTAACATTTCACACTCGTAAAGTTTGGCATGTGTTGTATTTAACCCTTTACTCTATGAATATTTATGTAAGAAATACTATTACTATTTTTTTTTATAATGGCACATGAGCATAGCAAAATTTGTCCATGGCAGAAACTAGAATAGAGATCTATATAATTTCATAAGCTAACAGAGCAGATACTGATCAGACAGCTCTTACTGCCTGATCTTGATCAACTCTTTGCAAAGGTGATAAACAAAACACTATGTTGCCTCTTACTACAAACATATACCGTAATCAAAGTACCATATTGGATTATCATGAGAAACTGAGGTATCTAATTTGGATCCATACTGTTTATAATAGTAATCAAAATCCACCTGTAGTTATTCAACCCTTTACTCCATGAATATTCAAGTGAGAAATAATGACATCATGAATATTGATTAGATTAATTGTTCTAGTAGCACATGGACACAGCAATTTTTGGCCAGTGCAAAAACTGTAATCATATCTATAGCATAACAAAAGCAAACAGAGCAGACCCTAATTAGACAGCTCCTACAGGAGCAGTCTGATTTGGCTCTACTCTGTTTGCAAAGGCGTAGAAAGGAGTATCTATGGAGTAAAGTGTTAAGTGTATAACCCTTTACTCCATAGATATTTATGTATTTTGGAAACGCTGACATCATGAATATCAATAAGATCATTTTCTAAAATGAAATATTAACACATGCAATTTTTTCCAAAGCAGAAACTGTAGAATGAAATAAATATTTTTCCATTAGCAAACAGAGTAGACCCTGATCAGACAGCTCCTACAGAATTCATCTGATTTGGGTCTACTCTGTTTGCAAGGGCGTAGAAAGGCATTTTTAAGGGTTAAGCAATTTCTAACTAAATTCTGGTAGTATAGTTCATCATTCTTTCAGGGAAACATTATTCATTAACAAACATTTCAAACACATGATAATGGAAGATAAATGGCAAGATATGTGTTTGTGAAACTCTATACCCCCAATTTGACCTTTGACCTTGATGTATGACCTTGACCTTAATAAGTCACCTCTAAAATTAATGTTCACTACATGCCAAGTTTGAAGCATATATGTTGAATGGCGACAAAATTATTGCCAATCTACATTTGACCCTTTAATTTGACCTTTGACCTTGATGCATGATCTTGACCTTAATGAGTCATCCCTCAGGGTAAAGACTAAAAACACAAAATACATAATTTTGATTTGAGTCAACAGTTTACTTTATACATACAGATTTTAATGTCTTTCAAACAAAGTACCTGGTAGATCCCGTTCAAAAGGCCCTTGTAGCAGGTGTCTGATCAGGGTCTGCTCTGTTTGCTTAAATTGATTATATAGCCATAGCCAAAAATGTCTGTATTTAAATCTTATAAAAAATATGCCATACTGTCATTATTTCTGACATTAATCTTTTTAAGGTAATGAGTTAAAAGCAAAAAAAAGCGACTTACTCATAGTGACATTTCTGTTTATTCATATGGGGCCATCTGGGAAACCTGGCATCAAATACATATTTGTTGTCATGTCCATGATATCCACTGTATCTGAACCTACTGTCCCTAAATGCCTGGTCCAAGCTACATGGACACGGTTCAGAGTTAGAAATCGCCTGTTGCAGTTTATCTTGGAGCGAGACATCATCAATCCAAGCCTGGCATTGGGCCTCTGTCACTAATGCCTCATCATTGTCTTCAGACACAGAATACACCCATCGTCCATTTAAGCCTATAAACAATGTAAACTGTTTGAACCATTTCCCTGTTCTATGTTTATTACAAATTTCAGTACCTACTGAATTTTAATTAACAAAATAGTTATAAAGAAATATGGAAGGTAAAACATTGTAGACATTTTAGAAAGCAAAGAAACAGATCTATTAAATTCTATTATCAGACAGAGTAGACCCTGATCAGACGGCTCCTCTAGGAGCTGTCTGATCTGGGTCTACTCTGTTTGCAAATGCATGAAAACACGTTTATATGAGGGAAAGGGTTAACCATTTCCCTGTTCAACATTCATGTAGTATCATGACATCTTGGATATTTATTAACTGATCTTTTATACTAAGAAACTTGAAAGTTTCAAGGGAATTCTTTGCTCTGACAAAAAATGTACATCATACCTATATCATGTTATAAGCAAACAGAGAAGACCCTGATCAGATGGCTCTTATACAGGAGCCATGTGAACTGGGTATACACTGTTTGAAAATGTGTGAAATTGCATTTATACGAGAAAAAGGGTTAATTCAACATCCTGCATGGGTGTCTGGAACCCTCTCAATACTGATTTTTCTCTTAAAACAAGAAAGGTTCATAATTTTAAGGCAGATTTCCTTATGTAAGAAAGGATTCAGTTAAATGACCAACAGTGCAGAGAGACCTGTCGGAGCTCTCTTAACCCTTTCCTCCATAAATACGCCTTTCTACGCCTCTGTAATAACCACTTCTTGAAACCATTGTGATAAGTAGAACATTTGCTCCTATATGAAAATGCTCTATTTATCACAATGGTTTCAAATTAAAAAAATCATAAATTTTACTTTTCTCCAGTAAATATTCCTTTTGGGTAGATTCATTCAAAGAGATTAAGTCTAAAAAATAGCCTATGGAGGAGAGGGTTAAATGGATCTACATTGTTTGCATATTGTTTCTGCATTAAAAGAGTTTATATATTGTATTATTTCAGTCATATGAACAGAACATTTTCCCCTTCATGATTTTAATAAGGTGTCAATGACAACAAATAATTTGTACAGCTGTTGAACCAAATCTTAAACAATTAGATACTTAGTATTTTGTGTACATGCCTAACATGATACACAAGAATCGCATGGATTAAACGATACACAGAAAGTTACATTATAGTTTGTAAAAATCCTCGTATGATCAAGTGAACATCTATTCTATTACAAGTTGATGCATTCGAAGGAGTAATGAAAATATTTCAGATTTGAAGATGAAAATACATGTAGTAATGAAATACAAAACAAAAACAATCAAACTTCAAAATCAATACTGGACAATAAAGGCTGCTGAAATCATATAAGGTCTGCAGTGTTTTCTAAACAGTGCATTTTTACATTCATTGCCACAGAAAATCGCTCTTGACACAACCAGATTACACTGGTGCGCTTTTTTGACGCATGGGGTGCAAGATAAGATTAGTCAATACCAACAAATCCAAAACTACAAGTCATTTCTGAAAGCGAAAATGAAGCTCAGAATATTATTGGAAACAAGGTTTGTGCATGTCTCGTATTGACTTCCTGACTTCAGCAGGTACATATGAAGTGTTCTTACTTCTAAATGCTTTATCCCTATGGTGAGAAAGCAATTCAGATAAGATCAGAAATATCTACTCCAAAATAACAGCGATTCACAGCCTTTTTCAAGCTTCGGACAAGATTCAGTTGAACAAATCTGATTCAACAGATAAAATTCAGAGAACTGATAGCAAAAATGCATCGGCAAGTAGTAGCAAGAGCACATCACCCCAGCCTAAACAAAAGATGGCATATGCAAACAGAATATTTAGGTCCGAATGGAAGGAGAAAAATCACAGGCTTCAGTTATAAATTCAGTGTCAGCATGACATGAACCATCTGTGAGAGAAAGGGCAAAAACAACCCATGAACTCATCCAACTTGATTTTAGTTCAGCTTTCAATGAGTGGAGAATGCAAGGAAGAAGCATCTCTTTTCTTTAAAATAAATGTCAGATAACTGATATTATAGACAGGCATACAATAAATAGTAATGATAGTTATTGAGACAGTATCACAATGGAACCCTTGTTATTACATAGACATCATAAAGCTGTGCTGATGATCTGGTTTTACATGCAAATGACCCCTTGATTGGAGTGTTTGACCCCAAGTTTAGTTACCTTAGGGTCAAAGATGCCCCCTTGATTTTAGCGACTTTAGAAAACACTGGGTCTGTTCTGGGTTATTTTTTATCTGATTCTAATTTTGTTTCTGTCATGGTCAAGAAATGATATCAACTTTTTAGAATGGTATGAATACAGGATTTTTTGGCCATGGCAGAAAGTGTAGATTGAGATGTTGTTTTTTTATTCTATAACCAAAAAGAGCAGATCCTGATCAGACGGCTTCTTCAGGAATCATCTGATCTGGGTCTACTCTGTTTACAAAGGTGTCAAAAGGCGTCTCTATCAGGTTAAGGGTTATGGAAGCTGCATGTATAACTACCATACTGCATTATGCTACCACCTGCCTTAACCCTTTCCCTCGTCGCCTTTTGACGCTTCTGTAGAAATCACTTTTTGAAATCATTGTGACAAATAGAACAAATGCTCCATTTATCACTATGTTTTCAAAACTACACAATTCTAAAAGCTTCCTTTTCTTTAGTAAATGCTCCTTTTCAGTAGATTAATTCAAAAAGGTTTTATCTAAAAATAGCCTATGAGGTAATGGGTTAATGACACAGAATTAGGGCTTGTCTTGTGTGGTACATATAGAGAGGTTCTATTGTACATGAAACAATCTATCTGGCTATATATAGGTGTATTCCATTACCATCATTTGTGCCACTGTTCGCTTTTGTAAAATTACTCTGTAGAAATAGAATTTCTCCATCAAGACTTGTCCCAGAGTATCCAATACTGACAGCCTTTCCAACATTGTCCCATGTAAATATTTCCTGATCGTAGTTAAATATAATCAGTGTGTTTGAGCCATTGGTGAGAAGAACAGCCTGAAAGTCTGCCACCTGAAAGCAAACAACTGTGTCACCCAGCCAAGAGCTCCAGATAGGATGCATAAATAAAACATTTTCAAGAAAAGTTCCCTTATTTCTCAACCAAACCCTATACTGTAACCGCTGTTTAGAATCATCTCTTAGAGACGAATCTAAAGAGTGGTAACAGTATAGGGTTTGGTAGAGAAATGACGATTTTAGTATTTTGGAACGCACCCTTATACCTGTAGCACTGCTAGCAATAGATATGAATACAGAAAGACACTTCTGGAACTTCTTACAATTATGTAATATTCCTGTAACAAGTTACAATGAAATACAGCAGTCAAACTTTACATGACATAATGCTACCTTAAGTAATATTATGAATATTCAGTATAAACAATATAAACATTTACATAAGGAATAATGACTTTGATTATAAATTTAAGCTAGAACAGACAGATCAAACAACTCCTTTTGGAGCTGTCTATTTAGGGTTTATTGTTTGCAAATATGTATAAATGCATCTCTTTGAGGTAAAGGTTTAACTTTTCTCTTGCTATAAAAATGCCATTTGCTTAACCCATTACTCCAAGAATATTCATGCAAAAAATATTGACATCATGAATATTAATGAGATTAATTTGTATAATGGCACTTGAGCACCGAAATCCTTAAACCTTATATCCAAAGAGACACCTTTCGACACCATTGCTAACAGTGTAATCCAAGATCAGACAGCTCCTATAGGATCAGTTGATGAGTGTCTGCTCTGTTTGCTTATAGAGTATGTAACATCTAATTCTATACTACATGTAGGTGGCATAGCTATGTAATCACCTGTTTTATATAACAATACAAGACTGTTTGAAGTAACACATGTATCACCTGCTGGGAGAAGTGCTTCAATAAAAACAAGAGTGCCAGTGGGCACAATATACGCCCGTCGAGGTCTTGTTCAACATAAACTGGGGTTAACGTATTTGCTAAACTCGAATTCTAAGTCCAATTTTGCGACCATGTTTCAAGATTGTAAATAGGCGTACTTTAACAAAAAACCTTAAGCAACAAGTGTTCCAACCTTAACCAAAAATTCTAAGTTAAAAAGGGGCATAATTCGGTCAAGCATGCTTGACAGAGTTATGTACTCTTGTCTACAGGTGAAGCAGTCAAGCATGCTTGACAGAGTTATGTACTCTTGTCTACAGGTGAAGCTTGTCATGGTGAACAAGTGTTAAAAGTTTAAAAGCTTTATCTCAAAGGGTTATGTAAATAAATCGACTTTAACAAAAACCTTAACCAAAAATTCTAAGTTAAAAAGGGCCATAATTCGGTCAAAATGCTTGACAGAGTTATTTTCTCTTGCCTACAGGTGAAGGTTGTGACGGTGAACAAGTGTTCCAAGTTTAAAAGCTTTATCTCAAAGGGTTATGTAAATAAATGGACTTTAACAAAGCCTTAACCAAAAATTCTAAGTTAAAAATGGGCATAATTCGGTCAAAATGCTTGACAGAGTTATTTACTCTGGCCTACAGGTGAAGGTTGTGATGGTGAACACGGATTCCAAGTTTCAAAGCTTTATCAAAAAGGGTTATGTAAATAAGTGGACTTGTTCCACATAAATTGAGGTTAACATTTTTGCTTAACGCAAATGCTATACGCAAATTCTAAGTCCAATTAAGTGACTTTGACCTTAGATAAACGACCCGGGACTTGGCAGGCTACTGTAGCATGTCTAGATAAACATTGTGATTAAATTTGGGAAGGATCCACCAAGCAGAACTTGAGTTAGAGATGTTACAGACAGAAAGACCGGTTAACATTTTTGCTAAACGCAAATTCTAAGTCCAATTGTGTGACCTTGACTTTGGATAAACAAACCGGGACTTGGCAGGCTACTGTAGAATGTCTAGATAAACATTGTGTTAAAATTTGAGAAGGATCCACCAAGCGGAACTTGAGTTAGAGATGTTACAGATGGACATACAGTGCCATTCCATAATATGTCCCGTTTTTTCAAACAGGTGTATAAAAAGAAAGAAAGTGTGATGGACAGACAGTGAACAAATGGATGGAAAGACAGACAGACAGACAGACAGACAGATGACGGAAAAATGATCCCTAAGTGACACACTTCCACTCGGCAGGTGACACAATAAAATAATAATATTTTAAATGTTCGTAAAAGATGGTGTCTGTCATGAATATTTATGGAGGAAAGAGTTAGGCCTCAAACAAATCATGGAGAGGGAAGATTGGGCCACTGAATACTTAACCCTTTACTCCCAGAATATTCATGTAAGAAATAATGCATGTATGAACATTAATTAGGTAAGTATTTATAATGACAGATCAAAAAAAAAAGTTTTGGCCCTGGTAAAATTGTAGAATTTGATCTATAAACGTCCATAATTATCATAATTATGCAAACAAGTTAGACCCTGATCAGGGTAGGGAAGGGGGCTCTTGCTGGAACCATCTGATTTGGATCTATGGTTTGCAAAGGCATATCTATGAAGTAAAGTATTAAGGCAAGTAGGTTATACTAAGAGTTTTCGGTTGGATAATACATAACTCTTGTATACAATGGCCCTGTCATACCTCATTCTCGGCATTCTGCTCATATGGATATGGTACTGCTTTCTTCCATGTAGCAGCGAAACCAAACCTGCAACAGTATACCTACATGAGCAAGTCTGTTCAAACAATTATCTTTACTAGCTCATATAATACATGTACAATCTAGTATCCCTGTCTCTCATATAAACGCTTTTTTCAAGCATTTGCAAACAGAGTAGACCCAGATCAGACGGCTCCTAGAGGAGCCGTCTGATCAGGGTCTACTCTGTTTGCTAATAGAATTTGATAGATCTATTTCTTTGCTTTCTAAAATGTCTACAGTGTTCCACCTTCCATATTTCTTTATAACTATTTTGTGAATGAATATTCAGTAGGTATTGAAATTTGGAATAAACATAGAACAGGGAAAGGGTTATACACAGAATGCTTATACTTATAACAATCTCTCTTTTGATCTTTTTTCCCTCCTTTGATTCCCTATCCTTCTCCCCATCTTCCTGTATTTCTGTTTGAGGTCAAGTTCACTCTTATGCATATGACTGGCCAGTACATGATATGAACTTATTGCTAGAGAACAAACTAAGATTAAAGCAGTGTGGTTAACGAATATAGGTTCATGCATGTCTCTCCCTATCTCCTTCATTTGTTCCAAGTTCCTTTAATTTTAGGCTTCCTTTCATTATTTTTAGACACATTTTTTGTTTGTCTATACAAGAGCTAGTGTCACAAAGTGTTCCTGCAGATCAAAAGAAATAAGAAGTTTAGTGAGCAAGCTCACATACTCCACGTCGCCACATTGTCAGAAAAAAGGTGGTGCCTCATGACAGTTCACTTGAAAATCTAACTCATCCAAACCTTTATTCATGACAATTCTTAAAGCAAATTTGAGAATAATTGGTCAGGAAATGAAAGTGCTAGTATGTATTAGGATACTCAGATGAAATGACTGGTGGACTGAAAGACTGACGGATGGACAGGACAAAATCTATACATGTATGTCCCATGCAACTTCGATGCGCGGGTTATAATAAACTCACTAACAAGCTTGACTCTTTACAACATGAATATTTATGCAAGAATTCACGACTTCATGAATCTTAACCCTTCCCTTGCTGAATCTTAAAATACATTTCTCCTTCTTTACCCATGCCCTGTTGTATACATGTAATTACATATATCTTCACTGTGTACAAGCATTTCGCTGTGCAATCACTGCTGTGGAGTGCACTGGTTGCATAATCAACTTGCAAAAGTGCAGACTCTGATGAGACAGCTCCTGCAGGAGCTGTCTTATCTGGGTCTTCACTATTTACAGGTAGGTATATTAACGTGAATAGCAAGCGAAGGGTTAACAAGTTATGGTACTCAAACTCCGATTGTTTTGTAACCACAATACATGGTTACCTTATTTTTGTTTGAAAAGAAAGGTGTTGAAAGGCATATCTATAGAGTAAACGATAAACTTTTATAATGCTGTGCAAATTTTCATAGATAAAAAAAATTGTGTTATAAATCAGAATTAAAAGCAGGCTTTACAAACTTAATGTGTCCATTTTTTTTTTCATCCTCATGAGATGTTGAGTGATTTATCGTCTCCAAGCTGTTTGCGAAGATTACCAGAAATACCAAGGATTTGCCCATAGTATTCTACAGGTTAAAACATCTGGCTATCCATTTTGCATGATGCAGGGAATATAATGAGTTACCTAGGATTCTCTAATGTTTGATTGGAGTCTGACAGCATCTCTTCCATGAGTGTGGTGTTGATGTTAGCATTGATTACTAGCTTGGAGTCACCCCCTGTTTCAATGTCTGTCCACAGTGGAGCGATGATTGGAGTTTCTGTAGAGGCCCACTTCTTACTGGTCTCTGGAGGATACCGTGATGTAAATCTCCTCCCAAGGGTAATGTATCCATTCATGTTCACCTGTTATATAATGAAGTCTCTTTAGTGTGTCCACCAAAAGGGGGCATAAATATGGGTCTTGAAGGCAGGTGGGTGAATAAGGCAGATAAAAGTTATGCAGTAAGCTCCTATTGGTGCTTTCTTCATTACATGTACTTTTATCCAGCAGTAAGCAACCACCTGCTTTTAAAGACATCAGTGCTCATTAAGGTTCCACAGTATGTTAGAATCACAAAAAAATCATTTTTTATTTTTTTTTTGCATTAATGAATAGACATCAGTCTCTTTTATCCATTGCATTAACGAAATACCATAAAATATACCACAAAAGCCGTATAAACCTCTTTTACTTTATTACTATCGAGCTTTTCTCTGACTTAGCCAGTCAGCCATTTATGAGGAAGGCTTATCAGGGGCACCTAGGGGAGAACTGATAATTAGGGCACATAGGTGATAAAACAATAGGCGGCTATTTATCCGCATTTCCCTCTCGGTAGCCTCAAACTATGTAGGCCACATGATTAGATAAGCTTTCTGATGGGTGATTTATGGGAAACCTGCAATTAAATCAGCTTTTTTAATTGATCAGATGGAAGAAGGGGGAGGAGCTTAGTGGAAAATATCACACATATTATAAGCTCTCCATTGGATATAAATTTGATTGAAAGTTATAGATAATTATAAGATTACACAACACAATGGAGGTCTTTCTATTCTTTTTCATGTTTTTGACAGATGCAAATTTAAAGGAGTTGGCCTTTTCAAACAATCATAACTTCTGTAATTTGTGTCCGAATTATACACTGTCTGCGGCATATCAAAGAGCATTGTCTCAGGCAGGAATCCGTGTCACAGTTTTTTGATATCTTGCTTCGACCGTCTAAAATGAAAAGAAACGTAGCGGGAGGCAGAATTTTATTGGTCTTAAAACAAAGAGTTTTATCAAAAATCTGTGACACAGTTCCCTGGACATGCTTATGATTCACATATTGGCCAATTACAATAAGTTTAGTTCAAAAGAAAACTTTGTAATCGTCGTTTGAAAAAATTCAAATCGGCACATTTAAATCGATTTTAAATGTCGGTTTTGATAGGATTATCATGTTTCTGAAAAATAATCAAATAAATTAATCTAACCAACCAACTAGGCTCGGAAGAAATGGCTCTATGTAGTTTAAAATATGATTTTTGGATATCTGGGGCTAAACTATCTCACCACCTTAAGTGGTCGTTTAGAGTGGCTATACTTAGTCTACTATATATACATATTCAGAACACAAGGTAGGAGCAGTTAACCCTTTCCCTGTTCTATATTTAGTCCGATTTTCAATAACTACTGATTATGTATGGACAAAATAGTTATAATGAAATATGGAAGGTGGAACATTGTAGCCATTTTAGAATCTAAAAGAATCTAAACAGATCTGTCAAATTTCATTTGCAAACAGAGCAGACCCTGATCAGATGGCTCCTATAGGAGCTGTCTGATCTGGGTCTACTCTGTTTGCAAATGCATGAAAAAGCACTTATATGAACGAAAGGGTTAATCTCACTTTGTGATATATACATGTGGAAAATCATACTGGAACATGATGAACTGATAAATTCCATAAAGGCATTTTTCAAAAATCCAACAATTTTAACTTCTTATAAATACATGTATAGAAAACTGGATGCAAATGCTCTATTTATTACAATGGTTTCAAGAAGTGACTAATACAGAGGCATATAAAGGCATATTTATGGAGGAAAGTGTTAATTAATGTAAGTAATAGAACACTCAATATCCCCCTCTTGATCCCATTTCCATGGATTTATAAAGCTGAATACGTCAATTTGGCACCATTTTAATAATTTAAAAATAAGACTAACATACATGTAGCAAGCGATGCAGACCCAGATAAAACTGTTCCTTTAGGAGTACTTCGACCTGCCTAAGTTTACATGTCAAAATACTTAGGAATATTAGAGTAGGTAAGAATTTGTTTATATATTATAATGTTGCTTTCTTTGAACAGACGGGTTTTCATTAATTTTTCACCAACACCACTGAAGAGTGGAGACATGGCATGCACATAATATCATGCTACGTACGTAAAAGCTGTAATACATGTTGTTGTAGTATGGCAAACCGCCTGGAACAGGGAACGGGCCAAAGTTGTTGTCATCTCCTTGATGCTCCTTACCACTAGGGAGATTAAACAATACCTCTCCTGCAAAAACAACAAAAACAATTGCATGATTTTCTTTAAAGAATAAAAAAAAAATGTGGATTTCTGGTGTTAGATTCTGATACTAACCCTTCTACTTCGGCTCCCTGGTTTTTAACCCTCTACTTGTTACTGGTATCTTTAGACATGCTTGCAAACAGAGTAGACCCAGATAAGATGGCACCTGTAGGGCAGGTGTTATAATAATACCCATAATGCAGATCTATACATAGCTCCTATAACCCTTTACCTAGTATAGATATCTTTAGACACCTTGCAAATAAAGTAGACCAAGATGAGAGGGTTCGATTCTAAAGTGTCTTTAATGGCCATACATTCCTTATGGTCTCATTGACCATTGTGCTTTTTGTGTATTCTTTGCGTAAGTAAATGAATACACTGGTGGTATCCCACCATCGATACCATGCCTAACTGACATACCTGACAACTGCAATTCTGCATAGCAGTCTAGTGCAATTTATTGACATGCATTCGATGGATGCAAAAGGCATTTAATACCATGGCATGAAAATGTTTCGTAACATTACCATTGGTTAAGTACACTGGAGACCCGTTATAGCACGGGTCTGCGGGGACATAAAATTCAACCTGCGTTATATACGGAACCGCGTTGTAACGAGTTTTTTTTTTCAATCTGGGTACTTACATAAACTCCCATCTTCCTAAAATAAACTAATTTCGAACGAAACTAACTTGTTTACTTTGTTTCCCCACCCACTCACATAGCTCTTTCAAGTTCTATTGGCAAACAGAGTAGACCCTGATCAGACGGCTCCTCTAGGTGCCGTCTGATCTGGGTCTACTATGTTTGCAAATCCGTGAAAATACGTTTGTATGAGGGAAAGGGTTATAAAAAATTACAAATTAAATCGAGTATGATTTCAAGCAACCAAGTATATTTCATAATACAAGCCTGTTGACGGGATGTAATTGCCTCTGGGCCTGTCAAACCCCTAATCCGATTAAACCTGCTGTGTAAAACAATAAACATGGCTGTCACTGTTTTCAGAAAATGAAAGGTCACATGTGATGTCGCGTGCGATTTGTTGGGGTTTTAAATTTCATTTGATTGGTCAAAGGGTACACACCCTTTTCTGTATAAGCATATAACCTCCAACCCCGCACCGAGTTGGGGGTTTAGATTTCTAATGATGTTTGTTTTTCATAATTAAAGTGCGAACTTTTGTGGCTTTGCCAGTGAAAAAATTCAGTACACGCGCATCTCAATTATACACACAATTAATTTGTAACGAAAGAGTAAAGATTTTACTGGATCCCGTTCTATTAGGGCATCATGCGCATGGTACGAGCCGGTAATCAGCTGTGTGTATTACATTCATGGCGGCATATATACGAGTTGACAGTTGTCAGTTTTTCACACGTAAGATTGTCTTCAATTGTTTATGTAGGGACGGGTGTTTGTGTTTATCCTTTTGCCTGCTGCTGGCGGATAAGTTTACCTAAGTTTATTTTATGTTTCATTGCGATATTCAATCATATTACTATAAATGAGGTATTTAACAAAAAAAAATCGGGGACACAGACGACCCGCGTTATATCGGATACCGCGGTAAAACGGTCCGCGTTATAACGGATCTCCAGTGTATGTGCAACAAAATCCATAAAATATATCAATGTGTAAGAAGGGCACACAAATATACATATATCAGTCATATGACGAAATCACGTAACCATAACATGAGTGAAAGTATTCTCCCAGAGGCAGTTACTCAATGAATAAAGAAGTGCGCGTCAGATGACCTTATGCACGTGATTAGGTAATCAGCCCATGAACTTCACTTTATGTCCTGTGAGGGCAATGTTACCACATTGTCAAAATGTTACATGTTAACTCTTTTCTCCATGAACAGAGACCCTTTCTCTATCTCTTCACAACATCGATCAGATCTAATTGGCAAAACACTGGGGAAAAACAAACCTTCTTCAAAAACAACTCTCTGATTTTGTTTTGAACACTTTATATTAATAACTTTATTCAAATCCATAAGGACATCGGGCCATGAGGAAGTGTATACATAGTATACACATTAAACATATATTCAAAACTTACTATAACTGACAAAACTATAACTGACAAACTACAACTGACAAAACAATACATAAAAACATCAGTAATGTATTTTTTTTCTGGAGAAGGTTGCTAAAACGGTTCATCCTCACTTTGCCAACCTTATTATTTCACACCTCTGCTAATCTCCCAATTTTCTGGTTCGCACCTACAAGTTACCTGTATTTTCTATACTGTTGGAAAAAATGAAGTAAACGAGCCCAGTATTTAAAGAAGTATTGTAAATGCAATGCAGAAGTTAATTTGATAAAAGATTGACCATTATAAATTATTTTTGTTTACCAAATTCATAATCTGATACATAATTAGTTCAATAATAAATTGATATCAAGTAATTATCAAACAATTTAATGACTAACTGGATGATAAGGATACTTATCATAATACAGTTAGATGTAATTAATTGACTGACTAGAAATCACTTAATACTGACTGTAATTACTAATTAATGAAAACAATATTAACCCTTTCCCTGTTCTGTATTTATGTCGATTTTTAGTACCTACTGAATATTCATTAACGAAATAGTTATAAAGAAATATGAATGGTGGAACATTGGAGACGTTTTAGAAAGTAAAGAAACATATCTATCAAATTCTATTAGCAAACAGAGTAGACCCTGATCAGACGGCTCCTCTAGGAGCCGTCTGACCTGGGTCTACTCAGTTTGCAAATGGGTGAAAACATGTTTATATGAGGGAAAGGGTTAAAGTTGATTACTGTTACAGAAACATATTGTTTTCTTGGGCTCTATATATTCGGTAAACTTTAAAATAGTATCACTATTCCTGTCAATAAAGTAAACATCAGGTTTATTGAGAACAGTCGTGGTGGACAGACTCTCGTCCATAATGAGTATATGTTCAGATTGAAAACCAAGAAGAAAGACAGTAGATACTGGTACTGTACAAACATAGGCTGCAACGCTAAGATCAACACAAAAAATGGGATTCTAACTAAGGTAAGTTTGTTTATACATTGTGATCGAAAATTATGACATAGAAGAGTGCTATAAATTAAATTAAATGTGTTTTATGCTAGGAAATTAAAAGGAATATTCTTATAAAGCATGCTTTTGATTGAATAAACTGACCGTGAACATGATTGTAATTTTTTCAAATGTCAATATTTAAAATGTATGTACATGTACTTAACTGTAAGTACACATCTGTGTATGTAATGTAATTGCAGAGTATTTAGGAAGTCTACATTGGTTTTATTTTGTTTTACTACATACTTTTATAATAATAATATATACTTAACTATCATGTTGTTCTGTTTTAGGTCTCAGGAAACCATAATCACCAGCAAGACCAAACTGGCGTATTCGTCGCAGAAATACTGAGTAACACCCGGAAGAGAGTAACATTTTGTTTATCCGCAGTTTTCCCAGAAAACTATTCGGGTATTAATGAAACTTCACACAAATCTTTAAATTAATGCATCAAGATCTAAAGCTGAGATGATTCTGAGGTTCATTTACCCTAATATGAATTTTCACATATATTGTTGGGGTTTTATATGTCATTTTATTTTAAAGTTATAGAAGTTATAGAATTATAGAAATTAAAAGATAAGAAATAGTTTGTCTTATTTGTATAGAATTATAGAAATTAAAAGATAAGAAATAGTTTGTCTTATTTGTATAGAACTATAGAAATTAAAAGATAAGAAATAGTTTGTCTTATTTGTTTCTCTTTCTCCTTATTTCCTATATAGGATAATATATAAAGGGTCCAAGGAGAAACTGAACTTATTTTTTTTTGCACAAGTATAGCCAACCAGAGCAATTATCACACCTGAAATCTATTGTTATAGCTAAACAATACATTTCTACCATCTCAACTACTTAAACAATAGAGGTTGGCAAAGTGAGAACACACCGCTAAAACCTAGGGTACATTAATAGGGCTTCTAAAAGTCTGAGATAAGATAAGTGCATTTTTACAATGTGCTTGCCATCATATTGTGACTAGAGTTACACTACAAGAAAAGCATTGATGTAAACATCAAAGGGCGCCATTATAAAGAACAGCCATGCTGGTTTTGTTAAAATCTAATGTGAAACAAAAATGCTTAGAATATCAGTGATCATGATACTTATATGTTGCACTAACCATTCCATGAATATATATAAACGCAGACAAACGAAAGATTTTTAAATGAAAATATACACTGATTGGCATTATTTTAATAAAATCATGCAATCATTCAAAGGTTTAGTTCAGCATATTGCTCTTGGAATTACTACGGACATAAGTATGATTTCACACCCTATCAAACAATGAAATAATTATACTTAAAACAACTAAATAATGAGTTTGTCCAAAGTTTTTCAATACTGGGAATTTTAGAAATGAATCAACTACTGAAATAGTTTAAATTGTAGTTTGATAGATAATTAGCACGTTTTTATAAATTATTTGCGTTGATTATTGACGGATCAGTCATTATTAAATCTTAGAAAAGAATAGTATCATTTTCATTGTAAAATCTCATTCATATATTAATAAACTCTGATAAGATAAGCTTAATGTAGCACACCTATTTGCAACAAATCTGGAGTTTAACTGTATAGAGGATCTTAAATGAGTGTTCATTTCAAACTGCTTCCACGAAACGAGCCTACTATAATAATATGACACGAGCTTTAGCGAGTGTCACATTCATAACAGCAAACGAGCTCCACGAAAACAACATGTAATGAACACTAATGTAAGATTCTTTTTATCACAAAAGCCTTAAAAGTGCAATAGAAAATGAAATCGGCTATAGCTGACGGCTGTTTCGGCCATTCCTTACAAACCGTAGGCTAACAATTGCTAATTTACATAGAAAACGCACTAGTGCACTTGTGCATTTGCGCGATTTACGGCACTCCGTTACGGCACTCCCCCAGGGCAGATTATGTGATAAATGCAAGTATATCATGCCATATATACATTACAGTTGTTCATTTATCAAAGGCATAATTATGACAATATTAATCATATAATGGAAGAACAGTTGCTTGAACAGTCAGTCTAAGCGTAATGTGCAATATTGGCCTCTTTAATCATAACTTATGTATACGAATATTCGTATTAAATCGCAGACATATTATTTGAGCTAAGTGCATGTTTGAAATAGTACATTCAGCAAAGAACCTCTCTTACTACTTCACATGCATTTAACAAACTTTCTCAGTAGCTCTGAATATACATATTCATACATATCAACAGATATTAATCAGCAAATGAAATATCATAGAGGTTTTTAGTGCAAACTTATGACCATTGTAAACCCTTATCCGGCTATCCACAACTTAACTCTTAGCATACTGCATATTTTTTTTATTTCTCTTCCCTCTTTGAATGTTAATTAGGCAAATCTTTACAAAATATTCAGTTTGTTGAATGATTTTACTAGGCAAAAACATAGTGCATGCGGGCATGGATTTTCCATGACAAACATTGCAGATGAAAGAGCTCCTATAGGAGATCTCTCATCAGGGTCTTCACTGTTTGCAAATGCAACTATAGTTGTGACTAGCGGGCTATGGGTTAACCCTTTCCTCCATGAATATTCTTGTAAGATATGATGACATCAAGATTCAAGTTATTCACTGAATCTATTACCGTATTATGAGCCACAGAATTTTCCCCATGGCAGAAACTGTAGAATCATATCTATATCATTTCATAAGCAACTAGAACAGACCCTAATCCTATAGAAGCCATCTGATCTAGGTCTACTCAGTTTGTAAAGGTGTTGAAAAGCGTATTTATGGAGCAAAGGGTAAACTCGCATTTGCAAACAGCTTGAATCCAGATAAAATCCAGATAACTCGTAGTCTAATCAGGATCCAGACTTTTTGGCACTTGGTCAATATGTTCTCAAAAGATCAGAAGTAGTCAGAATTGTGCCATATCCAAATTTGAGCACATATAATTTTTTACGCAGCAGCACAACAGTTAACCCATTCCCTCATACTGAAGCCTTTTGAGCCTCTGCAAAAGTCACCTGTTGAAACCACTGTGATAAATAGAGCATTTGTCATTTGTTATATATTTATCACAATGGTTTCAAACTACAAAATTCTAAAACTTTCCTTTTCTATAGTTAATGCTCGGTTAGATTTATTCAAAGTGGTTGGATCTATAAATAGCCAATGAGGTAATGGGTTAACAATTTCCAAATAGACAAAGGTTATCAGAACAAATCTTACTGATACACGATGTTGTTCCATTGCCTCTGTATCCAGTTTGACACTTGCACTCGTATCCTCCATCATTGTTCGTACAGTTAGCATGGTCACTACAAGTTGATTTTTCTGCACACTCGTCAATATCTGAAATTCAATGAAATTATGGTTTTGTCAAATTCAGGTTACAGAATGACAAAAATGAATCTTTCCCTCCTGAATATACACCTAAAAGATAATGAGTTAATGGAGTAAAAAGGGTTAACCCATTCCCTCATACTGACGTCTTTTGATGCCTCTGTAAAAGTCACCTTTTGAAACCATTGTGATAAATAGAGTAAATGCTCTATTTATCACAATGGTTTCAAACTACAAAATTCTAAAATGTTCCTTTTCTCTAGTAAATGCTCCTTTCCGGTAGATTTATTTATTGGATCTAAAAATAACCTATGAGGGTAATAGGTTAAGGAAGAAATTTGTGCGCAAAGCTGTGGACAAGAGGCTTATGTAGGATATCTAACTGAAATAGTTTTATATTTCTCTGCCAAACCCTATTTTGTTAATACTCATTAGAAATATCTTGTTAAGGTAATTCTATTGAGTAGCATCAAGATAGTGTTTAGCTGAGAAATTACTGATTTTGACAGATCAGAATGCATCTTATCTACAATTCTGCTCATACTTTGGTGATGCTACACACTGGGAACAAGACCCTATTTTATGACAGGAGTAGGTCTATAATTATTAAGAAAAAGTCCTCCTTTCCAGTTTCAATATTTTCACAGCTCGCCGAGACTTTGTGGAGCATTGCAAATAGTCCATGGAAGCAAAATAACCCTCTAAATTGCTGAATACTCTGTGGAATGGCCCATCAGTGATTAACCCATCCCTCATATTGACGCTTTTGAAGCCTCTGTTAAAGTCACTTCTTGAAACCATTATGGTAAATAGAGCATTAATTTGCTCCATATGGACAAATGCTCTATTTATCTCAATGGTTTCAAAACTACACAAATCTAAAATTTCCCCTTTCTCTAGTTAATGATCCTTTTTGGTAGATTTATTCAAAGAGGTTGGATCTAAAAATAGACTATGAGATAATGGGTTATCTACAGAGTCTATGCAAAATGAATGACTAAATGCAGATTCTTATCAGTGGACTCCTCTAGGAACCTCTGACCTGAGTCTACATTGTTTGAAAATGCTAGTACACTTGTTTCCCATATCCAAAGGGAATTTATTTCACTGGTAATTTATATGAATGACTGGAGCCATATCTAATCTGGGTCTACTGTTTGCAAAGGCATATCTATTAGGTAAAGCATTAACCCTTTCCCTGTTCTGTATCTAGGCCAAATTTCAATACCTACTGAAAATTCATTAACAAAATAGTTATAAAGAAATATGGAAGGTGGAACATTGTAGACATTTTAGAATGTAAAGAAACAGATCTATCAAATTCTATTAGCAAACAGAGCAGACCCTGATCAGACCGCTCCTCTATGAGCCGTCTGATCTGGGTCTACTCAGTTTGCAAATGAGTGAAAACATGAGTTAATGCATTTGTAAACAGAAAAGACCCAGATCAGATGGCTCCTATAGGAACCATCTGATAAAGTTCTGCTCTGTTTGCTTATGAAATTATAATAGATCTGACTATTTGGTTTCTACCAATACCAAAACAAGTTTTAATTTATAACTCCATTGAGATTTAAAGCCCATGAGGACAAAACATATATGTAAACATGACTGACAGTATGATAAAACAATGTAACAATTCACTGCAGAGAATGTTTCACAGCTATACAAAAGAATGTGATATTAAACCTTGTAAGTATTTTGTATTAGATAATTAAGATATAAAATGGAAGTGCAAACAAGTCTGTATATACAAACATGTATATGCCATAATAAAAATTCTGTGAATAAATATTTATCACATTTTTTTCTAACATGAATAATGAACAAGGAAAGGTTTCAAGTCATGCTGCATAGTTACCATTGTCACAGTAGATCCCAGTCCATCCATCCTTGCAAACGCACTTGTAATCACCATTTATGTTGCGACAGAAGCTTGTGCCATTCTCAGAACAGTTGTTTGTAGTTTCATTGGCACACTCGTTAATGTCTGTGAAAGAGTATATTAAAGTACTTATCCAGAGCTACAGATAAATGTCTGTACTAAAATTGTCATTTCTCCATCAAACCCTATACTGTGACCACTCTTTAGAATCGTCTCTTTGAGACGATTCTAAAGAGTGGTCACAGTATAGGGTTTGGTGGAGAAATAAAGAAGTTATTCTTGAAAATGTTTTAATTGACACATCTTATCTGGAGGTCTGTTATCAAACTGTAAAGTTGCTATAACTTTTCAGAGAATGAGGCATGTAGAAAGACATACAAATTACCCTAAACAAACCAAATTGCCTCAATCGTATGTACAGGTAAAATTACACTGTTAACCTTCAATGAGTTTAAATTCTAACATTGATGCTTTTATGTGACTTAACCCTTTGCTCCATAGAAATGACCTTTGTCACTTTTGCAAAAAGAGTGAACAAAGATTAGTGAACAAAGCTTCTGTAAGAGTTGTCTGATCAGAGTCTGCTCTGTTTGCTTACAGAATAATACAGATTGGTTTCTACAGTTTCTGACATGTTAAAGATTCTCTTGTTCATAAGTTTTTTTCATGCTAATTTTTCCACAGAATTTTTGAGTGAGTGAGTTGAATTTTACGTCATTGCAACACTATATAGGTTATATGGTGCCGTGAGAGGAGAAGAGCTGCCAGACCCACATCATATTTATGTCAAGATAAATATGGGTATGGATCTAGAAACTTAACTCCAGTTTATGTTAAACCCTTATTAGTTGCCCCTCAAGATCATGCAAAGGGTAAGCAGTGGTTCCCATTCTTATGACATTCAGACAAACCCCAGTATAACATGGGCTAGAATGTTCGACTCGGACAAAAAATACAGGATCAGATCTATAATTCCATTAGCAAACAGAGTAGACACAAATATTAGGACAGGAAAGGTGTGAAAAGACATTTATATGAGAGAAAGGGTTAATGTGGAAAAAATCTGTTTGCAAATGGTAAATCTTTCTATGCAGAACTGTTGAGTGTTGATTGTACTCCTATGATAGTTCTCACATTAATTGACATTGATTTTGATCTGGGCTGCTTCCAGGCAAAAACGGTCTACTCTTAATCCTTTCCTTAAAATAAACGCTGTTTGATGCATTTGCAAACAGATTAGACCCATATCTGATGGCTCCTACAGAAGTTGTCTGATCAGGGTCTGCTCTGTTTGCTTATGAACTTATCATAGATTTGACTTTACTGTTTCTACCAATACCAAGAAATCCTGTGTACATATACCATTATAAAACTTCTGCTAATAAATATTCATGATGTAATTATGTCTTACATCAATATTCAACAGGGAAAGGGTTGACATGGATAACTAGCGATTTCATACAAGATTGATATTGTTGTGTATTTCAATTATCATCTACCTTGGCAATGTTTACCACTTCCATGATATCCCGACATGCATGTACAGTTATAATCACCCTCTGTATTGTTGCAGTAGGCTTTCGGGTGGCACTCGTATGTATGCCTTTCACATTCATCAATATCTGAAAATACAGGGAACACCATATCTAGTTCTGAATAAAACAAAATGCCTGAACTCTTGTCGAATACATGTATATTGTAACAGGCCTCACATTATTTTCCCGATTAACTCATGAAAGAAATAATGACATCATGAATGTTTATTAGTCTATTTTTTATAATGGCATATGAACACAGGGTTTGTTTGGCCATGACAGAAACTGTATAATCAGATAAATATATTACCATAAGCAAACACAGCAGACTATGATTAAAAGACTTCTACAGGGGCCATCTGATCTGGGTCTATTCTGTTTGCAAAGGCACGAAATGGTGTATATTAAGTAAAGGGCTTGGTATTATAGAATATTCCCAGAACTTATTTCGAGACTGCTTTTTAACCCTTTCCTTTATATAAACGCCTTTTCACATATCTGCAAACAGAGTAGAACCAGATCAGATGGCTTCTATAGGAGTTGTCTAATTAGGGTCTGCTCTGTTTGCTAATGGATTTTAATAGATTTGTTCCTTTAGTTTCTAAAATGGCTACATAATTCCTCCTTCCATATTTCATTACAATTATTTTGTCCATGAATGTTTAGTAGGTATTGAAATTTGTAACAAACAAAGAACAGGTAAAAAATTATAAACCCTTTACCTAATACATGAAACACATGTAGGCACAGATCTGACAGCTCAAATGGGAGCTGTCTGATCAGGGTCTGCAATGTCTGCTTATGAAATAATATACATCTGATTCTACAGTTTCTGCCTTGGTAAACATTCCATATTCCTATGTTGATGTTCATACAGTCAATATTTCTTACAAAACTGTTCACCAGATAAAACAGTAAAGTTGTATTCTGACCATTCATATAAATCTATCACAACAAAAGTAGCCTAGCAGTGGGAGACATTTGTCAAGCTTACAAGCCTAGTGTTCCTTAATACTTTCCTTCATATAAATGCTTTTTCATGCATTTGCAAACAGAGTTGAGTCAGTTGACCCAGATTAAATGGCCATTTGCTTATGGAATTTGATAAATCTGTTTCTTTACTGTCATAAATAGATACATGTTGTTCCACCTTCCAATTTCATTATATTTATTTTGCCCATGAATATTTAGTAGGTATTGAAATTTAGAATAAAGATAGAACAGGGAAAGTGTTCAAGACTTTTAATTGGAAAGGTGTCAACAACGCTAAATATTGGGACCTAGGCATAACACTATAGTAATACATATGTTCATATCAGGAAAATAAGGCCTGTATGTATACATGTAAATATTCAGTGAATGTTAATGATATCTGAATGCTGCTAAGTCCTTTGAAAACTGTCACCTTTATAAAAAATGGAAAACTTCATCATTACTTTATGGAAATCAACAGACATATTGTTAAGCCAAACTGTAATTGACTTCAGAACAATTTCAGAACAACACTATAACAATAATAAAGTGTTCAGACAAGTGGATGATATGGGTCAGTAAGGAATCAAAACATGAAAGAGAATTTTTACTACATGTGTTATAGTTGACTTATGTCCGGTACACATCAGTCATTTTTTTACTGCAGATTCCAGTGAATGGTAGACATGTTTCCGATGGTTTCCATAGCAATAAAATTAGCTGGTTTTTTTCTGATGTAAACAACTGCTTCCTTTCCATGCTCTTTAGCTCTTAATTAGTTTCACGTCACACAGATTCAGACTCTGAAGTCATTTTGCGACAAAACTTCGGTAAAATATGAGCAGAATACAACCTTAACCCATTCCCTCATAGGCCATTTTTAGATCCTACCTCTTTGAATAAATGTACCAAAAAGGAGCTACTAGAGGAAAGAACATTTTTATAATTGTGTAGTGGTGAAACCATTGTGATAAATAGAGCATTTGCTCCATAGAGAGCATTTAGCTCCTATGGAGCAAATGCTCTATTTATTACAATGGTTTCAGAAAGTGACTTTTACAGAGGCATCAAAAGGCGTCACTGTGTGGGAATGGGTTAAAGCAACTGCATAATGTATTTCTTCATTTTCCAAATATGTTGCCTAGGTGTCAATTAGTTTATGTTCTGATTAACATTTAATGAATTGGTGTCTTATTAGGATTCAAGGAATTTGCCAACCTAAGGCTGTTTCAGATTTGCAGTTTACAATGATTGTCAATTTACTCCAGTCTTTTGTGACTGTTGCAGACACAGTCAACTAAGACCAAATTTTTAAGCCTTCCAGTAAAACTGCTGTTTGTAACAATTCCTCTTAATAGTTAACCCTTTCCCTATTCTATGTTATTACAAATTTCAATACCTACTGAATATTCATGGACAAAAAAGGTTATTATGAAATATAGAAGATGGAGCATTGTAGCCATTTTAGAAAGTAAAGACACATATCTTTGAAATTCTATTAGCAAACAGAGTAGACCCAGATCAGACGGCTCCTCTGGGAGCCGTCTGATCTGGGTCTACTCTGTTTGCAGATGTGTGAAAACACGTTTATATGAGGGAATGGGTTAAATAATTGCTTGTTCAATACTTGTAAGGTAAGCTTTTACCCTACATGTAGTTATCCTAAAGTATTTAGCTGACACCCAATCTCCCTACTCCATAAAAGCTGAACAATTAAAAGTGGCACCGTTTTGGTAAGTATCATATGAATTAGGCATAACAGCAACGATTGGACACACTGATCAAATAGCTTGTTCCGGAGCTGTTTGGTCTGGGTCTGCACGATTTGCCTATGTGTGTCTGGCCGAATACTTAGGATATATAATAACCATATAAATCTAAATCTATCAAAGCAAAATCAAATCAAAACACTTATGAGCAAAGATTTTATACAGAAAATGCAATTCACTAAAAGAGAGCTTGGAAAAGTCTTTATATACGCTAAAGTCATAGATATGGGACTTATTTCAACTACCAAACTTGTCATTAAATGTTATTTAAGGAAAAGGTTAAAGCTCTTATATAAGTACTTTGACGTCTCACCAATTTCGCAATGAGCACCTTCCCACCACTGGGTACAGCTGCAAGTGTAGTTGTTCACGTGATCTTTGCACATTCCATCATTTTTGCAAGTTACATTTTCACAGTCATCAATGTCTTTGAAAACAAATTATATAAATTTATATTAATGTCAGGCATTGAAGATCACTTTCAATGTACATGAACATTAAAACCTCTCTAAAATTACCACAAAAATAAATCTAATTCTGATTCTGAAAGGCAGGTTTTGGCTTAATGCAGAATTTAAAATAAGCAGAAAGCTTCCATGAGAATTTTTTTCCATTTCCCTCATATAAATGTTTTTTCATGCCTTTGCAAACAGAGTAGACACAGATCAGATGACTCCTATAGGAGCTGTCTGACCTGGGTCTGCTCCGTTTGCTTATAGAATAATATAAATCAAATTCTTCAGTTTCTGCCATGGTAAAAACATCCCTTGTTAAGAATATTGTAAAAATAATTCATAAAGTGGTAGCTATAGAGAATCAATATTTTCAGAAAAAAATGAGAATCTTCGATAACTGAAAACTTGATCATATGTATGGGACTCTGTTAAATTGTCGTTTAACCCTTTACTCCATATTATACTTTCTTTGCCTTTGTAATCAAAGTAGATCCAGATCCAGATCAGATGGCTACTGTAGGAGCTATCTGATCAGGGTCTGCTCTGTTTGCTTATGAAATAATATAGATATGCTTCTACAGTTTCTGCTATGGCCAAATATTCGTGTCCACACACTGTTATAAAAAAATAATCTTATTAATATTCATGATGCCATTATATCTTATGTGTATATTCATTGAGTAAAGGGTTAAAAAAGTATTCACTCATGAGAAATCTAATTTAATAAAACAGATGAAGTTAAGTGCAGGACAAAATTAACCCTTGACCTGCTGAATAATTAAAAAAACTGTTTCCTCCCTTTCTAAGTATTACCTCAATAAAATGCATCAAATGTTCCCACAGTTGTAATCACCTTAACTCATTCCCTCCTAGACTATTTTTAGACCCAACCTCTTCGAATCAATCTACCGAAAAGGAGCATTAACTATAGAAAAAGAGAATTCTATAATTGTGTAGTTTCGAAACCATTGTGATAAATAGAGCATTTGCTCCATAGGAGCAAATGCTCTACTTACCACAATGGTTTGAAACTTTTACTTTTACAGAGATGACAAAAGGCGTCACTAGGAGGGAATGTGTTAAACAATTAACTTATTTTAACCCTTTCTCTGTATTTACACCTTTTTCTGCCTTTGCAAAAAGAGTAGATCCAGGTCAGACAGTTCCTGTAGCAGCTGTCTGATCAGGAACTGTTCAGCTTGCTTACGGAATCATATGGGTCTAATCTGTTTGCATAGGCATTAACCCTTTCCCTCATGTAAACTTGTTTTCATGTATTTGCAAACAGAGTAGACTGTGGCCAGATGACTCCTATAGGAGCCATCTGATCAAGGTCTGCTCTGTTTGCCAATGTAATTAGATAGATCTGTCTTTATTTTCTAAAAATTGCTACAATGTCCCATATTCCATATTTCATTATAATTATTTTGTCCATGTATACTCAGTAGGTATTGAAATTTGGAAAAAAACATAGAACAGGGAAAGGGTTAAAATTGTAAGTGTAGAGTAAATGGTTTACTTTCAGAACATTTGCAGGGGACAATTATGATACAAACAGACACATGTCCAGTAGATCACATGTACTTACCTGTGCACACTGTCCCATTGCCTGTGAACCCTTCCTTACACTTACATGTGTAACTACCAACTGTGTTTGTGCAGGTGGCATTTGGAGAACATGGTGATGTGGTATTACATTCGTTGATGTCTATAGCATATAAAAATGCAAAGAAACAGAATTGTTTAATATGTTTCATATTCTAAATGTTATCAACATAAATTGCATATGACTGTAAGACTATGACTAACAACTAGCAGGTAAAATACTGACAGTACAATAGCAGAGCATGTTGTATCATTGGACCCCTTTCCTCTAAAGAAAAAGATTAATTCCCATTTATATTAATCAGGGACCATGGGCATCCGATCATGCATATGTCCATGTTAACCCTTTCCTTCGTATAAACTTTTTCATGCCTTTGCAAACAGCGTAGAACCATATCACATGGAATTATAAAGATCTGATCCTGCTTACAGAATTATATAGATCAGCTCCTACAGTGTTTGTCTACATGTAATCAAAAATGTTACATTATGAACATTTAGTTAATGAATATTTATGAAGTGATCAATTCATGTATGGAAGTCCATTAGGGAAAGGGTAAATCTATAACAGTTACACATTGCATCCATTTATCTATATAATTCCACATATATGTATATGATGCATATACATGTGATACATTAACACTCTGAATATGAGAAAGGTGTACTGGCATTGAAAAACATTGACTGTGCAGATCAAGACCAGAGAACTCTAAAGGAGCCCTTTAATAAGGGCCTGCACTGTTTGGACAGGATGATTGGTTGGTTGGGATTACATAAGTAGAAAGGCTGCAATGTACAAATAAGCAGAGGTTCACTTATATTGTTGACTCATTAGAGTAACACCTCCAAGGGCTAGAATAAACCAGCCAACTTACAACTCAAAACTGGTCTGCAACCAGTGTTCTCAAGAGGAGATTTTAAGATTCTTAAAGAATTTTCAGAATAACATTCTTTTTTTGCAAACACTTCCTGGTTACACATGGGTGTTTTATGAAAGTGTCAGCCTTACCTATATTCTAATGAGAAAAGGAGTCTCACATGGATCTGCCAACTCTCAACTGTTCAATTGTAGCCTTTGTGATGTTAAACAAGTGTGTGGAATTTCATAAGATTTGCATGAATAGTAAAGAAGTAATAGCCAACTTTAAAGTTTCTTCAAGAAACAGACAAGCAACAAACGACATCATAGATAATGATTACGGTGGCTGATTTTTATAATGGCATATGAATATACAGGATGTTTTGGCCCCGGCAAAAACTGTAGAATCAGTTCCCTATCTTTCTATATGCAAACACTGAAGATACATATCAGACTGTTCAGACACCTCTGACAGGAGCTGTCTCATCTGGTTCTACCCTGTTTGCCAATGTGTTAAATGTGTGCCTATGGAGTTACCAGTAATGGTTAAAAATTCCAAAAGCTGAATGGGATATGGTAAGAGTTGGAAATGAATATGATGTGCAAACTTCAGAAGAATTAGAGGAAAATTATGATACAGACACATGTCCAGTAGATCATATGTACCTACCTGTGCACACTGTCCCATTGCCTGTGAACCCTTTCTTACACGTACATGTGTAACTGCCAACTGTGTTTGTGCAGGTGGCATTTGGAGAACATGATGATGTGGTATTACATTCGTCGATGTCTATAGCAAAGAAATGCAAAGAAACAGAAGTGTTTAATATGTTTCATAGTCTATTAATGTTGTCAACATAAGTAAATGTGACTGTAAGACTATGACTAACAACAAACAGATAAAATACTGACAGACTATGACTAACATGTAGTAGATAAAATACTGACAGTACAATAGCAGGGCATGTTGTATCATTGGACCCCTTCCCCCTAAAATAATGATTAATTCCCATTTATATTAATCAGCGACCGTGGGAACCTGATGATGCATATGTCCATGTTAACCCTTTCCCTAATATAAACATTTTCATGCCTTTGCATCAGAGTAGACCCAGTTAACATGGAATTATACAGATCTGATTATACAGATCAGATCCTACAGTTTTTGTCTAAGTCAAAAATGTTACATTATATACATTTAATTAATGTGTATTCATGAAGTGATCAATTCATGTATGAAAGTACATTAGGGAAATGGTTATTCTGTAATAATTACATATTGCATCTATTGATCTATATAATTCCACATTTATGTATGTGATACATATACATGTAATACATTAATCTTCTGAATTATTTAATACATCAAGAAATGGGTACTGGCAATGGAAAGCATTGCAGATCAAGACCAGAGAACTCTAAAGCAGCCCTTATAATAAGGGTCTGCACTGTTTGGACAGGATGATTGGTTGGTTGGGATTACATAAGTAGAAAGGCTGCAATGTACAAATAAGCTGAAGTTCACTTATATTGTTGACTCATTAGAGTAACACCTCCAAGGGCTAGAATAAACCAGCCAACTTACAACTCAAAACTGGTCTGCAACCAGTGTTCTCAAGAGGAGATTTTAAGATTCTTAAAGAATTTTCAGAATAACATTCTTTTTTTGCAAACACTTCCTGGTTACACATGGGTGTTTTATGAAGGTGTCAGCCTTACCTATATTCTAATGAGAAAAAGAGTCTCACATGGATCTGCCAACTCTCATCTGTTCAATTGTAGCCTTTGTGATGTTAAACAAGTGTGTGAAGTTTCATAAGATTTGCACGAATGGTAAAGAAGTAATAGCCAACTTTAAAGTTTCCGGACAACAACTATGAAAGGGCAGATGCACAATTAGCACAATAGCTCATTTTTCTTCAAGAAACAGACAAGCTAAAAACGACATCATAGATAATAATTACGGTGGCTGATTTTTATAATGGCATATTAATATACAGGATGTTTTGGCCCTGGCAAAAACTGTAGAATCAGTTTCCTATCTTTCTATACGCAAACACTTAAGACGCTAATCAGACTGTTCAGACACCTCTGACAGGAGCTGTCTCATCTGGTTCTACCCTGTTTGCCAATGTGTTAGATATGTGTCTATGGAGTTACCAGTAATGGTTAAAAATTCCAAAAGCTGAATGGGATATGGTAAGAGTTGGAAATGAATATGATGTGCAAACTTCAGAAGAATTAGAGGAAAATTATGATACAGACACATGTCCAGTAGATCATATGTACCTACCTGTGCACACTGTCCCATTGCCTGTGAACCCTTTCTTACACGTACATGTGTAACTGCCAACTGTGTTTGTGCAGGTGGCATTTGGAGAACATGATGATGTGGTATTACATTCGTCAATGTCTATAGCATATAAAATGCAAAGAAACAGAAGTGTTTAATATGTTTCATATTCTATTAATGTTGTCAACATAAGTAAATGTGACTATAAGACTATGACTAACAACAAGCAGATAAAATACTGACAGACTATGACTAACATGTAGTAGATAAAATACTGACAGTACAATAGCAGGGCATGTTTTATCATTGGACCCCTTCCCCCTAAAATAATGATTAATTCCCATTTATATTAATCAGCGACCGTGGGAACCTGATGATGCATATGTCCATGTTAACCTTTCCCTAATATAAACTTTTTCATGCCTTTGCAAACAGAGTAGACCCAGGTAACATGGAATTATACAGATCTGATTATACAGATCAGATCCTACAGTTTTTGTCTAAGTCAAAAATGTTACATTATATACATTTAATTAATGTGTATTCATGAAGTGATCAATTCATGTATGAAAGTACATTAGGGAAATGGTTATTCTGTAATAATTACATATTGCATCTATTGATCTATATAATTCCACATTTATGTATGTGATACATATACATGTAATACATTAATCTTCTGAATTATTTAATACATCAAGAAATGTGTACTGGCAATGGAAAGTATTGCAGATCAAGACCAGAGAAATCTAAAGCAGCCCTTTAATAAGGGTCTGCACTGTTTGGACAGGATGATTGGTTGGTTGGGATTACATAAGTAGAAAGGCTGCAATGTACAAATAAGCTGAAGTTCACTTATATTGTTGACTCATTAGAGTAACACCTCCAAGGGCTAGAATAAACCAGCCAACTTACAACTCAAAACTGGTCTGCAACCAGTGTTCTCAAGAGGAGATTTTAAGATTCTTAAAGAATTTTCAGAATAACATTCTTTTTTTGCAAACACTTCCTGGTTACACATGGGTGTTTTATGAAAGTGTCAGCCTTACCTATATTCTAATGAGAAAAAGAGTCTCACATGGATCTGCCAACTCTCATCTGTTCAATTGTAGCCTTTGTGATGTTAAACAAGTGCGTGAAGTTTCATAAGATTTGCACGAATAGTAAAGAAGTAATAGCCAACTTCAAAGTTTCCGGACAACAACTATGAAAGGGCAGATGCACAATTAGCACAATAGCTCATTTTTCTTCAAGAAACAGACAAGCTAAAAACGACATCATAGATAATAATTACGGTGGCTGATTTTTATAATGGCATATTAATATACAGGATGTTTTGGCCCCGGCAAAAACTGTAGAATCAGTTCCCCATCTTTCTATACGCAAACACTGAAGACGCTAATCAGACTGTTCAGACACCTCTGACAGGAGCTGTCTCATCTGGTTCTACCCTGTTTGCCAATGTGTTAAATGTGTGTCTATGGAGTTACCAGTAATGGTTAAAAATTCCAAAAGCTGAATGGGATATGGTAAGAGTTGGAAATGAATATGATGTGCAAACTTCAGAAGAATTAGAGGAAAATTATGATACAGACACATGTCCAGTAGATCATATGTACCTACCTGTGCACACTGTCCCATTGCCTGTGAACCCTTTCTTACACGTACATGTGTAACTGCCAACTGTGTTTGAGCAGGTGGCATTTGGAGAACATGATGATGTGGTATTACATTCGTTGATGTCTATAGCATATAAAAATGCAAAGAAACAGAAGTGTTTAATATGTTTCATAGTCTATTAATGTTGTCAACATAAGTAAATGTGACTAAAAGACTATGACTAACAACAAACAGATAAAATACTGACAGACTATGACTAACATGTAGTAGATAAAATACTGACAGTACAATAGCAGGGCATGTTGTATCATTGGACCCCTTCCCCCTAAAATAATGATTAATTCCCATTTATATTAATCAGCGACCGTGGGAACCTGATGATGCATATGTCCATGTTAACCTTTCCCTAATATAAACTTTACCATGCCTTTGCAAACAGAGTAGACCCAGATAACATGGAATTATACAGATCTGATTATACAGATCAGATCCTACAGTTTTTGTCTACGTCAAAAATGTTACATTATATACATTTAATTAATGTGTATTCATGAAGTGATCAATTCATGTATGAAAGTACATTAGGGAAATGGTTATTCTGTAATAATTACATATTGCATCTATTGATCTATATAATTCCACATTTATGTATGTGATACATATACATGTAATACATTAATCTTCTGGATTATTTAATACATCAAGAAATGTGTACTGGTAATGGAAAGTATTGCAGATCAAGACCAGAGAACTCTAAAGCAGCCCTTTAATAAGGGTCTGCACTGTTTGGACAGGATGATTGGTTGGTTGGGATTACATAAGTAGAAAGGCTGCAATGTACAAATAAGCCGAAGTTCACTTATATTGTTGACTCATTAGAGCAACACCTCCAAGGGCTAGAATAAACCAGCCAACTCACAACTCAAAACTGGTCTGCAACCAGTGTTCTCAAGAGGAGCTTTTAAGATTCTTAAAGAATTTTCAGAATAACATTCTTTTTTTGCAAACACTTCCTGGTTACACATGGGTGTTTTATGAAAGTGTCAACCTTACCTATATTCTAATGAGAAAAAGAGTCTCACATGGATCTGCCAACTCTCATCTGTTCAATTGTAGCCTTTGTGATGTTAAACAAGTGTGTGAAGTTTCATAAGATTTGCACGAATAGTAAAGAAGTAATAGCCAACTTTAAAGTTTCCGGACAACAACAACTATGAAAGTGCAGATGCACAATTAGGACAACAGCTCATTTTTTTTTGCTTCAAAAAAACCCAGACAAGCTAAAAAATGACATCATAGATAATAATTAAGGTAGCTGATTTTTATAATGGCATATGAATATACAGGATGTTTTGGCCCTGGCAAAAACTGCAGAATCAGTTCCTTATCTTTCTATACGCAAACACTGAAGACGCTAATCAGACTGTTCAGACACCTCTGACAGGAGCTGTCTCATCTGGTTCTACCCTGTTAGTCAATGTGTTAAATGTGTGTCTATGGAGTTACCAGTAATGGTTAAAAATTCCAAAAGCTGAATGGGATATGGTAAGAGTTAGAATATGATGTGCAAACTTCAGAAGAATAAGAGGAAAATTATGATAAAAACAGAAATATGTCCAGTAGTTCATATGTACCTACCTGTGCACACTGTCCCATTGCCTGTGAACCCTGTCTTACACATACATGTGTAACTGCCAACTGTGTTTGTGCAGGTGGCATTTGGAGAACATGGTGATGTGGTATTACATTCGTCAATGTCTAAAGTAAAAATATAAAGAAAGAAAAAGAAGTATTTACTATGGTTCATATGATATTCTAAGATCATAATGTTATTGACATAAATTGTTTGTAACTGTAAGACACTAGTGAATAAAATACAGAAATACTTATCAATTGCATGTTGTATCCTTGAACCATTCTCCCTACTAACAACAGTTCATTCCATCACTTTCTATATTAATCAGTGACCATCAGTTGATAGATATGTTCATGAATGTTAATCTGCAACAATTACACTTTGCATCTATTTATCTATATTATCCCACATTTATACATGTGCTTCCTACAAAGGTAATATATGGTAGGCTCTGAATATGAGAAACAAGCATATTGTCATTTGCAAACAGCGCAGACAGAGATCAGAGGAACCCCCTGATCAGGGTCTGCACAGTATTCATTTAAAATCCTAATCAGAAGGCTGACCTACAGGAGTCTACTCTGTTTGCAAAGGCATTGGAATGTACATGCATATTTATGGAGTTTACGAAGGTTAACCCTTTCCCTGTTCTATGTTTATTTCAAATTTCAATACCTGTTGAATATTCAAGGACAAAATAGTTGTAATGAAATATGTAAGGTGTAACAATGAAGCCATATTAGAAAGTATTAAAACAGATCTATCAAATTCCGTTGGCAAACAGAGCAGACCCTGATCAGACGGCTCCTATAGGATCCATCTGATCTGGGTCTTCTGTGTTTGCAGATACATGAAAACATGTTTATATGAGGGAAAGGGTAAAGCAACTATCTGCTCTTACTGACCTATACTTTCACTCAAATCTGACCAATGAAAATCTTGAGAATGAACTCAGACTCAACTAAAAGGTTTTATAAGCATGTACCCTGAACAATTAGCCAATGCAGACACTGCTTAACCAGGTCTATATCATTCCTTAAAAACATACAGAGTAAACCTTGATTAGACGACTGCTACAAGAGTTGTTTTGTCAGGGTCTACCCTGTAAGGATGTAGACCTATAGAAAGCGTTAAGCTACCACTAAAGTTAGTTCTCATACGTGCATCTCAGTACAAAATATCCTGTTCCCACAACTCCACCATCCACCAAAGAATACATTTTTGAAGCCTTAGCAAACTACTAGTGGTAATTTTTCCTCGGGTTAATATCTGATATCCATAAGTTAAGTTAGCGTTATCTTGGGGTAATATCTTATTTCCACAACGCCATGTAACGTCTTCAGACTCCTTCGTTCGACGTACTAAATGTCTTAATTCCATAAGTTTAGGTAGTGTTATCTCAGATTAATATCTTATTTCCATAACCTAAGTAATGTTCAGTTTTTCTTTGCTCCTTGTACTAAGTATCTTATTTCCATAACTAACTTTATGTAGCGTTACCTCAGGTTTATATTCTTATTTCGACAACGTTAAGTAACATTTCCTCATGTTATTTATTTATTTCCCCTACTAAATATCTTATTCCCACAACTTAATAATACCATTTACATTCATCTAAAATAAATATTCCTACGGTGCCTGAGATGTATAATAAAGGTCAGTTCTGTTCTGTTCCTAAACTTAAACGACCTTCCTGTGTATGAAATGTGGTGTTTCATCAAATGAAATATCATTCTTATCCTGCTATTCTTATTTGCAAACATCTTAGATCCAGATGAGACGACTAGTAACTCATCGTGATTCATGCTGTTTCATAGTAGGTCAATAGTTTGTCAAATTAGCTTTAATCAGGAAAAGTTAAAATTGCATCACATTAAACTAAGGGTAAAAATAAAATAACAGAAACCACAAATGTGTATTTGTACTATTTTAAAAAGTACACACGATTATATTCCTTTTTCGTGTCCATGATCTTAAATTTTAAGATGGTACTTTTAAAATTACGACTGTGTATACATGTGTCTTACCTTTGGAGCAGTTTTTGTTCGTAAATCCAGGAACGCATGTGCAGTTATAGTCATTGCCAAGGTTGATGCAAGTTCCATTAACACAAGGATTTGGATTGCAATGATTTGCGGCTGTAAAATAATAAACATTGCATCAACTATATAGTTCGATTTTGACCCGTGAGATGTGACCTTTAGGACCAGTCCATCCGTAGAGGTTACAAACCGTGTATTTGCTTCCGGAGTTACCTGTGGTTATACAGACAAGTAATAATCATATTCAGTAAAACCTCTCTATAACGGCCACTAAATCGTGTTAATTAGTTGGTATTTAGGGCAGGTGACTGCTTAAAGCAAGGTGAAAGTAAAACAGAACGATCCTATAGGAGCGTTCTGTTTTACTTTCACCTTGCTTTAAGCAGCCACCTGCCTTTAACACAAACTACTTGATGTAATTTAGTGGCCGTTATAGAGAGGTTTTACTGCATATACTAATATTGCACGATTACTACGAGCTTCTTGTGACAACCATTGTCCACTTACCCATAAATTAGAATGGTTGCAACAGCTCAGCGCTCGAAATCGAACTATACTTGAAACATGCAATGTTGTTTGCGACTATGCATAAAGTATGGAGTATATATAAAGTTATGAGAAACTATATAGTACAGTTGGCATTTATCTACGCGTGTGCGTGAATTATATACACGTGTGCATGATTTGTTCTCAAATGTACATGATTTATCCACACGCGTGCGTGAATTTATCTACACATGTGCATGTTTTAGTTACACGTGCGCATGTATAATAAAAGATATCATCGATAATGATACAGTTAATTATTGTGTTGGTCAGTACTCAGTATGTCAGTAAGTACCTGTGGTAGTGGTGACAGTTGTGTCGCTGGTAGTTGAGGTAATATTCCCAGAAGCAGGGTTGTCAGTAGCTGTGGTTGTAGGTACTGAAGATAAAAAAGTGTAAAAAAAAACATTCCAAGAATATTAATGGTGAACTTGACTTATCTGAATTTCGGAATAGTCCTTTTGCAAATTCAGCGTTCAAAGGGTTAAACACATAAACACTGTACGGGTTGCTCCTGATGAGATGCCACGTAGGATAAGCGATATCTCATATTTAGAAAAATATAAACACGTTATCTTTTTATGTAAGATAAAAACCATTTACTTAGCCACTGCCGTGCGTTCAATAACTTATAATGCTTACACTTGTTGGTAACAGTTCACAGATATAGAATCGCCACAAGTCTGTATTCTATTACATTCATTTACCCTATAGATGCGTATTTTAAAACATTTTCAAAAGAGAGTAAAGCAAGATCAGACAGACGGCTATTGTGAGATCAGGATCTGCTATGTTTAATGAAATATACTGATCGGATTCTACAATTTATGCCATGACAAACTCAATCTAAATAATATTCATACAAACATTATTTCTTACATGAATATTCATGGAGCAATTGGTTATAAATACCAATAATAGTGTATAATTCTATGTAAGATCATAACTTAGTAGCTAACCTACAACATGTTGCACAAGTTGTGTAGCTACTGAACGCATGGCTGATCGGTTTTGTCGGAATTAAACGAAGGTTGTCGATTGATAAAGGTTGGAATATGTACATGATTATATTAAGATCGCGATGATTACTAGTCTTGTCTCCTTACCAAGGTCACGCTGATAAAACACACACGACATGTATATAGCACAAAACATACCACATGTATATAACAACAAAACATGCCGCATGTACTAGTATATACAAGCAAAACTTTATGGACAATATGTAACACAGCACAGACTCCGCGCGTGTATATAACACAACAAATTATACCACATCGTACTAGATGTTTATGGGTAAAGAAAATAAGACACCGACACCATCTGTTTGTATTATAGTGATACCTTGTGTGCACAGAATCTAGACACAAAGTACAGTAGAATCCCTCTAATGCGACAACTTAATTTAAAAAACGGGTGTCTTCATAAGCAGGTGGTTGCTTAATGCAGGGCAAAAGTAATGCAGAAAGCTCCTAGGAGCTTTCTGCATTACTTTTGTCCTGCATTAAGCTACCACCTGCATCTAGCATCCAGAATTATACCTCTTTTAGGTGGTCGCGTTAGCGAGGTTTTACTGTACATCTTTATTCTAACTTGCTATAGGCGAATTCGCGATGAGCTTTCAAACAGTTTTGATCAAGATGGGACGCGGTGTCCCACCAGGATCCAAACTATGTGACACTCTGAATACGGCGTTTAACCCTTTCCTTGATGTATATAAATTTACTAAGAAATAATGGCACCATGGACTAATCAGATGTCCAGATAAGATATGCGTAAATTTGAACTTTTTCAAGAATTATTATTAACTTGAAAAGGTGTTTCTAAAGAGTAGTCATAAAATAGGGTTAGGTGGAGAAATGGCGATTTTAAATAGTATTGGCAAACATAAGTGTCTGTTGTTCTGTCTATTAGCTGTATTTTTCATAATCGCATATGTACACAAGAGAATTTTGGTATTGCTGTAAGCTGTAGGGTCAAGATCTATAATAATTTCATAAACAAACAGAGTAGACCTTGATAAGATACCCCAACGGGAACCGTCTTATCTGGATCTTCTCTGTTTGCAAGGTCGCGAAAGAGTGTCTATATGAAGGAAAGGGTTAAAACGAAATGGAACAAAGTCTGCTTCGAAATTTAAATTACATAACTCCGTATGCTCAAGGTTAACCCTTAGCCTGCTGAAAAAAATAAATCACATCTGTTCAAACTCTGACCTGCTGCTATTTTTACTTACTTTTAATTCGTTAAATCACTATTTACTATTGACCGAGTATCAAACAGATTGTATACTGATAAGATACCAAGTTACTCGGCATCTCATCTGGACCCAGACTATATGTAAGTAATTATCATACCTCACGTGGCTTTGCTATACAAGTGTTCCATATACCTGCCAAGAAACAATTTGTACTGTTCCATGCAACATTATCTCGTGCGGGCAACAGTACTCTAGACTCGTGTGCGTGTGAGTGACGTCATCGACTGACGTCATCTGACGCAAGCTTGCAATTTGATCAACAGACATAATTTTGACTGTTGTTTTTGTTTTTCCTTATGTTTTTGAGAAATGTCGCGTTATGCGACTATTTCGGAGGAGGATCTGTCAAGATTGATCAGTGAAAAGGACTCAGCCAGTACTTAACATGTAATAAATAGAAGTGTGAAGCTGTTCCGCGATTTTTAAGCACCGAGTAACTTTGTTTCAAACTGTTTGTTGTTGCCACTGAATAAATATTTTTTGCTCACGAAATTGATAGCGCTGTTCGATATAATAAAATGAATATCACATCCTATGGTGTGCGACAGCACGTATTGTCAACCCTCGGTATGGTAATGTACACCTGGTCTTAGGCCTCGGTGAACATTACCAACCTCGGGTTGACAATACATGCTGTATCTCAAAAGAATGTGATATTTATATAATATAAATCAGATTGAGCTAAGCAGGTAAATGGTTAACTGTTTGAAGGTCAGTATATCAGCAGGACAGTATGTCAGCAGGTCAGTAGGCCAGTCTGGCAAAAGATACCTGTGGTAGTGGTTTCAGTTGTATCGCTGGTAGGTGTGGAACTATCACCAGGGGTAGTGGTTGTAGTAGTTACTGTTGCTGCTGGTGGTGTTGATGGGGTAGATGATGGGGATGGTGGGAGGGAAGTAATGGGATTGCTTACTGCAGGGGTATTTGTTGATGCTTCTATTGCATTGCAGAAAAAAATCGCAAAAAACATCTTAGTTAATATATTCCATTATATACTATTTACCTGATATGTATACGCTTTTCGACGCCTATATAAACAAAGTAGATCCAGATCAGATTGCTCTTGTATAAAACGTCTGATCTATATCTATATTTATACAAACATTATTTTATACGAGTATTTATGAAGCAATTTGTTTTAAAAACCAACGGCGTATAATTCTGTGTCATATCCTAACTTATCGGCTAACCTACAAAATGTTGCAGAAGTTGTGTCGCTTCTGAACGCATTGTTAATCGGCTTTGCCGGAATTAAACGAAGGTTGTCGATTGATAAAGGCTGAAATATGCACCTGATTAAGATATTACGATGATTACTTACAAATCTCATGATGATAAAAATACACGGCATGTATACAACACAAAACATACCACATGTATATAACATAATAAACACCGTATTTGTATAACAAAACAAACATACTACATGTATAACACTGTGGTCATCTTTTATATGTAAAGAAAAAAGGACGACGACATCATCTGTTTGTATCGCAGTGTTGTCTTGTATGCAAATTTGTTCCATAAACATTTCGGCACCAACTTTCTAATTGTCGTCTGCAAACCAATTTTGTTAAACCATTCGGTAAAATAAAGGAAATGAGATAAATAAATGCAAATTTCAAACGAATAAAAGAAAGATATAGAGTTTGAGACAAAAAGTGAATCTCTCACCAGATGCCGCCTTGAAAAAGCGGCGTTTGATCTGGGACTGCACTATTTGTCGTGGTGCATTTTTGCGACATTGGCGGTGAAAGGGTTAAGGAAACCAAACACAAAGGCATCTTTATTCTAACTTACTATGAAAATTTCGCGATAAGCTTTGCAAACAGTTTTGATAAAACTTTTAATATATGCTGTTTAACCATTTACTTGTTGAATATACATGAAAAAAATGATATCATGAATATGTAGATGCAGTTTTTATACTGGCATATAAACGCAAGGGTATTTTGGTATTGTTGGAAACCGTAGAGTCAGATTTCATAATTTCATAAAAAACAGAGTAGATGCTTATGAGACGTCCTCTACGGGAGCCGTCTGATATGGACCTTCTTTGTTTGCGAAAGAATGTTTATATGAATGTAAGGGTTAACACGACATTGGACAAAGTCTGCTTCGAAATTTAAATTACATAACTTGGTAATATGACATAAAATAGCATACGTTCAAACTCTGACTTGCTGCGATATTTCCTTTAACTATTTACCGAGTGGCAAATAGATTGGATCCTGATAAGTTACCGAATTACTCGGAATCTCATCTAGACCCAAGCTGCATGTAAGTAAATATAAATCAGATCAAGCTAAGCAGGTCAAGGGTGAATTGTTTGTAGGTCAGTAGGTTAGTATGTCATTAGGGAAAAAAGGTACCTGTGGTAGTGGTTTCAGTTGTATCGCTGGTAGTTGTGGAACTATCACCAGGGGTATGGGTTGTGGTAGTTACTGTTACTGCTGGTGGTGTTGCTGGGGTAGATGATGGGGATGGTGGGAGGGAAGTAATGGGATTGCTTACTGCAGTGGTATTTGTTGATGCTTCTATTGCATTGCAGAAAAAATCACAAAAAAATCTTAGATAATATAGTTCATTATACACTATTTACCTGATATGTATACGCTTTTCGACGCCTATATAAACAAAGTAGATCCAGATCAGATAGCTCTTGTATAAGCCGTCTGATCTAGGTATGCAGTGTTTGCTATGAAATGATAAAAATATGATTCTACACCTTCTGTAGAAGCTACATTCCATGGCAAACTGAAGGTAAATAATATTTATACAAACATTATTTTTTACACGAGTATTCATGAAGCAATTTGTTATAAACACCAACGGCGTATAATTCTGTGTCATATCCTAACTTATCGGCTAACCTATAAAATGTTGCAGAAGTTGTGTCGCTTCTGAACGCACTGTTAATCGGCTTTGTCGGAATTAAACGAAGGTTGCCGATTGATAAAGGCTGGAATATATGTACCTGATTAAGATATTACGATGATTACTTGCCAATCTCACAATGATAAACATACACGGCATGCATACAACACAAAACATACCACATGTATATATACCACATGTATATAACATAACAGAACACCGTATTTGTATAACACAACACATACCACATGTATAACACTGTGGTCATCTTTTATATAGTCCATTAACCATTTCGGCACCAACTTCCTAATTGTCGTCTGCAAACCAATTTTGTTAAATCATTCGGTAAAATAAGGAAATGAGATAAATAAATGCAAATTCCAAACGAATAAAACAATGATATAGAGTTTGAGACAAAAGGTGAGTCCCTCACCAGACGCAGCCTTGAAAGGGCGGCGTTTGATCTGGGGCTGCACTTTTTGTCGTGGTGCATTATTGCGACTTTGGCGGTGAAAGGGTTAAGGAATACAAGCACAGAGGCATCTTTATTCCTACTTCCTATGAGAGTTTCTCGATAAGCTTTGCAAACAGTTTTGATAAAAAAAAAATCCAAATCCAAAACCCTTTCCTTGTTAAATATTCAATTACTTAATATATTTAAGTAATAATGACACCATGAATATGACAGTATTATGCAGTTTTTATACTGGGATATGTAGCCTACACAAGGGTATTTTGGTATTGTTGAAAACTATAGCCAGATATGTCATAATTTCATAAACAAACAGAGTAGACACTGATAAGACGGCCTCTACGGGAGTCGTCTGGTCTGGATCTTCTCTGTTTGCGAAAGAGTATTTATATGAAGGAAAGGGCGAACAAAGTCTACTTCGAAATTTAACCCTTTCCGCCATAAATACGCCTTTCTACGCCTCTGTAAAATTCACGTTTTTTAAACCATTATGATAAATAGAGCATTTGCTCCTATGGAGCAAATGCTCTATTTATCACAATGGTTTCAAGACTACATAGTCCTAACATTTTCCTTTTCTCTGGTAAATGCTCCTTTTCGGTAGATCTATTCAAAGAGTTTAGGTCTAAAATAGCCTATGAGGGAATGGCTTAAAATACATAACTGGGTTATGACATAAAAACCTATATGCTTAAACTTTGACTTGCTGCAGTATTTACTTACATGTGTACTTTTAATTCGTTAAATCACTGGAGAAACTATTACCATAAACAAATTGGATCCTGATAAGTTACCGAGTTACTCGACATCTCATCTAGACCCAAACTGTATGTAAGTAAATATAAAACAGATCGAGCTAAGCAGGTTAAGGGTGAACTGTTTGTAGGTCAGCAGGTCAGTATGTCAGCAGGTCAGTAGGTCAGCAGGTCAGTATGTCAGCAGGTCAGTATGTCAGTAGGGAAAAAGGTACCTGTGGTAGTGGTGTCATTTGCATCGCTGGTAGGTGGGGAACTATCACCAGGGGCTCGGGTTGTAGTAGTTGCTGTTGCTGCTGTTGATGGGGTTAATGATGAGGAGGATGGGAGGATAGGTAAGCTTGCATTGGGAGTGCTTCCTGCAGGAGTACTTGTTTGTGCTTCTATTGCATTGTAGAAAAATCGCAGTAAAAACATCTTAGGTAATATATTTCAATATACACTATTTACCTGATATACATGTATACGCTTTTTGACGTTATTTTTTAAACAGAGTAAACACAGATCAAACAGCTCCTGTATACACCGTCTGATCTAAGTCCGCTCTGTTCACTATTAATAATATAAATCTGATTGTACACCTTCTGCTATTGCCAAACAATCCTATATTCATACATCATAATAAACTACATGTATATAATCTATTTAATATTCATAACAGCATGTTTGTGTACCTAAATACTCAACAGGAAATGAGTTAAGCCATATAGGTTACGTACATGTAATACACCTAAAGTAGACTTCTCTAAAATGAGTACAGTAAAGTCAAGCTAATAGGACCAGTCAAACGAAGAATAGTTATGAGTTTTAAAAACAGGTGGTAGATTAATGCAGGACACGAGTTATGCAGCCCCTATAGGAGATTTCTGCACTACAGTTGTCACGAATCAAGCAAGCACCTGTTGTTACAGACTCCCATGTTAACCCATTCCCTCCTACTGACGCATTATGACGACTCTGTAAAAGTCATTTTTGAAACCATTGTGATAAATAGAGCATTTGTTCCATAGGAGCAAATGCTCAATTTATCACAATGGTTTCAAAACTTCACAATTCTAAAGTTTTCTTTTTCTCCAGTTAATGCTCCTTTTCGGTATATTTATTCAAAGAGGTTGGGTCTAAAATAGTCAAGGAGAGAATGATTTAATAAATTATATTGTCGAATTAGCGAGACTGTACTGTGAACTGTGAATATATTGTTTGTTATAAAGTACAGTCTATAAGATCTTTGAGTCTTGATTAAACACGGCTTCAATGTTCTTTTTGTTTGCTTAACCCTTTCAGTGCGGGGAACGAGTCACTAATGTCCTTTGCAAACAGTGTAGACCCCGGGAGGGAGGACTCCTCTTAGGATCTGTGCTGTTTGTCATGTTAGACATTTTCTTTTAAAAATCCCCAAATATACACGATAAGCTTGACCTGTTTTAATTTTTGAATTGTCCATTTGAAAAATTAGCATTGCAATGGTTAAACCCTTTACTCCATGAATATTCATGTAAAATTAATGACACAATGCCTATTAATTTATATTAATTTTAAAATGGCATATTAAACACAGAAACGTTTTGCCTTGGTAGACACTGTAGAATCATATCTATATCATATCAGAAGCAAACAGAACAGACCCTGATCAGATGGCTCCTATAGAGCCGTCTGATCTGGGCCTACTCTTTTTGTATTTGCATAGTAAGACGTATTCATATAGTAAAGGGTTTAAATATATGTATTACCACATCAGCAAACGGTTTGAATTCTGATGAGACGCAGAGATAGCATAGGGGATGATGAAGACATATAAGCACGTTATCTTTTTTTTTTCGCTGCCAATGTCACATCTGTGAGAACCTATGCAAACAGTTTGAATCTAGATGAGACACCGAGTAACTCGGCTTTTCACCAGGATCCAAACTGTTTGTTTGTCGCATCTGTGATAACCTATGCAAACAGGTTGTTACTGTGACTATGTTTTTTTAAACAAAAATGAAATGTAAAACAATGAAAAATGCAGCAGACGACAAAGGTTGCTGACGACAAAATTTGGCAGCGAAAAAGTTTAAGATGCTGTAAGATGAACCCTTTACCTCACGAATATTAATTTTATACAATAGTCATGACACCATAGCAGCAACTATAGAAGATCTGTATTATTTCATAAACAAACAAATCGGACCTAATCAGACAGCCATATGGGTCTTTGGCGTTAACAGTTTTATTGCGAGAAAAGAGTCACTTATGTCATTTGAAAACTGTGTAGACCCATCTCAGAGGACCCCCAGAAGCATCCCCAGATTAGGACATGCTATGTTTGTCATTCAAAATTAACTCCACCAATAAACAATGATGGGCTATTCCACTCTGATAAATCAGCATTGTAACAGTTAAAAAGCGTATCTATGGAGAAAAGGGTTAAGCAAGTTTCTGACGAATAGTTTGGATCAAGATGATAGGTAATTTTAGACAGGTGATTGCAGGACATTCTGCAGGATGTTTACCCAGTATTAAGCTTGTGAAACCATTGTGATAAAGAGAGCATTTGCTCCTACAGGAGCAAATGCTCTATGTATTACAATGGTTTCAAACTACAAAAATCTAAAAAAAAATCCTTTTCTCTAGTTAATGCTCATTTTCGGTAGATTTATTCAGAGAGGTTGTATCTAAAATTAGCCTATGAGATAATGGGTTAAAGATCGATATTTATAATAATTTGAGGCTTCGCTTTAGAGAGAGAGATAGTTACTGTACTGGACTGATAGACTTAATCTCATCTGTAAATACTGAAATGCGATAATGCTTTATCAAAGATACAAAATCGTGTGGTAATAAATACATGGCATACATTTCTAACGACAAAAGACACAGTATGTGATAGCATATGTATTAACCATTCTCTTGCTGAAATTTAAAATACATTTCTCCTTCTTTACCCATGTCCTGTTGTATAATTACATATATCTTCACTGTGTACAAGTTATTTCGCTGTGCAATCACTGCTGTGGAGTGCACTGGTTGCACAATCAACCTGTAAATAGTGCAGACCCTGATGAGACAGCTCCTGCAGGAGCTGTCTCATCTGGGTCTTCACTACTTACAGGTAGGTATATTGACGTGAATAGCAAGCGAAGAGTTAACCGTTTACTCCATGAATATGCACGTAAGAAATGTAAGAACTTACTTAGATGAACATTTATAATGGCACTTGACAACAGGATTATATGACTATGGCAGAAACGGGAATCATAGAAAAGTTATCTCATAAGCAAACAGAGTAGACCCTGATCAGACAACTCCTACATGGGTCGTCTGATATGTGTAGTCCTACTTCGTTTGCAAAGGCATAGCAATGCGTATTTATGGAGCAAAGGGCTAATTCAACATAGCATGTTCATGATAAAACACTTTTTTCTGCTCAAAATAGTCATAATCCCCAAATATATTAGACTTTTAGAATTATTCTGATTGGTACAAATGTAAAGCGGTCGCTCATTCAATGAACATGAATATCTGTAAACACATTCCCTCCCAGTGACGCATTTTGGTGACTGTAAAAGTCACATTTTTGAAACCATTGTGATAAATCGAGCATTTGCTCCATAGGAGCGAAAGCTCTATTCATCACAATGGTTTCAAAATAACACAATTCTAAAATTCTCCTTTTCTATAGTTAATGCTCCTTTTCGGTAGATTTATTCAATCTACATGTTTACTCATATTTTGATCTGTGGCATATTTGAATTCATCCGATGCGACCAGCCTAAAGAGAACTATTGGATCAGCTTGGATCCCAATGAAACGCCGAGTTCCTCGGAGTCTCATCTGGATCCTCTGAGTCGAATCGCGCTTAGCATTATAACCTCATAGACTATTTTATATCCAACTTCTTTGAATGAATATACCGAAAAGGGGTAGTTACTAGAGAAAAGGAAAACTTTAGAATTGTGTAGTTTTTAAATCATTGTAATAAAAAGAGCATTTACTCCTATGAAATCATTGTGATAAATAGAACCTTTGCTTATATGGAGCAAGTGCTCTTTTTATCACAATGGTTTCAAAAAGTGTGTTTTACAGGTGTATCAAAAGGTATCAATATGAGGGAATTTGATTAAACAAATAGTTGCTTAACATGGCAAATGTAATACAAAAGGATCCTCTTATGTTTCGATTATATGAGCTTAGGATCAGGAGTTTGTTGTGGACGTATTGATTGGCAGTTGAACGGGTAAGGTGGGAAAATTAGTCCTGAAAGAATTGAACCTTTAACGTCATGATTATTCATGCGAGACTCCGCTAATTATTTTATTGATTTAAATAGATAGTCTCTACTTGCAACCTGTTTAAAATGCCCAAAAAGTACATACTCATTTGTTTATATCCTGAAATGAGTAGATCTATATCACAAGAAAACCAGCTGTATTTACTTGTAGAGCAAAACATATAAGTATCGATTAAAACAGTTTATTTTGTATCACAGGGGCAATTTTCGAAGTTCAAATTGACAATTTTCATAATAATGATTGAAAATAACAGAAACCAAGCTGAATGGTTTTATTGAAAATAAGCGTTCATTGTATATAGGGACTTTCTCTTTAACCTTTTCCCCGCCGATATCGCAAAAATGCACCACGACAAATAGTGCAGTCCCAGATCAGACGCCGCCTTTTCCAGCGGCGTCTGATCAGGGACTTCACTTTTTGTTTCAATCTCTAGTTCTGTATCTGTGGTTCATTCCTTTGAAATTTGTATTAAAGTTATCTCATGTTCTTAATTCTTACCGAATGGTTTAAGAAAATTGGGTTGCAGACGACAATTTGAAATTTGGCGCCGAAAGGGTTAAACATTGTGGCTACATATAGAATAATATTACAATGGTTAACATTAGATAATAAGTCCTGTAAAATAAGCAAACGGAACACACCCTGATCATACAGCTCCTACAGGAGCTTTCTAGTCTGGATCTACTAAACGGTGGGATTATGTCGTAAATGTTTAAAGAATGAAGAAACATCCTTTAATGGTTGATTCGATGATACTTCTTATTTTTAGGAATATGCAAAACTTCATACATTGCCTTGTAATGCAGTTGTACAGTTTCCTTGATCATTCTCTTGCTTAGTGATAAGCATTTGCAAGCAGCTTGGATGTGATGAGACACCGAGTAACTCAGGAACCAGTCACGATCCAAACTGTTTGGTACTCGGTCAGTAGTTCCTTGGAGGCTTGGAAGAATCAGATGTAAGTGAAAAATGCACTCGGAACACCTTTAGAAGCTATTAAATTATGCGTAAAAGACCTAGGAGATAACAAGGAGAAAATAGGTAGCCTGTCCCACCTTGGCGGGCAGTATGTTTGAATTAGTAATGTTTAAACGTTGTTCGGTGTGTATTTGCATACCGTATGTGATATTTATTCTACACACGACGACGAAAGAAAGGAAAAAAGATATATATTCTCTGGCAAAGCAGAACAATTGAGATTCATTTGTAGGAGGTGCTTAAATAGAGAAATTAGGTTTGCGTAATAGTATAGTAGTTGGCATCAATATTGTGCTTATTTCTTGTTTAAAGTCAAATTGAAACTGATTATTTCTACAAACAATCACTTAAAGTTTTCAGCAGTATTCATACGCTATATAATGCATACGAGTCTATATATAATCTTTGGCGTGATGAAACGAATCCTGTTGGATCTATCATGTTTGCAAATGCGTAAAATGCATATTAATGGGGTAAAGGATTAAACTTTGTACTCGCTTAGCTAGAGAAATTATATGGGCACTGCTTATTCTAGAATGCCAAATTGTGTCGTTCCTGATGAGACGCCAAGTTACTCTGCTTTTCGTCTGGATCCAAACTGTATGCATGGGTAATTACAGATTCGCATAAAAGTGTCCATTGTAAGCGTTCATTACATTGTAACTTAATCTGTCGACGGAATCCATGTAATTACATGTGATATTTAGCGAAGTGCGGGCAAATTTGTGACAATATGTGCGGGCAGTTTGGATCCAGACGACATGCCGGATAACTTGACGTCTCATCAGGATCCAAACCGTTTGACACTAGGGCTGTATGTTTGTGGATAAAAATAATGTAGCTTATTATTTTATCGAAAACAGTAGAGTTTAGAGCGACGAACGTTTTCTTTGCAAGCCTAAGGTTAGATATCACATGTACAATTAGTAAGAAACTATTACACATACTATAACTTTAAGAATGCGGGGAACGCGTGTGTTGGCATGTGCAAACAGTGGCCACCCAGATAAAAGTGTTCATAAGGAGCTCCCTGGTCACGATCTGTACTGTTCGCCAATCAAATCCTCCACATGGTATACCCTTTCCCGATTAATGGATTCTACTGTAAAACAATGATGGACTGCTTCGCTTAGAACATTTAGTATTCACAGGGTTAATTAGATTCATTGTAATATACGTTTAGTTATCACATACAGTAGAATCTGTCTTGAACTGCCACTCATTTATTGAACATAAGAATCTTTAAAAGCAGGTGGTTACTAAATGCCGGGCAAAAGAAATACAGAAAGCTCCTATAGGACTTTCTGCATTTCTTTCGACCTGCATTAAGCTACTACCTGCCATACAAACTCACAATTTAACCTCTTTATGATGGCCGCTTAGGACAAGTCCTACTGCATAGACATACAGGCACGTGTCGCCGCCATGGTAGGGAACTATAAACCTATAATACACGAGGTTCAGTGTTCTAGACCAATGGCAGACCACCCGGCGGTCTGGACCGGGCTCGATCCCCGAGTTGAATATTCTGAAAATGTTTCCAGCTACACCTTAGCCAACCGCTCCGAAAAATCAGGGTAATAATGGAGTGAACATAATGATGACCATGATGATTATTAATAATGCTGCTGCTGCTGATGATGATGATAATGATGATGATGATGGTGATAAGGATAATAATGATAAGGATGATTATGATAATAATAATACTAGGAGGAGTAGCAGCAGTATTAGAAGGAATATCATTATTAATATCATTATTATTATCATTATTACCGATATTATCATAACAGTACCAGTGGAATTTTGATAATGATGAAATAAGAGTGTTTTACCTGTTGCAGTGCTTTTTCCAACAACTGTTGGTATAGAAGAAACTGTCGAAGGTGTGGTCTGTGTTTGTGTCGTCGTTGTAGAATTAGCTGTCTGTGTTTGATTGGTATCGCCATTTCCTGTTGTTGCTGATGATGATGTTGGTGTTTTTGTTGTTGGTTGCGTTGGCGAGTTTGTTTCAGTTGCTGTCGGGTTTGGTGCAGTGGTTGTTGTCGGGTTTGGTGTAGTGGTTGTTGTATGGTCTTTTGTATTGTTTGCTGGCGGGTCTTTTGTAGTGGTTGTTGACGGGTCTGGTGTAGTAATGGTTGTCTGGTTTATTGTATTAGTCGTCTGAGCCACTGCCATGTCAGAGGCTAACAATATCACCCAAACTATAAGCATCACATGCCACTGTATTATGTATCTAGACTCCATTTTTACACACTTAATCCTATCTGTTCTAAAGATAACAGAACCTAATCACACGTGTCTTCACCAAATACTATTTTGGTGACAACAGATTGTTTGAGGTTATGAAATATTAATTCGTGTATATCTATGTCTACTTTAAAGCCATCATCATGGGCTTGGTATAAATTATCACGTTCTCATTCGAACCTCGACCACACCTGTACGTGAACTACTCGCTTAAAAATGCTGTGTGCTGCACATATGACACACCTTCGATAGCTTTGTTTTACAACCGTTCATTCAAATGAGAGATATCGAACTTAAGTAACGGGGTAGGGGTGTGATATGCGGAAGTGACTTTTTCTGTTAATAGTCAAAGTTTCTTCATCAGCAGCGGATTCTTGATTTGATCTTGTCACTTAACGTAAATACATGAATTATTTATTGGCCAATCGGGAGGGTTTCCAGGAAACGTATGTTGATATTGTCCTAACAAACACTCTCCGACTCTACTTTCTGTTCCCTATTCCATCACAATGGTTGGGTCCTCCTGATAAGGGACTCACGTTTATGACGAGCTATTCTGTTTCGGTCGTATAAACTTTAATCTATACATCGATCGAGCATATCAGTTCTGTGCTGGCCTACACCACCTTTGTTTCCAGTTGGACCAGGTATACGACACATGGAAAAACACCAACGTCCTATTTGCATTACATTTGAACCTGGGTCTGTAAGTATGGGTTTGTAAGGCAGGTGGTAGCTTAATGCAGGTCAATATTAATGCAGAAAGCTCGTATAGGAGCTTTCTGCATTACTATTGTCCTGCATTAAACAACCACGTGCTTTTTAATACTCCTGCGATCAATAAATGAATGTCCGCTTAAAACAGGTTCTACTGTAAATCCTGTTTTAACCTTGTATCCCATATACCCTTACAAACATGGAAGACCCAGATCAGACTGATCCAGCTTTGATCGGTTTGCTTATGCCATAATTTAGTTTTGATTCTACAGTTTCTTCCAGTATAACAATTCCCGTGTCCATATACCATTATAAAATTCAGAAAATAGATATTAATGGTGGCATTATTTTCTTACATGGTAATTCATGAGGGAAATGGTTAAGCAACCACTTACAAAATATAAAATATGGCTTAACTGATGGATATATATTCGTATACGAAATAATGGCATCATGAACATTGATCAGTCGATGTTTTAAATGTATATGGATACATGTTTTGGTCATGCCAGAAATTGTAAATCAGGTTTATATTTCACAAGCAATCAGAACGGACCCTTGTGAAACTATTCCTACAGAAGCCTCTGAACTGGGTCTACTCTGTTTGCAAATGTGTTAAATGCTAATCTGTGAGATAAAGTGTTATCAGACTATGTATGATTTATATTGCTATAATGGTAGTATGACACATATAAAGGATATGTTGCGAGTAGTCATTTTCTACAAACTGATATTAATCGAGTCCTGTAAAATATTATAAAGCTCGCCTACAAAATGACTACAAGTATCATATTCATTTTATCACATAACTATTTCGACTAAAATGCCTTTTTTGACAAGTCTAACTGCATATTTAGAAATGACGTCGTGGTGTTTCTACATGCAGTTACAGCTCATACATATAAACGGGTGTAATATAGAGAGAGACATGTGTGATGGCTATATTAACTCGAATACAAGGCAGGTTATGTGATAAATCATTGTATTGGGTATCTGCAGCAGCATTGCCCTAAAACAAATGCCTTAACAGTTAACACATTCCCTCCTAGTGACGATTTTTTGGAGCACCAGTATAAGTATCATTCTGAAACCGTTTTCATAAAATCACAATGGTTTCAAAACTACATAATTCTAAAATTCCCATTTTTTATTGTTGATGCTCCTCTTCGGTAGATTTATTCAAAGAGGATGGGTCTAAACATAGTCTAGGTGGGAATGAGTTAAAGGCAGATATCGGAGTTTGATGACAAGTAACATTAACATCCAGGACACGCCTAAACATATCAAAACGCTACTACTGCACTACTTGTCCTAAGCAGTCATTCATTTATTAAACATAGGGGTCATAGAAAGCATGTGGTTTCTGCGTTACTTTGACATTCATTAAACAACCACCTGCCTTACATACCCATAATCAAACCTTTTTGATAGCCGCTTAAGAAGGCTCTACTGTACTGCCACAATAAATTCTATTATAAACTGCAAGGTGTTACGACAATGTACATATCAATATTTGACTCTTTAATTGTTCTCCAGACCATAAATTCAAGAGATGGGAAACCTGACATGACACTCGCAGTTGACTATATAAGCCATCAGTTAGTTTCCCACCAGATTAGCTGAGACAAAAAAATTACAGTCATATATTGATATGTAGATATTTATAAAGCCTTACATTTTATAATCCATTTTAAAGTGGAGATAGCAATATTTTAGCATGCTTATACGTTTTTTTACTTTTTTTGCGAATGTAATTTATTTAGTAATTTTGCATTATTAAAATCATAAATTGTGGCCAACTGACAATCATACAGATAAGCTAGAATTCATAAAATGGTTACAAGGGACTGAGATGTGTTAACCCAAATATACAAGGCTTTAGTTACCGAAGTTGTAGGAGGTACCAAGGGATATAACTTAGTATGAACATGTTTGAAAATAGCCACTAACCATGCTTGTACAGCAGTTGATCCCGAATTGTAGTATTTAACCTTAGGCCTGCTATGGGCGGATGAGAAAATATATGTCGACGTGTTAGATTTTTTGTAACATGGCAGTTTCCATGGTAACTATATGTGCCAAAACTATCAAAATGACACTTTATTTTTATAAATATACAGAAATTATGAAAGGAAATGTATATATACTTTTTAAAATTATACATTAAAAGGTGTAGGTTGACGTTCTACATGTTTTAGAAATCCGTGGTTTCCATAAAACGTAGTGAAATTCATAAAAGATGAAACATTTTCAAACATACAGAATAAAATAATCCTGGTTAGTCCACTACATATTACTAGACATTGTGTTTAAAATTATATTTAAATAACAACCACCTTGTCAATAAGCCCACTGAAAAAAAGTGGAACAATGTCAGTTTTTCTTGCATAACTAGCAGGGAAAGTATCGGATAGATATTCCTGACTGTGAACATGAACTATAATTTGCATTCAATAGTTATCAATGTATGCAATGTACACACAGATTGAAGATGGTTACAAATGCGAATCCAATTTCGGGGATAAAATTTGAATACATTTTCTAATATTCTGTTTGCTGAAGTAACCCTCACTTTTCCATTCACTTTCTCAGTCAATAACTTGTATACTGCATCACGACCTCCGCGATCAACTGCAAGTGTCATTTATTCTTCTGATCCTTTCTCCCTTAGACCTTTTTACAAAATGATCGTGTATTCGATAGTGTTGACTTATTATTTGTTTCGTGGCTTTGCGTAACATTTCCCGATTACTATGCAACTACATTCTTTGTGAAGAGTTACTATCGGTGATTATTTACCTCGGATGCGCAGAAAGAGGTAGAAATTACTACCGAAAATGTCTTCAAATAATAAAAGAATTATCATATGATTATGACATTGGTTACATAGTTTCTATGATTATGACACTAATGAATTTTTTAATATGTAGTGTTAAAGAAAAATGATATTTCTTTAAATATAAATCAGGTTCACAACATCTCATTGAAATACAAGAGAAATAACCGAGTACTCCAAATAGATGGAACATACTTATTATTCCTTATACTTTTGTGTTTATCAATCAAGGGAGATAAATTGCAGCATGTCACTCTATGTAAAAAAAAGTCCTATGTTTTGTATTGAATTTTATTGGTTTGCACATTGATACAATGGTTCACTTTCGAAGCCCATTCGCCCATATTTCCATAGTGATGGGCCAGTTTGGAATCCAGCACAAGAGAAATTGGTCGGACTCGGGCGGCAGTGAGTATATCACATGGCGGGTAATCAGACTCGATACATATACATGTATATATAAGCAAGTACATGTCAGTAATTTATTAGAGTGTCATTGTGTTATATATAACATATCAATATTACAGACAAAAATGTTATAACAATCGGTCACGTTGTGCCTGAATCATTTTAAACGAAATGACTAACATCGAAATATGAAATAAGTTATGTACCCAACATAAACGTTTTATGCACATGGGCTATGTAAAACAGTATCAATATATGAAACTGTAGTCAAAAATAAGATCGACATTTAATCACAAAGACCATTTCTACCTCTATACATACGGTTGACAATGAACTTTGAAACATAAGTGCAATGACTATTTATAAATCACACCTTTTTTACAGTCTGTTAAAAATTAAATGACAGTGATTGTTAATAACAGAATGACAATGGCAAGCGTTGTAAATTGGGCTATCAAGAGCTATAGTTCGTCTTCAACTATGTATAGTGTCCTCACATAAACTGCATAGTCTTTATTACTGGGGTAGCTGCATATTGCCCTGTTTTAATTTTTAATGGAAGTTCGTACTATACTTGACCTTCTCGATTTTCGAAAGATGTATTAGCAAATACGGCTCTATAAGGCGCTGGGTGCACGCAGCAGCTAATGACGGTCCAATCCTATTTATTTTGGGTCCAAAGCACCCTCGGTTCACATGTTATTTGAGTATGCCGGTGATTATGCAAAACATTTGGGCAAACCACAACCCCAAAAGACAACTCACTACCCTCGCCGACCAAGGGCGCTGGGACCAATATCTTGTGTTTCCGAAAGAAAACACCAACATCCGGACCATAGATCCCCGGGGACCAGCCAGCGCATTCAATGACAGGCGTGGACCTCCTTTATAAAATACATGTACAGAATAGATACACGGATATGTATTCAGTCGTTGGCAGACATGCGGTCGGCTTCACAACCTCGGTAATGACTGTTTCCTTGTTTCAGACCCCGGTAGCACCGAAGGTGAGGGCCATCGTGTGAGTTATAGAATGATTGCAAATACATTCAGGACAGCGCACACATGACCGCAAACATAGTGGTTCGGGCTTGGCCTTCAAGACATTTAGTTTTCTTTACTTCCATACGTGTCATATTGGCTCTCTTCTAATTCGGTATCCTGCTCTTCCTGTAACTTGTCATCATTACCATCTGCATCTCGACCCGAGTATTGTGAACCAACAGTAGAGCCGCCAGTACTCAAGTCCACCATCTGCATCTCGACCCGTGTGCTACGAGCCAACAGCAGAGCCGCCAGTACCCAAGTCCACCATCTGCATCTCGATCCGTGTGCTACGAGCCAACAGCAGAGCCGCCAGTACCCAAGTCCACCATCTGCATCTCGACCCGTGTGCTACGAGCCAACAGCAGAGCCGCCAGTACCCAAGTCCACCATCTGCATCTCGACCCGTGTGCTACGAGCCAACAGCAGAGCCGCCAGTACCCAAGTCCACCATCTGCATCTCGACCCGTGTGCTACGAGCCAACAGCAGAGCCGCCAGTACCCAAGTCTACCAGCTGCTGTTGTGATGCAACAATTTCATCGAGCATCTCTGTGGTTTTCAGCATATCCGTCTCTCTATAGCCTCCCATTCCTGCACCGTTGGGCTACTAAGTTGAAACGTATAGATAACCCTTCCAACTAAACCCCTTACCGGAGTTGGCTATGTACTACGTCAACAGGTACGAGCCATTCCTAAGGATGCCTTGTTGTACTCTTGTTGCGACTATAGCGCGGCGGGTACAATATCGGCCAACATTGTCGGGATGGGGAAGGGGTTATTGCAGTTGCATACAGCATGAGAACATTTGGGTTTCGTTGTACCCTTATGGATGATTGGCCGATATTGGTGTAGTTTCGTCGGAGCCTTGTAGTTAGTTGCATGTAAGCATGAAGCAGTTTCGTTCGGCGGGTTGCTCAAATATGTCTGCAGCCTACCTCTCACACTATGGCATATGCGCTGCACCCACGTCCTTGAGTTGATATATTCCAAATATAGAAAACTCGTCCGCAAAGCGGCTATAGACAGGCTATTGATTGTGTCAAATTGTAGACAAATGCAGTTTGGTACATGCAAGTTGTGTGGAGAACGAGTGCGAACTGTGATTTGCCATACACAGTCCATGGGGTATACTTATCGCGATCATTATCCCTGCTTTGGTGTTGTTTCGTGCTCATTTATCATCTTGATAAAAGTTTTCCTCAACGCTGTACTAGGCCTTATGCGTTCATATAAATGAAGTACATTGTTATCCGTGCAACATATAGAGTAAATCCAGTAAACTAATGTGTTTCATAAACTTTCGGGTTCTGGAGTCAAGTTTGAGTTTATGTGTGCAAATCTAACTAACAAAATCAGTTTGAAACAATAAAACCTCTTATGACCGAACTTTTAGTAAAGCAGAAGCTAGCTCTTTTAAGGCAGTTGACTGCTATATGAAGAATACATGTCACATAGAAAACTCAAAATGGTACATTTCTGTGTGACATTCACCCTGAATTGACCCATTACCTCATACGGTATTTAGACCCAACCTCTTTGGATATATCTACTGAAAAGGAGCTTTTACCAGAAAATGGAATGTGTGGTTTTGAAATCATTGTGATAAATATAGCATTTGCTCCTATGGGGGTAAATGGTATATTTATCACAATGATTTCAAAAAGTGATTTTTACAAAGACGTCAAAAGGCGTCAATATTAGGCAATTGGTTAAGCAGTCACTGTCATTGGTACATTGATTCACCGACATTGATAATTGGAAAGCCCTGTTAAAATAGGTTTCACTGCATATCTGTCTCGGGCGTTGGAGATATGCTTTTAATCGCAGCAATCTGTTTTACCCGGGCAAACATTCAGCCAGTTCGTGACCGTGTATTAATAAGCATTGCATCAAAATAGTAGACAGAACTCTTAGCCTGTTATGAGTGATTCGTTATAACATTGGCAAGGAGTTTTGGGGATACAAATAAATCGCCGATCTCATCATTATTTAAACTTTTTTTATCTGTTTTAAATATAAGATTCTACGGCAAGCATGTTTAAGACAATAGTTAGAGAAGAGTGAAATATTAATTCTTTATAGCAATCAATAAACAAAGGCGTATTTTTGCTATGTCTTTACTTATTGCGTTGCCGACGTTAGCATGTAATATTGATATACATTGATGGAATCAAGCTATGAACATTACTTGCCCTACAAAGTGAAGTTAGTGACCAGTATATCGAGGTTATCATCATGCAGTCTAGCATGGCATCTGATCTAGGAGTATCATTCATGGTTATATGTGTTAATTGTTAAACTTTAGCTTGCTGAAGAGATTGCCATTATTGTTAAACCGTATATTCATACATGTATGTGATTTATATTTCTGTTTTTCCCCGGTAAAACATAATCAGACAGAGGTCTAGATAAAATGCATATATTAAAACATTTTCAACAATAACTTCTTTATTTCTTCGCCAAACCCTATGCTGTGACCACTCTCTTTAGAATCATACCGAAGAGACTGTTCTAAAGAGTGGTCATCACATAGGGTTTAGTGGAGAAAGGACGATTTTAGTATGTGAGTACGCACCTGGAGGGGGTGATCACTATATGGCACGTAAATTTTATTTCTGCAATGAGTAAGAGGTAGTGGAAAGTTTCTCAAGAATGTATCAAGAAGTGTAGCAGCGAATAGTTTAAGAGAGTAAATTCTATCTGGTAAATGATTTCTCAGCAGCGAATAGTTTTTTTCAGCGGTAGCTGTCTAGTTTCATTCTTGTTCTAGATTTTCGCCAATTAGGAGATATGTTACATTGTAATTAGCATATGCCTCTTTGCTAGTATTTATAGTAGTAAATTGTGTTTTCATCAGTTAATACCGTGTATTAATCCAGAGTACAGACTGCTAATTTATATTCCTAAAACATTCATTCCATGAAGAACTGTCTACTAATATAACAAAAAGCAAAAACAAGTTATTTTGTTCCTAAATAAACACACTCCAGCAGGAGTACCATATTGCGGGAAGCTATCGAATAAGTGTCAAACAGCTTGTGTTCTAAGGAGACGTCGATTCACTCGGCGTCTGATCTGGGCCCAGGTGGCTTGCAAATGCGTCTAATCAGGATCCAAACAGTTTAATTTGAGCAAAACCATTTTAAAAGACACTATTGTGATAGAAACTATTGTGATAAATAGAGCATTTGCTCCTATAGGAGCAAATGCTCTATTTATCGCAATGGTTTCACAAAGTGACTTTTACAGAGTCGTCAAAAGTCGTCAGTATGAGGGAATGGGTTAAACCATTCTTTCATATAAATGTATTTTCACGCTATTGCAAACAGAGTAGACCCAGATCAGACGGCACATATAGGAGCCGTATGACCAGGGTCTGCTCTGTTTGCTAATGGAATTTGATAGTTCTGTTTATTTTCTTTCTAAATTACCTACAATGTTCTACCTTCCATATTTCATTGTACCTATTTTGTCCATGAATATTCAGTAGGTATTGACATTTAGAATAAACATAGAACAGGGGAATGGTTAAAAGTCGATATTCCCAAGAAATGGGACTGAATGTATGCAGCAAAGGATAGTAGCCCAAGTAAAATCAAATGACCATTAGCTGATAACCGAGCCAGGTATGGGCGGGTCGTAATTTCGATAGCAGGTCGGATTACTTCAGGTCAAATAAGCTCGATAACGCAATCCAAATAAACTCATTCAATAGTCACAGGCGGTTATGATACAATTTATTGCACTGTGAGATACTTATGGTCATATGTATCTCATATAAGTAGAAACTATCCAAAGCTATCGTTTAACCCTTTCTCTGCTCTATATTTAGTCCAAAAGTCTATACTTATTACATATTCATGGACAAAATACATGTGGTTATAATGAAATATTGAAGGTGGGACATTGTAGAAAGTAAATTTAGAAAGTAAAGAAACATAATTATCTAACAAAATCCATAAGCAAACAGAGCAGACCCTGTTCAGACGTAAAGAGTAATGGTTTGACCCTTTCCCTCGTGAACATTTAGTAAGAAATATTAACGTCATGAATATCACATACAGTAAAACCTCTCTATAAAGGCCACTAAATTACATCAAGTATTTTGTGTTAAATGCAGGTGGCTGCTTAAAGCAAGGTGAAAGTGAAACAGAACGCTCCTATAGGAGCGTTCTGTTTTACTTTCACCTTGCTTTAAGCGGCCACCTGCCCTAAATACCAACTATTCAACACAATTTAGCGGTCGTTATAGGGAGGTTTTACTGTAGTTAAAATTTAAAAATGGCATTATAATTTTAAAGGCAAACCGTTTCAGAGCAGATCCTAATCAGATGGTTCCTACAGGAGCCGTCTGATCTGGGTCTACACAGTTTGCAAAGACACGAAATGCGTTTATTTGAAACAAATGGTTAATGAATAAACACAGATCCCTTAAAAGTAAACTGTTGCTGACTGCAGGCCAGACGATATGCGAGAGAGTTCTGCGTAACTTTCGTCCTGCATTACGTTAGCACCTGCATTTATGACCCCGATACCTCATTTCGGTGGTCGTTTGAAAGGAGATTTACTGTTTTATTGGGTCATTTACAAACTTGCAGACACCCAAAACCAATACTTAACCCTTTCCCTCTTATAAACGTGTTTTCACGCATTTGCAAACAGAGTAGACCCAGATCAGACGGCTCCTAGAGGAGCCGTCTGATCAGGGTCTGCTCTGTTTGCTAACATTTGATAGATCTGTTTCCATGCTTTCTGAAATGTATACAATGTCCACCTTCCTTATTTCATTATAACTATTTTCTTCATGAATATTCAGTAGGTCTAAATACAGAACAGGGAAAGGGTTAACCATTAACCTGCTATCCACGACTTGACTTGCATGTGCAAACAGCTTGTGCCCAGATGAGACGCCGAGTAACCCGACGTCTTATCATGATCCGCGCTGTTTGACACTGGGTCAATAGTTTCTTAAACCCTTTACTTCTTAACCACTTCCCTCATATTGACGACTTTTGACGACTCTGTAAACGTCACTTTGTGAAACCATTGTGATAAATAGAGCATTTGCTCCTATAGGAGCCGTCTGATCAGAGTCTGCTCTGTTTGCTTATGATATACTATAGATATAATTTTACAGTTTCTACCATGAACAAAATTCCTTAGTCCATGTGATATAACAAAATAATCTAATTAATGTTCATGACGTCATTATTTCTTACATGACAATTGATGGAGGAAAGGGTTAAAGATTGATCGAGTCGGAAGTACTCAAAATTGCACCAGATTCAACTTTGAGCAGATTTAACTTTTATCACAGCAGGTTAAAGGGTTAGGGGATAAGATTATCTTCCTCCAACATAAGGAGTATTAATACGTGACACGTGCTACATGCATGCATGTCTATAGCCTAGTCCTTTATCTCGTGAATTATCATATAAGAAATATTTACTGTATTACTACAGTATAACATTGCTTAACCCTTTCCTTCATATAAATGTGTGTTCACGCATTTGCAAAGAGAGTAGACCCAGAGCAGACGTCTCTTACAGGAGCCGTCTGATCAGGGTATGTCCTGTTTGCTAGTGGAATTTGAAAGAGCCATTTCTTTACTTTCTAAATTGGCTACAATGATCCTTCCATATTTCATTATAACTATTTTGTCTATCAATATTCAGTAGGTATTGCAATTTGGAATAAACATAGAACAGGGAAAGGGTCAAGCGGTCATCAAAAAGAGGTTTAACTATTGTTCTGTTAGGCAGGTGGTAGCTTAAAGCAGGTCAAAAGTATTGTAAAAAGATCCTATAGTAGCTTTCTGCATTACTTTATCCTGCATTAAGCAACTACCTGCTTTTAAGAATCCTATGGTCAATAAATGAATGCTCGCTAAGGACAGAGTCTATTGTATGTTCTAATTCTGTTCAAAGACGCAACAAGAATATCAAACAGTTTGGACCCTGATCAGACGGTAAGTTGCACGACTGCTCGTCAGAATCCACACGCACTATTTGCGTTCGTCCGTAGTTTAACCCATTCCCTGATATTGACGACTTTTTACGACTCTGTAAAAGTCACTTGGTGAAACCATTGTGATAAATAGAGCATTTGCTCCTATAGGAGCAAATACTCTATTTATCACAATGGTTCCAAACTACAAAATTCTAAAATTTTCCTTTTCTCTAGTTAATGCTCCTTTTCGGTAGATTTATTCAAAGCGGTTGTATCTAAAATAACCTATGAGGTAATTGGTTAACCCTTTACCTCATGAATATTTATATACGAAATAATCACATTGAGAATAATTAGATTAGTTTTTATGATGGAATATGTAAAGAGTAAAGAGTAAAGGTGAGGTTTATAGTCTGGAACTACATACAATGTACATATTCTCCCGACTTCACAATTTACCCCCTGGTCACTGGGATGTAAGTCGGCCATTAACACTCGGCGCCCAAGGCAGCCATGGCACATTGGCTTATTTCCCTCACAGGTACCCATTTATACACCTAGGTGGAGAGGAGCAAACGTGGGATGCATTTTTTGCTCAGAAAAATTCTGATAGTCCGATGGCAGGATTCGAACCGGGGACCCTTCGATCCCAAGTCCAACGTCCTACCACTGGACCACCACTCCCACTATATGTACAAGGAATGTTTTGTCCAGGGAGGAAACTGTAGAAGCCCACGTATCATGTCTCAACCCATTTGCTCCCAGTGGATTCTTCTATGCTTATATATTGGATTAGTCTATATTTTATCTAAGGGATGTCTGGTCTAAATTTTCATTTTTGTTTTGTTTTATATTGAATTTCCTATCAGCAAACAGTGTAGGCTCTGATCAGACGCCGCATTATGCGGTGTCTGATCAGAATCTACACTGTTTGCCTACGTCCCATATATGGGATCGTGGGAGCAAATGGGTTAATTATTTCGCTACCCGTGCCGCATTTGTATTTTTGCAGACAATTCGGATCCAGATGAGATACCGAGTAATTCGGCATCTTATCAGGATCAAAATTGTTTGTTACTGTAGTGATGTTTATGAAAGAATAAAGGAGACATTTAAAGTCACATTTTAATAAATGAAATGTGTAGCTTAAACACATTGGCTGGGAAAGACGTTAAGCAAACATATCGGATCCAGATGAAACAGCTCCTACAGGGGTCATCTCATCTGGATCTACCCTGTTCGCAAAAACGTTAACCCTTTCACCACCGCAGTCGCATAAATGCACCACGACAAATAGTGCAGTCCAAGATCAGACGCCGCCTTTTCAAGGCGGCGTCTGATCAGGGACTTCGCTATTTGTCTCAATCTCTATTTCTATATATGTGCTTTATTCCTTTAAAATTTGCATTCATTTATCTCATTTCCTTATTTTGATGAATGATTTAACAAACTTGGATTGCAGACGACAATTAGAAATATGGCGCCGAAATGGTTAAAGAGAGCATCTATGGAGTAAAGGGTCAAATATTATTTGGTGTTGGAAACTAATGCATGTTTCGTTTCATTTATCTCTACGGCAGCTAAATCAGTTCAAGTGTTGATTATGTTACCCCGTATATCGAAGTTTAATGGTCCATTACTGCACCCCTTTCCTCCATGAATATTATTAATGCATTAAAAAAATGACGTCATGAATATTAATTAGATAAATTTGTTATAATATCACTTTGACTCATGAAGTATTGAAAGGACGGTATCTCAATACTGAGTAAAGTGGCATCTCTCTACAGCTCCACCAACATGTCTTACAGTAAAACCTCTCTATAACGGCCACTTAATTTGTGTTAATTAGTTGGTATTTAGGACACGTGGCTGCTTAAAGCAAGGTGAAAGTTAAACAGAACGCTCCTATAGGAGCGTTCTGTTTTACTTTCACCTTGCTTTAAGCAACCACATGCCTTTAACACGAAATACTTAATGTAATTTAGTGACTGTTATAGAGAGGTTTTACTGTATTGTGCGTCTCCAAGACCGGTGCTAACTTAACTCGTTAATCCATGAATATTCATGTAAGAAATAACGGCATCATGAATATTAATTTTAATTAAATTAATATTTTATTATAGCGCATGGGCACATGATGTGTTTGGCCATGGCAGAAAGTGTAGAATCATATCTATTTTATATCATATGCACACAGAGTAGACCCTGATCAGACGGTTCCTATAGGAGTCGTCTGATCTGTGTCTACTTTGTTTGCAAATGCATAAGAAGGCGTATTTATGGAGTAAAGAGTTGTTATGAAGGATTTAATTGCCTTAAAAAGGTGCAATAGGGATTAGAATAACAAACAGTGCATACATAGATCAAGCACAGGTGTTTGTCGTGTGCTAGCCACTACCCACCCATCTGCTACCCCCTCTGCAGCCTCACAGAAACATATTGATCAAAATAATCTAAAAAAAAATTAAAACATTGCCAATATACCATAACACAACGTTTAAAAGTGATCTAAAAAATCAGATTTTTAGCTCACTTTTAAATGTTATGTTGTATTTTGACAATGTTTTGACATGTTTGAGATTATTTTGACCAATATCTTTCTGTGAGGTTGTAGACAGAAGTGGGGGTGCAAATGGCCGTTAATGGTAGTGGTGTAGCACATGACAAACACCTATGAGATCAAGGAGTTCCTCGAATGACCATCTGGTCTGAGTCTACAGTGTTTAAAAATGCCAGTGCGCTCATCTACTACATTCAAAGGATTAACCATTAGAATGCGGGAAACGAATCCACTTTCATTTGCATCCAGATCAGAGGGCTTCTAGAGGATATCTCTGATCATGGTCTGCACTGTTTGTCATTCAAAATCGTCTTCCAAGTTTTACCTTTTCATACTGTATGATTACCAATAAACAATGACCGAGCATTGCACACTGAAACGCCAGGGTTGAAAGGGTTAATTGGAAATATAAAAGGTGTGTACAATGGAGTTTTACCATGTTTCTGTTGTCTAGTGTTCCTTGACCCTTTGCTCAATGAATATACATGTAAGAAATAATGAACTAATATTGATCTGATTTTACAGTTTCTACCGTAGCCAAAATTCCCCATGTTCATATGCCATTATACAGTAAAACCTCTCTATAACGGCCACTAAATTGTGATATTTAATTGGTATTTAGGACAGGTGACTGCTTAAAGCAAGGAGAAAGTAAAACAGAACGCTCCTATAGGAGCGTTCTGTTTTATTTTCACCTTGCTTTAAGCAGCCACCTGCCTTTAACACAAAATACTTGATGTAATTTAGTTTTACTGTACATATAAAAAGTAACTAATATTCAAGGTGTCATTGTTACTCATATTAAGATTTATCAGGTAATTCTTCCTAACCCTTTGTATGATGCCTTTTCAAACAGAGTAGACCCACATCAGACAGCCCCTGTTGGAACCCTTTGATTAAGGTCTTCCTTTCTTGCCTATGGATAAACCCGTTCCCTGTTCTATGTTTATTTCAAATTTCAATAATATTTGAATTTTCATGGACAAAGTAGCTATAACGAAAAATTGAAGGTGGAACATTGAAGCCACTTTACACATCTATCAAATTCCATTAGCAAACAGAGCAGACCCTGATCAGACGGCTCCTACAGGGGCCGTCTGATCTGGATCTGAATCTACTCTGTTTGCAAAGGCGTGAAAAGGCGTTTATATGAAGGAAAGGATTAATATAAATCTGATTCTAAAATTTCTTCCAAAGCCTAGATTCCCCAACGTTTGTAAAGCCATTATGTATATAAATTCAGCTAATTGTACATCGTGTCATTATTTCTTACTTGAATATTTATCGGATAAAAGGCTAGCGGATAATAACTAATTTATTTCTTGCTGTACAGTAGATCTGTCCTTAGATACCATTCATTTATTGAACATATGTGTGTTTAAAATCAGGTGGTTGCTTAATGTAGGGCAAAAGTAATGCAGAAAGCTCCCGTAGGAGTTTTCTGCATTACTTTTGATCTGCATTAAGTTACCACCTGCTTCACAGACCTGTAATTAGATCTCTTTTTTGATGACCGCTTAAGACAGGCTCTACTGTATTATACGTTCATCGTTTTCTAACGTTCGGTGTCTCATAACTATGATAACACATATATATATAGATAACAACAACACGAATGATTTTTTTGCTAGACGAAATTGCTTTCCCCTTGTGTCTGAAGACCTAAGTTCTCTCCGAGATAATCTGAAATCATTTTCAATTTATACCGACCTTAAAATAGACGAAAACGACTAACCAATCACCGAGGCGGCCTATCTTATCAGGTGGTTATTGATAGAGAGTTTCTTTGTGCGACATATTTTACATTTGTCAACAGTTTTGATCCTGATCTGTGGCAGAGTTTCTAGATATCTACCTTGAATACATTTTTTGTCTTTCTGATTATTATATATGCACGAACACATGCTTTCTTATCTTTGAGCATGTCGAGATGACAATAAAATGTTTGCTGAAGGCAAAGTTCTCCGGCATTAAAAGGATCTGTCACTTCGATAGGGAATTGAGAGAGACTTTTATCGGTCTGTCAGTATAAATCTGTTTGTTTATTTTGTTCAAGTAGCTAATGAACTTTGAAATTGTTCCTGTTTTCAATATACAAACGGAAAATATTTATTGTTTTCACGGGACACAATGATGACTAAAGACAGTTTGTCTGGGTGTGGTAAAATATGATTATTTGATTTTAGCACGTTATAGGGATGTTCGTGACATCAAATAATCTGAATATGGACAGAACGCTTGGCAACTCGACACTTTTCAGCATCCAAACAGTTTGACAAGCCGATTGTTTCATGCATCCGATAAAATCCATTATAACACTGCAAAGTAAAACTCCTTTGATCTGATTGGTCAATGAGCGACGGACCTCGTGCCATGTACCCAGTTAGCAAGGCATGCATAGTATTGCATACCGAGGGCCAAAGTGGTATCCCTTGTAAGAAGCTTTGCTGGTAGTCCAGTAAGATCTTAGTCAAACTTGCATAATCTTATTTCACACGTTTGTATGTACAGTAAAACCTCTCTATAACGGTCACTAAATTGTGTTAATTACTTGGTACCTAGGACAGGTGGCTGCTTAAAGCAAGGTGAAAGTAAAACAGAACGCTAGGAGCGTTCTGTTTTACTTTCACCTTGCTTTAAGCAGTCACCTGCATATAACACAAAATAATTGATGTAATTTAGTGGCCGTTATAGAGAGGTTTTACTGTATACAATACATATAATAAAACCTCTTTAAAGGTGGGTACCAACATAGCCAATTTCATCATACTATGCCCCTTGTCCTTAAAAAATAATGCAAATAGTTTGTCGGCTGTTTTCTGGGAAAACTATTTGAGAAATATTAATGAAACTTCACAAAAATGTTTAATGCATCAAGATCTGATGCTGAGTCAATTTTGAGGTTTATTTGATTTTTCGTTTCTGAGTTATTGCCCTTTTACTTAAAAAAAATTGCAAATATATGCAAATAGTTTGTCCGCTGTTTTCTGGCAAAACTGTTTGACAGATATTAATGAATCTTCATCCACATGTTTAATGCATCAAGACCTGAAGCAAAGTCGATTCTGAGGATCATTTGATTTGTTGTTTCGGAGTTATGGCCGTTGCACTTTACAAAAATCTGCAAAAATGAGGATTAGCTGTAACTTTTTTATTTAATAAGATATTCACTTCATTTTTTTAAAAAATAGTATCACCTTAATATGGAAATCAAGATCTGAAGCACAGATTAGAAAATGTCAACACTTATAAGACATGTTGAATCAGAGAAAGTTTGCAAGTGGGCGTATTATGTACCGTATGCGGTACTCTTGTTCTGTTTTAACAGCACTGACGCGCAGCTGCACGTAATCTCCGTGAGGGGGTGATGCAGGATATATAGATAGATAGATAGATACTTTCGGTGATTCCGTGATATTGACGCCTCTATAAATTTCACCTTTTGAACCCATTGTCATAAATAGAGCATTTGCTCCGATGGAGCAAATGCTTTATTTATCACAATGGTTTCAAAACTACGCTATTACAAATTTTACCCTTTTTCTGGTAAATTTCCCTTTTCACTAGATTTATCCAAAGAGGTTGGGTCTAAAAATAGCTTATGAGGTAATGGGTTAAGCAACTGTCTTCTTCAACCCTTTCCCCGTTCTACGTTTATTTGAAATTCCGTTACGTACTCAATGTTCATGGACAAGATAGTCATAATGCAATATAGAAGGTGGGACATTGTACATAGTCATTTTAGAAAGTAAATAAACAGATCTTTCAAATTCCGTTAGCAAACAGGGCAGACTCTGATCAGACGGTTCCGTCTGATCTGAGTCCACTCTGTTTGCAAATGCGTGAAAACGCATAATTTATACGAGGGAAAAAGTTAAAAGACGCTCATGCTTATTTATAGAGCTGTCGTTTGCGAGGTCTTACTCTGTATACTTCCGTGCATTGGCATCCTCGACGAAACTGGTTAACCCTAAATTATTAGCCTAAACCGTAACTGCTTAAACTCTGATCTGTTTCTTATTTTGATTCGTTGAAGCTTTCGAGAAAGTAGTTTGACCGGGTGTCAAACAATTTGGATTCTGATGAGACGCTGAGTAACTCGGAGTTTTATCTAGATCTAAGCTGATTGCAAATGCTTGTCTAGACGCGGTTTAGCAAGCGAAGTGTTGAGATGTCTTCACTGAAATAAAAATGTCCCTTCCAATAAATCAGATCACTCCTCTGAATGTGGTTACTTACAAGTATTTTAACCATTTGAATGCCGGAAATTATTGTGGAGTCATTTGCAAACAGTATAGCCCCAGATCAGGGGGTTTCTAAAGTCTGCTTCAGGGTCTGCGTTCTTTGCCATTCAAAATTGTCTCACAAATCATACTGAATGGACTATTTCATTAAACGGTGATGGACCATTTCAATATTCAAATAGTGAGCGCTTAATTTAGGCAGTCGATCTCAGGGTAGGTTTCACATCCTTTCTTTAAACCCCTATTCAGCACTCCTAGCATACCTTTTACATTCTTAAACCCTTTCCCTTTTGAATAATCATATAATGACATCATGAATATTTATTAGTTGATTCTTTACAATGGCATTTATATAAACATAGTCATGCTCATTATTTAAGTCATTTGCACTGGGCATTTTCATTCGTTAAGTCATTCTTTTTGTCATTTGCACTGGTCATTTTCATTCTTTAAGCCATTTACACTTTCAGAGAGTCAAATAGTTTGGAATTGCAAACTTCAAACAGGTTAAGCTTACGGTGAATATTTAGGCATTTTTTAAAGAAAAGTGCAACATAACAAACAGTGCAGATCCTGATCAAATGACTCCTCTAGGAGCCCTCTCATCTGGGACTACACTGTTTGCAAAGGGCATTAGTAACCCGTGTCCCGCACTGTGAGGATTAACCCTTTCACCGCCGAAGTCGCATAAATGCACCACGACAAATAGTGCAGTCCCAGATCAGACGCCGCCTTTTCAAGGCGGCATCTGATCAGGGACTTCACTTTTTGTCTCAATCTCTACTTCTATACCTGTGCTTTACTTCTTTGAAATTTGCATTTATGTATCTCATTTCCTTATTGTACCGAATGATTTAACAAAAAATGGATTGCAGACGACAATTAGAAATTTGGTACCGAAAGGGTTAAGTCTTTCGCCACCTTAGGCTAATCTGTGATAACCTTTGTTAACAGTTTGTACCGAGAGGAAACGCCGAGTAACTCGACATCTCCTCAGAATCCTATAACTGTTTGACAGTGATTATATTTTTGCAAAGATATTGAAGAAAACGCAGCTTTTGAGACATGAACCAGACGATAAGTTTAGCAGATGCATTTTATTTGACGCCAAAAGGGTTAACATTCCCTGCATGAGCTTGTATTCATATTGTATTCCGCCCATACAATGCAACATGTACAAGTTCAAACTAAATATATTTGGTTCAAGTCTACCCTGTTAACCCATTACATCATAGGCTAATTTTAGATACCTCTTTAAATAAACCTACCGAAAAGGAGCATTAACTAGAGAAAAGGACAATTTAAGAAGTGCATAGTTCTCAAATCATTGTGATAAATAGTGCATTTATTTTTCACAACGGTTTCGAAAAGTGATTTTTACAGAGGTGCCAAAAGGCGTCAATATGATGGTATGGGTTTAATATCAACGACAAGTCAAGACCTCACAATGCCTTAGATAAACTATTCAAAACGTCTCTGAAGCGAACATTTAATGAACCAACATGGATTTCAGTAAAAGTATGTGGTTGTATAATGCAGGACGAAAGTAATACAGCTTTAAGCTTTGTGAGTTTAACCTATTCCCTCATATTGACGACTTTTGACGACTCTGTAAAAGTCACAATGGTTTCAAACTTCAAACTTCTCAAATGTTCCTTTTCTCTTGTTATGCTCCTTTTCGGTAGATTTATTCAAAGAGGTTGTATCTAAAAATAGCCTATGAGGTAATGGTTTAAGCATAATTTATGTCCTGCATTAACTCTTTACTCCATAAATACTTTTTTCTGTGCCTTTGCAAACAGAGTAGACCAAGATCAGACGGCTCCTACAGGAGCCGTCTGATCAGGGTCTGCTCTGTTTGCTTATGATATAATATAGATATATATGATTCTATAGTTTCTGCCATTGCCAAAAACATCATGTTTCCTTGTGCTGTAATAAAAGATTAATCTAATTTATATTCATGACGTCGTTATTTCTTACATGAATATTCATGGAGTAATGGGTTACGTTAGCACGGGTCTTGGAGAGGCATAATAAGGCATTTGGTGGAGTTGTAGAGATATGCCACTGTACTCATAGTATTGAGATACCGTTGTTTACCCTTTCCCTGTTCTATGTTTATTTCAAATGGCAATATCTACTGAATATTCATAGACAACTAGTTATATTGCAACGTGGAAGGCGGAACATTGTAGTTGGTTTAGGAACTAGAGGACCAGATCTATCGGATTCAATAAGCAAACAGAGTAGACCCGGATCCTGTAGGAGCCGTCTGATCTGGGTCTTCTCTGTTTGCAAAGACGTAGAAAGGCATATTCATGGAGTAAAGGGTTAACGTTTTTGTATACACATTATAGAGACGCCTTTTCACGTCTTTGCAAACAGAGTAGATCCAGATCAGAGACTCCTGTAAAAGCTGTATGATATGTTTTACTTGTGAACTAACGTAAATCAGCTTCTAAAGCTTCTGCCTTTGTAATACATGTTGTTATATAGCACTTGTTCATATAGCATTACAAATATTAATCTAATTCAGTATTCACAATGTCATTATGTCTTACATGAATATTCATGAGGTTAGTGAGGTAAAGAGTTAAACGTTTTAAAAGTCATTAAATAGTAAACAAACCATGGGTTTTCTCTATATTGTACAAACATTAATAAAACAAGAAGTGGAAGCTTAAAACTACGTGTTTCATTATTGAATTACATAGATCTGAATCTACAATATCTACCATGGCCTAACACTATTACAGTACCCCCCCCCCCCCCCCCCCTCCCACACACACACACACCGGCTTTTTATGATCTAAGGGAAGCAACTCCTACAATCTTTTAATTTAGTACAGTACGAATACTCTCCCTTAGACCACATTTTTTGTCCGTTATTTCCGTTTAATAATACCTCATAAACGGTATACAATAATTAACATTTTTATTTTTGATAGATGATTCTCCTCTAACACTACAAAGTAATGACGTACATTTAAATTATACTATTATAATACATCAAAATGATCATATAGTTTTTATAAGCAGTTTCCCCTGTCATATGGTCTTAGGGAAGTAACTCTTATAATAGTTTTTCATTTAGTGCTGTACGAATACTCTCCCTTTGACCATATACTAATTAACCCTTTCCCTGTTCTGTGTTTATTCAAAAATTCAGTACCTACTGAATACTCATTGACAAAATAGTTATAATGAAAGTTGGAACATTGTAGCCATTTAAGAAACTAAAGAAACAAAACGATCAAATTCAATTAGCAAACAGAGCAGGCCTTGAGCATACAGCTCCTATAGGAGCCGTCTGATCTGGGTCTACTCTGTTTGCAAATGCGCGAAAAAAAAGTTTTATGTGAAGTAAAGGGTTAATACAAATATTCATTGCATCCTTTACCCGTTACTCGGTAGATACGCAGTTTAACTCCTTTACAAACAGAGTAGACGTAAATCTGACGACTCATGTAGAATCTGTTTGATCATTGTCTGCTCTGTTAGTTTGAAAAATTACATAGTTCTGCCATGATAAAAATTTCATTGTTCTTGATGCTATTATTAAGATTCAGTTACATAATATTAATACATTCACTATTTCTTAGGCATAAAGTGTTAAATGCCGGAAGGTAATATTCAATATTTTTGCTCTTTGAAAACTCAGTTTTAGATCGTCCGTTTTCTGAGGTTGGGAGAAAGTGGTTCGATTTCCAATTGATCGACACAAAATACTCCAATTCATTCATTCACTCATTCAATCAATAAAGGGGTACTAATGGCTCTCTCACTTAGGAATCAATATATTATGGTGCATTGTAGTTATATGAGCGGAAGACCTGGTGTCATGATAATGTGACTAAGCATCTGGATCCAATCTCTTTACAAATGCCAGTTAGGTCGCGTTTAACAGTATGATACAGTAAAACCTCTCTAGAAATACCACTTAATTGTGTTAATTAGTTGGTATTATGGGCAGGTGGCTGCTTAAAGCAAGGTGAAAGTAAAACTGAACGATCCTATAGGAGCGTTCTGTTTTACGTTCACCTTGCTTTAAGCAGCCGCCTGCCTTTAACACAAAATACTTGATGTAATTTAGTGGCCGTTATAGAGATATTTTACTGTAGTTACCTTTAATGTGCATACTCATTTATAATAATCTCCGCTAACTGTTTTTATCAACTCGGGAACTCGGCGCGTCATCAGTTTGACTGTTTGACATGCTGAACGGGTGTGGAAGAGGAATTGAGAGAATTCCATTTTACATTGATATAGAATTTTTTTTGCAGGTGAGAAAATTTGCTCAGCAAGTTAAATGTTAAAGAATGAATGACTGAGATCTATCTGCACCTAGATCTATTAATTAGATTTCTCTAACCTTGTGTGTATGTACCAACTAATCTGTACATTCTAACGAAACATGTAACAGACAAAATTAAATCTAGATTAAGTATTTGATATCTTCATAAATATACACAAAATCATACTGATATTTATTCAAACGTATGAATATTTATATAAAAAATCACGATCTCATGAATAATTCTTAGATGAACTTCTATAATGGCATATGAACACAGAACGTTTAGCCATGATATAAAAGGTCTAGGTTATTCCATAAGCAAACAGAGCAGACCCAGATCAGACGGATCCTATAGGAGCCGTCTGATCTGGGTCTACTCTGTTTTCAAATGTACTTCTATCAGGGCAAAAGGGTTAACTGTAACATCAAATTGACCTCTGCACGAGCTGAAATTATATTGATAGTAGTAGATGACCTAACCTGAAAACGACCTAAACTATTATCTCCCCTGCTTTTATTATTAATCACTCATCCGTTGAAAAATCTTGCCTTCAATGCTATTGTTCTATCGACAAACTTTTTTCGCCGCATTTCGTCCGGCACGAGTAGCCTCCCATCGTTATTGTACTAGTTGTCTCGCTTGATAAAATGGAAAATAGTTTTAACCGAACTGGACAACATTATGTTTGTATGTATTTACAATGCCCTTGGTAATATTATTATACATATTTAGATAACCAAAATGAGCATAGGAAAAACTGAATTAAAATGATATGTTCTAATGTCTGAAGTAAGAATTCCATTTTATTTCAGTTACATGTACATGTATATTCATTATTATTTTTACAAGCGTATTCGTATAATTACATAGATTCAGATAGATGAGGGAATATACATGATCTGCAGATTTAATAATTAACCAGAAGCGGGCACAAAGGAATAACCAATTATGTTCCGATGAGTGAGAATCCACGATCCAGCTAAACACGATCAGACTTGCATTTACTACAGATTGATTCTAGATTAGACGTGACGTCAGGAGATAACAACAACTACAGCAAGAACAACGACAATAAAGATAATAATACTATAATGATAATGATAATAATATTAATAATAATAATAAAAAAAATATGTAGTAATAATAATAATAATGACAATAGTAATGAAAATAATAATAATAATAATAACAATAATAATAATAATAACAATAATAATAATAATAATAATAATAATAATAATAATAATAATAATAATAATAATAATAATAATAATAATAATAATAATAAATAATTAATAATAAATAATTAATAATAATAATAATAAAATAATAAATAAATAATAATAATAATAATAATAATAATAATAATAATAATAATAATAATAATAATAATAATAATAATAAATAATAATAATAAAAATAATAATTATAATAATACAATGTAATAATAATAGTGACATAGCATCGACAATTCTAATAAGAGTGTGATACAGAATTATTGCTTAAACTTTTACTTTATGGCCTAAGGGAGATAATTCGTACAGTTATAAAATGGAAAGCTTGTACGAGTTGCTTCTCTTAGACCATAAAATTGATAAATACTGTACAAAGTTGAAAGTGTTACTACTACTGCTACTACTGCTACTACTACTACTACTGCTGCTGCTACTACTACTATTACTACTACAACAACAACAACAACAAATACTACTACTACTACTACTACTACTACTACTACTACTACTACTACTACTACTACTACTACTACTACTACTACTACTTCTACTACTACTGCTACTACTACTACTACTACTACTACTAATAATAATAATAATAATAATAAAAATAATTTTTATCAGCAGAGTAGACCCTGATCAGGCGGCTCCTCTAGGTGCCGTCTGATCTGGGTCTACTCTGTTTGCAAATGCGTGAAAACACGTTTATATGATGGAAAGGGTTAAATAGGTTAAATAGGGTTAAATATTTATGTAGGGTTGATACTTAAATAGGTTAAATAGGGTTAAATAGTTTTGCTGTTGAAATAGAACACATGGGAAAATAGTGTTTCCCCTTGCATGTTCGTTCTCCTCCAATTAGGTTGAACACGTTGACTGAAACGAGTGTCTAAGAGAAGGCCTCTGATCAGGATCTGCACTGTTTGTAATTTTCAAAATCCGCTAGCTAAAACATTGATCAAACCTGGAATGCTGAATATTGGAAGTCGAATAGTCCATCTGTGTTTAACTATTTTATTAGTATGAAAGGCTTAAAGAGCTAGGTACGTTTTAATTAAACTTGCTAGTGTTAAAACATGAAATCTACTTAGTCTTTCATTTGCTGAACTTTTCACTGACTTCCGATTCGATCGTCTGTTTAAGAAACTATTGATCGAGTGTCAAACAGCTTGGATCCTGATGAAACATGGACATATTCGGCGTCTCATCTGGATCCAAACTGTTTGCAAATGCCAGTCATGACGCTTTCTGCATAACTTTTGTCATTTTGTCCTGCATTAAGCTGCCACCTGCATCTAGCACTCAGAATTATACCTCCTTAAGGTGGTCGCATGAGCCGGGTTTTACTGTACATGTATGTGTCAAACCTCTCTAAACCGGACATTCAGTTTAGTATAAATATCGGTCTTAGAGACAGATGGCAGCTTAATGCAGGATGGCAGTCACACAAAACAGCTTTCTGCATGACTTTTACGCTGCATTAAGCAGCTACCTGCCTATAGAGTATCTAAATTATTGAATAGAACTCCGGTTAAGAGGGGTTTTATTTTATCGATACCAGTTTTCGCTTTTGCTTTATCTTAAATTTCTTCTCAAAACAGGGTACTGTCTTGATGTGTGGATCTAGATGAGACTAAACTGTTTGCAGTGTTAACCCTTCGCTTGCTGAATTTTAAAATACATTTCTCCTTTTTTACCCTTGTCCTGTTGTATAATTACATATATCTTCACTGTGTACAAGTATTTCGCTGTGCAATCACTGCTGTGGAGTGCACTGGTTGCACAATCAACTTGTAAATAGTGCAGACCCTGATGAGACAGCTCCTGCAGGAGCTGTTTCATCTGGGTCTTCACTATTTACAGGTAGGTATATTGACGTGAATAGCAAGCGAAGGGTTAATCTCGGATTCGTCCGTACTGGTCTAAGTGTTAACCATTTAGGCCTACCCCATAGATACGCATTTTAACTTATTTGCAAACAGAGTAGACCATGATCAGAGGCTCCTATAGGAGCCGTCTTATAAGGGTTTGCTCTGTTTGCTTGTGGAATTACATTTGTACATTATATAGATGTGATATTACAGTTTCTGATATTGTTTAAAATTCATGTGTTCATATGCCGTTATAAAATTTCATCTATTTAACCCATTCATATTGACGACTCTGTAAAAGTCACTTTGCGAAACCATTGTGATAAATAGAGCAAATGCTCTATTTATCACAATGGTTTCAAACTAAAAAATTCTAAAAGTTTTCTTTTCTCTAATTAATGCTCCTTTTCGGTAGATTTATTCCAAGAGGTTGTATCTAAAAATAGCCTGTGAGGGAATGCGTTAATACCGGTATTAATGCTTTCATTATTTCTTACATTAATATTCATGGAGTAAATGGTTAAATTACGGATGACACAGGGACGTGTCACCAGGAAATTGTAATAAAGTGTAGATCCAGATCAACCGACTCGCGAGTTAGGCGACAGATGGTTTGAGTTGCCACTCACCAATGTTTTGCAGTAAACATTGCAAAAATAAGTCACAGGGAGTCGTATCAAACTGATGTTTTGAGTTGTTCTTTTTTCATTGTTACTTCAGCAAATAGTGCACACAGAACACAGGTATTCGTATCAAATTGACTTTTACAATGTAGGCGCATTTCTTGGAAAAGGGTAGTATTGTATTTCAAACAGTGTAGACCCAGACCAGGCGGCGCGTTTCTGACGTGGTGTCTGGTCAGGGTCTGCACTGTTTGTGCACTGTTTTTGTAGATATTTGTTCTCATTCTTCTTTACAGATACCGTATCGTGGACCTGTGAAACCTCTTCCTGATATGCTTAATCTTTAACTTATAGTACATGTATGTAAGGTGGATTTTTCAAAATTGCCGAGTATGTATATTTTCCAGTAGGGTCATTATAATAATAACATCAGAGATAAGTATATACTTTTTTATTTAATCACACAATGTATTTTATCACAGTTTGTTTAAAAAAAAGTTTGTATAGCAGAGTTAAAAAGAGTTCTATTTTAATACATGTAGTTCTAACAGGGAGACCGAGGTTATTCGTCTCCAAGTATTATCCAAACCATTTAAGAAGCTACCTTCACGCGCACCACTTGTATTCCGTTCTTAGATACATGTAAGTCTGGTGTGCCACCGTTGTGCTTTGAGTATTCAAACCTTTTAGTGCCATCATTATTATCTGCTGGAAATATGTTCGTCTGCTTCAAGTTTTAGAGTTGGCACTTTATAAAGCAGTAAACAGAGTATCAAACAGTTTGGATCCAGATGAGACGCCGAGTTACTCGGCGTCTCATCTGGATCCAAACTGTTTGCATATGGTATCACGGACCCGTGTTCATGGCACTGAAGGGGTTGATATAGTAATCTCCCTTTATAATGACCTCTCGAAATAAGTCTGTTTCTGGGTACTTAAGTCAGGTGGTAGCTTGTTGCAGGACGAAAGTGGTGCAGAGGAATTGCTTTCGTTCAGCACTAAGCGACCACGTGTTTTTGTACGCCCTGAGTCCATGCTTATAAAACTTTTAGTTGAGTCTGAGTTCGTTTTCAAGTTTTTGATTGGTCAGATTTGAGCCTTTGGCTAAAATCTGACCAATCAAAAGCTTGAGAACTCAAATCTGACCAATCAAAAGCTTTTGTACGCCCTGACGTCTACTCATGATGTAGCCGTTAAAGACAGCATGGTTCTACTGTAGTTTGACGTAGTGACAAAAATGCAGTACATGTATAAATATCCGTCAAAATGAAATTGACGGTCGGACAGAGACAACATGTGGGTGATGTCATGACAACGGGAAAACAAAGTATTTCAAATAATAAACAGGTGGTCACGTGGTGAGCTCCAGGTTTTACTGCTTGTGTTCCATAACTAAAAAGGAGAAAAATAAAATAAAATCAGTTGCAGCGAAATCAGTTACAGCGAAACATTTTTGTAGGGACCACTGGGTGAATATGCAAATATTGGCGTCTTTAAGAGCAGGCTGTCTCTTAATGCAGAACAAAGGCCATGCATAATTTTTATCCTGTATTAAGCTACATGTACTATCTGCCATAAAGACATTAAATTGAACTTCTTGCAAAAAGAGGAAAGATGTTTTACTGGACTTTTTAACCGCTAACTTGATGAATATTCATATTAGAAACAACGACTATATGAATACAGTAAAACCTCTCTATAATGGCCACTAAATTACATAAAGTAGTGTGTGTTAAAGACAGGTGGGTGCTTAAAGCAAGGTGAAAGTAAAACAGAACGCTCCTACAGGAGCGTTCTGTTTCTCTTTCACCTTACTTTAAGCAGCCACCTGCCCTAAATGCCAACTAATTAACACAATTTAGTGAGCGTTATAGAGGTCTTACTGTATTAATAAGCTGAATTTTATAACGATGTATGAACAAATGCTTTGGTCATGGCAGACCCTGTAAAGTCAGATCAAAGTTATTGCATAAGCCAACAGGGAAGCAAGTCCCTGATCTGACGTGTGGTCTGAGTCTACTCTGTTTGCTAAAATATGTCTCACAGGTTACAAGTTAACAATCGTCTAGCGGTTTATGCCGCTCAACAGCAGTGTGCAAATATACCTTGTACACAGTGAAATTCTTGGACAGTGGACGTTTCATTATGAATATTAAAAATTAAATCAATTACATGTACATGAAGTTGTATTGATAAACACGAGGATGGTTTTTTTTAACATAGCAGAAAGTGCAGTAACAAATCTGTAGTATAGCAAAGAGTAAATATGCGAGAAAATAGAGGGTGTTATAGGAAATACACAGGTAAATTGAACTTCGATAACTCGGACTTCAAGGGACCATACAAATTAGTTCGAGTTATCCGATATCGAACCTGAACCATTTCTCAAGGCCAAAGCTTAATACAGGTATAAAGTAATGCTGAAAGCTCCTGTAGGAAATTTCAGCATTACTTTAGACCTGTATTAAGCTGTAACGTGTGTTTCTAGATATCTGTGGCGATACATTTTAGAGCAATTCTGTATTGTAAGTTTTGGAGGGACTGAACTTTTTATTCGAGTTATCCCGAAGTTCGAGTTATCCGAGTTCGAGATATCGAAGTTCAATTGTATATAATTCTTATCATTATTATGAACTTGAAAAAGACTCGGGACCTACTTGTCTGGTCTGGGTTGACAACAGCATAATGGACCTGCTGACCTGGGGCCACTGAGGGCACTACAACAGTGTTGACCTGAACCTGCCCGCCCATCCTGTTCTCTGTAAGGTAACGATGAAAAGAGTAATCTCCATTGCATAAAAAGAAGCAAAAAAAGGAAGAGTAATTTCCCTTGCATATAAAATGCCCGTAAATTTTGTAGACCGTAATTCACCTGTTCAATATTCGTCTCAGAAATATATGACGTCATCTATTAGCTGAATTGTTATAACGTAAAATATTCAAGGGAGTTTTTTCTTTGAAAAATACTATCGTACGATCGTCGGCAACCAGTAGCTCAGAATCCTCTAACATTCGCCGACAAGTCACCTATGGTCGAACGACGATTACTAATAGATTCTACACTCCGTTAGCATGATTTAACCCGTTACTCCATGAATATTCGTGTAAGAAATAATGACATAATGAATATTAATTATATTAACTGTTTCAATAAAACAAGGACACAGAAAATTCGGTCCTTGCATAAACTGTAGATTCTGATTTATATGTACATGTATATTATTTCATAAGCAAACAGAGCATACCCTGATCAGACGGCTCCTGTAGGAGCCGTCTGATCTGGGTCTACTCTATTTGCAAAGGCGTCGATAGGTTGTATTTGTGGAGTAAAGGGTTAAAACCAGAGGTTGTCATTAATCAGTATGTATAGTAGCTGACTGGGTCGCTTATAATTACATGTATGTCACTGGGGCTTTGGCGAGCGCTCGCGAGCGCATCTGCAAGATAACAAACATGGCGTGCATTAATGGGCCATACCTGATCCTCTGTATATCATGGTAACCTGGGAGGCCTCGCACATGGTTCCGATCATGGCATACACGGGTAAAGCATCGCGTCTGAAATGCAGAGGGGCGCCCCAGTAGCAGATCTCAGACCCGAACCCGACGGTGCAGCTGTCACAGTCGACATACATGAAAAACCTGCCCGACGAAAGAAAGTGAGGTACATGAATGCAAAGAAAAGAAATAACAACAAATATTACTGTCTATGTAATGTATAGAAAACATGTGTTTTATATGCTTGTAAAGCGATGTACATTCGACAAAATTACATCTCTGGGCATAACTGAATAGAACATGCCCAGTAGTTCCGAATGGTTCTTTTGATCAAAATAAATGGCCTGGCGTGGATTTAATGTCAGGTTAAAATAGCTAGCTGATGAAATGATGTTTCTTCCATGATAAGCAAAAAGGTGCGACATGACTTGAGATAACTTAGAACTGTCTCGAAGAGTTGTCACAAAACTGCGGTTTTTGTATTTGAAATACGCGCTTAACCTTTTACTCCATGAATATTCATGAAATAAATAATGACGTCACGGATATTAATTAGATTAATTGTTATAATAACATATGTACACAGGCTGTTTTGGAATTGGTAGAAACTGAAAGGGTCACCTTTATCCTAATTTCACAAACAAACCGAGAAGACCCTGATAAGACGGCTCCTATAGGAGCCGTCTGATCTGGGTCTCCTCTGTTTGCAAAAGCGCAGAAAGGCGTATCTATAGAGTAAATGGTTAATTTTCTCCTCTAACTTTATCAATCATTTTGACCTATGCGTTTTGACCTATGCGTTTTGATCTATGCGTTAAAACTGTCGCGTTGGACAATAGAATGCAACCAACGCCCTCTACACTGGAATTTTAATAATAATAATAATAAAGAATTTAAGTATTTTCAGGGAGGTGGTTGCTTAAAGCAAGAAGCCACTGCCTGTCTTAAGAGCGGCGTTGATAACATTTTGTTTGTCCAGTTTAAGGGGTGGGGGGGGGGGAGAGGTTACTGCACTGCAGATTCAGAAGAGTCTTCAAAGCATGTAGACCTTTATAAAAATGTAACTCTCTCGATGTGGATCGTCATGGTCTACACTGTTATCAAGGCCATCGGATAATTTTGCTCCGGTACCAGCTAAAACAAAATCGTACTTACTTGTCAGCCACGAAGCCTGATCTGGGCATGGTGCCGAGGATCTGGCCATTGTGTACAATGCGTCTCCTGATGATGTCAAGTCCCCAAGAATCTCTGTTGCATCCCACCAGCGAGTCACGTGGTTTGACAAAGAGAGGGGCGTTCTCCGCGCCTACTCCCACCGATGCCATAGTACCGCGCATCTGGTTGGGCCAGTAGATCTCAAAAAGGTGTTTGCCCTTGGACAGTGCTGTAGATACAACGATGACAATGAAAGCGGCTTTATATAATACTGATATACAGAGGATTGTCCTTTACGCCATGAATATTCATGTAAAAAATAATGATATCATGAGATTATCATTAGATTAATTGTTATAATACAACATGGACACAGACATTTCTGACCATGGCAGAAACTGTAGAATTATACCTATATTACATCATAAGCAAAAAGAGCAGATCCTGATCAGACGGCTCCTGTAGGAGAAAAATATGTTATTATTTCCTATATGAATATTCATGGAGTAAAGGGTTAAAAGGTTTGCCCAGGTCTAACAAGATACGATAGAGGGTCAAACATGGACCCTCGTCTAATCTGGAAAGACCTGGTAGAATGTACGCCATAGTTCCGTGAGTACAGTAAACCCCCTCTAAACCTAATTTCTAGTAGAGAAGAAATTAGGTACTTATAGGTAGATGACTGCTTAATGCAGGGTGAAAGTCAAGCAGAAAGCTCCTAGAGGAGCTTTCTGCATGACCTTCACCCTGCATTAAGCTACCACCTGTTTCCAAGACCGATATTTATGCTAAACTTAATGTCCGGTTTAAGGGGGGAGGGGTTACTGTATACTGTACGAAACATTACTTCTTAACCTCTAATCTGCTGAGCAAATTAGCTTTAAAGAATTTTCCACCCATTATATTTTCAAACTTCTAATAATAATCCGTTTACCTACTAAATTGCAAACATGATGTCAACCAGTTTGGGTCCTGATGAGACACCGAGTTACTCGGCATCTCTCCTGGGTTCAAACAGTTTGTATTGGTAATCACTCGTCCGCACACGGAAAGCTAAATGTTGTTTTTTAATGCATGTTTAGTTGTTTACAATGACTATCTGAATTCAGAACAAATACTCACGCGCTCCCCATCTGGCCCCGTCTGTTTCAAAGTGGCCCCTCCTGTGCCTGTGGACGGTATTAGGATTGATGATGTTCAGCCCATCTGAGCAACCCAGGAACCCTTTGTCCAGGTTAGGGTCAACCTGAATAGTGGACACCCAAGCTGGTAGGGGCTCGCCTGAAAGCAAACATATTCAGTAAAACCAATATGCATGTAACTCATTCTCTCCTAGACTATTTTAGACCCCAAATTCGTTGAATAAATCTTCCGGAAAGTATAGAATTATGTAGTTTTGAAGCCAGTGTGATAAATAGAGCATTTGCTCATATGGAGCAAATGCTCTATTTATCACAATGGCTTCAAAAAGATTTTTACAGAGTCGCAATAAGGCATCAGTCGGAGAGAATGTGATAAACCGAAAACTCTTGAATGACCATCAAAAAGAGGTCTAATTATGGGTATTTAAGGCAAGTGGTAGCTTAATACAGGTCAAAAGTAATGCAGAAAGCTCCTATAGGAGCTTTCTGCATTATAGGAGCTTTCTGCATTACTTTAGCCCTGCATTAAGCAACCATCTGCTTTTTAAAGTTTCTATCTTCAATAGATGAATGACCGCTTAGGACAGGTTCTATTGTATAAATATCGGTCTTTAACTCTCTACCTGGTGAATATTTATGTCAAAAATAATGATTTTATAAATAATTAATTAGATGGATCGTTATGCTGGTATATATGGACACGAGAGTGTTTGGCCATGGCAGAAATTAGAACAGATTTTTATTATCCCATTAGCAAACACGCAATCTCTACCAGTCCTTATAACCACTGCACACTCCAAAGACTGGTCAAAACACAGGGCTTGGTGGAGAAATGATAATACGCATAAATTAAAGAATACATTTGGCTATCCTTCATTTCTCCACCAAAGTATATGGTGTATTTGCTCTTTAGAATCGTCTTGACGAGTGGTCACAACATATGGTTTGGTGGAGAAATGAGAACTTTAGGTTTTGGAATGCATCCCTTAACAATCAGAATCACCTAATATATCCCATTAACCAACCCGACAAACAGCGTGCATTCTGATCACTATCAGGTGTGTCAGATGGTTTGGGTCTACAGTAAATTATTAGCAGCGAGTGTTGACATATTGCGCATTTAATATGTTGCCTTGTGGGTATGTTGACTTTGTGGGTATGTCCACTGACTCTTTCGTTGTGTTGTATTGTCGTGCCACGTATTGTCGTGTGCATAATTTGTCGTCTGTTCTCATTATTTATCGTTGAATATTTTTCCCTTTTGTTTAAAAAAACAAAGGCACATCATCAAACAGTTTGGATCCTGATGAGACGCCGAGTAACTCGGCGTCTCATCTGTATCCAAGCTGTTTGCAAACGAGGTCACAGGCTCGCCACTTGGGCAGCGAAAGCGTTAATCCGTGTCTGTCTTGTACATACGTACATGTATATGTAAATATTATCTTAATAACAGGTTAAATAAACCATACTCTGTAGTCATAACGCAGCAAATCACGAGTTGCTGGTATTGTATTTGCAGTTTGACATCCAGACCAAAAACTAATTACACTTAACTCTTTCGCTGCCAGATTTTGTCGTCTGCTACAATTTTCGTTTTTTACTTTTCTTCATTTTTGTTTCAAAAAACATAGTCACAGTAACAAACAGTTTGGATGCTGATGAGACGCCGAGTTACTCGGCGTCTCATCTGGATCCAAACTGTTTGCATAGGTAATCACAGATCCGGCATTGGTAGCGAAAGGGTTAAAGTCTTATCGGAGGCAATGTACTTGTTATATAACCACTTAAAAGCTTTCCCTGTTCTATGTTTATTACAATTTTCAAAACCTACGGAATATTCATGGACAAAATACAGTACAGAAAGTAGAACAGTGTAGCCATTTTAGAAAGTAAAGTAACAGATCTATCAAAGTCGATTAGAAAACAGAGCAGCAGACCCTGATAAGACGGCTCCTATAGGACCCGTCTGATCTGGGTCTACTCTGTTTGCAGACGCGTGGATATACGTTTATATTAGGGAAAGGGTTAAAGCTTTTTTACAAAAGGAGAGGAAAACTCATTTAAGCTCTTATTTGATAGATACGAATTTTATCGCATTTGCAAACAGAGTATACCCAGATCAGACGGAGCCGCCTGATCTGGATCGCCTATTTTTGCAAAGTATTCTAAGGCTTATTTGTGGAGTAAAGGGTTATACAGAGATATTATAGAACTTTAGCCTGCAAGCAGTTTGGATCATGACGAGGCGCTAGCGTATCTGGATTCATACTTTTAATATTCTGAGTACGACAGCGAAACACTTGCAGACCAATCTAAAGGTTGATCAAATGGGTATAGCTGACCGAGACTTTATTGATTTGGCTGGACAGTCGGTTGCTGAGCCGAGTCTAATAGCAGAGAAGAACTCCTCTACTTCGACCATGTAATGACTGTAAATAATATGCTTGTCTTTAAAAGCAGGTGGCTGCTTAATACAGGGTGAAAGTAATACAGAAAGCTCCCATAGGAGCTTTCTGTATTACTTCTGCCGTGCATTAAGCTACCACCTGACTAAAATATCTAGAATTAAACTTCTGTTAATAATTCGCTGTAGAGAGGTTTTACTGTGCTTGCTATACATTATTAAATAAGTCAATTTAGTGCGGTGCTTGGTCAACTGCGGGTGCTAATTGTAAACGTCTCTATGGCCATTTCAACTAGAGGAGGTTCCTGTGGGTTCTTACATTTTACGAAAGATACAGACCTATTTGTCACCGCGTCTAATTGCCAAACAGTGTGGACTCTCATGCAATAGTTATGTTGTAGGTCTACACTGTTTGTACATAATGGTTCACTTTGTCAGTGTAGGAAATAAATGCAATGTAAAAAAACACCCTCTTAACCGGACGAACAAATTAGTATCAATGCCGATCTTAAAGACATGTGACAGCTTAATGCAGGATGAAAGTCATACAGAAAGCTCTTTTGAGTATGCGACCATATAATTTAATAACACAGAAGTCTGTAAAGTATGGACTATTAAAACAGGTGGTATCTTAATGCAGGATAGCAATTATGCAGAAAGCTCCTATAGGAGCATTACTGCATTACCTTTGTCCTACATTAAGCAACCACTTGCTTTTACTGATCACTGGCCGTATTAGCGAGAATATTTGACTGTTCAATACAGTTGAACTTCGATAACTCGATCTTCAAGGGATCATGCCAATTAGTTCGAGATAACAGCAGTTCGAGTCATCCGAATTCTAGTCTGAACAATTTCTCAAGGCCACAGCTTAATACAGGTCTAAAGTAATGATGAAAGCTCCTGTAGGAGCTTTCAGCATTACTTTATACCTGGATAAAGCTGTCAAATGTGTTTCTAGATATCTGTAGCGATATATTTCAGAGCAATTATGTATTGTAAGTTTTTAAAGGACTGAACGTTTTATTCGAGTTACATCGAAGTTCGAGTTATCCGAGTTCGAGATATCGACGTTCAACTGTACTATAACTAAGAGTATACAGTACAAACTCTCTAAACTGGACCTTACAGTTGGTATGAATATCGATCTTGGAGACAGACGGCAGTTTAACCCATTCCCTCATAGGCTATTTTTAGATACAACCTCTTTGAATAAATCTACCGAAAAGGAGCATTAACTAGAGAAAAGGAAAAATTTAGAATTTTGTACCTTGAAACCATTGTGATAAATAGAGCATTTGCTCCCATAGGAGCAAATGCTCTATTTATCACAATGGTTTCACAAAGTGACTTTTACAGAGTCGTCAAAAGTCGTCAATATGAGGGAATGGGTTAATGTAGGGTGACATTCATGCAGAAAGCTCCTTTATGAGCTTTCTGTATGACTTTCATCCTGCATAAGGCAGTCACCTGCCTTAAGGTATCTAAATTCTTCTCTACTAGAATTCCGGTTTATAAGGGGTTTTGTTGTATGCATGTATTGTGAAACTTAGTGATGTAGCGCGTGCCAAAGACTTGGGGGTCTTGAGCATCACTGTTTACAAACACTAAGGGACATTTGTTCATGTTTTATTAGTCTCGTGGACGTTATATAGTTGCTTTTCTGTATAATGGATCCTCGACACACGAAAACAAAACTTAAGGTTTCTCAATCAGTGAAAAACCAGATCAGCTATCGTGCTTAATACGCGGTGACCGGTCATGTTCTACACTTCTCGCCATCCACCAGAATCCATTCAATTTTGCTGAATTTTGTGACAAACAGCGAAGAACTTGGTCGAACAGCGTATTTTAAGTAAAATTCCCATCGCATATTTTCAGTAATATCTTTAAAACTTGGTATTTGTTATTTTCAATCTTTATCACGGAGATTGTCAATTTCAACCTATATCGAAAAATTCCACTGTGATACAAAATAAATTGTTTTCATCGATACTTATATTTTTTGTTCTAGTACAAAATAGTATCGGCCTTTGTAGAAGTAAAGCTATTAATCCTTCCCTGTTGAACCGATGATAAGCAATGTCTTAACCCTTTCCCTGTTCTATATTTAGGCCATTTTCAATACCTACTGAATATTGATGGACAAAATAGTTATAATGAAACATGGAAGGTGGACCAGTGTAGCCGTTTTAGAAAGAAAAGAAGCGGATCTTTCAAATTCCACTAGCAAACAGAGTAGACCCTGATCAGACGGCTCCTCTAGGAGCCGTCTGATCTGGGTCTACTCTGTTTGCAAATGCGTGAAAACACGTTTATATGAGGGAAAGGGTTAACTTATTTCCTGTTGCATATTCATGGAAGAAATAGAGACATTTTGAATATTTATTTAAACACGTGATTTTTTGGGTATGGGTAGAAACTGTAAAACCAGGTCTATTAACTTATTCTCTCCCAGGCTATTTTTAGACCCAACCTCTTTGAATGAATCTACTGAAAAGGAGCATTAACTATAGAAAAGGAAAATTTCATAATTTGTAGTTTGAAACCATTGTGATGAATAGAGCATTTGCTCCTATATATCGCAGTGGTTTCATAAAGTGACTTTTATAGATGCGCAAAAATGCGTCACTAGGGGATAATGTGTTAAAAGCTCATAAGCAAACAGACTAAACCTTAGTCAGACACCTCGTGCAGGAGAAACATGAATTGACTCTACACTGTTTTCAAGGCGTGAAAAGACCTTTATATTAAGGAAATGGTTAATTATGCTAATTAGAACAGAAAGCTATTCTACCTGGATCGACCTTCGAGTCCATACACATGGCAACTAGGCAGACAAGGCATACCAGCATAAATATCCCTGCGCCAATCTGATAGGCAGATGCTTCATGCTCGATTTCTTCCTCCGCGCTGAAAACAAGTTCACAAACGTAATGTATTACCTTTTCCCCTACTGAACATTTATTAATTAATTGATCACATTATAATTATCCATTATCTTAAAATTTTATAGGTAAAACTGTACAGGGAATTTGTTGGCTTAGATGAATATTGTAGGATCATATCTATATCATTTCATAAGCAAACAGAGTAGACCCAGATCAGACGGCTCCTATAGGAGCCGTCTGATCTGGGTCTACTTTGTTTGTAAATGCATGAAAAGGCGTTTATATGAAGGAATGGGTTATGCATCATAATAATGACGCTGGTATGGGTCAAACTCATGAGAGACAATACGGTCATGAAAGCCATAAGTATTTAACTTACCTTATGAATAATCATGTAAGAAATACTTACTAAGTACATGTATTGAAATTAACCCATTACCTCATAGGCTATTTTAGATACAACCTCTTTGAATAAATCTACCGAAAAGGAGCATGGGCTAGAGAAAAGGAAAACTTTAGAATTTTGTAGTTTGAAACCATCGTGATATACAGAGCATTTGCTCCTATGGGAGCAAATGCTCTATTTATCACAATGGTTTCAACAGGTGACTTTTACAGAGTCGTCAAAAGTCGTCAATATGAGGGAATGGGTTAAGTACATGTACATGAAAAGGAGCATTAACTAGAGAAAAGGAGCATTAACTAGAGAAAAGGAACTTTTAGAATGCTGTAGTTCTGAAACCATTGTGATAAATAGAACATTTGCTCCTTAGGAGCAACTGTTCTATTTATCACAATGGTTTCAAAAAGTGACTTTTTTATGGAGGAAAAGGTTGAGAAAACTGTAACATGACAAACAGTGAAGACACATTTGGGACACTCTTGTCTCGGTCAACAGACTATAGATACTCTATTTTCATAGAACATTGGCGACACGTGAAAGTCATTCAGAGGCTCCTCGATGAGATTTCCGCATGGCTTTCAATCTGTATCACGCACAGCCTGGTACTTGTATTTTGTTTTATTAAACCTAATCACATTAACAAACTATATTGTTCCTTGTGAGAATCTATGAGATGTCTAATGTTGGATCCAAGCACTTGGCAAAGGTGATCTCAGATTCACGACGGACAGTTAAAATGTTAACGCTTTACTTCACGAGCATTCATGTAAGAAATGATAGCATCATGAATATTAGATTAAGTGTTATACAGTAAAACCTCTCTATAACGGCCACTAAATTACATCAAGTATTTTGTGTTAAAGACAGGTGGTTGCTTGAATCAAGGTGAAAGTTAAACAGAACGCTCCTATAGGAGCGTTCTGTTTAACTTTCACCTTGCTTTAAGCAACCGCCTGTCCTAAATATCAACAAATTAAAAAAAAAAATAGTGGCCGTTATAGAGAGGTTTTACTGTAACAGCACATGGGCTTAAGAAGTTGGTCATGACATAAACTGTAGACTCATATATATATGTAAATGTATGTATTATATCATAAGCATGCAGAGCAGACCCTGATCAGACGGCTCCTACAGGAGACGTCTGATATGGGTCTACTTTGTTTGCAAATGCCACGGTCAAAAGGTGTTTATATGAAGGAAAGGGTAAAACAGAATAGCGGAGAAAATGTTTTAATTAAAACGAGCCAAATTAACAAACAAATGACATACAACATTGAAACCAAAAGTCGACATCTGCTTTCGATCGTGAGATAACCATGGTTTTGTTTAGTGTTCGTGTTATATTATACCGGGCATTAACCCTTTATCTAATAAATATGCATGTAAGAAATAACAGCATCATAAATACAGTAAAACCCCGCTTATACGACCACTTAATGAATAAACATGGGTGCCTTTATAAGGAGGTGGTTGCTTAATGCAGCACAAAAGTAATGCAGAAAGCTCATCTAGGAGCTTTCTGCATTACTTTTGTCCTGCATTAAGCTACCACCTGCATATAGAACCCAGAATTATACCTATTTTAGGTGGTCGCATTAGCGGAACTTTACTGTATCAGTTAGATGTATTATTATAGTGATATATGAAAATGGGAGGTTTTGACACTGTCAGAAACTTAAAAATATCTATATAATCCCATTACTCTTTCCTTGATGAATATTTATGACTTCGTGAAAATGCATTACCTGAAATCGTATATTGGTGACTGAAAAAATGCTTTTTTTGCCATTTCAGAAACTGTTAAATCATACCTTTATTATCCCACAAGCAGACAGAGTAGACCTTGGTCAAACGGCTCCTACTTGAGGCGCCTGATCTGGGTCTACTCTGTTTGTAAATGTGTGTTCACAACGACGTTTATATGAGGGAAAGAGATCAGCAAACAGAGAAGAGCCTGATTAAACGGCTTCTACAAGATCTACTCTGTTTGCAAACGTGTGAAAAGGAGTTTATATGAAGGAAAGGGTTAAATACAGGATGCACGTCATGAAGCAAATTGCTTTTGTTCATTACTTTCGTTCTGTGTTATGCAGTCATCTGTTTTCAAAGACACTTGCTTCCTAGTCATATGGTGGCAAGAGAGATTCGCTCATATACAGTAAAACCTCTCTATAACGACCACTAAATTACATCAAGTATTTTGTATTATAGGCAGGGGGCTGCTTAAAGCAAGTTGAAAGTAAAACAGAACGCTCCTATAGGAAGTTGAAAGTAAAACAGAACGCTCCTATAGGAGCGTTCTGTTTTACTTTCACCTTGCTTTAAGCAGCCACCTGCTCTAAATACCAACTAATTAACACAATCAAGTGGTCGTTATAGAGAGGTTTTACTGTAGCTAGATTCTTTATTCGCAGTTATTGTGACATTGTGGAGTATGGACTAAATGTATGGCTTGGGTTTGTTCACAATGATCTGCTTTATGAATCAACATGAAAAGTAAAGAGGTCTTACCACAGCACTCCTGAAAAATATAGAAGAAATAACATTTAGTGAGTAGATAATATAGAACTGAAAAGGGTAGCACTGACACAAACTACGGACTATGTAACCCTTTACTCCATGAATATTCATGTCAGAAATAATAATGATGAATATTATTTAAGATTAATTTTTAAAATGGCATTACACATGATTTGTTTGGGTAAGTAGAAACTATAGAATCAGATCTATATCATTCCTCAAAAAACATATAACAGACCCTGATCAGACGGCTCCTATAGGATCACTTAATGAATAAACATGGTTGTCTTACACAAACATGTGATTGCTCAATGCAGGACGAAAATAATGCAGAAAGCTCCTGGCAGGAACTTTCTGCACAACTTTTATCCCGCATTGAGCTACCTGACCGTCATTATAAGTCAGAATAATACCTCATATTGGTGGTCGTTTTAGGGAGGTTTTGCTGTACAGAGAAACATTTGGGTTGCAGTAGAACACCTCTAATGCGACACCCCAATAAACCTTTACAGAAAGGTGGAATCTTAATGTAGGACGAAATACAGAAAGTTCCTACAGAAGTTTCCTTCGTCCTTCATTAAGCTACCCCATAGCGTCTATGACTCAGACTTTTTATTGTCGCAGTAGGGTTGTTTTACTGTATTTGCAAACTCCAGTAAAACCTCTCTGTGACGTCCACTAAATTACATCAAGTATTTTGTGTTAAAGGCAGGTGACTGCTTAAAGCAAGGTGAAAGTAAAACAGAATGCTCCTATAGGACCGTTCTGTTTCACTTTCACCTTGCTTTAAGCAGCCACCTGCCCTAGATACCAACTAATTAACACAATTTAGTGGTCGGTATAGAGAGGTTTTACTGTATTTGCCAGCTATAAGTCATAACTTATTCCCTCTGTCAATGGCGAATCAACAATCACCTTTGAAAACAGATTGGATCTAAATGAGACACTTCGTTACCCGCCGTCCCATCAGAATAGAAACAGCTTGATGACGTTATTATTAAAAGAAAACAGCATGAATATTAAAAAAATAAAAATTGAAGCAGGCGACTATTCCGGCAGAGGACAATATTTGGTAGGAAAAAACACAAAAAAAACCCGGCATTACCTCTATAAGCTAGAAGGGATTTGTTTGTAATATTTTGATTCTTTTTTATGTATTTCTCTCATGAGATATCAGATCTGGATCTACATTACTAATTGCCTATTAGCCATTTGTACGTATATACATGTATATATATTCTATTTTTAGAAATAGATCTTGTATTTCCACGTATTTACACACCCGTCGCTTCTTGCTAATCACGATATTCAATAGATATATGTATTATACCTAGTCTTATTTTTCTATGAATCTGCTAAGGAAATTTTCGCCCTCTCAAAACATAACTTGCTGTATAACTAAAACAATAAGCTGTATTGTCTTGTTCAAACATAAACTCCTAGAATCAAACGGTTTAGATCCTGATGAGACGCCGAGTTACTCGGCGTCTTATCTGGATCCAAACTGTTTGTAATTGAAAACACTAATTCGATTTTGACTTACTTCAGGTTAAACATATAAAATGCAGACTACATAACACAATTATACAAGATTCGATCTGTTTATTTCTTTTCCGTTCCATGACGACATTAACACATAACTGATAATTTGTTGTATATGGTAGTAAGGACTATTGAATTCTAAGACAATTATGCACAAAGTCTTTTCAACCCTTTTCTAGACATCAGCGCCTTTTGTTGCCTTTGCAAATAGTGTAGATCCCGATCAGATGGCAACTGTTGGAACCGTCTGATCAGGTTATGCTTATGTTATAGTATAGCTATCTTCTATAGCTTCTCACAAAAATTCCCCTCTTCATATGCCATTATAAAATAAATTCATCTGATTAAATCTTATACAGTCAGTGTTTTATTAGGCAACCTAAAGCGGATTCAAATCAGTTCATGTTTATATAGCTACAATGTATAAGCGGTTAGGCATACGTATGTACCCAATCTTCTTATATTTTAAATCGTGACGGACTAACGGATTGGATTTAAATCAAACTGGGGTCACGCCTGGTCAGGAAGCATATTGCTTCACAAACACGAAAACATGTGTCAAAAACTTAACCTGTTTCAAACACTTAGTAAACAAGTATGATTTGCTTCAATTCCAAAACAATACTTTCATTCCGTTTCTTTCAAAAAGTGTCCTAGTACGTGACTCCTTGGACTAACAGGCTCAGTTGCTTCGCACATGTGTACATGTATACATGTACAGTAAAACTCCGCTACTGCGACCACCAAAAAGAGGCATACTTCTGGGTGGCAGAGGCAGATGGTCGCTTAATGCAGGACGAAAGTTATGCAGAAAGCTCCTCGGAGCTTTCTGCATAACTTTCGTCCTGCATTAAGCAACCACCTGCTTTAAACGACACCGGTGGCTGTTTATTAAGTGGTCGCATTAGCGGGGTTTTACTGTACTTTATTTTTAACCCTCCTCCCGCTAGTAGCTAATTGATTAACATTTAAAAACAGTTTTGATTTTATAATCCAGATGAGAAGCCGAGGTCATTCGGAATATATCGTATCATGACCCAATATTTTTGACACTTGGTAATAATATTTGACACTTGGTAATACTGTTTGACACTTTATAATTAGAATTTCTAGAAAGCTTAATCGAATCGGAAATAGTCAAAAGTGTACCAGGTCCAAATTTGAGCAAACATATTTTTTACAGTGATTGTAAGACTTAACCCTTTCCTTTATATAACGTGTTTCCACGCATTTGCAAATACTGTAAAAGCTCTCTATAACGACCACTAAATTATGTCAATTAGTTGGTATTTTGGGTATGTAGTTGCTGAAAGCAAAGTGAAAGTAAAAACTGTTTTACTTTCACCTTGCTTTAAGCATCCACCTGCTTTTAACACAAAGTACTTGATGTAAATTAGTGGCCGTTATAGAGAGGTTTTACTGAAGAGTAGATCTATAGGAGTCGTCTTATCAGGGTCTGCTCTGTTTGCCAATGGGATTTGAAATATGTGTTTCTTTACTTTCAAAAATGGCAACAATGTTCCACCTTCCATATTTCATTACAACTATTCTGTTCATGAATATTCAGCATGTGTTGAAATTTGGAATAAACATAGAACAGGAAAAGGTTTACGATAATTATCTGAAAAAAAATCTATACATTATATAAGAAAGCTTATCTGTTATAAAAAAAAATGGCTTTATACAACAAACCTTTTTGTAAGAAATTATTATGACTATAAATATCAAAATAGCTGGTGTTTTATAATGGCGCCATGAACGTGATAGCGGAAACTGTAGAATCGTGTCGGTATTATTTCATAAACAAACAGAGCAGACCCTGATCAGACGGCTCCTACAGGAGCCGTCTGATCTGGGTCTACTCTGTTTGCAAATGCGTGAAAAGGTGTCTCTATCTGGTTAAGGGTAAAGTAGATCGATCTATTAAAAAAATCAAAGACATATTCAGATTTTAACTGTCAAACTTATACATGTGTATTTACCCGACTCGGATTACATTTGCTGCGTGGTTCAATATATATTGACATGTCATCTGCTTGAAAATGTAGTTTGCAGGATTTCATAACCATAAGAACACCTTTATGGGTTGGTTTCATGATTGTTTTGTGAACAGTTTGGATCCAGATGAGACGACGAATTATGTACTTAATTTGGTTGACGTCTGGGGAAAAGACAGACAAACTGCAGTTGTAACATTAAATGTGATACTATTAGTTTTAAAATAGGGTTGCTGCGCGCTAAATATATGTCAAATCACAACTAAAAAGTGCGTCAACAGATATCATAATGCTACAAGAACTTGTTAAGTTTATCAGCAAGCGAATGTCCGATCTAGGTCATAACTTCGCGTTCAAACCAGTCAACAGTACGCTAACAGTACAGAGAACAAGAGAGTGGTCTTGTACTTCTTTTTAACCCTTTACGTAATCAATATACATGAAAGAACTAATGACATCATGACTATCAATTAGAAGAGGTTTTATAATAGTATACATATATGTACAGTAAAACCTCCCTAACTCAGACCTTCAAATTACTACAGTAAAACTCCGATAATGTGTCCACCTAAAAGAGGTATAATTCTGGGTGCTAGATGCAGGTGGTAGCTTAATGCAGTACAAAAGTAATACAGAAAGCTCCTACTTTTGCCCTGCATTAAGCAACCACCTGCTTATAAATACACACATGTTTATTGATTAAGTGGTCGCATTAGCGGGGTTTTACTGTATATAAATATATTAGTCTTGGAGAGCTTAATGCAGGGTGAAAGTCTTCACTGGGGTTTTACTGTACACAGGAAATGTCGGCTAAGGCAGAAACTGTAAAATCAATCAGAAATACGTCATTCTATAAGAAAACAGAGCAGACCCTGATCAGGCGGTCCCAATAAGAGCCGTCTGATCTGGATCTACTCTGTTTGCAAATATGTTGATTTAGGATTTCTCCGCGCTTGGAAGAGACAAAAAATAGTCAAATATTAGTAAAAGAGTCAAATATTGATATGTACATTATTATAAAACCTCCATTAATTTTTGTGACACTAATACTCTTTAGACCTTTACTCATTAAATATGCCTATCTACGCATTGGTAAATAGGGAAGATCCAGATCAAACGACTCCTATAGGAGCCGTCTGATCAGGGTCTGCTCTGTTTGCTTAAAGAATAAAATAAATCTAATTCTACAGCTTCTGCTTTGTCAAAAAGTTATGTGTTAATATATCATGTTAAGAATTAATGTAACTAATTTTCATGATGTCATCATTTCTAACATGAATATCCATGGAGTAAAGGATTAAGAATACTTAAGTAGGTATGTCACGAATGTGATTTGTCAAGTATTTTTGTAAAATCAAACTCCGATATTAATCTTTAAAATGATATACATGTATATACATGTACATGTAGACGCTCTTTGAGCCAATGGGCATTGTTTGTATTGCCCCCCAAAAAAGTGTGGGTCCGGGTCAGAAATCACCTCTATGGGTAAGATATCTGATACCGTTTTACATTGTATGGATAAAAATGGCGAGAACAAACTATTACAGTAAAATCTCTCTATAATTAACGACCACTAAATTGTGTTAATTAGTTGGTCTTTTGGGCAGGTGGTTGCTTAAAGCAAGGTGAAAGTAAAACAGAACGCTCTTATAGGAGCGTTCTGTTTTACTTTAACCTTGCTTTAAGCATCCACCTGTCTTTAACACAAAATACTTGATGTGAGTTAGTGGTCGTTATAGAGAGGTTTTACATATAATGACAGACGTCAAACAGTGTAGACCCTGGTCAGACAGCTGTTCAGTGTTTGCAATCGAATAAGAGCCCTTCACCTAGAGAAGGAATCAATCATTGTCCATTCATCTTTAGCGTTTCCCTTCAATTTTGCAATATTGAGTGAAATGTTTACAATTGTAACTTAGTCAGGATCCAGTTTAGCGTAAGAGTTCTACGATCATGATCAATATAACAAAATCTAATATAATACTGGGACCTAGAGTCAGGTGATACTGGGACCTAGAGTCAGGTGATAGCTTAATGCAGGAACACCCTACTTTAAAAGACGCCATTGTCTATTTATTAAGTGGTCGCTTTAGAGGGGTTCTCCTGTTGTTAGCAGATTTCGTCCACCCAGTTACAAACAGCACTTTTAACCAACGTGTTTTCACGCATTTGCATACAGAGTAGACCCAGATCAGACGGCTCCTAAAGGAGCCGTCTGATCAGGGTCTGCTCTGTTTGCTAATGGAATTTGATACATTTGTTTCTTTGCTTTCTAAAATGTCTATAATGTAACACCTTCCATATTTCTTCTTAACTATTTTGTTAATGATCATTCAGTAGGTGTTGAAATTTGGCCTAAATACAGAACAGAGAAAGGGTTAACCATTTGAATACTGCCTCGTCAATCGCCATCGTGAAATTATTCATAATTGTTTAACTCTTTCGTTGCAAAGCATTTTCTTCAGCAAAATTCGTCTCAGCAAAATTCGTCGCTTCTTCATTTTAAAGCCCTCCCTTTCCCACCTTTTTAAGCACATTACTCACAGAATCAAACAGTTTGGATCCAGTTGAAGTCCATTTGTAGACGCGGTCATCGTACTACATGTATCTCAATTTCAACAAATCAGCACAATCGTCGTGTTATTTACGTCAAGGTTACAAGATCTCTAAAGCGCACAATGATCTAATGAATAGCTCGTCACTCCACGCCCAGGGACACTATTCAATTCAGTGCAATCAATTTTACTGCATTAAACATAATACATTGTTTATAGCAACTATTGCGATCGTCAGTAACGTTTAGATATTCACAGACATTTATTACAAAGGTGCATACTGAATGTTCCTTATTAATTCGTCTATGTTTCTTGTCGATAGAGAGTTATGCAGGTATATTGTATGCCACAAATTCACATTTATATTATTGCAGTGTGTGGTGGATTTGTTAATTCTATTTAGCGAAAATTTACATTTCTATTTATTCAATTAAACTTTCCTTTCCCCGTTTGTTAATATTGTACTAAATTGCTATGCATCGGTTGCTAGGTATTAGTTGCATCGTTTTTGTATTATGTACTACTGCCCGTGTATGGAGGCTGATAAATAAATAAGTATGATTGAACCTATCATTAATCATAATATGCAATAATCGCTAATTTTCGCAAAGCTGAAATCATCTCCAGTTCTATTGGTGCAGTATTTTAGGCTAACGTCGTACGAAAGATCTTACAAACGACGGTCGCAATCATCGTATGGTAGAGCTTGCGATTTCAGTCGCACGATGTACATGTACTTAGCCACTGGCACGCCCTTCTGTAATCTTTACCTTGTTGAATATTCATGTAAGGAATAATGACATCAATAGAGACATGTTATAAAAGTAAACAGAGTAGACTCTGATCAGACAACTCCTCCGGGTCTACTCTGTTTTCAAGGGCATAAACTGCTTATTTATGGAGCAAAAGGTAGCAAAATTGGAACAGTAGTGTATATGTTAGTGCTAGGATACAAGCATTATAACGTCACACATAGTAAAACCACTCTTAATCCTTTACCTTATAGATACATGTATTTGCAAACAGAGTAGACCCAGATCAGACCTTCTGTAGGAGTCGTCTGATCAGGGTCTGCTCGGTTTGCTTATGAAATAATGTAGATCTGATTATGTAGTTTCTGCTATAGCTAAAACTGCCATGATAAACAATGCAGCTATTTGATATTCATCCATGTCATTAGTGCTGACATGCATTTCAATGGGGTTAAAGGTTAAACATGTTTTACAGTACATGTTCAGTAAAACTCCACTAATGCGACCACCCAAATGCAGTATAATTCTGCGTGCTAGATTCAGGTGGTAGCTTAATGCAGGACAAAAGTAATGCAGAAAGCTCCTAGAAGAGCTTTCGGCATTACCTTTGTCCTGTATTAAGCAACCACCTGCTTAGAAAGACACCAATGTTTATTCATTAAGTGGTCGCATTAGAGGGGTTCTACTGTATTTATTTTCCGTGGTCATTATTCTGCATCGTGACTCTTTTATTTGCCACAAACTAGATCGCTCAATCGTGTATGGAAACTTATTGATTTGAAGTTAAATAAATTTGGCCTTGACACGGTTTATATATGAACCGGATCCGAGCACTTTATCAATATATATCATCACTAAACATGAATCTAGAACCAAGTCTACTGTCATATCAGCTTTACTAAAATTTACAAAATTTGACAGCAGAGCAGGTTAGCCTTCTATACTCTGAGCAATTGTCGTCTGTACATATTGTTGTCTGCTTCAATTCTAAAAGTACACGTTTCTTCCATATTTATTTATTTTTTAAAAAAACAAAAAGGTGTCACAGTGACAAACAGTTTGGATCCTCATTATACACTGAACTGTTTACAAAGGCTGTCACGAAGATGTCGGTAGGGTACTGAAGTTCAAGTTTCAGAAGATATATATTTTGTTCGCCTGAGGCAGACGACACTCCCGATCGCCGGACGCTTGTTTGTGTACGCGTGTTATTATCGTTGTTAAGGAAGCGATTCAGTTGAATCGATACTATATTATGGTATATTTCTTGTAAAAATCAACACTGTCATACTCTGAAAAAATTAAAGTTGGTGCAATTCTTTCATTACAATAAAAAACAATAAGCCCAAACGTGTTACTGCAATTAAATACAAATTCGAGTCGCATTATGGATGTAACCTCTTCTTTGTGTACATCTTACAATACAGTAACACCCTGTCTTAAGCGATCATTAAAAGATGTCTTATTCTGGGTCTTTAGAAAGGTTATAGATTAATACAGGACAAAAGTAACGCAGAAAGCTCCCAAAGGAGCTTTATGCATTACTTTTCTCCTGCATTAAAAATATGCTCTTTTAAGATTCACAATTTACTTCAAGTAATTAGTGGTCGCTAAGAAGTGTTTCTACAGTATATCAAATGCTTACCTTGTATCAGGAGCAGACATGACAGTAAAATCAACTTAAACATCTCGCTATTCTGTGTGTATGAATGAATATTCCCGGTAAATCCTTTCCACCCTCGGATGTCAACTGCACACCGATCTTCCACCCGTGTACCCGGTAGTCTATGGACCTGTCCTAAGTATTATACCAACCCTTTACGCTTCATGTGGTTTATTGATTGGACCTTTGTATTATTTGACAAATACACATGTTGAAATACCTTAATCTAATTGTTCCTACGCTGTAACACGTGATATATATGTCCCGACATGTACCTAAATCCTCTTTAGCACTCTCTGCAAACTATCGGCAGTTTGATTTTCCGCATATTTCACTTCAGATTAGAATAAAATATTCATGTAAGACATATTGACATCATGTATATTTATTTGTTGATTATGGGTTGTGCACACCCGATGTTTGGGTATGACAGAAACTGAAAGTCGGATCTATTATAGTTGCATAAGCAAACAAAACAGAAACTGACCAGACTACTCGTATAAGAGCCGGCTGGTCTGACTGGGTCTCCTCTGTAGACCCAGATCAGCTTATAAAGCTTTTTAGTTGAGTCTGAGTTTGTTCTCAAGCCTTTGATTGGTCAGATTTGAGTTCTCAAGCTTTTGATTGGTCAGATTTGAGCCAAAGGCTCAAATCTGACCAATCAAAAACTTGAGAACGAACTCAGACACAACTAAAAGTTTTATTAGCATGGACCCAGATGGCTCCTTTGGGAGCCGTCTGATCATGGTCTGTTCTGTTTACTTATGGTATAAAACAGATTCTATCTGAGCCAAAACACCCTGTTCATATATGCTATCATAAATATTCAGCTAATAATCATTTATGATGTCATTATATTCATTGAATTAATATTAAACAAGGACAGCGTTAAATATATATATATATATATAATCTGTTTGCGACAACGTTAAAAGTTGCGCATTAAAAAAACGCTTTAAAAAATCATTCTTAACCCTTCGCTAGCTGAATTTTGAAATACATTTCTCCTTCTTTACCCATGCCCTGTTGTATAATTACATATATCTTCACTGTGTACAAGTATTTCGCTGTGCAATCACTGCTGTGGAGTGCGCTAGTTGCACAATCAACTTGTAAATAGTGTAGACCCTGATGAGACAGCTCCTGCAGGAGCTGTCTCATCTGGGTCTTCACTATTTACAGGTAGGTATATTGACGTGAATAGCAAGCGAAGGGTTAAAATAATTTAGTATCTAACAACGGCGATCTATATCTAATACCAAATAATAATATATGTCATCTGGATCAAGGCTGTTTGCCCTGCTCACTTGGCTACGCTTTTAAAGTTGGATTATGTACATGACCTTAAACCTTCGCCTGCTGTTCGCGACAAAAGAGCTTCTGCAAACAGCTTGGAACCAGAACAGATACCGAATAACTCGACGTATAATCCGGATCCATGGTGTTCGGCACTGGGTCAATTGTTTCCTAACGTTGGGTGATTTCGGACACTTTTAAAATGAAGCAGATGAGAGTTTCAGCAGACGACATTTGCAGCAGGCGATGGATTATTTACTTTTAATTAGTTGTTAATTCTAAAGGCCTCGATTGGACTTACATTGTTCTTCTAACACTGACGAGGTATTGTATATAGTGTTTTTATTGTATATATGTTTTGAGGGCGTCATGGTAGATTAACCTGGTCAAACGAGTTCTCTCGTTAAATAAAGTCATATGCAAGGTGGAACATTATAGCCTTTTTAGGACGTAGACAATCAGATTTGCCAAAATCCATGAGCAAATAGAGCAGACCCTTAGATGTGGGTCTGCCCTCCTTGCAAATGCGCGAAAACACGCTTATCCCTTTCCCTCATATAAACGTGTTTTCACGCATTTGCAAACAGAGTAGACCCAGATCAGACGGCTCCTAGAGGAGCCGTCTGATCAGGGTCTGCTCTGTTTGCTTGTAGAACTTGAAAGAACTGTGCCTTTACTTTCTAAAATAGCTACATTTATCCACCCGCCAGTTTTTATTATGATTATTTTTCCATGAATATTCAGTAGGTATCAAAATTAGGAATGAACATAGAACAGGGAAAGGGTTAAATGAAGGAAAGGGGGCTAAGACACATAAATGATGTTTATTCATACAATTATCCATTTAGAGATGGGGTGGATACTAAATATATAGATAAATTGGGTCCGATCAGATTTCACAGTAAATTTATTTTAAAATGATTAAATTGTATTAAATTCATATTTTCAATACAATCATAAAACACGGTGCTGGTTAGGTTCAATTATTCATATGAGGATTATCAATTTGAACTTAACCCACTTCATTGGCTATTTTTAGATCCAACCTCACTGAATAAATCTACCGAAAATGAGCATTAACTAGAGAAAAGGAAAAGTTTAGAATTTTGTAGTTTTGAAACCATCGTGATAAATAGGGAGCTATGGAGCAAATGCTCTATTTATCGAAATGGTTTCAAGAAGTGACTATTACAGAGGCGTAGAAAGGCGTATTTATGGAGGAAAAATGCACATGTGATACAAAATAAACCGTATTCGTTTGTACAACAAAATTTTATCGACCTATTTCGAACAGTTACGGAAGTAAAACGCAGCCCGAATATACTGATATATCGGCGTCTTCGGTATTTAACACATAACGCTAAATGTCTTCTTCAGCGTGTATTCGATCGGGTTTCTTGTGATATACTTCTTTTCAGCATGGAATCAATTGATTAATGTAATTTTAGGCATTTTTAAAACGGGTGGCAAATAGAAACTTATCTCTTGAAGTTTGTCTCTGCCAATGTCGCATCTGAGATTACATAACTATGCAAACAGTTTAGATCCAGATGAGACGTCTAATGACTCGGCGTCTGATAAGAATCCAAACTGTTTGTTATTATGATAATGTTTTATGCTGAAATGACAGAAAATTAAACGTACGGAAATTGCAGCAGACATCCAGTTTTGTAGATGACAATATTTGGCAGCCGACGAGCTCACCAGTACAGTAAAAAACCCTAAACCGGAATTCTAGCTGAGAAGAATTTAGATACTTTTAGGCAGGTGGCTGCTTAACGCAGGGTGAAAGTCATGCAGAAAGCTCCTCTAGGAGCTTTCTGCATGACATTGATCCTGCATTAAGCTACCACCTGTCTTCAAGACTGATATTTATACTAAATTGAAAGTCAGGTTGAGAGGGGTTTTGCTGTATATGAATTTGCTGACCATGAACTCATACATGTACATGCACTTTACCGACCATTGAATTCAAACAGAGGATATCAAGATATATTCGCCGTACACTGACTGCTTGCAATGTTATCTTAAATATCTTAATGTGTAACAGTATAAGCCAGAGTCTCGTTGTTTGTATATTCCAGATACAATATTGACACAATTACAGTAGTACCTCTCTATAGCGACCACCCCATGAATATTCATTTAAGAAATAATGACATCATGAATATTAGATTATTTCTTATATAATGGCACACGAAAACAGGACGTTTTTGGCCATAACAGAAACTTCAGAATCATCTCTATGTTATGTCATAAGCAAACAGAGCAGACATTGATTTCATAAACAAACAGAGCAAACCCTGATCAGATGGCTCCTGTATGAGCCATTTGATCTGGGTCTATTCGGTTTGTAAATGTGTAGAAAGGCGTAATTATGGAGAAAAGCGTTAAAGTACGTGATTGCTTAATGCAGAACGAAAGTAATGCAGCAGCTCCTGTAGGAGCTTTCTGCATAATTTCCATCCTGTAATAATGCTAGCACAGGCCTCTACGATCTGGTATCCCCGTACTCCACAAAGACGCTTTTCTACGCTTTTCCTATAGGATCAGGGTCTGCTCGGTTTGCTTATAACATAGACATGATTATACAGATTCAGCCATGGCTAAAACTTCCCGTGTTCATGTGCTATTATAACGAATTAGGATAATATAATTAATATTCGTGATATCATTATTTCTAACATGAATATTCATGGCGGAAAGGGATGTTATACATTATTTTGGTGGTCGCATTGGAGGGACGTTACTGTACGTAGTAAAAGAACAAATACTTATCTATATGCTGCTCCAGGATTAACTAGAAAATGTGAAACGTGTAGACCTGGATTGGAAAGGTCCTACTGAGATTGTCTTATCAGGATCTGCACTGTTTGCTGTTGGATGGGCGGATGAATGGATGAATGGATAAAGGTTGGTATGTAGGTTAGGTAGGTGGGTAAGTGGGTAGGGAGGGTGTGAGGGAGAGAGGGAGGGGGGATGATGGTAGCGATTGAGAGAAAGGGCTTGATTTTGACGTATACTATAATGTTAATTTCAAGGGAGATAACAAGCACACTCATCAATATTAATTTGTTCATATCATATCGACTTACCTTATCAAGAATTAAGAGACAGAGAACATTAAGGTAAACAATAAAAATCAAACCATTTGAATGTTATCCAGAATGGAGTCTTGTCAAATTCCAGTATGTCACTATGATAAAACAACTACTGTTAAGGCCTGGTCACAACCCGCCGTGCGTGTTTTTAGCACGCACGTTTTTTTGGGGGAGGCCAGGGCTTCTACGTTTTTCTGAAAACGTGGGGACGGAGTAGCAAATGCAGAGAGGAACGCACGTCACACACACGGTTGCGCAAGGTGTACGTACGTGGCACGCACGACAGCCTTGCCCTGTTCGGTTGCGTGCATCGTACGAAAGTTGAAAGTGCTTACAACGTGCTCACAACGTACGATCTCCGTGCGATTGCCGTATTATCGTACGGAGGTCGTACTGTCCACGTGCTGCTCACGTACGGTCCATGTGAGTTTTGTTAGTTCATTGGACAGTAGAACTGGGGAAGTGCCGAGTGAGCACAGACCACGTACTTATCACGTGCGCAACACGCACGTGCTAAGTGCGCCGTCTGTAGAGCACGCGACTGTGGGGAAAAGATTAAAACACTCACGGAGTCAGTGAGTTGTGCGCACGTTGGCTGTAGAAGGCACGTGCGTCACCCGTACGTTAGTGAATCCGTAGCCCGAACGCAGCGAAAGTTTTGCATGTACTAAAAGTGCTACGGCGTGTCTGCGTGCTCCTAAATCCGTACGGAGGCGGTACTCACCACGTACGGATCCCAAACAATTCCCCACCTTTTTGCACGTAGACAACACGCACTTGCACGTACGGCGGGTTGTGACCACCGCTTTATGGGAATGCAGTTGCCAGTGAAATTAACGCAAACGTCCACTGTCCGAAAATTCATATACGGGTTTACTCTCCGGAGAAAACAGCTATTTTAATGTGTACTTGTATGATTGTCTACGGATTTAGTGGGTACTGATTTAAAAAAAAGCCAGATTTTCATTTTCCCAAATATTCTCCGAAATACAGTGGGGCCTTGATATCTCGAATTCACTGAATCAGATAACTCGAATTTCTGGATGACTCGAACTAAAATTCCTTCATAATTCACAGACTTCCTTCCAAAATTTACAATACAGGATTGTTCTAATATGTGCCACTACGCATATCTTGGATCATATATGGCAGCTTAATACAGGTCTAAATAATGCTGAAAGCTCCTGCAGGGGCTTTCAGCATTACTTTAGACATGCATTGAGCTGTAAACACGAGAAATTGTCCAGATTAGAGATCTGGATCCATGCTTATAAAGCTTTTAGTTGAGTCTGAGATCGTTCTCAAGCTTTTGATTGGTCAGATTTGAGCCTTTGGCTCAAATCTGACCAATCAAAATCTTGAGAACTCAAATCTGACCAATCAAAAGCTTGAGAACGAAACCCAGACTCAACTAAAAGCTTTATAAGCATGGACCCAGATAACTCAAACGTCTCTCATCCCGATGTTATTTGTATGGTCCCTTGAAATTCAAGATGTTGAAATTAAACTGTATTGTAAAACAAATTATATCCAAACAGACATATAGTAACTCCACGTCTTATTGCACGGCGTACCGGCACCAAGCATTGCAACCCTTTCATTCCCATTGACGAATGTGTGATCATTGTTTTGCGGATGAAATGCCGAGTAGCTTGGTGTATTGAGATCCAAATTGTTTAATGTTATAATTATATGGAAATCTTAAACAAACTGAAAAAATGAAAATGAAAATTGAAGCAAGCAACACGTTTTGCAGACAACGAAAAGAGGAAGCGAATAAATTAAATTACTGAAATTTATTCAGCACAACAATTCGTGAATTTCCTTTCGTTTCAAAAGGGAAGTACAGTACAGATAGTCAATGATGCACATACATGTACTAGTAATCTGCATTTTTGTAAAGCTTAAATACATGTGTGCTACACTGTTGGGTTTTATAGTCACTACTTTATCTCCTTTTATAGTATACGTTGACTGAATCACTCGATTGGTGACTAGATTTACCCGAATCCCTTCTGAACATGTCGAGTGTTTTTCTCGATTCTAAACGCTGATTCATCCGAACTAGGATCATTAGAATTTTAATATGGCAAGCAATGACATTTTATACATCTTTTTTTCTTTTACAATTACAATTAGCACAAGATAATGATGCATATTTTATTTTGTCTGCTTATGTTTTAATTTGAACAGATCCGCCAATTTATCGTCTCTCCATTTTCTCCTCTCTTCAATCTTGTCGAGTGGCACATTCTGCTCTATGGCTTCCTGGATCTTGTCCAGGGGCGGACCCTCTAGCCGTATCGGTGGACCAAGGTGCCTCTGTAGCTCATATAGGGCATCACCGTACATGGAACAAAAATGCTTCATGCCTGAAATTGAAAACAACCTATACGTATATTATGTCTATAACGAGGGCATGCTAAACACGTTTGATAGGAGATCATGAGTTTCCAAAATGTAGTTTGCATTATACAACGCATGTTCAAGAAACACGTGAAAGTTGTATTCTAAAGTCACGTGGAAAACCCTAACCTAATAACAGGCCGATATGTTAATGTCACTGAGTCACTTGTCAAAATCCGATCTCCTGAACGACTGACACCCTAGTGCCATGTAAAAGCCACGTGCCAAAATAGGAATTAAATTTCTTTTGATATGCAAAATTCGTCGCACACTCGGCCGTTAGTGTTTTAACATTGCCAATGAAAGTGGTGCATATGATTTTCATCTAAACAAATTCTCAATATGTGTATTTATTGTCTTTTTAAATGCACTGTCTTAACCCTTCGCTTGCTGAATTTTAAAATACATGTCTCCTTCTTTACCCATGTCCTGTTGTATAATTACATATATCTTCACTGTGTACAAGTATTTCGCTGTGCAATTACTGCCCTGGAGTGCATGGGTTGCACAATCAACTTGTAAATAGTGCAGACCCTGATGAGACAGCTCCTGCAGGAGCTGTCTCATCTGGGTCTTCACTATTTACAGGTAGGTATATTGACGTGAATAGCAAGCGAAGGGTTAAAGTCAAACAGTTCGGATCATGTTGAGACTGATTTACTCTGCAGTTCATCGGTTATTGTTTGCAAATAGTTGTTTTTATTACGACTTCGCCTTTTGTTGAATTGGCATGATCAGAGAGACACAGATATAGAATTACCGTTAGCATTCAAATACGACGTTTCTAGGACGCCAAGAAAGGCATAGCGCATGCCCAGACCGCACGGCATTAGCTTATCAAGATCCTCCACGCTGATGACGTCATCCTGGAAAATTTGTAAAACCTAGTTTTAGTTTGATGAATTAATAAAACTGTGTTCTTCTTTCTGAAAATTAATGAAATAAAAAGTGGTATCAAATTGTATCACTAAAGAAAATGACCTGTATAAAAACAGTGCGGACTTTGATCAAAGGGCTTCATCGGGAGTCCATTAATTGGTGTGTACACCGTTAGCAATGGTCTTACAATCTCAGTTCCTACATATTAACATAGGGCATGTGCTTGAAACAAGACGTGTACATCAAATTTTGCAGGTCCTGAGAACCCTCAAAGTCTGAAATTCGACCCTCATAACTAACTGTTAGTTTCGTACTCTTGAACATTTACACAGTGGCATTGGGCAAATTCATTTAACTTTATGAATTATATCAAACATTTCTAACATTTCAGCCCAGTCATTTCAATACCAGATTTAATACATGCAACTAAAGGTGTTTAGGGTTTTTCTTTCATGTTTAAATATCCGTTGTTTTCTTTGGTTTGTTTTGAGGGATTCTTTTCAACTGCCTGTCAGATGAGAATACCCATGAACAAAGTGCTCTTCATACAACCATTGGCGTCCTTACATTTTGAAGATATATTGTTAAAAGAATAAGTTAACCTTCCGGTGTGACGTCAATGCTAGGCTTTTAAAACATATGTCAACAAAGAACGAAGTTTATGCACCTGGATAATTTCAGAACTTCTTAAAAACGGACAATATAGTTTCACTCAAAAGTGATTGTACTCCCTGCAGTATGATGCTGACCAATTACTAAAAGTCATTACTAAATATCCATATGAAATGTTACCTTGTGACGACTTTGTTTATTTTAGACAGCAAAGGCAAGGAAATCAAACCTGATAGCAGAGTGTACAATCCATGTACATGTATCGTCTCAACAACGATAAACATTTTCATTGTATATAATACTTGTTTACTGTTGAAATATATACATCTATATGTACACACAGTGTTGGTGGAGAAATAACGGAGCTATGTTACAACCCGAATTGTATAACAACCGGAATTGTAATAAAATTTATTACAAAACTGGTTAAGTTGCAAAACTATTATTACATGTGATTGTCAACCTGTATCCATGCTTATAAAACCTTTAAGTTGAGTCTGAGTTCGTTCTCAATTTTTTGATTGGTCAGATTTGAGCCTTTGGCTGTCATTCATTAACCCTTTGATTCACAGGTAACAAAGTAATATGTCAAGGGGACGTGTTTCCAAGCTTGTCGGAAATTACTGAGTAGTTACTATTGCTAATATTCTTTCCCCTAATGCATTGAGGGGTATTGTTCCGCTGAAAGGTATCTCCCTTGGCGGATTAACATAAATATGTTCCAAATAAGACGTAGGTCATTTCAGTTGGATTACTCCATTATTTCTCTTGTATTTCATTGAGATAATTAATTTGAAGTTTAAGGAAGGAACACTTTCCTTAAACTCAAAACATCAAATAGTTCAATAGAATTATAAATTAACGAACGTATGAAACAAATGCTACAGTCATTTCATAATTCTTAAACGAGATACTTACAATTAAATGTGCTATTAAGTGCCAAGAGACCAACGATGAAATCAGAGGAAACCAATTAGTAGGACCAACAGCTGTTGAACGTCAAATGAGTGAGTTTTCAAGGGAGATTGCTGAACAATATCCCTCATTATGAATATTTCCCAGACTCTATCTTACCCTTATCAGTTTAAAGCACTCTGCGGTGATTGCATGTTGTATTCTACAGATGATGAATCCATGGGTCTCCTTCTTGGCTACAATTGGTTCTTGACCAGCTTCTTTGAGGATGAGCCGGGCACCATCAACAGTTGATTGGTCTGTCCAGGGAGCCATAATAATCTCTACCAAGGGAACCAAATGCACGGGGTTCAGCTGTGTAAAGTAATTTCTTTTAGTTATTTTGCAGAGTATAGCAGACCTTTTATTAGCGATAACTTAGTGTAGATAAAAAGGAATGCAGAAAGCTCCAATGGGAGCTTTCTGTATACACTTCGTCCTGCATAAAGCTAATATATGTTCTAAAGAAGAATACTTACACTTATCTTGAGTGGTAATATTAGCCCTTTCTGTGCGGGAGATGAGTTACTAATGCCCCGACATCAGGGTCTGTACTGTTTGTCATGTTGCACTTGTCGTTTTAAAAATCCCCTTATATTCATTTTAAGCTTTATCAGTTTGAAATTTGGAAAAGTCTATTTGAAAATTAAGCGTTGAAAAGACTAGAGTGGTTTTACTGTATATAGATATTGTGACTGATTTGGATACGATGCAGAGTAAACGTTAGTTTTGAGAATTGCAGCAGACACAGAGGATCTTACATGAGTGTTCATTACAAACTGTTTTTATGAAACGAGTTTACAACAATAATACGACACGAACTTTGGCGAGTGTAATATTCCTTATAGTAAGCGAGTTTCGTGAAAACAATTTGTAATGAACACGAATCTTTTTATCACATAACCCATAAAAAGTGCCATAGGAAGTGAAACAGTCTATATCTGACGACTGTTTCGTCCACTGTTTACAGCGTAGTACAGCCAGATTCCAACTGTTCATTTGCATAAAAATTGCACTAGTGCATTTCCGCGATTTACGGCACTCTGTTTCGGCACTCCCACACGGCAGATTATGTGATAAAATGTATTAATCAGAAACACTTACTTAAACGTGCAAGGATATATGACCACCGTTGCAAACAATTTTGATCCAGTTGAGGTGCCTAGTAAGTCGACTTTTCATCTGAACCCAAACTGTTTGTTTCTGTGATTTTTTGTTTTGAAACAAACAATAACGGTATTTCAAATATGAAAAAAATGAATAGATGACAATTTCATTTTGCAGACGACAATTTGTGGCAGCGACAGATTTAAACATAACTGAAATCTACATGTACATACAGGGTGAGCTACCACTATTCTGTTCTGGTGGTTTAGGCCTTCTGAGAGCTTGGATGGAAATATATTTCCCGTGGAGCTCGCAATTATGACGTCAGGGCTCACGTGCTTGACAATCTCCTCTAAAACGCTTCTCTTGAGATCAAAGTTCTCGTATACACACTCCTAAAGAAAAACAAAAGTATGGTGCCAGATTTTAAGCTTTAGTAAAACACATTCCTGAAAAAAAAATGTTTTTTACGGTGCCAGATTAAAAGTTTTAGTAAAACACATTCCTGAAAAAAATGTTATTGTTGTACCACATTAAAGTTTTCGTATACAGATTCCTGGAAAAATGTTATTATGGTGCCAGATTAAAGTTTTAGTTAAAACACATTCCTGAAAACAATGGTTTGTGTTGCCAGATTAAAGTTTTAGTAAAACACATTCCTGAAAAAAATGTTATTGTTGTAGTACCAGTTTAAAGTTTTCGTATACACATTCCTGGAAAGGTATTATTGTGGTGCCAGATTAAAGTTTTCGTTTACCCATTACTCCAGATAAAAACAAGACAAAGTATTGTCATGTAGGAGCCGTCTGATCTACGTATACTCTGTTTGCAAAGGCGTCAAAAAATAGGGCGGTGCCTCAGCCAGGGATTTGTATGCAGGACACGTTTGCCCTACATTAAACAACCATTCGCTTTCAAAGTTTCCTATGTCAATAAATCATATGGTCGTTTTAGCGAGACATTACTGTACAAGGTTGACCCATTCCCCCCTACTTACACCTTTAGACGCCTTTGTAAAAGTCATTTTTGAAACAATTGTGATAAATAGAGTACTTGCTCCTTAGGAGCAAATGCTCTATTTATCATATTGGTTTAAACATATACAATTCTAAAACATCCCTTTTTTTCTAGTTAATGCTCCTTTTCAGTAGATTTATTCAAATAAAAGGGGATATGTCTGAAAATAGTCTAGGAAGGGAGTGGGTTAAAATATTTATAATACCTGCACGTAAGCCGCCCCGGTAACACACTCTTGGATCGTGTGAGCTGGATATATCAGTGCGCATGCCTCTTCAGTCGTTTTACTACCACGCAAGCATTCTTTTTCTTCCAAGGCAGCCATCTTGGATCTGATAGATGCAATGCCTTTCTCGAGGTTCGCCTTGTCATTGTCATAAATCTGAACCCGGAAGTTGGCAGTGGAGAATACGATAGCCCAACTCTGACCAACCAACCCGCTGACAAAATAAATCAAAATTAACTTTTACCCCGCTGCGAAAACAATATTCTAATGAAACATTTTTCTTATACGCATTCTGATTGGTCCACGTGACCAAATTTTCGGCATATAAATGTACGATATACTGTCGGAAACCGAATACATGTATACTGTCGGAAACCGAACAACTAGATAGAAAATTTACTACGAAATATTCATACGCACGTTCGTAGTAAAAGTAATACATGTACCAATGTAAACAAGCATGTAGAATTTCGGCAATTTCAAACTGCTAATGGAGGATTGTTCAATCTTGAAATAAAGCAGACCATGATCAGATTGCTTCTATAGGAGCCATCTTATCTGGGTGTACCTTGTTTGGTATAAAGGTATGGAAAGGGGTTATATGAGAGAACATGTTAATATTAAGCCTGATGTGGGCGGATCCTTGACTGCCTATGCAAACAGTTTGGACCCAAATGAGACGCGGAGTAACTCAACGTCTCATCAGGATCCAAACTGTTTGCGACTCCGATAGTATTTTTAACCCTTTCCCTGTTCTATGTTTATTTCAAATTTCAATACCTATTGAATATTCATGATGAAAAATATTATAATGAAATATGGAAGGTGGAATATTGTAGCGGTTTTAGAAAATGAAGAAACATATCTTTCAAATTCCAATAGCAAACAGAGTAGACCCTGATCAGACGGCTTCTATAGGAGCCGTCTGATCTGGGTCTTCTCTGTTTGCAGCTACGTGAAAATGCGTTTATATTAGGGAAAGGGTTAAAAATGCAAGATAAAACAATTTAGAAAATTGAAGAGAGGATATTTTTCTACTAATAATGGTTTACTCAGCAGGTTTAAGATTAGTAAGTGTATAAAATTTAAGAGGCACTAGCCTAGTTAATCTGATTTCATTGAGATTAGTATTATGTTCAATTAACCCTTTACCTGATATAGTCACCTTTGCAAGCAGAGTAGGTCCAGACCAGATGGCCCCTACAAGAGCCGTCTAGTCAGGGTCTAATATGTGGGTACAGTATATACCGGTATCTTATTGTACAGTTTATGCCATGGTAAATAAATTCCAGTGTTCATATTCCTTTACAAATATTTGTCTAATTAATGTTCATTATAAATTAACTTCTTTATTGAATCTTCGCAAAGTTAATAATTAACTCTTCGCTTGCTATTCACGTCAATATACCTACCCGTAAATAGTGCAGACCCAGATGAGACAGCTCTTGCAGGAGCTGTCTCATCAGGGTCTGCACTATTTACAAGTTGATTGTGTAACCAATGCTCTCCAGAGCAGTGATTGCACAGCGAAATATTTGTACACAGTGAAGATATATGCAATTATACAACAGGGAATGGGTAAAGAATGAAAAATGTATTTTAAAATTCAGCAAGCGAAGGGTTAAGCCACAGTGGCGGTAGATGCGATTGTGTTGTTGTTGTGCTGATCGACGCCCATTTCTGCTAATTGTACACCCCAGAGAGAGGGCAGCGGATACAGAGAAGCCCGGGCGCGATGCCCAACTAATAATTCATGTATGATTCTACATAATGTTTTGTCATTAAAGGTTGCCGTTATAAATATTCAGTTAATTAACATGTCATGGTGTCATTATTTCTTATATGAATATTCATGTTGTAAAGGGTTAATCTTACCAGCCAACTATTCCTACAGTCTTGTTCTGCGCCGCCATCACAGATCGCTAACGTCGAGTTCCTTCTGTGTGTGGATTGTTATCAAATAGTCAATCTTTTATATATATTATGGAATGACCACTTCTACTGAACTGGGAGTCTTCGACCTAAATTTAAAGACAGTTTGTTTCAGCTTTGCTCTTTAATCTGTGACTCGGTGGATTACCTACATTTGACTAATTGTCACATCAGTTAACTCGGACGGGAGAGTTCATTTGAATTTGAAGACTCCAAGGCAAGACTTTCTTATCTCAAAGTCATCTATTATATCAGTGCAGTAGAAACTGTCTAAAGCGGTAATAAAATATCTAATTGCGTTTCCGTAAGGCAGGTGGTAGCTTAATGCCAGTCAAAAGTAATGCAGATAAGAGCTTTCTGCATTATTTTTGCTCTACTTTAAGCAGCCACTTGTTTGTCCAGACTCCTATGTTCAATAAATGAATGGTCACCTAGGATATGTTCTACTGTATAGTGCCGATTTATACTACATGTATAGATAAGCACACTTCCTTACACGCCATGTGTGAATATCAAAATGCCATTTGTATATACGCAGTAAAATCTCGATTACAGTAAAACCCCGCTAATGCAACCACCTAAAAGAGGTATATTTCTGGGTGCTAGATGCAGTTGGTAGCTTAATGCAGATCAAAAGTAATGCAGAAAGCTCCTAGAGGAGCTTTCTGCATTACTTTTGTCCTGCATTAAGCAACCACCTGCTTATAAAGATATCTATGTTTATTTATTTATTAGAGGGGTTTTGCTGTATTCGAAAACTCAAATACGTAGAATTATCTTCCTTTAGGGGAGGTGAAAGCTTAATGCAGTTTGAAAGGCATACAGAAATCCCCTAGAGTGACTTTCTGTGAAAGTATGTGTGACTTTCACCTTATATCAAGTAGCCTCCCGCCGAAAAAGTGCTCAGTTCTTTATTACTAAAATGTCGAACTATCGAGTTACTACTGTAGTTTGGTTCGGATGAAACGTATATGACCTCAGTGTATCACATACATTCAAACTTACTGAATTCTGCTCACATATACGAGAAAGTCTCACTAACACGACCACTCAAAACAGTTAAAATGATGGGCTTTAAAATAGGCGGTAGCTTAATGCTGGACAAACGTTAAGCAGAAAACTCCTATTGGAGCTTTTTGCATTACTTTTGCTCTGCATTAATCAATCACATGCGTTACTTTACTGTATCATGTCTTTTTAGCCTGGAAATTAGCCTATAATGGAAGCGCGGTTCTGTGTCCTTGTTACTGAACGCATCAATTCTCCGAAGATGCATAACAAATGGATTTGAACTCAAAATGGATTTGAACGATAATTCAACTGATAAGGCTGCTTCTTTGCCTTGGATAATTCATGAGAAATGATTTCCAAGACCCAGAGGAGTGAGATACAGTAGAACCTGTCTTACATCATATGCTATTTTTAGAAACAACTTCTTTGACTAAATCTACCGAAAAGGAGCATGAACTAGAGAAAAGGAAAACTTTAGAATTTTGTAGTGTTAAACCATTGTGATAAATAGAGCATTTGCTCCTATTTATCGCAATGGTTTCACAAAATGACTTTTACAGAGTCGTCAAAAGTCGTCAATATGAGGGAATTGGTTAAGGGCCCACTAATTTATTGACCATATGAGTGCTTAAAAGCAGGTGGTTGCTTAATCAAAAGTAATGCAGAAAGCTCACAAGGAAGCTCACAAGGAAGCTTTCTGCATCACTTTGACCTGTATTAAGCTACCATCTACCTAACATACCCATAATTCGACTTCTTTTTTTATGGCCACTTATATCAAGACAGGTTCTACTGTATTCTTGTATATAACAAGGTCACAAATATGTAGCACTGTGTCTTGGAAACCGTTTACTCCGAACGTACACAAATCATTTATTCCGAACGTATACAAAATATTTACTCCGAACGTACACAAATGATTTACTCCGGACGTACACATTTTTTTTACTCCGAATGTACACACATTATTTACTCCGAACGTACACTAGAGCAGTCTACTAGGATGGTTTGGTACTACATGTATAAATAACCTCTCCAAACCGGAACTCCGGTAGCGAAGAATTTAAATGTTTTTATGCAGGTGACTGCTTAGTGCAGCTGAAAGTCATACAGAAAGCTCCTAGATGAGATTTCCGCATGACTTTCACCCTGCATTAAGCTGCCACTTGTCCCAAAGACCGACGTTTATACTGAATTTAATGTCCGATTTAGAGCGGTTGCACTGTATATTCACAGTCAGATTACCCAAGTTGTTCCTTCAATCTTCCCCAGGTTGTGTATGTACATGCATTCACGCGCATATTATGTTCAACCGTTCGTGAGTGTGTTTCTACGTGCCGTGTCTTGAATATGCAAATTTGTTGAACACATTTACTAAGATGAAATTAATAATCATTTTAACCTTTATCCTGCTGTCGGAAGATTCATGATTGCCTTCGCAAACAGTTTGGATCCAGATGAGACGCCGAGTAACTCGATGTCTCGTCAGGATAAAAACTGTTTGACAAATTTGTAGAATAACTGATTATAGCTTGAAATTTGAAAATGTAGCTGGTGATGTATTTTGTAAAAAGAAAATGCTCAACAGGCTAAAGGTTGTGTGTTTTGTATGCGGTGTTTCCTGCATGACTTTTACATGTACTTTTACTCAATCGTATACAGCATAATAGTTTGTTTGTTTTTGTTTTTTTTATAACGGACCATGTGCTTGTCTTTTGATGGTTCAAATTCCAATTTAGGATCATGAAGATAATGCGTGTCTAGCTGTGATGCAAACCAATGTTTAATGTTTAGAAGTCACGATGGGTCATCAAATTAACATTGTTACATGAGCGTCTAATACGGTCGTTAAGACTTTATTTGGTAAATATTCTTTAACCCTGTACTCTATAAATACGGCTTTCTACGCCTTTGCAAACTGAGAATAACCAAGATAAGACGCCGAGTTACTCCAAACTGTTTGCAAATGACATCACAAACTCAGATATCAGAAACTGTAGATATCATTCTATTAGCAAACAGTGCATACTCTGATCAGATAACATCTAAATTAACCAGGGTCCATGCTTATTAAGCTTTTTAGTTGAGTCTGAGTTCATTCTCAAGCTTTTTATCGGTTAGATTTGAGTTCTCAAGCTTTTGATTGGTCAGATTTGAGCCAAAGGCTCAAATCTGACCAATCAAAAACTTGAGAACAAACTCAGATTCAACTAAAAGCTTTATAAGCACGGACCCTGGGTTGATGGATATGGGTCTCCTCTGTTTGTAAAGGCGTAGAAATGCGTTTCTATAGATCTATTTCTATAATTTCTGCCGTGGTACAAAAAATCATGAGTTGAATATACAATTATAAACATATTCCAGAAATCATTAATTCTTACATTGATATTCATTGAGTAAAACGTTAATAGTCTAAATGTAACTGTCAACTTTAAGAAAGTTGAAGTGGACGGATGAACGGACGGTGAACGATCTGATCATATTATGAGCAAAACATGAAAAGAAGGTTTAGTATCAAGACCATCAATATTTCTTTGTATCGACAGTTTCCTTACCCGCTTTGTAGTGAAGCTTTGCGTTGTACATACACAGATGTCTTCAGAATTCCGAACTATGGAGCGCAATCACTTAACTCACACGAGCATAGTACCGGTATTACAATACCAGACAATATGATCGATGTCATGGAAGAAGTGCACCTTGCAGTGTAGACCCAGATTAGTCATATAATAGGCACACAGCGGCTGATCGGGGGCTATTTTCAGCAATAAATTTAGTGCAATAATGAATGATAAATATATCGAAACCCTATCAGACTTTGTGTGATATATCTGGGTCAGCAAGTGGTTTGCACAAAATGACATACCTGTGTATGCACTCTGCACTGTTTGAATATGTCTGAGGACCGCCTTTCTCAAAATACTATCCACGATAAAATCACAAAACTTAATTGGGTACAGTAAAGTCTGGCTAATAAGATCATTCTAAAGAAGTCTACTTCTGAATTTTAAAACAAGTCTTAGCTTAAGCAGGACAAATATAATGCAGAAAACTCTTATAGGTGCTTTCTGCATTACGTTTGCTCTGCATTAAGTAATTACCTGCTTTTACAGATTCCTACGTTATGTGGTCGCATTAGCGAGGTTGTGTGATACTAACCTTTACAATACATGTAACACATGCTTGTCTACTCGCCGTCACGCTTTTGATCTACAAGTATGGTGGATTGTGCAGTATTGGGACAGATGCAGATGCTTGTATGTAAATATATATTGATCGCCCTTGGAAAGCATTCATCTTTCGCGATAATACTATACAACAAAACCGGTCTAACGCGACTACTTTGTGACTAAGCACAAATGTTTTCGAAAGCAGTTGATTGCCTAACCCATTCGCTCATACAGACGCCTTGTGCGAGTGCCGTAACAGTTTGTCGTAAATCGCGGAAATGCACTTGTGGATTTATATGTAAATTAGCAGTCGTTAGCCAATCGTAGCGCTCATTTAAGCGATAGCCAATCGTAGCGCTCCATGTGCGTCGTCTATTGTATTACTACGCTCTTTATAAGCAATGGCCGAAACAGCCGTCAGCTATAGCCTATTCGTTTTATATGGCATTTTAAAAGCGTATGTGATTAAAAGAATCTTACATTCGTGTTCATTACGAATTGTTTTCATAAAACTCGTTTACTATAATTGAGCTCGTATCATATAATAGTAAACTGGTTTAATAAAAACAATTTGTAATGCAATGCAGAATTGCTCTAAAAGGAATCACTACGCATATCTAGGATCACATATGATAACTTAATACAGGTCTAAAACAATGCTGAAAGCTCATATAGGAGCTTTTAGTGTTACTTTAGACTTGCATTGAGCTGTAAACAAAAGAAATCTTCCAGATCAGAAATTGGATAACTCAAAGTTCTGTCATCTCGAAGCAATTTATATGGTCCATTGAAGTTCGCGATCTTGAAGATCAACTGTATTGTAAAACAAGTTATATCAAGGCGGACAAAAAGTAGCTTATTGCACGGCGTACCGACGCCGTACATTTCAACCATGTTTCTACCAATGGCGAATCTGTGATCATTTTTTGCGGATGAAACGCTGAGTAGCTCGGTGTATTGAGATCCAAGTTGAAGCAAACAACACGTTTTGAAGACAACGAAATGCGTAAGCGAATACATTAACATATAGACATTTCCAGAATTTCCTTTCATTTCACAAAAGTAAATGGAAAAGTAGTAAAGTCAAGCAGGCAAAGCCACGTGCAAGACGCAACCACCACCAAAAACACCGATAGACAGCACGACACACACACACACACAACCACACACCCAAACGCACACACACACACACACACACACGAAATGAACACAGAAAACACCAAAAGACACACAAGAACCAGGGACAAACGTTCCACAACATGAACAAACCACAAGCACAAAGACACAAGGCAAACAAAAGGAAGGGTGACAAAGAGAGTACCGCATTGGCACGGTCAGCAGCAAAAACACCATTGGGGGTTTTAAACCGGTTTACGGACGTCCTAACCTCACACTTCTCTCAAAGTCACCCTAGCTTTACAAATATTGTAAATAAAGGTATCCCCGCTGGACTTACCCACAACATAGACGACGGTGAACACAGGACAACATGTAAAACATAGCATAATAACTGTGACAATCCGTCAAATATGTACTCAATGACTTTGCCGAAGTCAGAGCACCTGCAGGTAAGCCGTTAAGGTCACGACAGGGAAAAAGTAATACATGAGTCTGGTAAGCTCCTCCTGTATCCAAGTTTAAGAGTATACCATCATAGAGTACTACCCTCGGCCTGTCATCGCGCAAGCAAAGAGGGAAGCGTAGCTACCGACTGTAAAAGGGTCGATAACCAAACATGCAGTGTGTTGCAATATAATAGGATCATAACGTTTCTTTTTAAATGTTTTAATGCGTTTTATAAACAAATCATGAAAATGGATATGACCCCGAATTTTCCTAAGTTTGTAGATAACATCCCCATAAAATTCTGGTTGAGAGTACAGATAGTGAATGATGCACATACTAGTAATCTGTATTTTTGTAAACCTAAAATAAATGTGTGCTAAACTGTTGGTTTTATAGTCACTACTTAGGAACAGTTTTAATGTAAGGTCCGAAAGAGATGTTATCTCCTTTTATAGTATCCAATGCCTAAAGCTCTCGAATGGTGACTCGAGTTACCCGAATCCTTTCTAAACACGTCGAGTTCCTTCTCGATACTAAACACTGATTCATCCGATCGAGAGTCATTAGATTTTTAACAATAACAATTTTTATACATTGTTTCTTTCCCTACGATTTTCATTTAGCACACGACAGTGGCTCATATTTTATTCGGTCTGCCTCTGTTTCAACTTGAACAGATCCGCCAATTTATCATCTCTCCATTTTCTCCTCTCTTCAATCTTGTTGAGTGGCAAATTCTGCTCTATGGCTTCCTGGATCTTATCCAGCGGCGGACCCTCTAGCCGTATTGGTGGGCCAAAGTGCCTCTGTAGCTCATATATGCCGTCACCGTACAGAGAACAAAACTGTTTTATGCCTGAAATTGAAAGCAACATATACTTATTCGTCTATAACGTCTATAACGAAGTCCTACTAAACAGGTTTGAAAAGAGATAGGGTTTTTGAAATATCCTAAAATATAGTTAGCATTATATTATACATTTATGTCAAACAAGTATTTTAAAGCCACGCAGCAAAACCTAACCTAGTGAATGGTTGACATGAAATGTCACTTAGTCATGTGTCAAAGACCGACCCTGTGGCCGACTGTCAAAACAGGGACTATCTTTAGATATACTTGGACATTGGTGTTTCAACATTGCAAGCGACAGTGGTGCATAATACTTTCATCTAAACTAATTCTCAATATGTTATGCAATGTCTTTTTTAAAAGCACTGTCTAAGTTTTCAGATCATAATGAGACCCTGGTTTACTCGGCGGATCACCGGGAACTAAACTGTTTGCAAATATTTGGTTATTATTACGAATTTGCACACGGTTGGATTGGCATGAGCAGAGAAACACGGATGTAGAATTACCGTTAGCATTCAAGGAGTACATTTCTAGGACGCCAAGAAAGGCATAGCGCATGCCCAGACCACACGGCATTAGCTTTTCAAGATCCTCTACGCTGATGATGTCATCCTGAAAAATTTGTAAAACCTTGTGTTATATGGCTGGGTAATTAAAACTGTCTTCCTCTTTCTGAATATTAATTATATAAAAGGTTGCATCAAAATGTATCACTAAATAAAATGTCTGTACACATTCCTTGAAACAACAAGTGTACACCAACTTGTGTAGGTCCTGACCGACTGTTAGTTTTGTACTCTTGGACATTTACACCATGACATTGAGCAAATTCATTTAACTTTATAAAAAAAACAACATTTATAACATTTTAGCCCAGTCATTTCAATATCAGATTTAACAGTGCAACTAAAGTGTTTCGGGGTTTCATCTGCCTGCCACACGAGACTACCTATATATGAACAAATTGCTCTTCATTCAATCATCGTCGTTCTTATTTTTTGAATACATGTATACATGTATAATGTTAAAAGAGTCAGCTTACCTTCCGATATGACGTCGAAGCCAGGATTTTAAAAGACGATTCTAAAGAATGGTCACATCATAGTGTTATGTGGAGAAATAAAGAAGGTTTTCTTGAAACAAGATGTGTTTGTGAAACACTATGCCCCGGCCAATTTTACCTTTGACCCTGAGGGATGACCTTGACCTTGACATGTCACCTTAAATGTGCAGCTTAATGAGATACACATGCATGCCAAATATCAAGTCTCTATCTGTACTGGATGAAAAGTTATTACCAATGGTAAAGTTATCTTCAAACAGATAAACAGACAGACCGGGCAAAAACAATATCCCCCCCCCCCGATCTGATCTGGGGGCATAAAAATATCTTAATTTACAAATCTTATCTGGGCCTATGAAATACTTGTTTACTGTTGAAATGTATATTATAGTTCAAATGTGACCTTAAACACCATATGCAATATAATATTGCAATATGTATGTTCTCCATCTCCCTGTCTGGACTCTATCGCCTCTGCATTATCTACATCTCTTCCGTTATGAACTTATCATAAGCGTTTTAACCCCGTTTATTAACTTTAATTAATTTTGATTCACAGGTAATTAAGTAGTCTATTCATGAACTAATATCAACGAGACGTGTTTCCAAGCTTGTCGGAACCCACCGAGTAGCTATGATTACCAAGAGTCTGACCCTAATGCAATAATGAGTATTGCTCAACTAAAAACTATCTCCCTTGGCGGATAAGCATAAAGGCGTACCAAATAAGACACAGGTCACTTCAGTTGGATCACTCTGTTTTTTCTCTTGTATATCAATGAGATGTTGCAATTAATTGAAACTGTAAACATTAAATAGTTCAATAGAATTATAATAAAAAAGTACACGTATATAACACATGTTATGGTCATTTAATATTTCTTATACGATATATTTAAAGTTAAATGTGTTTTTAAGTGCAAAGAGACTAACGATAAAATCAAAGGAAACCAATCAATAGGACCTACAACTTTTGAGATTCTATTGATTGAGTACTAAGGCATATTTCTGAACCAGAATCCTCATTACGAATATTTCATAAACTCTGTCTTACCGAATATTTCATAGACTCTGTCTTACCCTTATCAGTTTAAAGTACTCCGCGGTGATTGCGTGTTGTATTCTACATATGATGAATCCATGGGTCTCCTTTTTTGCTACAATTGGTTCTTGACCAGCTTCTTTGAGGATGAGCCGGGCACCATCAACAGTTGATTGGTCTGTCCAGGGAGCCATAATAATCTCTACCAAGGGAACCAAATGCACGGGGTTCAGCTGTATAAAGTAATTTCATTCGTTATTTTGTAGAGTACAGCAGACCTTCTCTACAGCGATAACTTAATGAATAAATATGGTGGTACAATGTAAATAAGATGATGTGGATACTTAATGCAGATCAAAAAGGATTACAGAAAGATCCTATGGGAGCTTTCTGCATACATTTCGTCCTGCATTAAGCCAATACATGTTCGAAATAAGCATACTTACGCTTATTTTGAGTGATGATATTACCCCTCTCAGTGCGGGAGATGAGCCACTAATTTCCTGTCATCAGGGTATGTACTATTTGTCTTGTTGTGTTTGTCTTTATTTAAAATCCCATTATATTCACTTGATCAGTCTGAATTTTGGGAAAGTCCATTTGAAAATTAAGTGTTGAAAAGGTTAGAGTGGTTTTTACTGTGCAGTAACGTTAAATTTAGTATAAATATATCGGTCTTGGAGACAGGTGGCAGCTTAATGCAGGGTGAACGTCATACAGAAAGCTCCTCTAGGAGCTTTCTGTATGACTTTCATCCTGCATTTAGCAGCCTCCTGTCGAAAAGTATCTCTATTCTTCTCACTAGAATTCCGATTTAGAGGGGGTTTACTGTATATAGACATGGTGACTGATATTTGGAAACGATTATTCGTTGCCAGTGTCGAATATATGACCGCCTTTGCAAACATTTTGGATCCAGATGAGACGCCGAGAAAGTCGGCGTTTCATCTGAACAAACCTGTTTTGTTTCTGTTATTATTTGTTTTGAAACAAACACTTAAGGCATTTCAAATATAGTAAAAGCTCTCTATAACGACCACTAAATTGTGTTAATTAGTTGGTATTTTGGGCAGGTGGGTGCTTAAAGCAAGGCGAAAGTAAAACAGAACGCTCCTATAGGAGCGTTCTGTTTTACTTTTACCTTACCATAAACACCCACCTGCCTTTAACACAAAATACTTGATGTAATTTAGTGGTCGTTATAGAGAGGTTTTACTGTACGAAAAAATGGCATTTCTGAACTCTACATACAGGGTGAGCTACCACTATTCTGTTCTGGTGGTTTAGGCCTTCTGAGAGCTTGGATGGAAATATATCCCCCGTCGAGCTCGCAATTATAACGTCAGGGCTCACGTGCTTGACAATCTCCTCCAAAACGCTTCTCTTGACATCAAAGTTCTCGTATACACATTCCTAAAGAAAAACAAAAGTATGGTGCCAGATTAAAGTTTTAGTAAAACACATTCCTGGAAAAATGTTTTTGTTGCGCCAGATTAAAGGTTTAGTAAAAACATATTCCTGAACAAATTGGCATTCTTGTTCCAGATTAAAGTTTTCGTATATACGTAAATTCCTGGAAAAACGTTATTATTTTGCCAGATTAAGTTTTGGTAGACACATTCCTGGCATTATTTGTATTATGGTGTCACATTAAAGCTTTAGTTAAAACACATTCCTGAAAAACAATTATGGTGCCAGATTAAAGTTTTCGTATACAAATTCCTGGAAAGGTGTTATTTTTGGTGTCAGATTAAAGTTTTTGTAAATCCATTACTCCAGTTCTAAACAGGACAAAGTGCCCTCCTGTAGGAGCCGTCTGATCTGCGTATATTCTGCTTGAAAAGGTGTCGAAAAGGAGCGGTGCCTCAGTCAGGGATATGTATGCAGGACGCTTTTGTCCTGCATTAATCCTTTCGCTGCCAATGCCGGATCTGTGATTACCTATGCAAACAGTTTGGGTCCAGATGAGACGCCGAGTAACTCGCCGTCTCATCAGGATCCAAACTGTTTGTTACTGTTACTATGTTTTTGAAACAAAAATGAAGAAAATCAAAAAAATGAAATTTTGTAGCAGACGACAAGGTTAGCCGACATAATTTGGCAGCGAAAGGGCTAAGCAACCATTTGCTTTCACCGTCTCCTATGTTAATAATTCCTATGATCGATTTAAATAGCGAAACACTACTGTGGAAGGTTACCAAATACTGTCCTACTGACACCTTTTGGCGCCTTTGTAAAAGTATTTTTTAAACCATCAATGGGAACAAATGCTCTATTTATCACATTGGTTTCAACACCTTTTGGCACTCTATGTAAATGTCATTTTTTTGAAACAATCATGACTAATAGAGCATTAATTTTGCTCCTTAGGAACAAATGACCTATTAATCACATTGTTTCAAAACTATACAATTCTAAAAACTCTCTTTTTTCTAATTAATCCTCCTTTTCAAACAAAGGGGATGATGTCTAAAAATAGTCTAGGAGGGAATGCGTTGACATGCTTATAATACCTGCACGTATGTCGCCCCGGTAACACACTCTTGGATTGTGTGAGCTGGATATATCAGTGCGCATGCCTCTTCAGTCGTCTTACTACCACGCAAGCATTCTTTTTCTTCCAAGGCAGCCATCTTGGATCTGATAGATGCAATGCCTTTCTCCAGGTTCGTCTTGTCATTGTCGTAAATCTGAACCCGGAAGTTGGCAGTGGAGAATACAATGGCCCAGCTCTGACCAACCAAACCGCTGACAAAATAAATCAATTGTCATGAAAGCAATATTCTGAAACAACATTCTTTCTAATACGCATTCTGATTGGTCCACGTAACAAAATTTGACGCATATAAATCTACGATATACTGTCAGAAACCGAATATACTGTCGGAAACCGAATCACTAGAAAATGTCTACGAATATGCATACGCGCGTTCGTAGTAAAAGTAGTACCAATGTTAATAAACACGGAGAATTTCGGCAATTTCAAACTGCTAATGGCGGATGATCAATCTTGACTACGTCCGATTTGATAAAGCTAACTACTGACCGAGTTTCAAACAGCTGAGATCTAAAGCGTGTCAGGCGTTGCAATATTGTAAAAATATATATTTATTCCATAATTTTATATATGTATTGCATGTTTTATATATTTGTGTATAAAATATATTTGTATTGTATAATTGTTTATATTTATTTTATATATGTATTGTATATTTTATATATTTGTTGTATAAAATATATTTTATTCTATAATTTTATATATTTATTGTTTATTTAATATATGTATTGTATATTTTATATATCTGTTGTATAAAATATAGTTATTCTATAATTCTATATATTTGTTGTATAATAAAAAAAATTGAATGAAAATATATTTTATACAACTTATACATTGTATATAGATTTTGTAACAGTTTTATATTTATTGTATAATTGACCAATGGGATGTCTTCACATTTGCAACGAAGGATCTGATTGGACAGTGAATCTTAAAATGTTTTCAACAGCATCCACAACGGCTGCATCCAGTAGATAAACGTGCAACTATCGCACATGGCATAGCTGTCGTCTGTGTCTGTCAATATATATGTTACTCTCAGTAATTTGAGAGATATATAAAATATAAAATACATATATAAAATCATAGAATAAAACTATTTTTTATACAACAAATATGTCTGATTCTACAGATTCTGTCATGATAAAGAATTGCCGTATTCAGAGTGCCATTATTGCTATTCATGATGCATTTTTATATGAATATTCACGGAGTAAACGGTTAACCCTTTACTCCATGAATATTCATGTAAAAAAAAGATTACATCATGAATATAAGATTAATTTCTATAATGGTATTTGAATACATGCAGAAACTGGAATCAGAGCTATATTACAACATGAGCAAACAAAGCAGACCCTGATCATACGGCTCCTGTAGAAGCCATCTGATATGGGTCTATTCTGTGCAAAAGCGTAGGAAGGCGTATTCATGGAGTACAGGGTTAATCTTACCAGCCTACAATTCCTACAGTCTTGTTTTGCGCCGCCATCACAGATCGCTGACCTCGTTTTCCAAGTGTGTGTGGATTGTCCCGAACAGTCTTTGTCAGCGGATAATTAGAACACCTTTTCTATTATACAACTACTTTTATTGCACCGTTAGTCTTCGACCTGAATTTAAAGACATTCAGTGTCATGTTTTGCTCTGTAATATCATCTTTTAGTTCTGTGACTCGGTAGATATTCTGTAGGTATTGAAATTTTGATTGAACATAGAACAGAGAAATATAAAGGGACTAAGCCTGGAAGTTAGCCTATAAGAAAGGGTTGCTGAAGATGCGCAATTGCTGTTCGAAGATGCATGACAAATGGATTTGGACTCTTTCGCAGTTAAATGGTGCGAACTTAGAACATCTTTGCAAACAGTTAGATTGTTTGGACCCAGTTGAAAATAGGAGTAAGTGGATCTCTCATCAGGATCTAAACTGATCGATACTGGAACGTTTTTAACAAAAATAAAAAAAAATGAAGCGGACGAAAGTAACTTATAACTACAGTATAACCTCTCTTAACCGGAATTCTAGTTGATAAAAATTTAGATACTTTTAGGCAGGTGGCTGCTTAATGCAGGGTGAAAGTCATGCAGAAAGCTCCTCTAGGAGCTTTCTGTATGACTTTCACCCTGCATTAAGCTGCCACCTGTCTCCAAAACCGATATTCACACTAAATTTAACTGCCGGTTAAGAGAGGCTTTACTGTATATTCTAACACGTTCCTAAACTTGACCTTACCATAACACTTTCAGTGCGGGAATTGAGAGTAATCAATATCCCAGATGAACCCACTCATTGGGGTATGCACTATTTGTAAGTTTAGACGTTTCTTCTTTTAAAAAAAAATCCCTGATACAAGTCGCTATTGTCCTTTGCAAACAGCGTACACCCAGTGGGCTTGTTTGTCACGTTGCACATTTCTCTTTAAAAATCCCTGAATATTCACAATAAGCTTGACTTGATCAATATTTGGAATGGTCTATTCAAGAATTCAGCATTTTAGAGTTAAAACTAATCCGATAATTCAACTAATAATGCTGTGTCTTTGCTCTGGGTAATTCATGAAAATGATTTCCAAGACTCAGAGGAGTGAGCTACTCTCGAAAATTACAAGGTCACAAAAGTCTTGGGGTCTCAAAGTCTCGGTGGTGCTTAGTGCAGGATGAAAGTCGTGCAGAAAACTCCTAGAGGAGCTTTCTGCATAACGTTCACCCGGCATCAAGCTGCCACCCATCTCAAATACCGATATTTATGCTAAATTTAACGTCCGGTTTAGAAAGGTTTTACTGTATATTCACTGTCGGCTTACCCAAGTTGTTCCTTCAATCCTTCCCAGGTTGTGTATGCGCATATATATGTGTAACCGTTTGGAAGTATATTTATACATGTCGTGCAAAAATATGCAAATTTTTTAACATATTCACCGGACGAATAATTCTTAACCTTTAGCCTGTTGCCGGAGGATTCATGATAACTTTTGCAAACAGTGTTGGTCCAGTTTGGATCCAGATGAGATACCGAGTAAATCGGTGTATCATCAGGATCCAAACTGACATTCTGATTGCATTTTTGTAGAATGACTGATTAAAGCTAGAAATTTGAAACTGTAGCGGGTGACGTATTTTGTAAAGAAACTGCTCAGCAGGCTAAAGGTTACTAAATTTTATATAGCAGTACATGTACTGTCCTTTTTATAACGGGCCATGTAATGCGTTTGTGTCTTTGACAGTTCAAATGTCAATTTACGATCATGAAGATATCTACTTTTTTAATGCAAACTATTGTTTAACCCTTTCCCCCATATTGACGACTTTTGACGACTCTGTAAAAGTCACTGTATGAAAACATTGCGATAAATAGAGCATTTGCTCCAATAGGAGCAAATGCTCTATTTATCACAATGGTTTCAAACTACAAAATTCTAAAAGTTTCCCTTTCTCTAATTAATGCTCCTTTTCGGTAGATTAATTCTAAGAAGTTGTATCTAAAAATAGGATATGAGGTAATGGTTTAATGTTTAAATGTTACGATGGGTCATCAAATTAACATAATGTTCATTGTTACACACCGTCGCGGGCGTTAAAAACTTGAAACTGCATCTGGTGAATATTTTTTAACCATTTACTCTATCAATACGCCTTTCAATGCCTTTGCAAACAGAGTAGACCAAGATCAGATGGATCCAGTCTGATTAGGGTCTGCTCTGTTTGCGTATGCAATAATGTCTCTGAAATTAAAAGAATATATCAAAACAAAGTGTAGAACTATGTTGAACTATCTTAGAATAAAACTTATCCGTCAATACCTTACGGAAGACGCTACTAAGATGCTGGTTCTTTCTTTAGTCATGTCTCATCTCGAGTATTGCAATGCCATATTGTTTGGAAACGCAGATGCTGACTTATACAAAATGCAACGTATTCAGAACATGTGTGCCAAACTTGTCTTACTACGTGGAAAGTATGAAAGTTCCAAGGAGTCTCTGTTTGATCTTCACTGGTTACCAATCAAAGCCCGCATACATTTTAAAATTCTGTGTTTTGTGTATAACTGCCCTGTAGGTAATGCTCCGGTTTATCTTAAAGAAGTTTTAACTAAACAAATTCCAAATAGAGCGGGTTTGCGCTCCTCAGACACTGCAGAATTGTTATATATAGTTCCATTTAACAAACGGACAACATTTTTGACAGAAGTTTCAGTACTGTTCATTGGACTTGTTTAAGAAACAACTGAAAGCCCAATAATTTAGAGAGTTTTACGCACTGTTTTAATCTAGAGTGGTACTATACATACTTTATGTTGCTTTTACATTACATTTTAAGCCAGGTTTTAATATTTAAGTTGTATAATATATAATTATCTTAATTGTTTGATGTATATTTCACAATATTACATGTAATTTTAGAAATTATGTAGATATTAAAAAAAAAGTTTCTGTATGTGTAATATGAGGTGTACCTTATATATATTTAACAGAAATCTGGATCATTTAGGACATTTTAGTTATCATGAACATTTCAATTTGTGTTTATATGTTATATATTATATGTACAACGCCATTGAATATGTATCTTACGGAAGCTTATACTGACCCCCTTATATATACAATAAATGTGTAAAAATACCACATAGTTTTATGATATTAAACTCCTTTAAAACAATAATGTTATGTGTTGGGTATAACATAACACGTAATTGTTTTCTTTATTATATTCCGTCTTTAAAATTAATTAGTTCGTTTTTATTGAAATATATAAAAATAACTCGGGTTTTCTCATAAAATCAACACTATTTATTTAATATAGACTCACTCACTTCGATCTAGTATATGTTGCTTTAGATATGGCGGTGTTTCACCAAACTTTTATCATTTTGAAGTCACGGTTTAGTTATGATTTTATAAATGTTTCAAATATAGTGTCAACAGTTTCAAAGGGATATATGTTGTGAATATGTATTCAACAATATAGTAATTAATTATATGAAATACTTACTTAAGTAGTATATAAAATGAATTTATAAGTTTACTATAACTTAAAAACTTACAAAAATATATGTGTTGTAAGATATAAATTTTCTACTGTTTACAATTTTATATATTAATGCCTATTTATAATTGACAAACAGTATTTACATAAATATTATTTTCATATAACTGCTGAGAAAAACAATAACTTATATATATTGTAGATATATAAAATCATAAACTTCGATAAAGATAAATATTAATTATGATATAACTACACATAAAACATCACCTTATATATATCAATGATATATAACTCTTTAAAATTTTAGCCATATTATAACATATAAGGGGGTCCGTATAAGCTTCCGTAGTATCTATCATAGAAATAGGCGTTTAATCAAATAAAACAGTTTACAGTTTTACAGTTTAATGTAGATATGAAATCATACTTTCTGCTTTGGTTTATGTGCGTTTATAAAAAAGATCAATCTAAGTAATAGTCATGGTGCTATTATTTTTTACATGAATATTCATGGAGTAAAAGGTTAAGAAATCATGAAACCATGAAAATAAACACTTGTCGTCTGCTGGACACATTTTCGTCTGCTTCGCGTTTTGGAGAGGGCGCTTGTTCAATTTCTTTTATAAAATATCAACAGGTTGTTCAACAGTTCGGTTCCTGACGAGGTGCCGAGTCACTCGGTACACCCCAGCTATTTTCTACGAAACAGTCTATATTCCGAACGTTGACGAAATAAGACAAGTAGTTACGAGTGGTGCCGCGTTACCCAGCAGACACAGACACAGAGACACTGTAGGGGTTAACCCATTCCCTCCTTCTGACGCATTATGACGCCTTTTTGATGCCACTTTTTGAAACCATTGTGATAAATAAAGCATTTGCTCCATAGGTGCAAATGTTCTTTTTATCACAATGGTTTCATAACTACACAATTCTAAAACTTTCCTTTTCTCTAGTAAATGCTCCTTTTAGAAGGCTCAAATCTGACAAATCAAAAACTTGAGAACGAACTCAGATTCAATTAAAAGTTTTATAAGCATGGGCCCTGATCAGGTACTATTTTAAGCGGTACTTCAATAATGAATGGTAAACTACATATGGTAAACAGTTCGAAACCTTAACAGACTTTGTGTGAAGTGATATATCGGAGTAAGCACTGTTTGCATGAAATGACATACCTGCGTTTGCACTGTTTTAATAGGTCTGGGGACCGACTTTCTCTAAATACATCCACGGAAAATTCACAAAACTTCATTGAATACTAATACGACCACCCTAAAGAAGTCTAATTCTGAATTAGCTTAAAGCAGGACAAATATGATGCAGAAAACTCCTATAGGAGCTTTCTGTATTACGTTTGCTCTGCATTAAGCAACTACCTGCTTTTACAGATTCCTACGTTATCTGGTCGCATTAGCGAGGTTGTATGGTATTAGGCTTTGTAGTATATGTAACATATGCGTGTCTGCTCGCCATCACGCTTTCGATCTACAAGTATGGTTGCTACAAGTGCAGTGTTGGAACTGGAGTAGATGTATATAAATGTATAGTGATCGCTCTTGGAAAACATTCATCTTTCGCGATATTTACTATACAGCCAAACCCCTCGAACGTGCAATTTGTGAGTAAACACAGATGTGTTCTAAAGCAGGTGATTGCTTAACCCATTCTCTCCTACTGGTGATTTTTGCGCTTCTGTGTAAAACTCATTTTTGAAACCAATGTGATAAGTAGAGCATTTGCTCCGTATGATCAAATGCTCTATTTATCACAATGATTACAAAACCTGAATTTAGCTATGACAGGCCTTTAAGAAGTAGACATTTGCATGGTGGACACGTTAGACGGTTTATAGTTGTATTTTTTAATTTAACCAGAGCTTGAAATTAGAGGCGAATTTAGGAAAATTGGTTAAAATCTTTTGTCAATATTCATCGGAATCGTCTCAACAATTTGAACGAGTACCGACAACATAGAGTTTGGCGTAGATACATGCATAAGATATTCAGATGGACAAGTAAGTTTCTTATCTCCATCTCGTGACTGTGGAGTGTGGACCCAGATCATACACATTGTCTTTGTCTATAATGAGGTATATACTCAAGTGTTTTACACAATTAAGACAGATAGAGAACACTAACACTTTATTACAGATTCTGATGAGTGACAAACAGGGTTGACCCTGATCAGATGCTGCAGATATGTGACATCTGGTCTGGGTCTACGCTGTTTGCACTGCAATACGACCACTTTTCCCAAATAGAGATTCCTATAGTTTCCTTTCAATACAATGACAAACTGCAGTACCCATATAATGTTCTTTATTTCATATATGTCTTTAAAAACATACCTCCAGTCCTGTCAAACATTTAAAACAATGTAGACCGGTGCTAGACATTTTTACTTATCACCTGAGCCTAAGCCCCCCCCCCCCCCCTGAGAATTTGCCAGTAGGATAAATGTGCTAAATAAAATGTTCATGCTTTATTCCATTAACCACTTTCCTTCAAATAAACGCCTTTTCACGCATTTGCAAACAGAGTAGACTTAGACCAGACAACTCATATATGAGCCGTCTGATCTAGGTCTGCTCTGTTTGCTAATGGAATTTAGATCCGTTTCTTTACCTTCTAAAATGGCTACAATATTCCACCTCCCATATTGCATGATGACTATTTTGTCTCAGTAGGTATTGGAATTTGGAATAAACATAGAACAATGAAAGGCTTAATATTAAGTTAAATAAAACTGTTTTGTAATCGGAAATTCATTACAAACGGAAAAGCTAAAATGAATTACTACTGACAATTCAAATCCTTCACCGAGGAAACAACAGCAAATTAAATTTAAAAAAAAAATAAAAAAATAATTTAAAATACTTCTTGCATGTTGTGAACTTCAGCCACAAACATTTCATGTGATAAATAAACGCTTTAACCCTTATCCCGCTATTCAAGACATGACTCGTATTTGCAAACAGCTTGGATCCATATGAGACGCCGAGTAACTCGGCGCCTCATATGGATCCAAGCTGTTTGACACTCGGTCAAAATAGTTCCTTAACAGTTTGTGTGCTTCGGAAAAAGTCAAACTTAAAAGATCCAACTTTGAGCAGAATTTGTCATTATATTTTGACAGCGGGTTAAGGGTTGATACCCGCCATCTTGACATAAATGAAGTTATTTAACTTCAAACTACAAACACACAATTTCAATTAACCCTTTCCCTTATATAAACGCATTTTCACTCATTTGCAAACAGAGTAGACCCAGATCAGACGGCTCCTATAGGAGCCGTCTGATCAGGGTCTGCTCTGTTTGGTAATAGAATTTGATAGATCTGTTTCTTTGTTTTCTAAAATGTCTACAATGTTCCACCTTCCATATTTCTTTATAACTATTTTGTTAATGAATATTCAGTAGGTATTGGAATTTGGAATGAACATAGAACAGGGAAAGGGTTAATTTTAAAAATACAATAAGAGGTATAGTGACATTATCTTGGTCTATTACATCCGCAGTTCGGTTTCTTGATAATTTCGTAGAATCAACAGTAACCCTGAATAATCATATGAGGAAAAATGACATCATGAACATTAATTAGATCAGTTTTTATTCTGGTATATGAGCACAGACAATTTTGGCTTTGGAAACGGTGGGACCAAATTTATATCAACACAGTAGGTCCTAATCAGATGGCTGGTTACAGGAGTCATCTGATCTGCATCTACCCCGTTTGCAAGTGCGTTAAAATGGAGTAACTATGAAGTAAAGTGTTTAAATAAATCTAATAATGTTTGCTAAACATAAATACTAAATTTAAAAATCTGTGACTGATAAATAACTTTTTATCCGTATAATCAGTGCCATTATTAGCAAAATTACAACATCATATTAGCACTGCCAACTGTTTTAACCCATCTGTGCCCACGATCCCATATATGGGACATAGGCCAACAGTGTAGACTCTGATCAGACGCCGCATAATGCCGCGTCTGATCAGAGTCTACACTGTTTGCTGATAGGAATTTTCAATATAAAACAAAACGAAAATGAAAATTTAGGCCAGGCATCCCTTAGATAAAAAATGGACTAATCCAATATATAAATATAGAAGCATCCACTGGTCACAAATGGGTTAAGGTGTCTACTCTTTTTGTGGAGGGTTGATTGACAGTTCAACATCTGAGCTGAACACAGCGCCATCTACCACGTGTTGTCCAGGAACACGGCTGTTTTCCCACTTGCTAATACGTCGCAAAGGAATGCAGATTATGCCTGAAAACGCCAAGGTGGCCCCCGCCAGGTAAAAGGCACCTTTGTAATCTCCTGCCATGTCTGATAAAGCTCCTGGAATAGATTTTGTTTTAAGAATATTACCGATCGAAAAGGAAGTCGATCCGCAGAGAAGTCGAAAGTAGTTCCATTAAAAAATAGTCCCAGCGTAGACCATATTGTCTCCTACTCATTGAAGCTTTTTCAAGACAAATTCAGTCTTTAGCTTGCAATTTGGAGACAGCATTTATATTTTGGATTCCTATGAAATACCGATTGTAGATATATACATTATACAAGCCGGTCCGATGGCCCTTATTCAATGCCGTTAAGATAAATACAGTTAAATATAGAAAAGGAGAATTTTAGAAGAGTATAGTTTTGAAACCATTGTTGAACCATTGCTCCTATAGGAGCTGTCTGATCAGGACCTTCTCTGTTTACTAATGGAATTTTAAAGATCTGTTTCTAGAGTTTCTGAAATTACTATATTGTCCCTCCTTCCACATTTAGTCCATGAATATTCAGCAGGTACTTAAATTTGCCCTTTTTCGCGTATTACGTGATTGTAACTTCCTAATTGTAGAGCGGCTACGCTGAATATATACCTGCTATAGGGGCTCCAATAAATGCCGACAGTCCCTGACACATGGTGACAAGCCCGAATGATGACGTCAGCTTCTCAATGCCCAGCAGCTCCGCCATTATGATTGAGCGAAGGGAGACGAACACAGCTAAATTGGAAATCAAATTAAAAAGATTTCAAATGGCATTCACCAAAATGAAAAGCACAAGAAGTTAATAGAATGTTATAGTAATACGAGCGAAAACGTTTATTGTGACAGAAACTAAACATAATATCGTTTAACTCTTTCGGCGCCAAATTTCTAATTGTCGTCTGCAATCTAATTTTGTTAAATCATTCAATAAAATAAGGAAATGAGATAAATAAATTCAAAATTCAAAGGAATAAAGAACATATATAGAAACAGAGTTTGAGACAAAAGTGAAGTCCCTGATCAGACGCCGCCTTAAAAATTCGGCGTCTGATCTGGGACTACACTTTTTGTCGTGGTGCATTTTTGCGACATTGGCGGTGAAAGGGTAAAACCTTTACCTCATGAACATTCACATAACAAACTAATGACTATAAATAGTAAATACATGCTTTTTATAATGACATATGAACATATGAAACGTTTGCCATGGTAAAAACAATACATTTAGATCTTAATAATTCCAAAAGTAAAAAAAGTAGACCACGATCAGACAGCTCCTGCAGGTGCGGCATGTACTTAAATGCATGTATACTTACCGTTATTAGTGTATACTGGTATATAACAGATCAATTGAAGAACAAAAACTTCAGATTTAAAAAAATATATAATTCTTAACTGAAATGTTTCAACCACAATACTTCATCAGAGTATAATAAACAAAATGATACGACGTCATAGCAAAGTGACGTCAAAAGATGTCGCCCATTTTGGCATAATTTTATACATATAGTTTGGGATCAAAGATGATAATACTTCTCTGCAAAAATTGCAAAGCAAAAGATATAAATAGTGGCAAGTAATATAGTGACCCTTTTATGAATAAATATGGAGGTCAATAAGAGCAGGTGGTTGTCCCATGCAGGGCAAAATTAATGCAGAAAGCTTCAAAGAGGAACTTTCTGTATAACTTTCGTCTTTCATTAAGCTACCATCTGGCAAAAACTCAATGATTAAAATTACATTAAATAATTCCCTCCTAGTCTGTTTTAGACCCAACCTCTTTAACCTTTAGCCTGCTATGGGCGGATTAGTGGATACCTATGCAAACAGTTTGGATCCAGATGAGACGCCGAGTAACTCGGCGTCTCATCAGGATCGAAACTGTGTGTTATCCTAATTGCATTTTGGTAGATAAATTGATTATAGCTTGAATTTTGAAAATGTATTAGGTGAAAAATTCTGTAAAAATAATTTACTCAGCAGGCTAAATGTTAAATGAATCTACCGAATAGGAGCATTTACCAGAGAAAAGGAAGCATTTAGAATGTTTTAGGTTTGAAACCATTGCGATAAATAGATCATATGCTCCTATGACGCAAATGCTCTAGTTATCGCAATGGTTTCGAAAAATGAGTTTTACTGAGGCGCAAAAAGGTGTCAGTAGGAGAGAATGGGTTAAACACGGACGATGTAGACATGTTTTACTCTACTGAAATGTATCTGACGTCATATTTCTCGTGATTACCTATGGAAGCCCCAAACACGACGCAGTAAATGGCCATAATGGAAAACAGGTAGTACATCGGCACGAACATTGTGGCCGCACCTCCAATCACCAGGGCCACGCTGTTGATAATCAGGGCATCTGCCCAGGGTCGGTCTGCCACCCAGCCCACAGCTACCCGGGCAACTGTGTTTAGAACACCAATAATTGAGATCAATAAAGCGCCCTCTCGTGACGACATTCCAAACTCTTGTGTCAGATCCGGGATGTATGTGAACGGAATGTAAAAACCTACAATGAAACAAGTTCAATTTCAGAAATAGAATTGTAAACAAGGACAGTATTCAGGAATATTTTATATCTCTGAAGTGGATTCTAATAAGCAGTAGCAAGATAAGTAAAATTTTGGCGGAATATACAAGAAACAGACTTCTTAGATTTCGTTAGTACAGTAAAACCCCTCTAAATCGGAATTTTAATAAAGCAGAATTTCAGTCTTTCAGGCAGATGGCTTCTAAATGCCTGACTATCGCCCTGCATTAAGCTGCCACCCGTCTTACAGACTTACTAATTTTAACGTCCGGTTTTAGTGTACTTCTCTTATTCACAGCATTGCTCAACCATTGAGGAATACATAAGACCAGAGGAGGTGTATTCAGGAAATCTTAAGCCCCCCCCCCCACCACCCTTGCTGCTCTTCATTAGAATCGCATATCCGAGGCGATTCTGATAAGTACATGTGCGTATAGTACCACGATTGGGTTTGGCTGAGAAATACATGTTTGAGAGTTTGATAGATCAGCAGCATCTTGTCTACATAGCAGTGGACAAAACTGGCTCATATTCCATTTGACATAATAAGAATAAACATGGAGGAACTATTTGAATGATGAATTTCCAAATGGGAATGGTCCTTCGATGTTTAACCCTTTAGAATCAGATCACATATATCACATGATAAACAAACAGAGCAGACCCTGATCAGACGGCTCCTTCTGATCTGGGTCTTCTCTGTTTGAAAAGGTGTGAAAATGCGTTTATATGAAGGAAAAGGCTACGTTAACCCTTTCCTTAATATAAACGCATTTTAATAAAGGTCCATTCAGAGGGAATTTTGATAGAGGATGGTGCAGACCAGGGTCAGAGGGGTGCTCTATAAGCCCTCTGATCTGGGTCTGCATTGTTTGCAAATGCCGGTACACTCGTTTCCCACATTACGTAATGATCTTTCAAAATGAGTAGTACATGCAGTCCTATGTCTATGCAAGGGAGACGAATCTATATGCTTCAAACGTTTTCGTGATTACCTAATTACTTCTCTTGATTAACGACTTTTTATTTTCCAATCAGAATCAATTATTTAAGTGCTATCAGTGCTAAATCAATACCGCTGACATTGTAAGAAGCTGATAACCACGGCATGCATATCAATCAAACATTGGTGTATGTAAATATTTAACAGAAAGCGACATGTACAAGCCAGGGACCATTTTAATGTTTTGGTTTAGGGTCAGCGAGTGCGCTGTGATTGCTCTGTGAGTACTGATAAACGTTTTACAACTGGAAAGCAGTTATATACAGTAAACCCCATCCAAACCGGAATTCTATGGCATTATGAATAAGGTAATTTGTAGCCATGGCAGAAACTGTAGAATGAGAGAGATGTACATAATTCCATAACAAACAGACCTGGCCCTGGTCAGACTTTCTAGTCAATGCGTAATTTTAATGCTTATCTACGTAGTAATAAAGTGGTAAGCTAATACGACCAGAATACTTATGAATGCGGGGACCTAGATTAATACATTACTGCAGTTTTCATGCCAGGGTCTACATATATAGAGGCTTCCGTCTTTCCCTAATTATATTAAACTCTCATAATAAATGGACTAGATAGTTAAACAATGATAGAACAATAAGTATTACATTTTCATTTTGAGAATGCATAAATATCATTCAAAGATTATCAATTTAAACGCTGGAAGCAAGTATATTGCAAAAAATACAAAACAGTGTAGACCCAGATCAGAAGGCCCAGACGAGATGGGTCCTAGAAGACCCAGAAGGGCCATAGAAGAGCCCATGGAAAACGTCAAAGTATCAAACAGTTTGATGAGACGTCACATTATACGGCGTCTCATCAGGATCCAAACTGTTCGCCGTTAGCGTGCAGAGTTAACTCTTTCGGCGCCAATGTCGCCTGTTGGCACCATTGAAAACAGTGCAGTCCCAGGTCAGATGCCGCCTGTTGGCACCATTGAAAACAGTGCAGTCCCAGGTCAGATGCCGCCTTTTTAAGGCGGCCTCTGACCTGGAACTTCACTGTTTTCTGTATTATTTTTTAGCCCAAGCATACAGGTTTTTAAAAACAAATGTTTTACTAATATACTTTTATTATTTAGTTTAGAATTATATTTAATATGAAATTATTATTGCAGATGACACTTTTAAATTTGGCACCAAAAGGGTTAAACACGGATAGACTATTCCACTTTGAATAATCAGGATTCCACGGGTGCAAGTCTTTAGCAATGATGCTGGCTCACCCGGGGGTTATGGGGGTCGGACAATTCAGTGGAGAGAGGTGCGGGTGATATATTTACCTAACATGCACAAGAAACACGAACACCCGTAGACTATAAATGTCGGACTCCTCAACAGATCGAAGTCAAACATCGTTGATAAATCACAGCATTGTCTTTTCCCGTCATTTTCCGATCTATCACTCGAGTTATTTTCTTCAGTGTTGTTTGCCAACAATTTATCTTCCGCACATTTGTTGGAATTTCTTTTATTAGGTTTATTAGGGTCCTCTAACGGCCTTAAAAGGGCTGCTATAGGGATTCCATTTAATACAATAGCAGATATAATCCACATGGCCCCTTTCCAGGTGTACATCTCAATAAGGAACTCGCTAAGGGGCGCGAACACAAACGCCCCAATCCCGCTCCCACAAACGGCGATGCCGGTGGCAAGGGCGCGCTTCTTCTTGAAATAATGGCCTACTGTGACAATTGATGGAAGATACAGTAGGCCAAGTCCCGTTCCTGAAAATGAAAAAAAGATATGAATGCGTTTTTTGGAAACGGTAATACAGTAAAATCTCGATTATTCGAACATTCTATATAGTAAAATCTCGATTATTCGAACACTAAAATACGTATCATTAGCAGGCGTCTACTGAGACAAAGTTTACAGTCGTCTGCTGATACATTTACAGTCGTATTCTATAAGACAACGTTGGAGGTCATCTGCATGCTGAGACGACTGCAGTCTTCTGCTGAAAAAAAGGTTTACAGTCGTCGAATGAGATAAAAAAAAAACAAGAGGGCCAGAATGGCCCTGACATCGCTCACCAGGCAATCAGAGGAGAAGATGTTCAAAGTTTTCACTATATGTTTCTAGAGAAAACTAGCAACCCCTGGGGCGGGCCAATTTGGATCCAAGGGGTATAATTTATACCACTTTTGTAGAGGACCTGAACATGATGCTATGTGCCAAATATGAAAGCTGAGAACCTTCCAGTTTCTGAGGAAAATATTTTCAAATTTGACACTATATGTTTCTATTGCACACTGGCTACCCCTGGGGCGGGGCCAATTTTGACCCCGGGGGCATAATTTATATAACTCTTGTAGAGGACCTAAACATGATGTTATGTGTCAAATATGAAAGCTGAGAACCTTCCAGTTTCTGAGGAGAAGATTTTCAAAGTTGTCACTATATGTTTCTATTGAGACATGGCTACCCCTGGGGCGGGGCCAATTTTGACCCCTGGGGCACAATTTATATAAATTTTGTAGAGGACCTGACTATGATCCTATGTGCCAAATATGAAAGCTAAGAACACTGTAGATTTAGAGGAGAAGATTTTCAAAGTTGTCACTATATGTTTCTATTGAAAACTGGCCACCCCTGGGGCGGGGTCAATTTTGACCCCAGGGGCATAATATATATAACTTTTGTAGAGGACCTGAACATGATGCTATGTGCCAAATATGAACGCTATGAACCTTTCAGTTTCAGAGAAGAATATATTCAAAGTTTTACCATATATTTGTATTGAAAACTGGCTACCCCTGGGGCGGGGCCAATTTTGATCCCAGGGGCATAATTTATACAAAAATTGTAGAGAACCTGAACATGATGCTTTGTGCCAAATATGAAAGCTAAGAACCCTGTAGATTCAGAAGAAAAGATTTTCAAAGTTGTCACTATATGTTTCTATTCAAAACTGGCTACCCCTGGGGCGGGGCCAATTTTGACCCCAGGGGCATAATTTATATAACTTTTGTAGAGCACCTGAACATGATGCTATGTGCCAAATATGAAAGCTGAGAACACTGAAGATTCAGAGGAGAAGATTTTCAAAGTTATCACTATATGTTTCTAATGAAATCTGGCTACCCCTGGGGCGGGGCCAATTTTGACCCCAGGGCCATAATTTATATAACTTTTGTAGAGGACCTGAACATGATGCTATGTGCCAAATATGAAAGCTGAGAACCCTGTAGATTCAGAGGAGAAGATTTTCAAAATTGTCACTATATGTTTCTATTCAAAACTGGCTACCACTTGGGCGGGGCCAATTTTGACCCCAGGGGCATAATTTATATAACTTTTGTAGAGGACCTGAACATGATGCTATGTGCCAAATATGAAAGCTGAGAACGCTGTAGATTCAGAGGAGAAGATTTTCAAAGTTTTACTATATATTTCAATAGAAAACAAGGCACTCCTGGGGCGGGGCCAATTTTGACCCCAGGGGCAAAATTTATATAACTTTTGTAGAGGACCTAAAGATGATGCTATGTACCAAAGATGAAAGCTGAGAACCCTGTAGATTCAGAGGAGAAGATTTTTAAAGGTTCAAATTGTTGACGCCCGACGACGCACGACGCACACCGCACGACGCACGACGGACGACGACGGACGACGGACATCAAGTGATCACAAAAGCTCACCCTGAGCACAAAAGTGCTCTGGTGAGCTAAAAAGTACAGTCATCTGCTAAGACAAAGTTTAAAGTCGTCTAACACTACAGTCTTTACAGCCGTCTGCTGAGACAATGTTTATAGTCGTCTGCTAAGAGAACGGCTGCAGTCGTCAGCTGAGACCAAGATTACGAATGTCTGCTAATATAATGTTTACAGTCGTCCAGTGCGGACAATGTTTGAAATTGAAGCCATCTTCTGGGACAATGTTTACATCTGTCTAGCGCAGACAACGTTTACAGTCATATGCTGAAACAACGTTTACAGTAATCCAGCATGGCAACATTTACAATCGTCTAACAAGACAAAGTTCCCTAGTCATCTAAGGACACGTTTAACGACACATACATATTGAGGTTTAGGTATTATAGATTGTTTGATTGAAAACTTGAATTCTGCAATATATTTAAGGCAGATACTTATTTTAGTGTCAGTTGAACTAGATCCAAGCTATTTGAAGATATCAGTTAAATCACATTCAAAGTATTCATATAAACGTGTTTTCACGCATTTGCAAACAGAGTAGATCAAGATCAGACGGCCCCTGTAGGAGCCGTCTGATCAGGGTCTGCTCTGTTTGCTTATGGAATTTGAAAGATCTGTTGGTTTACTTTCTAAACTTCCCCACCTCAGTATATCATTATAACTATTTTGTCCATGAATATTCAGTAGGTATTGAAATTTGGAATAAACACAGGACAGGGAAGCGGTTAACCCTTATTCCATGGTGACTGTTTTAGGCGCCTTTGTAAACAGAGTAAACCAAGATCTTACAGGAGCCGTCTGATCAGGGTCAGTCTGCTCTGTTCAGCTGTTGATTACATTATTATATACATCTGTTTCCATGGTTTCTGCACTAGCAAAGAACCCCTGTGTGTTTCACACGTCATTATAAAAATTCTCAAAAAAAACCATCCTAAATGATAAAATAATTACTAACATGAATATTCATTAGGTAAATGGTTAAACTTTGGAAGGCTATGTGCCAATTTGTAACTACCTATTCAGCAATTTAGATACAGACGAGACTGAGTCACAAGGCTTCTCATCAAAGACAAATTCAAATGAACATTTGTAGAAAAAGTAGATGTGTTTACAGTACAGCTTGCCGTAGACGACCATTCAAAAGAGGTATATAGCTGGGTCTTTAAGACAGTTGGTAGCTTAATGCAGGTCGGAAGTAATGCAGAAAGCTCCTATGTATTACTTTTGCCCTGCATTAAGCAATCACCTGCATTTTAAGACTCCTGCGTTCAATAAAGGAAGGGTCGCTTAAAACAGGTTATACTGTTGTTGCAAGTTTGTGGACGAAAACTTTACATTGCATGTTTAAACTTAACCATTTGTCTGCTGAAAGATTCAAAATAGACTGGTCCATTGGTGTATAACCATAGAGTCAATTCGGCCCGAAAGGCTTAAAAATATTGTGCAGAATCTGACAAGAGAGTTCCTCTATGGGTTATCTGATCTGGATCTACACTGTTTGCAAATGCCAGTACACTCGTTTGCACCATACAAAGGATTAATGATATAAACTGTTTTCCTAGTCAGGTCTGTCTTGCTGCAAGTCAGCATTTATTATATATGTTCCTTGACCTAGACACGAAGGACACGTGGAAGGTGAAACAAGTCATGTGCAAACTAAATCAAAACATGTGGACTTGTCTGGAAAACGTGTTGTCTGCTTCAAACCAAGAGCTTTTTCTGCAGTTCAAATGTTATCACAAATTCGCTAAGTTGTGGGAAGAGTTTTTCGATAGATTGTATTTATACATGCCGTATTATTACCTAGAATAAACGCTCCCGGTAATAATACATTTTAAAAGGAACTTCTTGCATTTTGTACACAGGTGGTTGCTTAATGCAGACTGAAAGCAATTCAACAATCTCATCGTGGTGCTTTCTACATTGCTTGCATTCTTCATTAAGCTAGCACTTGCATTTTAAAAGCTTATGTTTCTTTATTTAATGATTATTATATAGGCTTATAGATCGTTACCCCCCTTCCCTCCCCCAACTTACCCAGAGAAGTAGGGGGTATTAGAATGGGTGTGTTTATTAGCGATAATACGGTAATGCACATTCAGGCTACTGTTATGACTACTCGTGATGTCGTCTGTTAATTTTGTTACACGTTAAGTAGCTCACAGGAATCACAGCTCTTTTAACTCTTTCGGCGCCAATGTTGCCTGTTGGCACTATTGAAAACAGTGCAGTCCCAGGTCAGATGCCGCCTTTTCAAGGCGGCATCTGACCTGGGACTTCACTGTTTTCTGTATTATTTTAGCCCCAGCATACAGGTTTTTAAAAACATATGTTTTATTTAGTTTAGAATTATATTTAATATGAAATTATCATTGCAGACGACACTTTTAAATTTGGCGCCAAAACTTTACCCTATCAAAGTCGAATAGTCCATCACTATTTAACGATACAGTCCATCCAGTACAAAAAATCTTACATGTGCTAGTGGATTCTGCATGACAAACAGTGCAGACCCTGATCAAAGGGTTCCTCCATGAGCTTTCTGATCTGGGTGTATACTGTTTGCAAATGACAGTTCAATCGTTTCCCGTATTCAGCGGGTTAAATCTTTCCTTCATTTAAACGAATGTTCATGAATGCATATGCGAACAGAGTAGACCCTGACTGATCAGGGTCTGCTCTGTTTGCTAATGGACTTCGAAATATCTGTTTCTTTACTTTCTAAAGTGGCTACAATGTTCCACTTTCCATATTTCATTATTACTATTTTACCATGAATATCCACTGACCAGTAGGTATTTAAATTTTTAAATAAACATAGAACAGGGAAAGGGTTAAACAGTTCTTGTAGATCGTGTAGAAATGATGTTCATCGTGTAACAAGGAAGGAAACGATGTGCTACAATTGAACCCTTTACCTGTTCAGTATTATATAAATGGGTGTTTATAATGTAAATTTTTCAAAGGAATGTTTTACTTCAACAAAATATCTGTGGAATCAGAACTATATTGTGGCATAACCAAACTAATCAGACGGTGATCAGATGGCTGTTCTGAGTCTTCTCCGTTTGCTAGGGCACGCACTGTTTGCTACCCATTCCCATTGTAATCTGTTTTCAAGGAACTCGCCTTCTCATCAGATCTGTTTGTTACTTCCATTATGTTTTATAAACAGTATTCAAAAAAGACAATTGAAGCTGCTTTGCATACGACAATATTTGCTAACGACTACATGTGGCAGCACCTATTACCAATTACAGTAAAAGCTGTCATAAAATTCCATACAAATGAGGTCTAATTATAGGTCTGTAAAGCAGTTGGTAGCTTAACGCAGGTCAAAAGTAATACAGAAAGCTAATACAGGAACATTCTGCATTACCGTCGCCCAGCATTAAGCAACCACATGCTTTTTTAACCCTTTCCCTCATATAAACGTGTTTTCACGCATTTGCAAACAGAGTAGACCCAGATCAGACGGCTCCTAGAGGAGCCGTCTGATCAGGGCCTGCTCTGTTTGCTAATAGAATTTGATAGATCTGTTTCTCTGCTTTCTAAAATGTCTACAATGTTGCACTTTCCATATTTCAATATAACTATTTTGTGATTGAAGGTATTGAGGTATTGAAATTTGGAATAAACATAGAACAGGGAAAGGGTTAAGATTCCTGTTTTCAATATATCAATGGCCGCTTAAGACCAGTTCTTCTGTAAATGTGTTAATCCTTTCCCTGTTCTACATTTAGGCCAAATTTCAATACCTACTGAATATTCATTAACAAAGTAGTTATAAAGAAATATGGAAGGTGGAGCATTGTAGACATTTTAGAAAGTAAAGAAACAGATCCATCAAATTTTATCAGCAAAAAGAGCAGACCCTGATCAGACGGCTCCTCTAGGAGCCGTCTGATCTGGGTCTACTCTGTTTGCAAATGCGTGAAAACACGTTTATATGAGGGAAAGGGTTAAACGTTGCAGCCTCACAAGAGACTGTGTATGACATTACAGTTGGTGTTAGCTTACACTGTTTAAACCCCCACCTTTGTCAGTCCCCTCTATATTTTTCACAGTTTATCCATAAATTGTACTATCAGCGACACAATTTACATAATGTTGTATAGGGTGACTACATTGAAGTCTGACTTATACGACCACCCAAAAGAAGTCTAATTCAGAATTTTTACAACTTGTGGTAGCTTAAGGCAGAACAAAAACATGCAGAAAGCTCCCATAGGAACTTTCTTTATTACTTTTGAATTGCATTAATCCACGAACTGTTTACAGACTCCTATGTTAATAAATTATACGGTCGAATCAGCGAGAATTTACTGTATTAAGCTTAGATGATCTATCATTATCGTACCCTTGCTGTGTATAAATGCAGTTAGCCCCTTCTAACCAGGATTTTTGTACAGAAAAATTTAGATCTTTTTAGACAAGTGGCTGCTTCATGTAGGATGAAAGTCATGCAGAAAACTCCAAAAGGAGATTTCTGTATGACCTTCATCCTGCATTAAGCTCTCTCCTGTCTTAAATACCGGTATTGATACTAATGTTAACGTCCGATTTAGAGAGGGTTTACTGTATAACATACAAACTGCTAACAAATCTCTTGCTGCGAACTGTTGCAAAATAATTTTGAGTGTTATTCTTTACTGAAGTCACAGTAGTTTAGTCATGCGTACACTATATATGAAGAAACTTATGTAACGTTGTGTATGCTACCTACCAGGCTTAAAAATGACAAAGTCGTGAACACTCTTGATATGTATAAAATAGACCACCCTGTAGAACCTGTCTTAACCTTTTCCCTATTGAATATTTATGTAAGAAATATTGCCATCATGAATATCTATTAGCTGTTTTTTTTATAATGTTATATGTACTAAAGACATGTATGTATTGGCAGATCTATCGTAAATTCATATAGTCGAATAGAGCAGACCCTGATTAGACGGTTCTTACAGGAGCCGTCTGATCTGGGTCTATTCTGTTTGTATTTAGGCGTGAAAAGGCGTTTAAACGAGAACAATTGAAGTGATCACTCTTTGTTGAGCATAGGAGTGTATAAAAGCAGGCGGTTGCTTAATGCAAGTCGAAATTAAAACAGAAACTCCAATAGGAGCTTTCTGCATTACTTTGGACCTGAATTAGGCTACCACCTGTAAAGATCCAGAATTAATGGTCGCTTAAGACAGAATCTACTGTACAGACTTTTGCCAATTACCTAGTAGTGAACAGTGACAAGTAACTTTGAGTGTTTTCTAAATTACTGTATTCACGGTAGGTCTGATAGACCGTCCCGTAATAAGACGAAGATGACGTCATACCTCCGAGAAGCCCGTATAACAGTATCATCACAGGAACTGAAGGGGAGAATGTGCACAGGAAGAATGACACGGATGCAAGAAAAGCTCCAAATATGGCCACTTTGCGACATCCGAAAACAGCAACAAGAACACTAGCGACTGGTCCTGAAATGTAAGACAAACTGTCATGATATGAATTAAGTCATTCTCTCATAATTAACTCCTTTTGACGCTTCTGTAAAAGTCATTGTTTGAAACCATTTTGATAAATAGAGCATTTGCTTCATAGGAGCAAATGCTCTATTTATCACAATGATTTAAAAAAAAAAACCTACACAATTCTAGAATTTTCGTTTTCTCTAGTAAATGCTCCTTTTCAATAGATTTATTCAAAAAGGTTAGGTCTAAAAATAGTCTTGGAGGGAATGGGTTAACCATTTTCTAACAGAGACTGTACATGATCAAAATGAACCCGGTGTAGGAATATTGAATATGAGGTCATAACCGGTAGGTATGATAATGATGTACCATTAATACTTCTATGGGAGCTTTCTGCATAACCTTTGCCTTGCATTAAACAACCATCTGTTTTTACTATTTATAGGCCCTATGTTCATCTATAAATGGTCAGGGTCGGCCTGCACTGATTGGCATTCCCAATTCTCTTACAGAAATAACCCTTTCCCTCATATAAACAACATTTTATACCTTAGTAAACAGAGGGGACCAAGGCCAGAAGGCCCCTATCGTGGACGTCTGGCCAGGGTATGTTCTGTTTGCTTATGGTGTTATACAGATCAGATTCTACAGTTTCTGCCTGAGCCAAAATGTCATAATTATGTTCATTAGCCGTTATAAAAAATAATCACGAAGCCATTATTTCTTACATGAATATTCAATAGGAAAGGATTAAGCCTTTCATACAAAATGGACTTTATGTTAAACATTTACCCATTCTCTCCTACTGACACCTTTTGACGCCTATGTAAAATTCATAGTTTGAAACCATTGTGATAAATAGAGCATTTGCTCCTATGGAGCAAATGCTCTATTTATCACAATGGTTTCGTAACTACACAATTCTAAAGTTTTCCTTTTCTCTAGTAAATGCTCCTTTTCGGTGATGTTGGGTCTAAAAATAGCATTCATAAGGGTTAGATAAAGACTAATGCTTACCTATGCCGAGGTATGTTCCATTGAGCACTGATATAATCCATGACGTCCCACTCTTACTCGAACCAAAATGAACCCGGAGATCTTTAAAGAACAAACCAAATGAAAACGATATGCCATCGAGAATAACTCCCACCATAAATGCACTGAACGTCACAACCCACCCCCAACCACCATCAGGGGCGTTGTCATAGCAACTTGTTGCACGTGATAGCTGTTTTCTTGGCCCATTTGGTCGTGTCCTGTCATCATTTTTTCCATTGACATTGTAGCATAAACCATTACCAGTTTCTTTATCACTGTTACTGGGAACCAGTTCCAGGGTTTCATTTGTAGCTAGTCCCATCAATGGTTCATTTGTTCCATTGTCCGTTTCCCGGACTTCTGAAAGTTCTACTTGGCCATTTGTTACAACTTCAGTTTGATCCCCGAGCTTTTCTCTGGCTGATGCGCTTGAATAATCACCATGGTCTTCTATTGTTGTGCCCATTTTGATCACGGAATCAGAATCACGTGATACCAAGTTTCAATTCAACGCATTTCATCTCATTTAATCATGTACAGGTTTGTTGAATCTACCAATTCACGTCTCATCATGAAATCTATGTCTCTTTCTAAGATATTCGTAGCTGGAAAGATATAAAAAAAACATTAGTTAGTACACCTCTCAAGTAATGAATAAATATGAATGTCTTTAACCCTTTCCTTCACATAAGCGCGTTTTCATGCATCTGCAACATAATAGACCAAGATCAGACGGTTCTAATAGGAGCTGTCTGATTAGTGTCTGCACTATTTGCTAATGGAATTTGAAAGACATGTTTATTAAGTTTCTAAAATGGCTACAACATTCCACCTTCAATATTTCATTGTAACTTTTTTGTCCATGAATATTCAGTAGGTTTTGATATTTGGAATACAGGGTTAACCCTTTCCTCTACAAATATTCGTGTAAGAAATAATGACATCATTAATATTAATTACAGTAAAACCTCGATTATTCGAATTTTCGGTATAGAAGAATTTAGACTCTTTTAGGCAGGTGGCTGCTTAATGCATGGTGAAAGTCATGCAGAAAGCTCCTAGAGGAGCTTGCTGCATGACTTTCACCATGCATTAAGCTGCCACCTGTCTTAAAGATCGATAATAATACGTATTTTAGTGTTCGGATAATCGAAGTTTTACTGTAGTTTAATTTTATAATGACAGATGAACACCGGCATTTCTGGCCATGGCAGACACTGTAGAATCATATCTATATTATATATTTTCATAAGCAAACAGAGCAGACCCTGATCAGACGGCTCCTATAGGATCTGGGTCTACCCTGTTTGCAAAGGTGTAGAAAGTAAAGGGTTCACCCTTTTAACGCTGAATTTTCAAATGGACCATTCCGAAATTCAAACCGGTTAAGCTTACCTAGAATATTCAGGGTTGTTCTTTTTTCTTTCTGTTTCTTAACAAATGTGCAGCATGACAAACAGTCCAGAAGCAGATGAGAGGACTCCTCTAGGACCCTCTCATCTGGGTCTACATTATTTTGCAAAGGGCATTAGCGACTCGTCTCCCGCAATGAAAGGGCAAACCCATTCCCTAATGACTATTCGTGTAACAGATAACGGCTTATGAATATTAATCAGCTGAATTTTATAATGGCATATAGACAAAGGATTTTTGACCATTGCAGAAACTGTAGAATTCCGAAAGTAAACAGAGCAGACCCGAACCAGACAGTTCCTACAAGAGTTGTCTGATCTGGGTCTACTCTATTTGGAAAGGCCACGAGGTAACTGGTTTACTCTTTAACTGCAAATGTAGCATCTGTTATTACCTATGCAAATAGTTTGGATCCAGATGAGTAACTCGGTGTCTCATCAGGATCCAAACTGTTTATTACTGAGACTGTTGTTTGAAACAAAATGAAGAAATGGGGGAAAAAAGGAAATTGTAGCAGACGAAAGTGTTTGCAGACGGCAAAATTTGGCAGCGAAAGAGTTAAAGGCTTTTAAAAATGCAGAACAACAGTGATGTGAAAAAAATATACATAACTTACATCCAGCTGGAAGCTGTATGAACTACATAGACAAGAAAAAAATGTGACGGTGAGAAACATGAGAAATGCCTAGGGAAAATTCCAACAAAAAGTATGGCCAAGTGGCGTCTTTAGCACATGCTCTACATCGTAGCTGTGCTATTAACCAATAAGGTTGCGAGATTTCAGGGCGTTGGCTTCAGTACTATATTGCGTAAATTTCTGTCTATTTCATCGATAAATGACAGCTGTGAATGGCAACTGTCAATTTATCGGTGAAAAAAATTAAAAGGATGGACTATGAAAACTGAAAATACAGTAGCACCTTTCTACACAAATTACTAAATACAATTTTATTTGTTTGAATGGTAAAATTCTTTTTTAAACGATTATGTTAAAAGATAATTTGCTCGAAAGGATCTGCTGCTTTAGAGCAGTTTATCCTTAACATCATTCATTTTAAGATGAAACAATGCAAAACGTTTAAACAATTTACTATGAAAGCAGTGCAAATACAGTAGCTTGTTTAATGTGTTTGTATGTGGAATATACATGTATCTATGCTCACCTGATCTGGAGGAAATAAATATTATTATTATTCTAAATGAATTACTAAATACAATTTACACATATTTCCAACTGAATGTTCCGGTACTCGGTCCGCTCTCTATAAATTTGCATGCTCCACGACTTTGCCTTTTGTGATTTGCACGGCATAGATCACTTATGCACTTTGTTAATTCCGCATCTGATACCGGTTTTGAACAGGCGAGGTGGATGTTTCCTCGTGCTTCTATTAGAATGTAAAGATCGTCCAAATCGTTCTATTGAAGATTTCCTTAGCGCCTTAAAATAATACGTCGACATTTACTGTTTTGTCCGCCATGTTTCAACGAAGAATGAGGCTTGAGGAAAAAGTTTGTTCATTTCATTCAGTTTATATTTTGGCGGGAAAATTGACGGCGACGGTAGAGCATTGTGCTAAATAGCTCAGAGCATGTTTATTTCATACTACAGAATATAGTCCTCTCGGCGCGTCCCGCGCCTTGAGGACTATATTCCGTAGTATGAAATAAAAATGCTCTAACCTATACATAGTTTATTTTGGCGCCAAATTATTTCTAAATTTGTACAAAGAGTGTCGTCTGCTTTAAGTTTTATTACTTTACTTCCTTCCCTTACTTCTCAAGAACATAAATGGAATGTAAAACAGTTTGAATCCTGGCGAGACGCCAATTACTTGCGTCTGATCTGGGTCCAATTTGTTTGGAAAAACTCATTGCCCGTGGTGGTGTTACTGTACATATGACTCGTGATGTTTATACTGTACAGTAAAATCTTCTAACCCGGAATTCTAGTAGAGAAACAGTTAGATTAGGCAGGTGGATGCTTATTGCAGGGTGAAAGCCATGAAGAAAGCTCATAGAGGTGATAGCTTAATGCAGGACGAACTTTGTGTAGAAAGCTTCCGTAGGAGCTGTCTGTATTACTCTCGTCCTCTGTCCATCTGTCCTTCATCAATTTTAATTCATTAACCCATTCCCTCATATTGACTTTTGACGACTCTGTAAAAGTCACTTTGTGAAACCATTGTGATAAATAGAGCATTTGCTCCTATAGGAGCAAATGCTCTATTTATCCCAATGGTTTCAAACTACAATTTCCTTTTCTCTAGTAAATACTCATTTTCAGTAGATTTATTCAAAGAGGTTGTATCTAAAAATAGCCTATGAAGTATATAAATTAATGGATTAAGTTGTCGCTTTTAGAGCGAATATTTCACTGCCTGATGAGGTCATATATATGGCAGAGTTTCAACTCTTTCTCTCATATAGGGCCTACATAGGACGTTCTGCACATTTGCAAACAGAGTAGACTCAGACAGGGCAACATATAAAGACGCGCACTCAAATACTAAAATCGCCATTTCTCCACCAAACCGTAATATGTTGTGACCACTCTTTAGGATCGTCTCGAAGTGGCGATTCTAAAGAGTGGTCAAAACATACGGTGTGGTGAAATAAGGAAGTTATTCTTTAAAATGTTTAATTTACTCGTTTTATCTGGACCTCTGTCAGTTCATATGGCTCCTACAGGAGCAGTCTGATCAGGGTAATCTCTGTTAGTTTATCGAATAATATACATCTGATTGTACAGTTTCTGCCACAGCCACAACTGCCCTGTGTGTATATACCACTATGGAAAGTCAGCTAATAAATATCCATGATATCATAATATCTTACATGAACAATCATGAGGGAAAGGTTAAGTGGAAAAGCTACTTGAACATATCAATGGACTTTACCATTGATACGAGTTTTTACTACATTCGTGTACTGATAAACCCCTCTAAACCGGACGTGAACTTTATAGCATAAATATCGATCTTGGAAACAGCTGGCAGCTTAATGCTGGGTGAAAGTCATGCAGAATGTTCCCCTGTGAGCTTCCTGCACGATTTTCACCCTGCATTAAGCAGCCACCTTCCTAAAGGTGTATAATTTCTTCTTTTAACCAGAATTCCGGTTTACATGGATTTTACTGTATTGACTTACAGTTAGTGACCAAGTGTTGCTATTACATCCTTCCTGGTACGGACATTTAAACTAAGATTTTTCCATCCCATAAAGCTGTGTTCACATTCTACAAATAAATGACCCATATAGGCGGACATTAAATACACTATGCAGATACAGTAGAGTCTCGTTAAAGCGACCATATGCTTTACTAACATATGAGAGTGTAAAAGCAGGTAGTTGCTTAATGCAGGGCAAGTTGGGCAACAGTGATACAGAAAGCTCCTGTAAGTTCCTAAGTGGAAAACAATATACCTGGGTCAAACACCACTTTCATAACTCCTGCATTAAGCTACCATCTATCTCTACGACTCTTAATAATTTTACTTCGTTTTTGTCGTATTAGAGGGGTGCTACTATATATATGCATATTAATTAGGTTAGAGATTTTATTGGCATTATGAATAATTTTACCATTGCAGAAACTGTAGAAACATACCTATGTCATTCCTTAACACATTACCCCCAAGTGACGCATTTTTGCGCCTATATAAAATTCACATGGTGAAACCATTGTGATAAATAGAGCATTTGCTCCTATAGGAGCAAATGCTCTATTTATCACAATGGTTTCAAATTACAAAATTCTAAAAATTTCCTTTTCTCTAGTTAATGCTCTTTTTCGGTAGATTAATTAAAAAAGGTTGGATCTAAAAATAGCCTAGGAGAGAATGAGTTAAGCAAACAGAGCCGGTTCGGTATGAATTTTCATCTCTATCAGACTTTACACTTTAGCATGCCCCGAGCGACTTTGTGATGACCTTGTGATGACCTTGTGACGACCTTCAGAATCCAAAGTGTTTGATATTCATTCAGATCATCTTATGAAGCAATTAATAGCAAACTACTAAATTAAAATTGATGTATGCAGCATTTTGTTTCCTAACGAGAGTTTACCCATCAGGTTAAAGGTCAATGAAGCAGTGAACCAAAAGATGGCAATTCTGTATCCAATGCATCAACCCCCACCATTCCACGAAGACGTCAAGTTGCTAGCAGAAAAACTGCGAACGTAATACAAATCACAGTTGTCAGTGGTGAATCTGTGAGTACATAACCCTTAATCTGCTGAATAATTAAAAATGGCTCCTCCTCCCTTTCTGAATATTAATTACAGTAGAACATGACCTAATCAGTCATTCATTTATTGAACATAAGAGTCTTAAAAAGTAGGTGGTTGCTTAATGCATGGCAAAAAGTAATACAGAAAGCTCCAAAAGGAGCTTTCTGTATTACTTTTGACTTGCATTAAGCTACCGCCTGCTTTACAGACCCATAATTAGACCTCTATTTGATGACATTCTGTAAGCAAAAACGTTGTATAAAAAATTATCGCTGAAGAAAATTATCTGTATAACAAACAGTGCATACCCTGACCAAAGGGATCCGTTAGGAGTTCTCTGATCTGGGTACACACTGTTTGTCAATCTAAAATATACTCGGTTTCCGCACATTAAGAGTTGTTCATAAAAACAATTTGAACGCAGGTAATACGCCGAGTAACCTGCCGTCTCGTCAGGCTGTTTGACATTCGGTGAATAGTTTCTCAAAGATTTGAACAATTCGAAAGTAAGTGTAACTTCTCCCAACTCAGATTTTGAGCAAACATCTTTTTGCAGCATGACAATGACTACCAAGACATGCTATACAATTGCCGTGAGCCTCACATTTGTTTTCTGATAATCAATTGTTTCTGGAACATCTTCGTCTTGTTTTAATATAGAAGCAAAGGCAAGCTGTTTTATTTCTCCACCAAACCCTTAAAAGGATCTGACAGATAAGATCCTTTATTTCTCCAGCGAACCCTTAATATGATCTGACATAGAAAAGATTCTTTATTCCTCCACCAAACACTGAATAGTATCTGGTATAAATAAGACCCTTTATCTCTCCACCAAACCCTAAATAGGATTTGACATAGATAAAATCCATTATTTCTCCGCCAAATCCTATGTTGTGTCCACTCTTTAGAATAGTCTATGCAACAGTTTCCACAATGACTCCTTTTTTCTCCACCAAACCCTATGTTGTGTCAACTCTTTAAAATAGTCTCGAAGAGACGATTTTAAAGGTTGGTCACAACACAGGGTTTGGTGGATTCTAAAGAGCGGTCACTATACAGGGTTTAATGGATTCTAAAGAGCGGTCACTATACAGGGTTTAGTGGATTCTAAAGAGCGGTCACTATATAGGGTTTGGTGGAGAAATAAATGAGCTATTCTTGAACATGTTTTTATTTACGCATCTTGTCTGTGTCTCTACTTATATAAAGAAATTGTATTGTAGTGTATATATGTCTTACATCGATGATAAATGAGACGACAATTATAATTATCCACAGTGATAACAGAAAACTGGGTGGGCCTAATAAACGCAGCGTATATAGTATGATCAAAAGCAACTTTCTGGTTTAACCCTTTACCTCATAGTCTATTTAAGGACCCAACCTCTTTGAATATGTCTACCGAAAAGGAGCTTTAACTACAGAAAAGGAACATTTTAGAAGTGTGCAGATTTGAAACCATTGTGATAAATAGAGCATTTGCTCCTATGGAGCAAAATCTCTATATATCACAATGGTTTCACAATGTGATTTTTACAGAGTCGTCAAAAGTCGTCAGTATGAGGGAATGGGTTAATTCAATTATTGCCAAAAGATCAAGGCCATTCCATTTGGCAATTCAGTCATCCAACCAAAGCAAGGCAGGAACATATGTGGACACGCACTGAAAGAATAACACATATATCTGATTGTAGTGTAAGATTGATCTGATTAACTCTTCACCTGATAGAGACTCCTTTTGACGCTTTTGCAAACACAGTAGAACCAGATGAGACGGTTCCTGTAGGACTCGTCTGATCCGGGTCTGCTCTGTTGGCTGTTATTTTATTTTATAGATCTGATTCTACAGTTTCTGCAATGGCAAAAAAATGCATGTGTTCATATGCTATTTTAAAACATAATTCAGCTGGAACTAAATATAGGCCAACCTTTGTAGTTAAATAAATAATAATCTATGTATGTATCATATCTTGATTGCCGATGTCAAATATTTTAATATCAAGTCAACTTAACCCATTACCCCATATTATTTAAGGAAATCACATCCTGATCTTACTTTGGGACGCGTCCATGCGGAATGAGCACAGCAAACAAACTAACTGTTGGAAATGGTCATCGTCATTGATGGGTTCAGCAAACAGTGCATACCCTGATCAGAGAGCTCCTTCAGGAACCCTCTGATCAGGGTCTACACGGTTTTCCTATGTCCTTTTTAAGGGACACATGGCACTAATGTGTTAAGTCACTGTAACCTAACCTATATAATAAACCTTTAGACTGCTATATCTAATCTGAATACCAACATGGTTGTAATTACGAATAATGTCGAGGACAGCGGGATAAAAGACATACAAGTTTCCCCCTCCTCCCTCTTTAGCGCGCTAAACTGATATCTTAAGTGCAAATCGGTCAAACCCTTTATCTGCTGTATAAATGGGGACTGATAATATTCATGAATATTCATGAAGTTACCAATTCATGAAGTGATTAATATAAACACTATTCAATTCTCAACGAGGAACTCATTGCGTAACAAACATATATAGTAAAACATCTCTAAACCGGAATTCTAGTAGAGAAGAATTTAGATACATTTGGCTGCTTAATGTAGGGTGAAAGTCGTGCAGAAAGCTGCTATATGAGCTTTCTGTATGACTTTCGTCCTGCATTAAGCTATTATCCGTCTCGAAAACCGATATTTACACTAAATAAAACATTATGTTTATCTGGTTTCACTGTACCTGTAATCTCGGGTGTGCCCAGTCGTTTACAAATGCCATTCAACCACCTGCATTGATGAACAAGATTAACATTTACCTGCTGCGGGCGGGTGTTTGCCCTTGTAAATCGTTTGGATTCAGATGAGACGCCGAGAAACTCGGCATCTCACCAGGATCCAAAATGTTTAAATACCCAGACAGTGTTATTGAAACAAATTGCGAGATAAATAAATTGTGCCAGCTGAAGTCGGTGAGATTTTCATCCAACAAAAGTTTCCATCAATAGAATGCTCAGTGAGTTGCCCAAAGTGTGTGTGTGTGGGGGGTGGGGGGGGAGGGGAGGAGGGGCAGTAAGTACATAAGTACATGTACAGTAAAACCTCTCTGAACGTACTTTCATGTAGGGACTTTCTGCATGTGTGTCGCCCTATGTTAAGCTGTCACCTGCAGGAAAAGATGTACAAATACTTCTCTACATCTCGACGTAGATGGGTTTTATTGTATGTGCCGGTTCGGTTGTACAGATGTCTGTCAGCAGGTCGAAGTCAGTCGGCTGTGTGATAAGGTAGTGCAACACATGTATACCACATGTCTCCCTCTCTCCTGTGGGGGTTCGATAACCATCTAGCTCACATACATGCATATTTACACATTTGCAAATAAAGTAGACCCAGATCATACAGTCCCTTCAGGAGCTTTGTAATCAGGGACAGTTCTGTTTCCTATGTTGGAGTAATATAGGCCTGATTCTTAAGACAAGAATTGCCAATAATACCCTTGTTCAAATAGAATTATAAATAATGGAATGGAATTACAAAACTGATGTTGACTTTGTCTCCATCTTCGATCGTGATTTAGAGATGTATGTGGTTATTCTTTTCGTTCAATATGACCAACATAACCAGTCTATTTTATTAAGACTCCTGCTCGTTAAATGTTGCATAATATTTATGTGTCATTCATGGCATTGTAATAAATTATAAAACAATTCATTTTTTATCGATAGGCATATACTGTATTTGACAAGGTTATTTTGTCATGCAAAATCAATATCATAATACATGTTGTCATAGTCACAAAACTGACAAAAAGTAGCATTATTATAATCTATATATAGAACTTACAAATATAATCTTATTATGAAGAAATGCAGCAAAGCATCGGTTACAGAAGGATGAAAATCAACAGAATGAGAATTAGATCATTTCAGACTAAATACAAGATAAGCAAGTACGTGTACATTGTACTACAAGGTAACAACTAGGGAGTTTCATTTATCTAAATGTTAAAAATTTGAATACTTTAGATACAGGACAGCTGATTACCTTTATCTTTCATCAACATAAAGAATTTGCGAACACAAGGATTTCTATAATATACTTTTGTTAAATCTATATGTAAGCGGGGACATATCAATATAAAATGATTCTTATCTTCTATATCCAAAGAATTACAATATCTAGGTGCAAGTTCGATTCTATTTGGACCATAACGTCCAGACTCTATATGCAGTCGATGTGAAGAGATTCTGGTATTGAGTTTACGAGAACTTCTGTCCATCAACATGACGGACACTGTTTAAACATTTGATTCCTCGTAAGCCTTTCTATGCCTTTGCAAACAAAGTAGACCCAAAGTCAGACTGTAGGAGCCGTCTGATCAGGGTTTTGCCCTGTTTGCTTTTGACAATATAGATATAGTTTAACTTCGATATATTGAACTCGGATAACTCGACTTTGAGATAACTCGAACAAAAAGTTCGGTCCTTCCAAAACGTACAAGACATAATTGCTCTAAAATGTATAACTATGCATATCTAAAAACAGATGTGACAGCTTAATGCAGATCTAAAGTAATGCTGAAAGCTCCTACAGGAGCTTTCAGCATTACTTTATCTCTGTATTAAGCTGTAAATTTGAGATTTTAGTCAGCTTATAAATCGGAAAACTCGAACCTCTGTTATCTCGAACTATTTTGTATGGTCCCTTGAAATTCGACATATCAAAGTTCAACTGTTGGTACAGTTTCTACCAAGGTCAACAATTTCCGTGTCCACGTGTTATTGTGACAATTAATCTGACCAATATTCTCGATGAAAAAGGTAGACCTAGATCAGCCGGTTCCTATAGGATCAGGGTCTGCCCTATTTGCTTATGAAATATTTGGCAGATACAGTAGAACCTGTCTTAAGCGACCTTATATTAATTGGACACAGGAATCTTAAATAGCAGGTGGTTGCGTAATACAGGGCAAAAGTAATGTAGAAAGTTCCTACAGCTACCACCTGCCTTACAGAACCATAATTATAGATATCTGTTTGATGGTCGCTGAATACAGGTTTTACTGTAGCTGCCTTATTGACACAAACTTTACAGTTTCTGGTCATGTACACAACACATCACCATTGCATATATATATACAATCACATGATCATAGAAAAAAAGAAATGAAATTTGAAGAAAAAGGATCCAGATCTGATTTTAGTCTCTGCCATTATCAAACAAATTCATTGTTCAAGTGCCATTATAAAAATTCAGTAAATCAAATATTCATGACGCCATTATTTCTTGCATGAATACTCATTGAGGTACGGTATCCATTATTATTGGCGGATAATAATGTCTAGATTAAATGGATCTTCTGGGAATCAAATCACCAGTCGATATATGGGTCAGTGAGGCACATTACATAAATATATACAGTGGGGTTACCTTTCTCCCGATACTACGTCGATACCAGACAAACTAGAGCAGACAGAGCAGATTGGCTTATAAAAACGTGCAGAGTCAGCAAATGCATGTATGTTACATCATTTTGTCTTCTTGAAAAAAAGGAATTTAACCCTTTCCCTGTTCTATGTTTATTACAAATTTCAATACCTACTGAATATTTATGGAAAAATAGTTATAATGAAATGTGAAACATTGTAGCAGTTCTTTAATATTCCATTAGCAAACAGAGCAGACCCTGATCAGACGGCTCCTATAGGAGCCGCCTGCTCTGGGTCTACTCTATTTGCAAATGCGTGGAAACACGTTAATATGAGGGAAAGGGTTTTAAAGGGACACCATTATGCATAGTCATTTGTTGTACTGTGGCACGCGCGAGTCGCAAAATCAAGAAACTATTGGATATGGATGTTGTTATCATAATTAACCATTTACTTCATACCCCTTTGCAAACAGAGCAGACCCAGACCAGACGGATCCTACAGGATATGTTCTGTTTGCTTGTGTAATAATATGGATATGATTATATAGTCTCCACCAGTACCAAAATTCCATGTGTATACATATGTCACAATAAAATATCAGCTAATCAATATGCATGGTCTCACCATTTCTTAACCCTTTCCCTGTTCTATGTTTATTTCAATTTTAATACCCACTGAATATTCATAGACAAAACAGTTATAAACTGAAATATAGAGGATGGAACATTTTACTCATTTTAGACACTAAAGAAATGGGTATTTAAAATTCCATTAGCAAACAGGGCAGACCCTGATCAGACGGCTCCTCTAGGAGCCGTCTGATCTGGGTCTGCTCTGTTTGCAAATGTGTGAAAACACCTTTTTTATGAGGGAAAGGGTTAAATAAGTATTCGTCAGGATAAGGGTTAAAATGTGCACGGTCAAAATGACTCCACAAAGGCTGTGGCAATAGCCTACCTGTACTCAACAAGACATGGACTCTTATTTTACCTCTAATACGCATGAATAATACACATATATTGCATGTACATATACTAATACAGAAGTCCAGATAAGAAGCGTAAATTTAAATATTTTCAAGAATAGCTCCTTTATTTCTCCACAGTGTTCGGATTAGAGACGATTGGCAGTAACTGATTTAACCCGTTACTCCATAAATACGCCTTTCTATGCCTTTGCAAACAGAGTAGACCCAGATCAGACGGCTCCTGTAGGAGCCGTCTGATCATGGTCTGCGCTGTTTGCTTATGGAATAATATAGATATGATTCTACAATTTCTGCCATTGCAAAATACCCCCGTGGTTATGTATTTATAACAATTAAACTAATTAATATTCATGATGCTATTATTGCTTACATAAATATTCATGGAGTAAAGTCTTAACAAACTAACCTTTTTCGTGATAGGTCATACACTCTGAACAGTATTAATCCTGAAAGCTGACTCTACAAGTCGGCTGAAATCAAACTGTGACGTTCTGTAACGAACTCGAAATTTGTGACGCTCTGTTAATACGAATTCTCAATCTTGTGACGCTCTGAAACGGATTCGCAATCTGTGACGTTCTGTAGCGGATTCGCCCTTAGAACGAAACATTTATCTTTTGAATGCTGTATTTTCAAAGAGGAATTACCGAACGGTCCATCATTCTTTAACAGTACACTTTATTCAATATGAAATGTTACGATTTGCGAGAAGAGTTTGAAAGACAAACAGTGCAGACACTGATCAGAGGAGTCCTTCCTTATCTCGGTCTACATTGTTTGCAAAAGTCAGTTAACTTGGCTCCAGTATTCCAAGGGTTAAACGTTTCACCTTTAATTTCACCTTTGCCACCTCACGGCCTGATTACAAGTCCATTGCTCACTCAGCATATTAACCCTTATAAGGTTGAAATTTCAAATGGACTATTCCAAAAGTCAAACAGGTCAATCTTATGATGAATATTTAGGGATTTTTCCGAAGAAAAGTGTAAAATGACAAACAGTGCATACCCTGATGAGAATGGGATGGCTCTTTGAGGAGCACTTTTATCTGGGTCTACACTGTTTGCAAAGGACATTAGTGACTCGTACCCCGCACTGTAAGGGTTAACCCGTCTCCCGCTAAGTCCGACCTACCTGGCATTTGCAAACGGTTTTGATCCAAATTAGTAGCCGTGTAACTCGGTGTCTTATCAGTATCCAAACTGTTTGTCACTATGTCAACAGTTTAGCGAAAGCTTGGATGAATCGGAAGATAGTAAACGTTGCAATAGATCACAGTTTTAAGCAGACAGCATTTGAATGAGAAGAGTTCACAATAGCGTGTTATCTTCACAACTGTAAACTGGACTGCATGTCCTTCTTGATTAATAGGATTATTAACCCTGTACCTGATAAATATTCATTCAAGAATTAACGACATCATGAATATTCATTAGCTGCTTTTTTTTTAAATAAGGGCAAAAACTGCAATGTAGTCCATAAGCAAACAGAGCAGACCCTGATCAGACGGCTCCTACAGGAGCCGTCTGATCTGGGTCTACTCTGTTTGCAAAGGCGTCAAAAATCGTCCTCTATCCGTTAAAGGGTTAATAGGGTAATTAAGATAATTGTGCTATTCAGATAAGATACCAGCGAATGACATCGAAACATTTAGCATGTTGCCAGTTAAACCGCGTAGACCAGTTAACCCTTTACTCCATAATTGTATACGCCTTTTTTACGTCTTTGCAAACAGAGTAGACCCAGATCAGACGGCTCCTATAGGAGCCGTCTGACCAGGGTCTGCTCTGTTTCCTTATGAAATCATATAGATATGATTCTACAGTTTTTGTCATGGTCAAAACTTCCATTGTTCATGAGCTAGTATAACAATTAATGTAATTAATATTCATGATGTCATAATTTCTTACATGAATATTCATGAGGTAACTACATTTCTCATCAAGATCCAAGCTGTTTGACATTGTATTTGTGTGTTTGAAGCGTCAGACACATCAAATTTGAAAACTGGAGATGACAGTTTTCAACCAATAACAGTTTAAAAGTTAAAAGGACATTGTCATTGAGACATATATGGGTCTAATCAACATGCTTTTTTCCCCTGATGAATATTCATGTAAGAAATAATTACATCAAAACTATTTATCAGGGCATTTTTAGGAAAGGGTAAACCCTTTACCTAATACAAACGCCTTCTCGCGCCTTTCAAGACAAAGTAGATCCAGACCGGACAGCTCCTATAGGAACCGTCTGATCAGGGTCTGTTCAGCTTGGTTATGAAAGTTTATAAATTTGATTCCTCTGTTCTAAGAGAAAAATCTAAAGAGTGGTCGCAGCATAGGATTTGGTAGAGAAAAAGGGAGCTATTATCATCATTATTTCCCAGTGTCTCTTTAAAAGGACATGTGCACAGGCAATCAGTCATTTCATCTGGGTCTACACTGTTTGCAAAGGGCATTAGAGGCATGTTTGTCGAACTGGAATGTTTAACCGCTTTATGCAAATTTATGATAGTATCGGTAAACTGTTTGGATCGAGATGAGACGCCGAGAACTTCGGCATTTTGTAAGAATCAAAACTGTTTGACACCATTATCGTGAGTTTGAAAACAAATGATAATTCAAATGAGAAAACTGAGGAAGACGACAGTTCCCATTAATGACAGTTTATTCAGCAAACTAACCGTCAGGGCTACAGCTAAAGGTGCGTACCAAATTAAAACAAATTATAATTTTTCCACCAAACACTATACTACGACCACTCTTTAGAATCGTCTCTTCGAGACGATTCTAAAGAGTTGTCAAAGTATAGGGCTTGATGGAGAAATACAGCAACTATTCTTGAACATGTTGAAATGTACGCATCTTATCTGGGTCCATGCTATAAAGCTTTTTAGTTGAGTCTGAGTTTGTTCTCAAGCTTTTGATTGGTCAGATTTGAGCCAAAGGCTTGAGAACGAACTCAGACTCAACTTAAAATTTTTATAAGCATGGACCCTGGACCTCTGTAAATGTTATATATGGGTCTACTCTGCAGTTATCTGTGCGCTTAGCATAATTATCATGCGCCTTTCATCGCTGAATTTTCGAATGGACTATTCTAAAAGCTTACCTAAGAAAAGTGCAACATAACAAACAGTGCAGACCTGGATTAAACTACTGGCTCTACACTGTTTGCAAATGAGATTAAAGACTTGTTTAATGCATTGAAAGAGTTAACTCTTCCGCTGGTACGAATTGTCGTCTGCAAAACTGTTCGTCTGCTACAATTTTCTTTGTTTATTTTTCTTCCATTTTCTTTTAACAAGAGGGCCAGAATGGCCCTGAAGCGCTCACCAGACAATCAGAGGAGAAGATATTCAAAGTTTTCACTATATGTTTCTGTTGAAAACTGGCTACCCCTGGGACGGGGCCAATTTTGACCCCAGGGCCATAATTTATATAACTTTTGTAGAGGACCTGAACATGATGCTATGTGCAAAATATGAAAGCTGAGAACCACCCAGTTTCAGAGAAGAAGATATTCAAAGATTTCACTATTTGTTTCTATTGAAAACTGCCCACCCCTGGGGCGGGGCCAATTTTGACCCCAGGGCCATAATTTATATAAATATGTAGCAGACCTGAACATGATGCTCTGTGCCAAATATGAAAGCTGAGAGCCTTCCAGTTTCAGAGGAAAAGATTTTCAAAGATTCCACTATTTGTTTCTATTGAAAACTGCTCAACCCCTGGGGCGGGCCAATTTTGACCCCAGGGCCATAATTTATATCACTTGTGTAGAGGACCTGAACATGATGCTCTGTGCCAAATATGAAAGCTAAGAGCCTTCCAGCTTAAGAGGAGAAGATTTTCAAAGATTTCACTATTTGTTTCTATTGAAAACTGCCCAACCCCTGGGGCGGGCCAATTTTGACCCCAGGGCCATAATTTATATAACTTTTGTAGAGAACCTAAACAAGATGCTATGTGCCAAATATGAAAGCTGAGAGGCTTCCAGTTTCAGAGGAGAAGATTTTCAAAGATTTCACTATTTGTTTCTATTGAAAACTGCCCAACCCCGGGGGCGGGGCCAATTTTGACCCCAGGGCCATAATTTATATAACTTTTGTAGAGGACCTGAACATGATGCTCTGTGCCAGATATGAAAGCTGAGAGACTTCCAGTTTCAGAGGAGAAGATTTTCAAAGATTTCACTATTTGTTTCTATTGAAAACTGCCCACCCCTGGGGCGGGGCCAATTTTGACCCCAGGGCCATAATTTATATAACTTTTGTAGAGAACCTGAACATGATGCTCTGTGCCAAATATGAAAGCTAAGAGCCTTCCAGTTTCAGAGGAGAAGATTTTCAAAGTTTTCACTATTTGCTTCTACTGAAAAATGCCCACCCCTGGGGCGGGGCCAATTTTAACCCCAGGGCCATAATTTATATAACTTTTGTAGAGGACCTGAGCATGATGCTATATGCCAAATATGAAAGCTGAGAACCTTCCAGTTTCAGAGAAGAAGATTTTCAAAGTTTTCACTATTTGTTTCTACTGAAAACTGCCCACCCCTGGGGCGGGGCCAATTTTGACCCCAGGGCCATAATTTATATACCTTTTGTAGAGGACCTGAATATGATGCTCTGTGCCAAATATGAAAGCTGAGAGCCTTCTAGATTCAGAGGAGAAGATTTTCAAAGTTTTACTATATGTTTCTATTGAAAACTTCCCACCCCTGGGGCGGGGCCAATTTTGACCCCAGGGGCATAATTTATATAACTTTTGTAGAGGACCTAAGGATGATTCTATGTGCCAAAGATGAAAGCTGAGAACCCTGTAGATTCAGAGGAGAAGATTTTTAAAGGTTCAAATTGTTGACGACGAACGACGCACGCCGACGGACGACTGACATCAGGCGATCACAAAAGCTCACCCTGAGCACTTTGTGCTCTGGTGAGCTAAAAACGCACAAAATAACCATAGTAACAAACAGTTACTCCAATCTTTTTGCACAGATTCGCTAGTGGCAGCGAAACAGTTGCTAACTTGATACTCGTGAAGTACCAGTATGTGAACAGCATGCGGACATTTATATACAGCCATGATCAAGACGAGACAGTATTTCAATGTTCAATTATCTTAACCCTTTTTTCCATGAATATTCATGTAAGAAATAATGACATCATTAACCCATTACCTCATAGGCTCATTTTCAGATACAACTTCTTTGAATAAATCTACCGAAAGGAGCATTAATTAGAGAAAAGGAAACTTTTAGAATTTTGTAGTTTGAAACCATTGTGATAAATAGAGCATTTGCTCCTGTAGGAGCAAATGCTCTATTTATCACAATGGTTTCACAAAGTGACTTTTACAGAGTCGCCAAAAGTCGTCAATATGAGGGAAAGGGTTAATATTAATTAGATTTTTTTATAATGACACAAGGGCACAGAAAGTGTTTGCCATTGTAGAAACTGTAGAAGCATATCTGTATATGCTATATGTCATACGCAATTAGAGCAGGCCCCTAAAGGAGCCGTCTGATCTGGATCTACTATGTTTGCCAAGTCGTAAAAAGACATATTTTTGGAGTAAAGTGTTAACCCTTCCAACGATAAATTTTCAGAGTGGAATAGTCCATCATTGTTTATTGGTAGAGTCCATACAGTATGAAAAGGTAAATTTTGCGAGTGGAATTGGAATGACAAACAGCTCTTCTGGAGATTCTAGGATATGGGTCTACACTGATTGCAATGACAATGTTCTCGTTCCTTGCATTCAAGGGGGTTAACCCTTTACCTGATATAAACACCTTCCATCTTCACATGCATTTGCAGATACAGTAAACCCTCTCTATAACGGCCACCAAATTGTTTTAATTAGTTGGTATTTAGGACAGGTGGCTGCTTAAAGCGAGGTGAAAGAAAAACAGAACGCTCCTATAGGAGCGTTGTGTTTTACTTTTACCTTGCTTTGAGCAGCCACCTGCATTTAACACAAAGTACTTGATGTAATTTAGTGGCTGTTATAGAGAGGTTTTATTGTATTTGCATATGGAATTAATTAGTATACATATCTGATATAACAATTTCTGTCAAAGTAAAACTATTGTATGTTCTTTTACCATAATAAATATTACGCTAACATATATTTCTCACATTTATATCTATAAGGTAAAATGTTAAACATGTTTGATTTTTCTTTTTTTAACTTTACTCTATACAGAACAGATCTGTAGACACCTGTCATAAGCTATTGTAGAAGCTGCCTTTTCAACGTATGTCACCTATGCTTAAACTGATAAGGATTCCAGGACAACTAAAGGTGCTGGAATGTACAACACTTTATTCTTTTTTTAAAGACAAAGGTCACACAGCCGACCTAAACATCTGATTATGGTTTGTTATCATACTTAACGGATTTTTAGAGTCATAAACATTCTACAGTACAACCTCTCTATAACGACCACTAAAGTACATTTAGTATTTTGTGTTAAAGACAGGTGGATGCTTAAAGCAAGGTGAAAATAAAACAGAACGCTCCTATAGGAGCGTTCTGTTTTACTTTCACCTTGCTTTCAGCAACCACCTGCCCAAAATACCAACTAATTAACCCAATTTAATGGCCGTTATAGAGAGATTTTACTGTAGCTATGATAATGATCCCTGAAAAACTGCAGATGCTGGAATGTAAATAAGATTTCTCTCAACATTTAAAAACCCGTGCGAGATTCGATCTAGTCAATCCTTTCTCTGTTGAATATTTATTAGACATTATTGCCATCATGAATATTTATTAAATAAGTGCGAGCGTATATGCACACAACACATTTTTAGGATTTGGTAGTAGCTGTATACAGTAAAACCTCTCTATAAAGGGCACTGAATTACATCAAATAGTTTGTGTTAAAGGCAGGTGACTGCTTAAAGCAATGTGAAAGTAAAACAGAACGGAGTTCTGTTTTACTTTCACCTTGCTATAAGCAGCCACCTGTCCTAAATACCAACTAATTAACACAATTAAGTGGCCGTTATAGAGAGGTTTCACTGTAGTCAGATCTATTAAAAGTTCATAAGAAAACAGAACAGACCCTTCAACAGGAGCCGTCTGGCCTTGGTCTACTCTGTTTGCAAAAGCGTGAAAACGCGTTTGTACGAGGGAGGGAAAGAACTCGCAGAGCTATATCAAAGTATTTCATTTCTCCGCCAGCACTCTCTGTCAACAATAGCCTGTCGCTACTCATTAGAATAGACCCGAAAAGACGCTCGACTCTTTTCTATTTGCTTATAGAATTATAAATTGATCTGGTTCTGCAGTTTCTGTCGTGATACAAAAAAAATTCTCTAGTGCATAATGTCGTTATGAAAACTTAGTCAACCTTTTCCCTGTTCTTTGTTTATTCCAAATTTCAATACTTAGTGAATATCCATGGACAAATAATTTTAATGAAATATGAAAGGTTGAACAGTGTAGCCATTTTAGAAAGTAAATAAACAGATCTTTCAAATTCTATTAGCAAATAGAGCAGTTCCTGACCAGACGGCCCCTATAGGAGCCGTCTGAGCTAAGTCTACTCTGTTTGAAAATGCGTGAAAAAAAAGTTAAGATGAAGGAAATTGTTAATTGACATTTATACAGTCATTATTTCTTATGTGAATATTCATGAGACATGGTTTAATGCTCATCCTGAGTAGTCCGTGCTAAAGTGAGCTAAATACACGAATGAGGTAACAAATAGACAAGCTGAACATTACAACCTGAAACCTGAAACTGTGGCTCAATCACTTATGAACTGTGGTCTAATGGCGTGTAAACTGTGGTCTAATAATTTGTAAACTGTGGTCTGATAACGTGTAAACTGTTGTCTACTAGGGTATAAACTGAAGCCCAATAGCTTGTAATTATGGCCTGATAACGTGTAAATTCAGTGCTTATAACGGGTAAATTGAGGTCTGATAACATGTAAACTGAGATCTGATGTGTAAATTGTGGTCTGATAACATAAACCCGTAGTCTGATAACGTGTAAACTGTGATCTGATAACGTGTAAACTGTAGTCTGATAACGTATGAACTGTGGTCTGATAACGTGTTAACTGTGGTCTGATAACGTGCAAACTGTGTTCAGATGACGTATGAACTGAGATCCGTTAGACTTGTAAACTACAGTCTGATGAGTTTTATACTGTGGTCTGATAACTTGCATCCGATAGCATGTAAACTGTTGTGCGGTAACCTTTAAATTGTTGTTTGGTAACCTTTAAACTTTTGCGTGGTAACCTTTAAACTGTGATCTGAAAACGTGTAAATTGTGGTCTGAAAACGTGTAAACTGTAGCCTGGTGACTTGTTAAATGTCGTCTAATAACTTGTAAATGCCATGGTCTGGTAACTTGTAAACTGTTGTCTAATAACATGTAAACTGTAGTGTGATAACTTGTGAACTGTAGTGTGATAACTTGTTATTGTCGTCTGATAGTAACGAAGAGTTGCAACTGGCCCACGGTAGCAAAGAAATGACGACACAATTCCAATGTTTAAGTCATCAACGGAAGCACAGACAGACAGACGGAGAACATGATTCCAACCTCTCTTGTCCAAATAACTGTAAGTATGATGAACAAATAATGCGGCTGAAATACAAGTGCTATAAACAGTCACTAATGCGACCACTTCAAAGAAGTCTAGTTACACCATGCGATAGCTTAATGCAGGGCAAACTTTATGCAGAAAGCTGCAATAGAAGCTTTCTACGTTACTTTTGCCTTGCATTAACAACCACCTGCTATTACTGACCCCTCTGTTAATCAATTCCCTCATAGGCTATTTTTAGATACAACCTCTTTGAATAAATCTATCGAAAAGGAGCATTAACTAGAGAAAAGGAAAATTTTAGAATTTTGTAGTTTGAAACCATTGTGATTAATAGAGCATTTGCTCCTATAGGAGCAAATGCTCTTTTTATCACAATGGTTTCACAAAGTGACTTTTACAGAGTCGTCAAAAGTCGTCAATATGAGGGAAAGGGTTAATCAATTATGCAGTCGCATTAGCCTTACTACATACGTCTATAAAATGAACTACTTTTTGGACATTCATTGTCCAGCCTACCTCAAACTTGTGTCCTTCAAAGTTTGCTGAATACTGTCATATTATCTCAACAATCAAAACCATAGACGGAGTTGTCGGTATAACACATTTAAGAGAAAAACAAAATCCAAAATCCCATTACTAACTCCAAGGTGTGAAATCTTTTACTAAACAAAGTTCACATTTGTTCAAAAATGGATCTAAGACATTAACTATTTTAACATGAAGTAAGGTTCGCCTGCAAAAACTGCCGTCTGCTTTAAAGTTACAAGTAAGATATTCTTCCATTAGTTTGTTAACAACATTGATAAAAAGTTTCAAACAGTTTCTATCCTTAGTGACTCAGAAGTCTCATCTGGATCCAAACTGTTTGCAAAAATATCCGTAAACTAACCACTATAGTGCAAAGGGTTCGCCTATTACAAAGGACAAGACAAGCAACTTGATACGTCTCTAAACCAATTAACGCCTCATTTTCAAAATGGATTTGCCCATATATTATATTTATGAACCAGTATATTTTTCATTTGAAGGGGTGTCTCTCTAAAATTCTTTCGCCGATCCAAAGTAACATTTCGGAAATAATGTGTGACGCAAACAGGACTGACCCTAGGTACTCACTGTATGTCAATATATCTTTTAAGAGACAATAGCCATAAATATATAGGTTAAGGTCATCGCTTTTATGCTAATGTTCTGCCATATGATAAGTTGTTTCGACTTCGTTGTCGCCGTCAAGCCTCGACAAATTCCGTAAAAGAAATAGTGCAAGTGTCAAGATTTTGCATGCTATAAACAAATTAGTTATGTGTTTAGGCATTTTTAACACGCGATATTACTTTAAACCAGATGTGTATTCAAATACCAAACTCGTCATTTCTCTACCAAACAGACGTGGGGTTTGGTGGAGAAATAAAAGAGCTATTCTCTTTTTTTTAAATTCATGCGTCGTACCTATTTCTCTGTCAATCAAACCATAGCAGCATGGAATTTGCTTGAGAAATAAAGAGAGCAATTTACTCAATGATATTGTATGTAAAGCAAGATTATTTTATGTTAGAAATAATGAAATCATGAACATTAATTAATTTTCTGTTTATATTTACATAAGAATACGGAGACATTATTGACCCTTACAAAAACTGTAGAATCAAATCAAGATCATATTATATAAAAAGCAAACAGAGCAGACACTGATCAGACGGCTCCTGTTCCACCCTTCTTACACATTCTCCTGTAAACTAAACATTTCTGTTGTTCATTATATGGGCGCTGGTACAGTATACGAAACTAATAGTCGATCTAACTTGCTGTACAAGTTATAGATGTCAACATTAATTCTTCTCACGTCTACCACGAACTCGGTCACGGAGCGTTGTAGGGCCTCGTTTTTTCCAAGATCATATATTCTTCTCACCAGAGGATTTTGTAATCACATTTTTCTCAGGTGCATGAGAAGAATGCGACCATATTCTTCTCACAAACCAATTACACCGTTCTCAGATTCTGAGACGAATATAATCGATGACGGGTTTTCATGCTATATGCAATACATCATAATCTTCTCAGGTCAAATACGATCATTTTCCCTAGAACTTAACCTAATAAAATATTCATGATGCCACTATTTATTACACGAATATTCATGCGATAAAGAGTTTTTCGACAATACTTATGCCTACCGAGAAACCTTAAAAAGATGGGTTGCTTCGCAATTTTCTATGGTTACTGTTTTTATAAAAGTTGAAAAAGTTGAGTTTCAAATAGTTTGGATCCTGATGAGACGTCAATCTACTTAAACGTCTTACCAGGAGCTAAAAGGTTGGTAGCTGTGATCTCGAACTCGTAAACTGTCTTGTGCTCCGACAATTTTAATTTTAAAGTTTCAATTTGAAATGGACATATGCTAGGCCCTGGGGTTAAATAGTTAAAATTGCACAGTGTCAGCAGAAGTAACTATTTCGCTGCAATGTCGCATCAGTGGTTAACTATGCAAACAATCTGGAACCTGATAAGACGCCGAGTAACTCGGCGTCTTATCAGGATCCAATCTGTTTGGGATCAGGATCCAAAATGTTACTTTTTTACAAAAATAAAATAAATAAAAATGGAGCAGACGACAAAAAATTGCAGACGACACTATTGACGGGGAAATAGTTAAACTATGATATACAGCAGAACCTCTCTTAACCATTACCTCATAGGCTATTTTTAGATACAACCTCTTTGAATAAATTTACCAAAAAGGAGCATTAACTAGAAAAAAGGAAAATTTTAGGATTTTGTAGTTTGAAACCATTGTGTTAAATAGAGCATTTGCTCCTATAGGAGCAAATGCTCTATTTATCACAATGGTTTCACAAAGTGACTTTTACAGAGTCGTCAAAAGTAGTCAATATGAGAGAATGGGTTAATAACTCTTTAACTGTTGACCTTATAGTGACGCATTTGAGAACTGTGAAGACCCAGATCATACGGCTGTTGTAAAGTCGCCTGATCAGGATCAGGTGTGGACATATGGAATAATACAGATGTGATTCTACAGTTTCTACAAAGGCAACATTAATACTGTGTTCATATGACATCATAAGTCATGTAAGTATTATTCATTATGTCAGTATTTCTTACATAAGTACAGTAAAACCTCTCTATAACGGCCACTAAATTGTGTTAATTAGTTGGTGTTTAGGGCAGGTGGCTGCTTAAAGCAAGGCGAAAGTAAACAGAACGCTCATATAGAAGCGTTCTGTTTTACCTTCCCCTTGCTTTAAGCAACCACCTGTCTTTAACACACAATAATTGCTGTCATTTAGTGGCCGTTATAGAGAGGTTTTACTGTATTCATCAAGTAAAGGGTTAATATACTCGTAACAGATGGATGCTTAATGCAGAACGAAAGTAATACATAAAGCTCCCATGGGCTCTTTCTGTATGACGTCAATATGTTTCCTCATATATTCTCAGAATAAAACTTGTTTTGAGTTGTCGTTGTAGAGAGGTTTTACTGTACGAAGTACGCTGACTTTTCCCATCGTAACTACTCGGCGATTTCCGGCAAGGTCGTTTTTACGGAGAAATCTCCAAGACGACCTGATCGTGACTGTACCTATCTCAAGTTATACAAACAAGGATTGAGAGTAATGTCGAGACGATGCAGTAAGTATCGCTCATTGTCCGCTAAGTAAGTGTCACCTGCAACTTACTTTTATCATTTTACCTGATAAATATTTATGTCAAACTCCTCGTTTCGTGAATATTAATTAAAATATGAATGAAGGAAATTTATTGTCATGACCATCAGTATCACTACCGAACAGTGTAGACCCTGATCAGACACTGTAGCTGTCTGAACTGGGTCTATGTTCAAACCTCAGTGATTTAGTGTCATATTCTGTGCATCCTGGTGAAACGACGTCAATTGGCGTCTCTTCATGGGACACTGCTTCTATACAGAGTTATCCATTTAACCCATGAACATGCGAAGATTAATTAGCTTAACTCTTTCGGCGCCAAATTTCTAATTGTCGTCTGCAATCGAATTTTGTTAAATCATATGGTAAAATGAAGAAATGAGATAAATAAATGCAAATTTCAAACGAATGAAGCACAGATATGGAAATAGAGACTGAGATAAAAAGTGTAGTCCCTGATCAGACGCCGCCTTGAAAGAGCGGCTTCTGACCTGGGACTGCACTATTTATCGTGGTGCATTTTTGCGACTTCGGCGGTAAAAGGGTTAATATGTACGAAATATCATGCCGAGGAGTACGACGGTTTAGAAACCGAAAGTTACGTCCAAATGATGTAACAAAACAGCATTGTATAGCTTTTGTAAAACAGAATGGTAGCTGATGTTAGAAAACAGACTGGTAGCTTATGTAACAAAACAGACTGGTAACTTATGTAACAAAACAGACTGGTAGCTTATGTAACAAAACAGACTGGTAGCTGGTAGTAGCTGATGTAACAAAACAGACTCGTAGATGATGTGGAAAGCACGTTTTCCTAGGCTAAGTTGTAGTAGTCGATAAATACTTTGTCGACAAGGTCCAGGGTTATAAAACTTCCCATTACCTCATAGGTTATTTCTAGATCCTACCTCTTTTAATAAATCTGCCAAAAAGGATCATAAACTAAGAGAAATGGGAAATTTCAAAATTCTGTAGTTTTGAAACCATTGTGATAAATAGAGCAAATGCTCTATTTATCACAATAGTTTCAGAAAGTGACTTTTACAGAGGCGTCAAAAGGCGTCACTATCGGGGAATGGGTAAAGTACAATTGGCGATTCTGCGAACCAATGGAGGTCAAACAAGTATTAGCCTGTAAGTCACGAATATTCATGACTAGCACATGCTTAGATTTTTTATATGTTTTATAATGGCGTCTGAACACAGAATGTTTTAGCCATGACAGAAACTGTATAATCAGATCAATATTATTCCATAAGCAAAAAAAGCAGACCATGATCAAATGGCTCCTACAGGAGCTGTCTGGTCTGGGTTGACTCTGTTTGCAACAGCATTAGCCCTTTCCTTCATTAATATTCATGGCAGAAATAACGGTGTCATGAATAGTAATTAGATTAATGTGCTATACCATATAGACACAGGATAGTTTTGCCATGGCAGATACATATCTATATAATTTCGTAAGCAAACTGTTTTAACAAAGCAGACCCCGATCTGACAACACCAACAGGAGCTCTCTGATCTAGGTCTACTCTGTTTGAGAATGCGGAATAAATGGTTAAACACGCTAATCGAGTTAACCCATTTCCTCCATAAATACGCCTTTCTACGCCTCTGTGAACGTCACTTTTTGAAACCACTGTGATAAATAGAGCATTTGATCCAGAGAAAGGCAGGTGGTAGCTTAATGCAGGACAAAAACAATGCAGACAGTTCCTATAGGAGTTTTCTGTATTAGTTTTGCCCTGCATTAAGCAACCACCCGCTTTTAAGACTCATGTGTTCAATAAATGAATGGCCGCTTAAGACATGGTCTACTGTATGTCAACAATAGCACAGAAATGTAAGAAACATCAAATTCTGTTATTTCTCAGCCAAACCAATTTTAGTGCTACTCATTACAGCCGAGTAGGAGGGTCGATTCTAATAAGTATGAGCAAAATGGTTACGGTCGATAAATATCGGTCGGATAAGATAAGTCAACTATTTTCATTATATTTCCTAAATGCAGTCAATCCTCGTTTACTCGATTTTTTAATACAGAAGCATTTTAAAACGTTTTAGGCAGACGGCTGCTTAATGCATGGTTAAAGTCAAACAGAAACTCCTAGAGAGGAGTTTTCTGCATGACTTTCGCCCTGCATTAACCCCTTCCGTGCCACAATGACGGGTCTATGATATCACATGCAAACAGTTTGGATCCAGATGAGACGCCGAGTAACTCGGCGTCTCATCAGGATCCAAACTGTTTGTTACTGTTACTATGTTTTTGAAACAAAAATGAAGAAAATAGAAAAAATGAAAATTTATAGCAGACGACAAAGTTAGCAGACGACAGAGTTTGGCAGCGAAAGGGTTAAGGGTCCGTGCATTAAGCTGCCGCCTGTCATAAAGACCAGTAGTGATAACTGTTTGAGAATTCGAGTTATCGAGATTTTACTGTACTCCTTTTATGTACAACATTTATTCAATATTCTCTTCTTTTCCTACCTCTTCTGTCTCTCTTAATGGTTTTTCTACTTATCAAGTACATATCTCTTTATATTACGTTATATGCCCCGCTTGCTCTCTATCTCTTTCTCTCTCTCTCTCTATTTCTCTCCCTCTCTCCCCCCCCTCTCTCTCTCTCTCTCTCTCTCTCTCTATCCCCCTCTCTCCTCCCTCTCTCTCTCTTTCTCGTTCTTTCTCTCTCTCACGCTATATAGTCTATATAGACACTCTCACAATGTCGCTGTTACATCTGTCTTTCTCTGTATTTCTCCCTCCTTCGATCTACGTCTTCCCTTCTCCCATTCTCTCCACTTAACCCTTTCTTCTCCATTGATCATTTTGTCCTGCTCTCTCCCCCTCTTTCTGTCGCCCATCTTCCTCCATGTCTATCTGTTGTCTCTGTGTCGCTCTGTCTCTGTCTTTCTGTCTCCATATCTCTTATCATCATCATCATCATTATCATCATCATCATCATCATCATCAACAACAACATTTCTCATGATTATTTCCCTCTTAACTGAGTATTAACAGTAATTTGTATATAACAAACCATTGTAGTGTAACTACAATGGTCTGTGACATACAAAGGAAAGCAAAATGCAATGCCTTTTCCTTCAGTATCTTTCGTTGATGTCGGTCCTGGGGAAAAAGAAGCCATTGCGCGGATTAAACATAAAAACATAAACGAATTTCATTGTTAACATGTAATAGCCGTTTAGTATAAGGAGGTGAGAGTTTAAATAATATCAAACCTTGTACTGATGCAGTTATTCTATTCCGATCACAACAATTATACCATTCACAGAACTCGTATGGTTTGCAATAACAGCTGGCCAATACGGGGTTAACTGTGTGTTATCGCCGAGAAGCTGTACGCATGTATTGACTCCGTGATTCTATTTTTAGAATAGGATCACCATTATGCTTTTTTGTGTCCTTAAATATTGTCGTGCGCTTCAATTCCCAAAATATTGTTTTCTCCTTGATATTGGTTTTCAAATTGAACCCTAAGAGTGTTGAAAGAAATGAATCTAAATGAGTTATTTTGGCATTTAATTCGGATCCAAACTCTTTTGGATAAGGTCACCGTTAATTTGCCGATGGCTGGATAAGAGCTTCGTCTGCATAGACCAAAGTCCTATGCATGTGTCCAAGTGAGGTGGACTGCCCGTGAGGTCCGGATCAGATACCGAATAACTCAGTGACTGATCCGGATATAGATTATTGTAAGCTGTCATTGATGTTACGATTGTGTTATATAAATCCTGCAAACACACAAAGACTTAAGTAAAATTATCGATAAATATTCACGAAAGAAATAATGACAATAGGAATATTAATTAAATGAATTGATATAATGGCAAATGAACAAAGAATTCTTTGGCGATGGCCGAAAATGTAGAATCAGATATATATTATTCCATAAACGAACAGAGCAGACCCTGACCCTACCCAAGTAGTCTGATCTAGATCTATTCTGTGTGCAAATGTGCCAGAACAGGGCATGGGTAAAGAAGGAGAAATGTATTTTAAAATTCGGCAAGAGAAGGGTTAAGGCCTAAGTTACGAACATCCTTTCGAAAAGGATTAAATAATAGACGTGTCTTTTCCTCATCAGGATCCAAACTATTTCACATTATGATCGTGTTTTGAAAAGAAATGTTAAAGATCTACAGTAAATGACCCTCTAAACCGAACGTTATAATTTGTATCAGTGTTGGTCTTTCAGACATGTCGCAGCTCAACCCTTTCCTTCATATAAACGTGTTTTCACACATTTGCAAACAGAGTAGACTCCTATAGGAGTCGTCTGATCTGGGTCTGCTCTGTGATAATGGAATTTGACAGATCTGTTTCATTAGTTTCCAAAATGACTACACTGTTACACCTTCCACGTTTCATTATAACTATTCTGTCCATGAATATTCAGTAGGTATTGAAATTTGAAATAAACATAGAACAGGGCAAGGGTTTATACGTTTATTCCGAGTCTCATTTAAAAAGGAATTGCAAACAGTCTGGATCTAGTTCAAATTCTCACCAGCTGTAATAACAGGAAACTGCTCAAATTCTGATCTGATGCAATTTAACTACATTCTGATTCATTCTAGCCTTTTTAGAAGCTTTTATAGCCCTTTCCCTGTTGTATATTCATGTAAGAAGTAATGACGTCATGGATATTAGTAAGATTATTTTTTATAATGGCATATGAACACAGGAAAGTTTGCCTCAGACAGAAGCTGTAGAATCAGATCTATATTACACCATAATGTCATATAGGAGCCGTCTGATCTGGGTCTACTCTGTTTGCAGATGCGTCAAAATGCGCCTACATGAGGAGAAGGGTTAATACTCGGCGTCTCATCTGGATCCACACTGTTTGCAAATGCCAGTTATGTCACGGCGACTGATCCATTTGAAAGCTGTTTGATATTCGACAAAAACGTTGACGGATAATGTGAAGAACTCGATATACAAAAGAAGCGAACTTTAAATTAGTTTTTTATATATTTATAAAACGAGTAGATTTTTATATTATTGGAATTGTTAGAATTATAACATTACAATAGAATCTGACAACAGTGACCACTAAATGAATAAACACCGGTGTCCTTTAACCCTTTCCTCTATGAATATTCATATAAGAAATAATGATCTCATGAATATTAAGTAGATAAATTTGTTATATAATATCACGTGTGCATGGGAATGTTTAAAGTCATGGCAGAAACTATATAATCGTATTTATATTATATCATCAGCAAACAGAGCAGACTCTGATCAGACGGATCCTATATATAGGAGCCGTATGATCTGGATCTACTCCGTTTGTAAAGGCATAGAAAGGCGTATTATGGAGTAAAGGGTTAGAGCACGCGATTAAATGACGAGTGGAAGTACATGTATTGAAGAAATTTCCATTGTGAACTTTCTGCATACGTCTCGCCTTGTATTAACCTTTCCCTTATGTAAGCGCATTTTGACGCATCTGCAAACAGAGTAGACCCAGATCAGACGGCTCCTATAGGACATTATTGTGTACAGATGCTCCTATAGGACATTATGGTGTAAGGATGCTCCTATAGGACATTACGGTGTACGGATGCTCCTATATGACATTATGGTGTAAGGATGCTCCTATAGGACATTATGGTGTAAGGATGCTCCTACAGGACATTATGGTGTAAGGATGCTCCTATAGGACATTATGGTGTACGGATACTCCTATAGGACATTATGGTGTAAGGATGCTCCTATAGGACATTATGGTGTACGGATACTCCTATAGGACATTATGGTGTAAGGATGCTCCTATAGGACATTATGGTGTACGGATACTCCTATAGGACATTATGGTGTACGGATGCTCCTATAGGACATTATGGTGTACGGATGCTCCTATAGGAGCCGTCTGATCAGGGTCTGTGTTGTTTGCTTATGGTGTAATGGATATAGATCAGATTCTACAGCTTCTGCCCGAGGCAAAATGTCCTGTGTTCATATGCCATTATAAAGAAATGTTCTTATTTATATTCATGATGTCGTTATTTCTTAAATATATATTCATCAGGGAAAGGATTAAACATTTACTCCATAGACACGCCTCCTTTCAACGCCTTTGCAAACAGAGGAGCAGACCCAGATCAGATGTAGGAGCCGCCTGGTTAGGGGCTGGGATGATTGCTTGTGGAATAGTATAGATGTGAGTCTACATTTTCTAGCTTCCATGACCAAAACTTCATTTGATCATTGACCATTATAAAGATTATGATCAGTATTCATGAAGTCACTGCATCTTGTATAAATATTCATGAAGTAATGGATAAAGCTTCCACGTGTCTATTGGCCATATAATTATACAGCAGAACCTTTCCTAAGCGGTCATTCATTTATTGAACATAAAAGTATTAAAATGCAGGTGCTTGCTTACTATATGGTAAACGATTGACCTGCAATAAGCTACCACCCGCCTTACAGACCGACCAATAGTTTGACCTCTTTTTGATGACCGCTTATAACATAATAGATTCTCCTGTTGCAGCAAACACTATGCTTTCCGGCGACTATGGTGGCGAAATACAGTCTAACCTGTCTTAATCCTTCTCTTGCTGAATTTTAAAATACATTTCTCCTTATTTACTCATGCCCCTGTTGTATAATTACATATATCTTCACTGTGTACAAGTATATCGCTGTGCGATCACTGCTGTGGGGTGCACTGGTCGCATAATTAACCTGTAAATAGTGCAGACCCTGATGAGACAGCTTCTGCATGAGCTGTCTCATCTGGGTCTTCACTATTGACAGGTACGTATATTGACATGAATAGCAAGCGAAGAGTTAACCCCTTCTCTGTTCTGTGTTTATTCCAAATTTCAATACCTGCTGAATATTCATTAGCAAAATAGTTATAACGAAACATGGAAGGTGGAACATTGTAGACCTGATCAGACGGCTCTTCAAGGATCTGGGTCTACTCTATTTGCAAATGCGTGAAAACACGTTTATATGAGGGAAGGGTTAAGCGGCCTTCAAAAGGAGGTAGCTTAATGCAGGTAAAAAGTAATGCAGAAAGCTCCTATATATGAACCGTCTGCATTACTTTTGCCCTGCATTTGGCAACCATTTGCTTTTTAACAGTTCTGCATTCAATCAATTCAAAGTCGCTTAAGACATGTTTTACTGTAGTTAAAATGATCATAATGATACTCATTGATTTGACACACACGTCAGTTTACAATTTTGTAAACAATATTGACAATAACCTGACATCAGATCTATTGTGATGTTGTTTGTCGACGTCAACTCATATCTCAGTGAATCAAGTTTATGGCAATGAAAATATACTGTGCTGAAATTAGCGCTAAAGATTTGGGAACAGAACGTGCCTTTCTGGAGACAGCATCTCCGTGGACTACAATGGCAAAATTATATTCTTTTCACGTAAACTGTTTAAATCATATCACTTAGAACAGGGAATGTGTCAGCGACGCGACACTGAACAAAATTTACAGTATAACCTCTTAATTGCAGTCAGTTAATAAATGTAACTGTAATATTGGACATCAGAATGTAAATACACCATAATAAATTGGTTCTAATTAAACATTGGCAAACGGTATCTCTGTTTGGACATACAAAGGAGTGTTAACCCTTTCCTTGTTCCATATTCACAGAAGAACTTATGAATATTAATTAGCTGAACGTTTATAATGGAAACTTGTCAAGGGAAACTTTTAAAAAAAATTTAAAACTTGGAAACTTGTCAAGGACAACGTTTAAAAGCTTTTTTTTAAAACTTGTAAACTTTGCTCTGACAAAAGCTATAGAATCAGCTCTATATTATGTCAAAAGCAAACAGAACACAGCTCTGAAAATGCTAAAATATTCATTCAAGACATAAAATGCGCTGTAAGAAAACAATATAATCGGAAAACACACTATGGGCACAAGTCAGTCATTGACGTACTGTAATGGTATACGCTAATTTGATACTCGCCAGTATAAACTTTTTTCCATCATGGTTTTGATAAACAATATTAGCAAGTACCTGACGTCAGATCTATTGGAATGCTGCTAGTCTGGTTCTACGCAGTTATTCCTGCATATTTTAGTGAATCGTTTTTTAGCTATGAATATAAACTGATCTTGATTTGCAATGATAGTTTTGTTCTTTTCTATATATATTTGCAAGTGATACACTTCATACCCATGAATATTGAATAGAAAATTTAGTTAAGAAACGATCGGAAAGGTAGAAACTGTATCACCTTTATATGGAGATAAAAAAATAAAAGGGTCCTGGTGATCCTGGGTCTTCATTTCAAATGTGTGTGCGTGCGTGCGTGCGTGCGTGCGTGCGTGCGTGCGTGTGTGTGCGTGCGTGTGCGTACGCATGCGTGCGTGCGTGTGTGCGTGAGTGAGTGCATGCGTGCGTGCGTGCGTGCGTGCGTGCGTGCGTGTAAATGTCTGAGCTTGCGCTGCCTTATAAGTTAAGTTTAATAAATCGACTGCGCCAATCAACGATAATGCTCATCAGTGAAAGTCTTCAATTTGATCTTGACAGTCTCGTTTTGTGATTAAAAGTCCGGAAATTATCCCGCGAATAAAATTAAATACAGCTCGCGTATTAGTACCTCTCCTTAAATTACACTTCCGCTACATGTGGAAACAGAAAATGGCAAGTTTACCTCCAGAGGTAAATTTTGCACAGCGTCTTGCTGGAAACACAAAGAAAATAAGAGATCGTGCTTTGAAGAAGCTTCGAAAATATATGAAAACAAAATCAGCATCCAAGAAAGGTAAGCAATTGAATAATGCTTTTCGTAGATACATATATGGCAAAGAGCTGATTTCAGAATAAAAAAAAAATCTTGAATTTTCTGTTTCTGAATACCTCTCCCATGGTTAACAGGCAGTTTTATACATGGAAAGGTGGATGAATATGGTTTAGATGTCTTTTTAATGATTTTATTGGTTTTCTGGGTAAGCAAGCCAGATGAATGTGCAGTAAATGACTAAAGCATTACCTATCTATCTATCTATTGCAACATGGATGTAGAAACTGTAGACACCACATAGCATGTGAGACAGGTGAAGTAATTCTAAATGGAGGGGGGGGGGGTTAATGGCCGCTACCAGGATTCCAGCTCCGGAACTCTTACGATGCCGTACATAGGCAGCCAGATAACTGTACCAGGCATATACCCATGCCTGCAAACCAGCATGCCCCTAAGCCAGCATGCCCCTACGCATCACCGCATACAAACCGAATTATCCTCATCACCAATGAAGTAATCCTAAAATTGGGGGGGGGGGGGTGTTAATCAAACCCCAGACGTCTGGACTACAAATCCAACACTCTAACCATGTTGCTAAAGGGTTAACCCAACAGCAAGGCTGTTGGAGATGCCTTACATAGGCCGATCACTAAATCACTACACATGCATAGCTTTCCATGTTCATCTCTTGAATATTTAGTTGAAAACTAATGAATATGAATATTAATTAGAATTTTTATAAAAGGATAATGAAAAAGAGAATATGCAACCTTGGTAGAAACTGTAGAAATATGTTTTACCTGATCAAAGTCAAACAGAACAGACCTTGATGGCAGACGGCTCCTTCCTGGTCAGGCATGTTAAAGCCTTTATCCCATGAATATACAGGTAACTAATAATGACATGAATATTAAAACTAATATTAGATTAAATGTCATAACAGTATATAAAGACAGGAATTTTCGGTCTTGACAGAAACTAGAATCGTATCCATATTATGTCATAAGCAAACTGAGCAGACCCTGATTAGATGGCGCCTACAGGAGCCATCTGTTCTGAGTCTGCTCTGTTTGCAAAAACATAAAAAAGCGTATTTTCATAGGTTACGGCATTTCTATTGATTATGGTCTCGGATGAATGGAGTCCTGGATGGATATTCTAAACTATAATTTATTAATGTTTTTCTGTAGTCTTTGATGGATGTTTTCAGATATCATCAAATTATGCTTTATTGTGGTCTTTGCAGGATATTATAAGTTATAATTTATTATGTTTTTATTATGTTTCTGCAGATGGATTTAGTAAAGAAGACTTTTTGAAGCTATGGAAAGGATTGCATTACTGTTTGTGGATGCAGGATAAAGCTGTCATACAGGTGATGAGAGATGTATAATGTATTGTCTGTAAACTTTTTGCAAATACATTGATGATAAGATGGGTAAATTTAAACATTTTCGAGAACAGTTCTTTATATCTCTACCAAACCCTATACTGTGACCACTCTTTAGAATCGTCTCGAGGAGACGATTCTAAAGAGTGATCACAGTATAGGGTTTGGTGGAGAAATGACGATTTTAATATTTGGGTACACACCCTTATCTGTAGCTCCGTACATTAATTGGTTTGTAAAACTGAATCGTCCTTCCCCTCATGATTACTTATTCAAGAGTTCACGACTTCATGAATATTCATTAACCCTTTCCCCCCAGGTCTGCAGACATGAGAAATGAGGATTTTAGTATTTAGATGCGCACTCAGTGACTGTTATCTGTAGCTTTGTGTTATTATTTCTTACATGAATCTTGAAAAGGTCATTGATTAAGTACACAAGTAGACAAGTGCAATTCTTGTTTTTCAGGAGGAGTTGAGTCTGGCCTTATCCCAGCTGGTCCATCAGTTGTCCACTGTGGACTCACAGCTACTGTTTGTACAAGTATTCTTCATCACAGAGGCCAGGGAATGGAATGGCATAGATGTCTGGAGATTGGACAAATTTATGATGGTATAGTGCTTAGCTAGGATTTTGTACAAGCATTTCAACTCACTATGTGGTATAAACTGCTGGCTGATAGAGCCTTTATAATATACAGTAAAACCCCTCTAAACTGGATCCGAGTTTCACAAAAAGCTGATGAAATAATGTTTTTACTTAGCCAGTAATTTAAAAAGTAATCATGTATCTGCTTTACATGAATACAGTAACATCTCGATTATTGGAACACTAAAATACATATTATTATCGATCTTTAAGACAGGTGGCAGGTTAATGCAGGGCTCAAGCAAAAGGGCGATTTGGGAGAAAAAGTCTCCCTAACCCTTCTGACTTCTCCCTGTTCTGAGCTGAGGGAGAAGTTTTATTATATAGAACATTTAGGAAGATACAAAATCAGGACCAAACATCTCCCTCAATATCACTAAACTTCTCCCTATTGGAGAGCTCCTGCTTGAGCCCTGGTTAATGCATGGTAAAAGTCATGCAGAAAGCTACTCTAGGAGCTATGCATTAAGCAGCCACCTGCCTAAAAGTATCTAAATTCGTTTATACAAAAAATTCGAATAATCGAGGTTTTACTGTATATATAATGTTTTCACTCCAAATATCAGTCTTTGTATTATATTTTTAGGCAATTTATAATTTAATAATACTCAATTTAGGTCAATAAGGAAAAATTGATTTGAGCCCATTCAACAGTTCTGAGTATTTACTCAAGTACATTTCTTGTTTGTAAACTCTATTTTTCTACAGGAGCTGTCTGATCTGGATCTGTTCTGTTTGCAAAGGCATAGAAACTAAGAAAGGCATAATTATGGAGTAAAGGCTTAAATTTGCTGAAGGATTTTGAATGACAAGCAGTGCAGAACCTGATCAGGAGCCTTCTGATCTGGGTCCATGCTTATAAAACTTTTAGTTGAGTCTGAGTTCGTTCTCAAGTTTTTGATTGGTCAGATTTGAGCCTTTTGGTCAGATTTGAGCCAAAGGCTCAAATCTGACCTTTGGCTCAAATCTGACCAATCAAAAACTTGAAAACTCACATCTGACCAATCAAAGGCTTGAGAACAAACTCAGACTCAACTAAAAAGCTTTATAAGCATGGACCCTGGGTCTACACTGTTTGCAAATGCCAGTTCGCTCATTTTCACACATTCAAAGAGTTAGATTATGCAGTAAAATTAGTCAAGGTCTTGATAAATTTGAAGTGGTTAGATTCTTTTATATAAATAGATGAGAAGAATCATGTGATCTGAAAAGAATAAAAACTATGTGCTTATAAAGAGTCATAATTTTACTTGGTGAATAATCAAATAATAATTCATGACCAGTGTAACTGTTATGCCTAGATCTCAATATTTAAGGGACAATTTGATGTTTGGGGCCCCTCTTCAACTATAAGCCATTAGACAGGCCGTAGTTTTTAACCTCTATTTTTAATAGCATATTAGCACATATAATTTTGCTAAGAACAGAAACTGTATAATTAGATATTTAAGCAAATGGAGCAGACTGGTCAGACGACTCCTACAGGAGGCATTGTTCTTGGGTCTATTCCGTTTGCAAAGATGAATAAAGGCATATCTATGAAATAAAGGGTTAAGGGACACTGGTCTTGTTAGGTATTTTCATAATTTTTTTCTCTTCTTACAGTTAGTTAGAAATATGTTGAATGAATCCCTGCTTGTCATCAAGAAGCAGAATTGGCACGGGGATTATCTGCAGCGACTTGCATCAATAATTGGTGAGGAGGTCATGTCACCCGTCAGTGACACTATACCGGATGGCCTGAGGATTCATTTTGCTGATATCTACCTTGATGAAGTTGAAAAAGTCGGAGGCAGCGTGGTGAGACAACAGAACTGTTTGTTATAATTATATTAACCCATTCTCTCATATTGACACTTTTTGCTGCCTCTGTAAAATTCACTTTTTGAAACCATTGTGATAAATTGAGCATTTGTTCCATAGGAGCAAATGCTCTATTTATCACAATGGTTTCATTACTACACAATTCTGAAATTTTCCTTTTTGCTTGTAAATGCTCCTTTTCAATAGATTTATTCAAAAGTTTGGGTCTAAAAGTAGTCTATGAGGGAATGGGTTAACTGTTAACCAATTTTAACCCTTTACCTGATAGAGAAGCCATTTCATGCCGTTGCAAACAGAGTATACCCAGATCAAACGAGTCTGGTAGGAGCCATCTGATCACGATCTGCTCTTTTGCTTATAGAATGGTATAGTAGCACAAATTCTAAAGTTTCTTGTATGATCAAAAGCTATCATGTTTATGTAGCATTAATAAAGTTAAATGAATATTTATTTTTAAGTCTGGACTTTCACATAATTATTCATGAGATATAAGGTTATCATAATGGGACTAGGCAGAAATGGGTTAAGAAATACATGAAGACAATTAAAAGATTTGTACTTTAAAGTTATGATATATAAAGTCGCAATCCGACCATGAAAAAAAACCTCTGCAATAAATGGAAAGAAGGATAAATTGATTAGATTCATCAAAGCAGATAGAGTTAATGGTTATGTAGATCTCCCACATTATCTCTTATAAACTATCCCAGGGGTGTTACAAGTTTTAAAAGGAGTTTCTTGCATTTTATACACAGGTGGTTGTTTAATGCAGAATGAAAGCAATATAGAAAGTACCTAGGGGAATATTCTGCATTGCTTTCAGTCTGCATTAAGTTGTTCTTTATTTAATGGTTGTTGCATGGGGTTTCAGTTGTTTTTATTGATCATTAGTTGCCCCGACCCCACCAACCCATCCATCACCCACCATCCTGTTCCGAATTAAGGGATCCTTTTTATATAAGAATGGAGATGTTTATTAGGGAGAATACTGTATATTCTATGTTTCTGTTTGTACAGTTGAGTGGAGACCAGTTGGTGCAGCTGCTGGTGCCATTTGTCAACTACATTAAAACAGCGAAAAAGTAAGACCTATATTTATAAGTATTAGAATTACCCTAAATATTAGCCAGAAAAACTTTAAAATAGGCAAATATTGTAGACCAAGATCAAACTGCTTCTGAAGAATTAGTTTGATATCAGGATCTTCTGTAGAACCTGTCTTAAGTGGCCATTCATTTATTGAAAATAGGAGTCTTAAAAAGCAGGTGGTTGCTTAATGCAGGGCAAATTAATGCATTACTTTTGGCCAGCATTTTTGGTCAGCAAACAGGGTAGACTCAGATCAGACGGCTCCTGTAGGAGCTGTCTGATCAGGGTCTGTTCTGTTTGTTTATGAAATAATAATAGGTCTGACTCTACAGTTTTTCCCAGTGTCATGATCTTGTGTACACATGCCATTATAAAAATTAATGATGTCATTATTTCTTACATTAATATTCAACAGGTAATGAGTTAATTGGTAATTTGAGAAGATAATTGTGTATACTCCATAATTATCAGCAACAGGTGTCAGATTTAGCAGTATGATGTTTTCTAATTGTCTGAGTAGAGCACTGGACTTATCAATTAGTGTTTTACTCCAATAGCTGTAAAAAGTTAAATATTTAAATGAATGAATGAGATAGGCCTTTCATTTAAAGATATCTTATAGTGGATGGTACAGGTACAAGGAAAATTTGGTGTAGCAGTTACAAATTAAACTAACAGAGCTACAGATAAAGGTGTGTACCAAAATACTAAAATCATTATTTCTCCATCAAACCCTATACTGTGACCACTCTTTAGAATGGTCTCTTTGAGTGGTCACAGTATAGGGTTTGGTGAAGAAATAAAGGAGCTATTCTTCAAAAGTTTAAATCTATGCATCTTATCTGGACCTCTGAATTAACCTTTACCTGATAGGGACACCATTTTATGCTTTGCAAACAGAATAGACCCTGTTCAGATTGCTCCTGTAGGAGCCATCTTATCAGGATCTGCTGTTTGCTTTTGAAATTCTTCAGTTTCTGTCATGGTTAAAATTTGTGTGTTTATATGCTAGAATAAACTTCTTTGTGTAAGAAATAATGACATTATCAATCATCTGATTTTTTAAAGTGATATATGAACACAGGATTTTATGGCTATAGAAGAAAGATGCATGATGCCATTATTTCTTACATCAATATTTATGAGGTATGAAGTTTAAGTTATAAATAAAAAATGAATAAATTAATATGACAAATAATATAGAATGAAATCTAAGATATTCTATATGCAAACAGGGCAGATACTGATCAGATGGCTCCTACAAGAGCTGTCTGATCTGGGTCTAGGTTTTGCAAAAGTCTGGAAAAAAGTGTCTTGTGTCTGGTAAAGGGTTATGGTACCGTTTTCTGGATAAAAAAATCACTGGATAAATTCTAACGCATAAAAAATTGAAACAATACAGATAGATTTTTTTTAGTATTGGCTCACTATTTTCAAACTGTTTAAAAGCAATAGTAATGAGTTTCTGTATTGCCACCTATATATTTGCACTATAGATAAGATGTGTTTTGATGAGTCAAATTGTTTTTTTCTCTGCCAATACATATTTAACCATTTCCCTCATATAAACATGTTTTCACACATCTGCAAACAGAGAAGACCCAGATCAGACGGCTCCTAGAGGAGCCGTCTGATCAGGGTCTGCTCTGTTTGCTAAAACAATTTGATAGATCTGTTTCTTTGCTTTCTAAAATGTCTACAATATTCCACCTTCCATATTTCTTTATAACTATTTTGTTAATGAATATTCAGTAGCTATTGAAATTTGGCCCAAATACAGAGCAGGGAAAGGGTTAACTGCTGCTCATTGGAATCACATGAAGGAAGTGATTTATATGAGTAGCAGCGAGATACGGTGGTTTGGTGGAGAAATATGTGCGGTAAAAACTCAAACTGGAATGTTACGCCTTTTTAGGCAGGTGGCTGCTTAATGCAGGGTGAAAGTCATGCAGAAAGCTTCTAGAGGAGCTTTCTGCATGACTTTCACCCTACATTAAGCTGTCACCTGTTTTAAAGGCTGATAATGATACTTGTTTTAGAGTTTGAACTGAAGGATTCTGGATTTTCTGTTTAAATATTTTCTTAAATACTCCCATTATATCCAGCTCTACATTTGGTCTTTTATTTTTTCACAGCACTGTGGTGGTCAAGCGAGTAATAGCCAGAGTGTTTGATCCTATCATAAAACGAGCAATGGCTTTGTTGAAAAATACATCAGAGACATTATCAACGGATGAAATAGAGGAGGTGCCTTACCAGTCTCTTAAGGTTTGTACCTGGGTTTTTCTGCATGTTTGTGTAAACTGGATGTTCAAAGCCATATTAATGTGTCTTCAAGACAGGTGGCAGGTTAATGCCGGGTGAAAGTCACGCAGAAGGCTTCAAAAGGAGCTTTGTGCATGACTTTCACTCTGCATTAAGCGGCCATCTATCTAATAGTCACCTGTCTAATATCACCTAAATCCTAAAATTTCCGGTTTAGAGGGGTCTGTTGTATTTGAAAAAAATCCATTAATCCTTTATCTCATAAAAATGCTGTTTGGCACCTTTGAACTGAGTAGACCCAGAGTTTTAAATAGTTTTCTTTATCCCTTTGCACACATGACTTACCCTTTGCCTCAGGGTAACACAATTTCATGCCTTGGCAAACTCAGTAGAACCAGATTAGACAATCTACTCTCTTTGCATTTGAATTAACATAGAATTATTATTTAACAGTTTCTGCCAAGGTGAAAAAATACCTTGTTCATAATGCCAGTATCAAAGTTCAGCTAATTGATAATTATCCCTTTCCCTGATACAAACGTGTTTTCACGCATTTGCAAACAAAGTAGGCCCAGATCAGATGGCTCCTATCAGGGTCTGCTCTGTTTGCTTATGAAATTATAATAGATCTCTACAGTTTCTACCAGTACCAAAACGATCCTGTCTATAAAAAGTCTGCTAATGAATATTCATGATGTCAATATTTCTTATATGAACATAGAACAGGGAACCAGGGTTATACAGTCATTATTTGTGACATGAATATTCATGTAGTAAAGGGTTAAGATAACAGAGGAAGCAAGTGTTTTCCATATGCTGATTTTCAATCATGATAAAGATGTCATTGAGCTGAATATCTGATAAGATAACATCAAGTTAACATTTAGCTAGAAGAATTTTGCATTTTCAGAATGTGTGTACGAATAGTTTATGATGTATGTAGTGCTAAATCTTTGCCGAGCTCTTTACTCCATAAATACGCCTTTCTGTGTCTTTGCAAACAGAGTAGACCTAGATCAGATGACTCCTTATGATATGATACAGATCAGATTCTACTGTTTCTGCCATGATCATAACAATCTGTGTCCATGTGCTAGTATAACAATTAATCTAATTAATAATCATGATGTCATTATTTCTTACATGAATATTCATGGAGGAAAGGGTTAACTTACCCTTCCCCTCATACAAACAATTTTTCTCACCTTTTTAAATAGAGTAGACCAAGATCAGAAGGCTCGTGTTTGTTTTCAAATATGAAATTATAATATATCTGACCAGTTTATACCAATATCAGACACCCTGTGTGCATCTATGCCATTGTAAAAATTAGCCAATAAATATTCATGATGTCGTTATTTCTTATGTAAATATTCAACAGGGAAAGAGTTTAAATCATCTTTGTAATCCATTATCCTGTACACCATGGATTAGATCAGATAATAGTTTCTTATTGTGACTTGTGCATTTTACATATAAATCTATGGCAGTAAATTCAATAACATTAATAAACAAATTCACAAGTAGCACCAGGTATTTTGGGCCTATAAGTCATATGGTTTTTATTGTATACAAAATACTTTGGTATTTTGCTTATGTATCAAGTTTCTCTATACATGGGATAAACATGTATAGAATGCAATATAGGTGGCTATGCATTCTGGAACTTGTCTACAAGTATCAACCATCAATGAAATTAGGTCATGGTGAAGTACCATGGAGTTGTATAAATAATCATGTAAGAAATAATGGCATCATGAATATAATCTGGTTATGACATTTGAACACAAGAATTTTAGGATGTGACAGAAACTGTAAAATCAGAAACCGTCTGATCTGGGACTAGTCTCAATGCAAAGGCTTTAACGCTTTCCTTCATACAAACCCATTACATGATTAGCAAACAGAGTAGACCCTATATGAGCCATCTGATCAAACTCTGCTCTGTTTACTTCTGACATGATACAGATCTGATTCTTCAGTTTTCGTCCAAGCAAACATTTCCTTGAAAATTTTACATTATAAAAAATTCATGTCATAATTTCTTACATGATTATTGAACATGGAAAGGGTTAAATGGATTAAATGTGGAGTAAAGGGTTAAAGCGTATGTTTCACAGTTTTCTTTGAACATTACAGTTCTATATACTATAAGTATTATTTTCCTTTAACCCTTTCCTCCATAAATATGCCTTTTCACGCCTCTGTAAAAATCACCAGTTGAAACCATTATGATAAATAGAGCATTTGCTCCTATAGGAGCAAATGCTCTATTTATCACAATGGTTTCAAACTAAAAATTCTAAAATTTTCATTTTCTCTAGTTAATGCTTCTTTTGGGTAGATTCATTCAAAGAGGTTGGGTCTAAAAATAGCCTATGGAGGAAAGGGTTAAAGATATAGTCAGGTGCTAATTAGGTGTTAATTGCCTCATATATATGTCCTCTTTCTTGCCTCCAATCAGCATTTAATAAAGACCCAGGTGTTTTCACCAAACAGTAAAAAGTGCTAATTGGTTTGCATTTATCACATGCATAAACTAGAGACACACACATTGATTGCACTGTGATATTGGCAGTGTGTAATTTGATCATATGAAGCATTAGACGTATATTTATTCATATATGTGGATATTATTCAGCATATTTTAGAGTTTATTATTACAGTTTGACAACAGTCAACTGGCAGAGTACCTGTTTGAAGTGAGCAAGCAGCCCACCATGCTCAGCAGAAATAGACCCCTCATATACCGTCTTGTTCAAAGGTAAGCAGTGCTTCATCAGATATGGTAAGAAAAAGGTTTGCTGCGTACATGCTGAGTTTAACCCTTTCCCTCATATAAACGCTTTTTCATGCATTTGCAAACAGAGTAGACCCAGATCATGGATACAGAACTGGGAAAGGGTTAATGATGAGCCCAAGTTACATGTATCATAGGCACACATTCCTCTTTTCACACAAATTGGAAACGCAGTTGACTGTATTCTCCCAAATAACCATCTCTACTTTAATAAATGCCCTCTTACTTCAAATACACTGTTGAATAATCATGTATGCAGGAGCAAATGCTCTATTTATCACAATGGTTTCACAAAGTGACTTTTACAGAGTCGTCAAAACTTGTGCTAAAGGTTAATATATTCAAGCTTTGGTAAACATTTTAAAACCATTTCAGATTGCAAGATTTGGCCAAAGGTGTGGTTCCACGGGAGAGAGAGACTGTTATAACACCAGGAGTTACAGACAAGGTTATTGATGAAGCTGTGAGACAGCTGGCCAATTTTGAAAGGCAGAAGACAAAGAAGAGAAAGAAGAAGAAGAAAAGCACTAGTAACCAGGGTATGTTTTGTCCAGTGTTATTTTGACAATATACATAGCATACATGTGATAATTTTTTCGAGGCAAAGAGGGAGATTAGCTTTTCAAATGAGGGAGATTGGGTGTCAAAGAGGGAGATTTATGCGGATGGTTATTTGTTGCCAGAGACCTACATTTATATTACATAAATATCTGCAAGAAAAGAACAACCCCCCCCCCCCCCCACCTAGTTTGAAAGGAGGGAGGCATGATAAAAGCACTTTTATGTGCGACAAACCATCTTAATTACTAGGGCATTGGAACTTGTTTGCCTATCTAGCACATTACATCTGTGTAATTCAGTTTGTATTAATTCTATTTATATCCTATTCCTTATTCTATTCTGTACTATTCTCTGTTCTACATCCATCAACATCTACTCTGTTTCCCATTCCTTTCTATTCCATCCCATTCCCTTGTCTATTCTAATTCCTTTGTGTTTCATTATGTCTCCCCCATTTATGGGGAGATATATTGTTTTTGCCAGAGTTGTCTGTCTGTCCGTCCGTCCGTCCGTCCATCCGTCCGTCCGTCCGTCCGTCTGTCTGTCTGTCTGTCCGTCACAAACTTGTGTCGCGCGTATCTCTGAAACCAGTTGGGTTAGAGTCACCAAACTTCACAGGAATGTTCACCAGCATGAGTTGTTGTGCACCTATGGTTTTTGAATTGTCTCCCCTTGATAATTTTGGAGTTATTGCCCCTGATGACTTAAAATTAGAAAAACTTTGTGTCGCGCGTATCTCTGAAACCGCTGGTACTAGAGTCACCAAACTTCACAGGAATGTTCACCAGCATGAGTTGTTGTGCACCTATGGTTTTTGAATTGTCTCCCCCTGATAATTCTTGAGTTATTGCCCCTGATATGAATACTTAAATTTATACAAACTTTGTGTCACGCATGTCTCTGAAACCAGTAGGGCTAGAGTCACCAAACTTCACAGGATTGTTCACAAGCATGAGTTGTTTTGCTCTTAGGTTTTTTGAATTATCTCCCCTGTTAACTTTGGAGTTACCGCCCCTGATGACTTAAAATTAGACAAACTTTACTTAGTGTCGTGCATATCTCTGAAACCACTAGGGCTAGAGTCACCAAACTTCACAGGAATGTTCACCAGCATGAGTTGTTGTACAACTTGGGTTTTTGAATTGTCTTCCCTTGATAACTTTGGAGTTATTGCCCCTGATATGATTACATTAAATTAGAGAATTTTTTTGTCATGCATATCTTTAAAACCACTAGGGCTAGAGTCACCAAACTTCACAGGAATGTTCACCAGCATGAGTTGTTGTGCACCTGGGTTTTTAATTGTCTCCCCCTTATAATTCTTGAGTTACTGCCCCTGATATGGTAACTTAAAATTAGAGAAACTTTGTGCTGCACGTATCTCTGAAACCAGTAGGGCTAGAGTCACCAAACTTCACAGGAATGTTCACCAGCATGAGTTGTTGTGCATCTGGGTTTTTTTAATTGTCTCCCCTGATAACTTTAGAGTTACTGCCCCTTATGACTTAAATAAGAGAAACTTTACTTTGTGTCACATGTATCTGAAACCACTAGTACTAGAGTCACCAAACTTCACAAGAATGTTGACTAGCATGTGTTATTGTGTATCTGGGGCTTTTGAATTGTCTCCCTCTGACAATGTTGGAGTTGTTGCCCCTGATGACTTAAACATTAGACCCTGATAAGTTTGAATTTACAGACATTACACTTGTGTATTGGAAAGAGGTTGGGAGGGGGAGACATCTGTTTTTGTGACAAAAACAAACCTCTAGTTCCATTCTATTCCATTATCTATTCTGTGCTCATATAATCTATTCTAATTACTATTCCTTTCTATTCTATTTTGTGTGTGTGTGGGGAGGTTTACGGACATTTGCCCCCCACCCCCGCCCCGGGACACTTGTCCCCTGACCTTTGCCGCCCCCCCCCCCCCCCCCCCCCCCCCAATTTGTGGGACTTGGGCGGACATTTGCCCCCTAGCGGTTTAGCTTGGGCGGACATTTGCCCCCCATGTTTTTTTGCATCATCAGCATCCCTAAAACATTTTACAGGAAGTTGGGCATCTAAAACAACAAAGTGTTTATATATAAAAATTACCTTCAAATAGCAACTAATCATGCATGGGGTTTCCCAAGCTTTTACAAACGAGTTTAATTGAGGCCTCTATTTACCTTTTTTGCAATGATTTGATGCGTGTAAATATCCTCAGTATTTAATTCGGCAGCCATTTGCATAAATTGTAAACACTGAGGTTATATATATGCAGAAAAGGGTGTGTTCCAAATCAAATGATTCTGCGACATCAAATGTGACCTTTCAATTTCTGAAAACGGTGACCTTTCATTTTCTTAAAACACTGACAGCCATATTTATTGTTTTAATACACAAAGGTGTATGCAGCAGAACGTGACCTTTCACCTATTGTCATTACACAATTTCTTTTGAATATGTTACCAAATGTCTGTGGAAAACAATGTTCATGTTTGCCTCTATGAAATGACACATTTCACCGTTCGAAAAATCCGTGGTTTGAGGCAACCAATTTCGAGTTTCATTCTTTCTGATAAAAGCACATTTTCATTACAGTTATGCCATGTGGACATCTATTAATAAACTTAGAACCTAAATTAATTTAATAAAGTAACTATTTAGATGTTTAGTCTCAGAAAATAAGATTGTCTTAAACAGAAATTTAGTAGAATCTGACCGTGAAGAAAAAAACATGTAGATTCTAATGACGACAGTGTAATACACCAGAGACATATATGCATACACGAATGTTTATGTTACGGAATACACACATGCCAAGGTAAATAACACACCATGCTGAGTTTGCTGACCATTTAATCCCTTTTACTGGGGTCACAATTACTCCCTAGGGCATGCTGCGGTGGTCTTTGATAAGGGGCAACATAGCGACGTACTACAAAAGGGATACGGCGCTGTGCCTGCCATGATAAACAGGGCAGTAAATAAGTCAACAACACTGGTTCTTTGAGGCGTCTGGCAAGCGCTTATTGACAAAAAATGATAGAAAATCGGGTGGGAAAAAATAATAATCATTTTCATTCAGAAATCGGGAGATGTCGTCTCCCGGCCGGGACTTGCGGGAGTTGGGCTCAAATCCGGTAGTCTCCCGCACAATCCGGTAGTTATCACATGTATGACATAGGTATACTATATCAGTGCTTGACATTTTCTAGAATGTCAAGGTTTCTAAATAAATACTGTGCAGTACAACCTGTCCATTTTTCAGAAACCATTAAAGATATTTGGTTAAAATTTGGTATGCATGTTTACTGTCAGAAGGAGAACCAGTTTCACAAGGGCAGGTGACCCTAAATGAATTTTGTCATAGTTATGCCCCTTTTTCGGCTTAGACTTCCACTACACTATCCAGTACTAAAAAAAAGTGGAGCACGCTGTCCGCGGACAGCTCTTGTAATACCTTTGAAAAAGAGTAGACCCAGATCAGATGGCTCCTATAGGAGCCATCTGATCAGAGTCTACTCTGTTTGCTTATGATATAATAAAAATATGATTCTACAGTTTCTGTCATGCTAAAAATTCTTGTGTTCACCATGTTCATTATAAAAATACAGTTAATCAGTATTCATTATGTCATTGTGATTATTTCTTACATGAATATTCATTGAGTAAATAATTAAAGGCAGTTGGTAGCTTAATGCAGGAAGAAGATTTATTCAGAAATCTCCCTTAATACCTTTCTATATTAAAAATAATAAGAAATACACTATATCATGGAAAGGGTTAACATGCTCAGGGTCGAGCAGCCTAAGTATTTTTTTTTAGCTCACCAGCTTTCATATTTGGCACATAGCATCATGTTCAGGTCCTCTGCAAAAGTTGAATAAATTATGCCCCTGGGGTCAAAATTGGCCCCGCTCCAGGGGTGGCCAGTTTTCAATAGAAACATATAGTGAAAACTTTGAAAATCTTCTCCTCTGATTGTCTGGTAAGTGATATAAGGGCCATCATGGCCCTCTTGTCTGTAAAAAACCAAAAGTCTATCATTGTGTGGGATCCTTTGCATGTTTTGGGATCATTACTGTTTGGGATGTCATGAATATACCTTTAGTATTTTGGTTGACTTATATATATATCTCCTTGAAACAGTAGAACTTATTTAAAGCTACATGTAGTACCTGATAATTGGGATCTTTAAAAGCAGGTGGCTGCCGAACCCCATACCTCATGAATATTGAGCAAGAAATAGTTACTTTTGATATTAATTATACATGTACTGTAGAACCTGCCATTCATTTATTGAATATAGGAGTCTTAAAAAGCAGGGGGTTTCTAAAAAATTCTTAATGCTCCTATATGAGCTTTCTGCATTACTTTTGACCTGAATTAAGCTACCACCTGCCTTACAGACCCATAATTAAAGGGTTAAGGAAAGCCTACTCTGACACTTAAAGCAGGTGACAATGTTTGCAAACAAAAATTATTTGGCACCCAAAGAGTTTACATTTCCCCCCCCCTAATTTTCAGATAGTGACACAGATTCTGATTCGGAAGGTAAAGAAAACGACATCTCAGATCAGAACAACAATGCTGACTCACCAGGTGTGTACAGCGCCCCAGAATTGGGACAATCTCAAGCCAATAAACTTAGCAGTAAAGGAAAACGCAAACTTTCTGTGGCGCTTGAACAAAGGCAGGAGGATGAGCCTATTAAAAAATTGAAAAGAAAATCTCTGGATGAAGGTTCAGAAAAGAAAACATTCAAGAAGTTAAAGGAGAAACTATTAAAGTCCAAGAAAGACAGTCCTAGGGTAGGTTCTGGTATAACATTGACACCGATCGCAAACAAGTCAGAAAAAGAAAAAATCTCAGTGACAACTAGACAGGCACTGTCAGGGTGGTCAGTCACGCCTATGGATAAAGAAACTAAGGAATCAGCTAAGAAACAGACTTCTGGAAAAGATGGCATAAATGGTAAAGTAGCCCTGAAAGCTCCACCCAAAATAGTAGTGGGTAAAAGTACAGACACTTCTACCAAAGTGTCAGGACAGAAAAGAGCTCATGCTCTGTCTAGTGATAAAAGTGCTCTTGAAGAGGACCAAGTATCAACAAATACCCCGGTGTGGACAGTTGAGTTACAAGACGGTGAGGTAGAAATATTTGTACCCAGTAAAAAGTACAAAGGCAAACAAGGCAGTATTCCTACTCCTGGGTTTGCTAGCTTTGACCAGTCCAAGACACCAGTGGCATTTGTTAAGAAGTCTGCCAGTAAAACTCCAGTGGCGTCATCATCAGGCACGTCTAAGAAGCTTAGAGATCGGGCATCTGTTGGTGGATCTGCCAAACGGGTCAGCTTTGACATGAAGAAAAATAAGAGTCAAGGTATGGCAACAAAACTGTCAACAAACATGCCTAATTCAGTAAAACCTGTCTTAACCCATTCCTCCATAAATACGCCTTTCTATGCCTCTTTTTGAAACCATTGTGATAAAAAGAGCATTTGCTCCTAAGGAGCAAATGCTCTATTTATCACAATGGTTTCTATACTAAACAATTATAACATTTTCCTTTTCTCTAGTAAATGCTCCTTTTCGGTAGATTCATTCAAAGAGGTTGGGTCTAAAAATAGTCTGTGGGGAAAAAGGGTTAAACATTTACCTCATGAACATTTATGCATGAAAATAATTTGAACCAGGTAAAGTTTTCAAGAGAATTTTTGACTTAGACAAAAATTGTAGGATCATATCTGTATATTTGTCAAAGCAAACAGAGCAATTGGCTCCTGCAGGAGCTGTCTGATATAGGTTTACTCTGTTTGCAAAGGCATGAAAAAACTTCTGTGTGGCAGACCTGGGGTTAATTACATGGCAAGGGTTAAATTACCATTAAAAAAGTCTTATGTTTTGGTCTTTAACTTGGACTATGGGTAACTGTATATCATGTCAAGACTTCTTTAACCCATTCCCTCATAGGCTATTTTTAGATCCAACCACTTTGAATAAGTCTACCGAAAAGGAGCATTAACTAGAGAAAAGGAAGATTTTAGAATTTTGTAGTTTGAAACCATTGTGATAAATAGAGCATTTGCTCTTATAGGAGCAAATGCTCTATTTATCACGATGGTTTCAATAAGTGTCTATTACAGAGGCATAGAAAGGCGTATTTATGGAGGAAAGGGTTAATTACATCCAACTACATTTGTATAATGCATTAATCACATTTGACGTTTTTATGTACCAATCCTAATTAATAATGATACCAGTTGAAATGTTTTTAAGTGGTACGCTTCGACCAAAAATGGTACTCTTTGGTAATGGTACACTTTGGTAATGGTGTGCTTAGTCCATAAACCTTTTTAGATAATCTTCAATCACGATGTAAATGATACACAGTAGAAACCCCCTAAACCAGACATTATAAATATCGGTCTTGGGGACAGATGGCAGCTTAATGCAGGGTGAAAATTATGCAGAAAGCTCCTAGAGCTTTCTGCATGACTTTCAACCAGCATTAAGTAGCCACCTTCCTTAAAAGTGTTGTAATTCTCCTCTACTAGAATTATGGTTTACAGGGGTAATACTGTATATATTTGCTATGACTAGGAAACTTTTAATTTTGAATTAATGTATTACTAGTAACCACTTAATTGCCTTTAAAGAGCCTTTGTTATCTACTGCCTCATGTGTTCCCTTATCTGATAAATATTCATGTAAGGTTTATACAAAGGGAACATTAGTTGTAGTTTTGGTTCATTACAGATTATTATATTTCAGTATTGTCAGAAATCATGTTCAATGTTGTGTCAAGTAAGAACCCAGGGGACATTTGCCCACATTTTAGGGATTGATGCCCCATAAATCTAAGGCTTATAGTCGGAAAGGGGCCCCAAAACTCACATTTTCCTAAAAAATAGGCACCTAGACAAAAAACATCACATTCCTTAGCATCCATATCTTGTTATTGTTCTGTAATGCATTTGTTACATATTTCAGGTTTCAAGGAAAGTCTGAAAAGTCCAATGACCCCATATAATCCTTACAAGAAACCAGATCAGAGCATTCTGAAGACTCCAGATGCATCCAAGACCCCAGTGACCACCGCTATCACAACAACAAACACTGATCCTGGCCCGAAGAGGCCTGCACCTAAATTACAGTTATCAGCCACGCCAGTAACATCGCTTGTTTCATCAAAGCCTTTTAGGAAAGCCACTCCCATGAAGAGATCAAAAGCGAAAGATTTCTTTTACTTATAAGCAGTAGTCAGCACCCAGCAGAAAAGTGTCCATGTTAGTGGACATTGTCAAATTGTTATTATTGTTATGAAAGCAATTTTACTGAAATTTTTATGGGACTCTGGCAGAATAATTTGTTAACCCTTTAACCCTTTCCTCCACAAATACGCCTTTCTACGCCTCTGTAATAGTCATTTCTTGAAACCATTGTGATAAATAGAGCATTTGCTCCTCTGGAGTAAATGCTCTATTTATCACAGTGGTTTTAATACTACACAATTCTAACATTTTCTTTTTCTCTAGAAAATGGTCCTTTTAGGTAGATTTATTCAAATATAGCTTATGAGGAAATTGGTTAAATGTTGGAAACACATGTTCTGTCAGTTGCAAACAGTGTAGATGAAGATCAGAGGGCTCCTAGAGGAACCGTCTGACCAAGGTCTGCACTGTTTGTCATTCAAAATCATATCACAAATTTAACCCTTTCCTCCATAAATATACACATTTCTACCCCTCTGTAAAAGTCACTTTATGAAACCATTTTGATAAATAGAGCATTTGCTCCTATAGGAGCAAATGCTCTATTTATCACAATGGTTTCAAACTACAAAATTCTAAAAAAAAAATCCTTTTCTCTAGTTAATGCTCCTTTTCGATAGATTGATTCAAAGTGATTGTGTCTAAAAATAGCCTATGGAGGAAAGGGTTAAGCCTTCTGATGCTGAATGGACAGTATAGGTAAACACTGATGGACCAGTCCACTTTGAGTATTTGGCATTCAAAGGGTAACAAACATCAGTATTTGCGCTTCTACTGATCACCTTCATTTATGAAAATAACAATTGGCGGAAGCATTTTACAAAGACATAGAAAGTGTCAAAGTTTTTTAATTGAATTAAGAGGAGTTCAGAAAGTGTTTTATAAATTTTATTTGGAGTACTTTTGGAGGGAAATGAGTCATCGTTATTATAAGATTGGATATTTGCTTGTCTGGTATTGCAAAGTTTATGTATAAGTTTATGCATGTATTAACCCTTTCCCTCATACAAACTCTTTTTCATGCCTTTGCAAACAGTGTAGACCCAGATCAGATGCTTCCTGTCGAAGCTTCTGATCAGGGTCTGCTCTACATTTTCTTTCAGTCCTTTGTACATACACCATTATAAAAAGTCAGCAAATAAATATGCATGATGTTACATGAATATTCACCAGGGAAGGGATTAACCCTTTACTCCATAAATATGCCTTTGCAAACACAGTAGACCCAGATCAGACGGCTCCTATCAGGTTCTGCTCCGTTTGCTTATGATATAATATAGATATGCTCCTCCAGTTTCTACCGTGGCCAAAAATGCATGTGTCCACGAGCTATTATAACAACTTATCTAATTAATATTCATGATGTCATTATTTCTTACATGGAGGAAGTGGTTAAAACTCCTAGTTTTTTGTTCAACAGTTGTCTGCTAATAGTTTTGTTTGCTTCAGTAGACTGGAAGATATACTACTGTGGAGTACCAAATAGTTTGGATCCTAACTGGATACTGACTTTCAACATTTAGTTTGGATCCTAACTGGATACTGACTTTCAACATTTAGTTTGGATCCTAACTGGATACTGACTTTCAATATTTCTCAATGGTTGTGAAGTTTTATAGGAGGTGACAAATTGATACACCTCTTCATGCCTTGGCAAACAGAATAGACCCAGATCAGATTATTCCTGGAGCCCTCTGATCAGATGTGGTTTGTTTATGAAATTATACATATCTGATTCCAGTTTCTAGCAGTCTGATCTAGGTCTTCTCTGTTTGCAAATGTATTTATATGCGTCGTATCAAGATCCAAACTGTTTGAAAACTTACTACAATAGTGACAAGAAATGGACACTCGGTTTGCAGAAGGAACTTGTATGTACAGTAGAACCTATCTTAAGCGACAATTAAGGTATGATTTCTGGGCCTTTAAGGCAGGTGGTAGCTTAACCCGTTTCTCCATAAATACGCCTGTCTATGCCTTTGCATACAGCATGTACCCAGATTAGATGGCTCCTATGCGAGCCATCTGATCAGGGTCTGCTCTATTTGCTTCTGATATGATATAGATATGATTCTATTGTTTCTGCCATGGCCAAAAATTCCTATGTCTGTGTGCTATTATAACAAAATAATGTAATTGATATTCATGACTTCATACCTGTTGCATAAATATTCATGGAAGAAAGGGTTAATATGCAGTGAGAAGATATTGCAGAAACAGATTATTGGAGCTTCTGCAATACTTTTGCTCTGTTTTAAGCAATCCTCTGCTTTTAAGACTGTTATGTTCAATAAATGAATGGAAGCTCAAGTCATGTTCTACTGTACTTGTGTTGAAAGGGTTATTGGATGCAGTCAAGTTTCCCCTCTACGTCATGCATTATTTAGGAAACGCTGGTTTGACAAACATACCTGAAGTATCTATTATGCAAATATTGTCTTTGAAACTTGTTATCTCTGGTTTCAAAGTGAAAAGGTGGGTATCATCATCATTAATTTTGTAAATGGCATCCATACTTCATTTGACATGTCAGAATATCAACTTACAACTTATTTGTTACACTGTTATAAACCCTGTATCAGTGCATTGCCAACACTGTAGACCAGCTGCTAGTCTCCCACATGTCAGCTGATCTTCCCTTCTAGTTTTCAGAGTTAGCAGACAAAGAAATGTTACATTGATGATTATAAGCAGTGTAAATCCATGATAGGATGTCTTATATGGGATGTAGCAACTGATCTGAGTCTACACTTTCAGCAATGCACTTATACAGGCTTAGTCAACACAATTATGCATAAGTGCAATTTGGGATGTTGAAATAAAATCATCATAATGAAAAAAATATATATATATTCATCAATGTACCTACTAGATTTGCTAGAAAAGAAATTTTACCTTACTTATAAGGATTATATGATTTGTCTTGGTCTGTCCTACCAAACAGCATCTTAATTGCTGTGTATTGATGATTTCAGACTTCGCTACATTGTCATTTGTTCATGATAAATTATACATGTTTCATATGTATGGTAAAATCTTACTATAGTGACCACTTAACACATTCTCTACTAGTGACACATTTTGGCACCTGTGTAAAAGTCACACTTTGAAACCATTGTGATAAATAGAGCATTTGCTCCATAGGAGCAAATACTCTATTTATCAGTGCTTTCAAAACTACCCAATTCTAAATATTCCTTTTCTGTAGTTAATGCTCCTTTTCAGTAGATTTATTCAATGATGTTGAGCCTAAAATAACCTATGAGGGAATGAGTAAATAAACAAGGGGGTCTACAAGAGCAGGAAGTTGCTTTAACCCTTGCAAATAGAGTAGACCAAGATCAGACAGCTAATATAGAAACTGTCTGATCAGGATCTGCTCTGTTTGCTTATGGAATACTTTATATCTGATTCTGTTGAAAAACCAAAACTTTCTTGATGATTTGTGTAAAATGTAATATTCAATCCATGAATAAACATGCATTAACAAATTCTTCAGTTAATATTCATTGAGGAAAGGGATAACCCTTTACTCCATAGATGTGCCTTAACACCTTTGCAAAGAAAGTAGACACAAATCAGAAGATGGCTCCTGCAGAAGTCTTCAGATCAGGGTCTGTTCTGTTTGGTTATGGAATAATATAAATGTAGATCTCATCCTACAGTTTCTGCCATGATAAAATTTCCTGTGTTCATATGCCGTTTTCAAATTCCGTGTGTTTAACCCTTTCCCTGTTCTGTATTTATTCTAAATTTCAATACCTCATGAATATTCATTACCAAAATAGTTATAAAGAAATATGGAAGGTGCAACGTCGTAGACATTTTAGAAGGCAAAGAAACTGATCTATCAAATTCTGTTAGCAAACAGAGCAGACCCTGATCAGACGGCTCCTCTAGGAACCGTCTGATCTGGGTCTACTCTGTTTGCAAATGCGTGAAAACGCGTTTATATGAGGGAAAGGGTTAATATTGATATTGTCATAATGCTTTACTTGAATATTCATGGAGTAAAGGGCTAATGCAGAGTTAGGGGCTTTCTAGATGACCAGTCCTGCTCTGCAGTAAACTACCACCTGTCTGAAAGCCCCAGTATTATGACATTGTTTTGGTGGTCATGGTAGGGAGATGTTACTCTTTTGTTTTATTGATTGCCTTGCTGATGAACTTTGCTCAGAATAAATTCTGAAATTGTTTAATCACTATTTGACTTATTATTTTTCCAGAACCATATAGAACTAGAAATTTAAGCCATAGGCTAAGAAATATACCATACTCCAGTTTTCCCACCAAGTGAAAGGAAACGAAAATGCCAATAACTTCAGTAGTTGCAGTTGGTTCATCATCATAATCCAGTATTTGATAACCCTTTACCTTATAAAAATGCCATTTCAAGTCCTTGCAAACAGAGAAGACCCAGATCAGACGGCTCCTATAGGAGCCGTCTGATCAGGGTCTGTTCTATTTGCCTATGAAATGATATAAATCTGATTCTGCAGTTGATGCCATGGTTGCAATACCATCATCATCATGGTATGAAGTCCGATCAACTTTCATTCAGCGAAATATTGTTTAACACTTTCCTTCATACAAACACCTTTTCACAGATCTGCAGGATCCTGTAGGAGCCATCTGATCAGTGTCTTCTCCGTTTGCTAATGGAATTTGACAGGTCCGTTTCTTTAGCTTCTATAATGGCTACAATGTTCCACCTTCCATATTTTGTCCATGAATATTCAGTAGGTGCTGAAATTTGGAATAAATATAGAACAGGGAAAGGGTTAAGAAAATTGTACATTTTAGTACCTGTGACATACAGGTGACAAAATATTTATATATCATTAGGTAAAGAACTATCCAGATAAAGGATAATCAGTAATTTAATGTCAAGTTTGATCAAATCTAGTAGTTTATATATGATTAGATAAAGGACCATCTATTAAAGGATAATTACTTTGGTCAAATCCCATCCAATAGTTTAGAAGATGTTTAAAGAAATTAAAAAGTCCCTTTGTTATGGAATGTTGGTCGGGACATATTAATTAAAATTGCCATTTGCTAAACTGCCATTTGCCAAATAAAAAAATTATGGACGTGTTCTCACATATTCACCTGTTTTCTTGCTGATCTGTCTAATCCTTGGATCCTGAAAATGCAATGCGGTGGTGGTACTTGATCTACTAAACATATTGTTAAATTTGCTTGGTACCAGCAATCACTCTTCAGAGAAAAGAAACTAGAATTAATGACAATTAGCAACTGGCAAAAAGCAATTAGCATTAGGCAACTGGTAAATTAGGAATTTGTAACTGGCAAATTAGCATTTGGCAACTGGCAATGAATTTCGCCGATCTGTCGGTCTCTGTCTAATCTGTGGATCCTGAAAATGCAATGCGGTGGCGGTACTTGTCCTACTAAACGTACCGGCCAGCACTCTTCAGAGAAAAGAAACTAGAATTGACATTTAGCAATTAGCATTTGCTAAATGGCAAATTAGCGATTGGCATTTAGCAACAGGCAACTGGCATTTTATAGCAACTGGCAATGAAGCTCACTGATCTGTCTAATCCTTGGATCCCGAAAATGCAATACGATGGCGGTACTTAACCTACTAAATGTAGAAACTACAATTAATGACAAAATGGCAATTAGCAAATTATCAATTGGCGAAAAGGGAATTAGCAACCAGCATTTAGCAACTTGCATAAAATTAATAATCATTTGACAACTGGCAAATTAGCAATTGGCATGTCCCAACCAGCATTCCACCCATACATTATATTTAAGCATGAAAAGATCTTTTTTTTTGGTCAAAATATGGTCTACAAACACACAAAACAAGTCATGTGGCTCAAAAACTTTCGTTTTTTAAGAAATGAACGGTATTTACCATGGAAATCCCTAGCTGTCTAGTTGTCTCAACAAGCATTTTGGAAAAAACGCGCGAACAAATTTTTCAATGTAAAAATTTCAAAGTCCCTTAAATATGTCTGATCTGGATCTACTCTGTTTGCAGATGCGTGAAAACACGTTTATATGAGGAAAGGGTTAAAAGTCTAAACCTTATGGTTTCAGAGAAAAATTATATTTTATATTTTCCCCATGAAAACCTGATAAGCCCCAGGGCAAGGCCAAGTTTTCGCCCGAAGGTCGGGGGTCGTAAGTTGAACATTCTTGGCAGAGGACCACAAGGCAAAGCTACATACCAAATATGGAAGGCATGGGTCTTATGGTTTCAGGGACTAAGACTTTTTAATGCTTTTCTTAAGTAAGTCTATGAAAAGAAAAATTAATACATGTATGCCAAAGGTTCATAATTTGTACAATCTTGGTAGAGGACTCTATGGTTAAGCTGCATGTCAATATATTAAAGGTATTAGCCTTATGGTTTCAGAAAAGAAGAGCTTTAAAGGTTTTCCTATATAAGTCTATGTAAAACTGATTAACCCCAGGTGGGGCCATTTTGGCCTGGGGGTCATAATTTGAACAATCTTGGTAGAGGACTATCAGATGATGATATAATATAAAAGGTCTGGGCATTTTAGTTTCAGAGAATATATTTTCCTATGAAACACTGAAAAGCCCTGGGGTGGGGCCATTTTTGACCCAGGGGTCATAATTTGAACAATATTTGTAGAGGATCATTAGATCATGCTACATACCAAATATCAAAGTTCTAGGCCTTTCAGTATTAGAGAAGATTTTTTAAAGATTTTCTTATAAAAAACTGATAAGTCCTGGGGCGGGCCATTTTGGTCCAGGGGTCATAATTTGAACAATCTTTGTAGAGGACCATTAGATCATGCTACATACCAAATATCAAAGCTCTAGGCCTTACAGTTTCAGAGAAGATGATTTTTAAAGACTTTCCTATGAAAAACTGATAAGCCCGGGGCGGGCCAATTTTGGTCCGGGGGTCATAATTTGAACAATATTTCGTTCCCCCTAGCCACTGATGCTTCTGACAAAGTTTGGGTAGATCAGGTCAACGATTTCAGAGGAGATGTTTGAAAATGAGGACAGACGACAGATGCCGGACGGATCGCAGTCACAATAGCTCGTCCTGAGCCTTTGGCGAGGTGAACTAAAAAGCAGGTATTGATTTTCAGATGAAGATACTTGTCACAATTGCAATATTGTTCAGGCCTTTAAATTTAACCCTTTATTCCATGAATATTTATTCGGTAAAAACTGTAGAATCGATCTACTGAATTGCATAAGCAAACAAGAGTAGACCCTGGTCAGATGGCTCCTATAGATGTATGTATGGAATAAAGGGTCAATTTGCATATACAAAATATAAAGTAAGATCCCTCTAAAGTAACCACTTCATGAATAGTTATCGGTGTCATTAAAAGGAGGTGCTTGCTTAATGCAGGAAGAAAGTACATGTATAACAAAAAGCTCCTGTAGGAGCTTTCTGCATAACATTCTGTATTATTCTACCTCCTGGCTTTTATACCCAGAATTATGTCTGGGTTGTTTTAGAGAAGCTTCACTGTAATCTGGAGTAGCCAGTAGTCTCTTTTCTGAATTTATCTTGTAATGATTTTGTTTACATGTAATGATTTGGGCTCAGTGTTGTTCCTTGGTCTCTTGTAACAGGAGTAAGAAATAAAACAAACAAAGATCAAAATATATTCTTTTAAGGAAAAAGAATGAACATCAGTAAGATTGAAAATATTCGCAAGTCTTAACTATCATACACAATATGAAAAGAATTCACAAAGATACTGCTGCAGGCATAAGAACTGAAGATTGATATGTCTGTTTCATCAATCTGTTGCAAATATCGTAGTACAATTATGCATCCCTATAGCAACCATGTTACGAATAAATATTGGAGACTAAGAGTAGGTGGTTGCTTAAGCCTTTACTCCATGAATATGTCCAAATATTGACTGGATATAATGGCATAATGAGCAAGGAAACTAATACCATAGCAGAAACTAGAAATGTATCGTGATTTTAAAAAGTTTTTAGACCTTCACAAGCACAATCAAAGCCAAGGTAATTTAACCCTTTACTGTACAATTATGCCATTTAATACCTTTGCAAACTGAGTAGATCAAGATTAAATGGTTCCAGTAGGAGCTCCATTTGCCTATGATATAGATATGATTCTACAGTTTCTGCCATGCCCAAAAGTTCCAGTGTCCATTTGCTATTAAAACATTTATTAAATGTAATTAATATTCATGATGTCATCATTCCTTATATGAATATTTATGGAGAAAAGGCTTTACAAAAGCCTGCTAAGCAAAATTTCATTGGCAAAATATGTTGTCTACAGTCCTCGCATCTGATGTATATTGCATTTCTTTTAACCCTTTCTTTCATACAAACGCCTTTTCACGCATTTGCAAATGGAGTAGACCCAGAACCGACGGCTCCTCTAGGAAATGTCTGATCAGGGTCTGCTACATTTGCTTATGGTATACATGTAACATAGATCTGTATCCATGCTTATAAAACTTTTTAGTTGAGTCTTGAGAACAAACTCAGACTCAACAAAAAAGCTTTATAAGCATGGACCCTGATTCTACAGTTTCTGTTTCAGCCAAATTTTCATCTGCTCATATGCTTAAAAAATAATCTAATTAATACTCATTATGTCATTATTAATTTTACATGAATATTAAACAGGTAAAGTGTTAAAAAGCATGATCAGTGTCAAAAAGTTTGGATTCTGATAAGAGTTATTCAGGTTCTCATCGGGTCCAAACTGTTTGCATTTAGTGATAACAGATTTGCTATATTGCAGGCTTATGGTTAATTATATGGCCTTTCTTGGCTTGTGAATGTTCGTGTTTTTTAATTTCTGTTCCTGTATCAGTAAAAGCCGAGCAGTCAAGTATGTACACTGTACAGAACAATAAAATAGAAAAGATTTGAGCAAGTCCCTTTCACCTGAATATTGGCAAATGTCTTGCAAACATGAACCAGTCCATTCTCTGGTAGCATATAACATATTTTAAAAGCACTGATCGAACTTTAAAACTCATATGTCAGACAAATACATTGCCATGTGAAATACCCTATTACACTCAGCTGTTTGTCTTTTCCAGATTAACCCTTTCTCTGATACAAGTACATTTTGACACTTTGCAAATAGAGCAGATCCAGATTAGAGGGCTCCTGTAGGAGTCTGCTCTGTTTAACTATGGAATTATATAGATCTGATTTAACAGTTTTTGCCATTGCCAAAAAATCAAAACCTTGTTTATATACCATGATAAAACTTAAGGGTTAATCAATGGCACACATATTTTGCACTTTAAGTCTAAAACAAACTTCCAATACAGATGGAAGAGAAAGCTTCAAAGGATAGTTTTCTGTCACCTGAAACAGATGACAAAATCTGTTGAATGTAGTCCTATAGCTACCATAAAGTATGTCAGATGTTAAAATACTGTCAATCCCAAGACATTCTGGGATAACACTATAATTACTGCCTAACAAATGCTGGTATAAAATGTTCATTTCTAGGCAACCATGCCAGGGGTCATGATAATGCCTCTGACAGATCCCCCATGTCCACTTCCTCTATATTCACATGTGTGTCTTTGTCTGCCTTATCTCTGTTGTGCCAGTGTTTCTTCTGTCCTCGGCCCCGACCCCGACCACGCCCACTGTGAAACCCTCGAGGCACACCTTGGCCAAAACTAAAGTTCTTGGGCACTCTGAAACACAAACAGATAAAACATACAGAACTGCAGGTAAGAGGATATTAACCCTTCCCTCATATAAAGTGTTTTCACACATTTGCAAACCAACAACATTTGTAGACCCAGATCAGACGACTACTATAGGAGCTGTTTGATCAGGGTCTGCTCTGTTTGCTACCTTTGTTATAACTATTTTCTCCATGGATGTTCAATAGGTTTCAGAATTTGGAATAAACATAGAACAGGGAAAGGCTTAAGGAAATCTACAATGTTTTCTATATTTTTCCACCCAAACCGTATCTTGTTGGCACTTATTTGAATGGCCTCTCGGAGGTAAATCCAGTCAGAACTAACTAGAATTGATATTCATAGAACATGGATGCCCCTTCTGGTGATATTGTCTCTAAATCAAGCATAATTATTTGTGAAAATGGTGACAGTGTCCCATAACATTGTTTAAAATGGCCACTGTAAAAGTTTCCTTCTTTATGACCATCTTCACATCAAGGTTGTTTATCTGTGAACGTAAATCCTTAAAGTGATTTATAAGAAGTTGGATACACTATGTTTCACAGCGAAAATTCCGTAATTTTGGTAAAAATGGTTGCAGTGAAACTTCCTTTTTTACAACCATAAAGGTTGTTAAAAACTGAAATAATTCCTGCCAATGGAATATGAGGAGTTGGACATGCAAGCAGATGTTTTTCTCTTTTAAAATCTTATAATGCGAAGAAATGACTCCCATAACTCTGGTAAATACAGTAAAACCTCTCTATAATGGCCACTTAATTGTGTTAATTAGTCAGCATTTAGGGCAGGTGGCTAATTAAAGCAAGGTGAACGTAAAACAGTATGCTCCTAAAGAAACGTTCTGTTTTCCGTTCACCTTGCTTTAAGCGGCCACCTGCCTTTAACACAAAAAATACTTGATGTAATTTAGTGGCCGTTATAGAGAGGTTTTACTGTATGGTCATAGCAAAATGTTCCTTCTTTATGACCATCTCCACATCAAAATTGGTCATCTTAGAGACTTTGAAAGATTTCATCTAAATGGTGTATGGGGACTTAGGTACACAGCATTTATTCATTATATCTTATAATGTAAAGAAAATTACAAAGTTCAAAAGAGTACAAAACTCTAGTGAAAAATGGTGCATGTAGGAGCAAACATTCCCTTCTTTAAGACCATCTTCACATCAAGGTTGCTCATCTGTGAAAGGCTAAAGCGTCCCATTGTTGTATAAGTTGGACACACAAGCATTTGTGGGATGTACATACGACTGGACATACAAATTTTTACAATGGGGCATGAGCACACTGACATATTTTTTTTTACCTTTACAAAAACTGAAAAATCGCATCTATATAATGCCATAAGCAAACAGAGCAGACCATTATCAGACGGCTCCTATAGGAGCCGTCTGATCTGGATCTACTCTGTAAAGGCATGACAAGGCGTTTATGAGGGCATGGGTGAAATTACCTACTTACTTATAACTAAACACTCTCCCTGAAGGCTGGCTTTTCTCTTCACTGGTGATGCTAGTTTCTGTCTCCATGGTCTCGGTGTCTCTTGATCCAGTTTTTGACTTTATTTTACCAGACCTGTAAGGTTATGATTACAGTAGAACCAAATTTAAATCATCACTTAACCCTTTTCCTGATGAATCAATATATTAAAGATACAATAATTATATAATGACATGAGCACAGGAATTTCTGTACGGTTTGCTTCTCAAATTATTTACTTAAGATTGCGCCGAGAAAAGTATCCTTGAAGAAATAATCCTTCAAATGCAAATTTAATTGGTTCATATGTGGAAACCAGCACCAAGAAAATGATAACCCTGTGAATGGAGGAAAAAACACATGTACTACCATTTGCAACCAGTGTAGATCCTGATCAGTGGGTTCCTCCTTGAGCCCTTGATCAGGGTCAGCACTATACGTCATTCAAAATCCATAATGCAAATTATACATTCAAAGACTAACATGAGTTAAAAACTTCAAAGTTTTCCACTACTCTTGTATAGAAACTGAAGTAATACTAGTGTACAAGTAAACAAACCCCACCTTTTGTTTTTGTGCCTATCATATCTGTAATTAGCAGGAAAATGGTGCACTTTGATCATGTGATCTCGCCGTTCTTGACTGGATTTCATTTTGATGCTGCAATCTTCCAGTAGACATTGGTACTGTAAAATAAAGATAAATAGTCTGCGTTTTCAAGTACTCAAGCAACAAAATGAGCTTCAGCAAAATCCTGGAGATTTCTGATTGCAAACTGTGTGGCCAGATGGACACTCAAGATCATCGCTATATGCCTCATCTGTAACTGCTCGTCTTCCGTCAGGGCTCAGAATATACATGTACTCTTATGCAGCATATGAATACTGTTAAAACTGCCACTTTACTAAGTGTATGTGTATAAGCAATTACTTATGGAAATGATTAGTTTCAGTTTGATGAAAGCAACAGAATTTTCACTCAGTAAAAGATGTCTGACTGTGATCTCAGAAAAATATAGATAGGAATAGAAACAAAGAAACATGACAATGGGGTCAACTGTATCCGTAGATTTTCGAATTTTGTCTATTTTGTGATGGCATCATGGGTATAAAAAACTTTATAAATGTAGATGATATTTACTTAGCATGGGAAGAACTACATGTTCAGAGTGTTAAGAGCTATGTTGATAATTCTTTCATGCAGGAAATATACTGGCATTTGCATATATAGTGTAGACTCAGGTCAGTGGGCTCCTAGAGGAACCTTCTGATCAGGTTCCCCACTGTCTGACATCAAAATTCTCACTCTTTAATTCATATACATGTATATGCCTTGTATTACCTTTGCAGTAAAATACTCAAGAGAAAACAGCTTCTGTAGGTGCTGTCTGATCAGGGCCTACTGTCTGAATATGGGATAATAAAGATCTGATTCTAAAGCTTACAATATTCAATCGCAAAAAAACAAACCTTGTTCATTGGCAATTATTAAATCTCAGTTAATGAATACTGAAGAAGTCATGAATTCTTGTATAAACATTTATGAAGTCAAGGGTTAATTTTTGCCAGTATAATGCATACCATATTTTGTTTCTGGGCCAGTAAGGTGAACATGGTGTCATGGGTTTCCAGAACATGGACCTCCAGCAGATGTGCTGATGGGAAGACCTTACTGCATGTCTGGCAAACATTACGATGAACCATGTTGTAGTGACTCTCATACCTGTGACATTACAAAATCTTTGAACAATCTGTCAGAAAAATATATATTCTATATATCGAGACGTTAAATGATAATCATAAATGGTAACTAACTTATAAAGTTTAAACAGTGAAAAGTTTTGTTGTATCTTCGTCACCAGTGTTTATTAACCCTAAAAGAATGCAGGAGATGAGGGTGATGGCATTTTCAAATAGTGTAAAACTAGATCAGAGGGCTCCTAGAGGAACTCTCTGGCCAGGGTATTCACCGTTTGTCATGTGTTTTGTTTGTAAACAATATTCGTGCTCTAATTAATTGTTATCTTCAAAAATTTGCTGTTTGCTTAAAGTAGATTTTTTAACATTACTTCTCAGAAAAAGGACAGTGTCAAAATCGTTTTGATCAGTATGAGACACAGAGTAATTAACCCATTACCTCATAAGCTATTTTTAGATCCTACCTCTTTGAATAAATCTACCGAAAAGGAGCATTTACTAGAGAAAAGGAACTTTTTTAGAATTGTGTAGTTTTGAAACCATTGTGGTAAATAGAGCATTTGCTCATATGGAGCAAGTGCTCTATTTATCACAATGGTTTCAGGAAGTGACTTTTACAGAGGTGTCAATATGAGAGAACGGGTTAACAAGTGTCTAAACTGGTTCTAAACTGTTTGCAGAGGCATTTATAGACTCTCATGTAGGGTGTCTGAAAATTCCATCATTTCAAACAGAAAGTCACTGACACTTACTTGATCAAACTGTCAAACACCTGATAACACTTGGAATAGCCGCACGGAAATTCTTCTTTCACTCTGTGAAATTAAAATCAAAGCGAGTAAGTTTCAAGCTCCAAATATAATTTCTACTTAAAGCTAAACATGTACATGTATGTATCTCTATCTTTACCCTTTCCCTGTTCTATATTTAGTCCAATTGTCACTACCTACTGAATATTCATGGACAAAATAGTTAAAAATAGAATAAAGGAAGGTGTAACATTGTAGCCAATTTAGAAAGTAAAGAAACAGATCTATTAAATTCAATCAGCCGACAGAGATGACCCTGATCAGACCGCTCCTATAGGAGTTGCCTGATCTGGGTCTAATCTGTTTGAAAATGCATGAAAAGATGTTTATATGAGGGAAAGTCTTAACAGACAGATTTTGAGTGTAGAATAGATATAAATCAGGACTGACATAAATTCCTTAGCTGCTTTAACTCTATAAAAATGCCTTTCTATGCATTTGCAAACGGAATAGACCAAGTTCAGATGACTCAGGACTATATAGATGCCGTCTGATCAGGGTCTGCTCTGTTTGTTTACAATATAATATACTATTATAGATTAAATGATTCTGCAGTTTCTGCCATGGCCAAAAATTCCTGTGTCCATGTCCTATCATAAAAATTACCGGTACTCTAATAAACATTAATGATGTCATTATTTCATAAATGAATATTCATAACATAAAGGGTTAACTCCACAGAAACACCTTTTATCCCCTTTACAAACCTGTAGGAGGATCTACTAAGGGTCTGCTCTGTTTGCCTATGAAATAATATAAATCTTTGGATTCTATGGCTTCATCCAATCAATCATAGAAAATAAGTCATGCTGCCAATTTAAAATACAGCTAACTAAAAGTCATCATTTTTTACATGAAGTCATCACTTACAGATACCATTAGGTTTAACTAATTTCAGTTAATTAAACCTGTCTATAGGTGATGACTATTTATGTGAAAAAGTCTGTACCTGTTAGTTTTTAGCTCCTCTTTTATCTCCAGGGGCAGGTATTTGGCTGACAGCTGGCAGTAAAGGTCCCCTTCCTCAAACAATACATGGCCAGGTGGCAGTCGTCTCTTCAGAACTTTCCAACACCAGTCTAGGACTTTCTTCTGAAGCTTCTCTACATTTTCACTCATTTCTGATATGTCCATTAAACACACCCTACAATTCCCTATCAAATTATCAATTCGCAATAATGCACTTAATAATATATAACACTCCAACCATAAAATTTATAAATTGACAGTCTTGAATGCACTTTCTTGTATTGGAAAGCTATATATAATTCAACTTTTAAGTCAACAATATCTACATATAATCACTTTAAATCTTCACTTCATCTGATCTTATGTATAAGGTTTGATTCCTGTTGAGTTTCTCTAATAATAGTAAGTAAACTCCTAATATGCACAGGAAATACCTCTGAGACAATTAATCTATTTATCCTGCAGTGGGAATGACAGTTTGTCCATGAGATCATCAATCCTGTCCTGAAGTGTCGGTAGGATTTCTGAAGAGATGAAAAGGTGTGTTTCATCAAGGTCCTGAATTACAAACTTCCTTCCCAGTGCCTCTTTTTCATCCAAGTGAAGTAGGAACTGCTTCATTGCTGGGTCACACTCCACGAGAATACCTTTCATAACATTCACCATGATTGCAGAGTTTATGAGTCCAGTCCAAAATGCTGAGACAGATTATTAAGACACAGAAAAAACTGACAGTCAGCTCACACAATTGAACTGCTCATTCGAATATTTATATGACTGAGTCTGAAGTCAGCACACTTCAAAAGTTACTTATAAATTCAAAAGAACAGATTTAAACTATTTCTGTATAAGTCTATGAGAAAAAAATTGTTGAAAAGTTTATTTACTTTTGTTTCTTCAGGCGTCTGAAAAATAAGAAATACAAGCAAAATTAACCCTTTCCTCCATGAATATTCATGTAAGAAATAATGACAAAATGAATATAATTTAGACTGTAATATTTTTTCTATTCTGAAAGCAGAAGAGTATGTGATTTGATCAGGTGACAGTACGCAAGCTAATTAGTGACCATCAACCATCTGCCAGACATTGCATTGGAAATTCCCTGTTGTTTTAACTCTTGACAATAGGGAATCAATGAATATACAGAATCACTGAATTAGTTTGCGCTGCATCTGGTTTCATGGAAGCTAAATTCAGTTTCAGCAGATTTGTTTTGCTTGTATCTGAGGTTTAAATATAGCTTAAACAGTTTCAGTCATATCGCGACTTCCAGCTAATTACAAGTGGAAGATGACCAAAGAGGTTCTTCTGTACATATTGCAGTGTTCCATGCAAAGCAGAGCATGTACCGTAGATAGGATCACTACCTTGATAAGTTGATACATGTACGTTATCCCTTTCCTCCATGAATATTAATGTAAGAAATAATGGTGTCATGAATATTCATTAGATTAATTTGTTATAATAGCATATGGACACAGGAAGTTTAAGCCATGTCAGAAACTGTAGAATCATATCTATATTATATCATTTATAAGCAAACAGGACAGACTGTGATCAGACGGCTTCTATAGGATCCGTCTGATTTGGGTGTACTCTATAAATGCCAAGGCATATTTATGGAGTAAAGGGTTAAATATTTGGACAGACAATCTTAGCTAAATAATGCAGACCAATATCAAACTGCTTCTGAAGGAGCAGTTTGATCAGTATCCACAGTATTGACTAAATATTAATATGCACATCTAATTGAACGTTATAAAAATGATATCAAATTGACTAATTCAGCTTTGCAAACCCATAGAGAGGGGAGACTGGCTATCCCAATACTTTACAAACCAATGGAGAGGGGAGACCGTGTGTCCAAATACTTTGGGTTATTGCATGAAGAATACAGTCACTATAAGTAACTCTACATTTTACTTTAAGCAATCATCACCAGCAAAAAGAGCTCTTTTTTGCTTGTGTATAACAAGTGTGCTTTTTCAATTATACATTAACCTTCTAGTCTAAGTGTAGATCCAGATGAGAGTGCTCCTACAGGAGCCCTCACATCAGGGTCCACAGTTTGTCATGTTGCTCCTTTCTTAAAAGGTTAAGTATATATATTTGCACAGAAACTTGATATTACTGACAAACAGTCTCAGTCTGGAACCCAAGGCAAAGCCAGTTTATTTTGTACATTTGTATCTGAATCAAAATTTACAAACCTTTCAATATCTAAGCAAATTTACCAATGGAGTCCAATAACTATCTTTACTTTCTAAATAAAATAAATCTTAGTAAAGTTGGAACCATTCAGAATCTGATACCTTTGAATTAGACTTACATAGTTCAAGTTGCAAATAGTGTAGACGCTGATTACACAGCTCCTTCAGAATCAGTTTGATCTGGATCTACACTATTTGCCGAAGTCTGACTATACAAATACTGACGGTACATACAGTAAAACCTCTCTGTAACGGCCACTAAATTACATCAATTATTTTGTGTTAAAGGCAGATGGCTGCTTAAAGCAAGGTGAAAGTAAAACAGAACGCTGCTAGAGGAACGTTGTTTTTACTTCCACCTTGCTTTAAGCAGCCACCTGCCCTTAATACCAACTAATTAACACAATGTAGTGGCCGTTATAGAGAGGTTTTACTGTATATCAATTTTAATGATTATCAACCACTTTATACTAATAGCATTATTTGCATTATTATATGCCTAAATTAAATTGTCTGTTCCAAATACATCACTGGTAATGTGGGATACTACAGAAGGCAGTATTGTTCACTTACTCTGTTGCTGACATGTAGCACTGTTTAAATGCAGTGACCTGTTCCTGACATTTTCTCCAGTCTTTTGTCTCACCTACACATTCCAGAACAGCGTAATGTTGGTCCAGACATCCCATGTCCTTCAATTTTTGGTCAACCTTATCAAGTTCTTCCTCTGTAGCAGGCTGTGGTTTTATGTTGTGGTGACTGGCCATGACATTAATTAGATCTACAACAAAATCATTTACCCTTTATTCTATAACTATTAATGTGAGAAATAATTTTTAAAGTATACATGAATATCAGTTAGCTTTTTTTATCATGGCAGTGGCACGCCTTTTTCAATACTGTGTCACCATCTACTGACTTAACCCTTCCCTTATTACAGCACCTTTTAGGCTTTGGATGCTTTTGCAAGCAGAGTAGACCCAAATAAGATGGCTCCTGTCATCACCAGGGTCTGCTCTATTTCAAAAAATCATAATTTTATACATTTTATTACTTTAATACTTAGGCTCATGGTTCATCTATTGCTCCGAAGATGTCAAAGGCAGAATAGGTAAGGCATTGACACACCACAGCACTGTGGAAAATGGATTCAACCTGGGTTCTTTCTCTTCTTGTCCAAGTTACAATAAAAATTGATGGCTGGGATTATTAAAGTATTGTAGCAGTGGTCAATGAATAATTGAATATGTAAGATTTTGGTGGGTACCAGTGTACAAAACTGTGTAGCTGGTTCAGTTCTTTTCCCCATAAACTCATCAAACATTTGCTGGAATTATGAATACTTAACAGTTACAATAGGCTTAGTCTTAACAGAGCCAATGTCCGTCAAACGCCTCTCTAACAGAGGTCACATTTCATAACCAAATGTGTGGCTTACGCAATGTATAATAAACGTTGAATATCAAATATTGAAGCACCTTTCTATTACTGTAAATCAATAGTCATTTTCTTTTTGATATAGCATGGTATTGAGAACAGTAGACAGGCACATTGTTAAGCAAATTATTCGAGTATTTTTTCGCACCGGTATCTCGCTGTTTTCTTTCAGGGAATCCCAGAAAATCCGGATATGACGTCAGAATGATCTTAATCTCTAAAATAGATGGGTATATAATCTCTTATATTTGTTCAAATATTTAATTAATTGAAGAATTATTTATAAAAAATGTTTCTTACAACATCGCTTTGTCTTATTTGATGGGAAGCATTTTATACTTGTGGCTACTGTTTACGAATGATACCCTCGTTTTAAACCGAAAGTTGGCAAAAGTCATGACTTCCGGTTTATAAACGTGGATTTATCTTGATACGGACAGGAGTGCACATATTTTTGTTGTATTCACAGTTTACCCACCGGGTCGTCAGGATTTATTTATTGTCAGTTAGTTTAATAACGAAGTTTAATCATGTCAGATATAAATAAAATCATCAAAGTTGGATCTAGGAAAAGCCAGGTAAGCTACCGGTGGTGTATTCACAACTCAAAGTCAAATGTACCTGTACTGCTATCACATGTTTGATCTTGGATGGTCAATAGTCAATACCTTTATTACCCTAAGTATTCAGACACAAAACTACCCATGGGTATCTAAGCTTAATAAGTCAAGTTGGCACCATTTTGATTAAACAGATTAGACTGACATAGTAGCAAATGGTGTAGACCCAGATCAAACTGTTACTTCTACAGGGGCAGTTGATCTAGGTGTGCACTATTTGCCATCGTTTGCCCGTCTGAGTGTCTGCATACTTAAGATTAATCAGTCAGAAGTGTTCCTTGATTAAAATGTACTTGTATATGACATAATATTATCCATTTACTTTATGAATACACTTTTCTACGCCTTTGCAAACAGAGTAGACCCAGATCAGATGACTCCTATAGGAGCCGTCTGATCAGGGTCTGCTCTGTTGGCTTATGATATCATTTAGATATGATTGTACAGTATAGGAGTCATCTGATCAGGGTCTGCTCAGTTTGATTATGGAATTATATAGTTCTCATTCTGAAGATTTTGCCATGTTTAAAAGTTCCCTTATTCATACATGTACTGCCTGGTTATGAAAATTCTGTACAGCTGATTTTTATTATGATGTCATTAATTTTTTTATTTTAGCCATTTTCAATTTGAAAATTTGAAGACGTCGCAGACTATAGTAGATTTTAAGACTGCAATCCTCACAAAGATATAGTATCACTGTATGCAAATTCTTCTATTCTTTCATTGATAAGAAGTCTCGCCGGGGTCACAACATAGGGTTTGGTGGTCACACCATAGGGTTTGATGGAGAAATGACAATTTTAATGCTTTAGTGCACACCTTTTCTATTGCTCTGTCATGGCGTTGCTAGCGATATAATTATGCACTTATGAATGTGCATATAACATCAGTCTGAAAGATGAAAAAATTATTGTGCCGCAATATGACCAAAATGGAACGAAACTCGAAGGGAAACAAGTATACTGACATTTGCAAAGAGTAAAGCCCCAGATCAGAAGGCTCCTAGAGGAGCACTCTGATCATGGTCTGCACTGTTTGTCATTCAAAATCCATTAGAAAAGTATACCCTTTCACACTGAATAAGCTCTATAGTTAACACTGACAGGCCATTCCACTTTAAATCACTGGTTTAAAAGTACCGGTACACAATTCTAAAAAAAATACTTTTCTCAGACTCTACCAAAAAGGAACATTTACTAGAGATTCTCTATTAAATGCTCCTTTTTGGTAGATTTATTCAAAGAGGTTAGATTTAAAATAGCCAAAAGCATTCACCCTTGAGTTAAAACAATATTGTTCAAGAATTGAAGTTTTTTTATGTCCAACTTCCTGTTGCATTAGCAGGAATTAGCCACAGGCCACATTGGCCACACATGAGAAATTGTAAGCTACTGCTACCTACCAGGTAACAGGAAGAAAGTATTGTTTATGACCCTGTATCATAATGAAAACATGCCCCCTAGGCCTGTGAAGTTGTTTCTGTTATACGGTATTATTATTATCAACTATTTTGTGTTATTATTATTATTATTATACCACATTTATATAGCGCTCTTTTCACACTGGATATGTGCATTCAAAAGCGCTTCACATGGATGAAATCACTAACTGGAATGATCCACATGATTATCTATCCAGACAATGAAAAGAAAGATGTACAATATATATGAAATCGCTAGCCGGAAGGAACTACATGGTTTTCCATCCGGTCAGTGAAAGATATGCAAAAGATATACAATAGATATGAAATCACTATCTGCAAGGAATAGCATAAACTGTATTAACAAACTTGATACAGATAAGTTGACTGAAAGCCATGCTCATCTATATCAAAAATTAGAATAATCTGTATTAACAAAACTTGATACAGATAAGTTGACTGAAAGGCTGAAAGCCATGCTCATCAATATCATAAATTATAATAAATGGGCTGACTGAAAATCATTCCATTTATATGACTATTGGGTCAACTGTTTAGTTAGCTTGATAGGTTGGCTGAAAGCCATTCCTATCCTGAACTCAGTTGCCACTGTACATGACTATTAGGTCAACTGTTAGCTTAATAGGTTGGCTGAAAGCCATTCCTATCCTTACCTTAGTTGCCACTGTACATGACTATTGGGTAACCTGTTAGCTTAATAGTTTGGCTGAAAGCCATTCCTATTCTGAACAAAACTGTCCTAGTCACAAATGTTGAAAAAATGCGTTTTCAGACACAATGGTATATTATAATTAGCCATTTCACGATGATTTGAATGCTCAATATTTAAAAGTGGATTGGACCGTCTGTGTTAACTATAGAGCCCATTCAGTGTGAAAGGGTATACCATACTTTTGTAGTTGATTTTGAAGGACAGATAGTTCAGACCCTGATCAGAGGGCTCCTCTGATCTTAGTCTTTACTGTTTGCAAATGTCAGTACACCCTTTCGGAAGTTTCCATGCACTGATATCATAGGGTTTTAACCATTTGTTGGAATATTACAACTTTGTGTGAATTCAGATTTTAATTTGTTGAAATCAACATTCATTGATGATTTCTAAATCAATACAGTTACTATCTTAACTGTAGCATATACTGTTATTCCCTTCAATCTCTGTGCTTTTGGCAAGATACTTTGAGCAAATCTATCATTTCCACGAGCAGTTTGTCTGAGCGGGCAGTTAATTTGCAGTCTCACAGGATAATGACCTAGACTCTTCATGCATATTCTGATGGAGAAATATCCTAAACGTTAAGTATTCTGAAGGCAAACTTAAGCAAATAGTACAGACCCAGATCAAACAGCTGCAAGAGGAGCAGGGTCTGCACAATTTGCTTCTATGCCCGTCTTAATTTAAAGTTATCAAAATGGTGCCAAAATGAATTATACACCCACAAACACCCACCCACTGTTGTTGTTTTTTTGTGGGTTTTTTTTTTGGGGAGTGGGGGGGGGGTGGGGGGGTATACTGGAGTCACCATGTCAATCTGTCTGTTAATCCATCAATCTGTCTGGCATGTCCGGATCATAACGTCCAAAGTATAAAAGCTATTGACTTCAAACTTCATATACAGATACTGATCACATTGACTGCAAGCGCAGTGCACAATGTTTGTAACTCTGTCTTCAGTATTTTTGGAGTTATTGCCTTTTGTTATTTTTCTCAAAATCTGGCTTGTCCAGATCATAACTTCAAACATATAAATGCTATTGACTCCAAACTTCATATACAGATAGAACACATTGACCAAAAGTGCAGTGCACATAGTCCATAACTCTGTCTTCAGTATTTTTGGAGTTATTGCCCTTTGTTGTATTTGTCAAAATCTGGTTTGTCCAGATCATAACTTCAAACACATAAAAGCTATTGACTTCAAACATCATATACAGATATATCACATTGACCACAAGTGCAGTGCACAAGGTTCATAACTCTATCTTCAGTATTTTTGGAGTTATTGCCCTTTGTTATTTTTCTCAAAATCTGGCTTGTCTGGATCATAACTTTCAAAGTATAAAAGCTATTGGCTTCAAACTCCATAACTCTGTCTTCAGTATTTTTGGAGTTGTTGCCCTTTGTTATTTTTGTCAAAATCTGGCTTGTTTTAATAAATGATTTTTTTTTTAGCTTTTCTCTGTCATACCTCAACAGAACTTTTTTAAATTTTGCAGTATTGTTGAACACCATCTGAAGTTCTGCACCTGTGAAAAAGGTCGCTTCGTGCATGGATGAATGATCTCCCTTTTCGTATTTAACGAATTTCATGAACATTTAGCGGTCGGGAGCTTAAGTTCTATAACCCCATCTCTGTGTCAAATGTGCTAGTGGGGGTATTAAAAACCTTTAGTGATAGTTCTAGTTCAGCTTCCTGTGGTGAGCGGAGACTGGGTGTCCGAATACTTAGGGTAATTAGGGTTCAAGCCAAAAGTTTCCGTCTGTACACTACAGTAGTAGTAGGGTGGATACAGTCAATTAAGTGGCTATATATCAAGTGATAAATACAGATTATTTGATCAGGGTCTACATTGTTTGATCTTAATCTGTAACATGTGTCGCGCCAACATGACAGTGTATGTACACACGAAACAGACACTGCGTCTCCCAAAGATTTCTTCTCAATCTGGTGATGCCGCTCAATTCAAGCATCATGCACACCCATATCCTAATTACTCTTAACCCTTTCCTTCATGCAAACTCTTTTTCACGCATTTGCAAACAAAGTAGACCCAGATCAAATGGCTCCAATAGGAGCCGTCTGAATAGGGTCTGCTCTGTTTGCTAATGGAATTTGAAAATTCTGTTTCTTTATTTTCTAAAATGGCTACAATTTTTCACTTTCCATATGTCATTATAACTACATGTATTTGGTTCATGAATATTCAGTAGGTATTGAAATTTGGAATAAACATAGAACAGGAAAAGGGTTAAATATTTGGACAGACAAATTGAAGCAAATAGTGCAGACCCAGATCAAACTGCTCATGCGGGAGCAGTTTGAATAAGGCCTACACTGTTTGCTACTACATGTATGTCAGTCTTATTTTAACTCATTCCCTCATAGGCTATTTTTAGATCCAACCGTTTTGAATAAATCTACCGGAAAGGAGCATTAACTAGAGAAAAGGATTTTTTTTTTTTAATTTTGTAGTTCTGAAACCATTGTGATAAATAAAGCATTTGCTGCTTAGGAGCAAAATTAGTGCTCTATTTATCGCAATGGTTTCAAAAAGTAACTTTTACAGAGGCATAGAAAGACGTATTCATGGAGGAAAGGGTTAAAATAATTAGTTGCCAAATTGGCTTATTCAGCTTGAAGAGTGGAGATTGTGTTGTTTTTTTTCAGCTTGCATTGATACAGACGAACACAGTGATAGACAAGTTGAAAGAACTGAATCCTGACCTTGACTTTGAAGTTGGTATGTTGAATTTTAATATGAATTAACCCTTTCCCTCATATAAACATGTTTTCACGCATTTGCATTAACAGAGTAGACCCAGATCAGATGGCTCCTGGAGGAGCTGTCTAATCAGGGTCTGCTCTGTTTGCTAATAGAATTTGATAGATCTGTTTCTTTACTTTCTAAAATGGGTACAACGTTCCACCTTATATAGTTCATTATATCTATTTTGCCCATGAATATTCAGTAGGTATAGAAATTTGAAATAAACATAGAACAGGGAAAGGGTTAAATAGCTAGTTTTAACCCTTTCAGTGCGTGAAGTAAGTGTACTTGCATTTGCAAACATTGCAGACCCAAATCAGAGGGCTCCTAGAAGAGTTCTCTGATTGGGGTCTGCACTGTTTGTCCTTCAAATCCATCCAGCAAGTTTAACCCATTCATACTGAGTCAGAGTGAACTCTATAGTTAACCCTTTCTCTCATATAAATGCTTTTTCATGCTTTTGCTGACAGAGTAGAACCAGATCAGACGGCTCATGTACAATCAGATCTATTGTAATTTCATAAGCAAACAGAGCAGACCCTGGCCCCCGTTTCACGAACATTCTTAAGTAATTACTTAGCTAAGCCTGTTATTTAAAAGTTTCACAAGAACATAACTTTTCATAAGTTAGTGTTTAATGTGCCACAAAGGGGTAAGAGGTTTGCTCCGTTATCATTTTAAGAACAAATATTGTACTTGATACTAACTAAAGGTGATCTAAAGCAAAAACAATATTTAAGAATTTGTAACAGACTTAAGAAATTTATCAAATTCATTTTGGGTTTAACTAGCTGTTCCTTGCAAAAACCGGTATTTTCTATTAAAATATATAACAGAATATCTCTAAGGTTTCTGTTAAGATAAAATTATTTGACATATCTTCTCTAAATATAAATGTAATACCTCTAATAAGTTAAGCCTGATACTAAGTAATTACTTAAGAATGTTCGTGAAACGGGGGCCTGATCAGACAGCTCCAAAAGGAGAATTCTGATCTGGGTCCCCTCTGTTTGTAAAGGTGTGAAAAAGTGTTTACAGGCATATGAAGGAATGGATTAAATATGCTGATTTTACAGTATTTACACTTAGTATTTTTTGTTCATTCACAAACTCTCACCAAATTTTGAGGACAACTTCAACATTGGCGATAATTTTGTAGCTGTTACACATACATACTTCAAACTTGGCTTGCATGTGCAACATTTTTAGGGGTGACTTATTAATGTCAAGGTCTTATATCAAGGTAAAATACGGGTCAAATTTATATTGGCAAGCATTAGGGGCATAGTGTTTCACAAACACATCATGTTTGTGATAAGATTTGAATTAACCACTATATACAGTGAACCCTCGTTATACCGGCATTCGTTACAATGGCACCCTCGTTATACCGGCAGTATGCATTGAAACAAAATTACCGTTAAGTCTTTGAAACAACCACTAAATAAAGAGGTGCAATGCCAATAAGACCGGTGACAGCTTAATGCAGAACACAAGAAATGCAAAAAGTTCCCTTTGGGAGCTTTTTGCACTTCTTGTGTTCTGCATTAAGCGTCCACCTGTTGGTACTTGTTTAAAACTGGCCGTATGATTCCTTTCATATTTAAACTCGTTATAACGGCAAACTCGTTATACCAGCACAGTGTCTGGAAACAAACACCTCCATTGTAATGAGGGTTTACTGTATATATACATGTATATATATGTGTAACAGGTTGTCAGGAAGCAAGACCATTTTTGACCGTGGATATTACATGTACACATGTATGTTAATACTTAAATTTGCTTGTTTCTCCATCTTCTATGGTTGATGCATATATATCTTTCATGTTTACCTACTTACGCCTTGGGACATACACAACAGGAGTATTAACCCTTTGAATGTATTTGCAAACAGTGTAGACACAGATCAGAGGGCTCCTAGAGGAACCCTCTGACCAGGGTCTGCATTATTTGTCTTTTAAAATCCTCTCACAAAGTATACCTTTTCATAATGAATGGATTCTTATCGTTAAATGATGATGAGCCATTCTATATTGAACATTCAGCATTGAAAGCGTTCACCATTTCTTTCCCTACAGTCAAATTGCACTATTAGTGTAATTTGTCATTCAACTCATTTTCCCTGTGATGAATTACTGTTTCATGCATATGAACTTTAAAAGTCTCTAAATTGGCTTGATGAAAGTTGTATGACTTGCACAGCAACAAAAATGGAATTGCAATATTTTACGAACAGTGTCTCAGATCCTCCTCTTTTGTTGGCTGTGTATAATCGGGGCCCACAACATTTTCCCTAATTATCTTAATCCTTTAGTTCATGAATATTCATGTAAGAAATAACAACATCATGAATATTAGCCTTTCCCAAGCTGAATATTCAAACGTGAATCCATCCTCTTTGAATATTAATTAGCTGAATTATTCTTAACCCTTACAGTGGGGGACACAAGTCACTAATGTCCTTTGCAAATAGTGTAGACCCAGATGAAAGGGCTCCTAGAGGAGCCCTCTCATCAGGGTCTGCACTGTTTGTCATGTTACAATGTTTTATAGAAAAATCCCTAAATAATCACTATAAGCTTGACCTTTTTGAATTTTGGAATAGTCCATTTAAAAATCCAGCGTTGTAAGGGTTAAGTTGGATCAATTGTAGCCACTGAAGTATCATGGCTAATGGTGTAGACCCATATGAGACAACTCCTCTAGGAGCTCCTTCATATGGGTCTACACTATTTGCAAATGCATATATATAAATGCTAATAGCATGAGAAGGGTTAGTTTGATTAATTTTTAAAATGACACATGAACACTGGAAATTTTGTCCATAGCAGAAAGTGTACGGTCATATCTATACCATTTTGTAAGCAAACAGTGCAGACCATAATAGACGACTCTTGCAGGAACCATCTGATTCGTGTCTACTCTGTTTGAAAAGGGGTTAAAAGGTGTGTCTATGGAGTTAGGAAAGGATTAAGAACTGGAGCACCTGACCTCCCACCCTCACCAGTTTGTAAAGCTAAATAATTCAAATTGACACCATTTTGCTAATTTAAAGTTAGACTGACATATTAGCAAATAGTGCAGACCCTGATCAAATGGCTCCTTCAGGAGCTGTTTGATCTGGGTCTGCACTATTTGCATAAGTTTGTCTGTTGGAATATTTAGGGTAATGTGGGTATACAATTAGGATTCTCAGGGCTCAAGCTAAAGAGGGATTTGGGAGAAAAAGTCTCCTTTACCCTCCTCACTTCTCCCTGTGTACTTAACCCTTTCCCTGTTCTATATTTAGTCCAAATTTCAACACCCACTGAATATTCATGGAGAAAATAGTTATAATGAAACATGGAAGGTGGACCATTGTAGCCATCTTAGAAAGAAATGAAACAGATCTTTCAAATTCCACTAGCAAACAGAGTAGACCCTGATCAGACGGCTCCTCTAGGAGCCGTCTGATCTGGGTCTACTCTGTTTGCAAATGCGTGAAAACACGTTTATATGAGGGAAAGGGTTAACAAACAATGGCATCATGAATATTGATGTTATTAGATATTAATTAATTATAATAGCACATGGACACACCTATTTTTGGTCCTGGCAAGAAACTGTATAATTTCATAAGAAAACAGAGCAGACCCTGATCAGATGGCTCCTACAGGAGCTGTCTGATCTGGGTCTACTCTGTTTACATAGAAAGGTGTATATATGGATTAAAGGGTTAATACTTTGCTTCCTGCGTAACTCATATGTATGTTCTCTTGGAACGATATGGTGAATTTCAGAGTAATTGGCTAAGTAATTGTCACTTGCTACAATTCTAAAGGTACTAGATTTCTCTTTTAAAACTGCAGTCAGAATGTCAAATGTATTGGAACCTGATGTGACACAGAGTTACTCATTGTCTGATCTGGATCCAAAAGATTTGCATCACAATTTTGCTGCAAGCATGCTAAGAATTAAATGTCAGTAGTATTGATTTCATTCAATATTTTAGTTTTGTTTGCACTTTCTAGTTACTATGACAACCACTGGGGACAAGATCCTAGATTCTGCACTTTCAAAGGTAAGTTAACCAACTTGTTTTCAATATCTACATGTCTTTGAAAAAACTGAAGTTATCACTTCATTTGATGAATTTATCCCTTTGAATGTGGGAAACAAGCTGGCTGTCATTTGCAAATAGTGTAGACCCAGATCAGAGGGCTCTTAAAGGAGCCCTCTGATCAGGGTCTGCACTATTTGTCATTCACCTCTTCTCACAAATTATACCCTTGCATACTAAATGAACTCTACCTTTAAACAGTGATGGACTATTTCACTCTGTTAATTCAGTGTTGAAAGGGTTAATATTGAAATACATGAACATGTATATCAATTTAGTGGTATTTGCATATACATGTATAGACTATATTAAAGTGGATACTTCAATCAATATTGATAGTGTTACATTTTATGAGAGAAATTTATTATCTGATTCATCTGGATATCAAACCATGGGCCTCTTGGGGCCATGAAGAGCACATTACCACATAAATAACCATAACAGCTTACCTCTGGGTCTACATTGTTTGCAATTATGAATTATTAATTAACTTGTATGAGTCATTGAAAATGTCAGTGTAATAAACAGTGAAAGACGATTTAAATTCTTTCAGATAGGTGCCAAGGATTTGTTTACAAGGGAACTGGAGCTGGCACTAGAGAGGAAAGATGTTGACTTTGTGGTCCATTCATTAAAAGATCTTCCAACAAGGATCGCTGACAACCTAGTCATAGGATGTGTGTACAAGTGAGTTCGGAGTTTCAGATTTGCAGTGATGTCATGTTAAGCCATTCCTCCATAAATACGCCTTTCTACGCCTCTGTAAAAATCACCTATTGAAACCATTGTGATAAATAGAGCATTTGCTCCTATAGGAGCAATTGTTCTATTTATCACTATGGTTTCAAACTACAAAATTCTAAAAAAAATCCTTTTCTCTAGTTAATGCTCCTTTTCGGTAGATGCATCCAAAGAAGTTGGATCTAAAAATAGCCTATGGAGGAAAGGGTTAACCCTTCTCATGCTGACAAAATACTTTCCGCTCATTCTCTGATTTGCTGAACTTTTCACTGACTTCCGATTCGATAAAACTTTTGAGAAGCTATGGACCAAGCGTCATACAGCTTGGATCCAGATGAGACGCTGAGTTACTTGGTGCCTCATCTGGATCCAAGTTGTTTGAAAATGCCTGTCAGAATGAGCCTAGCATGAAAAGGGTCAATATTTTGAACTTTGTAACTTTTATCTGCAAAAATTATCACCTACTTCAATACTAATTACTTGGAAGACGTTTCTCTTCTGTACACATGCATTTGAAAAATTCCTCACTCTGCTTTGAGAAGAAAAGAATGGTTTCAAGCTGTTGTCAAACGCCAGCAATTTCACAACTATTAGTGGAAGGGTTAACCCTTTACCTGTTGAATATTTATGTAAGAAATAAGGGCATCATGAATAGTAAAAGTAGTTAGATCAATCTTTATTATTCAATATGAAAACAGGAATTTTTTATCATGGACTTATGACAGAAACTGTAGTATCAAATAGGAGCCGTCTGGTCAGGGTCTGCTATTTTTGTTTATGGAATAATATACAGTAGAATCCCTCTAATGCTACCACTTAATGAATAAACAATGGTGTCTTAATAAGCAGGTGGTTGCTTAATGCAGGGCAAAAGTAATGCAGAAAGCTCCTCTAGGAGCTTTCTGCATTACTTTTTCCTGCATTAAGCTACCACCTGCATCTAGCACCCAGAATTATACCTCTTTTAGGTGGTCGCACTATCAGGGTTTCACTGTACCTCTGATTCTACAGTTCCTGCCAACAATTCCTGTGTCAATGTGCTACCATATAACAACTAATCTAATTAATATTCATGATGTCTTTATTTCTTATGAATATTCGTGGAGTGAATGGTTCAATGAAACTTATGGAGTAGAAATTAGTATAGACACAGATCAAACTCCATCAAGAACAGTTTGATCTTGTTCTACACTGTTTTCATAAGTCTGTCTTCCCCAAATACTTAAGAGTAATTTGAGTAATTTATAGAACCATTCATGTGATAAATAAATCCTTGTTTGCTACATGATTGTATGTACAGTAAAACCTCTCTATAATGACCATTAAATTGTGTTAATTAGTTAGTATTTAGAGCAGGTGGCTGCTTAAAGCAAGGTGAAAGTAAAACAGAACGCTCCTATAGGAGCGTTCTGTTTAACTTTCACCTTGCTTTAAGCAGACATCTGCTTTAAACGCAAAATACTTGATGTAATTTAGTGGTCGTTATAGAGAGGTTTTACTGTATTCTGCATAATGATTGGTTGTCTGCTTTACTTTGAAAATACTTGTTAACCCTTTTAATTTAATATAAGAAATAATGACATCATGAATGATAGTGAGTTGAAATTTTTAATGGCATATGAACACAGGAGTTTCAGCCATGTCAGAAACTTTAGAATCAGATCTAGATTGCTCCTACAGGAGCCATCTGATCTGGGTCTGCTCTGTTTTCAAAAGCGTTAAAATGCATATCTATAAAGTAAAGTATTCTCCAAAACAAGATGAGATGTGTTTGTATCCAGATTAAACCGTAAGTAGATCTGGGTCTTATCTAGATCCAGTAAATTCGTAGAGGTAATGACTAATTCACTCAAGTCATGCTTCGGTAACACTTGATTATTGTCACAGTCAGTAATTCACATTCAACATTTTATGACAAAAAATACAATGATTATTTTAACCCTTCGCTTGCTGAATTTTAAAATACATTTCTTCTTCTTTACCCATGCCCTGTTGTATAATTACATATATCTTCACTGTGGTCAAGTATTTCGCTATGCAATCACTGCTGTGGAGTGCATTGGTTGCACAATCAACTTGTAAATAGTGCAGACCCTGATGAGACAGCTCCTGCAGGAGCTGTCTCATCTGGGTCTTCACTATTTACAGGTAGGTATATTGACGTGAATAGCAAGCGAAGGGTTAAAGATATAAAAACCAATTTAGATTTAAAAGAAATGTTTGATTTCAATAATCATTGCTACACATTCCATCTTAACCTCTTAACCCTTTATGTGATAGAGATGTATTACGCTACCACCTATTTTAAAAATCCAGAATTGTACTGGTACATTTTGTACTGCATTTAATTGGTTATATAAGCAAGACTTTACTGTATACAACAAAATCATTTTAGTATTTTAACCCTTTTCCTCATATAAACGTGTTTTCACGCATTTGCAAACAGAGTAGACCCAGATCAGACGGCTCCTAGAGGAGCTGTCTGATCAGGGTCTACCCTGTTTGCTAATAGAATTTAAAGGATCTGTGTCTTTACTTTCTAAAATGTCTATAATGTCACCCCTTTCATATTTCATTTTAACTATTTTGTCCATGAATATTCAGTAGGTATTGAAATTTGTAATAAACAGAGAACAGGGAAAGGGTTAATCACTGCAAATATATAAACAGGTTCTGATTAGCCCTTAGTATGCGGGACACAAGTATACCGGCATTTTCATATAGTGTAGAGCCAGATCACAGGGCTACTACAGGAGGCCTTTGATAAGGGTTTGAAATGATTTTTTGTTCAAAATCCTCCCACAAATTATACCCTTTCATACTTTATGGACTCGGTTGTTAAAACAATTATGGACCAATCCATTTTGAAAATTCAGCATTCAAAGGATTAGATGTTACATTGATGATTGCTGATCTGGAACTATATGTACACTGTTTTGAATTTTTCAAATGAAATTGTTTGTTTTGGTATCATTTTACTTCACAAATACGATAGCTTGACAGTTGAGTATCCTCTTTATTCCATAAATACACCTTTGGCTTGCAATCAGAGTAGATCCAGGTCAGATGACTCATGTAGGAGGCATCTGATCAGAGTCCGCTTAGCCTCTGTTTACTTATGAAATAATATAGGTATGATTCTACAGTTTCTATTATGAACAAAAATCCCAGTGTCCATGTACCATTAAAAAAAAAAAAAGAATCCCATTACTATCCATGTTGTAATTATTTCTTACAAGAATATTCATGGAGTAAAGTGTTAAAAGCATTGTATGTAGGAATTTCAAGATTCAGATCTAAATCAGACCAGTATGTAAATACTTGCTGTATACGGGCATGTGCTATTCAGATTTAAATCAGACCAGTATATAAATACTTACTGTATACGGGCCTGTGCAATACAGGGCCGAGATAGGGATTTTTCTAGATTTTATTTTATAGGGGGGCCATCAATCCCTGTCTACTGATAATAAATTTCATAGATAATATAATCTTCAAGGGCCCTTATCAATTATTGTTATGCCTTTAAATAAGTTGACTGGCATATGCAAACAGTGTAGACTCAGATCTGGAAACTCCTAGAGGAGCCCTCTGAACAAAGTGTCCACTGCTTGTTATTGAAAACCCTCCAGCAATTTTAATCTTAGAATAATGAATGAGCCCTAACATTTAACAAGGACAGAAGATTGCACTTTGAAAAGCATTCAAAGGGTTAAGCCTTACAACACTTGATATGAGAACCTGAGTTGCTATAACAGTACATTTGTATCCAGATCATATTACAGATACTCCTGGTATATTCATGTAAGAAATAATGACGTCATGAATATTAATTAAATTATGATAGAACATAGACACAGGAATGTTTGGCCATGGCAGAAACTGTAGAATCATATCCATAATATATCATAAGCAAACAAAGCAGACCTTGATCAGATGACTCCTTTAGGAGCCATCTGATCTGGGTCTACTCTGTTTGCAAAGGCATAGAAAGGCGTATTTATGGAGTAAAGGGTTAAACTTTTTAAAATCATTGATATTGACAATAAAACAGGAGGTTAATAATGACATTTTATAACACTTTGAATGCAGGAAAGGATGTGCACTGGCAATGCAAATAGTGTAGACCTAGATCAGAGTCTGTACTGCTTTACATTCCAATCCCTTTTGCAAATTTTACCCTTTCTTCATACTGAAGACACTCTATTATTAAACAGCAATGGTCCATTATTCACTGAGTAAATGCACGCAAAGTTTGAACATGCTAAAGGTTTAGACATTGATTGATACAAGAATGAACTCGACAGTGTTTGACTTTTGCCTTACTGAATGAGGCAATTTGACACATTTTTGAAATGAGTTCGTTTTAACTTTTAATCTAAATTAAGGAAGTTTCATCACCATGGCAAATGATGGAGAATCTGTAACATATGAGCAAATAGCAGACCCTGATTAGACGCAGGGGTTTTTCAGTGTCGCAGTGCCGTAAAACCCAACTCACTCACTCACCTTCTATAACAGAGGCCTGTAAAAGGCCCCTTCCCAATTGAAAATTTCTTTAAAATCATGCAGTTTTCCCAAAAATCCAAACTTACACCAGCTTTTTTGTTTCCCAAATCAGCAATTTTAGCGATAATTCTTCCCAAAATCAGCAGGCTAGGGCCCTTAATTTCCCAATTAAGAGAGAAAAAGCCCTGTGACGTCTTCTCATGATCTGGGTCTACTCTGTTGCTAAGACATCAAAAGGTGTCACTATCAACTAAAGTTTAACCCTTTCTCTGTCCTATGTTTATTTCAAATTTCAATACATACTGAATATTCATGGACAAGATAGTTATAATGTAATATGGAAGGTGGAACATTGTAGCCATTTTAGAAAGTAAAGAAACAGATCTTTCAAGTTCTGTTAGCAAACAGAGCAGACCCGGATCAGATGGCTCATATAGGTCTACTCTGTTTGCAAATGTGTGAAAATATGTTTATATGAGGGAAAGGGTTAATATTCATGGACAAGATAGTTATACATGTAATACAATATGGAAGGTGAAACATTGTAGCCATTTTAGAAAGTAAAGAAACAGACCTTTCAAATTCTTTTAGCAAATAGAGCAGTCCCTGATCAGATGACTCCAATAGGAGCCATCTGATCTGGGTCTACTCTGTTTGCAAATGTGTGAAAATATGTTTATATGAAGGAAAGGGTTAATACAGGACTTGAGGTAACAAACATAAGCATCTTGTGTAGAACATGTATGTACATATATTATCTTCATCAGACGGAGGCTCATAACTTGTAACATTGGTTTTTATGTCTGATGGTCCAATGTACATAGATTCCTTGACATTTGACATGGAAGTACTTGTATTTGTTTATATCTTGTAATATTAACTCTCTACTCCAATAATGACCATAGATGTATCACCTTTTATCATCTGTGCATACAGAGTAGACCCAGATCATATAGCTCCAGTAAGGTCTGTCTAATCACGGTCTGCTCTGTAAAGCTTATGAATAATTTCTTACATGAATATTCATGAGGTAAAGGGTTAAGGTGACTTTGATGTCAGAATTATAGTTACACAGTTGTCAGCTATATTTCATGCTCAGATATTGAATTTACATCTAGGTTTTATTTGATAGGTTACCATGCTTTAATGCCAGAATCATTTTATTTGATTGTCATTTATATGCTAGGACTTTATATTTCATGGGTTACCATGCCTTATACCCATTTCCTCATATTGATGACTTTTGATGACTCTGTAAAGGTCACTTTGTGAAACCATTGTGATAAATAGAGCATTTGCTCCTGTAGGAGCAAATGCTCTATTTATCACAATGGTTTCAAACTACAAAATTAGTGATGGGAATCGGCTGGATTTTCATAATCGATAATTGGTTGATGCCAACCGACTAAGCTTGGATTATAATCGGAATCGGTTACTGTGTAACAAGTGTAGGGTCTACTATGTAATACAGAAAAGTTTTGAATGGAAGCGTTTAAAGATTAAATACTTGTCTTGTTCTAATGTTATTCAAATGTTTTACATGCTATTTTTATTTATAGTTTTGTTTGTGGAAGTTGCAAATAAAATGAATTTTATAAAACTGTGTTACCGGCTGTTTCTACCTGAATTAATGATTTTCGGTACAGATTGCAGATGGCTTCGTGCATCAAGGCTAAAAATATTTATTAAATGGCGATCTTTTATTGTTTCTCCATCATCTGTCATTTTCTTTTAAAGCCTTGGTTTGGTTTTACAAAACAAATCACTTATTTGTTTTTACATCGTTGTGTCTGGTTTCCATCAGCTAAAATGGTCGCATACAGGTGCTAAAATACTGGCACCCCGTTTTGATATGCTATTTATGATGTATACGCAATGTAAACCGGGCTAAAGTTACAGGGCGCGTGCAGCTTCACAGGGGTTTTCCCACATGGATACTATAAATAGTAACAGTAGGATGGAGAAAAAGAAAGGGACAATTCGGATATTTAAGGAATATATACAGCAGTTTCTATCGGTAACTGATTGACACAATGACTGTTTATGATATAAATCTTTAGATTTCAATAACATCGTATTTTAATGTTCGAAAAAGTACTCATATTCTTTTTCGAGTGCTTGAAATTTCAACTCTCAATTTTCATTTTCTACTGGCTTTTCGCGAGTATGCAAGCGCTAAGTTCAAACCCAGGTTGTTCATTTAATAGCAAATATAGGAATCGTGATATAGTTTTAGTGTTGAAATACCACGAAAATATTATTCATATTACGAACATGAAGCGCAATGCATAAGATTCCAAAGAATTTTGGTTATTTCCGTGATTCTCCACATTCCGATTAATCGGAAACGGCCAAGTCCCACTCGAGCACTTGGTTTGTGGCTGAGCTCGACTGATTTTCGATTATAATCGATTATCGGGACACCACTATACAAAATTCTAAAATTTTCCTTTTCTCTATTTAATGCTCCTTTTCGGTAGATGTATTCAAATAGGTTGGATCTAAAAATAGTCTATGAGGTAATGGGTTAACCCTCTCAATGCTGAATATTCAGAGTGAAATAGCCCAATCAGTGAGTCCACTCAGTATGAGAGACTTAAACTTGCAAGAGGATTTTGAAGGACAAACATTGCAGACCCTAATCAGAGGGCTCCTCTAGGAGCCCTCTGATCTGGGTCTGCAATGTTTTCAACTGACAGTACATGTGTTTCTCTCATTCAAAGGGTTAATCCGAATTAGTGTATTTGATTGTCAATTACTGGTATATGTATACGCTAGGATGTAGAATGTACATGTTACTTTTTATTTCTCAGGAGAGACAGTGCCTTTGATGCAGTTGTGATGCACCCAAAACACAAAGGAAAGAAACTGGATGACTTGTCAAAAAATAGGTACATACATGTAGTGGCCAATATCCTATTTACCCTTAGTATTTAGACAAACATCGGCAAATAGTGAAGACACAGACATATTTGTTACTGTGTTAGTTTAATTCAAAGTTATTACATGGTGCCAAATTGAATGATTCAGTTTTAAAGTGGATATGGGAGATTGGGTGTCTGAATACTTAGAGAAATAGGGCTGTTTTTATTAGTAACTTTCAGACCTATTATAGAAACAACAAATTAGATGTGTTGACTTCAGTCTAGCAAAAAATAGGATTCAACAGAAAGACATTACGATGTCTTGAATATTGATTATATTCATCTTCATCATGTTATATGAACACAGGAAACTTTTCCCACGACAGAAACTGTAGAATCATATCTATATTATTTCATAAACCAACAGAGCCGGCCCTGATTGAATGGCTCTTACAGAAGCGTGTTTATGGAATAAAGGGTTAAAATAATAGAAGACTGGAATGCTAATGATCAGTTTAACCATTTTCTTATGAATATTCATATAGGAAATAATTAGTCTTGACATTTTCGTATTTATTAATTAGATGAATATTTTTACAATGGCATGTTAATGCAGGAAATTTTAGCCATTTTATGACAGAAACTGTAGAATAAGATCTATCTTATCCCACAATGAAATAGTGCAGATCCTACAGGAGTCATCTGATCTGGGTCTACTCTGTTTGTATAGGTGTTAAAAGGCATATCTATTGAGTAAAGGGTTATGTGATTATTGTTAATGCTGTACCTGGTAGAGACACCTTTGGACTCCTTTGCAAAAAATACACCCAAACAAGATTGCTCTCATAGGAGCTGTCTTGTTGGGGTCTTCTCTGTTTGCTTATAGAATACATTAGATCTGATTCCATACTATTTGTCATAGCAATGTATTCACTTCTTTTATTCATTACAAGAAAATGAATGATAATCATAATGAGTGGAGTCAGCCATATATATATATGTCTTTTTACGTCTTTGCGAACAGAGTAGTCCCAGGTCAGACAGCTCCTGTACGGGTCATCTGAACAGAATCTGCTTCGTTTGCATACAGAATGTTATAGGTTTGATTCTATAGTTTATGCCATGCCCAAACATTCCTGTGTACATGTGCCATTATCAAAATTCATATAATTAATGTTCATACATCCATTATTTCTTACATGAATATTCATGAAGTAATTGGTCACAAGTAAATAAAATCAAGCTGACATACTCACAGTGTACTTGGTGCTCTGTGAAAATGGCCATATTTAATTTTCACGATTTTGTATGACTTGGAAAAGGGAAAGTTTATTTCTGTTTTCAGTGTGATTGGAACCAGTTCGCTAAGAAGAGCAGCACAGCTACAGAGGAAATATCCCACATTCAAGTTTGAAAACATTGTATCCTTTATAACTGAAACTTCATGGAATGATGTGACCCTGTGTATATACATGTATTTATGCTGTGGTTAATACATGTAGTTTTATGTTCAAATAGGTCTGTTTTTATTACAGTCAAAATTTATTAAATCAGGTCTGTAAGGACTCGATAAATGAGAGTTTGTCTCACTTAATATTTCTTTCATTTCTACCTCAATTACTTCATTATGTCCATCTCCTTTACATTGTCAACACTAGATAATTTTTGTCTGCAAAAATGTGTGGTCTATTTCAAATCTAAAATGATGTTTTTTCTTGAAATATCACATCCAAAACCAGTATCAAGAGTTTAAAACGTTTTGTATTCTGATGAGAAGCCAAGTTACTTATCACAAACTGGTCCTACAATGTGGAAAGCATTCATTCAATTGCCATGTTTAAAATTGTGGTGGTGCTTATAAAATTTACTACCCTACATCACAAAATCCACTTTGTGTATAAGAAATGTAAATGAATTTATTTTTACAATAAATAACTTTTATCTTTGTTAAAATGTTAGTTCAAGATTGAATGACTTTGACATATTGTAGCACTGGTAGGTTTAAGCGTGTATTAACCCTTTACCCAATAGCCTGTTTCTAGTTTTGAAGACATATGACCACTTAAAGCAGGTTGAAAGTAAAGCAGAATGCACCTTAAGGCGCATTCTGCTTTACTTTCAGCTTGCTTTAAGCTACCACCTACTAGGATATAGAAAATATTTATCATGCAATATGTTCATGACTGTATGAATTTGAACTATTTTCTTCAGCGGAGGAATAAATCAAACACGCCAAAAGCCGCTTCTATCAGGTAAAGGGTTAAAAACTGATACTGTATAGAATAAGGAAGGGGAAAAGTTGAGACTTTAAAAAATCTTTGTCACAAGAATTAACATGAAGCAACTTCCTCTTACTGAACATGGACTGTACTTCAATTCAAAGTAGTTTTCAGTATTTAAAACCACAACATATTTTCTGAGTAATAAAATAAACACATACTTGTCCTTTTAACCCTTTCCCTGTTCTGTGTTTATTACAAATTTCAATACCTACTGAATATTCATGGACAAAATAGTTAATGAAATATGGAAGATGGAATATTGTAGCCAATTTAGAGGGTAAAAAACCAGATCTATCAAATTCCATAAGCAAACAGAGTAGACCCTGATCAGATGGCTCCTCTAGGAGCCGTCTGATCTGGGTCTACTCTGTTTGCAGATGCGTGAAAACACGTTTATATGAGGGAAAGGGTTAAGTTGTTTTCATTTATCTAACATCTAAGAAGCTGTTAAACATGCCAACTTGAATGTTGCTGTTGGCTCACACTGACAAAGTTCAAGTGATGTATTGAATGAAACATGCAGAAATGTCTTCTTTCACTGACAAATTATTCATTCCTCCTGTTCCTGTACATGTGTCTTGCTAACATGAGATCTAACAGCCACTAGGTGGTATCGCAATCATTTCCCCTTTACGCAAAAGAGACACCTTTATAATGTAGAAGCTGTCTGATTAGGGTCTGCTCTGTTTCCTTATGGAATGATATCGATCTGATTCTGCAGTTTCTTCCATGGCCAAAAACAAGAAAAATAGAAAATGTCTTCTTTTTTTTGAGTAATATTTACATTTCCCTTCTATAAATGCTTTTTCACACCTTTGCAAACAGAATAAACGTAGATCAGATGGCTCCTGTAGGAGCCGTCTGATCAGAGTCTAATGTGTTTGCTTTTGAATTTATAATAGATTTGACTATATAGTTTCTATCAATTCCAAAAAATCCTGTGTCCATATTCTATTATAAAGCATCAGTTAATGAATAGTCACTTTTAAACCAGTTTTGTTCACAAAATGACTTTTCTGTATTAATTTATATGATAAGTTTTCTTTAACACCAACTAAGCGTGGAAATCTGAACACACGTTTTAAGAAGCTGGATGATGACGACAAGTATGATGCCATAATTTTGGCAGAGGCAGGGCTAGTCAGGATGGGATGGAATGACAGAATATCACAGGTAATCCATGCTATTTACAAGCACATGTTTAACCTTTTCTATACTGTTACATATGTGGGAACAAGTAAACTTGTGGTAGTGGGTGGGGTGGGCGTGTGTGTGTTGGGAGGGGGTTTAAAATAAGTGACAAAAACTTTGATTTTTGTTTCACCTAAGAATGGCATTTAGGGATCACTTCTTCATCATCTGTCTATCATACTTTTTGCATCACATTTCTGCTGGCAGGACACACACATCTTCCTTTGATCACTCGTTTTAAAAAGTATTTGAAAAAAAATATGTGAGAAATGAAGCATGAGACTATGTAAGAGTGGGTTTAAGAGGTACACTCTGATCATGGTTACTAGAAATTGAAATAGAAAATAGCCACTTTATTAACCCTTTCCCTAATATGCTATTTTTAGACCCAACCACTTTGAATAAATCTGCCGAAAAGGAGCATTAACTAGAGAAATGGAAATTTTTAGATATCTGTAGTTTGAAACCATTGTGATAAATAGAGCATTTGCTCCTATAGGAGCAAATGCTCCATTTATCACAATGGTTTCAACAGGTGATTATTACAGAGGCGTAGAAAGGCGTATTTATGGAGGAAAGGGTTAACTTGATCAATGTTTATGTAAGAAATATTGACATCATGAATGTTTGTTAGCTGAATTTTACAAACGTTCATTTTTCAAGGGAATTCTTTGCTTTGACAAAGACTGCAAAATCTTATCTATATCTTAAATTCTAAAGTCATAAGCAAACAGAGCAGAGGGCTCCTACAGGACCTTTCTATTCTGCTTTCAAAGGTTTGTTAAACCCATTACCTCATAGGCTGTTTTTAAATACAACCTCTTTGAATAAATCTACCGAAAGGAGCATTAACAAGAGAAGAGGAAATTTTTAGAATTTTGTAGTTTGAAACCATTGTGATAAATAGAGCATTTGCTCTGGTAGGAGCAAATGCTCTATTTATCACAATGGTTTCACAAAGTGACTTTTACAGAGTCGTCAATACGAGGGAATGGGTTAAATTGTTTAGGAAAGTGTAAATTTGTTGCAAATGACAACTTTGCTATTGGTTAGTGTTTAAAGAGATAATGGTTCAACTAAAGGTCCTCCAATAAGTCATGTCCAGTGATAAATACAGTTGATCGTATATTAGTTACATTGGATCAGTATAACACCAGTACAAAAGGAGCTTTCAAAGGAGCTTTTTTTTTGCATGATTTTTGCTCTGCATTAAGCAAGTCTTCTTTTAAAACTGCTTTGTCTAATAAGTCCATGTTCGCTCAAAACAGGTATGACATACAACACTATTCTTTGGCAATAATATTGCTCAAAGTTATGAGTTCTTAATGTTAGAAAACCTCTGTATTCAGTCATAATTTGGGAAGAAGCCATGTAACTCAAACTATCTGTATAAAGTGGGAAAAAGAAAATAGAATATCAGTACATCTGAGCTAACATTTTGTTTTTATGTAGGTTCTGACTCCCTCGGAGTGTATGTATGCTGTCAGTCAGGGTGCAATGGCAGTAGAGTGTCGGGCAGGAGACGAGGCTACTCTGGATCTGTTATCTAGTATACACGATCAAGACACAGCTATAGCATGTATTGCAGAGAGGGCTTTCCTAAAACGACTTGTAAGTTGATCTGAAAATGAGATCCTGTTTATGTCCTGTCCCGTCTCATTAGTTGCTCTAAACATGTGGAGTTTTAACACATTACACCATAAATATGTGTTTTAACACCTTTGCAAACAGTGTAGACCAAAATAATAGGGCTCCTGGAGGAGCCCTCTTTTCAGGATTTGTACTGTTTATTGTGTTACACTTTTCTTTAACCCTTTTCCTCATATAAGAGCTTTTCTACACCTTTGCAAACAGAATAGACCCAGATAAGACCCATCCTGTGGGAGACATCTGATCAGGGTCTGCTCTGTTTATGAAATAATAATAGATCTGAATCTACAGTTTCTACCAACACCAAAATTTCGTGTGTCCATAATGCCTTTTGTAAAATATCCGCTAATAAATATTTATGATATGATTATGAACATTCAGCAGGGAAAGGGTTAAAAAAAATCCCTGAATATTCACAGTAAGCTTGGCATGTTTGAATATTGAAAATAGTACATTTGTCTAATTATCAGTAGGTGTGTAAGTTCGCTGTCTCATGTTTTGTCTTTAACTTTGTAGGAGGGAGGTTGTAGTGTTCCTGTATCTGTGAATACAGACTTAACAGAAACCAAGGTACTGTTCATTTGCTTGCTATTTGACATCTTAAAAATAATGTACCAGTCTTCATGGAATAATGTAATTAATCTATTTTCATTTATTACCAAACCATGGATAGAATTTTGCCATTTGGGTGAAACTTTAACCCTTCAAATTGGGGACTCACGTGCACATTCATTTGACATCCTAGAGGAGCCACTGATCAGGGTCCTCACTATTTGTCATTCCAAACCCGCTAGCAAGTTTAAGTCTCATACTTAGTTGACTCTATAGTTAAACACTGATGGGCAGTTCAAATATGATGTGGTTAACTCTATGTCCCATACAAACACTGTTTCAAGCCTTTGCAGACAGAGGCAAAAGAAAGTGTTCAAAAGTTAAAATATTGTGACCGTGATACTGGAACCATGTGTTTTTGTTATATTTCAGTTGACATTGAAGGGTGCTGTGTTCAGTATAGATGGTAAAGATTGTGTGACAGACACAGTGGAACAGGCACTCCCAGAGGAACCACCACACAAAAAGGTCAGTAAAATCATATATAACACACTTTAACCCATTCCCTGATATTGATGACTTTTGATGACTCTGTAAAAGTCACTTTGTGAAATCATTGTGATAAAAAGAGCATTTGCACCTATAGGAGCAAATGCTCTATTTATCACAATGGTTTCAAACTACACAATACTAAAATTTCCCTTTTTTCTAGTTAATGCTCCTTTTCGGTTGGTTTATTATCTAAAAATAGCCTATGAGGTAATGGGTTAATAGTAGCTTTATAAATTCTACAATCTAGGATATTCTATAAGCAAACGAAGTGGACTCAGATTGGATGGTTCCTTAACCCTTTACCTCTTGAATATTTGTGTAAGAAATAATAAAACCTTAACCCATTCCCTCATATTGACGCCTTTCTACGCGTCTTCAAAAGTAACCTGTTGAAACCATTGTGATAAATAGAGCATTTGCTCCAATAGGAGCAAATGCTCTATTTATCACAATGGTTTCAAACTACAAAATACTATAATTTTCCATTTCTCTAGTTCATTCTCCTTTTCGTAGATTTATTCAAAGAGGTTGGATCCAAAAATAGCCTAAGAGGTAATGGGGTAATGTTTACTACATGTCGTTGAATTCGTATAATATGAACACAAGATTATTTTGGTATTGGCAGACACTATAGATCTTACATCATTAGTAAACTCATCATATTACGTCAGATTGGTGATTTTTCCTTTGTCCACAAACTTTCGCCAGTCACGAATGATTTTTGCCAAGCCACCAGTCTTTTCGCATTTGGTAATTATGGCAACCTATAGTGAAGGCCCCGGCACAGGAAAAAAAAGATCTGTATTATATTATATTAAGAAAATAGAGCAGACCCAGATCAGACAGCTCCTACAGGACCTGTAGAATGCAAAGGTATTAATAGGTGTTAATATGGAGTAAACAGTTAAGCGACTACTCAAAAGATGTTGAATGTTGGGTCTCAAGACTTGTGGTAGCTTAATGGAGGGCAAAAGTAATGCAGAAAGCTCCTGCAGTAGTTTTGGTCTGTATTAAGCATCCACCTGCCTTTTAGACTTACATTTATTCACTAAGTGGTCAGTTAAAACAGGTTCTACTGTATCTCTGTGGCTTATACATATATATGACATCATCATAGTATTACATTTATACAAAACAAACACTTTGTAACCAGATGTCTAGTTACATGTATTAACCTATTACCTCGTAGGCTATTTTTAGATCCAACCTCTTTGAATAAATCTACCCAAAAGGAGCATTAGCTAGAGAAAAGGAAAAGTTTAGTATTTTGTAGTTTGAAACCATTGTGATAAATAGAGCATTTGCTCCTATAGGAGCAAATGCTCTATTTATCACAATGGTTTCAACAGGTGACTTTTGCAGAGGCGTCAAAAGGTGTCAATATGAGGGAATGGGTTAAACCTTTGTGTGGGAACACAATATGAAGAGTATACAATAAACATTAACTGTTTAACCAGTAATATGCGAGAACTTAGTATATAAGACCTTTGCAAACAGTGTAGATCCAGATCAAAGAGCTTCTGAGGGAGCCGTTTTATCAGGATCTGCACTGGTGGTCATATAAATAATTTTCTTTAGTGATACATTTTGATACAACTTTTTGTTTTAATTAATAATCAGAAAGTGAGGAACTAGTTTTAATCATTCAGCTGATTATCGGTTAACATCTTTTAATTTGTACTTTCAGCAAGCTGTCTCTAATGGCCACACTTTTTCTGCCATAGTCCATGGAAAGATTGATCTGGCACTGTGCCAGGAGGCGGAGAAGGCTGGGATATCACTGGCAGATAGGCTACTTGCCACAGAGGCAGCTGACATATTAGCCAAAGCTAAAGCCCAGACAGCAAAGGCAGTAATTGAGGAAAAGGCTAGAAAAGAGAAAGAGGCAGCTGAAAAACAGGCAGCAGAAGCGAAACAAGAATAGATGTTCTGTTGTTCCTCAGTTAGCCTTTAGCATGTTCAATAAATATTTGTCTTCATATTCAGGTTTTAAAGTAGACTGTCTTCCATTTCTTTTACTCCTTTACATCTTGGGCGTTCATGTAAGAAGTAATGACGCCATGAATATTTATTGGATTATTTTTTATAATGTCATGTGAATACATGAATATTAATTAGATTAGTTTATTTAATGGCATATGAGCACAAGAACTTTCGGCCTTGGCAGAAACTGTAAAATCATATCTATATAATTTCTTAAGCAAACAGAGCAGACCCCGATCAGACAGCTCCTACAGGAGCCATCTGATCAGGGTTAACTCTGTTTGCAAATGGGTGAAAATGGGTTTATATGAGGGAGAGGGTTAACCCTTTCCCTGTTCTGTGTTTATTCCAAATTTCAATACCTACTGAATATTCATGGACAAAGTAGTTATAATGATATATGGATGGTAGAACATTGTAGCCATTTTAGAAAGTAAAGAAACAGATTTTACAAATTCCATTAGCAAACAGAGTAGACCCTGATCAGATGGCTCCTCTAGGAGCCGTCTGATCTGGATCTACTCTGTTTGCAGATATGTGAAAACACGTTTATAAATATGAGGGAAAGGGTTAAGAACACTGGCATTTGCAGACAGTGTAGACCCATGACTGAAGGAGGCTTGAAATGGAGTCCTCTGATTAGACTCTGTACTGTTTGCCATTAAAAAACTCCAGCAAAGTTAAGCTTTTCATACTGGATTCTATAGTCATCCCTTTTCCTCATATTAACTCATTACCTCATAGGCTATTTTTAGATCAAACCTCTTTGAATAAATCTACCAAAAAGGAGCATTAACTAGAGAAAAGGAAAATTTTAGAATTTTGTAGTTTGAAAACATTGTGGTAAATAGAGCAATGGTTTCAAGAAGTGACTATTACAGAGGCATAGAAAGGCATATTTATGGAGGAAAGGGTTAATGCCATTTCATGCCTTTGCTAACAAAGAAGACCCATTTCAGATGGCTCCTGTAGGAGCTGTATGATTAGGGTTTGCTGTTTGTTTATGTAATTATAAAAGATCTGATTCTAAAGTTTCTGCCAATACTGAAAAATCCTATTTACATATTCCATTATAAAAATTCGACTAATAGATATTCATAATGTCATTATTCTTATGTAAATATCCAACAGGGAAAGGGTTAAACTCTAATGGGTCATCCCCACTTGGAATCTTCAGCATTCAAAGGGGTATATTGTCCCGGATATCTTTTTTAACCCTTTCTTCCATAAATACGTCTTTCTACGCCTCTGTAATAGTCACTTCTTGAAACCATTGTGATCAATAAAGCATTTGCTCCATAGGAGCAAATGCTCTATTTATCACAATGGTTTCTATTCTAAACAATTATAACATTTTTCTTTTCTCTTGTAAATGCTCCTTTTCTGTAGATTCATTCAAAGAGGTTGGGTCTAAAAATAGCCTATGGAGAAAAGGGTTAAATGTACACTGGTTGGGGAAATACATGTGATAAACTATGTCCAGGTCCTGTCTTTGTACAGGAAAGGGTTTTGGAATGACATATCATAAATAACATGAATATTGATTGAAGCATGTCCATATGGAGGTTTGATGCAAGATTGGTATAATAACTATAGTTGGACTGATTGTTGTCATAACTTCTCAATGGATGAGACACAAAGAAGCTCAGCATCTGGTTGGGATCCAAAGTGTTTGGATAAAAATGTTTAACCCATTCCTCCATAGGCTATTTTAATCCCAACCTCTTTGAATGAATCTACCCATAAGGAGAATTTACTAGAGAAAAGTAAAATTTTAGAATTTTGTGGTTTGAAACCATTGTGATAAATAGAGCATTTGCTTCTATAGGAGCAAATGCTCTATTTATCACAATGGTTTCAAGAAGTGGTTATTACAGAGGTGTAGAAAGGCGTATTTATGGAGGAAAGAGTTAAAATTGTACATTCAGAATTAAAGACAACAATATTAGTTGCTAATAAAGATTAAAGAATGTATCTTAAAACATGTTCAATTATTGTAAGGAATCTTTTTCAACATGAATTGCCACTATTTAACCCTAAATGAAAATGGAATTGTCCATCATTGTTTAATGGTAAAGTCCATTCAGTACGAACGTGTATAATTTGTAAGAGGATTTTGAGTATTAAGAAACAGTGCAGACCCTGATCAGATGGCTTCCTAGGGAGCCCTTTGATCAGGGTCTACACTGTATGCAAATAACAGCCAACTCCTTTTATGCATTCAAAGGGTTTAAACTAAAAGGGACTATATTGCTCTGCATTCAAAGAGTTTATAATTTATCAGAAAATAAAAGTCAATTAAAACTACATTGAATTCACAGAAGAAATGATCTTTGCATACATGTATTTATCATACATTTGTATTTCCAATTGTTTTGTACGAGATTTATCTACTGGTATTAGCATTCTATCACAGATACGTTTTACTTCATTTTGTTCTTTGTTACCAATGTTCTGCTTCATCATTTTTATCTCAATTCTCAAAATCAAAATTTAATGCATGAAATGACTTCAGTGAATCATTCTTAAAGGTTGCCATTTTTGTTGAAATGTTTATTATGCCAATGACTTTGCACCAGGGTAAGATGTAGTCACAATATGCTCAAGTACAGTAAATAACCCTCTAAACCGGATGCTCAAATTAGTATCAATGCCGGTCTTTAAAACAGATCACAGCTTAATGTGGTGTAAAAGTCATGCAGAAAGCTCCAAAATGAATTTCACCTTACATTAAGCAGCCACCTGCATAAAAAGACCTTAATTCTTCTTAATTAAAATTCTGTTTAGAGGGTTTTTACTGTATAGTATGATCATTCATATTTCTGGATTAGAGGAGTATTTAAGAAATTTGGGACATTTTTAACTCGTCTGTTTCGCAGAAAAGTTGAGCTACTGTGATCACTGGGTCGTCATCGGCGTGCAAAAACTTTAATATAGCTCATTACTCGAAAGGTATAAGAGGTATCAACAGGTATCAACACGAAACTTCATAGGTTAGTAGGTCTCAATGAGTGGAAGGCCCCTACATAAGAACTGTAACCCTTTATTTCAAAAGTTTGGAGTTATGGCCCTTTATGGTTTTCAATTTTTTTTAGTTTAGCTGGACAAGCACCAAATCAGATGAGCGTTGGCGCCGCACGCAGCTCTTGTTTTTGTTTAGTTCTCTGCCAAATCTTATTTTGTTGATACTCATTAGAATCACCTCTCAGAGACAATTTTAATGAGTTCCATCAAAATGGGGTTTGGCGGAGAGTTTTAGAGATTTTCATAGATCAGTATGCCTCTTATCTTTAGAATGACCTTTGAAAATCAGTGAGGACCATGATATCAATTATATGTTGACATGTAACAAACTGATAAGTGTGGGATTTGTTCAAAAATAACCCTCTGGTATATCAGGCATATCAAATATAGTGCATATAAGAGACTGTTAGAGGCAATAGAGCTGTATTATATATACAGTAAAACCACTCTATAATGGCCACTACATTACATCAGGTATTTTGTGTTAAAGGCAGGCAGTTGCTTAATTAAAGCAGGGTGAAAGTAAAACAGAACGCTCCTATAAGAGCGTTCTGTTTTACTTTCACCTTGCTTTAAGCAGCCACCGGCCCTAAATACCAACTAATTAACATAATTTAGTGGCCATTATAGAGAGGTTTTACTGTAAACCAATATCAGATGTGTATTTCTAGTTTCATATTTATATACTCCAAGGTCATTCTTATGAATTACATTATCAGTTTTATCTGTCTCAAAGCGGAGCATAACTCTTAAATTCTTTACTCTATGAATATTCTTAAAGGAATAATAAATGTATGAATATTAGGTAACTGAACTTTTATAACGGCATCAAGAACAGAATTGTTGACAATTGTCTACATGTATATTATTTCATAAGCAAACAGAGCAGAGCCTAATAAGACAGCTCACATAGGAGCCATCTGATCTGGGTCTACTCCATTTGCAAAGATGCTATAAGGCATATCTATGGAGTAAAGGGTCAAAATATCCACTGTATTTTATGTGTTGACTGCAGTATACTTGGTCACACCTGGTGATAACTTTTCCATTGGCTTTTTTTGTAATGCTTTCAACTTGTTTGTTTTTGTCGAACACTCTTGTTTACTGTAATATATGTGATTTGGGGATGGATATGGTTGGCTCCTGCAAATTGTTGCAGATTTTCAAGTTACTTCTTTGTAGTTTAATAAACATACAGTAAATCCTCTCTATTATGGCAACTAAATTACATCAAGTGCTTTGTGTTAATGGCAGGTGGCTGCTTAAAGCAAGGTGAAAGTAAAACAGAACGCTCCTATAGTCACCTGCCCTAAATACCAACTAATTAACACAATTTAGTGTTCGTTATAGAGAGGTTTTACTGTAAACAATTATACATGTTTAATTTGACAGACTTTTTATGTTATCTATTCCATTTGAAATAATGGTCTAATTGTAGGATAACCCATCTGATATTACTAGAATGGCAGCAGTCTTGGCAATTTTACTATGCACAGAAAATTGTACATGTATATTTTTATATGGCTGTTAGTATTTTGCAGATGGCATCCAGAACAATTCCACTCTGTAAGTGGAACAATTTTCATCAAGTTTTAACCAAAGTTGCTGAAAATGTTTGTGGTAATAATATCTGGCCAAGTTTGAGAGTCATGTCATTTTAAGCACTTTAAGAATGTCCACAATTAGCCATTTTGGCCTTGTCTGCTTTCTAAGGGGAAATGTTTTCATTTAACCTTCACGAAACTTCCATATATCTCAGCCAAATACCATGACCGATCATATTGTCACAGGCACGTTAGAATTATGGCTCTTAAATTTTCCAAAATTAGACATTTTGGCCAAGTCCACTCTCTAAGTGACAGAATTTTCATCCAGTCTTTACTAAACTTGCTGAAAATGTTCTCAGTAATAATAACTCGGCCAAGTGTGGTTACCAGTTATATCTTCCTAGGCAATTCAGAATTATGGCCCTTGAATTGTCCAAAATTAGTCATTCTGACCTCTGCTTTCTGACTCATATATAAAAGAGGGGCGTATTTAGTGGCTGAATGGCACTCTTTCGTGGTAACATGTCATAGTGTTCCACGCTGTTCAAATTTATGGCCCTTTAATTGTCCAAAATAACCATTTTGACCTTTTCCACTCTCCAAATTATATGAAAAGGATGGACGTATTTGGTGGCATAATGGCACTCTTTATTTTGTTAGAGATGACTGATAACCATTTGTAAGTGGAAAATTAATACTGACATTTGTAAAATGTCTAGACCGCCTCTGATAAAGGCTTGCACTGATTGTTATTCAAAATCCTCTTGCAAATTCTACACTTTTACACTGAATGGACTAATTTGTTAACCCATTACCTCATAGGCTATTTTTAGATCCAGACTCTTTGAATAAATCTACCAAAATGGAGCATGTACTAGAGAAATGGAAAGTTTCAGAATTGTGTAGTTTTGAAACTATTGTGATAAATAGAGCATTTGCTCCTATGGAGCAAATGCTCTATTTATCACAATGGTTTCATAAAGTGACTTTAACAGAGGCGTCAAAAGGCGTCAATATGAGGGAATGGGTTAAACAGTGATAGGCCATTCCACTTTGAATCTTCACCATTTAAAGGGTTTAATGAAGTACTGATGGATTTAAATGGTTAACATTAACATCCATTCTTCATTCCAGCCCATTTATCATTCCTGTCCATTCTTCATTCCTGCCTAAAGACATTACAGTAAAACTCCTCTAAAGTGGCCACGAAAAAGAGGTCTAATTCTGGGTCATAACCCTTTCCCTCATATAAACGTGCTTTCACACATTTGCAAAAAGATTAGACCCAGATCAGACATCTCCTAGAGGAGCCGTCTGATCAGGGTCTGCTCTGTTTGCTATTAACACAATTCGATATACCGGTACATTGTATATGTTTCTTAGCTTTCTAAAATGGCTACACTGTTCCACCTTTGATGTTTCATTGTAACTATTTTGTCCATGAATATTCAGTAGATATTGAAATTTTGAATAAACATAGAACAGGGGAAGGATTAAAGGCAGGTGGTAGCTTAATGTGGGATGAAAGTTATTACTTTTATCCTGCTTTAAGCAACCACTTGTTTTTTAAAGACACCTATATTTATTCACGAAGTGGTTGCTTTAGATGGGTTTTAATGAATAAGTATTTGCAGTGCATGTTTGTATACATGTTTATCACCTTGTTTCATGTGCCATTTTCCCTATCAATAGGGCAATTTATATTCAACCCTTTATTCCATAGATACTGTCATGCAAACAGAGTAGACCCAGATCAGACGGCTCCTGTAGAGACAGTCTAGTCACAGTCTGCTCTTTTGGCCATGAAATGATATACATGTACGTATAGATCTAAACCTGGTTTCTGCCATTATTAAACATTCCATTATTCATAGACTGTTATAAATATTCAGTTAATTACTATTCTTGATATCATTAATTTTATTTGGGTTAAGGGTTAAATGTTATTTTACTAAGTATCAAATGGAGTAGAATTCAATTAGATACTTTGTCCTGTTTACACTGTTTGTAAAGACACATTTTCTCTGAGGTTCATTTAATCTCCATAGATTACACTTCTATGAATGTCCCGAACATAGTATATACTACTTGTAAGTATCTCTCACTTGGAATGTTATAGCTTATTTTTAACCCTTTCCTCCATAAATACGCCTTTCTACGCCTCTGTAAGAGTTACTTAATGAAACCATTGTGATAAAGAGAGCATTTGCTCCATGGGAGCAAATGCTGTATTAATCACAATGGTTTCAAAACTACATAATTCTAAACTTTTCCTTTTCTCTAGTAAATGCTCCTTTTCGGTGGATTTGTTCAAAGAGGTTGGGTCTAAAAACAGCCTATAGAGGAATGGGTAAGTTTTGAGTTCAGCATAATGCCATTAATCAGTTCTTCAGAGGATTAAGAGTTAATCCTTATCTTGCCATAAAATTGATGTCTGCTTAAATTGTGATCTGTTGGCTGAGTGTCAAACAGCCTGGATCCCGAAGAGTTGTTTGGCATCTCATCTTGACCAAAGCTGTTTGCAAATGACAGTCAAGTTGTGATGAGCATGATAATTATTTAGCACGATAAGAGTTAAACACCAACATCTTTTAGCATAAGAATTAACACCAACATCGTTTAGCATAAGAGTTAACACCAACATATTTTAGCATAAGAGTTAACACCAACATCATTTAGCATAAGAGTCAACACCAACATCTTTTAGCATAAGAATTAACACCAACATCTTTTAGCATAAGAATTAACACCAACATCATTTAACATGATTTTTACTATTATTATATCATTTTCTTCAGTGTTTGGTCCAATTTAAATTTATTATTTTCAAACCCATTAAGTCATTTTCCCGAAGACTCCACAATACTGCCCTTATGAATTTGTTTTATACATGTTGCTACTATGTTGATGTCATTGCAGCTGTTTCACCTACATGTATTTATTCACTCAGTTAATGATAGTATGGTATTGTATAGATATCATGAAGAGACATATGTATGAGAGAGAGAGTGAGAGAGAGAGAGAAGGAGAGAGAGAAACAAAGACTATGTTTTAGGTTGTATAATCTAGTGTTTAATATTATGCTTTTATTTGCGAAATGGTGATTAATACTTGTGACCTTTCATGAATACATAAAATTCTGTCTTTAGCGACCACTTGAAATAAGTCTAAATTACGGACTTTTAAGACAGGTGGTAGATTAATGCAGGACAATAGTTACTTTTGTCCTGCATTAAGCAATCGTATTAAATTTGGTCCGTAGTATTGGAAAAAATAATGTATACAGTAATACAGACTGTTATACAGTAAGAATGTGTCTTAATTTTAAGTGAAACCACTTACAATTAATTCATTCTCAGTAGATCACCGATATATATTTATTATCATGTTATATTTATTTTACTTTATATCAATTCTAACAAATCTTTTTTCTTCATTGTATTTAACCCTTCGCTTGCTATTCACGTCAATATACCTACCTGTAAATAGTGAAGACCCAGATGAGACAGCTCCTGCTGGAGCTGTCTCATCAGGGTCTGCACTATTTTACAAGTTGATTGTGCAACCCGTTCACTCAACAGCAGTGATTGCACAGCGAAATACTTGTACACAGTGAAGATATATGTAATTATACAACACAGCATGGGTAAAGAAGGAGAAATGTATTTTAACTCTTTGCATGCTAGCGGTGAAATTGTGATTACCTATGCAAACAGTTTGGATCCAGATGAGACGCCGCATAATGCGGCGTCTCATCAGGATCCAAACTGTTTGTCACTTTGACCATATTTTTGCAAAGAAATGAGAGAAATTTTATTTTTAGAATTGAAGCAGACGACAATTGTTGCAGACGAAAAATTACTAATAAAATTCAGCAAGAGAAGAGTTAATCAGACATATCATATGCTGACTATAGATCACTTCTGTGTCGACTTATCAGTATAAAGCACAACTTGCCATAATTCAATAATATACAGTTGATGTTGGATATCTCGAACATTACGGGACCATACAAATTGCATTAAGATAACAGAGAGTCATCCAATTTATGATCAGAACAATTTCTCAAGCTCACAGCTTAACACAGGTCTAAAGCAATGTTACAGGAGTGTTCAGCATTACTTTTGACCTGCATTAAGCTGTCACATGATGTAAATTTTGGAAAGACTGAAATTTTACTTAAAGTTATTTTGAAATTCGAAATAACCGAATTTGAGATATCGAAGTTCAACTGTAATGCTATATGCTATAAGGAAAGGCAGCAAACCCCTCTGAATGAGGGACACAAGTTAAATGACATCTGCAAAAAGTGTATACCCAAATTAAAGGGTTCCTAGAGGAGCCCTCTGATCAGGGTCTGTCCTGTTTGTCTGTATTAACCCATTACTTCATGAATATTCATGTAAGAAATAATGACATCATGAATTTACATAACAGCAGACCCAGTTCAGAGGACTCTTGATCAGGAGCTGTCTGATCTGGTTCTACTCTGTTTACACAAAGGTGTATCGATGAAGTAAAAGTGCAGTGAATAATGGACCATTCTGCTTAAAAAATGCAGTTTTCAAAGGATCAGTTATGCATTAGTGGGTAATGCTTATGGTACAATCCTGTCCCTGTTGAATATTCATGTAAGAAATAATGGCATCATGAATATTTATTAGTTGAATGTTTATAATGGCATATGTACACAGGATATTTGGTATTGGTAGAAACTGTAGAGTCAGATATGTTATAATTTCATAAGCAAACAGAGCAGACCCTGATCAAACAGCTCTTACAGGAGCTCTCTGATCTGTGTCTACTCTGTTGGCAGGCATGAAAGGGTGCTTATATGAGACAAAAGGTTAATAACTTGTATATGATGCCCAGGTGACCATCTATGAAATTTGAATACCTAAACCAAACACTTTTTATGATGTATTCAAAAACATACTTACTGTTGTGGTGCCAAATTTGAATATGTCAAATCAAATGGCTATAACATTGTGTTCATTTTAATTTTTACTGATGAACCAAGAAATGGCATTGAAATTGTGTTAGTGACAAGTATATGTACCCTAATTACCCTTAGTATTTGCACTCTCAAATTTAACCCTTTCCTCCATAGGCTATTTTTAGACACAACCTCTTTGAATCAATCTACCGAAAAGGAGCATTTACTAGAGAAAAGGAAAAGTTTAAAATTGTGTAGTTTTGAAACCATTGTGATATATAGAGCATTTGTTCCTATAGGAGCAAATGCGCTATTTGTCACAATGGTTTCATAAAGTGACTTTTACAGCAAACAACTCCTAAGGGTCTACACAATTTGCTTCTATGTCAATTAAATATAAGGTTATCTAAATATTGCCATTATTCAGCTTTACAAACTGGTGGGGAGGGAAGCTTGGGTGTTCGAATACTTGGGGTATTTTATTGTCCATTTTATGTTGGTTTATGTTTGATGACTTGTTAAGGATGTATTGAGAGAGCTATAAGTTTGATGTACATTATTGTTTGTATGTACATTGTACATGTAATTGAATAGATTATCTTTTATATGAAATAGAGTATAAATAAGATATATTACTTTTCAAAATAAACAGAAATGAAATATACATATATTGATGTTATTTTGTTTAATACTTGAACATGTTTAACCCATTCCCTCATATTGACGACTTTTGATGACTCTTTAAAAGTCACTTTGTGAAACCATTTTGATAAATAGAGCATTTCGAGGGCTTGGTGCAAAACTATTCTAACTCCTTCACTTTGTGAAGGAGTTAGAATAGTTTTGCACCAAGCCCTCGATTTGCTCCTATAGGAGCAAATGCTCTATTTATCGCAATGGTTTCAAACTACAAAATTCTAAAAGTTGTCCTTTTCTCTAGTTAATGCTCCTTTTCGGTAGATTTATTCAGAGGTTGTATCTAAAAATAGCTTATGAGGGAATGGGTTAAATATATATTGACTGTATAACCCGTTGAATGTGTGAAACATGCATACTGACATTTGCAAACAGTGTCAACTTCATCATTCCATAAGCAAACCATGCAGACCCTGATCTACTCTGTTTGCCATGGCATGTATTAGGTAAAGGTTTGAAACAGTTGTCATTTGCAAATATTGTCTCCCGTTCCAAACCTGAAAAAAGATTTTTGTTACATTTGCGTCATCATTGTCAAACAGTTTGGACCCTGATTAGAAGCCGAGTTTTATTTAGATCGTAAATGTTTGCAAAGTGCCGACAGTGAATCTGGATCCTTTTTTAGCTGGAAAGGATTTTGTGACAAGAGGCTCATGAATGGTTCACTGCAATCACGTGCTGTGGGTAATAATATGAACTAAAGATATTTTCTTAATTATCACTCCAACCAAAAGGAACCCATTCCCCTCCCACTAGCAGCAATGTTTTTTTTCACAATTTTTATACGCCCGAAGGTAACTTCAGTCATATTATGGTATGGCGTTTGTCCATCCGTTAGCCACATCTTTGTCCGCTCAATAACTTAACATATATTGGGTGTGCTGTCTTCATTCTTAGTAGGAAGGTTGACATTCAATTCAAAAATCTTGTCCGCTCATTAATTTGATAAGTATTAAGTGTGCTGTCTTCATACTTGGTAGGAATGTTGGTCATGGCTAGTAGATGGCTCCTATTGATTTTGAGGTCAGTCGGTCAAAGTGACCTTCAACTCAAAAATCTTGTCAGCTCAATAACTTGATAAGTATTAAGGGTGCTGTGTTCATACTTGGTAGGAAGGTTGGTCATGGCCAGTACATGACCCCCTATTGATTCTGAGGTCAGTTGGTCAAAGGTCAAGGTCATGAAGACCTTCAACACAAAATCTTGTCCCCTCAATAACTTGATAACTATAAGGTGTGCTGTCTTCTAACTTAGTAAGGAGGCTGGTCATGGCAAGTAGATGACCCCTATTGATTTTGAGGTCTGTCGGTCAAAGGTCAAAGTCACAGTGACCACTCCAAAAAACATGTCCGCTCAATAACTTGATTAGGAGTGCTGTCTTCATACTTAGTAGGAAGGTTGGTCATGGCCAGTAGATGACCCCTATTGATTTTGAGGTCAGTCGGATCAAAGGTCAAGGTCACAGTGACTTTCAACTCAAATTAATATTGTGCATGTTACGACGGCACATACTTCGGGCGTACACGGAGCTCTTATTGAAAAATAGTTCTTTGAAACTGGACAAGAAGTGCCGAGTTCACCGCAATAAAAACCCTCATTCTGATAAACGCTTCCCCTGATCAGATCACTCCAATAGTAGCGGTCTCGTCTGGTTCTACTGTGTTTGCAAGGGCATGAAAAAGTGTTTACAAGATGGAAAGGTTTACACTACATCACAAACAACTGTAATGGTAAAATATCATTTTATTTCTCTCAATATCACCAGAACCATGACCAGAGCAATAAATACAATTAATATACAAAGAGATACCATCTCATAAAAAATTCATATAATGCAGTAAAGTGCCCTGTGAATCAAATAGTTAAAATGTAATATGTCACAAACATTAATGAATCACATACAGACTTTATAATACATTAGTACATGATAACCTAATTACCTCAATTAACCCTTTCCCTCATATAAATGCTTTTACAAGCCTTTGCAAACAAAGTAGACCCAGATCAGACCGCTCCTCTAGGATCTATCTGATACAAGTCTGCTGTGTTTATTAATGAAAATTATGACAGACCTTACTCTACCACAGTATTTACCAATACCAAAAACACATCTGTACATTCACCATTGTAAATATTTAGCAAATAAATGATGTCATTATTTCTTACATGAATATTCAACTGGGAAAGGTTTGCCAGGACACCAAAAATCCCCTCACCACCAGTTTGTAAAGCTGAATAATCCAAATTTGAACTGATAACTTTTAACCATTACTCAATGGTTATTTATGTAAGAAATAATGTTATGCATGACTATCAATTAGCTTAATTTTACAATGACAGATGAACAAGACAATTTTTGGCCATGACAGTAACTATTGAGTCAGATTTATATAATTCCATAAGGAAACAGCAGACCCATATCAGACAGTTCATATAGGGGACCATCTGATCTGGGTACACTCTGTTTATAAAGGCATTAAAAAGAAGTGTATATTGAGTACAGGGTTAAATCAGACTGACACAGAAGCAAACAGTGTTGACCTAGATCAAACAGCTTCTTCAGGAGCCATTTTATTTTGGTCTGCACTATTGCCTATGTTCGTCTGAATATTTGGGATAGTTAACGCTAGATCTAAATCAAGCAATCTGCCAGCTGGCCATAGACAAACTGAGTCAAATTGCTACCTACCTTTGGGTGAAAATAAAGTGCACAGTACATGAAACAATATTTATTGCAAGAAATATCTTAGAACTAAAGTAAACTCCTTCCCCTACCCACCCACATACAAAAGGGGCAAACAACAGAAAACAGGGAAAACAACAGAAAACAATATGTGTATAAACTCTTAAACATCTCAATTTCAATAAATATACATGTATGTAACATTTTAATATAAAACCTGAATTGTTAAAACAAAATGCATCTTATTCTGCTTTCACATCATAAGGAGGAAAACTGTACCTTGATTAAGCCACTAAGTCCAATATCATCTACACAGTACACTCGTCAAAGTAGAACCCATCCATTTGTAATGAGGGGGGCATCACAAACAAAGAATATACTGGTATAAACCATTGATCTGGGTCAAGACTGTATACCTATGTCACATCTATGGGATCCTCTAGGAGCTTTCTGCATGACTTTCACCCTGCATTAAGCAGCCACCTGGCTACAAAGACATAAATTCTTCATAACTAATATTTCGTATTATCGAATTTTTACTGTAATGGTTGGCACAGATTAATATGAAATAAAATTGGTGTTACCCTAATTAGTCTTAAGTATTCAGACAGACAGACTTGGCCAAACAGGGCAAACCCAGATAAACCAGCTCTTGAAGGAGCCATTTGATCAGGGTCTACATTACTTGCTACTATGTCAGTTTAATTAAACAAATCAGTGGAAAGGGCTGACTTTGTGTCTGAATACTTAAGGTAGTTACGGTACATTCAAATTATACTTCAAATACATATGCAAGAAAAGTATTCACAGGACACAGATGACCATAACTATGGTATGACCTACGAAATGGGCCATAACTCTTATGTTAGTGAGTGAAGATCTAAATCATACACTAGGTGTCTGTTTTACGATCGGTCGAAGGACAAGTTCTAGAAGTTGTTAGTACTCATTTTAGAACTTACAATAATTTCAGTTGTACAGGGTAAACCTAAAATTGTGGTATGATCTTTCATAAATCAATTAATGAGGTTTAATGTGTTTAGTCTGAATTCCTTTTGTGGTTATACATGGAACAAATGTATGATGAACAATGAATAAAAAACAACTAAATCTCTATGATGTAGAATCCAGACTGAAAGCAATGCCAAAAGCTTCCCTGTGAGCTTTCTGCATTGATTTCATTCTGCATTAAGCAAACCACCTGTGTACAGAAAGCAAGAAGCTCCCTTAAAAATGTAACACCCTTATTGTGTTTTTAGAGATAATGCAGTAATTTCACAAAAACTATTGAGTGATTTATCATTATTTCTAATATGATGAGAGCCCAAGTACTAAACTTGTAACTACCTTTACATACATGTTGAACCAAGATGAAAGAAAACTGAGTATTTCATCTGGGTCCAAATTAATGGATTCTCTTAAACATTTTTCTATTTAAAGAAACAGAAAAAACAACAACACAACTTTTGAGAATTCAATCAGATAACAGTTCTTTTTAGTCAACAGTAAACTATTGCTTAACCCTTTCCCTATTAAATATTAGGTAAGAACTAATGACATTATTAATATTTATTAGATTGATTGTTATAATGGCATATGAATGGGCCAAGCAGAAAGCAAATTAATATTATTTCATAAGCAAACAGAGCAGATCCTGATCAGACGGCTCCTTCAGGAGCCATCTGATCTACGTCTTCTCTGTTTGCAAATGTGTGAAAAGGTGTTTATATGAAGGAAAGGGTTAACAAAGAAAAAAGGTAACAAATCTTTTGACTGTCAAGCATAAAGAAAGTTATGATACACACTGTGAAATAATGCTAAATGTCTTTTCAAGCATTGAACTAATTTCATTCATATATTGCAAATAAATATGGATTTTTTAGAACACAGTGCTAAGAGTTGAACGCCACAATCTCGAGAAGTGACTTTTTGTTGTCTGGTTAACAACAATGACAAATATAAGACTATGGCTAAGATTGGCTAAGTGGCTTTACATCAAATACACCCAGACATCAAAAAGAAAATATCTGTCAATAAATATAACATAAACATCTGCCATTTCGAGTAATCTGAGCTTTACCAGAAGGAAAGGGGTAAAGCATTAAACTGATTCAGGTACCAACCAAGGTACAATCTACTTTTAGCCCTTTACCTCATGAATATTTATATATTCCACACTGATATCATGAATATTTATTAGCAGACTTTTAAAATGGTATATGAAAACAGGATTAGGACTAGAATCAGGGTCCATGCTTATAAAGCTTTTTAGTTGAGTCTGAGTTTGTTCTCAAGCTTTTGATTGGCCAGATTTGAGCCAAAGGCTCAAATCTGACCAATCAAAAACTTGAGAACGAACTCAGACTCAACTAAAAAGCTTTATAAGCATGGAACCAGAACTATGTAATTGCAGGAGCCAACAGAGCAGACCCTGATCAAGGGGATTCTACAGGAGCTCTCTGATCTAGAGTATACTCTGTTTGCAAAATGTATCAGGTAAAGGGTTACATATAATCTAGAACAAACTGTCTGTCACACTTTTACAAAATGTTTGTGGAAAAATACAAAAATCACATCTTTCATCCCACAGTTGTCTTGTAACAAAAAATACATATAATTTATATCCATGTAGATAAAGTGCCTGTATTAACCCATTCCTGGATAGGCTATTTTTAGATCTAACCTTTTTTATTAACTCTACAAAAAAGGAGCATTTACTGGAGAAAAGGAAAATTTTAAGCATTGTGTGGCTATGAAATGATTGTGATAAATAGAGCATTTGCTCCTATGGATCAAATGCTCTATTTATCACAATGGTTTCAAAATACTGACTTTTACAGACGTCAAAATGTGGGAATGGGTTAAACTAAATCTAATGAAATGATAGGGATGTTGTGTTGCTTAATCTGTCCTATGTTAGCCTTAAGCACGCTGTGAGTAAATGTAAAACACTTTAGAAAAAGTGTGGATTCAGATCAGACGTTGGTTTTTGTGTCTCATTAAGATCAAAACTGTTCCACACTCAAAACAGCTTTTTTTAATGAAATGAAAGAAACTGCTCAGAACTGACTAAGACAAAACTTTCTGTCCATGAACAGGCTTAAAATTAAATCATGCAATGGCTATATAACTATTGAACAGAAAGTTACATGTTATTCGCATGCATATGTAAAAACCTGGTCGTGGGCAATTTGCATGTAACACTAGTCTTTATTCAGGTTGACACAGGTGATTAGAAACTTTTCTCACAAACTATATGTTAAAGAACTACAGATAAGAGGCATACTCTTTAGAGGCATACTCTTATTTTCTCAGCCCAACCTTATCTTGTTGGTTATTAATAGAATTACCTCAGAGTGTACTAACACTTTCGGATTCGGATGAGAAATATAGAACAGAGCTACTAAAATAGTCATTTCTCCACCAAACCCTTTGTTGTGACCACTCTTTAGAATTGTCTCTTATGATTCTAAAGAGCAGTCACAACATAGGGTTCAGCACGTGCATTTCAAGACATGGAAATTTCACATCTACAGAGGCTCTGGTGATATTGCCATCTCCATTTATTTCAGGAGAGCCTGGACAACAGCTTTTGTGTTGAGGTTTCTCAGATCTGTGTAGGTTTGCCCTGTGCCAACAAATACAATGGGCTGTCCCGTGGTATAGGTCATTGAAATAGCTGCACCAACCTGTAAAATGAGAACATGTGATGACTAATAGCATATTCCAAAGCTTCGGATTCAGATGAGAAATATAGAACAGAGCTACTTAACCAGTTAGCCAGTTACAAAGATCTGTGAGAAAGATTTAAAAGATCTGTAAGAAAGAATTGTTCTGCTGTTTAAACAGGTAAGTGAATCAAGTGCTATTTTCAAATAATTACACATGAAAAAAAATCATTACTGATTTCAGTTGTCAGATTGAAAAGCACGAAAATGTAAAAAATTCAAAGTCCCATTACTCAGCAGAAAATCACCGAAACAAAACAGGAATAAGATATGCACAACTAGACATGGTGCTGATCAACCCTATGAAGTTTCATAAAAATCCAACAATAGGTTTTGGAGAAACCGTGCAGACAAATTAAAATCAGACAGGACACAGACAGACGGACAATGCCCACAAAAACAATATATCTCTCCAGTATACTGGGGGAGACATAATTAATTCTCCCAATACAGATATTCAAATACCAATTTCTTCATTTATCCACCAAACTCTGTGTTATGACTACACTAAAGAGTGGTCAAAACATAGGGTTTAGTGGAGAAATAAAGGAGCTTTTCATAAAAATGTTTCAATTTATACATCTGATCTTGGCCTCTGTGTAACAGATAAATCAGTACTAAAATAATAATTACCTTGTCATCAATTGTGTCAAACTTAGTGAGGATAATGCCGTCAATAAGACGTGGGTTTTCCATGTTAGAGTAGTCGGCCAGGGCTTGGTTGAACTTGGTAAGCTGATCCACAGCCTCGTTGCCCACCAGAGCCTCCCCGACAAACAGCACCAGGTCCGGCTGGTTAATCTTGATCAGCTGTAACAAAATAATGTACAGTTATCAAATGTGGCTTTTTAAAACCAATGTCAACAAAAAGCAGTCATGAAATCACATGTTGTTTCAGGGTTTACGCTGTGTGTCACTTTAATTTATCCCTTTCCCTCATAAACGTGTTTTCACCCGTTTGCAAACATAGTAGACCCAGATCAGATGGCTCCTATCAGGGTCTGCTCTGTTTGCAGATGGAATTGATATATCTGTTTCTTTACTTTCCAAAATGGCTACAATGTTTCACCTTCCATATTTCGTTATAACTATTTTGGTCATGAATGTTCAGTAGGTATTAAAATTTGGAATAAACATGGAACAAGGAAAGGGTTACAAGAAATACAAATGAGTTTCAAGCAATGTAGACCATGTTAACCCTTTTCCTAAAATTGTCTGTGTCAATGTACTATTAAAAAATCAATCTTATTGTTATTCATGATATCATTATTTCTTACATGAAAATTCATGGGGGAAAGGGTTAAGCAACCACCTGCTTGTACAGACAGCTATGTTTATTTCACAAGTGGTCACTTTGGAGGAGTATTACTGTACTTCAGAAGAATTATCAAAGGTCCAGATAAGATGTGTAAATTAAAACATTTTCAAGAATAATTTCTTTATTTCTCCATCAAACCCTATGTTGTGACCACTCTTTAGAATCGTCTCAAGGAGACGATTCTAAAGAGTGGTCACAACATAGGGTTTGGAGGAGAAATGACAATTTTAGTACTTCAATATGCACTTTTATCTGTTGCTCTGGCTCATGTATCATCTTTATCTTGTACACTGGTTGCTACCTACATAGATTCTTCAAGTCAATCCAATGGAGGGTTACAGTGTGATTTAAAATTAAGTGAAAGCACGATGAAAAAAGCATGACAGACTGACGACAGAGAAATACAATCCAGATCAATACTAATTGTACAGTTATTCATGGATCCAGTTGGAACTACAAGGAACCAAGCATAGTGTCTGGTTCCACAGTGTTTCAAACATACTGTTTTGTCTATGGAAAGTGGAAGGAAGTCTGCTTTGATATATAAATTAAAAAGACTTTTTCTATCACTGAAAATGTACTCAGTATGGTAAAGATAAAAAAAATTTTTTTTACCTTTGATAAAGCTCTCATAAGTGGTTCATTGTCCTGCATACGGCCAGCTGTATCAACAAGCACAATGTCTATATGGCAGTCACGAGCTAAAATCAAACAATTTCAGTGATAATTAGGCAATTTACGTAAACAATTCATGGAGACTACTTTGCAAACCTATAAAATTCCCCCCAGAACACCTTTTCAGCATTGTTGCTAAAATAGAAATCTCCCCCCCCCCCCCCTCCCCAAAAAGCTGTTTTCTTACAAAAACATTTTACTTTTATATGATTTCATACGACTAAGTTTCAAAACAATACAGAAAATAGACTACAGAACCACAAACCCTCAGTCATGATTCATTATAATCACTTCGAAATGAGCATTTAACCCATTACCTCATAGGCTTTTTTTTAGATACAACCTCTTTGAATAAATCTACCGAAAAGGAGCATTAACTAGAGAAAATGAACATTTTAGAATTTTGTAGTTTGAAACCATTGTGATAAATAGAGCATTTGCTCCTATAGGAGCAAATGCTCTATTTATCACAATGGTTTCACAAAGTGACTTTTACAGAGTCGTCAAAAGTCGTCAATATGAGGGAATGGGTTAATTGAGTAGTCAAAACTGTGTCGGTTCAGACATGAAGCAAAATTGCTGCAAGATGTTTAGTTTATCCCTCTATTATAGAGTCTTGGTTTATACCAAGTTCACTCACCATGGTTTATTGCCTCCATTGCTATCCCGGCTGCATCTTTCCCATAACCTTTCTCATACAGCTGCACCATCTGCTGTCCACTGTGTTTGGCTGCTGGGTGGAGGGCATTCAGTTTTCGGGTGTGGGTTCTGAGCTGCTCTACGGCACCAGCTCTGAATGTGTCACATGCAGCAATCAGCACTCTGAACCCATTCTCAATCAGCCAAAAGCAGATCTGAAGAAAAATAATCGAACAATTTTACATCTGAAGAACATTAACAAATGATCTGACACATGAAGGAAAAATCATTTAATCTTACATCTTAAGAACATTAATCATAATCATCCTACATCTGAAGAACATGAAATCACATAAATAATTTCATCACAATTCAAAGTACAGTACAACATGCCTATAGCAAACATATAATGGAGACAGATAGGCATATATAGAGCAGGTGTTCGGTTAATGCAGAAAAATAGTCCAAACAGCAGAGCTTTCTGCAGTGCTCCAGACAAGGTGCGTACCGTATCTATGCGTATATTATTTTTATACAAAAACGCATTTGAAACTCGGCTACTGTAGGAGCTGTCTGATCAGTGTCTGCTCTCTTTGCTTATGATATTATAATAGATCGGACTCTAAAGTGTTTCTACCGATACCACAGAATCCTGTTTTTATGCTTTTATAAAATTTCAGTTAATAAATATTCATGTTGTTATTTCTAACATGAATGTTTAACTGGGACAGGGTTAAGAGAGTTGGATATGCCGGTATAGTTGAAGTTCTTACCTACAACTCTCATTATTTCTGAAGATAGGCAGGAGATAAATCTCCAAGTCAGCAATGCTTTACAGTTTAACATAACTTGTTCCAGTTCGCAGGGGACTAAAAGATGAAAATGATAATAATGGTTTTGAGTCTACTAGGATTAACTATAAACCATTATTACCTATCAGTTAAGTTCTCTGTGATAAAGCTTACTTTTGCAAGGTTGGTGCTCTTTCCAACACCATTCACTCCACAGAAGGTGATACAGTAGGGCCTCCTTTTCTGTTTGCACTCCATTGCATCTCGTAGAATGTCCACACGCCTCTTTGGGGACAGGATCTGGACACAAGACTCATTCAAAGTGGACTTAACAGTGTTGGTAACACCTGAGAGATACAAAATGATACAAATAGTGAGATGTGTATCTAATTTTAAAACAAACATTCAAACATTGACGAAAGTTCTTGTGAAATTATGTACAAGCACATTCTTATACACAAAGTTAAAATTACAGTGTAGTGTTTTACAAACACTGGAATCAAACATAGTAGCTGATTTAACTCTTTCAACCCTATTGGCAAATTTAGGATGACCATTACAATGAGGTTGGATCTAGTAACTTAGCGTCACATCGGGATCCAAACCGTTTCACATTTTGAGACTAATTTTCAAATGAAATTGCAGGAAATGTACTTTTAGAAACAAACTACATTTGTTTCTGATGACTGTTACATAGTGTTTAAAGGAATGAGAAGAGCATTTATATAAAATTAACAAGATGTGTTTCCCCAATATGACCTTTGACCTTGATGTATGACCGTGACCTTAATAAGTCAACCCTAAACAAGTTTGCCTCCATAATTTGCACATGTATGCCAAGTTTTGAAGTATGTATGTGCAATGGAGACAAAACTATCGCCAACTTTAAAGTTGGGGCTAAACAGTCAAACTAACAGCCAGACTGAGCAAAAACAATATCCACCCTCACTGTGATGGGGGAGGGGGAATAAAAAGAAATATCAAGTGGGTTTTTTCAAACTCTCATGTAGTCAAAGTCTTGCCACAATTCAATATAATGAAATTTGATTGTACATGCCATGTGTACATGTAGAATAAGAACATTCAAAGTTGATATAAATGCCATATCAAATAATATGTGTTCAAAGTGAAATATGCATGATAGGATTACGGCCCTAAAGATACTTTTCAGTTGCTAGTCAAAGCTAAAAGGACTTTATCTTTGTTTAAGCACAATGGATACCATACTGACTGTAAATCTATTCAACATTCTTCAAGATACTTACTGCTGAAGGTGCCGAGAACTTTGCCCTCCAGTTTCGTAGCAACAGAGTCACACAGTTTCTGAGCGATATCAGCTGCTACATTCTTGGCTGAAACAAACATAATTTACAATAACAACATTTCACTGTTTACTTCATAAATATTTTTGTTGGAAATAATTACATCATGAATATTAATTATATTATTTTTCATAATGGCACATGAACAAGTAAATATTCGCAATGGCAGAAATTGTAGAAGAGATCTACAAAAAGAGTAGACCCTGGTCAGATCTAGGTCTACTCTATTTGTAAAGGGGTTAAAAGGTGTATAAATGGAGTAAAAGATTAACATGATAAGAGGATTAATGAACTGTCTTTACTTAGATATGCCTTTTGATGCCCTTGCAAACAGAATAGAACCAGTCAGATGACTCTAATAGGAGCTTCTGATCAGGGTCTGCTCTGTTTGTTAATTAACCCTTTCCCTCATATAGACGTGTTTTCACGCATTTGCAAACAGAGTAGACCCAGATCAGACGGCTCCTATAGGAGCCATCTGATCATGGTCTGCTCTGTTTGCTAATGGAATTTGTTTCTTTACTTTCTAAAATGGCTACAATGTTCCACCTTCCTTATTTCATTATAACTATTTTGTCCAGGAATATGCAATAGGTATCAAAATTTGGAATAAACATAGAACAGGGAAAGGGTTTAGAAATAATATAACTCTCGTTTTACAGTTTCTGCCCTGTCAAAAATTTCCTCTGTTTATAATACCATCTTAGAATTTAATCAATATTCATAGTCATTATTTCTTTCGTGAATATTCATGCGGTAAAAGATTATATGTCTAAACATTGTGTGTGCAGGACAGTCAGTTATTGTAAGATATACAATGTCGCTACTGAAATCCGACCTGCGTTTTTTATATTCAAACCAACAGATTATCAATTTCAGTACATATACTTATCTCAACAGTATACAGATATGACCATCATCATTTCCCCTACAGTTGGGTTTTAACCCTTTTACTAATGTCAATTTATGCATGAGTTGGTCACTTCATGAATATTCATTTTCTTAATATTAACCCTTTCCCTCATATTGACGACTTTTGACGACCCTGTAAAAGTCACTTTGTGAAACCATTGTGATAAATAGAGCATTTGCTCCTATAGGAGCAAATGCTCTATTTATCACAATGGTTTCAAAATACAAAATTCTGAAATTTTCCTTTTCTCTAGTTGATGCTCCTTTTCGGTAGATTTATACAAAGAGGTTGTATCTAAAAATAGCCTATGAGGTAATGGGTTAATGTGTTTCAAGGGTATGTTTTGCTTTGACAAAAACTGTAGAATCAGATCTATATGATTCCATAAGCAAATACAGCAGACCCTGATCAGACTACTCCTGCAAGAGCAATGTGATCTTGATCTACTGTTTGCATAAGCATGAAAAAAGCGTTTAACTTTATATGAGGGAAAGGGGTAACTAGCGACTTACCGACAAGATGTTCTTTCATCTTTTCCAAAACAGGCTCCAGATCTTCCTTGGTTAACATTTTTGATCCAACCAGATTTTTAAACATTCCAAACATTCCACCACCCTTCTTCTTTGTCCTGTATGATAAACAAAGATGTTAGAGTTAACCATTTCCCTCATATAAATGCCTTTGCGAACAGAGCAGGACCGGATGGGATTCGAAAATTTCTAGAGTCCTGATACACACCATGAGACAAATTCTCCTGGAATGAGTGTTTGTCCTGCATCAAACTAATAAAATATCATATGAAGTGACTCTGACAGATAGTAAGACTTAAGCCTTCAAATACTGGCATTTGCAAGCCATCTGATCAGGGCCTGCATTGTTTTTCATTCAAAATCCTCTTACAAAATATACCCTTGCACAATGAATGGACTCTATTGTTGAACAATGAAGGACCAATCCATTTTGAAAATTCCTCATTTAAATGGTTCAAATACCAGATAACAAGAGCACCATATGCAGGTGCCAGCGCTCATCTGTCAAGACATCTTAAGTTTTTATTTCCAAGTTCATAAAATGGCATAACTTTGTAAAACAAGAGGGCCATGATGGCCCTGATATCGCTCACCAAACAATTAGGAGAAGATTTTCAAAGTTTTCACTATGTTCTATAGAAAACTGGCCACCCCTGGGGTGGGGCTTTATTTCTTAGCATGACTTGACTGAAATTAGCACACAGTTTGGATTCTGATCTGATGCATACCTGTATGTAACTTCATATGTGGTTTGTACATGAGTTAATTGTAAGATTGATATGCATTAACCCTTTCCTCCAGAAAAACGCCTTTCTACGCCTCTGTAATAGTCACTTTATGAAACCATTGTGATAAATAGAGCATTTGCTCCATAGGAGTAAATGCTCTATTTATCACAATGGTTTCAAATCTACACAATTCTGAAATTTTCCTTTTCTCTAATTAATGCTCCTTATCAGTAGATTTATTCAAAGAGGTAGGATCTGAAAATAGCCTATGAGGGAATGGGTTAAAAACAGTGTGAACAAACAGACACTAATTCTGAAGAAGACAACTCTATAGAGTTTTGACCAGGAATTTGACCTCTCCAGTGATTATGTAACACAGACTGAGTATCTAGGGTCCTTCTAGCTCAGGGGAACCTTTATAGTGTAAAAGTCTATTTTAAAGTATAACCAACAGGGCAGGGCCAATTTTAACCTCAGAACTATGATATTAACCAATTTCAATAAGTTATACTAAGTAAATCTATACACCAAATATCTAAGCTCTGTGAAGATTTTTAAAGTTTTCCCCATGCCTAACCTAAGTGAACACAGCATTCTGCTACTTGTACAGAAAACAACAGTCAGCTAGAGAAAACTGGCCACCCCTGGGACCGTGGCGGGGCCAATTTTGACTCCAGGGACATAATTTATAAAACTTTTGTAGAGGACCTATAGGTGATGCTATGTGCCAAAGATGAAAGCTGAGAACCCTGTAGATTCAGAGGAGAATACTTTTAAAGGTTCAAATTGTTGACGACGCACGACGCACAACAAAGCCAACAGACATCAGGCGATCACAAAAGCTCACCCTGAGCACTTTGTGCTCTGGTGAGCTAAAAAGCCTTACAGAGTTATGGCCCTTGGTCAGATTGTGCCCCTTGTGGTGATCAAACAAGTTTGTGAAGTTTCATAAGATTCGCTGAATAGCTTTGAAACAATAGCCAATGTTTTTCGCTAAATTTTTGAGAATTATATCCAAAGGTCAAGATCAAAAGTCCAAAATTTTAAAATTAATGGAAATACCTTGCCACATGGGATTCACATATGAAATATGAGAGCCCTGCTAGTTATGGTTTCAAAATCATAGATATTTTAATTTTTTATCGCCTAAGTCCCTAAAGGCCTCTCAGAGTTATGACCCTTTGTCAGCTTGTAGCCCTTATGATGGTGAACAAGTCTGTGAAGTTTGATAAGATCTGCATGAATAAGTAATGAAGTAAAAGCCAATGTAAAGTTTCCAGACGACAATACGGACGATGGTGTTACGACAATAGCACATATTTTTTCTTCGTAAAACAGACAAGCTAAAAATCTAGTAAATCTTCAAAAAGCACATGCCCAAAATCTGACATATGCTTGCATGGACAATCTTCAAAAACATACGCTGATTTCTGTACAACTTCTTCCTCTTCCTCTGACTCAGACTCAGTATCGATGTTGCGAAGCTCTCCACCCATTGTACCTACATAATCCATCTGAGAAAAAATAAGAATAAACTCATCTTTAGCAATACATGCTCATGATTCACTCAATCAGTCAACATTTCAATCAGTAGTTTCCATGTTTTGCTTGTTAATTTTGTTTACAGTAGAGTCAGTTTTAAATGACCATTTACTGACTTAACACAAGTTCCTTTTCAACCATTAAAGAAATTCAGTGAATTAATATTCATGATGTCATAATTCAATGGAGTAAAGTGTTAATGAATCCTTGAATATTAACATTTAAAGTAGCACATAGAGATGTGAAATAGAAACAGATCTATATACAGTTGAACTTCGATAAGTCAATTTCAAGGGACCGTACATATTAGTTCGAGATAACAGATGTTCGAGTCATCCGATTTCTAATCTGAACGATTTGTCAAGACCACAGATTAATACAGGTCTAAAGTAATGCTGAAAGCTCCTACAGGAGCTTTCAGCATTACTTTTGACCTGTATTAAGCTGCCACATGTGTTTCTAGATAACTGTAGCGATACATTTTAGAGCAATTCTGTATTGTTAGTTTTTGAAGGACCCAACTTTTTGTTCAAGTTATCCCGAAGTTCGAGTTATCTGAGTTTGAGATATCGAAGTTCAACTGTAATTCCATCAGCAAACAGAGCAGACCAGTATGTCTGCTACAAAGGTCTAAAATGAGTCTAAAAAACTTTAACCCTTTCCTCCATAGATATGCCTTTAACACCTTTGCAAATGGAGAAGACCCAGATCACCAAGCTCCTACAGCTGTCTGTTCAGAGTCTGCTGTTTGCTTTATGTGGAATCATATTGATCTGATTCTACAGATTTCTGCAAAAGCTAAAATTTCATGTGTTTATATACCATTTTAAAAATTAAACTAATTAATATTCCCATGAACACTATTTCTTACACAAACATGTATATTCATGGAGTAGAGGGTTAATTAAAATCATGACTGCAAGTGAACCAACTGTCATGCCCATGCTGTATTACAAGCTAATTTTACTATTTTTGCACCTTTAGTAAGATGTGATCAACAGAATTCTGTAACTTGAACGAGAAAGGAAAATACATACCTCTTCTGCCTTCAGGAGCATTTCATCGTTAATTTCTCCATTCGTATCTTGACCACTAGTAAAATCCAAAGCTTCAGCTTCCTTAGTATTGATTTTATCATTCCACTTGGTTGCAGTTTTCCCCTTCTTCTTTTGCACCTCTGGGCTTTTCCTGTTTATCAAAAATGATATCAGAGGCTTAGATACAATGCGTAAATTAACATTTTCAAGAAAAGATCCTTAAGTTCTCCATCAAACCCTATAGTGTAACCACTGTTTAGAATCGACGCTTCTAAAATGTAGTCACAACAAAGGGTTTCGTGGAGAGACGATGATTCTGATATTTGAATACACACCTTAACCCTTCACTTGCTATTCACGTCAATATACCTACCTGTAAATAGTGAAGACCCAGATGAGACAGCTCCTGCAGGAGCTGTCTCATCTGGGTCTGCACTATTTACAAATTGATTGTGCAACCAGTGCACTCCACAGCAGTGATTGCACAGAGAAATACTTGTAGACAGTGAATATATATGTAATTATACAACAGGGCATGACTAAAGAAGGAGAATTCAGCAAGAGAAGGATAAAATCAGCTTGGATTCTGATGTGATGCAGAGTAACTCGGTCTGTCATCTGGATACTAACTAATTGCATGTGCAACTCCCTTCAAACATACCAGGATAAGGGGGTATAGGAATGTTAGAATTATCAATTGGACATTACGAATCTTTTTGCAAAAATCTAGCATGAGCTAGAAAGAAGGACCAAATTGTGCAAAGGGGCTCCCTTTTATGAATAATCCTCCCTTAACAGAACTGTAACCACTGGGCAGTGTGTCTTGTAAGAGGCAACTAACTCTTTGCATACTACAGACAAATTTGTAGAAACAGTCTAGAGGATACAGATGAGATGAGATGCTAAGTCAGATCTATATCATTTCATAAACAAACAGAGCAGACCATGATCAGATGGCTCATTCAGGAGCTGTCTGATCTGGGTCTACTCTGCTTGCAAAAGCATTCATATGAAGGAGGGAAAGAGTTAAACGTAAAACAATATTCATTCTGAAGTTATCTACAAACAGATACATTTCTTCATGTCAGTCATATCATCAGACACAATGATACCAAAACATATAAAAATCCTCGTACGTTTCTGCAGGCTTTTTCTTTTTCAATCCACCAAAGAGTCTCTCTCTGTTTTTCATCATAGTTTCATGATCCATGTCTCCGTTAGTGGCGTTATTGGCTGTGACATTTGAGGCAGTCATTGGTTTGACAGTTGTCTCTTTAGCTGGTGCAGCTAAAATAACAAAAGAAACATGTAACCCACCATAAGAACCTCTCTTAACCTTTTAAACCATGAATATTCATATACGAAATAATCATGACATCATGACTATCAATTACATTAATTGTTATAATAGCAGGAATGTCTGGCCATGCTAGAAACTGTAGAATCATATCTATATCATATCACAGACCAGACCCTGATCAGATGACTCTTAGAAGAGCTGTCTGATCTGGGTATACTCTGTTTTCAAAGGCGTAGAAAAGAGTATTTATGGAGTAAAGGGTTAACCCATTACCTGATTAATATTCATGTAAGAAATAATTACATCATGAATATTTATATACCGACTTTTTATATTATGTTATATGAACATGTAAATGTTTGGCTTAGGCAGAAGCTGTAGCATCTGATCTATATACCTCAAAAAGCAAACAGAACAGATCTTTGTAAAATGGCTCCAACCCTAACATCCAGAAATACGCAATTTTACGCCTCTGTAAAAATCACCTGTTGAAACCATTGTGATAAATAGAGCATTTGGTCATATAGGAGCAAATGCTCTATTTTTCACAATGGTTTCAAACTACAAAATTCTAAAAAAAAACTTTTCTGTAGTTAATGGTCCTTTTCAGTAGATTTATTAAAAGTGGTTGGATCTAAAAATAGCCTATTAGGCAAGAGGGAATGAGTCTATTGGGTGAAGGGTTAATCCTTTACCTGATGAATAATCATTCAAGACTCTGCCTATGTTGAATATTAATAAATTTAATTCTTGTATTAACCCTTTCCTTCATATAAATGCCTTTTCATGACACTTCCTCTTATCATGATCTTTCCATGTATGAAGTTTCAATCCAAAAGCGTGAGCCATATAGGAGTTATCGTCCAGACAAAAAAATATGAACATTTTTTTCAAGGGGCAATAACTCCTATATTAGTGAAGCCAGAGTTATGGACTTTGTACATGACACTTCCTCTCATTATGCTCTTTCCATATATTATTTTCAGTCAACTGGCATCAGGCATATTGAAGTTATTGTCCAGACAAGAAAGTGTGATGGACAGAAAGACAACTCTCACGAAAACAATATGTCTCCCCAATATAAATATGGGGGGAGACATAATAATGCAGAAAGCCAAAACAATTAAGCAACTATATGATTTTTTACCTCTCAACCTACATTCACCTCTCTACTATTTAGTAAGAAATACAGACTCATTGGATAATTTTTATAATGTCATTATAGAATATTTTACCATGGCAGAAACAGTAGAATCATATCTATATAGACATTTTCTGTATTTCTCCACAAAACCCTATCTTGCAGGGTTATGAAGTAACTCTTGGAGACAATTCTTGTTTTTTTATGCTTGTAAAAAAAGCAGCGACTATATGCTCCCCAAATCCCATTTGGGGAGCATAAAAACAAGTCAGCTTTGAACATGTTTCCACATTTAGAAAAATGTCAAATCAGCACAAATCAAATAAAAGTTTCTCAACTCAAACATAACCTATTGAATGAGTTCTCAGTCATGGATTGTGGATATATTTAGTCAATGATTGTGAATATTTGTGAAAAGTATTCAGTATCAAGGGATTGTGAAAAATATTCACTCAATTACCATTCTTTGGTTTGACAGGTTTATTTTCTTTTCCCTTTGCCGGCTTCTTGGGTTCTTCTTTTTTATTTTCAATCATAGACTTGACAGATTTCTTGGACTTCTCAGATTCTTCAAATGTTTTCATCACTCTGTTGGAAGAGATAAACATAACAGTTACACATATGTATGCACAATGTATATGTTTATGACACAGTATTGTTTGACCCTTTACATGATTAATATCCATGTTTACAAGAAATAATGACTATAATGAATATCGGTCAATGAACTGATTTGAACTGATTATGTAAAATGGCATTATGACCACGGTAAAGCTTTCCCATGATAGAAACAAATTGAATTTCAAAAGCAAATTCAGCAGATGTGAAATATGAGCAGAGTACCGTATATCTTTAAATCAAATAATCTTAACTATACCTGTAAAACGACAAAAACATAAATATTTCCCAAATATTCCATAATTTCTAAATCTTACTTGTACAGTAAAACCTCTCTATTATGGCTATTAAATTACAACAAATATTTTGTGTTAAAGGCAGGTGGCTGCTTAAAACAAGGTGAAAACAAGGTGAAAGTAAAACAGAGCGTTCTGTTTTACTTTCACCTTGCTTTAAGCAGCCACCTGCTTTAAATACCAACTAATTAACACAATTTAGTGGGCTTTATAGAGAGGTTTTACTGTACTTAACTTGTGAACAAAGCAAACCCATTACTATTGTCATTGTTAAAAAAATACAATAAAATAATCAAAATATAACTAAACCTAAATGTAGGAAGAATTTAGCCCTTTGCTCCGTGAAATCATGTAAGAAATAATGACATCATAAATATTAATCACATTATTTTTTATACTGGCACATAAACACAGGAAATGTTGATCATGGCAGAAACTACAGAGTCAGATCTATATCATTCATGAGCAAACAAAGCAGACCCTGATCTGGGTTTACTTTGTTTGCAAAGGTGTATAAAGGCGTATTTATGGAGTGAAGGGTTAACCCATTACCCCATAGGCTATTTTTAGATCCAACCACTTTGAATAAATCTACCGAAAAGGAGCATTAACTAGAGAAAAGGAAACTTTTAGAATTTTGTAGTTTGAAACCATTGTGAGAAATAGAGCATTTGCTCCTATGGGAGCAAATGCTCTATTTTATCACAATGGTTTCAATAGGTGATTTTTACAGAGGCGTAGAAAGGCGTATTTATTGAGGAAAGGGTTAAACAAATCAGTGGGCTTTGACGAGAATTTCACAAATCAGTATGCCTCACCTTACTTTCTGGCTGTCTTTCTTTGCCTCTCTTTCAATGTCAAACAAAATTCTATCAAAATCTTGTCTAAAATCAAAATTTCTTGACACTGAACCACTCTTTAAGTCATCCTTATACTTGTTGCGAAATTCCATCTGAATGATGTTCAGGAACTTGTCTACATAAGACAGCTGCAAGATCTTCTGATAGGCAACCTGAAAAATACAAATGTACCAGTAAAAACATTTTAATTATTTTCCTTATGAACAATTATTAACCCTTTCCCTGTCCTATGTTTATTTCAATACCTAAAGGGTTAAAAGGCGTTTCAATGAGGTTATTTTTGAAACTAAGAAATAGTAACAGTAATTTAAAAGCCAGGTCCAGGGTTAAGAAATGTAAGCGGTCCCGATAGCTTAGTCAGTAGAGCACTCGCCCTGTAAGTGAGGGGTCCCGAGTTTGAACCCCGGCCTGGCTGCATATTTTTCACCAGTCCTATTACAGTTGGCGTCCAACTTGAAAATTTGTATGCCTGTGCTTTCTTGTGCAGATTCGGTGAGAGGGAGAGTAGTGTAACAGGCGGGGTACATGTACTGGATGAAGAAATTTAAGCAGTCCGCATAACTCGGTCAGTAGGGCACTTGTCCTGTAAGTGTGGGGTCCCAGGTTCGAGCCTTGGTACAGCTGCATATTTTTCAGCAGTCCAGTTACACTACAGCAACATTGATCATGACAACATTTACTGACTAAAACAAAAGACTCAAATCTGATCAGAGACTGACTGTCTGTAACATTAAAAATTTATACAACATACATTAGCAGAGAGAGATTCAGGAAAAATTGGTCCCATGCTTGCTGAAGTTTAACCGTTTCCCTCATATTTATTATATCATAAGCAAACAGAGCAGACCCTGATTAGATGGCTCTTATAGCAGCTGTCTAAATTCTAATCTGGGTCTACTCCATTTACAAAGGTGTAGAAATGCATATTTATGGAGTAAAGGGTTATGAAGTCAAAGGTTCTCAAAAGATTAGGCAGATCTTATTCAGTCATTGTTAATATATAGCTGTATACTATTACTCCCAGTAACGAGTATACACAAAATAAGTTTATACATTTTGTTACAAGCCAGGCGCAACAGAAAGACAAAGCCAGCAACAAACTTTACAGGCTTTATTAAATTGAAATGACTAGTTGAAGAAATACTTAAATACCTGTTGTTTAAAGTTCAAACAATTATCCAAATCCAGTCCTTTTGAATAATAAAACACTAGCACTTTTAGTTTAAATTTTCCACATTTTTAATAATTCTGTGAATCTATCAGTATCCAAACTATTCACAAGTAAACTTCTAGTACACTGATGTTTGCCAAAAGATCCAAGATAAAAACAGTGAGGTTTGAGTTTTATATATATAAAATATATATACTCTATTACCATTCTAGAAGGGTATTGAATAATCATAGAATTTCTTGAAGATCAAATGTCTACTTGTGTAACAATGAAATTACTAAAGACTTTCCGGAAATTTCTATCCACAAAATAAGATCATGTGACTGCTTGTTTACCAACAGATTATAAAATATTTATTTCTAGAACAATCTATATATTTACATATTTTATTGTCTTTGATATGCCATGACCTTCTAGAAGATTCTAAGAACTTCTAAATGTTCTATGGATACAATATTGCATTTTAAGACATTTTTATACCTTAAGTAAACATCAAATTCAAATTATAAACATGTTAACATAACAATTTATATATATATATACTGTGTGAAAACTGAAAAAAGCATTATTTAAATAGGAATATGTGTTACTCCAATATTTAGTTCACTTACCACAAACACCAGCTCAAACTCATTGTCCAATTTATACTTCAGAGTCAGTGCCTCATGTGTGAACTGGTTACTCCCACTTCTCTCCTGCAGAACAAAATAGTTTATGTAGCCTATATTTACTTACAGCAAGATTAATTCAATATCAAAGAAAGAACAATCAAAGTTACATAAAATAATTTTTTATCTTCAGGACTGCAAAAAAATGTTTTACATCATGCAGGTTTAGTGATAAATAGAGTATTTGTTTAATTTGTAGAGGTGTCAACTGGACTGGAAAAATACCGTCTGAAATAAAAATGCTAGAGCACCTGTGGCAGTGCATTTTATTCATTAACATGGTTCCCGGACATTCCATACCAAAACCAGTTGATCCTGGGACATTTCGTTCTGGACGATTTGTACAAATTTTCAACTGGGACATTTTGTCCCACTGAACTGGATGTTTCATCCAAATAATAATATTATTTAAAACAAGCACAACCTTACAAACATTGAAAATATATCTCGAAACATGTAAATCTTAAGAAACTTTGTAAATTAAATCACATTTTTTATTATTTTCTCTTGATTTACTAATACAAACTATGGACCGCAAAATTATTTCTTTTATACCTTTTTTCACTGTGTTTACATCACGTAAAGCCATTCACTACTTATCAACAAGATAATTCTAGAAATGCCTAAAACCCCAAGAAGAATGCTCTGAAACTAAATAAAACAGTCGTCCCAGCAATTTTGCAATAGTTGTACGAAACGTCCCAGTATTTTATTTTCAATAGTGTTACGAAATGTCCCGGGATGAACTGGGTTTGGCACGAAACGTCACTTAGCCATTAACACTGGACGTGGTCTCTAATTTTGGGATACATTCTCACTGTATCGGGAGTAATTGATATAGTAAACAGTATATAACTCCAATAAAAAACACAAACAACACAAAAAATACCCAATACAAAACAAACAAACAAACAAACAGAACAACAAAACGCGTTACCATCATGACCATATGTTGTCAAAACTTTTAGCTGTAATCAGAAAACTAGATACCTGTAGGATAACGCTTTTGATCAGGGCGTTAACTGATGGCGTGAACAACTGAGATGTGCCTTGGAAACACCAAAGAACGATCCCGCCTTTACTAAATATGGTGAAAAAGTCCAACATGTTGATGTATGTTCTAAATTGTACGCAGAATGTACCGGAAATGAAATACCCGGAAGTGTTGACATACTTTCGCAATCGGAAGACCTAAATCATGTTCATGTGTGGACAGAAAAGCGGGCTATTTCATGGGACCTTTCTCTGTTATGAATTGAATAGAATAACAAAACAAATCCAACTAGCCACCCACTGACCCAATCAACCAAACAAAAACAACAACAAACAAATAACAAAAAACAACATCAACAAACAGCAACAACAACAACCCCCGCCCAAAAAAAAACACAAAAAAAACAACCAACAACAACAACAAACAATAACAAACAAACAAAAATATAACCAAAAATCCAAACCGAACCAAAAAAAAAAAAAGCATAAACAGAAACACCCCCGCCAAAAAAAAATAAAAAATAAAAATAAACAACAACAAACAAACTAAACAAACAATACCCCCCCCCCCCAAAAAAAAAAAACCAAAAAAAAAAAACCCAACAACACCAGAACACAAAAAAACAAAAATAAAAAACAAACAATTTCATGTAGTAGTAGTAGTAGTAAAGGTAGTAGTAGAAGTAGTAGTGGTAGTAGTGATAGTAGTTGTAGTAGTTGTAGTTGTTGTACTTGGTAAGTATAGTAGCAGTATTAGTAGTAAGTAGTAGTAGTAGTAAGTAGTAGTCGCAGTAGTCGCAGTAGTAGTAGTAGTAATAATAGTAGTAGTAGTAGTAGCAGTAGTAGTTGTAGTAGTGGTAGTAGTAATAGAGTAGTAATAGTAGTAGTAGTAGTAGTAGTAGTAGTAGTAGTAGTAGTAGTAGTAGTAGTAGTGGTGATGGTAGTAGTATAGAAGTGGTAATAGTAGTAGTAGTAGTAGTGGTGGTGGTAGTAGTAGTACTTGGTAAGTATTAGTATCAGTAGTAGTAGTAAGTAGTAGTAGTAAGTAGTAGTTGTAGTCGTAGTCGTAGTCATAGTAGTAGTAGCAGTAGTAGTAGTAGTAGTAACTTAGTAGTAGTAGTAGTAGTAGTAGTAGTAGTAGTAGTAGTAGTAATAGTAGTAGTAGTAGTAGTAGTAGTAGTAGTAGTAGTAGTAGTAGTAGTAGTAGTAGTAATAGTAGTAGTAGTACTTAGTAGTAGTAGTAGTAGTGTAGTAGTACTTAGTAGTAGTAGTAGTAGTAGTAGTAGCAGTAGTAGTAGTAGTAGTAGTAGTAGTAGTAGTAGTAGTAGTAGTAGTAGTAGTAGTAGTAGTAGTAGTAGTAGTAGTAATAGAAGTAGTAGTAGTAGTAGCAGCAGCAGCAGCAGCAGTAGTAGTAGCAGCAGCAGCAGTAGCAGTAGCAGTAGCAGTAGCAGTAGCAGTAGCAGTAGCAGTAGCAGTAGCAGTAGCAGTAGCAGTAGCAGTAGCAGTAGCAGTAGCAGCAGCAGCAGCAGCAGCAGTAGTAGTAGTAGTAGTAGAAGAAGAACTAGGAGAAGAAGAAGAAGAAGAAGAAGAAGAAGAAAATTGCCGTGCAGTGTTTGTGATAGCAGTATTAGTATAATTGTCATAGTGTCAGCAGTAAAACTTGAATCATATAGTCCATGTGTCTAAACAGATTCCACTAGGCTATTTCCGTTGCCGACGGCGTCCTGGCACGCAGAGATACGGGATAAACCGTACTTATCAAAATATCATGATGATGCCGTAAGCCCCACTAAATATCACTAATCAATGGAAATAAGGGATGACTTACCCGTTCTTGGGTTATCCTTAATATTTATGCAATTGACAATTTGTCTTGCATGTCTATCCATGTATCTTATTTTAGCTTGTGATGCATTGTGAAATGTACGTTTTTGCCGAATCTATTTACACGTATATCTATATCAGTATATCAGTTCTACAGATCTACCTACCTATCTTTTAACGCTTTGATTTTTTGTGTTGATCTCACGAACGTGTGATTATTTTAAATCTCCCAGTGCGTCCTCTTTCGGTACTACTTGGTTTTTATCGTTATTTGTCGTCTGAAAACTTCGAGATGTAAGTTGAGTTTTATGAATTAATACAAACTTGTAGTCGTTTTAAACGTTAACTGTATATTTTAATGAATTATTTAAATGTTGATCAGTTATACATTGTAAATAAGCACCGAAAAAAACACTCTAACTGATCAAATATTACATTAGTTGAACGATTTGTCTTGGTTACCATAGACAACGCATGTAAACTGTTGTGTAGAGATCGTGTTAATTCTTATGCTAATACGTATCAAACTTTCGTTTGTTAAATTGCAGATAATTTCTCGGATCCCAAAATAACACACCACAATGGCGGTACCCTTTTCAAACACCAAACTTCGAGTGCCAAAAGGTTTTCAAAATATTCTTGAAGGACTTGCCAGAGAAATTCTCAGAAATCAACCTGAAAATCCATTTGAATTTGGATCCAAATACTTGGAACAGCTGTTGAGAGTGAGAGAAGGTATGTAGATCTAGATAAGATTAATATTTTTTTAGAACTTCGTGAAGATTTAAGTTGAATAAATCTGCAGTTAACCCATTGATGCCTTTATAAAAGTGACGGTGACACTTTTTGAAACCATTGTGATAAATGCTCTTTTTATCACAATGGTTTAAAAACTACACAATTCTTAAAGTTTCCTTTTCTCTAGTAACTGCTCCTTTTCAGTAGATTTATTCAAAGATGTTGGGTCTAATAATAGCCGACGAGGGATTGGGTTAAGACACCCTGGCTTGTATTGTTTTGGTTGCTGTCGTAGTGTGGATACCACATGTATGATATAACCGGGATTTCTCTGAGAGAAAATATACCCATTGGTTGTGGGGATAAACTTGAGACCTCATGATTCATAGTAAAGCACTGTACCACATCTCCATAAAAGCCAGCTTGAACAGCAAGCCTGTACAAGTGTTGATGCAGATAAGCTTCAACCCATGACATACTCCCCAATCAAATTGAAATTCTTCCTGAATTTCTGTGGGTTCAGAGAACAATTTGCAATGACTCCAGAACACAAACAGTCACAGGCCCCATGTTGCGCACCAAATGTAACAGGTTTCTCTGAGAGAAAATATACCAGTCAATCGTGGGAATTGAACTTGAGACCTCATGATTCCTAGTCAAGCACTCTTCTGCATTGCCATAAATGCAGGCTTGCACAACAAGACTTAATAATGTTTGTTATTGCACATACACACAGGAATTTTTGGCCATGGTAGAATTTGGCGAATCAAATCTACGTATATAAATGCATATAAGCAAACAGCAGACCTTGATTGGACAGCCCCTACAGAAGCTGTCTGATCTGGGTCTACTATGTTTACAAAGTCGTATTTAGGGAGTAAAGGGTTAAATTACAGTGAGTAAAATTTTACATGGATTTTTTTTTTTTAATAATTTCAAAGAATTAGGGTAATTTTTATTGACATCATTTAAAGTCCCATTATATTTTAGCATCATGTTTCCTTGTGAAAAATTGAACAGATTGAGTGTTTGTCAAAAGATGGTTTAAAACACTAGTTTTGATGCTTGAAACTGTTTCATTTTGAAAAAATTCATAGGATTTACCATGCATGGGAATCCCTAGTTGACCAGATCATCCAGGGACCACTAAATGCAAGTAAGCTACTGTAACATGAGTGTCATGTGATGTCTGCTGTCAAAGAAAGTACACAGAAATGGTGACTAATGCAAGAGTCTGCATTCAAAGCTGATATCAGAGGAGAAAAGAAAATAAGTTTAGAGACAATGGTCCCAGTCGTAACACATTGCATAAACCAAGAAATGTGGGGAATATGGAACCAGTTGGTTGCATTTTTTCAGTTCTAGTTTCTCTTACTGTTTTTGGTTACACGTATTGATAGATTTAAAAATAGAACAAAACTAGCTTCTATATAAGTTACAGTCCATGGTCACATGATTCACTGACGTCATACACCTTAAATTTAGATTTTTCTGCTTGTTCCGCAATATTTTCCTGTGTCGTTTTTGAGCAAAGAAAATGTAAAATGATTATTCTATACATATCCAATTTGAGAGCAAATTGAGGGCAGAAATTAATTCATATAAAAAATATAACAACTTGGACTTAAATGACAGCGTTAACAAAAAGTATTGAAACAGTTTGTAGTCTAAACCGATATATTCCAGCAAGATGTTCAATATAAGCATTAACTTGAGATATGAGTGTTCTTGATCAGCAGCTTATCTGAGTGATTAGGCATTTATATATGATGAAGTACACAATTAATTTTTTAATTAACTAGTATTGCAATGCAATTAAAATGGCAGACTACTCAATTTCTTTATGTCAGAAATATACAAAACTGCAATGTAATATAGAAATATGAAACCAGTTGATTGCATTCTTTCAGTTCTAGTTTCTCTTTTGCTGTCGCACTAAGAGATAATTTCAAAAATAGAACAGAATTTCTATATAAATTACAGACAATGGTCATATGATTCACTGACATCATATACATGCTAAATTTAAATATTTTTCTGCCCGGTCCATAATATTTTCCTGTGTTGATTTTGAGCAAACACAACGTAAAATAATATGTTATTTACATTACAATTCTTATGTAGCCATTTGATAGCTAACTGAGGTCTGAAATTAATTCACATAAAAATATAATGGGACTTGAAATAAACCCCCACTCCCCATCTCCATCTAACCCTACCCCACAAACACCTTTCCATACAGGTAAAGACTTAGATACAAAAGTCCATAACTGTCTAGGGAAAGGAAATAAATATTGTTCTTATAATTTGAGGCCGCAACAACAATAATATCTTAGGACACCGCAAACATTAATGTCTGAAACAAACATGTATTAATACTATTTTTGTATGAGACAACTGTCAGTGACATTCGCATTAAATAGTCATGCACAATTGCTTAAAACTATACCTTTTTGTCGCTATTGATTATATTAGGCATTGCCAGTAATAATGGACACCTATGGGCATTGGTTCATTAACTCCATGAATATGTATATATAAGAAATAATGACAGCATTAAAAGGCATATTGATGGCGTAATGGGTTAATGCTTATAAACACATGCATGTTAATGCATAGTTTGTCTGAGGTTTATAAACAACATGATTATGTAATACCTCAAATACTCTAGATATTTGGATACCCATGCACCCTTCTCTACCTGTTTGTAAAATTGAATAATTAGATTTGGTATCATGTTGATAACCTTAACCACTTACCACACAGAGATACCTTTTCAGGTCTTTGTAAACAGGGTAGACCCAGACCAGACAGCTCCTGTAGAAGCTGTCTGATCAGTGTCTGTCCTGTTTGCTTGTGGAACTATATATAGAACTTATTCTAAATTTGCTGTCTTGCCAAAAGTTCTCATGTTACCCAATCTTCCATCTCCATGCATTTGCAATTCTTAAAAAAAAAAGGAACGGTTTGATCTGATTCTGCACTGTTTGTCTAAGCTTGTCTGTCTAAATACTTAGGATGATTAGGGTAAATAGCATACAGTTAAATATTAGAAGAATGTGTTGTGATAGAACTGGTTAAAAACTATTTTTCGTACTGAGACTCATACAAAACAATTAAACCTAGGGCCGCTGGTATGCCATACCACAATGTATTGATCTATTAACTTATATGGTCCAAGACAGCTGTGTCTTCCACCATCAAATACCTTGCGCAATCTAATGCCCCCATTCCACTAGGCGGCGATCTACGTGCTCGGAAGGAGCGCAATAGATCTGTTCCGGATGGGGCGATATAGGGGTACTTAACGATCCGATTACTACCAGATAACGCTCCAGTTGCGATTCAGTAGCGATCTGTATGATCCGATAGCAACTTGATAGCATTTGGTGGCCACCCAATTCCCCCAAAATGTTGCGACCCTCCGTGATCAGTTTTCGCTCCGTTGGCGATTCAGGGCGAGTAAGAGGCAATCCAATGCACTCTATTTGCGCTTCGAGGGCGACCCCTGAGATCTATCATCATGGCGCTCAAGCTAGATCCGATAGCGATCGTGGCGACCTATGGAGATTCATTATCGCTCAATTAGCGCTCCAGGTGATTCGATTAGGACAAGATGCTATGAAAACCTGTGGCGGTCTACCACGCTCAACAGTTTTACGCTTGGCTGCAGAGGAGCGCGAAGGCTTGAGAGAACAGAACAGAACATATATCTTATTGATTTGTACATAGTTCATCATCATATACATAACATATATTACACATTATAGCACATTGTATATTCATATAATATATGAAAAGATATAAGACAAACTTTTTTGGAGAACGATGGCGCTTGAAGGCAATCCGATTACGCTTGATTTATGATCTTGGTGATCAATTAGCGCTCCGATGGCGATTTTGGCGATTATGTAGCGCTCCGATGGCGATTTTGGCGATCAAGTAGTGATTTGATGGCGTTTAGGATGGAGTGCCATGGATCTTTGTGCAGGGGAGTTGACTGATGGTGACCTTGGCGATCATGGAGATCTGATAGAGATCCACTAGAGAACAGGTGGCGATCGTGGCGCTCTATTTGGCGATCTGTGGCGGTCTCACAGAGTGCCATAGTTCGCCACCTAGTGGAATGGGGATATAACTACACTTTACCATGCTTTTTTTTTCTGAATGGACTGGTGACAAAGTCAATATTTATTTATTTTCTGTGGGGAAATGTCATACTTTGAAACTCAAAATAAGTCTGTAATATGTTATCTCTTTGCATGCTAGTGGTGGATTTTTTCACCAGTTGTGACCTATGCAAACAGTTTGGAACCAGAGCAGGTCCCACAAAAGGTGGGACCTGATCTGAAATCCAAACTCTTGTGCCCAATTTACTTCTGTGAGAAATCAGAAAGAAATTAAATAGTTTTGCTGTTGCAGATAAAAAATGAGCAGACGGCAAACTTACTTAGCATGCGAAAAGTAACTAGCTGAGACAATTTATCCTTGCCTAATTATGTAAATATTGTCAAAAACTCTGAAATCGATTTAAGATGAAAAATCAAAGAAACTCTATTTGTTGAGCTGACGTGTTCAGTTTTTTTTTCAACTTGGTATGCTAGCTTTGTCCTGTAATGTGCCTACTGATATTTACAAACTGTTTGGAGCCAATCTAGATGAGAAGCTGCAAGAAGAAACAGAAGAAATTTTTTTTTCCAAAAGCTAGGCCTCCAGTATTTTTTTTGACAAGTATCTTGTGGGATAGGGATGAAAGAGATATTGATCTTTCCCAGTATCCACTGCAATTAAGGTTTATTTCCCCTTGCTTGCAGATCATTACTAACTTAGCTCCGCAATAGCTGTCATTACTTTGGAAAGATGAAAATTGAGTTAGCCACAAACCCGAGCCTGCTTAAACAGTCTTAGTTTCTAAAACTTGGAAACTTAGACAGGATTATTGATTTTTGAATCTCTGAGGGAAACCAGAAGTTCTTATCAGATTTGAGAAATTGAATCAAGTCTAGAACAATATACACCATAAGGATTCATTCCAAGAAACTTAATGGAAGCATAAGAGCCATTTTTCGAGGAAAAATTTCTGGTTTGGTATTGATTATTATAAGTCAATTTCTTAACATGGAAGAGGAGGCTGTGATAAAGTGCTATGTTTTATCAGTTGATGGAAGGTTCAGATTGTTCATTATCCATTTAACCATTTCCCTGTTCAATATTTATTCGAAATTTTAAACTTCTATTGAATATTCATTAGCAAAATAGTTATAATGAAACATGGAAGGTGGAACATTGTAGCCATTTTAGAAATTAAAGAAACAGATTTATCAAATTCTGTTAGCAAACAGACCAGACCTTGATCAGACAGCTCCTATAGGCTGAATCTACTCTGTTTGCAAATGTGTAAAAAGGTGTTTATTTGAAGGAAAGGGTTAATAATTCAAGTTAGGCTTCATCTCATGAAATGAGCTGAACTCTTTACTACATTAATATGGCATTTAAAGCCTTTGCAAACAGAGTAGACCCTGATCAGACGATTGCTGTAGGTGCCATCTGATCAGGGTCTGCTCTGGTTGCGTATGGATTTCTATGAATCTAACTCTACAGTTTCTGCCAGGCCTAAACATTCCTGTGTTCATATACCAGCTAAGGCAGCTATTTAATACTATCCATGATGTCATTATTTCTTACATAAATATTCATGGAGTAAAGGGTTAAAACATCCAACAAAACGTAGCGAAACATACAAAACCCCATAAACCCATCTGTAGTGGACAGAATTCTTTCCTATACATGTATAGTACAATAATTCATGTTCTGTGTTTATTCCGAATTTCAATACCTACTGAATGTTCATGTTTATAATAAAATATGGAAGATGGGACATTGTAGCTATGTCAGAATTAGTAAAGAAACAGATCTTTCAAATTCCATTAGCAAACAGGGCAGACCCTGAACGTGCTTATATGAAGGAAATCATATTCTGGCTATTTTGAAAATGATCACATTGAGTGTAGTGCTTTGTGCCAATATATAAAGAAGCATAAAGTGAATGGTTATAGAGACATAGCCCTTCCTATATGAAGAACATAAAGGATACTAGTAATCATATATTAAGGCCTCAATTAAAAAATTGTTTGTTTCGCAGCCCTTTACCGACCACAGATTTTAGAAGTTGGTCGGTAGGTAGGAAAATTATTTTATTTTTTTTCTGAAAAAAATTATAGAATCTACTCTATATAAAATATTTATAAAATTGTTTTGGCACTGTAGCTATAGTACCTTATGTAACTATTTCTTTGATTCTTCTGAAAATGTTTTCCCCACACAGTTTTTTTCTGATTAAGACTATATACATGTAATATTATTACCACTCTGCAGGTGTCCTCGAAATACAGATACCAGATAGTTAAATTTTCTTAAAAAATTATGATTATTTTTATCCTCAATTCAAACAGATCAGTTAAATTGGTTCTCGATCTCTACCAATTTCTGTTCAATCTAGATTTAGTAGCTTTAACCCATTCCCTCATAGCCTATTTTTACATCCAATCTCTTTGAATAGATATGCTGAAAAGGAGCATTTATTAGCTTGCAACATTATTTTTTTTTAGAATTTTGTTGTTTGAAACCATTGTGATAGGAATTTGCACCATAGGAGCAAATGCTATATTTATCAGAATGGTTTAAAAAAGTGACTTTTATAGAGGCATCAAGGGGCGTCAATATGACGGAATGGGTTAAGAGAATGTCCTTTGTACATGTTCAGGCAGGCTTTAACAAGAACTGACCTCCCTCTGGCTGAAGGTTAACCTTTCATGTTCTCTCCCGATCCTTCATTTATATGTGTATTGTGTTTCTGGGGTGAGACCTTAGCATTTATGAAGCATTTCCGACATACAAAAAATGCCCTGGCTATGCAGACTTTTACATATTTTTGAGTTTGATCATCATTTAATAATGCAGGTAATATTTTTTTTTTAAAAAAAAAAGATATGTACAGTAGAACTTGTCTTAATCCTTTACCTTTTCAATATTCATGATATAATGGATAGATATTGGCTGAATATTTATTATAGTGGTACATGAACACAGATTTTTTTTTACCTTGGCAAAAACTGTAAAATCATATCTATTTATTTCCATAAGCGAACAGAGCAGACCTCGATCAGACGGCTCTTGTAGGATCTATCTGATCTGGGTCTTCTGTGTTTGCAAAAGGGTGAATTGAGGTTTTTACATGAGGGGAAAGGGTTAAGTTACCAATCACTGACTGTAGAAGTCTTAAAAAGCAGGTGGTTGCTTAATGCAGAATAAAGGTACAACAGAAAGCTCTGTATTGCATTCATTGTACATTAAGTTACCACCTGTCTTAACCCATTCCCTCATAGGCTCTTTTTTTTAGATCCAACCTCTTTGAATAAATCTACCGAAAAGGAGCATTTACTAGAGATAAGGAAAATGTTAGAATTGTGTAGTTTTGAAACCATTGTGATAAATAGAGCATGCTCTATTTATCACAGTGGTTTTAAAGGGTAACTTTTACAGAGGCGTAGAAAGGCGTATTTATGGAGGAAAGGGTTAACCATTTCATGTACTCCCTATATATACAACCTCTTTAAAAGGCTTTTGTAAACAGAGTAAACCCAGATCAGATGGCTCCTGTAGGATGTGATCTTTCGCCATTATAAAAAATAATCTAATTCATATGCATCATATCATTTCTTTCATAAATATTCCTGTAGTAAATGGTTAGACCTCTTTTTAATGGTTACTTAAACCTTTCCTCCATATGCTATTTTTAGACCCAACCTCTTTGAATAAATCCACTGGAAAGGAGTATTAACTAGAGAAAAGGAAACTTTTAGAATTATGTAGTTTTGAAACCATTGTGATAAATAGAGCATTAAGCCGCATTTGCTCCTAAGGAGCAAATGCTCTATTTATCACAATGGTTTAAAAAAGTGATTTTTACAGAGGCATAGAAAGGGTATTTATGGAGGAAAGGGTTAACTCTTTCAATGCTGAATTATCACAGTGGAATAGCCTATCACTGTTTAACAATAGAGTCCCTTCAGTATAAACATCTGAAATGTGTAAGTGGATTCCGCATGGCAAACAATGCAGGCCCTGATCAGGGGGCTCCTCTAGGAGCCCTCTGATCTTGGTCTGTGCTGTTTGCAAATGACAGTGCATTCATTTCCTGAGAATTCAAAGGGTTAAGACATGGTTAACTTTAATTGGAAATATTTTGGCCTTAGTTACCAAAATGCATTGTTGATTGCTGCCATGGACATTGAGGGGTTTTATGTTTCAGCAATTATTTACCAGTTAATCTTTGTCATAGGTTAATGGGTCATCGTATTGAAGAATGGCAAAACAGTATATCCAGATCAGATTCCGGTATTCCTGCTCAAGCTATATTATCAGGGTCTGTTCTGTTTGCTTAAAAAATAATATAGATTTGACCTGATTTGACAGTTTCTACCATTGTGCAAAACCCCTTGTTCATGATACCATTATAAAACATTAATAGCTCATTGATATTCATACAAGGATTATTTCTTACATGAATATTCATAGAGTAAACGGTTAAGTGTGATTATTGGATAAAGGGGCTCTTACAGAAGCTGTATGGTCAGCATAATCATGCAGACTTTTATCAGACTTCATACTGAATGGACTGTTAATTAACCCTTTCATTGATGGAAATGAGTTACTAGTGTCCTTTGCTAACAGTGTAGACCCAGATTAGAGGACTCCTCTTGGAGCCCTCTCATCAGTGTCTGCACTGTTTGTCATGTTATCAGTGTCTGCACTGTTTGTCATGTTACACTTTTATATAAAAAAAAAAGTATCCTTGAATATTCATAGTAATCTTGAGCTGTTTGAATTTTAAATAGTCCATTTGAAAATTCTGGATTGATAGGGTAACGATAGCTTTGATCCTGATCTGGATCAATATTGTTTACAAAGGTTACCATGTATTCATCCCTAGACTTTTGTATGGAGGAAAGCCCATCATTCCAAGATTGAAGGTGTGAAAAGTTTCTATTTTGGGCCAGTCTTGTCTTGGAGATGTGTGAGAGTATTGGTACGGGGAATTCGGAAGTAGCAAGAAACCATATACATACTGTTAATCTGGTTAAAACTACTGTCGTATTGATTACTCTTGGGCAGATGCCATTTGCTTGATCACTTGAGAGACTATAATAGCGATTGTGAATGAAAACAGAAGTTAATTTCCTCATTGCAGGCTTGGCACAAATGGTGTGAATTGATTACATAGCATAATTGGTCAAAGTCAACCTTCACAATCGAAGTTACTTGATTTATTCCAAGGTTTTGAATGCTAGTAGATGTTGATTGCAAGGAAACATATTGATGATATGGTATATGGAGATGGGATATGCAGGAGTAACAGAAATGGCTCTAATAGGATTAATATGTAATTTACTCTAGTCTAAGGTCTCCCAGGACTAACTTTATCAAGACTGGATAAAGAAAAGGTTGACTTGGTTTAAAGAGAGAGTCAAAATTTGTAATCTGTCATTAAGAGAGATGGACACAGATTTGGTATTTACTAACAAACACTCATTCTCGCTTTCACCGATATAATAAATTGCAGATCAATGGACTTGAATGACACAAATGTGTGTGTGTTCGAGATTTCGAGTATTGTTAGAGAAACATTGTAACAAATTTAGCTTGACTCTGAAAATTGGGCTTTGGAATGTTCTGATGCTACCTTTAGGATCAATTAAAGGCAATTTTCTCTTATCAATATTGATGCTGAAAGTTGCACTGTGACAACTATGCGTTTCCACTGAAATAACACTGGGAGTCTACACAATTTTTTCTAGAAACAAGTGTAATTTACTGTCCCCAATAACAGATATTTCTATCTTATCTGAGATCTGATACTCAATATATATGTACAGTCTGGGGAGAGTGAATATTTTGTCCAACTTTTATGGTTATATTCTTGGATTCTACCGATTCTCTCAGAAACGTGATCACACACATGGAACTGTGTCATTAACTGAGACTTAATGGCTATGAGGCAAACTGAGTTTGTTCGAAACGTCTCGTGAGGATATTGTCTTACTGAGCTGCGCTCACAGTAAGTGATCAGGCCTCTGTTTGGATGGTATACCACTGACGGTTTATAGGATTTTAAAGGATTTATGGATACAGAATTGTGACATAGACTTACTTGTGATGGGTCATGTGTGTAGCCGCTCAGGTAAGGACAGTTACTAGTGGGAAGAGTTTTAGCAACTAATTCCAGGGAAAAAATTGCATAATCTCTTGAGATTTTGTTAATCTAAGTATTAACATTGGGGAGGTTTTAATAAAAAATAGAAAGAATGGCTTTCACAAAAGTTATTAACAGTTTAAGAAATTTAAGAAGCTGTATCAGTTATTCTTTACTCCATGAATATTTATGTAAGAAACAATAATGTTGTAAATTTTTATTAATTAGCTTTATACTTACAATGGCATATGAACACAGGATTATTTTGGCTGTAACCGAATCTGTATACTATTACCAGATCTATATTGTGCCATATGCAAACAAAGCAGACCCTGATCAGAATTTGCTCTGAGGGAACTTAACTCATTCTCTGCTTGGCTATTTTTAGACCCAACTTCTTTGAATAAATATACCGAAAAGGAGCATTAACTATAGAAAAAGAGAGTTTTAGAATTGTGTAGTCTTGAAACCATTGTGATAAATAGAGCGTTTGCTCCTATAGAGCAAATGCTCTATTTATCACAATGGTTTCAAAATGTGAATTTTATAGAGGCGCAAAAATGCTTCACCAGGGGGTAATGTGTTAAAAGGTGTATCTATGGAGTAATGGGTTGCTATACAAAATTTGACAGGCATTTGTGATTTTCAAACAGTATACATTAGAACCTCTGTGAACCCTTTCCTCCATGAATATTCATGTAAGAAATGACAACATGAATATTAATCAAATTAATTTGTTATAATAGCGCATGCACACACGAATGTTTGGCCATGACAGATACTGTAGAATCATAACTATATTATATAATAAGCAAACAGAACAGACCCTGATCAGACAGCTCCTATAGGAGCTGTCTGATCTGGGTCTTCTCTGTTTGTAAAGGCGTAGAAAGGCGTATTTATGGAGGAAAGGGTTAAGTGACTTCTATATGAATAAACATGGAAGTCTTTACAAGAAAATGATTGCTTTATTGTGTAGCCGGGTAGAAGTTTTGATGAAACAGTTAATAGGAGAATTGCAGGGCAGAAGCGATGCTTACTTTTTGTTCTGCATTAAGCTACAACATGGAATAATGACCTTAATGTAGACCTCCTTCTGATTGTCGCTACAGAAAGTCTTTAATGTATGTATACAGGTCAGATGTGTTCGTACTCGATATAAATTTTTTTATGATAGGTATAAATGTTTGGAATTCTTAAAAACCCTAGTTTAAAAACTTTATTTAAGATATCGCCTTCAAAGTTTATGTAGTATTAACCCTTTCCCTCATAGGCTATTTTTAGATCCAACCACTTTGAATTAATCTACCGAAAAGGAGCATTAACTACAGAAAAGAAAAAATGTTAGAATTTTGTAGTTTGAAACCATTGTGATAAATACAGCATTTGCTCCTATAGGTGATTTTTACAGAGGCGTAGAAAGGTGTATTTATGGAGGAAAGGCTTAAAGTTGTACATGTACTTCAGAATTTTAGTCAGTGTTTCTTGAAACAAACTATGGTAAGGAAATAGTTGTACTGAAAAAGAATTTTGTATTACCTAGGAAACCAATGGAAAAGGAAACCAACGGAAACACGCCAGCCATTACACTGGAATCTGTTATATAATCAATTATACGTTCAGGATGTATTTGATGTGCATGTAGATTTTACACAGTAGATATTTTACACTTTCTACAGACCCATGACAGTCAATGTTAAATTGTGAAAACCGAATAAATATTCATAGCTTTGTTCCGATATCAGAGAATGACCAAATATGTCCGTTGATTTCTGTGTACTCAACAAAGTATTCCGGCGCTTAAAAGTCAGTGGTTTTATAAGGATTTAGCGGTGTTTTCTTCCATTTTGAGCCGTCTGATCAGGGTCTGCTCTGTTTGCTAATAGAATTTGATAGATCTGTTTCTTTAGTTTCCAAAATGGCTATAATGTTCCACCTTCCATATTTCATTATAACTATTTTGACCATTAATATTCAGTAGGTATTGAAATTTGGTCTAAATATAGAACAGGGAAAGGGTTAAGAGTCAAACAATAATATGTATAATATTATTAACCTTTACATTCTGTTATCAAAACTTCAAATTTAACAGTGATACGTTAGCCTCTTTAGGTGTTTATTGAATTGTACTGAGTAATTTTGCAACATTACTAACCCTATATTTTGTGAATTTATAATGCCATGAATATTAATCAAAGGAACTTTGATAATGGCACACGAAACAGGATTTTTTGCCATCCTGGACAGTGTAAAATCTTACCTATACTGTCATTAACCCTTACAGTGCGGGACACGAGTCACTGATGTCCTTTGCAAACAGTGTAGACCCAGATGAGAGGGCTCCTAGAGGTCTGCACTGTTTGTCATGTTACATTTTTCTTTAGAAAAATCCCTAAATATTCACCATAAAGCTTGACCTGTTTAAAATTTGGAATAGTCCATTTGAGAAGTCAGCGTTGTAAGGGTTAAAGCAGACAGAAGAAGTCCTGATCAGACAGCACATACAGGAACTATCTGGTCTGAGTCTAATTCTCTTTATGCAAAGGTAGGATAAAGAAGTTATAAACAAAGGGAAGCTGCTGACCTTCAAATCATGTCTTTGTTTTGTGACAATAAGTTCTTAATGTAGTTTCAATATATTAGAACCTGTCTTAAGTGGCCATCAAAAAGAAAGGTCTAATAATTAATAGATCTGTAAGACAGGTGGTAGCTTAATACAGATCAAAAGTAATGCAGAAATCTCCCATAGGAGATTTCTGCATTACTTTTGCCCTGCATTAAGCAACCATCTGCTTTTTAAGTCCTATGTTCAATAAATGAATGGCTGCTTAAGACAAGTACTACTGTACCATCAAAGGCAGATGAAAATATCCTCCATGCAACCAACATCTTAAAAGAAAAGGAAATTGCAGTCTGATATTCAATATTCTGTTTAGCTGACAGTACATGTCAGAAGTTGTGGGTGAATAAGAGGGTCCTTAAAATAAATTCCATTCCTAACTTAACTTTTATTCCATGTGAAGATAATATTACAAAAAGAGAATTAATATAATACATAAATACTTGAATAGCTCTGATCTAAATTATATTTCGACCACTAAGGGCCTTTTTCAAAGATTATCATGTCAAAATACACGTCACAGTTTGTTACATGCATTCAGCCATAAATTATTATTCTCTTTGATTTTATGGCTGAATGCATGTAACAAAAATGTGATGTGTATTTTGACATGATAATCTTTGAAAAAGGCCCTTAGTGGTCGAAATATTAGATCAGAGCTATTATCAAGTACATGTATTTATGTACTTTATTCCATGGATAAGCCTTTTTAAGCTTTCCTCCATTAATATACCTTTGCAAACAGTCAGGGTAGACCCAGATCAGACGACTCCTATACAAGCCATCTGATCAGGGTCTGCTCCGTTTGCTTAACGAAATAATATAAAAATGATTGTACAGCTTCTGCCATGGCCAAAATCCTGTGCCCATGTGCTATTGTAACAATTAATCAAATTAATATTCATGATATCATTATTTCTTACATGAATATTCATGGAGTAAAGACAGATGGCTCCTGTAGGAACCATCTAATCAGTGTCTGCTCTGTCTAATCATCTAAATTCTAATTAATTTTCCTGATGCCATTATTTCTTACCTGGTCATTCATAGGGTAAAGGGTTAAATCTGTCTATAAATAGAACTGCAAATCTCATGATAGCCTATTGTGTTCTGATGATGTACGTCTATCAAAAGACAAAATTAGTGATTCCTGTCTCATTATTTTTTTTCCAAAGATCATACTTGATTGACCTTTTTGACTATCCTAGAAATGAGATGATACTTTTTTTTTTGCTTACAGATGCTTCTTGGAAATACAATGTAATTTCATTTTATACCATTTGTTTTCACTGGGATAATGAATGATAGATGAATTTAAGATCAGTCAAGCAGGGACCAGTTAAATAATTCATCAGTTTTCATGGAGCAATAAAATTACATTATAAAATAACGTTATCGTGTAGAACAGGAGCTATTTTAAAGCATCAGCAATTTTAGGGAAAGGTAAGGTCTCATTGAAAGTCTTTACTGATGAATGTAATCAACCCGTTGATGGTTTTTTCTCCGTGATGTAGGCGTATATATTATGTTTCTATGAACACATTAATTGAATTACTAATTGAACCATTATGTTTGACCATCTCGGCAAAGTTGAAAGTGAAAAGTTTTGATTTCTTATCCTCTTTAACTTGTTCGGGATTTTAATTTTTACTTCATGAATCTTCATGTAAGAAATAATGACATCATGAATATTAATTAGATTAATTTTTATAATGGCATATATGAATATAGGACTTTTTTGCCCAGACAGAAACTGTAGAATCAGATCTATATTATTATAAAATCAAACAGAGTAGACTTTGATCAGATGCCTCCTACATGAGCCATCTGATCTGAGTCTACTCTGTTGTCAAAGGCATAAAAAGTGCACTTATAGAGTGAAGGGTTAATAGTCTTAAATTATATAAACAATATCACTTTGTAGGGAGATGTAGGAATGGCATGAGACTGTTAAAATCTTTTATATTGCATACAAGGGAAATTTCAATTGATGAGCAGACTCTTAGCTTGATAGAAACTCCTTTTTGATGCCTTTGCAAACAAAGTAGGCCCAGATCAGATGGCTTCTGTATGAGCCATCTGATCAGGATCTGCTCTGTCTGCTATTGAAATAATATCAGTCTTATTCTACAGGTTCTGCCAATGACAAATGTAGCTAACCGGTAATTATACATTCATTATTTCTTACATGAATATTAATCAAGTGAAGCGTTAAGAATGTTGGTTTTTGGTGTGAGTTTTTTTTGTTTTGTAAGTTTTGTTTAATATAAATGCGTTTGCAAACAGAGTAGATCCAGATCAGACGGCTCCTAAAGGAGTCGTCTGATTAAGGTCTGCTCTGTTTGCTAATGGAATTTGATAGATCTGTTCCTTTAGTTTCTAAAAATGGTTACAATGTTCCACTTTCTATATTTCATTACACCTATTTTGTATATGCATATTCAGTAGGTATTGAAATTAAGTCTAAATATAGAACAGGGAAAGGTTGAAACAAACCTGGTTTGCGGGCAACTTACTTGAAAAGCTGTCTTAATGGATTGCTTCTCTGATCAAGGTCAAGGTCATTGTTACTTGGAAAAACATTGTTACTTGGAAAAACACCCAGTCGTACTGGACATCTGACGGATGATCAGTAGATAGTACAACCTAATAGACTGTGAATTAAAAGATTTGCACACCGACTTAAAGTGAAAGGCCGTATTGAAAACATATTGAGAATCATTTTATGCTGAAACAGATAACTTTATTTTTCTTAAAATTTAAAGTTTAGATTATGGTTGTATTTCTGTAAATTTATAATTTATTTGGAGCTAGACATTTTCTACACAACATAAGATGTAAGAGTTGTTGCTAATCATCAGGGCAAATTAAAAATTCATGGCTTCGCTGCATCTGCAACAGCTAACAGGCTCCACATGCCAGTGTGCAGCGTTGTGAAGATCACACTCTCATTACTCCCCAAGGGCATTGAGAGAATGTGTTCACACTTTCTTCAATCAATGACCTTTTAAGATTATGGTCCTTGCCTAATCCTAAAGCTAAATTTCAAAAGTTGAATTGTCTGTGACTCTATTCAGTTAGTCTCATTCATAAACTATATCATGGGTAAGCTTTTAAACTGCATTATCGGTGCTGGTTCGCACTGAAAAGTCACATATCCAAGTGTTTACACATCATGGGGTTTGCCATACAAAAGATATGCATTATTAAAACAATAAATTGTGTGCCTGTGAATTAAGTCTTTGCCCACCCATTCTTCATCTGTGTGGTCATGGCTAAGTCATTCTTCTCAGAATTTCCTAGAGGCTTCCTGTATGAACTGTCTGAGCAATGTTTGTTTTGTTTGCTTATGAAATAATAATTTTGACACTAGTTTCTGCCATGGCCAAAATTTTCCTTGTTCATAATTATACCATTATAAAAAATCATCTAATTATTGTTTATGATATAATTATTCCTTATATGAGTATTCATAGAGTAAAGGTTAATGAGTGTTTTATGCTGGTGTACAACACGGAAATTAATTCTAGTCCCTGATTATCTCTCCTTTTAGTAGATCTGATCATCTCTGATCTGAGTCTACAATGTTTACCTTTGTTCATTGTGTTGCTTTTGACCCTTTTCCTAATGAACACTTTTGCATGAATTGATAATTTCATGAATATTCATTTACTAATTATTTTTATAAGGTCAATAACAGTTACTGTTGGCTTAGACAATAACTGTAGGATTAGATCTATTTGATTTCATATATTAAGTAAAAGCATTTTGACAGAATTATGACCCTTTTTAACTTATAATTTTTGGTTACGGTTTTTGTTAAAAGATTTGTTATGCACATTTCTTGTATTAATCAATCAACACCGGCCAGAAGCTGTACATGTATACATACAATGAAAATAATGATTACAACCCATTTTCCGACAGGACATAATATTTTTGTTCAGCTAAATATTATCCCTATCCGAATACTGCTAAATTCTTTAAAAGGAGCCTCCTTTTTAGAAACGGGGATTTTGTACGGAAATCAGTGAACATCTTCGGCCAAGTTCTGAACGACTCCGATTCTATTTCGAAACAATGCTTTGAATATTTATTAGGTTGTTGTCACATGTACAATGGCTGACACTGGTTGTTGGCCTACATATACATAGAATATTTATTTCTGGTATGTAAATTTGAATGTTACGACAGTTTCCGGCCAGTGGCGAACGTTGTTCTGTTGGTTTCCGTAGCAATACATTTTTTCTAAATTTTTCGACACAAACAGCCATTTACTTACCGTGCTGTTTAGTGTTAAATAAGTGTTAAGGTACATAGATTCCGATTCTGAAGTCAGTTTGAAACGCAAAATTTGCGGAAATTTGTGCAGCAATCTATAAAGTCCACCTATTTACATAACCCTTTGAAATAAAGCCTTGAAACTTGAAACACTTGTCTACCATCACAAGCTTCATCTGTTTGGAAAAAACAGGGCGTATTATGGAATGGCGCTGTCTGTCTGTCTGTAACATCTCTTACTCAAATTCTGCTTGGTGGATCCTTCTCAAATTACACCACAATGTTTATCTGGACATGCCACAGTAGCATGGGTGTGTCCCAGTATGTATATCCAAGGTCAAGGTCGCACAATTGGACTTAGAATTTGCGTTTAGCATTTGCGTTTAGCAAATATGTTAACCTCACTTTATATTGAACAAGGCCTCAAAAGGCGTATAAATTTTCCCACTGGCACTCTTCTTTATAATGGCATGTGAACATCAGAAAGTGTGGCCATGGCAGACTCAGTCTGACTGTATCCAGATCTATATTATTCCATAAGCAAACAGCAGACACTGCTATCTGCTGTGGGTCTACTCTGTTACCAAGTATTCAAAGGTGTTGAAAGGCATATAGAACTACAGAGTAAAGGGTTGAATGAAATTACATGTATTAGAAAAGCAAACGGTGAAGACCTGGAGGAACAGTTTAATCTGGATCTATATTACCAGTATTTGCTAACCATGTCGGTTTTCTTAACTGAATATTCAAGGTATAAATGGTACAGAAAAACCCTCTAAACCAGAAATATTCTAGTACTAGTAGAGAAGAATTTAGATACTTTTAGGCAGGCGTTGCTGAATGCAGAGTGAAAGTCATGCAGAAAGAACTTTCTGAATGACTTTCACCCTGCATTAAGCTCCAAGACCTGAATATTTATGCTGAATTTAACGTCCGATTTAGAAGGTTTTTTACAGTACATGTACTCAGTGTGTGGACTGATTTTCCATGTGTTTGTATGTATGGGGAAAATCATATATTTCTTACTGTTGTAGTTGTTTCTATGATTCCAGTTATAGACAAAGTGGCATGAATCATTCTCCCTAAATTATACCCACGAAAGACATGATATTGATCCCAGTAGGTTATGCCAAGATATAACAGTTTGGCAATACCCAGACAGACAAATTGTTCTATTGATGTCTACAAAAAATATTAGTATACATGATCAAAATTCTGAAATATCATGATAATCGATTGTCAATGTAAAGGAATTTTATAATTTGCATACTTTTAACCCCTCACTTAAGCTTCATACAAGTGCTTTTTTCACACCTTTGCAAACAGAGTAAACCCAGATCAGATGATGGCTCCTGACGGAGCTCAGTCTGATTATGGTCTGCTCTATTTTCTTATAAAATTATAATAGATCTGATTCTACAGTTTCTACTGATACCAAAATTATGCCGTTTCCACATTAGTGATAAAATTCCCCTTTCCATTTTCCATTTGTATTGATTCTGTCCATGAATATTCATGAGGTGAAATCTTGAATAGATATTAACTCTTTGCACGCTAGCGGCGAAACTGTGATTACCTATGCAAACAGTTTGGATCCAGATGAGACGCCGCATAATGCGGCGTCTCATCAGGATCCAAACTGTTTGTCATCTTGGCCATATTTTTGAGGACAAAAAATCAGAGAAAGTGTATTTTAAGATTTGAAGCAGACGACAATTGTTGCAGGCGCAAAATTACTTAGCGTGCAACAAGTTAAACAGGGAAAGGATTAAGGTAAGAATGAACGTCTTTAATTAGTTAGCTAAATATTTATAATTGCATTATTTACAAGGAACATTTTTACCATAGCAGAAATTGTAGAATCAGATCTACGGTATTTGATTTCATAAGCAAACAGAGCAGACCCTGATCAGATGGCTGTGGGTCTTTATCAGGTTACGACTACATAGAATTTAGTAAATGAAGTAAAACAAAAAAATCAGAGGTTTTTTATTGCATGATGTTTTGTTTGCGATTATGTTAAAAATTATTTTGCATGGGTTTCAACTTTTTTTTTTTTTTACAAATGAATGGTCTCAGTTTTATAGTTCATTTTAACTCTTTGCACGCTAGCGGCGAAACTGTGATTACCTATGCAAACAGTTTGGATCCAGATGAGACGCTGCATAATGCGGCGTCTCATCAGGATCCAAACTGTTTGTCATCTTGACCATTTTTTTGCAAAACAATGAGAGAAAGTTTATTTTAAGAATTGAAGCAGACGACGATTGTTGCAGATGAAAAATTACTTAGCATGCAAAGAGTCAACAGCTCCTACAGATCAAGCAGTCTGATCTGGATCTACTCTACTTGAAAAGGCGTGATAAAGTGTTTGTATGAAGGAAAGGGTTAACAGAATATCTAATATAGCCTACTGAGTTTTCAGTTGGTCAAATGTTAATTATTCTGTCAGTTGTTCTGTCAGATATGCTTTCAGCCTGATGGAAATCATGACAATCCAAATCAGGAGGATTTTGACCTATTCATATGAAAAGATTTCCAAAAATGGAAGAAGGCTTAACTGTTAACACAAAAACATCAAGATTGCATGCTCAGCACTCAGCTTATGGCCAGCGATATTGATTTTCAACAATTATAAAGCCAGTGTGATCTTAAATTGTTTAACACTGTTTGGATCTGGATCCAATGCAGTTTTGAAAGTTACAGCTTGTTGTACATAACCTGTTTTAAACTATCATGCAAGCTGAAATATTGTTGCATATGCATTTTAAAGTTAGCATAAATACTTTTTTGTAGCAGATGTTTGGGATGAGCTAACTATGAGATCCTAATCAAGACGTTTATTGGGAAATGTCTAGATACTGCATTGTTAGCCTTTTAAATGCTGGAAACAAGTTAATTGGCTAATTGGCATTAGCAAACAATGCAGACCAAGATCAGAGAGATCCTTGAGGTGTCCTCTGATCATGGTCTACCCTATTTGCCTTGCAAAAGTCTTCAGCAAAGTTTACAATTTTATACTATAGTATATGGATTGTATAGTTTAACAATGATCGATGGAGCATTCTACTGAAAACTCATAATTTAAAGAGATATAATGTCTTGTGTGGGCGGAATGTCAGACATAAGACTCTCAAATAGCATACTTCATATTCTTTAACACATTATTCATGCTGTTTGATGCCTCTTAAAAGTCACTATTTGAAACTGTGATAAACAGAGCATTTGCTCCATAGGAGTAAATGCTCCATTTATCGAAATGGTTTAAAAACCACACAGTTCTAAACTTTTCCTTTTTCTGTAGTAAATACTCCTTTTCAATAGATTTATTCAAAGAGGTTAGGTCTAAAAATAGCCCATGAGGGAATGGGTTGAATGTCCATTTGCCAACATATTTCATGGTAGGTTTCCAGTGATTTTGACAACTATTTCAACTAAAAACAAAAAAGGTATTGCAAGCAATTTACAGTGCCTAAAAGACTGCAGTGTTCATAAGGTGCAGATCAAAACATTCCTCATCTGAATATTTATGTATATAATTTTCACTTGCTAGACTTGTTCCTGTCCTATTTACTGTTATTCACGATTGTAAATCTGTTTAACCCTTTCCATGTTGAATATTCATGTAAGAAATAATGAAATCTTGAATATTTATTAGCTGAAATTTTATAATACATGTTTGCACATGAATGTTTGGTATTCATCCGGGTAGAAACTGTACAGCAATATCTATTATAATTTCATAAAAACTTAAACTGCTCTGATCTAATATTTCGACCACTAAGGGCCTTTGTCAAAGATTATCATGTCAAAGACTATCATTTGACAAAGGCCCTTAGTGGTCGAAATATTAGATCAGAGCAGTTTAAGTATTTATGAATTATATTAATTCCCTATTTTGGAATATTTACTTTATTATAATTTCATAAACAAATAGAGCAGACCCCAATTATCTTTGTCTACTCTGTTTGCAATGGTGTGAAAAAGTGTTTTTATGAAGGGTTACGAATTTACATTAGCAGTTGCCCTTATTGATGTTGATTTCAATGTAAATGCTCTATACATTAATTGTAGAAAATGAGTTATCATACCCTAAAAATATAGTTGTAAGGGGTATATCGGAATCAGGTTGTCTGTCCGTCCATAGATACATTTGTGCCAAATTGGTTAACTCTTTCGGCGCCAATGTTGCCTGTTGGCACCATTGAAAACAGTGCAGTCCCTGGGACTTCACTGTTTTCTGTATTATTTTACATAAATACTTGAATTGCTCTGATCTAATATTTCGACCACTAAGGGGCTTTTTCAAAGATTATCAAGTGGTCGAAATATTAGATCAGAGCAATTCAAGTATTTATGTATTATATTAATTCCCTGTTTTGGAATATTTTCTTCATTGTGTACTATTATTTTAGCCCAAGCATACAGGTTTTTAAAAACAATTAATGTTTTACTAATATACCTTTATTATTTAGTTTAGAATTATATTTAATATGAAATTATTATTGCAGACGACACTTTTAAATTTGGTGCCAAAAGAGTTAAAACTTTGTTATTCTTACTATCATGGGAACCTGCAATTTTCGTTTGGATCTGATTGCCGTTACCAGAGTTATTGCCCCATTTCAACATTTTTCAGTCAGTATACGAACAACAAGCTGGTAGGGGGAATTCGTTAACATTAGCTTAACTTCTAGTTTGAATTACAACTTGAATCTAATAATGACTAGCCTAAAAGAATCCAAATAAGGTAAAATATTTCGTAGCTTTTCACATGGAATGGGTTTTATAATACATTGACTACTGATAGATGTATTTGTTCCCTCTAGTACACCTTGTCATTCTGTTGGCCAAAAAAGTTTATTTTTGCAAAACAATAAAAGGGAGATAATTCTATGAATACTTAGTACTCTATGAGAACAAGTGCTTGTCCATTGAATGTGACTGAACTAATTTCAAGATACATGTAACCTAATTACCCTAAGTATTTGGACAGACAAGCATAGGCAAATAGTCCAGACCCAGATCAGATGACTCCAAAAAGAGCCATTTGATCAGAGTCTACACTATTTTTTTATGCTTTCAGTCTAATTCAAAGTTTTCTAAATTATGTAAAATTGAATTATTCAGCTTTACAAACAAATACAGAGGGGAGATTGGGTGTCCAAATACTTAACTTTGGATGTTGTTTCATGGGAAGTATTTTAACAAGAATTTTAAGGTATAAACAAATGCTCCAAGTGACTGCCTATCAAACACAAATGGGGTTCTATAATAATTCTTGTTTATGATTTGTGTCTGATGACTGGCAAACAGTCTAGATTCAGATGAGGATTAGAACATCAGGATTGGAGCTGGCTGAACTCACTGTTCGCTGCTTTTGAAAAGAAATGGAAGAGATTCAATAGTTGAAAATTGAACTATCTTTCCCTCATAAATTTGTTCATGCATTTGCAAACAGAGTAGACCCAAATCAGACAGCTCCTATAGGAGCCATCTGATCAGAGTCTGCACTGTTTGCTTATGAAATTATACCCGTAATAGACCTACAGTTTCTTCCAATACCAAAATATTTTACGTATACATGCCATTATAAAACATCAGCTAAGAAATATTTATAATGTCATTATTTCTTACACAAATACCCAACAGGGAAAGGGTTAACCAATACCTCTTCACAATGATCACTCAAAGAAAGCACAGAGTATCATGGGAAATTAACCCCATAATTTGGGGTGAAACAATTGTCTCGGCCATATTGGAAATAGGTGGCCTTCCCAAGAGACTGCACAAACTAGTGCAGCTAGCGCACTGACTGGTTATGACAATGGGCTACAATGAATTTCCCTCACATTTAACCCTTTCAGTTCTGAGTAAATTTGTCAGCAAAAAATATTGTCTGCTACAATTCTCTTAGTATTTTTTATCAAAAAGAGTGGGAGAGTATCAAACAGTTTAGATCCTGATCTCAGTGTCTTATTATATGGATCCAAATTATTTGCAAAGGTCATCACAAGTTGATGCATAGTGTTGAAGCAGTTGACTGCCAGTGGAAAGAGAACAATTTTGTTTACTGTGCAGCACCAGTATATAACTAGAGCAAATAACCACAATCAAATAGCACAATCATGCTCACAAGAATCACTTTGTTAATAAATGTTTTTTACCTAATTAGAACACCCTTGATTCGGGATATAACAGCAGATTTTATGCACAAAATATGTGTTGATGTAGCTCTGATCATAGACCATGCCATGTATATGGCATTCATTATGACCATAGTCAACATTTTAGATATACCATAATTACTATATTATCTCTAATAAACGTCCCTGGGGACTTACTTGCATTTTGTACACAGGTGATGGCTTAATGCAGAATGAAAGCAGACTCTATTTATGGGCATTGTAAACAAATAGATGGTAATTTTATTTTTAAAATTAAGCAGACATCAAATACATGTATTTGTAAAAGACAATTACATGTACTTACTGGACAAGAGATAATGTTATTTCCCATGTAAGTATTTGTCACTCTGTTTCTATAGATATATATATATATATATATATATGACTATGAAAATATACAGCATTAAATTTTACTCTTACTTGATACAGCATTTACTTAACCCTTTCCTCCATAAATACACCTTTCTACGCCTCTGTAAAAGTCACTTTTTGAAACCATTGTGATAAATAGAGCATTTGCTCCTAAGGAGCAAAATTTATGCTCTATATATCACAATGGTTTCAGAACTACAAAATTCTAAAAGTTTTCATTTCTCTAGTTAATGTTCTTTTTCGGTAGATTTATTCAAAGAGGCTGCATCTAAAAATAGCCTGTGAGGGAATGGGTTAAGACTTACATGTATTGCAATGTAAGACTGTCAGCTGCTGAATATTGGAATTCATTAACCTTCTGAATGTGGTAAATGAGTGTACATGTAATGGCATTTAGAAATAGTGTATACTCTGATCATAGTGCTCCTTGAGGATCTATCTGATCAGGACCTGTACTGTTTCTTTCAAACTCTTTTAGTACATTAACCCTTTACTCCATGAATATTCATGTAAGAAATAATGACATCATGATTGATAGTAACCAAGATTAATTGTTATAATAGAACATCGACACAGGAATGTTTGAAACTAGAATCATATCTAATTATCTATATTATACCATAAGCAAACAGAGCAGACCCTGATCAGACGGCTCCTATAGGAGCCGTCTGATCTGGGTCTACTCTGTTTGCAACCTAGGCGTAGAAAGGCGTATTTATGGAGTAAAGGGTTGAGCGTTTGGTACTGAATGATTCTACAGTTCAACACTGATAGGCCATACCACTTTGAATACCATAATTACCGTAATTATTTGGACTTTGAATACCGTATTAACACTAAGTCTAAGTATCATACACCCTGTCTTCTGTACTGCTAAATACAATAGAACCAGTCCTAAATGTCACATAGGAGTCTTAAAAAGTAGATGGTCGCTTAATGCAGGGCAATGTAATGAAGACAGCTCTTTTAGGAGCTTTCTGCATTACTTTTGACCTGCATTCATGTAACACCTGCCATACAGACCTATAATTAGTCCTCGTTTTGATGACCGCTTAAGATAGGATTCTACTGAAAGTCAGTTTGGGACTTGACTTTTACAACTTTAATAGCAATAGTAGTAAAGTCCCTACAGTAAAACCTCTCTATAATGGCCACTAAATTGTGTTAATTAGTTGGTATTGAGGGCTGGTGACTGCTTAAAGTAAGGTGAAAGTTAAACAGAACGCTCCTATAGGAGCGTTCTGTTTTCCTTTTACCTTGCTTTAAGCAGCCACCTGCCTTTAACACAAAATACTTGATGTAATTTAGTGGTCATTATAGAGAGGGTTTACTGTATTCTGGTTCTGCACTATACCTAAGTGTGTCTGTCTGAATACATGTACTTATAATTAGGATATTTAGGGTTCAGACAGTTAACCCTCTCCCTTATTTAGTTCTATATTCATGTAAGAAATAATGATGTCATGCATATTAAATAGTAGCTGGATTTTTATGATGGCGTAGGTACACAGGATGTTTGGACTCGGACAGAAACTGTAGAATCAGATCTGTATTATACCACAAGCAAACAGAGCAGACCCTGATCAGACAGCTCCTATGGGAGCTGTCTGATCTTGGTCTACTCTATGAAAAGGTGTTTATGTGAAGGAAAGGGTTAATCAACCTTTTCAATGCAAAGATGTATGTAATGTCAATCAGTTTGAATCCTGATTAGATGATACAGAATCTCACAGCTATGAGATGCAAAGATGCTCAAAATCTCATTTCAGCGTAACCTTAGCCCTTTTAATGCCAGATACGAGTGTACTTTCGCGTGCAAATAGTGTATACCTAGATCAGAGGGCTCCTAAAGGAGCCTCTACATACTCAGGGGCTGCACTGTTTGTCATCCAAAATCCCCCAGGATATTTAATCCTTTCATAGTTACTGTCTTCAACCTTTTTCTTCATATAAATGCCTTTTCATTCATTTGTAAACAGAGTATACCCAGATCAGACGGCTTCTGTAGGGGTTCCTGTCTGCTGTTTGCTTTATGGTAATATATCTGATATCTATGATTCTACAGTTTCTGTCCGAGTCAAAATGTTATATGTTCATATGCCGTTGCAATAAATAATCTAATTAATATTTATGGTGTCATTTTTTCATACATGAATATGCAACAGGGAAAGGATAACCGTTAAACAGTGACAGGCTATTCCACTTTGAATACTCAGCATCCAAAGTTGTCCGGAATAGGCATAATGGTCATGTTGTCATGAAGTTAACATTTGAAAGCTGATCCAGAACCTGGACTTGTTGTGCAGTCAGTTTATGATAGCCAATGCAAACAGTTTGGATCCATATGATACTCCAAGACACCCAGTTTCTATTCAAGATTCGTTTTTTTGACACTGATTATATACAGCAAAAATGGTGAAAACTTGCTTTAAATATTTCAAGCAGACAACAGTTTTGGCGATAACAGTTATTAACATGCAAAGCAAATGTTTGTATTATTTTAGATGGCTATTGAAAAAAATTAATCCATAAAAAATTTGTCATATCTCCCCATTAAAATTAGCTCTGGTCTTTGTGATTTACCTACTCTTGTTGATAAATAAATCCTTGATGGTTTGCATTCAAATCATAATTGTATGCTGTAGTACAATTACCAGTAAAAACTCACTATAAGGTACCATATTTACCCAGTCCCTGAGTTATCCCTTTACCTCATGAATATTCATAAGAAATAATGGCATCATGAATACTAAATAGCAAAATTTTATTATAATTGCCTAGGAACACAGGATAGTTTGGCCATGGCAGAAACTGTAGAATCAGATCTATGTAATCCCATAAGCAAACTAAACGGACCCTGATCATTTGGCTCCTACAGGGGTTGCCTGATCTAGGTCTACTCTGTTTGTAAAGGTGTGAAAAGATTTACTCATGGACTATTCAGCTTTTTTGAAAGAAACCAATGGAGTAGCAAGTAAATGTAGTGTACATCCTGACCAGACTGCTCCTTCAAGAGCAATTTGATCTGATTCTGCACTATTAGCATAAGTTTGACTCTCAAAATTTAGGACAATTAGTTATTTATGTTGCTCTCGGAGATACCCCTTGTTTAAAGAAAAGCCTACACACTCAGTATTAGAGAACTGTCATATTGAATATTTATGTTTCCATTTAGCATACAATTGTTCACCCATGTTACTCGGTTGAGTCATGTTTTTGCTCAGTGACTGGAACTTTCACCTGAATATGAATGATTTTCTGTAACTGGCATTGCATGATAGCTCTGTAATAACCAATACCATATCGCGCTCGTTGACAGTGCTGGATGGGGCATGTGATAACCTCCCATAATGGAAGCAAGCTTTTAGGACAGCTGGAGCTCTAAGTGCTCCTAGTGTTGATTTTCACAGCTTGTTTTGTTTGACAATGGAACTGTAAATACAAATGGAACTGTCGCCTGTTTGATATTACTGGCTGCGTTTTGTATGCATGGCTTTTTGTCAGTGTTTAATGTGAAAATTTTCGAAAGTGTTGAAATAGTTTTAGGAAGAAGAAGTTTTTTAGTGTTTGCTTGTGGATTTCAAAAGTGTGGAAATTTAGTCAAAATAGATGACAGTTGATTTATTATTCACATGGTAGCTTGACATTTTCTCAGATGCAAGTTGCAGTTTAAGGTTTAATAGTGTATACTATGTACTTTTTGTGTTAAAAGAGGTTTGACATATTTACATTTTTATGAGAAACATTAAGCTATTTATTCAAAATAAAACTGGAAACTGATGTTTCATGGCTAAGGTGTAATTGTTACACTCTAAAAAGCAAAAATTTTACTGTACTTTAATAGAGTTTGAAACACCTCATATTTCAAAAGTATTCGAAAACTCAAACCAGGCTATCTTTAACTTTTCATTCTCTGAGGCTATACTAGGGTTTGTTTGTGGTTGAAACGCCTACTGTTGAAGTTTTTTTGTACTTGAATATTGCATTTCAGTATGTAGGTGACGGGTTGATCGAGAATTAAAGTTGACAGGTGTTTCTCAGTATTCAATTGGATTTTTCAAGTTCTTAGATTAGTCAACAAGGTGGTCAACATGGGAAATCAATTTTCTTTGTTCCAAGGATGTACGTCTCGGAAAAAAAATGCAGGGAAGGAAAAGGAAAAAGAAGGTTTGCAAACATCAGGTTTTTTGTTGTTGTCATTTCAAAAAGTCATATGTAACAACACTCCCTAATTATCCCATGTATGTGGACAGACAAACTTTAATAGGCAAATAATTCAGACCGCTCCTTTTTGCTACTTAAAAATTACTGTTGAAATAGTGCAGATTTACGAATGGGTGAGTAGGGGGATTGGGTGTCTGTATATTTAACCCAAATTGCTCCATAAATACGCCTTTCTACGCATTTGCTAACAGAGCAGACCCAAATCAGACGGGCTTCTATAGGAGCCTTCTGATCAGGGTCTGCTCTGTTTGCTTATGAAATAATATAACTTTAACCGATTCTGTCATGATAAAAAATCCCTTATTGATAGTGCTCCCAAAGCAATCAGTGTAGACCAAGTGACTTATCTGGACTGGCATAGTTTCAGCCTAAATAGACAAAAGTTTTAAATATGTGAGTAACTATGTGCAGTCTATATTCATAGATCAGTTGGTAGTCAATCTTGGCAGTGCATCTTGAAGTAACTTTATAACTGAATTTTGTAACTGTAGTTAGGAATGTGTGACCTGCACTTAGTATATAACTTACTTTATATACCATATTTTCCCTAATAAATGCCCCCATTGTAAACCCCCCCCCTCCCATTTTGGGGGGGGGGGGGGGGGGGATGCGGGAAACTAACAAGGAATAAAACAACTAAAACTCTGTATAATAAAAAATTAAATAGAGAAACATAGGTTTTTCAAAATGTAGATGGTAGCTTAATGCAGACTGAAAGCAATGTTGTGTACAAAATGTAAGATTTAGCCCCCTTTCAAAATGTTACTCCCCTTGTTGTGTTTATTAGAGATGATACTGTATGTCTTTCTTTAGGCTTAGGCCTGAGGCCTCAAAACATTGTGGATTTTAAATTAAGTTTGAATAGAGACCAACAAATGAATATCTAGAACAGACGCTTCCTTATCAATGTATAGGCTGGTCTGGATAAAAATATTCATGTAAAAAATAACGACCTTTCACGCTGAATTTTATAAATGCATAAACTGAAGTTAAATCAGATCTATATTATTCCATTAGTAAACAGAACAGACCGTAGCTGATATCAGAAAGCTCCTACAGGAGCTGTCTGATCAGGGTCAAGTGTAAATATACATCTTCTTTATATACTCTTAATAAGCTTTTAAGTTTTAACCCTGTACTTCACTGAGCATTTCGAGAGCTTGGTGCAAAACTTATCAAAGGAGTTAGAATAGTTTTGCACCAATCCCTCGATTTGCAAACAGAGTAGACCCGGGATCAGAATGTAAGAGCCATCTGATCAGACTGTTTGCTTATGAAATAGCAAATTTATTTCTACAGTTTCTACCATGGTAAAAATTCCCTTGTTCACGATGCCATTATAAAGATGCATCTAATTAATATTCATAGTCATTATTTCTGACATGATTCTTTAATATTCATGGAGTAAAAGGTTAGTGTCATGTCTTAGTGTCCTTAAAATGTTGCGTGATAAGACTCCATTGGGTGCAATGTTTTGCTATTGTGAAACTTCATTCACAGGTTTGTTTCCATGGCAGCTGAGCACCCAGTGTAATTTTGAATGATGTTTTAACTAAAAGTCCAATATAATGCATTGCATGACTGTAATGTGAGTAGATTAACACTTTTCTCCCTAGATGTACCTTTTTAATACCTTTGCAAACAGAGTAGACCCAGATCAGATGGCTCCCTATACTCCATGAATATTCATATAACCCTTTCCCTGTTTTGTGTTTATTCCAAGTTTCAATACCTATTGAATATTCATGGACAAAATAGTTATAATGAAATATGGAAGGTGGAACAAAGTAGCAATTTTAGAAACCAACGGAACAGATCTATCAAATTCTCTTAGCAAACAGAGCAGACCCTGATCAGGCAGCTTCTATAGGAGCCGTTTGATCTTTGTCTACTCTGTTTGCAATGCGTAAATGGGTAAATAGGGTACTCTCTGATTCTTTACCTGAACAAAAGGGGTGGATGATGATACGGGCCACTGTGAGTGCAAAGAAGTATGATAGCTTACTCCTGATGATTTATTGATATTGGTTTATCTGGCTAGCAACAGCAGTTTGTTTTGCTAAACCCTTTCTGTGCTGAATTTTCAAATGAACTATTCCAAAGTTCAATCAGGTCAAGCTAATACTGTGAATATTCAGGGATTTTTTAAAAAGAAAAGTGTAACTTGACAAACAGTGCAGATCCTGATGAGTGTTCCTCCAGGAACCCTCTCATCTGCATCTATACAGTTTGCAAGGGACATTAGTTAATTGTTTGACACACTGCAGGGTTTAATGAAATTGATTATTGGAACTTGACTGAAGCTGATGAAAGCAGATGAAATGAAAAATAGCCAAGAAATTAAGATTGCATTGGTCTGTTTCTTGGAATGTCAGCTATGGCTATATGAAGGTGGACACAATATACATTGTAAGTCAACAGGTGGCTGAAGCTGTATGTGTAATAAGCTTTTGCATATTAACACTTTCCCTGTTCTATGTTTGTTTCAAATTTCAATACCTACTGAATATTCATGGACAAAATAGTTATAATGAATATGGAATGTGGAACACTGTAGCCATTTTAGAATGCCTGGAACATAAAATATCTCAAATTCTATTAATTCTACAGGAGCTGTCTGATCTGGGTCTTCTCTGTTTGCAAATGCATGAAAAGGCGTTTATATGAGGGAAAGGGTTAAGGGTGAATTTGTGATAACCCTTTTTCAAACAGTTTTGATCCAGATGAGATGTCAAGGATCCAACTTTTTAACACTCTGACTGCATTTTTTAACCCTTTACACCATAAATACACCTTTCTATGCCTTTGCAAATAGAGTAGACCCAGATCAGATGGCTCCTGTAGGAGCCGTCTGATCAGGGTCTGCTCTGTTTGCTTATCATATAATAGAGATATGATTCTACAGTTTCTACCATGGCCAAAACTTCTTATGTCCGTGTACTATATTATACCAAATTAATCTAATTAATATTCATGACATCATTAAGACTTGTATGAGTATTCATGGGGGAAAGGGTTAAGAGAAATAAAGAAAATAAATTAAGTTCTAGAAAATTAAGTTTTAGAACTGCAACAGATTACAGTAAAACCTCTCTATAACGACCACTAAATTACATTAAGTATTTTGTGTTAAAGACAGGTGGCTGCTTAAAGCAAGGTGAAAGTAAAATAGGAGCATTTTGTTTTGCTTTCACCTTGCTTTATGCAGCCACCTGCCTTAAATACCAAATAATTAACATAATTTAGTGGTCGTTATAGAGGGGTTTTACTGTACTTAGCATGCAAAGAGTGAAGATGACATTGTTCCGTTGCTTGGAATGTCAGCATGGGTTACATGGCCACAATGTAAGTCCACAGGTGACTGACGCTCGTTTTTAATCAATACATCAGATTGTACAGAGAAAACAAGACATTGATCTGAGTTTCATGAATGAAAAAGAGCAATTTAAATAACTGAACATAGAATACTGCTGACTGTTGTTGGGTATATGTGCTGGTTAGTGGTTGTTTATGTTTCGTTAGTTGAAACTTAACTTTGTGCTTGAAGCAAATAGTGTGTCTGATAATTCTTGCCTAGCCTGCTTGCAATCAGCTTAGTTGCTAGTAACCATGGCCGTAACTGTTATGTATGGGCATTTGATTTTATCTTGGCAATCTAGCTTTTTTTTTCCATTGGCAGGTTTTCAATATAATTTGGCCCACGTCTTAATCATGAGTAGACGGTGTGTCACTTAACAGAATTAGTTCTTGCACAATAAAACTACACATACTGGAATTTATATATCTTTCTTTCTATTTTTCAAAGTGGGTTAGAATCAGTCTTCACCACCAAATTTTTTTTCCAATCGGTGATAATGGTCTCACTAATTGTAAAATTTGTTATTAATTTGCTAGACTGTACTATACCTATGTATAGAGCAATGCGCTCACACACCACTTATGGGTACTCATCCAGGGCTCAAGATAATTTTGGTGTGTACTGATCTATCAAAATCCCTTATATCTCAGTCATATCCTGGATATAATCATGCTGCTACTCATTAGAATTGTGTCTTTGAGGCAATTCTAATGAGTAGCAGCATGATAGAGTTTGGCAGTGAAATATAAAGATTATTTAACTTACCGTAGATTTCCTAAATGTACCTCAGTTCATCCATGTAATACATATTTTATAACATGAGTTTTATAACCATGGAATAGCCTCATGACTGCCTCTTACGTGACATAAATAATGTACAGAACCTTTATCCTTATCAAGACATGGAATTATTCCAGTCTCCATCAATATATTGTTTTTGCAGCTGTTGAGAAATGATGATCTTCTTCATATTTCGTAGTGTCAAATAATTGCAACATTTTTCTTATTTCACTTACCTGATCTGGATCCACACTGTTCCCTGCCATTGTTTATGATAGTATAAGTATAAGCCTGAGTTAAGGGATTAAGCTGCTTCCATAAGTACTCCCTACAGAACCATTCCTTGACTTGTATGTCATAAATTCTGATGTTCTAGGAGTATTCATACAAAATGCCATTAATTACAGTATTTCCACCCCTTAAAACTATTGCATACACCAAAGTGTTGAAAACAAACAATATCTGGGATATTTTTAAAAAACCCAAATACCAGTACTTTATTAATTCATTAAGAGGTAAAGGAGCCATGTTATTACTGAAGTAATTATTTAGTTCAGGCTACCTATATATACAGTTTATGACATTGTACCAACATAGCACTATGGCTTAACCCTTTGAATTCTGAATGTTCAAAGTGGAATGGCCTATCATTGTATAGCAATAGTAAAAGGTATAATTTGCAAGAAGGTTCTGATTGACAAACTCAGCAGACCTGGATCAGATATAGCTCTTCTAGGAGTCCTCTGATCTGGGTCTACACTATTTGCAAATGCCAGTACACTCGTGTCCCACATTCAAAATATTAAAAAGCTGTACCCTTCTCATTAACTTTTAGGCTAGGAGTAGTTTCATAACACAGAACTATTAATAACAGAATACTATAAATGTAGAATTACAGAAGTTTCAAGAAAAAAAATGTAATGATTTTGAATGATATTGATGTTTCCAACACATCAAATTGAGCTGCAGAATAAAAGTTTGAGTTGTTACAGAATAACAGGTCATTTGGGATCCCCTAGTCTCACTTATCTATTATTTATGGCCAGTCTGTGTGGTTTGTGCTGGTACAAGATGCATTAGAGACCTAATTCAAAGAAAAAATATTGACAAATGATTATCCCAAACACAGAAAGCAAGTCTGGTCCATACGCATTGAGTCATAAACTGTACTACATTTATGAATAGAAGTACAATTTTGGGTTTTATAACCCTTTCCCTGTTCTGTATTATTGTAAGAAATAATGAGATCATGAATATTTATAAGCTCAATTTTTATAATATTAACTTTTCAAGGGATTTGTTTGTTCTGACAAAAACTGCAGAATCATATCTATATCATGTCAAAAGCAAACAGAGCAGACCCTGATCAGACGGCTCCTATAGGAGCCGTCTGATCTGGGTCTACTCTGTTTGCAAATGCGTGAAAAGGCGTTTATATGAGGAAAAGGGTTAACCCTTTAACTCATGAATAGTTATTGAAGAATTTATGACTTCATGAATATTCATTCACCATAATTTCTAAATGGTATAATTATGCAAATGAGGACATTTTGGCCATGAAAAATGTTTAAAAACAGTCATATAATTCTGCAAGAACCACTTGATCTGGGTCTACAGACTCTCAAATTCCCTAATGAACATTTAAGCATGAATAGATCACCCCATGAATATACATGAACTTAGTTTCTACAATGTAAAATTTTCTAAGGATTTTTTGACCTACACAAAAAAGTGTTGGATCAGATCTATATGATTGCATAAACAAACAGAGCAGACACTGATAAGACAGCTCCATCTGGAGCTGGCTGATCTGGGTCTACTGCATTAACAAAGGCATGGAAAGGATTTTGCTAATAATGAAGGAAAGGGTTAACCAGAAAGCAGTCTAGTTCAGGTTCAACTGTAGATACAATATAGATATAATCAGACTAAATCATTGAAGAATATGACTTTTGTGTTACATTTATATTAGTACAAAAGATGAGAGGGAGTAGAACCAGAAACCAAGGCAGGATATGGTAAACTGGACTTATTAGTCCCCCACCGGTTACCGGTTGGGGGACTATAGGTTTGCTCGATTCCGTCTGTCCGTCTGTCCGTCCGTCTGTCCGTCCGTCTGTCCGTCCGTCTGTCACGCTTCTTGTCCGGGCCATATCTCCTACAAAGTTAAGCCAAATTAATTATAACTTCACACATTGAAGAAGCATGATGAGGGCTAGTGTCATGCACAAGGGTCATAACTCTAGCATCAATATTTTTGGAGTTATTCCCCTTTTACATATTTTTTTGTCCGGACAATAACTCTTTATCTATTGGTTCAATTGATTTGAAACTTCACATATGGAACAATCATGATGAGGGGTAGTGTCATACACAAGGGCCATAACTCTAGCATCAATATTTTTGGAGTTATTCCCCTTTTTCATATTTTCTTGTCAGTCCGTCTGTCACACTTCGTGTCCGGGCAATATCTCCTACAAAGTTAGGCCAAATTCATTATAACTTCACACATTGAAGAAGCATGATCAGGAGTAGTGTCATGCACAAGGGCCATAATTATAGCATCAATATTTTTGGAGTTATTCCCCTTTTTCATATTTTTTTGTCCGGACAATAACTCTTTCTCTACTGGTTCAATTGATTTGAAACTTCACATATGGAACACGCATGATGAGGGATAGTGTCATGCACAAGGGCCATAACTCTAGCATCTATATTGTTGGAGTTATTCCCCTTTTCATATTTTCTTGTCCAGTTAGTAACTCTTTATGTACTGGTTCAATTGATTTGAAACTTCTCATATGGAACAAGCGTGATGAGATGTAGTGTCATGCACAAGGGCAATAACTCTAGCATCAATATTTTTGGAGTTACTCCCCTTTTTCATATTTTCTTGTCGGGACAATAACTTTTTATTTACTGATTCAATGTATGAAAGTAGGTACTAATACCATTCAGATGGTCATGTATATATACCATGGTCAACCACACCATGGGTGGGTGGGGTGGGGAGAGTGGAGGTTTTTTTCAGTCCGGTGGGGGACTCATGTCTTGCATAGCAATACAACATGCCCTTGTTTATATTAGTAAAACATTTCATCAGGGTCCATGCTTATAAAGGTTTGTAGTTCAGTCTGAGTTTGTTCTCAAGCTTTTGATTGGTCAGATTTGAGCCAAAGCCAAAGGCTCAAATCTGACCAATCAAAAACTTGAGAACAAACTCAGACTCAACTAAAAAGTTTTATAAGCATGGAAACTTGCATAAATATGATTTTTAGATGATGTAATTGTCAGATCTGACTTACTATGGAGTTAATGTATTGGGATACGGTTTACATCCCATAGAAAAAAACAACCTCTTTTCAATGACCCTCAAAAAAGATCCAATTATTGGTCTTTTTAAAGTGAAAGTTCCTACAGTAAATGCATATTTTCAGTAACATCATTGAAAACTTGGTATTTATGTTCAATCATTATTATGAAGATTGTCAATTGAACTGATATCGAAAAATGCCCCTGTTATACAAAATACATGTAAACAGTTTTTGTGTCCCCTGCTTAGGAGAGCTGTATGTCACATAGGGATCACTTTTCCGTCATCCATCTGTCTGCCTGTCTGTCTGTCCGTCACACTTTTTTTTTCTTTCTAACACTTCTTCCAGCAAGTGACACATATGTTCCTTTGAACACTCTTGTTATTCATACTTATAATTTTTGATCTACAATAAAATATTATCTACCTTTGTCCAACAGTTAATGTAACTGAAACATAAATACCCATACATTGTTAAATAACACCGGGTCTTTGATATCAAACACATGAAGGTTTTGTCTTCTTCGGTCTTTATTTGAATGGTTTTCTTGCGTCATATGCTTCTTTTCGGCATATAAACAAATTATTTATGTAATTCTTAGGCATTTTTAAAACATGTTGCAAGTAGAGACTATCACCTTAAGGATATATGATGAAGGGTATGCTTTCTGTATTACTTTTGTTTTGCATTAAGTAGTCAACTGATCAGATGGCTCCTACAGGTCATATATATGCTGGTCTGGGTTTACCCTGTTAGTAAATAAGAGTTTGTTTGTTTCCTTCACTCACAAGGTTAACCCTTTACCTGATCAATATTCATGTGTAAGAAATAATGACCTCATAAAATTAATTAACCCTTTCCTCCATAGGATATTTTTAGACCCAACCTCTTTGAATGAATCTACCCAAAAGGAGCATTTACTAGAGAAAAGTAAAATTTGTAGTTTGAAACCATTGTGATAAATAGAGCATTTGCTCCTATAGGAGCAAATGCTCTATTTATCACAATGGTTTCAAGAAGTGGTTATTACAGAGGCGTAGAAAGGCATACTTATGGAGGAAAGGGTTAAATAAATTTTTATAATGGTATATGGACACAGAAAGTTTTGGTATTGGCAGAAGCTGTAGAATCAGAGTTGTATAATATTTCATATGCAAGCAGAGTTTATCCTGATCAGGCATCTCGTACAGGATCTGAGTCTGCTCTGTTTGCAAAGGTATCAAAAGGCTTCGTGTAAAAGGTTAAACGAATATAAATATAATATATCCTTTGCTGCCTGTCAATTGAAGCTATAAAGGGCTTGTGTATCAGTATCCCATCGAGTATCATTAACAGACTCATGAAATTTTCAGTGGCAGATATCAACAGTGAGCGAAAATCTGACTCACTAATGGCTTTTCCAAAGCTTTCAGAATAATCAAAATCATTTTTTAGGGATAACTCTTCATTATTGTATAAGTTATCAACCTTTATGGTGTTGAAATCATTCAATATATTACAATACATGTACAAGCTTTGATCCTTTCAATACTGAATTTTCAGAGTGGAATAGCCCATCAGTGTTTAACTAGAAAGTCCACTCAGTAAGGCTTAAACTTGTGTAAGAATTTTGAATGACAGTGTAGACCTGACCAGATTGTCCCACATTCAAATGGTTAATCAGCTGTAACTGATGGATATTGAAATGGGATCCTTTACTGCCTCGGGTCTTGATGCAATCTTTAGTCCTTTACTCCTTGCATGCTAGCGGCAGATTCATCCTCAACAGTTTCCAGATCAACCCCACAAAATGTTGGGCATTATCTGAAATCCAAACTGTTTGCCACTCAGGCTTAACTTCTGCAAAATTTTGCAGATGACAATTGAGCAGACGACAGCATTATTCAGTATGCGAAGTGTTTAACCCTTTCCCTCATACAAACGTGTTTTCACGCATTTGCAAACACATTAGACCCAGATCAGATGGCTCCAAGAGGAGCCGTCTGATCAGGGTCTACTCTGTATGCTAATAGAATTTGATAGATATGTTCCTTTACTTTCTAAAATGTCTACAATGTTCCACCTTCCATATTTGGTTATACCTATTTTGTTAATGACTATTCAGTAGGTATTGAAATTTGGCCTAAATACAGAACAGGGAAAGTTTTAAACATTTACTTGATGACCCATCCTTGTTATACCTTTTGAAACCAAGTACACCCAGATCAAATAGCTGATCAGACTAATACAACAATCTGTGATACAGTAAAATCTCTCTATAGCGGCCACTAAATTGCATCAAATATTTTGTGTATAAGGCAGGTGGCTGCTTAAAGCAAGGTGAAAGTAAAACAGAACGCTCCTATAGGAGTGTTCAGTGAGTGTTTTACTTTCACTTTGCTTTAATCAGCCACCTGCTCTAAATACCAACTAATTAACCAAATTTAGTGGCCGTTATAGAGAGGTTTTACTGCATTTTAGCAGACTATACAGTTAACCCTTTCCCTGTTCTGTGTTTATTTTAAATTTTAATACCTACTGAATATTCATGGACAAAATAGTTATTATGAAATATGGAAGGTGCAACATTGTAATGATTTTAGAAAGTAAAGAAACACATCTAGATCCAATTCAATTAGCAAACAGAGTTGACCCTAAACAAACAGCTCCTGAACTGCTTTCAAATTTAAATTGTGTGTGAGATTTAAAAGTTTTAAAAACATTCAGTATAATGTACAATACCACACAGATGAACTTCCATTAAAATAGCTCCTAATGGAGCTGTCTGATCTGGGTCTACGCAAATGCGTGAAAAAGCGTTTATATGAAGGTAAGGGTTAAATGCTTTAAATTGTCAGCAGTACATTTAGTGAACATGAAATGTCAATGTTCTTCTTTTCTTTATTGAAAAGAAATTTTTTGGTTTGAAAAGGAAAAAATATGTTCATGAACATGTTTGAAATGACATACAGATAAGCTGAACTAATACAGTAGATTTCAGTTACAAACATATTTTATCACTCTCTCAACATAGTAAAGTCTATCTCTAATTTTAAAAAATGGCAGATTCTTAACAGAAAACAAATTTAAGTCTACGTTGGCCATACTTTTACCTATAATTGAAGCCGACAGCTCATCAGTTGCCATTGTAAGTAAAGGAAATTTTAATATATTTCTTTCAAGAATGTTGTCTAGAACCTAACACTTAACACGCTGTCACATGACTGACTAATGCTAAGTAATTTTTTGTCTACTGCAATTGTCATCTGTGTCAATTCTTTAAATAAGATTTCTCTCATTTCCTTGCAAAAATTATTATTGTTGCATCCTGATGAGATGTGTTTTGCGGTGTCTCATCTGGATCCTAGCTGTTTGCATAGGTAATCACAGTTTCACCACTAACATGTAAATAGCTTTATTTAAAGCTGAGTCAAATAACAATTTCACTTTACTAGAGACTATTATCAAGTTAATCATTTCGAGGAGAGAAAAAAAAGAATTAACTGCTTCCTTGAGAAAACGTCACCTGGCATCATAATTTCTCTGATCTAGAAAACACATTACTGACTGAATGTACAAGAATTTTGTTTTGGATCAGGTGTTATTGAAAACATTTAATGACGGTGTTGCTTGTTTCATTGTGTGCTTTACTGACTGGTGTACAGCTGGGGCCTGTCTTACTAAAGAATTTGTACAACTCGGTTACTGAAATTATGGTAAGTTCTAACATAACGATGATCGCAACTGGAAGTTGCAATTGTTGTATGTTAATTAAAAGTTATGATCATTTCTGTGGTACGAAGTTAGCCTTAATTACTGCATGCTAGAATGTGCAATAATATTGGCTATTGGAGTATACTGATGGGTAGCAGCAATTGTTGTAAATTAGAACTTAACCCTTTCCCGCATATTGACGCCTTTTGACACCTCTGTAAAAGTCACTTTATTTAACCATTCTGATAAATAGAGCATTTGCTCTATTTATCAGATTGGTTTCAATACTTATGATACAATTCTAAATATTTTCTTTTCTCTAGTAAATGCTCCTTTTGGGTAGACTTTTTCAAAGAGGTTAGGTCTAAAAATAGCCTGAGTGGGAATGGGTTAATATGATAATTTTGATCATACAATCTTTAGTACAACACAGGCTCCTGGCCTTTGTAGCTTACACTGCACTGCAATGTGTCCTCTAGATTCAAAATCTTTCCTAACTTTTGGATAAATTTCCAATAGGAATAACTTTATGAAATGTTGGTGTCCATTACGGAATCTTTTGAGGAAAAAACAACAATTGCAAAACAAAATGTCTTGTCACCATTTGGATTGGAAATCTGTGCACCAGAGACGAATTTGTGCTTTGCAAACAGTTGGAATCCAGATGAGAGTCTAAGTACTTTGAGATCTCATCATTCCAAGTGTTTGACACTTGAACAATATTTTTGTTGGAATAAATTTAGTCTAATAACTTGATTGTTTCAACACTGAATATTTAAAATGATTATTGTCAAATCCAAACAGGTCTAGCTTACTATGAATATTCAAAAGTGCAACATGACAAACAGGAACCCTCTCATCTGGGTCTACACTTTTTGCAAAAAACATGATTGACTTGTTTCTTGCACTGAAATGGTTAAAAGAGAATTGTGAACATATAGATATATTTGCAAGAAACAACAATTACTTATGAGGTTAACATTTGTATAGCTGTCATGTTCAAACCTGTTTTATTTGTATTATATGCAAGAAATATCTATACTTTTGGTTTGATACTCAAGCCAGTTATATATGTATTTCCTTTGAAAAAAATATTTGGGTTCTATAAGTTTTCTTACAAATACTGTGAAAAGTTCTTGAACCTTTTCATGCTCATCTACTAGGATAAAACATTGTAAAACAAATTAAGCCTTTCATTCAGAGAAAAGAGTTAACGTATTCTCCCAAATAAATGTCGGCCCATTAAAATAATTATATGTCCCCTTTCTTCTGGGATGAAGACACACAATGAATGAAACAATGAAAACCCTATATATATAATAACCATTAAGTAAAGAAATATAGTTGTTTTTTCTCAAAATACAGATGGTAGCTTAATGCAGACTGAAGACAGTGCAGAAAGCTCCCATAGGAACTGTATGCATTGTTTCCATTCTGCCACAACCTGTATACAAACTGCAAGAAGCTCCTTTTAAAAATGTTATACCCCTTGAAACATTTACTAGAGATGATACAGTAAGTAGCATTTGCAAACTTTGTAGACCCAGATCAGATGGTATGGGAGCTTTCTAAACAGGGTCTGTATGGTTTCCCATTGAAAATCCTCAAGCAAACTTTATCCTTTCATTCTTGATAGATTCAGTCTTTATCCAATGATAGACTGATTCACTTTAATTCAGCATGTTTACAAGTATAGCTTTAGAGCAATTTGCACTTTGAATTTGAACAATATTTTCCCCGACTAAGGATTATGGCATCTCTCCACGCATTCAATCCTTTTGGGAAATATTTAGGAAAGACTTAATTTAAATGTATGACTGACTTATTGCCATAACTCAAGCTATTCAGGGTTTATGGTCATAAAAGGGGGAAAATTGTACTTAACATGCAAACTTCAGCAGCAAGCGATAAATTCCGAAATATTTCTCATAATTTTAACTCTTAACATGCTATTTCGGACTTTGTTGTCACCTTTACAAATAGATGGGATGCCAAGTAACTTGGTCTCTCAGTAGAATTCAGCTTCAGTAAAACCTCTCTATAAGACCACCGTAAGAGGTTTTAACCCTTTCCTCCATAGGCTATTTTTAGACACAACCACTTTGAATGAATCTACCCAAAAGGAGCCTTTACTAGAGAAAAGTAAAATTTTAGAATTTTGTAGTTTGAAACCATTGTGATAAATAGAGTATTTACTCCTATAGGAGCAAATGCTCTATTTATCACAATGGTTTCAAGAAGTGGTTATTACAGAGGCCTAGAAAGGCATAATTATGGAGGAAAGCGTTAATCTTTGGTTTAAGACAGATTGTAACACCCTTTCAGTGCGGGAAACAAATGTCCTTTGCAAACAGTGCAGACCCAGAAGTGAGGACTCCTGGAGAAGCCCTCTCATCAGAGGCTGCACTGTTTGTCATGTAACACTTTTCTTTTTAAAATATCTCCGAATATTCATGCTTTACCTGTTTGAATTTTGGAATAGTCCACTTGAAAATACAAGATGAAAATTATGCTGAAAGCTTCCTTGGGAGCTTTCAGCATTACTGTGATCTGACATTAAGCAATACCTACTCTTATAGACATTTTAGAGAGGTTTTACTATAGTTTGACAATCTAGGGCTCTAAGAGTTGAAGCAGATTACAAACTAGATTTGGTTTATCATGTGTATGAAGTTGAACCTTTGAAAAGATAGGAGAGGGAAAATGGGAAAGAAAGTGGGGAGGAGGACGATACTAGTACAGAAAAGGAGAAAACAAAATAATGTGAAGAAAACCTGTTTTAAGACAGCTGAATTTACAGATTAAATAAAGGCAAGTCTTAAAAGCAGAAGGTTGCTTATAGCAGGACAAAAGCAATGGTCATGGGTCCATTTGGAGCATTCTGCTCACTTTTGTTAAGTTTTCTTGGTTACCTTTGTTCTGCATTAAGCTACCACCTGCCTTAAAGACCTAGAATATTAGACTTCATATTCATGGTGACCTTTTACCCATATATTTGCCTTTTATTGCCTTTGCAAACAGAGTAGACCCAGCTCTGTTTGCTTATTGGATAATATAGATCTGATTCCAGAATTACTGCATCAGCCAAATTTTCCTGTTTTTGAATACTGATAAAAGATTAAATAATTGGCATTCATTATGTCAATATACATGCATATTCATTCAAAGGGTTAATATAGGTATTAGGATCCAACCTTCTGGACATTTTGATTGCGTTTTTGTAGAAAAATTGAATATGTATACATGTACCTTGCATTTTGAAAATAGTGTTGGTGAATTCCTAAAAAATGCAAAAGTTTGTCCCCTACCTATGGTGGGTTTATCCTCTATTTCAGTTTCAGTCTGTCTGCCTTCATTTGGCCCATTATTATGTCAGTCTTGTATTTGGATTCTGCAATATCCCAGACAGTATTCCAGCTAAATTTACATGTTCATAGAGGGTGATAAGGGTATAAGGCTCGGTATCTTCTATTATTAAGTCAGAAAAAAGTATTGTTGCTATGGAAATATAATCTGTAAAGTTCTATAGTAAGTTTGAATCATTCCAACACACTTGGAGTGCTTGGTAAATTTCATTCAATTGTTTCAATCCTACCCTAATTACCCTAAGTATTCTGACACTCAATCCCCCCTCTCCATCTGTCTGTTTGTAAAACTGAGTAAGTCAAGTTGATACCCTTTTATAATTCTAAGATAGACTGCCATAGAAGCAAATAGTGTAGATCCAGATCAAACTACTCCTTCAGGAGCAGTTTGATCAGGATATGCACTATTTGCCTAGGTTTGTCAGAATAGTTATGAGTTATTAGGGTATATGAAGACTTAACCCTTTATTCTATATATAGAGACACCTTTTGGCACCATTGCAAACAGGGTAGACACAGATTGGAAGCTCTCCAGTAGGAGTCTTCTGAACAGGGTCTGCTCTGTTTGCTTAGAAAATAACATAGATCATCATCTATTCCTGCAGTTTCTATAATGGTATAAAGTCCCTTGTTCATGATGCCTTTATAAAAGATCAGCTAATTAATATTTACACATATATGTTATATCTGATGTCATATACAATGTACATAATTATATAATTATGTTATCTGATTTTCATAAACATTCATGGAGATATGGGTTAATTGTCACTATTGTATTGGTGTGCTTGTCTGTTTCAGAGACTGGACATGACCCAGCTGTGCATGGTGCTAGACTAGAGGACAGGTTCTATAATAATGACTCTTTCAAGGTAAGTCAATAGCATAACCCAAAAAGTCAGGACATTGTTTGGCGCACAATGTCATAAAGTAATGATTTACTCTGGTTAGAGTAGAAATGTCTGTTCAGCTGTTCTTTTGATGGTATGAGTTTCTCTGTATTTTAATTGACTTATTTTGGCTGTAGAAATGTCTTTCATAATTTACTTAGCTATATGTCAATCATAACATATTACTTTCATATCTCATCTCATCAACAAATTGAATTTATTCAAAGCAAATGTTCAACATAGAAATAAGAATTCGAGGCAAACCTTTAAAAAGTAAAAACGCCTTTTCACACCTTTGCAAGCAGATCAGACCCAGATCAGACAGTTCCTATGGGAGCCGTTTGATCAGGATCTGCTCTGTTTGTTTATTAAATAATACAGATCTGGGTCTACAGTATTTTCCATGACCAAAATATTCTGTATTCAAATGCCATATAAAATTGATAAACATGATGGCATTATTTATCAATGTATGATATGTGAATATTCATGAGATAAAGGGTCATACTATGCGAGTGGTGTTTTCTGAATTTCAGTCCCCATCTGTGGATCCAAATTCACCAGAGCAACAAGACGCTGCACTCAAGATTCAGACTAACTATCGCAAACATGCTGCGGAACAGGAAGTTGCAGAAATGCGAGAGGATGATGCAGCGCAGAAAATTCAAGCAGGTTTCCGTGGTTACCAGGACAGACAGAAGTTTGAAGAGATGAAGTAAGCATTTTGTAGATTTTAATTGAATTTTCCAGTGTCAAGAGAATGTGATTTATCAAGGTGTTACACAGGGCATGGAAAGGAAGCGAAGATAAAATATAAATTCAGAACTAGGTTTCCCTGTGTCAAATATTCCTATAATAATGCACCCATTATGTTACATCAACTACGGCAAATACTCAAAATAAAATTCAAGCCTTCTAAATGCCATAATTTGCCTTTTACACAATGAATATTCATGTAAGAAGTAATGATATCATGAATAATAATTAGAGTATTTTTTGTTATGGCATATGATAAATGTAGAACCATATCTATATTACAGTAAAACCTCTCTATAACGACCACTAAATTGTGTTAATTAGTTGATATTTTGGGCAGGTGGTTGCTTAAAGCAAGGTGAAAGTAAAACAGAACGCTCCTATAGGAGCGTTCTGTTTTAATTTCACCTTGCTTTAAGCATCCACCTGCCTTTTAACACAAAATACTTGATGTAATTTAGTGGTCGTTATAGAGAGGTTTTACTGTATTTCATATGCAAACAAAGTGAACCCTACAGGAGCCACCTGGTCTAGGTCTACTCTGCAAAGGCGTAGAAAGGAGTGTTTATGGAGTAAAGGGTTAATTCTTGTCTCATAAATCTGTATCAGGATATCTAAAGACAAACTTGATAAAGCAGATCTTATCCAATTTACTGTGATGGTGTAGAAACAAAACATCCTGATCTAATTTACTTGTTACTGCCTTGGTTGTCTTCTTATGTTGCCTATGAAATGTGGTAAGTGATGGTGATATATCACTGGATGGTATTGAATGGACAATAACATGATCTACTAGACCAGCAGAATGCCAGGAGTCTAGCTCAATAAATAGATTTTCTGTAAAAAAATGACACTAATTGAGGTCAGAAATTTGATCTATTATACCAGTCTGACATTTATATTTGCAGAGCTAACAAAATCGGAGAAAACTAACTTTGTCAACAGCACTTAGAGTGGCTCATAGAGAAAAATATATATATAATTAGCCTAGTACTTTGAGTGCAGAAGTTTTTTAAAGTGGAATGGTCCATCATTGTTAACCCTTTCCCTCATATTGACGACTTTTGACGACTCTGTAAAAGTCACTTTGTGAAACCATTGTGATAAAAAGAGCATGCTCTATTTATCACAATGGTTTCAAACAACAAAATTCTAAAATTTTCCTTTTCTCTAATTAATGCTCCTTTTCGGTAGATTAATTCAAAGAAGTTGTATCTAAAATTAGCCTATGAGGTAATGGGTTAAACAATAGAGTCCTTTCAGTTTAATAGTATTCAATGTGGTTGAGGAGTTTAAATTACAAACAGTGCAGACCCTGATCAGAGGGCATTATCATCTTGATCTACGCTAGTAAACCCTTTACTCCATGAATATTCATGTAATAAATAATGGAGTGATGAATATTAATAAGCTGTTTTTTTTCAAAATTACATAAGAACACTCCAATATTTGGCCATTGCAAAAACTGCAGGATCAGATCTATATTATTTAATAAGGAAGCAGACCAGATTGTGATCAGACATTTCCAACAGGATAACTCCCTGGCAAGCTAAAAGTACCTGTGTACCTAATAATCTTGCTGTCACAGCTTCAAAATGTCCATAGTCAAACACAGCTGGTTTAACACTGTCTCTCATATAAATGACTTTCTAAGACACCTTTGTGAACAGAGTAGACTCAGATCCTGGGGGCCATCTGATCAGGGTTTGTTGTATGTGCTTATGTCGCAATATAGATCTGATTCTACAGCTTCTACCATAAAAATTCCCTTGATCATGATGCCATTATAAAATTCACATACCCTTTAACCCTATGCATTTTTATACCTTTTCAAACAGAGTAGATCCAGATCAGATGCTTCTTATTGGAGCCATCTGATCAGGGTCTGCTCTGCTTGCTTATGAAATAATGTAGATGTGATTCTTCAGTTCCTTTCTCGGCCAAAAAATCCAGGGTTCATCTGCCATAACAAAAATGTGTTAATAATTACGATGTCATTATTTCTCGTGAATATTCATGGAGTAAAGGGCTAATATTCATATATTTATTACTTCACACATGAACATTTATGAGGGTAAGGGTTAAATTCCTACAACAAGATGGCAATTTGGATCATTTATTTGCTTCAGCATTTCAACATTAGTAGTAGTCTATATCGTAATTCAATATGCATATCAAGGGATATTTATAACTGAACAAATTGCTAAATCAGCTAATTAAATCAAGTAGCCATAAAGTTACTTTATGCAGAGCTTGTATTTGCTATACCAAATTTTCCTTGCCATGTAGCCTGCTGTAAAAATGGTGTGTACTCAATCTATGATCTGCTACATGTTTAATTGTTTTCGATTTGTTAAAACTTATAAGAAACTTTTGACCTAGTGTCTATCAGTTTTGATCTCGATGAAGCGCAGACTTACTCAGCATCTCATCTGGATCCAGTCTGTTTGTAAATGTCAGTCAGGCTGCACTTAGCAGATAAAAGGTTGAAAGCTTATTTCATCAGAAATTGAGATGAATTTTTTATATGAATTTATTAGTTTATCCTTTTACTTCATAAACATTCATGTTAGAAATAATGACACCATTGATTTTAGTTACTGTAGATGAGTTTTTATAATGAGACATGAACATAGGACAATTTGACTGCAGCAGAAACTAGAATTAGATTTATATCGTTCCATAAGCACGCAGCACAGACTCTGATCTAGGTTTACTCTGTTTGCAAAGGCATTAAAATTGTATCTATTAAGTACAGAGTTAATTAAGCAGGATGAATTACTGCTTTGAAAGCCACTGATGATAACAATGATAAATGTTGAGATGTTTTAACACCTTCTGTACAAGAAGCAAGTCACTAATGTATTTTGCAAACAGTGTAGACACAGATGAGAGGGCTCCTCTGGGAGAACTCTCATCAGGGTCTGCACTATTTGTCATATTCAAGCTTGACCTGTTTGAATTTCGTAATACATTAAAACCTCTCTAAACCCAAATTCTAAATTAGTATCAATACCAGTCGTTCAGACAGGACTGGCAACTTAATGCAGGTTGAAAGTCGTACAGAAAGCTCCTTTGGGAGCTTTTTCTATGACTTTCACACTGCATTAAGCAGCCACCTGCCTAAAAAGACCTAAATTGCTCTTTATTATGATTCCTGTTTAGAGGGGATTTGCTGTAGTCCATTTGAAAATTTTAGGATTAATGCAAGTAATATTCTGATTTATGCTGTTTGCTCTCCCATATCCTTGTACAAAAAACCTGTCTTAACCCTTTCCCTCATATAAACGTGTTTTCACGCATCTGCAAACAGAGTAGACCCAGATCAGACGGCTCCTCTAGGAGCCGTCTGATCAGGGTCTGCTCTGTTTGCTATTGGATTTTGATAGACCAATTTCTTTAGTTTCTAAAATGGCTACAATGTTCCACCTCCCATATTTCATTATAACTGTTTTTCCCATGAATATGCAGTAGGTATAGAAATTTGTAATGGGCATAGAACAGGGAAAGGGTTAAACAACCATTATTCTAGGTCTTTAGGCAAGTTTTAGTTTACCTACAAATTAAAAATATTTCTTCTACTCTACTCTAGTTAAAAGAAATAGAGTACAGTAAATCCCCTCTAAGCCAAAATGCTAGTAGAAAAGAATTTAGATACTTTTAGGCAGGTGACTGCTTAATGCAGGGTGAAAGTCATACAGAAAGCTCCTAGAGGGCTTTTTGCATGACTTTCACCCTGCATTAAGCTGCCACCTGTCTCCAAAACTGATATGTATAATTAATTTAACATCCGGTTTAGAGGGGGTTTACTGTATATGGTATTCTGTTATGTAACTATTCCATGTAAAGTCGGCTTACTGCATTCCCAGGGGAGAGTATGCTTGTCACTAATTCAAAACCTGACAAATCTCAGAGGATAGTTGCTGTCAGTGTATTGAGTCAAAACTTTTCCAAATGAAGGCATTTTAAAATGGAATTGTTTAAAAACCTTTGAATACAGGGATAACGTTAACTGGCATTTGCTAATAATTTAGACCTGGAATTTCTCGAAGAGCCCTTGGATTGGGACCTGCTCTGTTTGTCATTGAATATCCTCCAGCAAAATTTAATCCTTTCTTACTTAATGGACCCTAATGCTAAATTTACAATGACAGGCTTATAATTCTGCTTTCAAAGTTAAGCATTTGAAGGGTTCTAACTTTGAGGTAGTTTAAAATGTTTAGTTACTGTGAAATTAAGAAGCTGTGAAATGAAGAAGTGAAATTGCCAGTCAGTTAAAAAAAGTTCTTGTTTCATCTTTTTCTCTATACACCTTTCTACGCCTTTGCAAACAGAAAAGACCAAGATCAGATGGCTCCTATAGGAGCCATCTGATCAGGGTCTGCTCTGTTTGCTTATGAAATATATATAATTATATGATTTTTCAGTTTCTGCCATAGCCAAAAATTCCCTTGTTCATGTATCATTATAAAACTGAAACTAATTAACCCTTTACACCATGAATATTCATGAAAGAAATGATGACATCACGCATATTAATTAGATTTATTTTTAAAATAGCATATTAACACATGCATTTTTGGCAAAATCAGAAACTGAAAACCAGACCTATATTATTCCATAAGCAAACAGAGCCGTCTGACATGGGTCTACTCTGTTTACAAAGGCGTAGAAAGGCGTATTTATGGAGTAAAGGGTTAATATTCTTAATGTCATTATTTCTTACATGAATATTTGTGGTGTGCGGTGGTCTAGTGGTAATGCACTTGACTATCAATCCAGAGGTCAGGGATTCAAATCCCGGTCCCTCCAGGAAATTTCAGAGACGCTTTTCAGTGTCTCCCACTGCACTGCCTCTCCACCCAGGGGTTATAATGGGTACCTGTGAGGGTCATTAGCCAGTACTGCGGCTGCATGATTGCGCCATAATTATGTTAGCAGTGCTCAATATTGTAGGCGAATCAGAATGACTCAATGACCAGGGGAGTAAATGTACAGTTGGCTGAGCACTCTTCGGGCTGAATGTAGACTATAACTAGGTACTTTACTTTTATATTCATGGAGTAAAGGATTAAGACAAGAAAATAGATATAAAATGGTGTTACCATTATCTTAAGAAAACGGTTCAGTATACCTCAAGGCACTCGAAATAGAACAGAAGTCTAGGTCTAAGCGGGAAATGCCTTATAATTAATACAATTATTATTGATTTTAAGATGAGTTTGTATCGGAAAAATGAGTTATTTAACTAGATGAAAATAACAAAAAAAATACCTTTGGGGGGAAAACCTGTTCAAGCAAAGATATCTTCGGAACATGTTTTTCTTTTATGTAACAGAAAGTATTAGACATTTTGATATGCTCTGGGGTTAAAATTAGCTCAACTTCTAGCTAATAACTACTCAGTGTGAGCTATTGTGAACTCTCATCATTTAACAGCTGTCCTGTTGGCAACTTTATATTCAGGTGGCATCTCTGAAAACACAGGATGGAAATTGATAAAACTCGGCATAGATTTTCCTTGTATGGATTTTAATAAGGTTTTTTAATGAATGTTACATGTAAAGCTGTGGTTGCCATGCGTTCCATGTAGAATGTGGTTTGCCATGGCAACCAAAAGAAAAACTTACACAATCTCTTAATCTGAAACAGTTGGTCCAATTGCAACTGAATTTTGTAGTGATGATCCAATGATATTTAGCATCTGCCAAAGTACTCAAGCCATTCAAATTGGTCAAAAAACATTTTTGCATGTGTATTAATAATGAATACTAACCCTTTACTTGGTCAGTATTCATGTAAGAAATAATGACATCATCATTTATTAGCTTAATTTTTGTCATGTTACATTTTCAAGGGAATTTTTTCTTTGATTGACAAAACCTGTAGATTAGGTCTCGTATTCATAAAGCTCCTAAGGAGAAACTTAAGAAAATACCTTAGTTTCTTGAATATTCTCTCCTAGGCAATTTTTAGATCCAACCTTTTTTAATTAATCTACCAAAAAGAAGCATTAACTAGAGAAAAGGATTTTTTTTTAGAATTTTGTAGTTTGAAACCGTTGTGATAAATAGAGCATTTGCTCCTATAGGAGCAAATGCTCTATTTATCACAATGGTTTCACAATGTGAATTTTATAGAGGCGCAAAAATGTGTCACTAGGAGATAATGAGTTAATCTTATAAAATCAATACAAGTAAAAGATATTTACGAGAAATAAAGCTGTATATAAAATATATACTTAACTAAATACTCTAGAAGTCATTGACTAAATATTTGCTCAATAGTTTTGCTATAAATGTAGACAGAAAATTTCTCCTGAAGTTGTCCTAAGGTTAAAATGTTCCTAAGGAGCTTTATGAGTATGGGCCCAGATCTTTATTGGGTCATAAGAAAACAGAGCAGATCAGATGGCAAACCAATTGTCTGCTTCAGGTCACCAGAGAAGAAGGAGGAAGAAGAGGAGGTGGATATTGACCTGAATGATCCAGATGTGGAGAAAGCAGCTGTCAAAATACAGGCTGGATTCAAAGGGTTCAAGGCCAGACAGGAGATCAAAGATCAAAAGGTCAGTGAGAATACGTCAAGGGTCAGGTGATTCTAAAATAGATGGAAGTTGCTGCATCTTTGCAGCTGGTGCAAATACAGAAGAAAAAGAAAATGGTTTAATTGTTTAGCAACTGCATTGTTTTCATGTAGTAGGTTTATGTTGTAGCTGATTAGCAAGGTTTTTGCTGAAACTGTGTGTAATAGCAGCTCTCATTTGAAATATTTACCTTGCTGCTTTCCAATAAATAAAACCTGTTCTAAGCAACCACTGATTGTATAACAAAGGAGTCTGAATAAGCAGATGGTTGCTAATACAGGGCAGAAGTAATGAAGAGATCTCCTTTGAGCTTTCAGCAATACTTTTTTCCTGCATATTAAGCTTCCACCTGCCTTAAATACCCGGGATTCTACTTCTCTTTAATGGTTGCTTAAGACAAGTTTTACTCTACACTTACTGAAATAATTGGGAATATGAAACCACTTTTATATTGCTGATCTTGGACATATACATGAAAATATTATTAGGTGGATTTTCTTTTTCAGAGCAAAGTTGCTTAAAAGAAAAATATATTGAGAGTCAATAATAGTTATGTTGAATACATTTGCAAATGGTTGAGTTAGATGTGATACTTAGTGACTTTGGATTCAGTTTCAAATTCACTTGGCAAGCTAAAGTTTAAGTTTTAACAGAAGGTCGCTGGAGATAAAAGGAAGGTAGGTAGATGTTAGAGATAAAAGTCAGGTATGCAGACATTTTGAACATAAACATCTACTATCATGTTTAATTTTAAAAAAAAAATCATACTACTTTTTGTATTGAAAAATGAGTTAACCCTTTGAGTGCAGGACACACATGCACTGCTATTTGCAAACAGTGTAGACCCAAATCAAAGGACTCATAGAGGAACCCTCTGATCAGGCTCTACACTGTTCCCCACTCAAAATCATCTAGCAAATTTAAGCCTTTCATACTGAATGGAGTCTAGTTATATACTGATGGGGTATTCCACTCTGAAAATTCAGCCTTGCAAGGATTGAATGTAATATATAATGGTTGTCATACACTGTTGACTTTATTTAATACTGAAGAATTCAAAGTGGAATGGCCCATTAGTGTTTAATGACAGAGTTGGTTCAGTATGAAAGGGTATGAATTGCGAGAGGCTTTTGAATGACAAATAGTGCAAACCCTGATCAGTGGATTCCTGTAGGATCTCTCTCATCTAGGTCTGTACTGTTTACAGCTTCCAGTACACTTGCTTTTTGCATTCAAATGGTTAAGCAACCACTTGCTGACTGACAATAAGTCATTTTTGCTAGCAGAGTTTGAATCACAAACATTGCAGACCCTGATCAGAAAGATTCTCTACAAGCCTTCTGATCTTGGTCTACACTGTGTGCAAATTTTAGAAAAAAATTGTGTGCAATATTTTCCATAACGCTGAAAAAGATGTTCAAGATGTTGAATCATTAAACACTTAAAGATCAGTATGGATGGCCTTGTACGAGTTGTTTTGGCAAGGTAGGTAACCATTATTACCCTAAATATACCGCAAAACAAACGTGGGAAGACAGTATAGATCCAGATCAAACCACTCCTGAAGAAGCAGTTTGATCAGTGTCTCTACTATTTGCAACTCCAGTTGTTTCATTTCAAGTTATATGATGGTGCTAAACTGACATGTTCAGCTTTATAAACTTAGTCTCAGTCTCAGGTAGAGATAGGAAATTGGAGGTCTGAAAATTTAGGGTTGATATGGTATAAATATTTTCTACATTCTATCTGTATGCAGTGATGTAGAGAGATGTAACAAAATACTGACTGGTATCAGTGTTATCACTGTCAACATAGGGCTGATGGTATTTGGAAAATGACTGTAAAATTAGACAGGTATTACATTATGACAATACTTCAATGACAGATACATTTATCAGATAGTGTAATAAGAGTCTGCAGTTTTTTAACCCTTTACTGCATGGACATTCATGTAAGAAATAATGACTTCTTGAATATTAATTAGATTGATGGTTTTAACCCTTTCCTCCATACATACGCCTTCCTACGCCTCTGTAAAAGTCACCTGTTGAAACCATTGTGATAAATAGAGCATTTGTTCCTATAGGAGCAAATGCTCTATTTATCACAATGGTTTTTTCCTACAAAATTCTGAAATTTTCCTTTTTTCTAGTTAATACTCCTTTTCAGTAGATTTATTCAAAGTATTTGGATCTAAAACTAGCCTATGAGGGAATGGGTTAATGGCATATGAACACAGGATATTTTGGCCATGGCAGAAACTATAGAGTCATATCTATATTACTTTATATGCAAACAGAGCAGACCCTGATCAAATGGCTCCTATAGGAGCCTTTTAAACTGGGACTACCCTGTTTGAAAAGGTGTATTTTTTAGTAAATGGTTAAATACAGCTAAAGTGTAAGAGTTTTCAGTGATAGTTATTTAACCCATTCCCTCATAGGCTATTTATAGATCCAACCTCTTTTAATAAATCTACCGAAAAGGAGCATTTACTAGAGAAAAGGAAACCTTTAGAATTGTGTAGTTATGAAACCATTGTGATAAATAGAGCATTTGCTCCATAGGAGCAAATGATCTATTTATCACAATGGTTTCAAAAAGTGACTTTTAGAGAGGCGTTAAAAGGCATCAATATGAGGGAATTGGTTAACTCTCAGTATATGTTAAATAACTGTCATCTTCAAGAATTGTCATCTGCTACAATTTTTATACTTTCTTGCATATCTTTTCAAAATTACAGTCAGAGTTTCAATCAGATTGGATCCTAATGAGATGCTGAGTTACTCAGTTTCTGATCTGGATCTAAAATGTTTGTGTCAGTAGGTACAAATTTGCCACTGACATGCAAAGAGCTAAGCTTTATTGCAACTCAGACTGTAGATGTAACAGCCATTATATTTGACAGTGGTAAAACTTGCATGTTTTGTGTAGAAATCACATTAGTACATACTAATTGCCCAGAATTGTTTTGAAGATGTAGATTTACTAACTATGTACCTTATAGAGATGCCTTTTCAAACAATAGACCATGATCAGACTGCTCCTGTAGGGGCTGTCAGATCAGGCTCTGCTCTGTTTGCCATTAAGGTTTGAAAAACTTCCGAAACGAAAAAGAGCTTTATAAATTATACATGTATACAATATTGCTATTGACTCTGTAAGTTAATAAAATGTTTTATGATTCAAGCATATATTCAAGACAGTTATGGTTCTGTACCTGCACGTTATTGACTTCTCTTTTTTTTTAATTTGTCGCTTACTTCACTGTGTCTTCCCCATCACCTACCCTACTAACCAACTAACACCCTTTATCTCTCTCCTAGCTTAGTCAGTGTAGCATAGATCAAAACCAGCCACCTGATGCTGAGGAAATAGATATAGATCTAACTGATCCAGAAGTTGAAAAAGCTGCCATGAAAATTCAGAGCAGTTTCCGCAAACATTTGTCAAAGCAAAATCTAGACAAAGCAGAGAGTAAAGCTGAGCAGGAAACAGACAATAATCCAGACCAGCCAGGCACCAGTGCAGCAGGTCAACCAGCTGAAGAGGAAGAAGAAGTAGACATAGACCTTGAAGACCCAGATGTAGCTAAAGCAGCTGTTAAAATTCAAGCAGGCTTTAAAAGACACTTAAATGCAAAAAAGAAGTAAAACCTGCAGTTCCAGCAAAGGGAATATGACTGCATTATAGGGAGAGATTGTCTGAGTAGATGGTTTAAAGCAATGAAGTTTCAGTTGTCGTAACAGGTGTTCATGGTTTTGATGTTAAGAGAAGTTTGGACTTTCAGCAGCTTCTGAGTAGCAGTTCATTTCAGACTTCACAGAGTACATAATCATACTTATTTTAGAAATGAGGAACATTTAGGTGGAGTTTCTAAGTTTTATATAGGACAAAAAGTGAAAGAAAAAATACATTTCTTTTTAGACATGAACATTCACATCTTTGTAATTAAAAGCTGTATGTGTTCAGACTCTAATTCTCAGACCAGCATGTAAAAGGTTTAAGTTGATAATGATCTTGGGGTTAATGTGCAAATTTATTAATAAAATGATAAAGGTGACTAAAATGATTTTCTACATCATTGAAATGGTATTACAGTAAAACCTCTATAACGACCACTAATTTGTGTTAACTACATGTAGTTGGTATTTAGAGCAGATGGCTGCTTAAAGCAAGGTGAAAGTAAAACAGAATGCTCCCATAGGAGCGTTCTGTTTTACTTTCACCTTGCTTTAAGCAGCCACCTTCCTTTAACACAAAATAATTGATGTAATTTAGTGGTTGTTATAGAGAGGTTTTACTGTATTTGTTTTGCAGTTATTGACTTAACTGTTTGTTTTTTATGCCATGTTTGCATAAAGCTCATTTGAACCCTTTCAATGCTGACTTTTCAAATTGACTATTCTGAAGTTCAAACAGGTCAAACTTATTTAGAATATGCAGGGATTTTTTTTTCAAAGATTAAAAAAGTGTCACATGACATCAGTGTAGACCCTGATGAGAGGGCTCCTGTAGGAGCCCAATCAACTGTATGTACGCTGTTTGCAAAGGACATTAGTGACTCGTATCCCAAACTGATAGGGTTAATGTAGACGATATTGTAAGATAGGTGATTTTTACTTAGATGGGGGAAATATTCACTTTTATTGCAGAACAAATAGTTGTGTTTTCATTGTTACAAAGGCAGTTATGGTCATTTCTTTGGGAATATACTGCAATTTTGTTCCTTCACCACAATAGTGGATTGGGGATAAAGGAATGGTTTCCATCCATCAGTCCATCTATCCATACTTTGTCTGCGCTTTGGTCATCTGGTCCATATCACGCAAACCCTATGACTAACTTTCATTATACTTTGAAAAAATATTCATCTTATATCAAGAGGATATACAAAACTCATGTATCAGTGGTGTCATGTGAAGGTCAAGGTCACAAGGCCAGCTTAATATGTCAGAGGCTTAGGTTTCTTATCTGGTCTATATCATGGCTGATTTTCATTAAATTTTGACCAAATATTCATCTTGTCAAGACAATGTGTGAATGTCATGTTTCAGTGGTGTCAGGTGAAGATCACAAGGTTGCATGCATAGACTTTTCTTATCCCATCTATATCTCTAGTGACATTGGCTGATGTTCATTAAACTCTGACAAAATATTCTTGTTAATATAACATGCACAACAGACTGTCAGGTGAAGGTCAAGGTTGCAAGGTCAGAAATGTCAGAAGCTTATATTTCATGTCCGGTCTATATCTCTTGAATGAAATGTTGTTGTTTTTAATGAAACTTTGACAACATGAGCATATTGACAAGATGATATGCAGAGGCTATTTTTCAATGATGCCAATTGAAGTTCCAAGTTCAGGTCAAAAAAAATTTCTGACCATCCACCCATCCTTAAGTCTGTCCTTTTTGTGCCCATCTCTCAAAACTCGTTTGATTTTCTTTAAACTTTTTTCTCCCAACTTTGAAATATCTTTTCATGTGATGGGTGATGTAGATGTCTGCAAGACTGCCTTAATGTCAGTTTTGGATATGTTTTCGGAAAACATGGCAAACATTTATTGTAGTAGGGGTTAATGTCTGCAGGAAAATCGACACCTACCTTTTTTAAGAGATCATCAGTAGCTTTTTTTTTATGTGAGCTCAGTGGTACGTGTTATTCAGATGAAAGCTTTTACATTGAGCTTAATCATCCACGACATCCCGAGTTATCTTTCTTTTGCTTTGCATGCATCTTTACCTATTAGTTTTAGTTCAGTTCCATCTTAGCTCACTCATATCATTGCTATTGTTCTTGTAATTCTCGTTAGATATTAACTCTTTGAACATCAAGTAATTATTGTAGACTGCTGTAGTTACAGTAGAACCTGTCTTAAGCGACATTTAAAACAAACAATGCAGGTAGATCCTATAGGAGCTTTCTGCTTTACTTTTGCCCTGCATTAAGCAACCACATGCTTTTTAAAGACTCCTATGATCAATAGATGAAAGGTGGTTTAACCCTTTACTCCATAAATACACCTTTCTATGCCTTTGCAAACAGAGTAGACCCAGATCAGACAGCTCCTACAGGAGCTGTCTGATCAGGGTCTGCTCTGTTTGCTGATGATATGATAAAGATATGATTCTGCAGTTTCTGCCATGGCTAAAACTACCTATGTCCATTTGCTATTATAGCAATTAATCTAATTTACATCCATGAAATAATTATTTATTATATGAATATTCATGAAGTAAAGGCTTAAGATATGTTCTACTGTTAGCATGTGATTTATCCTCAAAATGCACCCAGTGTCAAACAGTTTAGATCCTGTTTTACATGAGCAATGAAAAGAGGTTTTGACATTCTTTCTAAAAGGATACAATGAATTTATCAGGATCCTGCATGCTTGTAGTGTGAATATATATAAATGTTGTAAGCTGGTTATACAGCACAAGATGTCTATGAATCAACAGACTTAAACAGGTAATTGAATTCACTTTTATATTGTTATTCATTTAGCATTATGTTGTTTCACAGTTAGGGTCAGATGCATAAGGGAAACACTCCAGAAAAAATATATGAAACTTTCAGATCAATATAAGTGAAATACTCTCGAAATAATTTATAAAACTTTCTGATGAATATAAGGGAAACACTCTAGAAGAAATATATGAAGCTTTCAGGCCAATATAAGCACAAAACAATCATAATTATATATATATCCTAAGTATTCAGTCACAGACAAACTTACATAAATTGTGCAGACCCATATGAAACTGCTCTTGAAAGAGTAGTAACATCAGAGTATTCACTATTTGCTACTATGTCAGTCTAATTTAAAGTTCCAAATGGTTCCAAATTGATATATTCAGCTGTACAGTCCCATGGGGAAGCGAGACTGAGTGTTAGAATACTTAGGGTAACTATTGTACAGTAAAAGCCCTCTAAAATGACCTCTGAAAATGGGTCTAATTTTGTATCTTGAAGGCAGGTTGTAGCTTAATGCAAGATGACAGTTATGCTGAAAGCTACTGCAAAAGCTTTCTGCATTACTTTTGTCCTGCATAAAGCAACCACATAATTTTAACCCATTTCCCCGTATTGACGCCTTTTGACGCCTATGTTAAAGTCACCTTTTTTAAAACCATTATGATAAATAGAGCATTTGCTCCTATGGAGCAAAAGCTCTTTTTATCACATTGGTTTCAAAACTACACAATTCTAAAAAAATTCCTTTTCTCTAGCAAATGCCCCTTTTCAGTAGATTTATTCAAATTTATTCTCTAATTTAACCCTTCTCAGTTGAGTATTCATCTCAGAAATAATGACATCACTAATATCAATTAGATCAATTTTTATAATAGCATATAAACCCAGGACATTTTTGCTCAGACAGAAACTAGAATCAGATCTGTATTATACCATAAACAAACAGAGCAGATCCTGATCAGACAGCTTCTATAGCACCTGTCTGATCTGTGTCAATTCTGTTTGCAAAGGGGTGAATATGCGTTTATATGAGGGAAAGGGTAAACCATTGTTTTCTTATTGTTGCCTCAAGAGACTGAAACATTGGAATTTAGTGAAAAACACGATACATGGAGAAAATTATTGGGGAAATTTAGCTTGCTGTTGACGCGGATTTTATTGTTATGGTTTGTAAAACAACAGCTGAGTAACAGATGATTATGATACCCAAGTAATAATGATGTCTTGAATCTTAACAACACTTTGTGGAATAAATTTGATACCTTACACATTAACCTAAACAACTGCATTACTGGGTATATTCATGCATCTGCTATATTAAAGAATTTGACCTATATTCTGACATTTTAGAGACTCTTTTCTGTCAGCTACACAACGCATTTTATAGAGAAAAGTTTGCGTTCCTTGTTTGTATATCTTAGATGTGCGTTATATTTTTTGTTTTGACTATTTTTCAGTCAGGTTTTTTTTTTCTCAGTATTTTTGTTTGTTTTATATATTTGGTACTTACATCAAGTTACATGTATAAAGTTCTCTCTAGTTATTTGTTTATGAGCAAGCTTAAATAAGAGTGCTAACCCTTTACTCCTTGAATATTCATGTCAGAAATAATGACTATGAATATCATTTAGCTGAAATTGTATATTGGGCATCATGAACAAGGGAATTTTTTATCATGACAGAAACTGTAGAAATAGATTTATGTTATTTCATAAGCAAACAGAGCAGACCCTGATCAGATGACTCCTATAGGAGCCGTCTAATGTTGGTCTACTCTGTTTGCGAAGGTGCCAGAACACATCTCTATGATGGAGTAAAGGGTTAAGTAGTTAAAGTAATGGAAGCAGGGGCAAATCTATTCTCTATCACAAGACTGGAGCTGCTTTTTGTGTTGTTGCAAAACAGAGAAGCTTTTCTCTCACTCTGGACATTTTTCTCTGAAAAGAGCTTTGCCAGTTCTATAGCTCCTTCATTTCCTGCGGAATGTTTGGTGGCTCACTTTCTCTTTTACAAAAACATTGATAGCATTTATTGTAGTAAATCACACCTGCCTTTTAAATGCTGAATATTCAAAGGGGAATGGCTTGTCAGTGTTTCATTGACAAGTCCATTCAGGATTAAATTTGTTGGAGGATTTTGAATGTCAACAGTCCAGACCTAAATTGGAGGGCTCCTCCTGGGCACCTCCGATCAGGGTCTACATTGTTTTCAAATTCCAGTACTTTCGTATCCCACATTCATAGGGTTAGACACTTTCCCTGTTCTCTGTTTATTCCAAATTTCAGTACCTGCTGAATATTCATGTACAAACTAGTTTTAATGAAATATGGAAAGTAGAACATTGTAGCCATTTTAGAAAGTAAAGAAACAGATCTATCAAATTCCATTAGCAAACAGGGCAGACCCTGATCAGACGGCTCCAATAGGAGCCGTCTGATCTGGGTCTACTCTGTTTGCAAATGCGTGAAAATGCGTTTATATGGGTTAATGCGTTAATTGTAACAGACAATTTTCAGCAGGTTACAGGTTATTTTCAGGTGGTCTTGTTTTAACCTTTTGAATGCTGAATTATTCAAAGTGGAATGGGCCATCATTGTTTAACCATAGATTCCCTTCAGTGTGAAATGCTTAAATTTGTTAAAGGATTTTGAATGACAAATAGTGCAGATCCTGATCAGAGAACTTCTCTAACCTCTGATCTTGATTTACCCTGTTTGCAAATGCCATTACACTTGTTTCTCGCATTCAAAGGGTTAATAGCTTAATGCCCTTTTCTTGGGTCACTTTGATTTGCATTTGTCAGCAGATCTCCCAGTAATGCTGCACAATGGAACCTGTTGTATTTGACATTAGAAATGTAAATAAGTAATGAAGAGAGCTCACACAGTGGTGTGTGTGCCTATTTTGATACAACCCTCTTGAGACCTCTGTATTTCCTTTTCATATGATTATGTTCTTTATTTGGGCATTCTGCAAAAAGTATTTCACCCTTTATTACATTATGTAGGCATTTTTATGCCTTTTCAAACAGAGTAGACCCAAATCATACAGCTCTGTTATTTCTTACATGAATATGTTTAAGAGTATCTATCACCGCATGTGATGTGTGTGCAGAAAATTTCTTTTGGCAATAGCTCTATAGACCATGGATAGATTTTCAGTTTCACATCTTTGCACCCTAAGCAACTAGCATCTGCAAAAATTGTTGTCCCCTGCAATTCTGCAAATTACTTTGTTTCCATCACTCCTCCAACATGAAGTGTCATACAGTTTGGGTCCTGATGAGACACCAGGTTACTTGGCAACTCATCGGGATCCAAATTGTTTCCCAAAGTACTCACCTCTAGCATGCAAAGAGTTAACTGTGGTTTATTCAGTGTTGACATAATTATGTTTGTGAAATTGTCAAAATAATTACGGTACATGTTACCTTAACCCAACTTATTCACTCACTCTCTCATACAGTAGCTGTCTGATCTTAGTCTACTCTGTTGGCAAAGGTGTCAAAAGTAGTCTATATTTAAGGGAAAGGGTTAGCTATTTAATTGGTTAAAAGTCTAAGTTTCTTGAAAAAAAAATTGTTGTGTCACATAGAGCAGGTTCTGTTGCCTTTGTTGTTTGTGGTGGTGACACTAGAGTGTGATGTGTGCTTATAACCTTTAATACAGGATAAACAGCCGGATGAGAAAAAGGGGTCAGAGAGCCCTGTGGCTCCTGAAGCAGCCCCTAATCCAGACACACAGGAAGAGGAGGTAGATATAGATCTTAACGATCCAGAAGTAAGCGCAGCTGCTCTTAAAATACAGGCAGGTTTTAGGGGCCATCAGACCCGCAGAGAAATTAAGGAAAAGCAGGTGAGACTTAATTCCGCAGACTTTAGTCCCAGCATGCTAAGTAATTGCTATCTGTAAATAATTTTGTCTTCTGCAATTTTGAGTGTTGATGTTTCCCGACATTTCTTCTATAAGAGCTTTCAAAGTGTCAAACAGTTTGGATCTGAGTTACTTGGCGTCTCAACTGGATTCAAACTGTTTGCATAGGTCATTACAGATTCACTGCTATCATGCAAAGAGTTGTAGCAAACTAGTTACTAGCTACATGTAGTCATATTGTTTATATACATGTATGTCACATAATGTTGTGTGCCGCTTATTATATTCTATTAAATAATTGCCAATGGTCGTACATGTGCATCTTGAACTATGCTGAAACACTGGTCAATGAGCTCCTTTGAGTACATATTTTCCTTTTAGTCTTTACATAATAAATATTCATGTAAGAAATAAGGACCCTATAGGACACTAATATCGATTAGCTGAAATTCATTATTGTGTCATGGCATACAAACAAATAATTGGTCCATATTACAGATTTGAACAATTGCATTTAGAAATTGAGGCTTAAATGGTTTAACACTTTATTCCATACATATGCATTTTAATACCTTGGCAAACAGAGTAGATCCAGACCATGTTCTTCCTGTAGAAGCAAGCTGATCTGTTTGCTTATGAAATTGTAAACATTTTTTTACTTAAAATTCTTGTGTTTAAATTCATCTAATTAATATTTATGATGTCATTATTTCTTACGTGAATAAATGAAGTAAAGACTTAAACAGGTTTCTGCATATTCTCATCATCATATCCAATACCATACCATGTTTTGTTATTTGTTCTTCACTTTGTTCATTGATATCCTTATCATAAATAGTCTCTAATCTGACTCTTAGGGAGATTTGCATTTTGCCTGTCCATCGTTTAAACGTTTTTCTTGGACATGTTTTCCAGTACCACAATGTGTTTGTTTGTTTGTCTGTACTGGATTTTTATATCGCTTTAACAGTATTTCACCGACCTACCACCCACAATATGTCTATGAATATCAAACAGGGTGTTTTCAACAGGCAATATGAAATGGACTGAGGAAGTGGGCATGCATATGATTGTTTTGCAATATTTAATCTTATTCTGCCAACAAATATTTTATAAGTTTTGTCTGCGAATTGTCACCTTGCATTATTCTTATAATTACCTTTTCTTCCGTTTCCTTTCAAAGATGAGAGTCAGAGTGACAAATAGTTTGATTCCAGATGAGATGCCACAGATTAACTTGATGTCTCATCTGGATCCTAGCTGTTTGACATTTGGTCTCTGTTTTCTCAAATGCTTGAACAAATAAGGACCCAAGGTTATAAAACTTCTAAGTCTGAGATCATTTATCAAGTATCTGATCAATCTGACCAATCAGATGCTTGAGAATAATCTCAGACTGGAGCAAAAAGGTTTGTAACATTTCTAAGTAAGTAAAACTTGCTTCAGATAGACAACCAGTTTGTACAGAAGGATAAAGGTTTTTTATGTTATTAACCCTTTACTTCATGAATATTTACAGAATTTCACTTTTATGAATAGCAATTAATTTAATTCTTGTATCAATTTTATGAAATAAGGAAATGTGTGACAATAGAGAACCAGATCTGTAACGTACAAGAAAAAAGAACAAACCCTGATCAGACAGCTCCTACAGGAGCTGTCTGATCTGGTTCTACTCTGTTTGCAAAGGCATAAAAATAGCCGGATTATGAAGTAAAGGGTTAAATTTGAGTGAGCATTACGTTGCATGTCATAGATGATACAACCCTTGTCCATGAGTGTAAGACAAAAGTCCCTTGTCCACTAGCCCCATAGTCATAAGTTGACGGCATGACTGAAAGGCCCTTGATGATTTTTGCCACATTGCTAAAAGCCCCTTGTGATTTTTGCAGGGTTTACAAAAACCTGCATGACCAAAGGAGGTTTTAGTCATGTGGCAAAACTCCATAAAGGGATTTTTTCAACCCTGACTTTTGGTCATATAGCAAATACCATCAAGGGCTTTTGCCCACCAAGTTAAAATCGTCAAAGGGTGTTTGGTCATGTGGTCAAATTTTGATGAAGGTTTTTTTCTGTAGCTCCCATTGTTCATAAACCTGTCCAATATAACTTGTGTAACTCTATATAACAAATGGTTTTACATTATTGCTTCATTACCATTCTTGTTTGAATTCATTAAGCCATGCTAGATTCGTGTCATCATATCATTGGCAAGAGTAGATATGTTTATAGTTCTAGCAGAAGATGAATAACTACAAATAGTGGATGAGACAGAGAGGGATGCAGAGGTGTTCACAACTAGGATATATAATACTGAACACTTTACTCCATAAAAATACTCATGAATATCAATTCCTTATATTTTTATAATGGCATGTGAACACAAGAAATTTTGGTCATTGCAGAAACTGTAGAATCAGATCTGTATTGTGTCATAAGCAAACAGAGCAGACCTTGATCAGATGGCTCCGATAGGAGCCATCTGATATGGGTCTACTCTATTTGTAAAGATACTAAAAGGCATATTTATGGAGTAAAGGATGATTTTCCATGGATATTTCCATACGAATGGGGTTGGGTTTGGGTAATACCATTTTCTCTTTGAAAAGCAATATTCATTCAATGACTTTGCTCCTTACAACTGCTATCAGGCTAAAGAGGAAGAACCAAAAGAGCAAACAGAAGAAACACAGGAAGCAAAAGAGGAGGAGGAGGATGTAGATATAGATTTAAATGATCCTGATTTGGCCGAAGCTGCCCTTAAAATTCAGAGTGGTTTCAGAAGTCATCTGGCTCGCAAAGAGGTGGATGCCATGAAGGTCTGCATGATTCTAGTATAGCCGTAACCTGCTGCAATGCCTAAACCTTCTCCGCAAACATTCTCAGTTGACTTTTTATCCTTTAGATGCTGAATTTTCAAAGTGGATAATAAAAATTGAAAAATGCGGAAAGGATTTTTTATGACAAATAGTGCAGACCTTGATCAAAGGATTTCTCTAGGAGCCCTCTGATCTAGGTCTGCACTGTTTGCAGTTGTCATTACACTTATGTCCCTTATTCAAAGGGTTACCTTCTAGCCTGTTGAACAAAGTTTTGTCTCAATGATTCCCACTGTAGCATTTTCTTCAATTTCTTTTAAATTACAATAAATGTCTTAAGTGACCATATATTGATTAAACAGAGTAAACTTAAAAAGCAGGTGGTTACAAAATACAGGGCAAAAGTAATGCAGAAAGCTCCTATAGGAGCTTTCTGCCTTATGCTACACCTGCATGACAGATCAATAATTCACACTTTCTTGATGGTTGCTTAAGACAGGTTCTACAACACGTTATTTGAGTGTCAAACAGTTTGGATCCTAATAAGATGCATAATTATTTTGACATCTTGTCAGGGTTCAAGCTGTTTGCATTAGTTATCTAGAATTTGCCCACTGAGCATTCTCGTGGTTAACCCTTTCATTGTGGGAAACAAGTCACTTATTATGAATGTCCTTTGCGAATAGAGTAGACTCAGATGAGAGGGCTTCTAGAGGAGTCATGTTACACCTTTCTTTAAAAACATCCCTGAATATTCATGGTAAGCTTAACCTGTTTGAATTTTAGAACAGTCCATTTGAAAATTCAGCATTTAAAGGGTTAAAGTACTTTTTAGCACTCTTGACAAATGGTATGTAAAAGTTATCAACCATACCAATTTTTGCAAATAGAATATTTTTTTCTATTCTGTTCAAAATATTATCAGAGTGTCAAACAGTTTGGATGCTGTTAAGGTTCAGATTTACCTGACATCTCATAAGTCCAAACTGCTAGCAAAGATTTACGTGCATTTATTTGTCTCTGCTACCATACTAAGAATTCATTAGAATCGGTAACATTTAAAGCATTTTTTTATGAATCCGAATTGTTTGCAAAACAACAGGCTTTATCCATTTGTCAGCAGGTTATAATAGAAAGTGAATATGATTCACCCCCATACAGCACCCGCACCACCCTGGCATAACTGTTCATCAAGTAGTAGAGAACTAACATTGTAGGTAAAATCAATATCAGTAGTTAAACAAAACATTAGAAAATTTTATTACAACAGTGAAACCCCTATAAAGTGACCACCTTATGAATAAACATAGCTGTCTTTAAAAGTAGGTGGTTGCTTAATGTAGGATGGAAGTAATGCAGAAAGCTTCTGCTGGAGCTTTCTGCATAACTTTCACCCTGCATTAAGCTACCACCTGCCTTTAAGACCCTGAATTGGAATTTGGTGGTTGCATTAAAGGGATTTTCACTATATTTAGAACATTTTCTAACAGCTTATATACCTTAATTATCCTATGTATATGGAAACCCAATCCCCCCTCTCCACAAGCTTGTAAAGCTGTACAATGTATAATTCAATTTGGCACCATTCTGATAATCTTTAAATTAGACTGACATAGTCGCAAATACATAAATGTAGACCCAGGTCAAAAAGCCCTTTCAGGAGCCATTTGATCTGGGTCTGCACTCTTTGCCTAAGTCTGAAGTTTTGAATAGTTGGTGTAATAAGTAAGTATATATGAACTGGTGTGTACAGTTTTAAATCCGATTTTGAAAAAACAAATACAAGAACTTTACCTCATAGAGATGCCTTTTAACACCTTTGCAAACAGAGCAGACCCAGATCAGACAACTCCTGTAGAAACTGTCTGATTTGTGTCTACTCTGTTTACATATGATATAATAAAGATATGATTCTACAGTTTCTGCCAAGGCCAAAAACATCCTATGTTTATATGCCATTATTTATAAATATTCATCTAATTAATATTCATGATGTAATTATTTCTTACATGAATACACATGTACATGAGGTAAAGAGTTAAAGTGAAGTATTACGATTCTTTAAGGCAAAATTTGCTGACATTACATTTCCTTTCTAATAATCTATTTTGTAAGAGTAAGCTTATGGAAACTATTATTGAATGCTTTTGTAAATTGTCTGTAACGATAAAGTCTATTTAGTATGAAAGGCTTAACCTTCTGTACTCTAAGCGCCGAGTGAAAGTGAACCGGGCAGTGAATTGTCATTGGCGTATATTGTCATCTGATTCAATTCTGAAAGCACATATATTTCTTCAATTTCTTTTCAATAACAGTGTCAAAGTGACAAACAGTTTGGATCCTGATGAGATGCCGAGTTACTCAGCGTCTCATCTGGATCCAAACTGTTTGCATAGGTAATCACAGAGTCGCCAGTTACTGTATAGAGTGCTAAAGGTTAAATTTACTAGAAGATTTTGAATGACGAAGAGTGCTGACCTTGACCAGAGAGCTCTTCTAGGAGCCCTCTGGTCTGGGTCTGCACTGTTTGCATATGCAGTACACTCTTTTCCCGCATTCAAATCGGTAATGACTGTATTCCTTTTTGTAAACAATATCATTGAATTCATACACAACAAAGGACACTTTTCAATTTTACTGGTATGCTAAATATATATAAAAGTATTCATAAGAAAATGATGAAACAGTTAATATGAGTATTTGTTTGTTTTCAATGGTTTTACTGCCAGTCACTGATATATTTCACAGACTGATGCATGCTCGACCTAGTTTGAAAATCAAATACAGTAAAACTCGATACTTAGTATTTTAATAATGAAGAAATGATGCCTTTTTAGGCAGGTGGCTGCTTAATGCAGGGTGAAAGTAATGCAGAAAACTCCTATTGGAGCTCTCTGCATGACATTCACCCAGCATTAAGCTGCCACCTGTCTTAAACATCAATAATGATACATATTTGAGTCTTCGAATTATCGATTTTTACTGTATCACCATTTTGACCAGACTTGTATTTTAGAAGGTTCACAGGACAGAAACGCCTAGACAGTGAAAACAGTATACACCCAGATTAGCCATTGATTGAATTTAAATTTCACCTTTTTATCAAGCTCTATGCTGTCACTTATCAGGGTCAACAGCATTTTGTCTTTAATTTAAACAATACATTGTACTGACTTTTGACCTTTTCCCCCATGAATATTATTTTAAATTTTAATTGAACTTTAACAATGAACTTTTGGCTGTGACAGAAACGTCAGAATCAGGTCTGTATTATTCTACAATCAAACAGAGCTGATCCTGATCAGGGAGCTGCTACAGGAGTAAGTCCGGGTGTCCCATCAGGGTCCAAGCTGTTTGACGATTGGTCAGTAGTTTCTCAAAAGCTTTAACTAATTACAAGCAAGTAAATCCTATTTCATATCAGATTTTGAACCGACATTGGTTTTTTTGGCAGGATAATAGTTAAGAAACCTTATTTGCAGTGCTGTAGCTGATCTGGGTCTACACTGTTACCATTGTTTCTGTTCACTATTGCTGCAAAGCAAGTTTTATGTAAAGCATGCCTTCAGAAATGATGTTTCTATTTACACTAGAAACCATCTAAAATGACCATCAAAATGAGTTCTCATTCTTAAAGGCAGGTGGTAGCTTAATGCAGAGTGAAAGTTATGCAGAAAGCTCCTGCAGGAGCTTTCTGCATTACTTTCACTCTGCATTAAGCAACCACCTGCTTTTGAATACACCTATGTTAATAAATCATGTGGTCACTTTAGAGGGGTTCTTTACTGTATTTTTTTTCCATTTAAAATAATTATATATACTGCACATTTTAAGAAATAACATTTTCAACATTATTATTGTTATTGTATTGCTACAATTCTCAAAGTGTACTTTTCATCCTTTCATTTTTCATCCATTATGTTTTAAAAAAAAAGAAGATATTACTACAAGACTTTTTTTCCTGACAGCAATTATGTAAAAAAATTTTAGAGTAAAACCTATCATAATTGACTATCAAAATGGTCTATCTAACTATTCTGGGTCTTTAAGTCAGATGATAGCTTAACCCTTTACTCCATGAATATGCCTTTATAGGCCTTTACAAACGGCTCCTATAGAAGCCATCTGATCAGGGTCTGCTCTGTTTGCTTATGATAGAATATAGATATTATTCTACATGTTCTACCATTGCTATAAAATACCCTGTGCATGTGCTATTTTGACAAATTAATCTAATTAATATGACATTATTTCTTACATAATTTTTCATGGAGGAAAGGGTTAAAGCAACTCAAAAAAAATGCAGAGAACCTTCTATAAGAGTATTCTGCATTATCGTCCTGCTTTTCACAATTCCTATGTTCAATCAAATGGAATGGTTGCTTAAACAATTCCTTCATATGAATGCCTTTGAAGTCTCTGTATAAGTCATTTTTCGAAACGATTGTGATAAATAGAGCATTTACTCCACAGACAATGGTTTCAAAGCTGCACAATTCTAAAAGTTTTCTTTTTTCTGGTAAATGGTGACCTTCTCAGTAGATTTATTAAAAGAGGTTGTGTTTAAAAATAGGCTATGAGGGATTAGGTTAAGATTCTATGGGTTAAGATTCTTCAGTAATTTTGAATAAGTTTCAGATCCATAACAATTTTTCATATAGATTCCATTCATCTTTGTCACATTCTCATCTTATAAGACATTTCTGCAATGTGAGTGATAGTTTCAGGCACAAAGATCTGCTCATTTGACAGATCATTTCATGAACACATGATTCCTATCTTACAAAATTTAATGCCTTTTAATTTACCCGCTTTCCATCGTTAATGATTGATGAACCCTTTTCTCCATGAGTACACCTTTTAACAACTTTGCAAACAGAGTAGACTCAGATCATACGGCTCTTGCAGAAATCATCAGATCAGGGTCTGTTCTGTTTGCTTATGGAATTTCATTGATGTGACTACAATTTCTGCCATAGGCCGGACATTTTTGTCCTGATATATCATTGGCAAAAATGCAGAATCAGAGTTGTATAATTCCATAAGCAAACACTGAGCTGACCCTGATGAGATTGTTCCTACAGGAGCTGTCTGATCTGGATCTGCTCTGTTTGCAAAGGCAATAAAAGATGTATCTATGAAGTAAAAGGTTAAGGAGGCAACTATTTGATCAGATGAAATTTGTTTTGTATTTAATAGGGTATGACTTAATGTATGTGTTGTGATTTCTTGTTTGATGTAAAACCTTGACAAAATAATACAGTAAAGCCCCTCTAAACTGGAATTCTAGAAGAGGAGAATTAAGATACTTTTAGGCAGGTGGCTGCTTAATGCAGGGTGAAAGTCATGCAGAAAGCTCCTAGAGGAGCTTTCTGTATGACTTTCACCCTGCATTAATCTGCCACCTATTTCCAATACCGATAATTATACTAAATTGAATGTCCGGTTTAGAGAGGTTTTATTGTACTATACTTTCCTTATAAAAGCAATGAGCAGATTACTCATCAATGAAATGGGGAAAAGGAATCAATTCTGGAGCACAATATAATTACATTATTGAAAATTTGGTATTTCATGTGGGAAACAGAAAGTTAATTTGTGGTCATTATTTCTGGAATGAATCATTTATTTGATAACCTTTGTAATGCAGGATTGTCAATAATTTGGAGTACAAGCAGTGTAGAATTAGGTCACTAGCAGAAGAAACTGTGATGCTGTCATACATACATTTACCATTTAAATGTGCAACCAAAAGTATTCATGATTTGTTATAGAGTTGACCTCAATGTTCAGATTTGTACATTCATTCTTAAATCACTGTGAAATGCTTTTATCCTTTGAGTAACTGAAAGGAGTTAAACTGGCATTCTTTAAACAGGGTCTGCACTGTCATTAACATATTGAGACTGATTCTTTCATACCGAAGGGAATCGGCCATTAAATTATGGTGGACCATTTCACTTTGAAAATTCAGCATTCAAAGGGTTATGTCCCTTGGAATGAGTTATTAGTATTTTCAGACTCCATAGCTGGCTGTCAAAGCACATCATGCATGCTTCATGCAAATATAATTCCTTATTACCATATATTAAGTGATGTTGCATTGCAAAAATACGTTTTTCCTTTTAAAAATTGTGAACAGTGTCAGCTGCATTGACTTTAATGAGATATGTTAACCCTTTTAATGTGAGAAACGAGTGTAAGAACATTTCCAAAATATGTAGTCCCAGATCAGATGGCTAATAGAGGAGACCTCAAGTCAGGGTTTTGCACTGTTTGTCATGCAAATTCCTCTCCAAATTATACCCTTGTCATACAGAATGAACTCTATTGTTAAGTAATGGTGGACAATTTCACTTTAATATAACAGCATTCAAAGAGTTAATAGTAGGCATAATTTTTATTAGATTTATAAAGTTTTAATTTAGCTTATGTATTAACCCTTTTCCCTCATATAAATGTGTTTTCAAGCATTTGCAAACAGAGTAGACCCAGATCAGAGGGCTCCTAGAGGAGCCCTCTGATCAGGGTTTACTCTGTTTGCTTATCAAATAATACAGATATGATCTTATAGTTTCTGTCTGAGCTAAAATATCATGTGCTTATATTATGTCAGTATAAGATTTAATCTAATAAATATTGATGATGTAATAATTTCTTACATACCGGTAAGTGTACAACAGGGAAGCGGTTAGGAAAATTGTATGTACACAATTTGAGAAAATATTCATTGCTTGAACATTAAATCTTGCAGAATTTAATTCTTTTGCACTCATAATATTATCGAATATATTTCCACATGAGGTCTTATTTTTTATTAGAAAGGAAACATTAATAATTAATGTAGTCTATGAGTTTTCTTCTAATCTTAATGGAAATTTATTCTCTTTTTAAGTCAGATTTAATACATGCTTTGGCAACAATTCACAAGCAAAATAATATATTTAAAATGCATAACTTTCTTAAAAAGCCATTGCAGCATTTAGTGGTTTTTGAGTCAATTAATCCAAATTAAGGGTCAGTTATAGATATAGTTTGTACCTGGTACCATTTATGGTGTTTTGTACCCAAATTACCAAATTAAGTATTCGGACACAAACTCTAATCTCTCCAGCAGTTTGTATATAGCTAAATAAGTCAATTTGGGACTATTTTTGTAACTTTTAATTAGACTGACTTGGTAGGTAGCAAATAGTGTTGACCCTGTTCAAACAGCTCCTCTCAGGAGCCATTTAACCCTTTCCTCCATAAATACGCATTTCTATGCCTCTGTAACAGTCACTTCTTGAAACCATTGTGATAAATAGAACATTTGCTCCTATTAGGAGCAAATGCTCTATTCATCACAATGGTTTCAAACTACAAAATTCTAAAATTTCCTTCTCTCTATTTAATGCTCCGTTTCAGTAGAATTATTCAAAGAAGTTGGGTCTAAAAATAGCATATGGAGGAATCAGTTAATCTTGATCTACCCAATTTCCTAAATTTGTCTGTCCAAATATTTAGGTTAACCAGGGTATGATTCATATGCCACTATTAAGTGATAGAGTAGCTCTTTCATAATATTGCTCTCGAAATAACATTATACAGACGTTACAATCATGGAATAGCTCAACAGACAATGTAGACCTAGGCAGGTCAATGTATCTCGAACTACTTTACACTATGTGTCAAATTGGACAGTAAAATACTATATGCATATGGGTGTTGAAAAGGGTGAAACTGTTCTGAATCTGGATTACAGTAGAACCTGTCTTAAGTGACCATTCATTTATTGAACATAGGAGTCTTGATAAGCAGGTGGATGCTTAATGCAGGGCAAAGTTGATACAGAAAGCTCCTACAGGAGCTTTCTGTATCACTTTTGTCCTGCATTAAGCTACCCCCTGTTTTAATGGTCGCTTAAGACAGGTTCTACAGTATTTGCAGAGATCTCAAGAAAACACTTTTCTAGTTATACTGTACATGTTTTTCATGTCTCGATTGAGATTATCTTAACCCTGTATTCCATATATACAGCCTTCTTTGCAAACAAGTACACCAGGCAGCTTCTGTAGGAGCTGTCTGATCAGGGTGTGCTCTGTTTGCCTATGAAATAATGTTGATCTGATTCTACGGTGTTTACAATTGCCAAAATTTTCCTTACTCATAAATTCTATTTTAAAAATCATCTTATTATTAATATCCATTGTACAGTTATTGCTTACGTGAATATTTATGAAGTATAGGGTTAAAGTAGTGATTTCTGGTAGTATTTGTAGAGGTATGGTCGTCAATACATATTGTATATATGTTTGTAGTCTCCTAGAAAGCTTTAGCTATGACCCTTAGTTTAGAGTTGTCCCTAAACCTGTAGTTCAACCTCATTCTCACTGTAGCACAGAGACCCATATAAGATGCTGTACATTAAAACATTTTCACCAGTAGCACTTTTATTTCACTACCCAACCCTATGTTGCAACGAATCTTTACAATTATCTCTTCAAAGAGACAATTCTACAGAGTGGCCACAACATAGAGTTTGGTGGAGAATTGACAATTTCAGTATTTGATGATTTTAATATTTACTGGTAATATATTGCTCTGGAAGCAATTTGCAGTTTTCACATGTTTATAAGTTGTTACTTGCTTACCCTAATTACCCTATTTGAACAAACTTAGGCAAATAGCGCAGACCCAGATCAAATGGCTCCTGAAGAAGACATTTGAGCAGGGTCCACACCATTTGTTTCTAAGTCAGTCTAATGTCAATCTAAGTTAAAGTTGCTAAATTGTTCAGTGTTACAGACCGGTATGGAGGGGAGATTGGATGTCTGAATACTTAGGGTAATTAGGGTTCTTGGTTTTAATATTCACTATAATTGAGCCTTTTGATTAATCAATTTTCAATGTAGAATGGTCCATTATTGTTTATCCCTAGAGTCCATATCGAGGGCTTGGTGCAAAACTATTGTAACTCCTTCACTTTGTGAAGAAGTTAGAATAGTTTTGCACCAAGCCCTCGATATACAGTATGAAAGAGAAAAAAATGTTAGATTTTGAATGACAAACAGTGCGGACCCTCAGGTCCTCTAGTAAGCCTTTCATACTGAATGGACTCTATAGTTAATCACTAATGGACTTTTCCAGTCTGAAAATTCAGGGTTAAACTTAATAAGGGTAAGGCTAATGCAATGGCAGGGGTATACCAGTGTTTAAACCCCATTGCTTTGCAAGCCAGCTTTTGTGGCGGCATGGTAGAGCATCATTCATTCAGACTCTGGAACTAGAGGTTGTGAGTTTGAACCCCAATAAGGCCATTTAGATATTCATATGTTTCCTGTTACCCTAGCTTTTCTGCCCTGTTCCCTGCAAACTGTATTTGTGATGATTCATTCAAGCACATTATGTTGCACCTTATATTGAAAATTATGTTATATTCTGTATATCTACATATAGAATTATTCAGTATTTTAAACCAGCGTGTACATATTTTTGGCTCCTCTTCATGGGAGACTTCTTAAAGATAAAAACTGAATATTGACAAGTTTCAGGTTGCTTTAAGAGTTTTACAGACAATGGTTTTGAAAACTTGCAGTGTCACTGTTACACATGAAATTCAAATTTTTAACTTAACCCTTACAATGCTGAACTTTCAAATGGACTATTCCAAAATTCAAACAGAGCAAGTTATGGTGAATGTTTAGGGATTTTCCTAAAGAAAAGTGTAACATGTCAAATGGTGCAGACTCTGATGAGAGGGCTCCACTAGGAGCCCTCTCATCTGGGTCTACACTGTTTACAAAGGACATTAGTGACTCGTATCCCACTGTGTAAGGGTTAACCATTATCAATGTAATTGAGATCTGACTGGCTTTTGCAAACAGCTCAGATACAGGTGAGATGTCACGTAACTTGTTGTCTCATCAGGATCTATGTTGTTTGCTACTCGGATAGTAATTTCTCAAAATTTTGATTAACCCATTCCCTCATAGGCTAATTTTAGGTCCAACCTCTTTGAATAAATTTACCAAAAAGGAGCATTAACTAGAGAAAAGAAAACTTTTAGAATTTTGTAGTTCTGAAACCATTGTGCTAAATAGAGCATTTGCTCCTTTGGAGCAAATGCTCTATTTATCACAATGGTTTCAAAAAGGGACTTTTACAGAGGCGTAGAAAGGTGTATTTATGGAGGAAAGGGTTAAATTGAAAGTAGGTAAAACATTCTCCAGATATAAGTTTGAGTATAGATGTAAGTTTTTGCAGCATGATTAGATTTGTTTTTTCTAAGCGACAACATTAAACCTTTACTTCATGAATATTCATGTAAGAAATAAGGACACCATGAATATTAATTAGATTAATTGTTATAGTAACAGATGGACATAGTAGCAAATAATGAAGATTGATCAAATTACTTCCTCAGTAGCAGTTTGATCTGAGTTTGCACTATATCTGAGCACTTAGGGCAATACAAATAGTGTTGTACTAAGCCTTCAGCAAGGAAGTTCAGTTAGCAATAACCTGATGCTCATGCGAAATGTTTTGGTGTTTTGCAGGAGTCACAGAAGACGGATGAAAAGAAAGAGGAGGAGGAAGAAGTGGACATTGATCTTAATGACCCAGATGTGGAATCAGCAGCGCTCAAAATACAAGCCGGATTTAAGGGCATGAAAGCCAGACAGGAGATCAAAGCACTAAAGGTATAATAATTTGAGTGCCTGAACACGGGCCCAGGTGGTTAACCATTTACTCAATGAATATTCATGCAATAAATAATAACATCATCAATATTTATTAGCTTGGTGTTTATTATGGCATATGTACACAGGATGTTTTGGTATTGGTAGAAACTGTAGAGACATATATACCTATTATAATTTCATAGACAATTCAAGCAAACCCTGATCAGACAGCTGTTACAGAAGGCATCTGATCTGGGTCTACTATGTTTGCAAAGGTGCCTATCTGTTGTATTTTAAGATGCTTTGACTTGTTGAATGTGGAAAACAGTTTAAACCCAGATCATAGGACTCCATTAGTCTAATCCTTCAGGAGCAGTTTGATCAGGGTCTACACTAATTTCTACTATATCAGTCTTAATTAAAGTTATCAAAATGGCACCAAATTGACTGATTCAGCTTTGCAAGCCCTTAGAGTAAGGAGGTTGAGTGTTAGAATATTTAGTGTTATTCGGGTAACCAGTAATTTGTTGCATCAGCCCTTTCAACACTGAATTATCAGAGTGGAATAACCCGTTAGTGTTTAACTATAAAGTCCACTCATTATGAAAGGGTAAAGAGTTACCCTTTCCATGCTGAATTATCAGAGTGGAATAGTCCGTTGGTATTTAACTATAGAGTCCATTCTGTATGAAAGGCTTAAACTTGCTAGAGGATTATTTTGAATGACAAACAGTATAAACTCTGATCAGATGGCTCCTAGAGGAGCCCTCTGATCTGGGTATACACTGTTTGAAAATTACAGTGCCCATGCATGTCCTGCATTAAAAAGGTTACATTCAGATTATATTCTTGCATAAAATGTTCTTTTGATCCCAAAACAGACATGCACTAACAGAGTGATTCTTGTGCAGATATGCAGAATGCTGGGTAATTGCAAAGTAATAAAGGTTATATCTATCGTTCAGGGCCCATATAATTTACTATCATATAAAGTCTGCCCTTCAGACTCACTGCATACAAATTGTTAATCTAAAGTTTATAAATTATTTAATCAATCCTCAGTCTAAATTATCTTATCAATCCTCAGACTGCTATGAAATTTGCCCATTAAACCCTTTCCCTGTTTAATATTAACCCTTTCCCTGTTCTATATTTAGGCCAAATTTCAATACCTACTGAATATTCATGGACAGAGTAATTATAATGAAATACGGAAGGAGGAACATTGTAGCTGTTTTAGAAAGTAAAGAAATAGATCTATCAAATTACATTAGCAAACAGAGAAGACCCTGATCAGACTGCTCCTCTAGGAGCTGTCTGATCTGGGTATTCTCTGTTTGCAAATGCGTAAAAACACGTTTATATGAGGGAAAGGGTTAATGTAAGAAATAATGACATCTTGATCCTTAGCCTTTTCCCTAACGAACATTCATTCATGAACTGACCACATCATGAATATTTATTTAACATAATTTTTATGCATACTGTTTTTGCCTTGTCTGTCTGTTGGTTTGTGGGCAACTTTAATGTTGGCGATAATTTTGTAGCCATTGCACATACATACTTCAACATATATGTACTTCAAAGTTGGCATGCATGTGCAACTTATGGAGGCGAACATTTTTAGGGGCGACTTTTTAAGGTCAAGGGTCATACATCAAGGTCAAAGGTCAATTTGGGGGCATAATGTTTTACAAACACATCTTGTAAAAAGGTAGTTTTTGCTTAGACAAAATATGTAGGATCAGATATGTGTAATTTCGTAAGCAAACAGAGATGACCTGACCAGATGGCTCCTACAGGAGCCATCTGATCTAGGTCTACTCTGCAGTTCTAGCGTGAAAAAGTTTTTATATAAGAGAAAGTGCTAATTAATGAGCATAATTATCATCTGAATCCAATCATTTGCAATGGTTATGCCAAATTCATCCCTAGCCTGTAAAGTGCTGATAAGGTATTTGTCTAAAATATTTGAGTAAAAAGGAACTTTTAGAAATGTGATAATGATTTCTGCTGATAAAGGTTATACAGTAGCCCCCCCCTCTAATGTGACCACCCAAGAGGTATAATTCTGAGTGATATATACAGGTGGCTGCTTAGAGGAGCTTTCTTCATTACTTTCATCCTGCATTAAGCAGCCACCTGCTCATAAAGGCACCTATGTTTATTCATTATGTGGTCACATTAGAGAGGTTCTACTGTATATTGCTGTGTGCAAAATTTTCCGAGGGGACTTTGGATACGTTACAGACATATATCTATTTAATTTTTATACGCCCGTTTGAAAAAACGGGACGTATTATGGAATGGCGCTGTCTGTCCGTCTGGTTGTCTGTCCGTCTGTAACATCTCTAACTCAAGTTCCGCTTGGTGGATCCTTCTCAAATTTAGCCACAATGTTTATCTAGACATGCTACAGTAGCCTGCCAAGTCCCGGTTTGTTTATCCAAGGTCAAGGTCACACAATTGGACGTAGAATTTGCGTTTAGCAAAAATGTTAACCGGTCTGTCTGTCTGTAACATCTCTAACTCAAGTTCCGCTTGGTGGATCCTTCCCAAATTTAACCAAAATGTTTATCTAGACATGCTACAGTAGCCTGCCAAGTCCCGGCTCATTTATCCAAGGTCAAGGTTGCTTAATTGGACTTAGAATTTGCGTTTAGCATTTGCGTTAAGCAAAAATGTTAACCTCAATTTATGTGGAACAAGTCCACTTATTTACATAACACTTTGTGATAAAGCTTTGAAACTTGGAACACTTGTTCACCGTCACATCCTTCACCTGTAGGCAAGAGTAAATAACTCTGTCAAGCATTTTGACTGAATTATGCCCCTTTTTAACTTAGAATTTTTCGTGAAGGCTTTGTTAAATAGAGAATAATAGGTTAGTGCCGTAGATGGGACGCCTTTATCCGACGAGGGGAGAAAACGTTGAGGCGAGGCTTGCCGAGCCTCAGCTGTTTTCTCTCCGAGTAGGATAAAGGCGTCCCATCTACGGCACTAACCTATTATTCTATTTATCCTGTCTATTTAGTTATATCTTTTTTCATAGACTCATAAAACATACGAATATTGAAATAATTTGCATTGAAAATACGGGTTTTCGATCAACGGACCTCCCTTTTCATTTCCGTTCTAAAGATGTAAATAATGAGCTACCGCAGAGGAAAATAGTTTCGATACTTACATTACAAGACCGGAAAACGTTCTTGAATTTGAAATTAAGATCATTTGAATCGAGAGTCGATATGTTAATTCAAACAGACATGGTTATTATTCTACCGGAGGCTCTACATGGTCAAATTCGAGCTCCGTCGTCTCGGTTTCTATTTTTAGATAGGGATAACGTCACTCGTCAATGGAACTGAACAGGCTATATTTAGGTCTATGACCATCGCCGCCCTTGTAAGAGTTTATCGATTAAATTATCATGAAAGTGATAAATGTTTTAATGAAGTTTTATCGTTTTATTTTGTTTTTTTTTAAAAAAACGCGTCAATATAGTAGCATGGTAACTTTATATACATCTAAAATTTCACTTACAGTATGTTTGGCCCGATAGCGTAGTGGTTACGATGGTCGCTTATCGTGCAGTTATCCCCGGTTCGATTCTCACCACTGACAAATCTTTTTTTTTCTCTTTTTCCTTTCTATTATTTTTTTAAATGACGGTTTGGGTTTTTACTGGGATACTTAATGATAATTATCCATATTAAGTGTTTTTTCTTTCAATTAATACGTTATTTTTGGTAAAACAATTTTGAAGAAAATTTAAAAATAGTTCCTGTTGTAAGAAGAAATTCCTACACCTACTATACAAATAAACCTCTACTGTACGTATAAACTTAGGTTTATTATGCTACCCCTTTATTACGTCACTAGCGGCTGTAGTGACGGGATAAAGTCCATTTATTTACATAACCCTTTGAGATAAAGCTTTTAAACTTAGAACACTTGTTCACCGTCACAACCTTCACCTGTAGGCAAGAGAAAATAACTCTGTCAAGCATTTTGACCGAATTATGCCCATTTTTAACTTAGAATTTTTGGTTAAGGCTTTGTTTAAGTCCATTTATTTACATAACCCTTTGAGATAAAGCTTTTAAACTTGGAACACTTGTTCACCATCCACAAGCTTTACCTGTAGGCAAGAGAACATAACTCTGTCCAACATTTTGACATAATTATGCCCCCTTTTAACTTAGAAATTTTGGTTGAAGTTTTGGTTAAAGTCCACTTATTTACATAACCCTTTTAGATTAAGCTTTTAAACTTGGAACACTTGCTCACCATCACAAGTTTCACCTGTAGGCAAGAGTACATAACGCTGTCTAACATTTTGACATAATTATGACCCTTTTTAGCTTGGAATTTTTGGTTAAGGTTTTGGTTAAAGTCCACTTATTTACATAATCCTTTCAGATAAAGCTTTTAAACTTGAAACATTAGTTCACCATCACAAGCTTCATCTTCATCTCAAGCATTTAGACACAATTATGGCACTTTTTAATTTAGAATTTTTGGTTAAGGTTTTTTGTTAAAGTATGCCTATTTACAACCTTGAAACTTGGTCGCAAAATTGGACTTGAATTTAGCAAATATGTTAACCCCAGTTTATGTTGAAGAAAACCTCGACGGGCGTATATTGTGCCCACTGGCACTCTTGTTTAGTGATTGGGGGGACATTGTATTTTATATTCATGAAAGTAATAATGACATTAAGAATATTTATTTGATGAGTTTTTGTAATGGCATATGAACTCAGGAATAGTTTGCCATGGCATAATTAGATCTATATAATTCCTATGTGAGTCACTTGATCTGGGTCTAATCTGTTTGCAGCAGCATTAACCCATTACCCCATAGGCTATTTTTAGATACAACCTCTTTGAATTAATCTACCGAAAAGGAGCATTAATTAGAGAAAAGGATTTTTTTTAGAATATTGTAGTTTGAAACCATTGTGATAAATAGAGCATTTGCTCCTATAGGAGCAAATGCTCTATTTATCACAAAGGTTTCTCAAAGTGACTTTTACAGAGTCGTCAATATGAGGGAAAGGGTTAAAAGGTATTTCTATTGGGAAAACAGTTTAATATTTGCACACCAAATTTGTGATTACCCATGCAAACAGTTTTGATCCGGATAAGATGCTGAGTAACTCGTAATCTCATCAGGATAAAAAATGTTTGACACTCTGACTACATTTTTTTTAAAAGAAATGAAGAAAAAATAACTTTAAGAATTCAGAATTGTAGCAAACCACAGTTACTTACCAAATATTTAACTGAGCTGGGTATAAATTATCTTATTCTGTGCTGCATCCTGTCTTCCCACCAGCCTCGAGATTGCCAAAGGAAGTGTTCTAATGTAAATACATGTATTTAACTTTATTTACAAAATGAATTGACGTTTTGCAGGATGCCAAAGATGACGATAATAAGATAGAGGAAGCTGATGAGAAGAAAGAAGAGGTTGATATTGACTTAAATGATCCAGAAACTGAAAAAGCAGCATTAAAAATTCAGGCAGGTTTCAAAGGATTCCAGACCAGAAAAGATTTAAAAGAGAAGAAAGACTCTGCCAAGACAACAGAAGATGCACCTAAGGAGGAGGAAAAGAAAGAAGAAGAATCTGTTGACATTGACTTAAATGACCCTGAAGTTGCAAAAGCAGCAACAAAAATTCAAGCAGGATTTAAAGGATTTAAAACTCGGAAGGAGTTGTCAGAGCAGAAAGGTTCAGGAACAGAATCAGATCAGAAGGAATCAGGAACAGCACCAGAAGCAGATAAAGCAGAAGAACAGCCAGAAGCAAAAACAGAAGGTGAGAATGTTGATATAGATCTGAATGACCCTGAAGTAGCAAAAGCAGCCACAAAGATTCAGGCTGGCTTTAAGGGATTTAAGACCCGCCAAGAACTAAAAAACACCAAAACAGCTGAAGACAAACAGGAAGGAGATTAAAAACGTTAACTCAATTTCAAATTATGAACACAGACATACAGCTAAACCTCTCTACAATGACCACCAAAAAGAGGTGTAATTCTAAAAAAAAATTAAGTCAGGTGGCTGCATAATGCAGGACAAAAGGTTTGTAGAAAGCTCCCATAAGATCTTTCTGCATTAAACAGCTACCTTCTTTTAAAGACACCTGTTTTACTCATTAACCCTTAACCTGATAGAGACACCTTTTCAAACAATGAAAACCTAAAATCAGATGGCTCCTGTAGAGTCATCTGATAAGGGTCTGCTCTGTTTGCTTACGAAATTTTATAAGTCTGATTCTACAGTTTCTGCCGAGGCAAAAAAAACCCGGAATACATTGGTATGTATGGGGTAAAGGGTTAAGTGGTCACTCTATAGAGATTCTACTGTATATTATATAGAATATGTTGCATTTTTATTAACAAGATTCAGGCTTGTTTTGAGTTATACATTATGTTTCTCTTATCCAGTCTTTTCATACTTACTACAGCATACAGGTCAACTCCGCTCTAACTTTACAAAAAGGATTGCTTAACCCTTTGCCCCATGAATATTCATGTAAGAAATAATGGCATCATCAATTATCTGAATTTTTAACTTGGCACATGAACACAGAACCTTTTGGCCATGGCAGAAACTGTGGAATTAGATAAATAAAGAGAGTAGACCCTGATGAGATGGCTCTTATAGAAACTGTCTCACCTGGATCTACAAAGGTGCCAAAAGTTGTCTATATGAGGGAAGGGGTTAAACAATGCCATTTACATTGCATTAGACACACAAATCATGGGTATGTGGAAAACAAATTACCGAGAATGATAAACACAGTGAAACCTCTCTATAATGGTCACTAAATTGTGTTAATTAGTTGGTATTTAGGGCAGGTGGTTGCTTAAAGCAAGGTGAAAGTAAAACAGAACGTTCCTATAGGAGCGTTCTGTTTTACTTTCACCTTGCTTTAAGCAGCCACTTGTCTTTAACACAAAATACTTGATGTAATTTAGTGGCCGTTATAGAGAGGTTTTGCTGCACTTAATCGCAACGTTTTCACATTGTAAGTAAAGAAGAACTTTCTTTATATTTTGTATAATCACATCTTCCTACAACAGGCTTTGTTAGATAGAAATATTTGTAAGTAGATATTTAAAGGAGATTATTGAAGTCTTATGATTGTTGTTTTGAATATCATGTGATACAGAGCACGAAATAGTAATGTAAACATTTCTCTTTCGTTGTAAATAGTACTAAATGTTTATTCCCATAGTTGTAATTTTATTTTATACATTGAGCGAGTTTAGATGAACAAAAACAGATTGTTTCCGCTAGCCCACAGCCCTGTAACCTCACACCCCTCACAATTTTTTCAGAGAAAAAAATATAAAAATATGATAGAAATGTTTCCAAGTATAAACAGTTTACTTTCATCAAGTTTGTTCTGTTTCATACAGAACATTTTTTATTCAGATGGATACAAAAATAATGATTCATACAAAATCTGTCTCCAGCCTTAAAATCACCACATATATTATTCTGCAGACACTTTTGTACAGCGGAAACAATGGCTTTTTTACCTATTTATTATTTATCCCTGTATCTGATGAACATTCATTGCAGATTCAACCCATTTTGAATATTAATGAACTAATTTTCTTATACTATTAGATAAAACAGGTCAATTTATAAAAATGATGAATAAGCAATTAGAGCAGACCCTGGTCAGGCGCCATCTGAACTTGGTGTGCTCTGTTTGCAAAGGCATAAAAAAAATGCAACTCTGTCAGATAATGGGTTAATTACTATACATGTATGTGTTTTACATGAAAACATGCCATTTTACTGGCATTGTAGTGTTTACATTAGGCACAAAAGTACCGATATAATGAATCATAAACTATCAGTATTGTTTCTGTTGCTTTTATACTATAGCTTATGTTTATAAAGTTTCTTCAGGCTTTAGTACCTGAAGCTTGTTAAATGGAATGTGTGTGATATTTCATTGTTGAAACTTGCATATCATGTTCTTCTCTTTATTTTCTCCAGGTTAAAATATGGAGGCCAAGACGTAAACATGTTCTGTTGTGTACCATGCAAATCACTTTTGAATTAATATTACCGCTAGATGATGGGGACAATTATGCAGTCTTATTTTAACCCTCTCAATGCAGAATTTTCAATATAAACAGTAAAATATGTCTAAAGCAGCTAATTAAAACAAATTTTGTTATCAATCAGTCTATTGTGTGAGCTGCAGATAAGAAGCATATTTAGAAAATCTAATTAGAATAATTTTGATATTTCTCTGCCAAACCACATCTTGCTGCAACTCATAAGAATTGCCGTAGAGAGGCAATCTTAATGATTTGCAGCAAGATAAGATTTCACTTATAAATAAGTGAAAGTTCACAAGTATGCATCTTATCTAGCCCCTATATTATCAATTGTTAAGTGATTTGTATACCATTTTCATTTAAATAATGTTCTAAATAATTTCAAAAATTTGAAATTTCTGGTCAAAGGTTTAATTCCCTAGAGGAGCACTTCATGCTGATCTTGCTTTTAGAATAGAGATTGCACATTTGTCCCGGAAATCTTGTTGTGAAAGTAACATCATGTTGTCGCTACTGTTCAGTAAAACGTGGTAGAGGGTAATGGCTTTATTCTTTATTTGTATTAGCTCTTTTCCAAAAGTTGTAAATCAACTATTCAAAGTAACAACGGTGTTGCGCATTTGCAAACCTATTTTGAATGTGTTCTCGTGAACTAGAAATAATAGGTTTGCAATGATTGTGATATCCACATACTTTTGAGCTCTAGACATAAATAAATTTGATTTTATACCACTCAAGCTCTTGAATTCTTAATCTGTGCGAGTTTCCTTTTTTGCATTATGTTGGCTTACTAGACGTTTTTAGTGATTCCAAATCAGAAAGCTTAAGGTTTTCCATTGGAAACTATTTTAATTTGACTGAAAACAGATCAAAAGAATATGGTAATTTTGAACAGTTTTTATCTTAAAGTTTAACCCTCTACTCCATATATACACCTTTGCAAACACAGTAGACCAAGGTCAGACATCTCCTATTTGAGTCACCCTCATCAGAGTCTGCTCTGTTTGCTGAATATAAAGCTATAATGTTCATATGATTATTTCTTACATGAATATTCATGGAGTAAAGGGTTGACAGTTTTGTATTTATAACTGTATTGGTCAAACACAATGTAAGTAATAACAGCTTAAGATGTTAGTAGGGACCATAGTGTTTTTAACAGCTTTAAACCAACTTAGATACAGCACAGTACAAGTTGTCCATTCTCAGACAATGGTTACTTGTTATTTAGATTAAAGTTTTACTTTACCCTTGCCTCGCAGTATAAAATAATGTTTGCTATTTGAATTTGGTGCAAATTTGACTACAGTAAAACCTCTCAATAAGGACCACTAAATTACAATAAATATTTTGTGCTAAAAGCAGGTGACTGCTTAAAGCAAGGTGAAAGTAAAACAGAACGCTCCTATAGGAGCGTTCTGTTTTACTTTCACCTTACTTTAAGCAGCCACCTGCCCTAAATACCAACTAATTAACACAATTTAGTGGCCGTTATAGAGAGGTTTTACTGTATATCGGATTGGATCAGGATTTTGAGAAACTGTTGACTGAGTATTAAACATCTTAGATCCTGATGAGACGCCAATTTACTCCACGTCTCATCTGGATCCAGGATGTTTAAAAATGCCATTCGGGTTGCGCTGAGTGGAAGAAGGGTTTTCCTTTTCCTTCTGTTAAAGCCGTTTCTGTATATTCTATTCAGAATTCATTTCCAGCATCTCCTAGAATCAGTACCATTTTAATTTTGTATTTTCGAAAGCTATTGCATCTGTACCTGTAGTTCACTGTGTGATGTAGTGTTTCAATTCAGTAACAGTGTGTGAATTTTCTGAGCGGAGTATGTGTAACATGTTTCATCTTATTTAGTCCTTTCGTATTGAATCTCTTTGAACTTTTTCTTTGACTTTACAATTTAATCTGTTCCTTTACAATTTAATCTGTTCCTTAAAATTGTAAATGGATAGATTTTTTGCATTTCCCTTGACAATGTAAAAACCTAATCTAGGGGCTCCATCAAATACTTGTTTGAGCCAGAGCTGAAGATAAGAAGAGTACTGCTCTAAATCTTTCACCTCTCTATCAAACCCCATCTTGTTCGTACTTATAAGAATTGTCTCAGAAATGTAATTCTAATGAGTTCCAACAAGAGTCTGTAGAGAAATATAGGCAATATATTAACCCTTTCCCTCATATAAACGCTTTTTTACACATTCACAAACAGAGTAGACCCAGATCAGATGGTTCCTATAGGAGCCATCTGATCAGTCTGCTCTGTTTGCTTATGAAATTATAATAGATCTGACTGGTTTCTACCAATACAACTTCAGCTAATAAATATTCATGATGTCATTTTTTTTAAATGAATATAGAATAGGGAAAGGGCTAGTTAGATTTCCTAAATATAAAATGTACTCCAGCTTGGAACACTTTGAACTGGAGACATGTATTATTTGCAACAGACAACCTGCAAGTGTATAACATTAATCCTTTACCTGATGATGATGTCTTTACAAACAGGCTAGACCCTGATCAAACCCCTCCTGTTGGAGCCATCTGATCAGGGTCTGCCCTATTTACTTACGGAATTATATACAGTAAAACCCCTCTAAACCGGATGTTAAATTTGGTATAAATGTCGATCTTGGAGACAGGTGGCAGCTTCATGCAGGGTGAAAGTCATGCAGAAAGCTCCTAGAGGAGCTTTCTGCATGACTTTCACCCTGCATGAAGCAGCCACCTGCCTAAAAGTATCTAAATTCTTTTCTACTAGAATTCTGGTTTAGAGGGGTTTTACTGTAGATCTGATTCTAGATTCTGTCATTACCAAAAAAAAATCATGTGTTCATATGTCATTATAAAAATCACCTAATTGATTTCATTTCTTACATGAATACTCATATAAGGTAAAGGGTTAATATTACTCTCTTGTGATCATGAAGACATCAAGGAGCTAATCAATTGATTTCATTATCATGATAAATTTTTAACTAACTTACCCACAAAACACAGGATTGTATTTATGTCACACTCCCACACAATAGTCCTTTCAAATCATGAATATGTAATTGAGTATCCTCAATCAGTTCAAATTTTTCATACATTAAATGTAACAATATTCAGTAAAACCTACCTATCTATAACGGCCACTAAATTACATCAAGCATTTTGTTTTAAAGGCAGGTGGTTGCTTCAAGCAAGGTGAAAGTAAAACAGAACGCTCCTATAGGAGCGTTGTTTTACTTTCACCTTGCTTTAAGCAGCCACCTGCCCTAAATACCAACTACGGTAATTAACACAATTTAGTGGCCGTTATAGAGAGGTTTTACTGTTGTTTTCTTTGGAAGCTGATTTGTTTCTTCAGATGACATAACTCAACATTGTACAAGATTTTATTTACATGTAAAGTTCTAATACTATTTGCAATAAAAGATTGTAACAGCACAGAGCTTAGGATAAGAATTACAGTAGATTAGTTGTTTCTCTACAAGCATTAAATAAAACAGTAAATTAAATGATTTTATAATAGAGCCCATTGAATATCATTTATTGTATTTCAAAGAATTTATATTACAGCTGGCATGCATGAACAGCGACTTTTCCTGTAAGAAAATTACATATTTGGCTCCCTGCAAAATGTCTACCTCTTTGTAGGAGTATATGAAAACATTCATGACAGCATGAGGCCATCACTGTTTTTGAAACTTAGCCTTAATCAGAACTATTTGTGATGACCTCTGGAAACAATTTGGATCCTGTGAGACGCCATATAACATGTCTCATCTGGATTCAGAATTTGACACTCAAACTCTAAAAATAAGTTTCTGGCAGAAATAGTTGGAAAAATCCGCTTTGAGAATTGAAGCAGGTTTCTCTTTTTGCCAGGGACTTACTGGGGGTTCGTACAAAGCTGGATTTCCTTTCACCTTATGAATTTATACTTTTTTCTGTGAAAGTGTTAGTTTAGATTGTAATGTGAATTGAGATGGTACCAGTGGATATATGTATGTATGTATGTGTGTATGCTTTGTATGTTATTTATAATCCTCTTCTTGTGCAAGTGCTTCTGTGTAAGTGGTTTAACAAGTGTTTTATAATTGTACACTCTGAAATAATTTCAAGAAGATCAGCGAAGAATGCAACATACCTTGGCAGAAGTGAACATTGGGTGGACTTTCCTCTTTAACCCTTATTCTGCTGAAAAATACTATCTTCTAAAGTTTTGATCAGCAGCATTTTTAACATACTTTTGGTTCCATCAAGCTTCAAAGAAATTGTTGACCTAGTGTCATACAGCTTGAATCTTGATGAGAAACTGAGTAACTCTGTAGTAGCTGTTTTCAAATTTCAAGTCAGGTCACGCTTGGCAAGATATGGGTTAATTTCTAAACTTGTGCATGGTGTGACTGAAAATGATCATTTTGCTAGTGCACATGAACTCAGGAAAGACTTTCCCGGAATGCTGTGAACTGACTGTGACAGCTTCAAATATCAATATTAAACATCTTGTTATTTGTGAAATTTTAACCCTTTGAATTCAGCAAAATGAGTACATGTATACTGAAACAGAGACATATACATACATGTATGTATATGTCTCTGACTGAAACTTGCAAACAGTGTTGACCCAGATCAGAGGGCTCCTAGAGGAGGAGCCCTCTGATCAGGGTCTGCACGGTTTGTTATTAAAAATCCTCTGACAAACTTAAGCCGTATATATGGTATTCAAAGCATTCAAAGTGTTACTGAATTGCATTCTGATAGTTGCTACAGAGAACTAGGCATAGAGAGTAGAAGGTTGAATAAGTTCACAGGCAGAATGCCTTTCTTGGTTCTCATAGTTTTATGTTCAGGTGTATGACGAAGACCAGATTTTCTCAAATTGAAGAAGAATGTTAAAGACGTGAAGAAGAAACTCTTCAATTAGTGATGCTAGTTGATCATTTATTAACAGGGATAACTTCGAAAACCCTTGTCAAGATTGTTATACAGGCTAATACAAGCTGCATAGATGAAAATCAAACTAGGCCTATTATGTATTGAAAAAAGTATAAAAGGCACCTTGTATCTGACCAACAACTTCTTTTTATTGTTTTCTATGCAACTGTATAATAAAGAAACAATAAGTTAATACTGATACTTGTTTTTTACTTGTAACCCATCTGTGGATCTGCCCCATTAACCCGCTCCCTGTTGCATATTCATGTAAAAAATAATGACATTATGAATATTTATTAGCTGAATTTTTATACTGGCTTATGAACACATAAATGTTTGGTATTGATAGAAACTGTAGTCAGATCTATTATAATTTCATAAGCAAACAGAGCTGACCCTGATCAGAGGACTCCTACAGGAGCTGTCTGATCTGGGTCTACTGTTTGCAATTTAGGCGTGAAAATGTGTTTACATGTATATGAAGGAAAGGGTTTACTCTTAGCGAGCTAGCAGTATATTTGTGATAACTTTTGCAAGCAGTTTGGATCCAGATGAGATGACAAGAAAAACTGTTTAACATGCAGACTACAAATTTGATGAGAAATTAAGGAAAATTCAACCCTTAATAGTATTGTACAACAGTTTTGGCAGGTGACAATTACAAAGAGTTAATTCAGATATAGAGGATTGTTCAGACACATTGACAGGTGCTGTCTGATCTGGGTCTACTCGCTTTGTGAAGGTGTGAAAAGGTGAGGGACCATCTCTATCAGCATGCTTGGGGTGAATCTGCAGTAGACAGAGCTACAGATAATGATGCGTACCCAAATACTAAAATCATCATTTCTCCAGCAAACCCTATACTGTGACCACAGTAAAGGGTTTGGTAGAGAAATAAAGGAACTATTCTTGAAAATGTTTGAATTTACGCAACTTATCTGGAACTCTGAGTAGCAGTTGCAAACCATTGAGATCCATATGACATGCCAAGAAATTAGCATCTCATCTTCAACCTTTATCTGATACAAACTCCTTTTGAAGCCTTTGCAAACATAGTAGACCTAGATTAGATGGCTCCTGTTGGAGCCATTTGATCAGGCTCTGCTGTTTGTTTATAATGGAATTAAATAGATCTGATTCTACAGTTTCTGCCATAAAAATTCAGTTAATGTATATTCACGATGTCATTATTTCTTACAGGAATATTCATCAGATAGAGTTGACCCTTAATCTGATAGAGACATCTTCTGGTGCCTTTGCAAATAGAGTAGATCTAGATCAGATCAGTAGAAGTTGTCTTATCAGGGTCTGCTCTGTTTGCTTTAAAAATATCTTGGATATAATTCATACTATTTGTCATAGCAAGTATTGATTGGTCATATATAAGAATATTAGTTCATTAATATTCATATTGGGCGGAGTCTACCATGAATATTCATCTAGTTACGGGTTACCTTATCAAAACTGTTTGACACTTGTATTATGTACAGAATAACTAGAATGCCCACGGGCAACAAGTCGAGCCCGCTGATCATTCACCAATAGTACTTGCAAAAATAGCTCCCATAGGAATGCCTGATATGGGTCTTTTTAAAAGCATGAAAAGGCATGAATATCAAGTAAAGGGTAATCATAGGCATACATTGTGTTTGTGAAATCTTAACTTTTAACCTCCAAGTGTAACCTTGACCTTTCAGCTACTGACCTGGTTTTTGTGCGTGACACACCATACCTTCTAGAGAAACATAATTATACCTAGTCATTTCACAATCCATCCATGGAGTTCTGAGTTAAAGCCCATACATGTAAAACAATATATTGTATATGTTTTTGACCTGGTTTAGAGCCCAGACAAGCAGAAATAAAATACGTTTTTGACATTTGACCTCTCAGCTACTGGCCTGGTTTTTGCATGCGACATGCCGTACCTTCTAGAGGAACATTTATGTCTAGTCATTTCACAATCCATCTATGGAGTTCAGAGTTGGAGACAGGACAAGCAAAAAGTACATGTTTTTGACCTTTGACCTCTAAGTATGAGCTTGACCTTTCAGATACTGACCTGTTCTTTTAGCGCGACATGCCATACCTTCTAGAGGAACATTTATCCCTAGTCATTTCACAATCCATCCATGGACAAGCAAAAAAGTACATCCAAGTAATTATGACCTTGACCTTTCAGCTACTGACCTGTTTTTTGTACGTGATGTGCCATACCTTCTAAAGGAACATTTATGTCTAGTTATTTCACAATTCATTTATGGAGTTCTGAGTTAGAGCCCAGACAAGAACGGACGGACGCACTAACATACACCCACCATGTGCAGACATTGTGGCGACTATGTCGAGCTCACCGCAAGTGGGCTCGACAAAAACATACTATATTATCTCTAATAAACGTCATCTAGGGATATAACACCTTGCATTTTGGTGAAGGTTGCTTAATGCAGACAGAAAGCAATGCAGAAAGCTCCCATGGGAATTTTCTGCATTGCTTTCAGTCTGCGTTAAGCTACCACCTATATTTTTAAAATCCTTCATTTCTTTATATAATGGTTAAGTAAGGCAGTGGTTATGAGAGCGGGGGCATTTATTAGGGAGAATAAAGTAGTTCATACTGTACTCGCTGCACACTGTGGTACTGGTCTGCAGAAACTATTGTCTTCAACATTCTCTTTGTCAATTTCTTTCCATTTCTCCTCAAAAGTACAATCAGAGTGTCAAAGAATTCCTCACCGTTTTATCTGATTTCAATATGCTATCACAAAAATTCGCTGCTAGCTTGCGAAATGTTAACTAATTTCTTATAGCATCTGAAGTCTTACTATATATTGATTGTTCTTCTTCCTGGCTGAAACTGTTTATTAAGATCACTTTTCATTCAAGAAACAGATTGAACTTCTTGCTCAGGCCGTCTTATCTTTTACTTATGATACAGTAGACCCAGATCAGGCAGCTCCTGTAGAAGCTTTCTGATTAGGGTCTGCTCTGAATGCTTATGAATAATATAGATTCTGTCATGCTCAAAAGTCCATTGTTCATAATGCTATTTAAATTCAACTAATTAAAATTCATATTCATTTTATTTTACATGAATATTCATCAGGTAAGGGATTAAGCATGAAAGAAAATGGACCAGGAGTACACATACAGCTACATTTCTAGAGCTATTTTTCTTAAACTGCATTCTTCAATATGACTTAAAAAACGGTATTCTGACTGTAAATAAGTCTGGAGCCTCATGAGATGACAAGCTACTTGGCATCTCATCCGAATCCATAATGTTTAAAAATGTAATCATAATTTGCTCCGTACTGTTAAACTTTTACTCCATGAATACGCTTTTCTATGCATTTGCAGACAGAGTAGACCCAGATCAGTTGGGTCCTATAGGAGCCGTCTGATCAGGGTCTTCTCTGTTTGCTTATCAAATAATATAGATATGATTCTAGTTTTTGCAGTGGCCAAATATTCCTGTGGTCATGTGCCATATTATAAAAATTAACCTAATTAATATTCATGATGTCAATATTTACATGAATATTCATGGAGTAAAGGATTAAAAGTGTTAATCTTTAACATTTAAGAATGCTAAACAAATGTGCACAAAATTAGTAGATCTTCTTTAGTTCTCAGACATTTCCTAGATTTCTTTTCAAAAGCTTGATCAGGATATTAACACCTGTGTACTCCATAAATGTGCCCTTTAATGCCTTTGTGTAGACCCAGATCAGACAGATCCAAAAGGATCCGTCTGATCAGGGTCTGCTGTTTGCTTTTGGGATAATATACAATCATGTAGATCTGATTTTACAGTTTCACAAGGACCAAAACTATTCTTTGTTCAAAACTGTTCATGTTCATATGTCATTATGAATATTAGGCTAATTAATATTCATGATGTCATTATTCCTTACATGAATATTTATGGAGTAAAGCGTTAACTATTTTCAGATTATTATCCGATTCCATACTATTGCCCAAACTGGCTTTAAAGCATGCATAGTGTCATATAAATGCAGAGAAAAAATGTCATTAATTCTGATACTTTGAAAACTTACAGATAATTGAATGTTACTTTCTGTATCGCAGGTTTACTCCCCTACAATAAATCAAAGCAAATTAAACCTATAGCAGAGAAGTTTAATTTAATACTATTAGCACACTCTGCATTTCAAACGTTTATTGCATTCTGTTAACCCTTTCCCTCATAAGCTATTTTTAAATCAAACATTTTTCAATAAATCTACTGAAAAGAAGCATTTGATAGAGAAAAGGAAAATTTTAGAATTGTGTAGTTTTGAAACCATTGTAATAAATAGAGCATTTGCTCCATAGGAGCAAATGCTCTATTTATCACATTGGTTCCGAAAAGTGACTTTTACAGAGGCGTCAAAAGGTGTCAATGTGAGGGAAAGGGTTAAAGTAGGCTGTATATTTCTAATCTTGCATACAGATTGGATCCAGATGAGAAGTCGCGTAACTCTGAGTTTCTTCCAAAGCCAAATAGACACTCTGAGTGTGAATGTTGTCCAGTTTGGAATACTGACAATTCTTGCAGGCAACAATTACATGTCATGCAAAATATTAATCCTTTACCTCATGAATATTCATATATAGAATTAAAGAACTTTAGTGAGCAAGATCACATACCCCATGCCATCACATTGTCACAGAAAAAAAGTGGTTCCCCATGACATATTCCTCTGAAAATCGAACTCATCCAAGCTTTTATTCATGACCATTCTCAAAGCAAAATTGAGATAAATTGGTCATGAAATGAAAGTGCTAGACAAGCAACAATGTATTATGACACACGGACGGACTGGCGTGTCAAAAAACATGTATATATCCCTAGCAACTTTGTTGCGTGGGGTTTGATAATGACAAAGAATATTTATGTATGAGATAATGACAATGAACATTTAATAACTGTATTTTTATAATTGTATATGAACAAGAGAAGTTTTGGCCACAGCAGACACTGCTGAATTGTATCTACATGTAATTTGATAAACAAACAGATGGCTCTTACCAAACTGTACCTTCTCTTTTTGCAAAAGCATGAAAAGGTGTTTATATCAGGTTTATTAAACACCTGCCATGAGGTTATGAAAATTCCGAGTTTTGAGTCTGAGTTATTCTCAGATATCTTATTCGTCAGATTTTTAGCAAGCTCAAAATCTCACCAATCAAATGCTTGAGAAGTTTCATAACCTCGGGTCCTGTTTTTGTCACTCATAAACTTTGAATACAGCTCAAGTATTGTGCACACTTGCACATCGATGCACCACTAGCATGATCATTAGTCACTGCTCTGTTCAATGACTGTTTTGCCAGATCTCAAACATAGGAAGCTACATATATAGATTGTTGCATTGTATCTCCATAATTCTACAATCAAACAGAGCAGACCACGATCAGACAGCTCCTACAGAAGCTGTCTAATCTGGATCTTCTAATGTGAAAAGAGTTTCTATCAGGTAAACTTGGTAAAGGGTTAACCATTCCATCCATCATATACATGTAAACACCTTCTCACACATTTGCAGAGTAGACCTCGATCAGACAGCTCCTATAGAAGCCACGTGATCAGGGTATGTCTGTTCGCTTTTGATATGATGTCAATCTGATTCAACAGTTTTTGTCACAGCAAAAAAAAAATCTTGAAAATATTTTTTTTTATGATGCAATTATTTCACACATGAATATTGAGCTGGGAAAGGGTTAAACACCTGGCCAGGGACCACATTTGCACATTTAAAGCATCCATAGCATTATCTGGAGAGCATGTCAGTGCTCTTTTGACTGTCTGTTTTGCCACATCTCGTACATAAGTAGCAACATGTGTAGCTTAGCTGCATTATGGTGGTGGATGTTCGCTGGTGACTCGATTTCATGGTGACTGTGCAGGTGTCCGATGTCTTCCAGCCATCTCTGCCATGAGCATGTGAAGGAGAAAGCTGCCATGAAGTTATCTCCCTCCTCCTTTGCAATCCAGCCCAAGGCATTCATGTATGGCACTTGAAAGCCAAACTGAATCATGTCTATCTGATGATAGAGCAGTGTAATATCCTTTTTGGCCTCTACAAGGTATCGAAGAATCACATAAAATGATACTGCATCCATGTATGATCTGTCAAAACTAAAGTCAACACTGAGTCTTGAATCTTCCTTTGTTCCCATTGAGCGAAAGGCTTCAAATATGAGAGCCTTTGGTGTAACATGGATCTCAGATTTCAAAAATGTTACTAGTCTAAATATGAACCTTTCAAAGAGGATGTACATTTCTGTGGTAAAAAGTAAATCCACATAAATGTTCGCAATTTTGTGCAAACTGTCCAAAAGCATTTCATGTAAGGGTACATCCTCTGCTTCACTCTCCGACAGCAAAGTCGTCCGTCTATCATCTATAAACTCCTCAAGCTTCTCTAAAACCTTCTTTGCACTGTCTATGTATCCAGTCACATATAGCACATTGGCCAGTTTCAGATTTGTGACTAAAACTTCCCCTCCATCCAAAGCATGCATAAAATTCAGTACAGCCGCACACACAAGCCAGTCTTGTATCATCAAATCCTTTGTGTCTATTGCCAAAGCCATGAGATGAGATGCAAGGCCAGCATAAAGAACAGGAAGTATCTGGCATTTCAATGCTGACATACCCAGCTCTGTCTTCAATTCACCAGAGAGGTTTATTTGCTTAGCAATGAGTGACTGATAGGCATATACAATGTTCTCCGTTTTCTGGTGAACTGTCTCAATATCTGCCAAACAGTAACTTAGCACATTCTCAACATCTAAGTTCAACATTATAAAAATGGAATGCACTGTTTTTGTAAGTTCTCTTGTTGCCTCAGTTTCTAGATCAAATAGTTCAGGTGTAATAATATCGTCTCTCTCCCCTGGGGCTGACTGGTAAATGTGGAATATTTTCCCGAAGTTGGAACTGGACAGCAATGTCAGTGTAGCAATCGGATCATTGATAATCTTCTGAAGCACTTCACCAAGTGGATTCATCATGTGTATGCTAAGTTTGCCAACAAAAAGGTCAGCAGTTGGAATGAAGTAATTTGGACAGAATCCAGAGACCAGCCACTGTTTCAATTGTATAAGGCATAGTTGGAGAAGGCGTATCAGGTTAGTGGATCTCCAGAATACCTGTGGTTTTCCTTCTATTGTGTAAAATAGTACTGTCTTGCAGTGATATGTTGTCAGGCATTTGCCGAACAAAGGGGATATTATATCTTCCTTTATCATCTTCAGTAGCATGAAACATTTGAACTGGACATCATTCAGGTTACACATCAGGTAGTTCTCTTGTAACGAGAAGGATAATCTCCATTCTAGTTGCTTTTCCTCATTTGTGCTGCTGGGATGACCTTTTTCTACAACACAGCACTCAAGAGTCTGGAGATGTGCAATGGTCTCTGGAGATGGCCAGCCAAAAGGTCTGTGCCGGTCAAGCCATTCCTGGGCAACTCTTGGCCACGGACACTTGTAGCAATATATCAGGTCCAATTCACAAAAGATTCTGCGGCTTCTTGTTGCTGGACCATTTTTCATCAGGTTTGGAAGACCTTCCTCCCAGTCATTATGTTGAATCATTCCATTTTTAGACTGAGCCAATCTAGATTGATCTTCCAAGTCAACTTTATCTCCAAATCTTAAATGAACAAATCCTGGTTTCTGGTCTATGTACTCCATGACTGCACAAATCTGCTCAGAAGTTTTATTATCAGCCTCCAAAATCTCTATGTTAGACAGAAATATTAAAATATCACGATCTGATTTGTAGCTTACTCTGAATGAGCCTTCAGAAAAACTGCCAACAGTCACTGGTCGGGAATTCAACTGCAATTTTGTTTCCAGCTGCAGGAACCGGAAGTCGTCGTGGGCAAGTGCAGCCTCTTTGAACCATCCCCTTACAACAGCCTTCACCCCAATAGTGTCTAACACAGTGCAGGCATTGACAGCGGATGTATTCTTTTCTTCCATGTCTGGTTCACAAATTCCCTGTTTGTTCCACTGGACAAATCTTTTGATCTAAAAGTTACAAAAGGAAAATTTAATCCTTTACTTCATGCATAGTTATGTAAGAAATAATTACATCATGAAATTAATTTGTAAGAAAAAATGACATCATGAAAGTAATTAACTGATTTTATAGTGGCATAGGAAGATTGGAATTTTTTGCCATAGTAGAAACTGTAAAATCTGATCTACATGTATATTATTTCATAAGCAAACAGGGCAGACCCTGATCAGATTGCTCTACAGGTGTTGTCTGATATAAGTCTACTCAGTTTGAAATACGTTTAGCCCTTTCTTTGTTGAATATTCATGTAAGAAATAATGACATCAGGAATATTAGCTGAAGTATGTACACAGTTTTTTGTATTGGTAGAAAGTGTGTTGTACATAGGTCTATTAAATTTTCGTAAGCAAACAGAGCAGACCCTGATCAGACAGCTTCCACAAGAGCCATGCATCTGATCTGGGCCTGCTCTGTTTGAAAAGGTGCAACACAGTTTGTATGAGAAAAAGGGTTTACACCCTTTACTCCATAAACACGTCTTTCTACGCTTTTTCAAACAGAGTAGACCCAGATCAGACACCTTCTGTAGGGGCTGTCTGATCAGGGTCTATTTTGTTTGCTTGATATAATATAGATAGATATGATTCCATAGTGATTAATACTGATGACATTATTATTTCTTACATGAATATTCATGGATCGAATAAAAGGTTAAGGTATCTCTGTGAAGTATTAACATCAGGAATGAATGACAGAATCCCTCAACTCATAGCCTGTAATTAGATTTCAAATTGATTATCCTTTTACTCCATAAATAAGCCTTTCTACTCCTTTGCAGAGTAGACCCAGGCTCCTATAGGAGCCGTCTGATCAGGGTCTGCTCTATATTTGCTTATGATATAATATAGATATGATTCTACAGTTTCTGCCATGGCCAAAATTTCTTGTATATATGTACCATTATAACAATTAATCTAATTAATATTCATGATATCATTATTTCTTACTTGAATATTCATGGAGTAAGGGGTTAACTTTTCTGCTGCTAGATATTGTCGTCTGTAAAATTTGTCTTCAGTAAAGTGTCACTTGTTTAATCCTTTCCTCCATAGATACGCCTTTCTACGTCTCTGTAAAAGTCACATTTTGAAACCATTGTGATAAATAGAGCATTTGCTCCTAAGGAGCAATGCTCTATTTATCACAATTGTTCCAGAACTACACAAATCTAAAATTTTCCTTTTGTCTAATTAATGCTCCTTTTTGGTAGATTTATTCAAAGAGATTGGATCTAAAAATAGCCTATGAGGGAATGGGTTAATTTCCCACCCCTTTTCTTTTAAAATCATCACCACAGTAACAAAGTCAGCATCTCCTCTGGATCCAGACTGTTTGCATAGATAATCACAGATACTACATTGGCAGTGAGAGAGGTCATTAAACTACATACAGTGAACCCTCGTTACAACGGAGGTGTTTGTTTCAAGACATTTCACTTGTATAACAAGGTTGTTGTTAAAACGAGTTTAAGTATGAAAGGAACCATATGGCCAGTTTTAAAGTACTTGTAGAACCAACAGGTGAACGCTTAATGCAGAACACAAGAAGTGCAAAAAGCTCCCTTTGGGAGCTTTTTGCACTTCTTGTGTTCTGCATTAAGCGATCACCGGTCTTATTGGCATTGCATCTATTTATTCTGTGGTTGTTTCAAAGAGTTAACGGTAATTTTGTTTCAATGCATACTGCCGGTATACATGAGGGTGCCATCACAGGTGTTCGGCGCGTGCTAAGTTTCATTTAATATATCATTTTTATAGTTTTCCCAGAAAACAACAGACAAACTAAAAGTTGACCAACAAACAAAGTAACAAACACACAAAATTCAAGGACCATAACTTTAGAATAAAATGACATATCAAAACCCCCGCAATATATGTGAAAATTCATATTAAGGTTTAACCATATAAAAAAATTGAAGTAAATATCATTTCAAATGAAAAAAGTTATGGCCATCCTCATATTTGCATAGATTTGCATTATTTCTTTTAAGTACAAGGGCCATAACTCCGAAACGACAAATCAAATGAACCTCAGAATTGACTTAGCTTCAGGTCTTGATGCATTAAACATGTGTGAAGTTTCATTAATATCTGTCAAACAGTTTTCCCAGAAAACAGCGGACTAACTATATGCATATATTTGCATTATTTTTTAAGTAAAAGGGCCATAACTCTGAAACGAAAAATCAAATGAACCTCAGAATCAACTCAGCTTCAGATCTTGATGCATTAAACATTTGTGTGAAGTTTCATTAATATCTGTCAAATAGTTTCCAGAGAAAACTGCGGACAAACAAAATGTTGACGGACGGACGAACGAACGAACGGACGGACGGACAGGGCCACGCCAATATACGACCACCTTTATTAGGTGGGCGTATAAAAATGAATAAAAGACACTAAACACGCATACATATGGTCATATCATCATAACATAGCATAACAACCAGTTTCTGACAAACACCCATCGGTGTCAAAATATATCATACTGTGACACAGAGGAGTGTTTGTCAAAAACTGATTGTTACGCTAAGTTAAGATGATTTGACCATAATATGTAAGTGTGTTTTAGTGTGTTTTATTTTGTTTTGGTTTTTAGAGGGGGTGGGCGGGGTGTGGGTGGGGATGGGGATGGGGTAGGGGGAACAGCACGCACCGAACGCCTATGGGTGCCATTGTAACAAATGCCAGTATAATAAGGGTTCGCTGTATTTGGATACCCAATGTCCCCTCTCTATGGGCTTGTAAAGCTGAACAAGTAATTTTTGGCACCATATTGAATTCATGAATAACACTGACATGGTAGTAAACAGTGTTGACCCTGATCTAACTGCTTTTTAACCCTTTACTCCATAATTACCCCTTTCTACGCCTGTGCAAACAGAGAAGACCCAGATCAGACGGATCCTGTAGGAGCCATCTGATCAGAGTCTGCTCCATTTGCTTATGACATAATATAAATTCTACAGTTTCTGCCATGGCCAAAAATTCCTGTGTTTATGTGCCATTATGGAAAATCTATTAATCAATATTCATGATGCCATTATTTCTTACATGGATATTCATGGATTACAGGGTTAAGGAGCAGTTAGATCTAGGACTGCACTCCTAACAAAAATTTCTTATTATTGCCTGTTTGACACTTTATTTCGTGACATGAATAACAACGTAAAAGGTAATGACTCGACCCTTTCCCTGTTGAATGTCCATCAAAGAAATAATAATATCATGAATATTTATTAGATTATTGTTTATAATGGCATATGAAAAACAAGACAATTTGGTTCAAATAGAAACTGTATAATAAGATCTATACTCTACTAAAAGCAAATAGAGGCTAGAGCAGACCTTGATCAGATATGGCTCCTATAGCAGCCATCTGATCTTGGTCTACTCTGTTTGCAAAGGTGTGAAAAGGCCTTTTTAAGAAGGAAAGGGTTAATTAGGTGAATTTTTTACGACATATAAAATCTGGGATTTTTGGCCATGGCAAAAACTGCAGAAACAGATCTATATTATTCCATGAACAAACAGAGAAGTCCCTGATCACTCATTCAGGATTCTTCTTATTTGGGTATGCTCTGTTTCCATATGATAGGACACTCATTCAGGTAAAATATCAAATATATTCAACTATAACAGCTAATTGCAAAATATCTAGAAGCTCCATCAGGAGTCAATGATCTGGATCTTTAATTTTAGTTCTAGGTTACTGGTAGTTCTACCATTCAAAATCAAGTAAAATTGATCAGACAATATAACAGAAAACGTTTCATTCAATTTACACATTAATACCCAACCCTAAAATATTCATTTTTAATACTTTTGCAAACTGAGTAGACCCAAATTAGACAGCTCCTGCAGGAGGTATCTGATCGGTATCTGCTGTTTGCCTTACAATGAATATTTATGGCAGACTCCATCCATCATGAACATTTATAATTATTAATCATGTTACACATTTATAAAAACAAGAGCACCGCAAGCGGTGCAAACGCTTGTCTGTCATCATTGTCAAGATGAACATGCATAAAAACAAGAGCCGGGTGCAAACGCTCGTCTGTCGTCATTGTCAAGATGAACATGCATACCAACAAGAGACGCGTGCAGCGCCAACACTTGTCTGATTTGGTGCTTGTGCAGCAAAATTAAACATTTTGAAAAATATAAAGGGCCATAACTCCAAAATTTTGAAATCAAGAGTTATGGTTCTTATGTAGAGGCCTTCCCCTCAATGAGATCTACTAACCTATGAAGTTTCATGTTTATACCTCTTATACTTTTCGAGTTTATATGGTCAATGTTAAGACTTCAGACGACGATGACAACGACAACAACGCGGACGCCGGAGTTATGACAATAGCTTGTACAGACAAGCTAAAAATGAAGGTTTTAAATGAAAAATTGAAGAAGTCATGGTCAATGTTAAGATTTCGGACGACGACGACACGGACGTCGGAGTTACGACAATAGCTCGTGATTTCTTCGAAACAGACGAGCTATCAAGTGAACACATAGCTATATGCCAATTAGTATGGAATTAGATCTTAGATATTCTAAATTCAAACTGAGCAGACCCTGGCAAGACACTTCCTACAGGATCTGGGTCTACTCTGTAAAGGTTTCAGAAGGCATCGCTGTGAGGTAAAGGGTTAAATAACGAGAAAAAAAGGATTCTTATTTTCTACATGGTCTGCTACTGGAAACAGTCCCTTGTTTCATGTGTGTGATATTGGATTTTCTGTCATTGCACACAATTCAGCTTACCCATAGACTTAACCCTTTCCCTGTTCAAAAAGTCGTGTAAGACATAATGATAACATGAATATTTATTAGCTGAATTTTTATAATGTTAACTTTTCATGGATATTTTTTTCTAAGAATTAAATCTCTATCATGTCAAAAGCAAACAGAGCAGACCCTGATCAGACAGCTTCTATATGAGCAATATATGATCTAAGTTTATACTCTGTTTGCAAATGTGTGAAAAGGCGTTTATATATGAAGGACACACATCAGTGGCTCTATACATGCTATAGGTCAGTAAAGGTAAACAAGTGAAAGCTTTCTCAATAGTGATGTGTAGGAGCTAACTGATCAGGTTCTGATGTTTGTTTAACCCATTACTCCATAAATGTGCCTTTCTACGCCTTTGCAAACAGAGTAGACCCAGATCAGACGGCTCCTTTAGGAGGCGTCTGATCAGGGTCTGCTTTTGCTTATGGATTTATAATAGATCTGACTATAGTTACTGCCATGGTCAAACATTACAGTGTTTGTGTGCTATTATACCAATAAATCCAACTAATATCAAAGATCTATGATAACACATATGTGTTATCATAGGTCTTTGCTAATATTCATGATGTCATTATTTCTTACATGAATATTCTTGACGGAAAGGGTTAACCATTTACTTCATAGAAACACCTTTCTATGCATTTGCAAACAAAGTAGACCCAGATCAGACAGCTCCTATATGAGCCTTCTCATAAGGGTCTGCTCTGTTTGCTAATGATATGATATAGATCTAAATTCCCTTGAAAATTTTACATTTTAAAAGTTCAGCTATTTATTATAATATTCATAATATATTTCTTACAAAAATACTGAACAGGTAAAGGCCTGGTTAACCCTTTCTTTCATGAATATTCATTTAAGAAATAAATACATCATTAACCCTTTCTTTCATGAATATTAATTTAAGAAATAATTACATCATGCATATTAATTAGATGAAAGTTCATTATGATGGCATGACAATATTAATTGGCTGACAAACAGTCTTGATCCTGATCAGGACTCCTCCAGTAGCCCTCTGATCATGGTCTACATTGTTTGGGAATGACAATTTGTTTTCAGCATTCCAAGTATTTACTGTCTGCTGTACAAAATATAAACCCTTAAATTTGAATGCTGGGGAAAACCAACTGTACTGGCATTTGTAAACTGTAGACCCAGATTCCTCTGATAAGGGTCTGCCCTGTGTTGACATTTAAAAACTCTTGTGTAAATCAGGCACCGTTTCATACTGAATGAATTCTATTGTTAAACAATGACTGAAATTCAACATTCAAATGGTTAATGTACGTCTGAATCCTTACCACAGTATTAGCTTACCTACATTCCCATCATTCCTTTATATTGTCAGAAATCTGAGGTACACACTTTGTTGTTCCTCACATCATTACTCATTTTGAGTTTACCTGTTTCTAACTCTTTATTATGCAGGTATCTGATTTTCTGTCAGCTAGCACACACTTTAGGTTATTGGCTGAATACACAGTATGGCTAGATGTCCTTGACAGTGGCTGTATATATATATGTCAATAAATGTTAATCCTTTCTGAAAGTAGAAATGGTTTTCCATTGGATTTAAGTACATTATCCAAAATATTAGTGTTGTGTCTGTGTAGGTGATTGGCTTGGACTGAGCTTAACCCTTTCCTCCATAGGCTATTTTTAGACCCAATTTAACCTCTTTGAATAAATCTACCCAAAAGGAGCATTTACTAGAGAAAAGTAAAATTTTAGAATTTTGTAGTTTGAAACCATTGTGATAAGTAGAGCATTAATTTTGCTCCTATATGGTTTCAAGAAGTGGTTATTACAGAGGCGTAGAAAGGCGTATTTATGGAGGAAAGGGTTAACCCATTACACCGTAAATATGCCTTTCTACTCCTTTGCAAACAGAGTAGACCAGGATCAGAAGGCTCCTTTAAGAGCCATCTGAGAATTAAGGGTCTGCTCTGTTTGCTTATGAAATAATATAGATAGGATTCTACAGTTTCTGTCATGGCCAAATGTTCCTGTACGTATCCTTGTGTCATTATACAATTAAACTAATTCATATTCATGATGTCACTATTTCTTATATGAATATTTATGGAGTAAAGGGTTAATTTTAGAGCAGCCCACCTGTGTAATGGAAGACTGTAAACTCTTGTAAAACAATGAACATATTTGGTCTAACCTCGGAAAACAGCTAGCTAGTGTACATCTAAATCAAATGACAAATAACTTGGCATATCATCAGGATCCAAACTGTTTGACACTCAGACAGCAGTCTTGGAAAATGTACCTTAAAAACCTGATGCAAGTTAGGATATTTTGGTAATGGTAGAATCTGTAGAGACAGGTCTATTATAATTTCATAAGCAATCAGAGCAGATCAGGATCAGACAGCTCCTATAGGAGCTGTCTGATCTGGATCTACACTGTTTATAAAGGCATTAAAAGGCATGCATGTGAGGTAAATGGTTACTGTTAATTGTGAATGTGGGAAAGAGTTAAATGACAACTGTAAACAGAACAGACCAAGATTAGAAGGTTATTTGGAGTCAAGGTCTAGAAAAGTGTATTTATGGAGTAAAGGGTTAAATATCAGCACGTGCAATAATATATCAGGTAAAGGTAAGAACAATATCTCTTTGTTAGTTGGACACATGAGAAAATGGACTAGCTAAATTATGGGTATAAGTTTAATTTAATAACTTCTGAACAGGCAAATGCACAAACATTTTATCTCCAACTAGAGCCATCGCTGAAGATGATTAACATATTACCACGGAAACACTACCTTGACTCTGCAATTTGATGACATTCCATGAAAATGCAGCAAAAACTATTAAAGTTGTTTGTTCCACAAAGAAACTGCAATTATCAAAAAAAGGCTGTAAGTCAACTTCAATTTGATAAAAGAAAAATACGTCACATACTGCACATATTCACTTTTGTGATTTTTTTAAGAAAAAGCAGTGACAACTGTAGAAGTTTGCTCCAGTATGGATCGGAAACTGAGGAGGATGACAACAACCGACAATCTGACCCCTGTATATATCCCAATCAAACTTCATTTGCGAGGGTATAATAAAAAGAAACTATTGTGCTTCATTATAGAAAAAGGGTTACTCAGACATTTACAAATAGAGTAGATAAAGATCAACTGCCACATCGAGTGCTCAGTGCAAGACTGTTGTAACTACATTCTTTAATCCTTACAATGCTGAGATTTCAAATGGACACTTCCAGATTTGACATTGGACTGTCTCATGCCGATTCTGGAGGTGTAATTTTTCCATAAAATGTAAGATATGGCAAATGGTGCAGACCCTGATTAGGTCTCCATCAGAAGATTTCTGATCAGGGTATACACAGTTTGTAAAGACTATTTAACTTGGTTCCCCACACTGTAAGGGTTAACATTTATAACTATTTTTAAAATTGTCCTTTTGTTATATTCTGAAAGCAAATATTAAAATTTTCTTTCAATTATTTTCAAAATCATGATCAGGATCTCAAGTTAGAATACTATGGAGATGCTTAGTTTCTCATCATCTCATTTAAATCCAAACTATGCATTGGTCACCATATGTTCACCTAAGTTTTGCATTCAACCCTTGCAATTATAAAGTGGTTTAAGCTAGACCAGAGTCTGCACAGTGTGATATTCATCAATGGTACATTACCTATGTACACTACCACTACTGACCTGACAGGACTAATGCTGATGAAGTTCAAAGTACCAAACTGGTGACTGATGTGGTAAAATTATTTGCATATGTCGGAGATGTCCCTTATTATATATCATGATGTGGTTCATTAAAAAATATATTAAAATTTCAATAATTCTTAACATGATTGCAGAGATCACACATTTTCTAAGAACAATATAATACCGAAGTATGACCTTATAACAGTATATGGCCGGTGTGATTAGGCTAATAACTCGGATGATATAAAAACCATGGCAAAAGTCCTGAAATTTTTGCACAACAAATATCAGAATACAGTAAAACCTCTCTATAACGGCCACTAGATTGTGTAAAATTAGTTGGTATTTAAGGCAGGTGAGTGCTTTAAAGCAATGTGAAGGTAAAACAGAACGCTCCTATTGGAGCGTTCTGTTTTACTTTAACCTTGCTTTATAAGCACCCACCTGATTTTAACACAAAATACTTTATGTAATTTAGTGGCCATTATAGAGAGGTTTTACTGTACTAAGACCAACACCTCAGCTATAATTGCATAGTAGAACTTGTCTCAAGCAACCATTAAAAGGTAAATATATAGGTCTTGAAGTCAGGTTTTAGCTTAATGTAGGTCAAAAGTAATGTAGAAAGCTCCTACTGCAGCTTTCTGCATTACTTTGCCCTGCAATAAGCAATACCTGCTTTTTAAGACTCATATGTTCAAAAAATGAATGGTCAATTAAGACAAGTTCTACTATACTTATCAATTCAAACAAAGTGTCCCTTAACAGGGACATAGGCAAATTAATGTGTCATGTGACCTTAAATAGGGACAAACAGTGTAGGTCTAGATCAGATGGCTCCTTGTCTGTACTACTTGCTTCACAAATTATTTTCCAAAGGTCATAACCGCTATAAAAGAATTTTTGCAGAAACACCCTTCAAAATGAAAATTTAATCCAGTCAAATACATATGTTGACAAAATCACCAAGAAATACAGACAGAGCCTTTACACCATAAATATACCTTTCTGCGCCTTTGCAAACAGAGTAGACCCAGATCAGATGGCTCCTATAGGAGTCGTCTGATCAGGGTCAGTCTGTTCTGTGTGTTTATGATATAATATAGATATGATTCTACAGTTTCTGACATGGCCAAAAATTCCTTGTCCACGTGCTTGTATAACAAATTAATCCAATTAATATTCATGACGTCAAACATGGAGTAACAGTAACAATAAAACCTTGCAAATCCAAACTTTCATTGTTGGTAAAGAAGAACAAAGAACTATTTAAGCAATTGACAGCTTAATGCAGCATGAAAGTCATGCAGAAAACTCCCTGGGGAGCTCTCTTCATGACTTTCACCTTGCATTAAGCTGCCACCTATCTTAAAGACCGATAATGACATACATGAGTGTTCAGATCCGTCAGTTTATTTGCAAAAAAAAATCTTTATTTCTTCAAGAAAACAAAACAATTTCCTAACATCAAAAATCTATTTTTCCTTATACTGTTAAGTGTGACTCTATCGTCAAACAGAGATGGACTATTCCAATTTGAAAATTCATCATTCCAAGAGTTAAGCATGGCAAACATGATACTATAATTACATGTATGTAAAGATCTTGCAAGCAGAGTTAGAAACAAAAAAAAATGTAGAACTGTTATTAACTCTTTCAATGCTGAATTTTCAGAGTGGAATAGCCCATCAATGTTTAACTATAGACTACTAAGAATGAAAGGCTTTAACATGCTAAAGGATTTGGGATGATAAATACATGTAGTGCAGACCCTGATCAGAGGGTTCCTTTAGGAGCTCTCTGATCAGGGTCTACACTGTTTGCAAATGACAGTGTATGTGTGTCTCACACTCAAAGGATTGATAAAGTGATACATGGACAATTGGAGTATAATATAAAACATTACACCATGAAACAATACAGTGAAATAGTAAAGACTAGAAATGTGCCCTCAAGAAATAAGTGCCCCTGTCATGACCTTGACCTTTGACCTAGAGGCATATGTCTTGCAGATGACACATCCTCTACTTATGGTAATTACCGGTATATGCCAAATTTTTTTGAAATCCTGCGATCTGTAACAATCTTATGGCCTGGACATAAAATTGCACTTTACAACCATACATATTTCGTATAATATATGTACATACACACACAGGGACTGGGGTAACACTATACATGTATGCTGTTGCCATTATCAGGTGCAGAGGCATAAAATATAAACATGATTAAGGATACAAAAGATATATTCCAGAACTTTTTAACACTGTAACTATTTTGGATTGTGATTATCCAACTCCATGCAGTCTGAGACTGAAAGGACTGATTATCAGCATGAATAAGTTGACTATTGGAATGAAAACTGGACCAATACATCTTTAACCCTTTCGGCGCCAAATTTCTAATTGTCATCTGCAAACCAATTTTGTTAAATCATTTGGTAAAATAAGGAAATAAGATAAATAAATGCAAATTTCAAAGGAATAAAGCACAGATATGGAAATAGAGTTTGAGACAAAAAGTGAAGTCCCTGATCAGACGCCGCCTTTTCAAGGCGGCGTCTGATCTGGGACTGCACAATTTGTCTAGGTGCATTTATGCGACATTGGCGGTGAAAGGGTTAATGCAACAACTTTGTGTCCGTCAATGTTACTTGACAATCAATTGTAATTCTTAACTCAACGGCATCCTTCTAAAAGCTAAGGATTTAAGGGACATAATATTGCCTGTAAGCCCAAATCTCTCTTCCTAGAGCTACATTTTCTGTTTGAAATTTAACTCTTCTCATGCTGAAAAAAAATATCTGCTCAATCTCTGATTTGCTGTAATTTTAAAAAATTCTGATTTGTTCAATCCTTCGAGAAACTATTGACCAAGTGTCAAACAGCTTGGATCCTGATGAGATGCCGAGTTACTCTGCGTCTCATCAGAGACTGAGAGTCCAAGTTGTTTGTAAATGCAAGTCAAGATGCACTTCGCATGAGAAGAGTTAATACCAATCACAAGTAGCTGTAATAATCATATACATGTACAATTATATATACATCTAGTTACCTAATGTTTTGTTTCATTAACACTCAACTACAAATTTATATTAGTCATTGATTATTACAGCAAAAACAAGAATATAATGGTTTAAATAGCTGTTTAACATACAATTCTATAGCTGATAATTATCAACCCTTTCCCTTTTGAATATTAACTCATTCTCTCCTAGACTATTTTTAGATCCAACCTCTTTGAAAAAATCAACCAAAAAGGAGCACTTACTAGAGAAAAGGAACATTTTAGAATTGTGTAGTATTGAAACCATTGTGATAAATAGAGCATTTGCTCCATAGGAGTAAATGCTCTATTTATCACAATGGTTTCAAGAAATTACTTTTACAGAGGCGCAGTAAGGCGTCAGTAGGAGAGAATGAGTTAATGTACAAATACTGCTCATAATCATGAACACATTAAGCTGAATTGTTATAATGGACTATGTACACAGGACGTTTTGGTAGAAACTGTATTGATAGAAACTGTAGAGTCAGATCTATTATAATTTCATAAGCAAACAGAGCAGACCATGTTCAGGCAGCTCCTACAGGATCTTTCTGATCTGATTTACTCTGTTTGCAAAGGCATGAAAAAGCATTTGTATGAGGGAAAGGGTTAAAGCAAGATTAAAATGGATGGATTAAAATAGCTGTGTAATATACAATTCTATAGTGATAAAAGCTGGACACGTTTAAAACATACATGTGTTTTTAATTTTCGTAGAATATGAAAACAATAACAAATAATAATGATTAACGAACAACAGAAAAAAAACCTCGTGTGATGAATAAAAATTCAAATATACAGATCATTCATCAGCTGAATTAATATTGTAACAATAGTAATATGGGGCAAATCTTTAATCCTTTGAATTTTCAAAGTCTAATGGTCCATCATTGTTTAATGATAGAGTCACTTGAGAATGCAATGTTATAATTTCTAACAGGATAATAAGCGCAGACCCTGATCAGAGGGTTCCCCTAGAAGCCCTCTGATAAGGCTGTACACTGTTTGCAAATTTCAGTACACTAGTTTCCGACATTCAAAGAACTAAATGCCACGGCATATTGACTGTATATGGTTCACACTGGTTTGTGGGAAACTCTAATCTGACAAAAGCATGTTAACCTTTAGCCTGCTGAGCAAACTTCTGTAGGTAGAACACATCATTGTTTTCTTCAGTTTTCCAATATTTTTATTGGCATTGTTTGTAACAAACATAATCATAGTGTCAAACAGTTTGAACTAGAGGTTTTTGTCAAAAAAACGGATGTCTCCCCTCTAATAAAAACAATATGTAAAGGGAAATCACTAAAAATGTTATGGTCTTGAACTCTTGATGAATGATACTTCCCCTCATTATGCGTTTTCCACACTACATTTTTCAAGAAGAAAATGATAACAGCTAATAACTCAAAAAATACTGATACCAGATTTATGGCCCTTGTGCATGACACCTACTTTCATCATGCTCTTTCCAAAAATAAAATGTCATTCCAATAGCATCAGTCGAACAGGAGTTATTGATCGGTCAAAAAATGTAACAAAGGGCAATAACTCCAAAAGTATTGAAGCCAGAATTATGGCCCTTGTTCATGACACTTTCTCTCATCATGCTCTTTCCATGTATGAAGTTTCAATACGATGGCAAGAGCCATGTAGGAATTATCGTCCGGACAAGAAAGAATTAAACAAATGTACAAGGGGCAATAACTCTAAATTTATTGAAGCTCGAGTTAAGGATCTTATGCATGACACTTTCTCTTATTATGATCGTTCCATGTATGAAGTTTCACTCCAATGGCATGTGTCACATAGGAGTAATCATCTGGACAAAAAATTAAGATTGTTTTTACAAAGGGCAATAACTCCAATATTAGTGAAGCCAGAGTTATGGACCTTGTGCATGACACTTCCTCTCGTTATGATCTTTCCATATATGAAGTTTCAATCCAATGGCATGAGCCATATAGAAGTTATCGTCCGGACAAAAAAGTGTAATTTTTTTTACAAAGGGCAAAAACTCCAATATTAGTGAAGCCAGAGTTATGGACCTTGTGCATGACACTTCCTCTCGTTATGATCTTTCCATATATGAAGTTTCAATCCAATGGCATGAGCCATATAGAAGTTATCGTCCGGACAAAAAAGTGTAATTTTTTTTACAAAGGGCAAAAACTCCAATATTAGTGAAGCCAGAGTTATGGACCTTGTGCATGACACTTCCTCTCGTTATGATCTTTCCATATATGAAGTTTCAATCCAATGGCATGAGCCATGTAGAAGTTATCGTCCGGACAAAAAAGTGTGATTTTTTACAAAGGGCAATAACTCCTATATTAGTGAAGCCAGAGTTATGTACCTTCTGCATGACACTTCCTCTCGTTATGATCTTTCCATATATGAAGTTTCAATCCAATGGCATCAGGCATATTGAAGTTATTGTCCGGACAAAAAATTATGATTTTTTTACAAAGGGCAATAACTCCAATATTAGTGAAGCCAGAGTTATGTACCTTGTGCATGACACTTCCTCTCATTATGCTCTTTCCATATATGAAGTTTCAATCAACTGGCATCAGGCATATTGAAGTTATTGTCCGGACAAAAAATTATGATATTTTTTACAAAGGGCAATAACTCCATCATTAGTGAAGCCAGAGTTATGGACCTTGTGCATGACACTTCCTCTCGTCATGATCTTTCCATATATGAAGTTTCAATCCAATGGCATGAGCCATATAGGAGTTATCGTCCGGACAAAAAAGTGTGATTTTTTTTACAAAGGGCAATAACTCCAATATTAGTGAAGCCAGAGTTATGGACCTTGTGCATGACACTTCCTCTCATTATGCTCTTTCCATATATGAAGTTTCAATCAACTGGCATTAGGCATATTGAAGTTATCGTCCGGACAAAAAGTGTGACAGACAGACGGACAGACAGACAGACAGACGGACAGACGGACAGACAGACAACTCTCACGAAAACAATATGTCTCCCCCATATAAATATGGGGGGAGACATAATTCTAATTAGTCACTGTGGTACTCAGTTTCTTATCCAAATTGCTTGTAGATTTCAACAATGGTTAGCTCAAACATAAAAGAATTACAAGATGTGTTGTGAAACACTATGCCCCGATATGACCTTTGACCTTGACCTTAATGAGTCACCCTCAAAATGTTTGCCTCCATAAGTTGCACATGCATGCCAAGTTTGAAGCATGTAGGTTGAATGTTGACAAAATCATCGCTAAACTAAATTTGACCCGTAATTTGACCTTTGACCTTGATGTATGACCTTGACCTTAATGAGTCATCCTTAAAAGTGTTTGCCTCCATAAGTTGCACATGCATGCCGAGTTTGAAGTATGTATGTGCAATGGCAACAAAATTATAATCACCAATGCTGAAGTTGGTGACAAACCAATCAACCAATGTAGACAGGGCAAAAACAATATGCCCCCCACCTTTGATCGGGGGGGCATTATTTCTTACATGAATATTCATGGAGTAAAGGGTTAATTAAACTGACATGGTAACAAATAGTGTAGACCCTTATCAAACTGTTACTTCAACCAGAAGCAGTTTGATCTGGGTCTGTATTATTTGCCTAAGCTCATGTCTATCACGATACTTATGGTCATTATGGTAGAGTGCAAAAGTGGATGCAAGAATTTTCTATTTTTTTTAAGAGACATAATATACATCATGAGACCATGCCCTTTGGTAATACAGTCAGTGCTATTGTTGTGGAAACTGATGAAATTTTGCTATGGCTATGAGTTGAGAATTTTTTCAGTAAACAGCCACAGGTACACTTTGACCTTTCTTCTAAAAAATCAGAGGAATAAAAAATGTTGATGAACAAATGCTTACAGAAGGTTATTCATACAGATAAAACATTATCTCCTACAAGGGCATACAATGTAAAGTAAAACCCCTCTAAGGCAACCACAAGAAAGAGGCCTCATTCTGGGTCTTAAAGGTAGATGGTACATGTAGCTTAATACAGAATGAAATTTACAAACAAAGCTCCTATAGGATTACTGCCTTAAGCAACCACCTGCTTTTAAAGACATCTACATGTATGTTAATTCAAAGGTCATACTGTATTTTGTTACAAACTGCCAACAGTTGTGCAGCCTGTGTCACTAACTTTAACCCTATCTGTTATGAACATTTATGCATTAATTGATCCCATTAATGAATATTCATTATTTTGATTTTTAGAATGTAAATTTTCCAAGAATTTTTTTGGCTGAGGCAAAACCTGTAGGATCAGATCTATACAATTTCTTAAACAAACAGAGAAGACCCTGATCAGACAGGTTCAATAGGAGTTGTCTGTTTTGGATCTACTCTGTTTGCAAAGGCATAAAAAGCATTTATATGTTCAGAAAATGAAATGGTAAATACATTACTTTAAACATAATTACAATTTCAACCTCAAGCCAAAATAAAACAGTACAGTAAAACCCCTCTAAACCAGAATTATAGTAGAGAAGAATTAAGATACTTTTAGGCAGGTAGCTGATTTATTCTGGGTGAAAGTCATGCAGAAAGCTCCTAGAGGAGCTTTATGCATGACTTTCACCCTGCATTAAGCTGCCACGTGTTTCCAAGACCAATATACTGTTCAAATTACAGTAAACCACATAATAAATAAACACTGGCTTCTTTAAAAGCAGGTGATAACTAAATACAGGGCAAAACAGGAGCATTGTGCATAACATCCATAGTACATCTTGCATCTCGAAGACCGATATTTATACCAAATTTAATGTTCGGTTTAGAGAGGTTCTACTGTATTCTCTAACTCTTTCAAGGCTGAATAGCCCATCACTGTTTACCATAGAGTCCACTCAGTATGAAAGGCTTAATCTTGCTTGTGGACAGTGCAGACCCTGATCAGAAGGCCACTCTTGCAGTCCTCTGATCTGGATCTACACTGTTTGCAAATGGCAGTGCATGCATGTCCTGCATTCAAACTTTCAAACGGTTAAGTTTATAAAGTTTTTCTTCAGGATGAGACATGACAAAATACGATATGAGAAAACATATGAGCCCCCTATTACCCCAAATTTGTTATGAAGGGGTGAAATACAATTTCAAGAAGGATTTTGTGAATATGACATTAAAAATTAAACCAATAACAAGCAACAATTAAAAAATCAATAGTGTTTAAACTCTGAAACAATAACACTGATAGAAATCATAATAATTGCTAGAATAAAAATTTCAGTTCATTATGTTAACATTTAAATCAGCTAAAAAGTTTGTGAAGAGATTTGTATCTTAATCCTTTCCCTCATAATTATTTATATAAGCATTCATGACTTAACAAATATTAATTAAAATAGTTTTCAATTTGACATATGAACACATTACTTTTTGTGGCAGAAACTGTAGTCAGATTTTTATTATTTCCTAAATGAACAGAGCAGACCCTGATCAGATGGCTCCTACAGGAGCTATCTGATCTGGGTCTGCTCTGTTTGCAGTGGCATGAAAAAGCATATTAATGAGGGAAAGTATTAACAACATCTTTTAAAATCTAACGTTTTACACTTGAATAATTTTATACATACGCATGCCCTAATTACCCTAAGTATTTGGACAACCAATCACCCTCATCTCCACCAGTTTGTAAAGATGAATACATGTAATTCAATTTGGCACCATTTTGATAACTTTAAAATTGGTCTGACATAATTGCAAATAGTGTAAACACTGATCAAACAGGAGCAGTTTGATCTGGGTCTGCACTATTTGCCTATGTTTGTCTGTTCAAATACTTAAGGTAATTAGGGTAGAACTAAATTCATTAAGCACATCTTATTGCACTCATCATGCAATGCAGATGCCATATGGTGCAATTCCTGATCATATGCTGCATTCCAGTGGTGAAGCTTATCTGGGTCTGCACTGTTTGCATATGTCAGTATATCCCTATTTCCAAAGTCCAATACTGACATTTTTCACAAGAGATACATTATATTCTGTAAATGAACACTTCATCTCTTTGCCTCATCAAGACAACTTTTGTCATATTTGCAAACAGAGTAGACCCAGATCAGATGGCTCCTACACTACAGAGAGATACATAATATTCTGTAAATGAATACCTCATCTCTTTGCCTCATGAAGACAACTTTTGGCATGTTTGAAAACAGAGTAGACCCAGATCAGATAGCTCACACAGGAGTCATCTGGTCAGGTTCTGTTGTTTGGTTATGAAAGGATTTAGATCTGATTTTACAATTTCTGACATGGCCAAAAGTTCATGTACCATTGTAAAAATTAATCTTATTATTATTCATGATGTGACTGTTTCTTTCATGAATATTTATGAAGTAAAACAAGTTAAACAATGAAAAATATTTAGCCAATTTTTTAACTAGAGTTGAGTGAAATCTATAAAACTGAGTGCTTTATCACTTTTATTGAAAACCTCTTCAATGGGAGTCACAACACATGAACCATAACTTGTACATCCAACACACAGTCCAATACAGTGCAACTCGGAACCATCTAAACACATAAAGACTAATGATCCGGAGTCACCAATGTCAAAAAAACGTAAGGAGCCTTGGATTGAGTTGACCTCCATCTGATTGAAGAACTGAGCGTTTGGGGAAGAGTATGGCTGCTTAATGTCCTTGTTTAAGATCCTGGCATACAACCCATCACAGTACAGTTTTCCACAGGTTAGTCCTGTTTTTGCTCCAGACTTGATCAGGCTTGAATGGCGCTTACTTGGGGTCAATTCTTGACGACTGAGAATTTTACCTTTGGTGAATTTAAGTGTAGAATTCGGATCCAATCCTGTAAAGTAACAGCAGAGCATATGACAAGTACTTAACCCTCTACTCCATAAATACGCCTTTGCAAACAGAGACTCAGATCCTATAGGAGCCGTCTGATCAGGGTCTGTTCTGTTTGCTTAATATAATAGATATGATTCTACAGTTTCTACCATGGCCAAACATTCCTGTGTCCATGTGCAAGTTTAAAAATTAATCTAATTAATATTTTTGAAGTCATTATTTCTTACATAAATATTCATGGAGTAAAGCATTAATAACAAAACTTTCCAAAGGAAAACATAAGCCACCTGTTAGTTATGGAATAATAGATCTGATTTCACAATTCCTCTCAAACAAACATTGCAAATTTGCAGGAAGTTTGCAACAAGCTTGCAGCTGCAAGTCAAATATACGTTGTATATATACTGCAAGTCAAAATTCATACATTTTGCAAACTTTGCCACAAGCAAAATTAAGCTTGCAGGGCTTCATTATTAAAGATCTTTGCAATCTTATTTAGCTTGCAGCCATCACCCAAATCCAGCTTGCAAGCTAGTTAGCTTGCATTTGTCAAATTTCATTGCAAGCCTGCACAATCTAATCGCAGACTTAATTTTGGTTATTAAGCCTGTCAGGCTTGCACAAGCTTCATGCAATTTAATTGCAATCTTGCGGCAAACATGCATTTTGGTTTGGGAGCTAGCTGTCATGGTCAAAATTCCTGTGTTCATGAATATTCATTCACAAAATAGTTATAAAGAAATATGGAAGGTGGAACATTGTAGACATTTTAGAAAGCAAAGAACCAGATCTACCAAACTCTAATAGCAAACAGACCAGACCCTGATCAGACGGCTCCTCTAGGAGCCGTCTGATCTGGGTCTACTCTGTTTGTGAATGCGTTTATATGAAGGAAAGGGTTAAATTACTCCATAAATACTGCTCTGTTTGCTGAAATAATATAAATATGATTCTACAGTTTCTGCCATTGCCAAAATTTCCTGTATTCATGTGCCATTATATAAATAATCTAATCAATATTCATGATGTCATTATTTCTTACATGAATAATCATGTAAGGATAAATATCATTTTCATTATAATGTGATATTGCACATGATAGCTACAACTGTTTTTAATCTAGAGGCAAACTTATCAAGAGAATGAATTTAGTTTATTGGCATTAACCCATTCCCTCATACTGACAAATTTTGACGACTCTGTAAAGTCACTTTGTGAAACCACTGTGATAAATAGAGCATTTGCTCCTATAGGAGCAAATGCCCTATCTATCACAGTGGTTTCAAACTACAAAATTCTAAAAGTGTCCTTTTCTCTAGTTAATGCTCCTTTTCGGTAGATTTATTCAAAGAGGTTGTATCTAAAAATAGCTTATGAGGTAATGGGTTAAGCTGCTTTTTGCATAAAACCATTTGACCCATGTTCCATACAATTTTTCTTGTCTTGTGACTGCAAACACAGTACCCATGCTCACTGGACAGTAGCATACTTTTAGCCTGCTATAGATAGAGTCATGATCACTTTTGCCAACAGTTCAGATCCAGATTATTCTCAAAGTAACTTCGCTTTTGATCAGCAATAACATTGTTTGACACTGAGATTGTATCTTGCGTACAAATGGAATACCCTAATTATGCTGTTTTAACCCTTTCCCTCATATTGACGCCTTTTGACGCCTCTGCAAAAGTGACTTGTTGAAACCCTTGTGATAAATAGAGCATTTGCTCCTATAGGAGCAAATGCTCTATTTATCACAATGGTTTTAAACTAAAAAATTCTAAAATTTTCCTTTTCTCTAGTTAATGCTCCTTTTCGGTAGATTTATTCAAAAAGTTGGATCTAAAAATAGCATATGAGGGAATGAGTTAAAAACTTAGGCAAATAGTGCAAACACAGATGAAACTGCCCCTTCAAGAGCAGTTTCATGAGGATCCACGCTATCGGCTACTATGTCAAAATGGTGCCAAATTGACTTATTCAGCATTACAGACCTATGGAGAGGGCAGACTACATGTTTGAATACACATCTAGTAATAGGGTATACCTGTATGCTATTGATGAAATTGACAAATCTCTAGGGAGATGACAATGTACTTAAAATGCTAAAAGCAAGAAATACCTGCAAATGCTAGTTGTTCTGTCTGAGTCCATAAAATCTGGCTGCTATTAGGGAGGCGATCCATTACAATGATAACTGCAGCATCCACACCAACTTCTTCTGGAGAGCCTGGCGTAAAAATCTCCTCACATACTTGTCCAAACACACACCTGTACACACAGGGATAGTACACGTACCATAAAATAAAGTTTGTGTAACAAACACAAGATATGAAGGTAGTGTAAGTAATACATGCAGACTGAGTTTGTCATGAACAAACCATGATGTCCCAAGTTTTAAAAAAATATTCTACCATGACTATTTATTCCTGTGTCCATGTGCTATTATAACAATAAATCTAATTAATAATTCATGATGTCATCATTTCTTACATGAATATTCATGGAGTAAAGGGTTAAGAAAGCAAAATGAAGCACATATATCACAGCATGGAATAACTGCACATCTGTTGACAGATTCATTATATTCAGATCAGTGCATTGTAACTATCAAACATGTAATGTATGGAAATTTTCTCAATTGTTTTCAAAGATGTTAACCTATCAAGTCAGTTGCCCAGATAGTATTTTGCTTATTTATCAATGTACCATGATGTCTGCTATAAATGTACAAATGATTGCAATAATTATGTGTAATCTAACAGATCTAATTTAAGATCCTCAATAAGAGAAAAAGTGTTTGACGGTACATATATAGTTTGTTTGGGCAGCAAGTTCATAACTGTATCATTGCCCTTGGCAGATCAGTGTAAGTGAACCTATTCCCTGTTGAATATTCATGTAAGAAATAATCATATCAAATAATTTATTTATTCTCTCTAATTTTTTATAATGGCATGTGTACACAGGATTGTTTGGTAATGTTAAATCTATATAGTCAGATCTATTTCAATTTCAAAGGAAACAGAGTAGAGTCTGATCAGACAGCTTCTACAGGAGTCATCCGATCTGGATCTACTCAGTTTGCACGAGAGAAAAGGTGTTTATATGAAGGAAAGCGTTAAATTTCTATTCAGTATATATCATCGATAGCTAGAATAATCAATTCCGGTTGAAACATGTAAAATTATTTGACTTAAGATTCAATGTGTCAATATAGCCACTGTATAGCTAAAGTAACTAATTGTAAGATTATTATACCACATTTATACTGTATAGCACTCTTCTCACACTGGATATGTGCGTTCAATATATTGGGTATTCTTTTAGGTTGATTATTATCTAGGTTAAACAGATCAATGACGTCTTTTCTGCATGCTTGGGTCATTACAGACCATTCATATTATTTTCATGTACATGTACTTCATATATATGTAAATATGTTACCATGCATTTTGTTTCGATTAGAGAGATACATGCACATACAGTGCAATCCCTCTAAAGTGACGGTGACCACTTAACCCTTTGCTTGCTGAATTTTAAAATATATTTCTCCTTCTTTACCCATGCCCTGTTGTATAATTACATATATCTTCACTGTGTACAAGTATTTCGCTGTGTAATCACTGCTGTGGAGTGCACTGGTTGCACAATCAACTTGTAAATAGTGCAGACCCTGATGAGACAGCTCCTGCAGGAGCTGTCTCATCTGGGTCTTCACTATTTATAGTGTGTATGTTGACGTGAATAGCAAGCGAAGGGTTAATAAATATGGGCGTCTCTATAAGCAGGTCAAAAGTAATGCAGAAGACTCCTGCAGCTTTGTGCATAATTTTTGTCCTGTATTTAACCCTTTATGCCATGAATATTCAGGTAGGAAATAACGACATCATGAATATCAATTACATGTAGATTATTTTATATAATGACACAAAATGTTTGGCTATGGTGGAAACTGTAGAATCATATCTATATTATTTTATAAGCAAACAGCAGTCTCTGATCAGATGACTCCTATAGGAGACATCTGATCTGGGTCTACTCTGTTTGCAAGGTGCAAAAAAGTGTATTTATGGAGTAAAGTGTTAAGCTACAGCCTGTCGCTAGTCTCATAAAGGGAGACAACTCGAGGCTTAAGCCAAGATGGTATTCAATCTCTTTTCCCCCCTTTTTATTGAAGATCAATGCGCTAAACATATTTGTAGAGGCCCAGTGTGTATTAAAATAACCACATTCAACAAATTATATTACTCTAAGAGTACCAAACACATGTGTCTTGTTCAGCTTATTAAGCCATTGGAGAGCGAACACAGCAATTCTTAACCCATTACCTCATAGGCTATTTTTAGACCCAACCTCTTTTAATAAATCTAGGCTATTTTTTAGACCAAACCTCTTTTAATAAATCTAACAAAAAGGAGCATTTTCTAGTGAAAAGAAAAATGTTAGAACTGTGTAGTTTTGAAACCAGTGATAAAAAAGGGCATTTGCTCCTATGGAGCAAATGTTCTATTTATCACAATGGTTTCAAAAAGTGACTTTTACAGATGCATAGAAAGGCGTATTTATGGAGTAAAGGGTTAAAAAGGTAAATGCAATAGTTTCTTAATTTGCACACAAGTCAAACATCTTGTCGACAAAAAGGACCGTACAAGATAGCTGAGGAAAACAGCACCATACCTTCGTGACAATGAGCTATTCTCCAGTTCAGCATCTGCTGGTTGGGACATGAGCTTTCTGCCCTGAGTCACATGAGCGCAAGTGAGGGCGCCAATACCCCCGTCCTTGAGCACCACAAACCCTCCAAGTGTTCCACTTCCTTCTCCTCCACTTGGCCCAATACATGTGCCAATGCGAAGGTGTGTGTTAAAATCTGTACTCTTTGGGCCTACATGGAGGTCTGTTGTGTGATCAACGTCCATTCTCTGAAGCTGGGCAACAAAAAGTCAACATAACAAGTGGACTTAGCTAAATAAGTCAATAAGTTACCAGCCTAACCAACTTCTAGTTGACTGTTTTGTCATAATGAAGAAAATATTCCAAAACAGGGAATTAATATAATACATAAATACTTGAATTGCTCTGATCTAATATTTTGACCACTAAGGGCCTTTTTCAAAGATTATCTTTAAATTCTCTTTGATTTTATGGTTGAATGCATGTAACAAAAATGTGGTGTGTATTTTGACATGATTATCTTTGAAAAAGGCCCTTAGTGGTCGAAATATTAGATCCGAGTAATTCAAGTATTTATGTTTAGTCATAATTTTCAGCTTTTTGTAATGCATGTTTTAGGTGTGTGTAAAAAATTGAATAACTCTTGGTTCGTTCAATGATTCTTTGACTGACTCTCATACCTTCTTCAGTTACTATGTACTGGTAACCCAAAATTGTCATTCAGTAATTCAAACACAAATTTTTGTCCATTTATTTTTAAAACCATAATCAGAATGCCTCATTGGATCTTAATGAGACACCATTTTCCTCAGTTACTCATCTGAATCCAAACTGTTATCAAAATAGCCAATAGGCCTGAATGTTATACATATACAGTAAAATCTGTCTGCAGTGATCTTTAATAATAAATCTGTTATGAATTTTTGAGGCTGGTGTTAGTTTAAAGGGGATGTCCCTACATTCGACGCATTTCAAAAATACCTAAAACATACAAAACTCATTTGTTTATATGCTGAAAAGAAGTATACCGCAAGAAAACCTATCGAATAAACCTTGAAAATGACAAAACATCCATGTGTTTGATATCGGCGATCCCGATTTTATTCCCTGATGTTTCAGTCTTATTCGGGTTGGGTTTTAGTTTCATATCTGTTCGCGCTATTCGCGTCTCTCCGACCACCTCCGAGACAAGCTGTTACGTAAACAATGGAGGGATTGGGTGATCATTGACAAAACGCGGAAAATTTGAACGGAAAGGGTCGATAATATTTTGTTGTATAACAAAATTTATAAGTATTGATGAAATTGATTTATTTTGTATCACAGGGGCATTTTAAGATATAAGTTCAGATTGACAATCTTCATAATAATGATTGAGCATAACAAATACCAAGTTTTATGATATTATTGAAAATATGCGTTCATTGTATGGATTTCCTCTTTAATGCCACAATTATCACATAACCTATGTTGTGGGAGTGCCGAAACAAAGTGCTGTAAACCCCGAAAATGCACTAGTGTATTTTTTAGTCAATCAGCAGGTTGAATCTGGCCAATAATGAATCTTAAATAAAATGAACAGAACCAATGCATGTGATAAAAATGTACTCTAAAATTTTAGACTTGTATGCAGACAACAACTATTAACCCTTTCAATGTTGAATTCTCATCACTATTTAATGGTACAGTTCATTCAGTATGAAAAAGTATAATCTGTGAGATCTTGAATAACAAACAGTGCAGACTCTGATCAGAGGGCTCCTCCAGGACCCCTCTGATCTGGGTCTACACTATTTGCAAATGACAGTATACTTGATTCCAGCATTCAAACTGTTAGCAACAATAATTACATACAGTACTTGTTGCTGCATGTCTTTAAATTTTTTTTAAAAAAAAATGACAACAGGAGGATAATTGATAAAACAAGGTGACTCTGATAGAATATAATATACATGTATTTTGATAAACATATATAAAAAACATTTTATGTATATATGTAAATAATAGGTCATTTCAAAGGTTTGAACTAACCTGACTTACAAAAAAGTATATATTCAAACACATTGAATATATAACATTTTCTAATTGACAGTAAATAAATGTAATAAAACTCTTCACATTTCCTTCATGAATGTTCATGTAAAAAAGAAATGAAATCGGGCCAAAATGCTTTTCAAATAATTGAGTTTATATGCAAAACAATCTCAAGTATTTACAATGCATTTTCCCCAAAGTTGTTGGCCTTTCAAGTAGGAATCCTGATGAGATATTTGAGAAAAAGAAATGAGAGAAAAAATAACTTTTAAGAATTGCAGTAGTTTACGATTTTTGCAGACAACAATTATGTAGTATGCAAAGTTTAAAATCATGCAAACTGCAACTACTAAAACAAATCAAAGAACTGAAACAAAAACTTAACCCTTTACTCCATAAATATGCCTTTCTATGCCTTTGCAAACATAGTAGACCCAGATCAGATGGCTCCTATAGGAGCTGTCTGATCAGGGTCTGTTCTGTTTGCTTATGAGATAATTTAGATATAAGTGTACCGATTCTGCCAGGATAAATATTACCTGGTTCATAGTGCCATTATAAAAAGTCAGTTAATTAATATTCATGATATCATTATTTCTTTCATGAATATTCATGGAGTAAAGGGTTAAACTCTTTCTATTCTATTGGTAAATATGTAGTAACAAGTACAATCTAGATACACTAATGGGCATTCCAGAATCGAAGCTGTCATACAATCTCATTCTGATCAACGTATCCTTTAACCTTTTACTCCATTTGCATGCCTTTTAACACCATTGCAAACAGAGAAGATCCAGATCAGATGGCTCCTGAGACAGACATCTTATCAGTGATCAGTATCTACTCTGTTTGCTTATGGAATTCTAAAGTTTCTGTCATTGCTAAATATTGCTGTGTTCATCTGCCATTATAAAAATTAATCTAATTAATATTCATAATGTCATTATTTATGTCTCCCCCCATATTTATATGGGGGAGACATATTGTTTTCGTGAGAGTTGTCTGTCTGTCTGTCACACTTTTTGTCCGGACGATAACTTCAATATGCCTGATGCCAGTTGATTGAAACTTCATATATGGAAAGAGCATAATGAGAGGAAGTGTCATGCACAAGGTCCATAACTCTGGCTTCACTATAGGAGTTATTGCCCCTTGTAAAAAAAAACAACACTTTTTTTGTCCGGACGATAACTCCTATATGGCTCATGCCATTGGATTGAAACTTCATATATGGAAAGACCATGACGATAGGAAGTGCCATACACAAGGTCCATAACTCTGGCTTCACTAATAATGGAGTTATTGCCCTTGTAAAAAAAATTCACAATTTTTTGTCTGGACGATAACTCCTATATGACTCATGCCATTGGATTGAAACTTCATATATGGAAAGATCATGACAAGAGGAAGTGTGATACACAAGGTCCATAACTCTGGCTTCACTAATAATGGAGTTATTGCCCTTGTAATGTTTTTTCATAACTTTTTGTCCGGACGATAACTCCTATATGGCTCATGCCATTGGATTGAAACTTCATACATGGAAAGATCATGATAAGAAAAAGTGTCATGCTTAAGGTCCATAACTCTTGTTTCACTAATATTGGAGTTATTGCCCTTTGTTAAAAAATCACAATTTTTTGTCAGGATGATAACTCCTATATGGCACATGCCATTGGAGTGAAACTTCCTACATGGAAAGATCATGATAAGAGAAAGTGTCATGCATAAGGTCCTTAACTCTGGCTTCAATAAATTGAGAGTTATTGCCCCTTTTACATTTGTTTAACACTTTCTTGTCCGGATGATAACTCCTACATGGCTCTTGCCATTGTATTGAAACTTCATACATGGAAAGAGCATGATGAGAGAAAGTGTCATGAACAAGGGCCATAACTCTGGCTTCAATACTTTTGGAGTTATTGCCCTTTGTTACATTTTTGTCCGATCAATAACTCCTGTTCGACTGATGCTATTGGAATGACATTTCATTTATGGAAAGGGCATGATGAAAGTAAGTGTCTTGCACAAGGGCCATAACTCTGGTGTCAATATTTTTAGAGTTATTAGCTGTTATCATTTTCTTCTTGAAAAATGTGGTGTGGAAAGCGCATAATGAGGGGAAGTATCAATCATCAAGTCCATAACATTTTTAGTGATTTCCCTTTACATATTGTTTTTATTAGAGGGGAGACATCTGTTTTTGTGACAAAAACCTCTAGTTTTTACATGAATACGCATGGAGTAAAAGATTAGAAACAAAACTGATCTTGAGAAGGCAATAAGCATTTTGCTATCTGGATAAAAAAAAATTGTATTACAAAAATTAACCAAGGGTCCATCCATTGAATGTAATGGGTTTATCCCTGTATAAGCAAATACACTTACTAACATAATCTCCAGTGTCTTTAGATCATAAAGCTTATGAACAAGATCATTTTTATCATGGCAGAAACTGTATAATCAGATCAATTTTTATTAAACAGAGCAGTCACTGATCAAACAGTTCCCACAGCCCATCTGATCTTGGTCTACCTTATTGCTCAGGCATAATTAAAGACTTTTAGTGAGCTCACATACCCCACGCCGCCACATTGTCAGAGAAACAAAGTGGTTTCCCATAACGGATTCCTCTGAAAATCGACTTCATCCAAGCTTTTATTCATGACAGTTCTTAAAGCAAATTTGAGAAAAATTGGTCAAGAAATGAAAGTGCCTGATCAACAATAATGTATCATGATGCATATAGGCAAACTGACGGATGACAGATTCCTCTGAAAATCGATCTTATCCAATTGGTCAAGAAATGACAATGCTAGACGAGCAACAATGTATTATGACAAATGGACGGACTGACGGACTGTCAAAAACTATATACCCTGTGCAACTTTGTTGAGTAAGCTATAAAAAGGCATCTGACTGAAAATGGTTTGAAATGATGAAGGATTCCTCTTGAAATCATTTATAAAGAGGTTTACCCCGTTATCAACGACAATATTTTAACATTCTTAAGCATTTAGTCTTTATGACTAGATAATTATGCATTCAGCATTTCGTTATCTTGCATGTATTAAGCCTTTACTCCATGAATATTCAGACAAAAAATAACGACATGTATACTCACTGAATTTTTATAATGGCACAATGAACAATTTTTTTTTTTATTGCGATAGTAGCTGTAGAATCAAATCTATATTATATTAAAAGTAAGTAGCAGACCCTGATCAGACAGCTCCTATGCCAATGTTTGTATTGGCATAAAAAGGCATTTTTTAATATGGAGTAAAGGTTTAAGTAAACAATTAACCCTTCTCTTGCTGAATTTTAAAACATATTTCTCCTTCTTTATCCATGCTCTGTTGTAAAACTGCATATATCTGCACTGTGTGCAAGTATATCGCTGGGCAATCACTGCTGTGGAGTGCATTGGTTGCACAATCAACTTGTAAATAGTGCAGACCCTGATGAGACAGCTCCTGCAGGAGCTGTCTCATCTGGGTCTTCACTATTTACAGGAAGGTATATTGACATGAACAGCAAGCGAAAATAATTTGCCATAGTTTGGGTAAAACACCAAAATGCATATACATGTACATGTATGTAGTGATCTATAGCAAACAAGAGGAGATGCCAACACTCGTCTGTTATCATGAAAATAATGTTTTGAAGGGCCATAACTCTGTAAAGATGAATGATGGAGTAATTATCCCTGGTCAGATTGTAGCCGTTATGGTGGTAAACATGTGTGAAACTTGATAGGGATGGCCTTTCAAAACAGTGAAAAAAATCAGTTTTTCTAAATGCAAATGATGATGTCCACAACAATGATTATGTCTACCACGTCAGTGATGATGTACACAATGTCAATATGACATCCACATCAACATAATAAAATGCCAATGATAACCTCCAAAACAACAATGAAGACCAGGACAATTAAAACCTCTATTTTCTTTGAGGAATAAACAAGCTAACAGACAAATGTGAAATATAAAACAAACTTCATTTGTCTGTGAAATATAAAACAAACTTCATATCATAAATATAATTATAGTCTAAAAACGATGTAAAACAAAATACATGAAAACACTTTTACAAAATAACAATAAAATAGCAATAAACTGAGATCAGGTTTGGCTGAATTTTCTCAGCAGATCCTACAAATAAAACAGGTATACGAGGGGTGTTCCAAAAATAATGTCACTTGCATCGGTGCTCATATAGCGGAAGTGCTTTTGTTCATTTTAATTTGCTCTGCCCTTCAAAATACTCTCCGCCAGCCAGAATACACCTTTTTAGCCGGTCAATCCATTTTTGGAAGCATTTTTCATACTCTTCAATGGGGACACCCATCAGACACTGATAAACAGCAGATCCAAGGGCATTTCTCGAATTGTATCTCCTTCCAGATAAATGATATTTAAGTTTTGGAAAGAGAAAATAGTCGCAGGGGGCCAAGTCTGGCGAATACGGAGGGTGCGGAAGGACGGTAACCTTCTCTGACTCCAAAAAGTCAGTCACAATACGTGCCTTGTGAGCGGGTGCATTATCATGCAAAAGTCGGACATACTTAAGTCCTGTTTTGGGGCGGCTACTTTTGTAGTAGTTTTTCAATTTTCTCAGAAAAACGTTTTTATAGAACTTGCCTGTGACCGTTCTGCCTTTTGGCACCGGGATTTGAATAGCTGGACCCTTATTAGTGAAAAAAATAGCATACAAAACCTTCTTTACCGTTCGTATTCGTTTGGCAATACTTGGGCGTCTGGCATTTTTAGTGGCCCATATTCGGTTGGAAACCTTCCGCTTTGGTTCAAAATAATACACCCAGGTCTCATCACCAGTGACTATATTATCAAAAGCCTTTTTACTATATTTTGGGTACATTTTGAGAAGTCTTTTTGCCATTGTTACACGCGTCTTCTTTTGCTCATCCGTTAACAAATGGGGTATCCATCTTGCATTTATCTTTCTAACTTTTAGGTGTTTCTTCAAAATTGCATGAACTCTTGCTAACGACAAGTTTGTCATTCGAGCCAATTGTCTTACGGTGAATCGAGCATCAGTTTTGAGGATATTTCGGATTTTTTCTATGTTACCTTTGGTCGTAGTTGTTGCAGGACGACCTGGGCGAGCAGCATCTTTCAGTTGCTGCTGCCCAGCACTAAATTTAGCTACCCACCTACAAACAGTCCTGTGGGACATTTGGCCCTCCCCATAAATGTCACACACCTCGCGGTGAATATCTACAGCCTTTATGCCGAGTAATGACCTACCTTTTATATAGGCCCTAATTTCAAGAACATTTTCAGCTCGTTTTCCTGTCATTTTGTGTATAGTCTAACGAATAGGCTATGAAACGATGTACACTGTACCGAGGCAAGTGAACGTGTGGACGAGATATTTACCTGTGTCACGAGCCAGTGATCACTCAATCGACACGAGGTGGTTTTGTGCATGAATTGCACGATTTCCGCGAAATAAAGCACAGATGACATTATTTATGGAACACCCCTCGTACAAAAGCCGTAACAGAGAATGTATCAATTAAAATAATCTATTAAATTACAGTACAATAATAACTTCTGTATACAATGACAGATTTTAAATCTCATCTAACAGATACACAGCACAAACATTTGCATTTTGGAAACAAAACACACCATCATATAAAAAAAACCCCAAATATTCTGCAAATAAAATATATAAAGAAACCTGCAGATGCATATCTATCATCTAAGTTGATTTGGTAATATGTTACATCATTTTAATTCTTTGGAGTCATATTTCTTTAAAACGTTGATTTTGTCCTTACATAGAAATAGAAAAAAAATAGTTTTAAGGAATTGAAGAAGTAAAACATTTTTACCCATAAAGCTACAGTAGAAGTTGTCTTAAGTGGCTATCAGAAAGAGGTCTAATTATGGGTCTATAAGTCAGGTGGTAGCTTAATGCAGGTTGAAAGTAATGCAGAAAGCTCCCATAGGAGCATCACTTTTGCCCTTCATTAAGCAACTACCTGCTTTTTAAGAGTCTTATGCTCAATAAATGAATGGCCACTTAACCCTTTCCTTCATATAAATGTTTTTCACGTATTTGCAAACAGAGAAGACCCATATCAGACAGCTCCTAAAGGAGCCGTCTGATCAGGGTCTACTCTGTTTGCTAATAGAATTTGATATATCTGTTTCTTTAATTTCTAAAATGGCTACAATGTTCCACTTTCCATACTTCGTTATTACTATTTTGTCCATAATTATGTTCAGTAGGTATTGAAATTTGGAATAAATATACTACATGGAAAGGGTTAATACAGGTTCTACTGTACTTAGTGTGAAAACGATTAAGTCTTTACCTGATAGAGTTGCCTATGCAAACAGAGATGCCCTCTCCTATGTATTAACCCTTTCCTTCAAATAAACACCTTTTCATGCCTTTGCAAACAGTGTAGACCCAGATGAAACAGCCCCTGCATGAGCCATCTGATCAGGGTCTGCTCTGTTTGCTAATGGAATTTGAAAGATCTGTTTCTTTACTTTCTAAAATGGTTACAATGTTCCACCTTCCATATTTCATTATAACTATTTTGTCCATGAATATTCAGTAGGTATTGAAAATGGAAATAAACACAACAGGGCAAGGGTAAATGCCTGAGAAAATTTGTCATCTTCTAAATTTTCTTATACATGTATTTCTATTTCAAAAATTAAGTCTGAGTGTCAAACAGTTTGGATCCTGATGAGACACCAAGTTACTTGTTGTCTCACCTATCCGCAAGGTTATAAAACTTTTTGCTTGAGTCTGAGATCATTCTCAAACATCTGATTGTTCAGATTTTCAGCTTGCAAACAGATCTGACCTATCAGATACTTGAGCATGAACTCAGACTCGGATGTTTTATGACCTTAGACCCTGGATCAAAACTGTTTCTATGGGCAATTAGCCAATTACCAATATGCTGCTTGTGTAGTAAAAATTAGTTTAGTCGCAAGCACTTACTTCCATGGGCAAATACAGTAAAAACCCTCTAAACTGGAGATTCAATTTAGGATAAATATCGGTCTTGGAGACAGGTGGCAGCTTAATGCAGGGTGAATGCCATGCAGAAAGCTCCTCTAGGAGCTTTCTTCATGGCATTCACCCTGCATTCAGAAGCCACCTGGTTAAAAGTATCTAAATTATTCTCTACTAGAATTCCGGTTTATGTGATTACCTTTGCAAACAATTCAGATCCAGCTAAAACTCAGCGTCTCATCAGCATCAAAACTGTTTGATATTGTGATTATTCTTTGGAACCAAAATGGAAAGCAGACAACTTTGTAGATGACCAAACGATTTAACCCTTTCTTTACCTGGTGATTATTTATCTAAGAAATAATTGTATCATGAAAATTCATTAGGATCTGTTGGTATTGGTGGATGTTGTACAGTCAGATCTATTGTAATTTCATCAGTAAACAGAGCATATCCTGAGCAGATGGTTTCTATAAGAAACATCTGATCTAGGTCCACACTGGCAAAGGCATGAAAAGGTGTTTACAGTAAAACCTCTCTATAACAGCAACTAAATTACATCAAGTATTTTGTGTTAAAGGTAGATGGCTGCTTAAAGCAAGGTGAAAGTAAAACATAACGCTCCTACAGGAGTGTTGTTTTACTTTCACCTTGCTTTAAGCAGCCACCTGCCCTAAATACATGCCCTAATTAACACAATTTAGTGGCCGTTATAGAGAGGTTTTACTGTAAATGAAGGAAAAGGCTAACCTTTTACCTGATAGAGATGCATTTAGAGGTACACGTTCACAATGCCGTTATAGAAATTCAATTAATATTCAACTTCATTATTTTTTTATGAATATTCATCATGTAAGTGGTTAAATATCATAAAACTAGTCTCTCATACAGTTGTTATAGTAATCTTAGACTGTTTTAGGTTTTTCTACACTCTACAACCTGTCTTAAGCAGTCATTTATTTATTGAACATAGGAGTATTAAAATGCAGGTGGTTGCTTAATGCAGGGCAAAAGTAATGCAAAAAGCTCCTATAGGAGTTTTTGCATTACTTTTGAACTGTATTAAGCTACTAACTGCCTAACAGACCCATAATTAGACCTTATTTTGATGGCTGCTTAAGACAGGTTCTACTGTATTCTAAAAAAAAAGGCACTATGAATGTCTTGGAAAACGAACGAAAACAAAAAATGCAAAATGTGCTTGTCTTAAAAAACAGAACAAAGACAAAAATGAAACATTTGAAGGAAAATTACAACAAGATCTGGAGGTAATAAACATTTTGCTTGAGTCTGAGTTAGTTCTCAAGCATCTGAAAAAATAATTTCATTTCAATCTTAATTTTTTGAGCTTGCTCAAAATCTGACCAATTGGATGCTTGAGCACGGACTCATACTCAGATGTTTTATAACCTCGAAGCATGGTCAATAAAAACTTGTTATTGAAGAATAAAGAAGGCCATGCTGATAACAAGCAGGACAATGACAGCTACCTTGTCAAGATTGTTGTCTGTGACACAATCATCCCCAGTAGTCCCCATAATCATATCACCATCAATGTCTGTAGACACCAGGGGCACCAAAGTCCTGCTAGCCCTGTCCTGATCATCAGACAGATGTGATTGGACACTTGCAGTGCTGCTGCAGTTGGTCAGAACCTGGAGAGATGCCTCAGACTGACTCCCTGTCTGGCACACTGACCTGTTTGATCCAGATTCCTGACTTGCTGAATCCCTAGACGTGGATTTGCCATTAGTCGAGCAATCTGCAGGTTTTGTTGATTTAGTTCTTGGTGATTTACTGCCACCTAGTCGAACATACCCTTCCCTTATGTCTACTGGTATTCCTTCTATCTCTTCTGGGAATGGTTCTTCATTGAATGGAATGAACCCCTTTATCCAACAGTGTACCACAATACACAACCCTTTCTCCAGCACCTTACCTCCTTGTTTAGATCTGAATGGACAAGCATTGATCACGGTTATCTGTCCGTGTCTATCATGTAGACTTGCAGAGCTGATTGCATGTTTCACTTTTTTAAAGTCATCAAGAGACAGTGGATTATTTTGAACCAATTCACTGTTTATAACCATTGCTGCTTCAGGACTTACACAGTCATACCTTCTTCTATAAACATGAAAACCCATAAAGGAATCCCATTCACCTTGGAAATTCTGTTTGCTCAAGACGACAAACAGTGGTTCCCATTGATATCCTTCCCTGTACGCTGGGAAAGCCTCAACACAGTTATCTCCCTCAGCTGCCACCAGCAACCTACAAATATCTTGTAATAACAACAAGGAAATGTCATAGATTTCCTGCTCTAGGGCCCAGGCAGCTGCCTCTTTTATTTCACACTCTGATATGGTCCTGTCTGAATTCAATAGTTGATCAACTTGTCTGGGTGTCCCATGTTGTACCAACTCCATAAGACTCCATTCCTCATCAGTCTCTTCATTATATTGGTGCCCAGCCTCTGCATTCTCATGACTGGGAGACAGCACAGTTCTCAGCTCCTCTGATTGTGCTTGGAAACTATAATACACAGATTCCTCCAGACCACTGCCTGAGTTGGGCCCTGCTACTTCTTCCTGCTGCACTATCATCCTCAATTCATCATGCAACTCCTCGTCATCCTCGACACAGTCACGTTCAATCCAGTTGAGGACATTGTCCCATGAGTCCTGACTATTATCTACAGTCCTCATGTATTCTTCCAGCAATTCAGCTTCCTTTTGTCTTTGTTGCTTATAAATGTCACCACTACTAGTTTGTGTAAAATTTTCGCTTGTCTCACTATGGGAAGAACTCATCTCTCTGCTTCTTACCAAGCTAAACTTGTTATCAATCACAAAATCATTGATGTCGCTTTCACTGCCAGATTCTGCAAGGTCAGTACTATCCTCCTCTTCAATGTCATTTATTTCATGACCCCTCCTTGATGTTGGGGAATTTTTCACCAGTTTTAGACCAGGAGAGCTGATCTTAATCATGCCTTTCTCATGGAGAAAATGATACTTTGCACTTTCATTAATTATTGATCTTGTTTCTCCATCTATACTGCTTGTACAACTTATAGATCTACCAAATGGTCCTTCTTTTCTTGAAGTTACAGACTCGGTAATATCTGTTAGAGATTTGCTCATGCAAATTTTTCGAGCCATTGATTCATCCTTCAGTCTTTTCTCCATTTCTTCAAACTCATGAGTTTCATTTGATTTGAAGCATTCATTCTTCGACTTTGCTTTGACTGGTATGATCACTTCTTCCTCTACAGTTGCATCACTTTCTTCCTCTGTACCAGTGTCTACAGCTGTCTGAACTCGTGGCCTGGGTAGTCTCTCCAACTGGACACCTGAAGTTAGTTCCTGTTTTTTTCTTCTGCTCTGATAAAGCTCCAAGTGGTTCTCAGCTTCTTTGAGAAAATCTACTTTAGAACCAATGGAGGAAACCTTGTGTGAAACTGGTGGTTTCCTACCATCTCCCATCTCATCAACATAGCCGGTACCTGCACACTCAGCTCGAAAACACTGTTGTTTTTCACGTTTTTTCTGGATATTTCCTTTTTCACCAAACATGAACACATCTTTATTGATCCAGCGACTTCTTTTATTCTCATAATTTTTGTCATAGAAGCTGTTTGCTTCATCAGTGCTGAACTCTGTGACATTCGTGAAAGAGGTTCCATCAACAGATGTGGCACACTCTGTGTCATGACTGACAAGTTTTTCATATTCAATATGGTCATCAATTTCGATATCTGCCTCTACTTGTATTTGATTGGCATTCTGATAACCCTCAACCTCACTCTCAGACTCTGTGTAATTGTCATTTTGTGCAACTGTAAAATGATTAGTAGTGTATCCTGGCAAATTTTCCTCTTCTTTAGCTGGCATCATCTGACTGTCATTTCTAAATGTGTATGACAGCTCAGACAAAACAGGACTGTGTGGATCTTCAGACAGCTGTTTGGAATAATACATCTTGGATTCATTCCTGACTTTAGCAAATGAGAGTTGACTTCCATCTGTCCGATCATGTTGGAGTGTGAAAGAGACCGGGGACATGTCTGATTGTAGAATGCTATGGTTGAGTGGTTCCCCATTTCTGAATGTAGATGAAGCAATTGGAGGGGAACCAGACAGGTTTAACTGGTGAGATGGAGATCGACTAAAACTGCCATTTGACCGCTTTCGCTTTTCAAGGAAATTTCTTACAGCTAACTGCTCAGGGGACAGAACCTTCATCTGATGTGTAGGGGAGATAACATGTCTTTGACTAGATTCCGTAGAACTCTCACCATTTCTCATCTCTGAGTCTCTAATAGAACTTTTATTACCCCCAGGTAATTTACATGATGAGTCATCAGACTGTAATCTGTGCATGTTAATCATTGTGACATTTTTATGACTGATGGTCTGCATTTTTGCATATTCTTTTGATGCTGATCTGAATGACAGCTCACAGTTTGTCACTGGTGTGCTAGTCTGATGGTCACTGAACGACCCCACATTTCCTCCCATGATATCTGAAAAGAAATTAAGGCTTTCATAAAGATCAAGTTTGGTCTTTTTTGGCAGGTGGCTGCTTAATTCAGGGTGAAAGTCATGCAGAAAGCTCGTTCGAGTTTCAACCTACATTAAGCTGCCACCGGTCTGAAAGACCGGCAATGGTACTAATTCTAATGTCTAGTTTAGAGGGATTTTATTGCAAATACCTATCTGATGACACAGAAAATAGAGCACTAGCAAGAGTTCTTAAAAAGCTTTGTTTCAAAATGATGAAATTACAGAAAAAGAATACCCCGCCCCAGTGCCCTTGATCAGACAACTTATACATCAGTAACTAATCTACCTGGACTACATTACCACTACAACAGTACCCATGATCAGACACATTTGAAACGTAGATGGTGATTTCTGTCAACATTTTTTCTCTCAAATGCAGTCTATTTAGAGTTGATATGCACTTATCCTTACTATCCTACCAATTTGGACAAAAATAGGCAAATAGTATAAACCAAGACCAAACTTCTCCTGAAAAACCACTTTGATCACATTTACATTATTTGTACAAGCTGGTACTGAATTCACTCATTCAACATAACCATTTCCTTCATATAAACATTTTTTACACATTTGTAAACAGAGTAGACCAAGATCAGATGGTTCCTGTAGGAGCAGTTTGACCAGGGTCTGCTCTGTTTGCTTATAAAATTATATAGATCTTACCCTACAGTTTTGTCAAAGCAAAAAATTCCTTTCAAATTTTCACCTTATAAAAGTTGAGTATGATATGCAAGTGATCAATTCATGCATAAATATTCATTAGGAAGAGGGTAAAATACATACCAGGGGAAAGGGAAGGGTGAATGGCTTAACCCTTCAGATCAGTTAATATATATTCATTATGTCACACTTTTTACATGAATATTCATGACGTAAATGATACATATTTTGGGTTAACCCTTTCCTCCATAAATACGCCTTTCTACGCCTTTGCAAACAGGGTAGACCCACATCAGACGACTCCTATAGGAGCCGTTTGATCAGGGTCTGCTCTGTTTACTTATGATATAACATAGATATGATTCTACAGTTCCTACAATGGCCAAATATTTCTGTGCCTATGTGCTATTATAACAATTAATCTTATTAATATGCATGATGTCATCATTTCTTATACGAATATTCATGGAGTAAAGGGTAAAAACTTTACCTAGTTTTAGCCTGTTTGGATTGCCCGATGGCAACAAACTGCTGTCATCTTGCCCACTACCGTCTGATACATTGTTCACAGGGTTAGCATGAACCGTTTTAGCCTCCAGTCTAGTAACAGGAACTTCATTTTCAAGACTGCTAGAACTTTCAGCGATAATGTATACATCATCTGTAGTGGTTGTAGAGCTGATTGATGGGTAGCCATTAGCCTCAAGTTCTTTTGGATGTGTCTCTGTTAATAACATATAAGTCAAGTGATTTATCTTGCATGGAAAAACTAGAAAATTGTGTTTGTAAGACACGGTGATGCCCCCGTGTGGGTGCTTGCCTAGCTGTACGTAAAATTCCTAAGTCATTTGACCTTGACCTTGGGCTTGTGGGCAGCATGGGCTGGGTGTGCAATGAAAGTATGGATGGTGTTTAATGTATATATGCAATTCCATGGCAATAGCTACAGTGGTTTGGGAGATATAAGACAATGAAAAAACTGTGAGAAAACACTGCACGTAAATGTGACAACCAACTGCACGTAAAATTTCCAAGTCATTTGACCTCGACCTTGGGATTGCCGGCAGCATGGGTGGGGTGCCAAATGATAGCACAGATGGTAATTGATGTGTATGTGAAGTTTCATGTGTATAAGTGTAGAAATTACTGACTTATAACACTTGAAAAACTGTGACATCCAACTGCACCTAAAAGCGTGACACATGGACAGACAGACAGACGGACGGATGGACGGACAGACGGACATGTGCAAAACATAATGCCCCCTGACTATCGTCAACGGGGGCATAAAAACAAGGCTAGTGGTTTCTTTGCAACTGACATTAACTTTAATCCATTACCTCATGATAACGTATTAACCCTTTCCCTCATATAAACGTGTTTTCACGCATTTGCAAACAGCGTAGACCCAGATCAGATGGCTCCTATAGGAGCCGTCTGATCAGGGTCTGCTCTGTTTGCTAGTGGAATTTGAAAGAAATGTTTCGTTACTTTCTAAAATGGCTACAATGTTCCACCTTCCATATTGCATTATAACTATTTTGTCATTGAATATTCAGTAGGTATTGAGGTATTCAGACTAATTGTAGAACAGGGAAAGAGTTAAGTAAGAAATAATGACAATGTGATTATTTATTAGGAGTTTTGTAATGGCATACGAATACTGGAATTTTTGGCACAGTAGAAACTGTACAAACAGATCTATATTACAGTACAACCTCTCTATAACGGACACTAAATTACATCAGGTATTTTGTGTTAAAGGCACGTTGGCTGCTTAAAGCAAGGTGAAAGTAAAACAGAACGCTCCTATAGGAGCGTTTTGTTTAACTTTCACCTTGCTTTAAGCAACCACCTGCCCTAAATACCAACTAATTAACAGAATTTAGTGGCCATTATAGAGAGGTTTTACTGTACTCCATATGTAAACAGACAACACCATAATCAGATTGCTCAAACTGGAGCCTTCCAATCTGGAGCAATCCTGTTGGTAAAGACATTAAAAGGCATATCTATGAGATTAAGAATTTGTATTTATTTGGAAAAAAAAGCACATTTTAGCACAGAGATTCTTTTAGACAAAATAATGATGCATTTTTTATAAAACGCCTCGCTGTAACACTAAGAGTAATCCAAACCTTACCAACGGCTCAAAAGTGAGTAAATGTTAATACAATTACCTTTACATCATAGAAATACCTTTTAGTGCCATTGCAAACAGAAAAGACCCTGAACAGATAGCTCCTGCTGTCAGTAGGAGCTATAAAAATCTGATTATACAGTTTCTGCCATTTCCAAATACACCATTATAAAAATTCAGCTACTAAATGTTCACGATGTCCTCATTTCTCCAATAAATACTGACATTAGATAAAGATTTAACCCGTAACTCTTTCTTTTGCACCTTTTCAAACCTTTGCAAACAGAGTAGACCCAGATCAGATGGCTTTTGTAGAGCTGTCTGATCAGGATCTGCTCTGTTTTCTTATGGAATTATATAAATATGATTTTACAGGGTTTTTTTTACCAGGGTTCAAAACTTCTTATGCTATTATAAATATTAAGTTAATCAATATTCAGATATACATTAATTTTTACATGAATATTGATGGTGTAATGGGTTAACCCTTTCTTTCATAAAAACAAATTTTCACACATTTGCAAACAGAGTAGACCCAGATCAAATGGCTCCTGTATAAAGTCATTGAGGCCCACATGGAAGATTGGGCTTACCTAAATGTGTAGCCTCGTTAAATAAAGTCATTATTATTATTATTATTATGAGCCGTCTGATCAGGGTCTGCTCTGTTTACTAATGGAATCTGACATCTGTTTCTTTAGTTTCTAATATGGCTACAATGTGCCACCTTACACATTTCATTATAACTATTTTGTCCATGAATATACAGTAGGTATTGAAATTCGTAATAAATATAGAACAGGGAAAGGGTTAACATAACATACTATGATCAAATCTGTGAGAACCTTTAGCCCATTCCCTCATATTGATGACTTTTGACGACTCTGTAAAAGTCACTTTGTGGAACCATTGTAATAAATAGAGCATTTGCTCCTATAGGAGCAAATGCTCTAATTATTGCAATAGTTTCAAACTACAAAATTCTAAAATTTTCCTTTTCTCTAGTTAATGCTCCTTTTCGGTAGATTTATTCAAAGAGGTTGTACCTAAAAATAGCCTATGAGGTCATGGGTTAAAGTCTGAATCCAAATAACTCAGCATCTTTTAAGGATCCAAGCAGTTTGACACTCTGATTATGTCTTTGATAAGAAATGGAAAAATGTCTGCTTTGAACACTAATGCAGAAGGCCTGTTTTATTAACAACAAGAGCTGTCACAGTCATGTGACAAATGCCCCCAAATATTGTACCCTGTGACCTTGACCTTTGACCCATGGACCAGGGAGCTGAAAGCAACACATCGTCTTTGTGTGGTGAACATTTGTGCCTGGTTATTTTGAAATCCATTCACTGATAAAAAAAAGTTATAGAAGGGACGCGAAATTTGGGACAGATGGATGGAAGGACAGACAGACAGACAGACGGAAGGACGCCGCTGGGGGCATAAAAATTTACTCATCAGGCGCAAGGATAAGGAATGACAAACACAACTTTATGTTTACAAAGTTCCCCTTATTTGGATGAAGACCAGCGACTAATGTTGACAACCTACCATGTGAGAGGTGTTTTCTGTGGTCCTGTGAACTGGCTCTGCCTCTGTAGTCATTCCGAAATTGCTGTATCAAGAAAAGATACACTTAGGGTCTGTTTAATTAACCCTTTACTCCATAAATATGCCTTTCTATGCCTTTACAAACTCAGTAGACCCAGATCAGACTTTTTGTAGGAGCCGTCTGATCAGGGTCCGCTCTGTTTGCTTATAACAATAATATAGATATGATTATACAGTTTCTCCAATGGCCAAACAATCCTGTGTTCATATATCATTATAAAAATAATCTAATTAATATTCATGATATTATTATTGCTTACATGAATATTCATAGAGTAAAGGGATAAGGAGTTAACTACTGTTCCGTCCTAATGTAATATCCCAGGACCCTAGTACATTTTGTTATGCACACAATAGTTTACTTATGTTTAACCCTTTACTTCATGAATATTTGTGTAAGAAATAATGCATGCATGAATATTAATTGGCTTTTTATTTATAAAAGCATGTGAACATGAAAAGTTTTGACCCAGGTGGAAACTGTAGAATCAGATCTAATCAGACCTAGCAATAAGCAAACAGAGCATAACCTAAACAGACAGCTCCTAAAGCAGCCCGTCTGATCTGGGTCTACTCTGTTTGCAAAGGCGTTAAAAGGCATATATATGGAGTAAGGTGTTAAATAATAAAGTCAGATGAAATTGTAAATGTAACCAAACATTACTCACACTTTTACATGTTTATTTAACCGTTTACCTCAATAACAAATACACAAGAACTCTTCACTTCATGAATATTCATTAACTGAATTTTCAGAAGTGCCAATTAACCCTTTCCCTATTCTGTATTTAGGCCAAATTTCAATACCTACTGAGTATTCATTAATAAAATAATTATAAAGAAATATTGAAGGTGGAACATTGTACACATTTGAGAAAGCAAAGAAACAGATCTATCAAATTCTATCAGCAAACAGAGCAGACACTGATCAGACAGCTCCTAGATCAGACGGCTCCTGAACTGGGTCTGCTCTGTTTGCAAATGTGTGAAAACACGTTTATATGAGGGAAAGGGTTAAAAAGGGATTTTTTGTCAATTCAAAAATGTACAATCAGACCTTTGTCATACCATATAAGCAAACATAGTAGACCCTCATTATTACAGGGGCTGTCTCATCTGGATCTATTCTTTTTGCAAAGGCATAAAAAGAAATATATATGAAGTAAATGGTTAAAAAATGGTTTTGAAAAAAAAGAGAGCATGTTTTGAATACAAAAACAATGTGAAACATTATAATTCTATCTTACAGAGAAACAGGCATTTCTATAAAGTCTACAGTTACTAAGTGATAATGGAAATTTCGATTTTGTTTACACACTTAATTCTGACAGTGACAAAGCAAAACTCAAGGAAACGATTACCTGAGGTCTATGATTACATCAGATAGCAGGTCTGTCTTATTCTAAATAGTCATTAAGTTTCTTTAACCCTTTCCCTCATATAAACGTGTTTTCAAGCATCTGCAAACAGAGTAGACCCAGATCAGACGGCTCCTATACCCAGATCAGATGGCTCCTATAGGAGCCGTCTGATCAGGGTCTGCTCTGTTTGCTAATGAAATTTGATAGATCTGTTTTTATACTTTCTAAAATGGCTACAATGTTCAACCTTCAGTATTTCATTATAGCTATTTTGTCCCAGAATATTCATAGGTATTGAAATTTGTAATAAACATAGAACAGGGAAAGGGTTAACCCTTTACTTGACAGGTACTACGTTTAACACCTTTGCAAACAGAACAGACACCAATCAGACAGCTCATGTAGATATAATAACTATTAAATAAATAGGTTTTTCAAAATACAGTAACAGCTGGTAGCTAAATGCAAACTGAACACAATGCAAAAAGCTCCCCCAGCTTTCATTCTGCATTAAGCAACCACCTGTGTGCAAAATACAAGAAGCTCATTTTTAATAAAACGGTATATATATCGTATATGTCTTACCAGACCAAGGTTGTACCATTCTCTGATCTCTGCAGGCACCTCCTTTGTCAATGTGTTCAACTGTTTCTCCACAACGTCTAGTCTGTCACGGATGTCGCTTAGGTCAGCATCAAACACAATCTTTCGCCTTCCTCTGTTGTCTTTCTGTGTAGAAAGAATGCATTCAATATACAAATGTAATAAGAAAACCATAGTGTGCTTCAGTACTGTTTAACCCTTTCCTTCATATAAACAACTTTTCACGCATTTGCAAATAAGAGTAGACCCAGTTCGACAGCTCCTGTAGGAACTGTCTAATCAGGGTCTGCTCTGTTTGCTTTTGACATGATGTAGATCTGTTTCTATAGTTTTTGTCAAAGCAAAACTTCCCTTGAAAAGTTTACATTATAAAAATTGAGCTAATTAATATTTATGTTGTCATTATTTCTTACATAAATACTGAACAGGGAAATATTCATTGTAGACTCCTCCCATAATGAACATTAGTTGGACTAATTAATAATTGATATATATGTGCTGAAGAATGGGAACAAATCAACACTTTTTGCAAACTTGCCATAGCTCACTTGCTCATCTGTAGCCCTTGTGACTGCACAATTTGCATGAATAGTTAAGAAGTAAAAGCCAATGTCAGTTTCCGGAAGACAACGACAACTACAACAATGCAGATGCCAGAGTTACAACAGCTCATATGTTTTTCTTTGAAAAACAGATTTATAAGCTAAATATCACTGGATCTATATCATTCCACAAGTAAACAGAGCAGACTGATTGGATGACTCCTGATAAGGGTCTGTTCTGTTTGCTTATTAACTCTTTCCCTCATATAAATGCATTGTCAGGCATTTGCAAATAGAGTAGACCCAGATCAGATGGCTCATATAGGACCCATCTGATCAAGGTTTGCTCTTTATGCTAATGGAATTTGAAAAATCTGTTTCTTTACTTTATAAAATGGCTACAATATTCCACCTTCCATATTTCATTATAACTATTTTGTCCATGAATATTCAATAGGTATTGAAATTTGGAATATACATAGAACAGGGAAAGTGTTTAATAACAATAGATATGACTAGTTTCTACTAACACATCCGCCAATAAATATTCATGATGTCAGTATTTCTTGCATGAATATTGAACAAGAAAATGGTTAAAAAGTGTTAAGGAGTGCTTACTTTATATGGGCCAGCTCTTCTTTTTGTGAACTCTGCTCTGATCTCTGCCTGTCTTGATCTTACCCTCTTCAACACAGGGCTTTTTGCTAGGGCTGCTCTTTCCTCCTCTGCCCTCTCCTCTAGCTCAGTGGCTGTCTCAGCTGCTATGTTGCAGTTCTCCAAGGCATCATCACCCTGTTATTATAATTAACCCTTTACTCCATGAATATTTATAAAATAATTAATGCATGTATGAATATTAATTAGCTTATTTATTATAGCATAAGAACAAGTTTTGACCTTGGCACAAACTGTGGAATTAGATATATATTATTCCATAAGTGAACAGGTTACATGATCTAGGTCTACTCTGTTTTGCAAAGGCATAGAAAGGCGTATTTATGGAGTAAAGGGTTAATAACTAAAGTTAACTCATTTACTCCTGTAATCCTATAAATGGGAGTAAGGCAAATAGTGTACACCCAAATCGTAGGGTCTCTAAAGAAGTCCCCTAATAAGGGTCTGCACTGTTTGTTTTACAAATTAGTCTTGTCAATAGAGATGCCTTTTTACACTCTTGCAAACAGACTAGATCAGACAGCTCCTGTAGACGTTTGATCAGGGTCTGATCTGTTTGCTTACAAAATATCATAGATCTGATTCTATTCCATTTGGCATAGCTATGTAATCACTTATTTTATTTAACAATATAAAATATCTAGTGCTCATAATGGGTCGAGTCTGCCATGAATACTCAGGGCAATAGTAAATGTCAAAAGTTTACACTTGTATGCATTCTTGTTTGTAGAAATGAGCATGTGTGAAAAGTGAGGTTGGATGAGCTTACAATTAATATGAAGGTATATAGATTCATTTAGTGATATCCTATTTTCACTTAGCAGCTCTGAATATCTTTCTCAATAAAAGTCAATTATAAAAGTTAACCTGCTTCAATTCTCACATAAAGTCTGCCCCCTCCCACCAATGACATGCGTGTGAAACATTCAAATGAGACCTGTTTCAAGACTGTTTGCAAATGTAATAATAATTGTTTTCATAGAAAATCTAAGGCCTAATTACCTGTGGCTGAGAATCTTCAGCAGAGCCAACCTTCTCTTTGATGCACTTTACTTTCTTCTTCAGAGATCGACACCTCTTTACAAAACTGCTCTTCATTCCAGCCAGCTTCTGCTTTGTCTGTGACTTGTTGGAGCACTGGGTCTCATTGACCGCTGTTGTCTCGACTGATTCCTCAACCTAAAATATACAAAAACAATGATTGAAAAATTGCAGGCAGTACAAAAAGTCCTCTAGAGAAAAGGAAGATTTTAGAATTTTGTAGGTTTGAAACTATTGTGATAAATAGAGAATTGGCTCCATAGAAGCAAATACTCTATTTATCACAATGGTTTTCAGAACGTGACCATTACAGAGGCCTCAACAGGCGTCAGTATGAGGGAGTGGATTAAAAGATAAGTTGGAATATATTCACAATAAAATCTGTCTTCAGCGACCATTGAAAACAAGTATGATCAGGGTCTGCTCTGTTTGCTAACAGAATTTGATAGATCTGTTTCTTTTATTTCTATATGGCTACAATGTACCACCTTCCATATTTCATTATAACTAGTTTGTCCATGATATTCAGTAAGTAATGAAATTTGGAATAAACATGGAACAGGGAAAGGGTTAAGGCAGGTGGTAGGTCAACGATGGGCAGGTGTAGTACATTCATCCTTTCACTAATGAACATTTATGCATGGATTAATCACATCAATATAGTAGTGTGTCAAGCTGTTTGGATCCTATAATAAGTTATTTCGCATTTGATCTGTATCTAAAATGTCGCAAAACTAATCACATAATCTTCCATTACAGCAACCCCTGTAAGTCGCTTTCCTTCAGTGAAAGAGTTAATATTTACATATTGTATTTTTATAATGGTTGAAACACCAAAAATATTCAAATTACAATGATTTCTTCTTCCTCTAACTTGTCAGGGATGTTGTTGTTTATTTCTGGCGTTTGTTTGACAGCATGCCTGGACATTCTGGAGAATGGAACACGCTTTTTAGTTTTTGGCACCTACAAAGAATAATAAAACAAGAAAAGTGGAAATGTAAGCCAAAGACTAATGAATAACCCTCATTCCCTGGCTCCTTATTCATACACTGAAAAATGCTGAAAAGGAGCTATAACTCTACACATAGCAGTTGAATCCAAAAGAAAATGGCAGGTGCACACAGGCTGAAGTTTTCTTGTTAGTAAGAATTATTTTCAACAGATTTGGCACAAATCTATAGACTATATAAGCAGAGTGTAACAAAATTGTGTCTTCAGATGGTTGGACAGACCAACAATCTGTTTGCAGTATACTGATTATCCTGTATACTTCTATTTTTCAGCAGCTAAATCCCTGGTCTTCATTTTGGTCCAAACTGTTTCACTCTCTGGTTGTATTTTAGAAGAGAAATGAAAGAAAAATTGGGGAAACATATACAGTAAACCCCTCCAAACAGGATGTTAAAATTAAGTATAAAATATCGGTCTTGGAGACATCTGGCAGCTTAATGCAGGGTGAAAGTCATGCAGAATGCTCCTAGAGGAGCTTTTTGTGTGACTTTCAACTTGCATTAAACAGCAACCTGCCTAAAAGTACCTAAATTCTTCTCTACTTAAATTCTGGTTAAAAAGGCTGTTACTGTACTTGTAATTCCTGTAATTTGAAAACTCCACTTATTTGCTATGCAAATTTTAATAGCAGGAATCAAATGTACATATAATATCCCTTCTTGGATGGCAAGTGACGTATGATACAATCAGAAGAAAAGTTTACCTCACATGGCCGTCTAACTCCAAAAGAGACATCTGCCAGAACAAAATCCTTCATATCCATATTTGTTTTTGATTTTTTTCCCTCAGTGTTCCTCTCGTCAAGTTCAGATGCACATTTTAGGTGAAACACATGTTTACATACTGTAAAAGATGAAGATAATAAAGAGATTTGTTAATCCTTTACCTGCTGATTATTCATGTAAGAAATAAGGATATCATGAATATTAATTAGCTGAATTTTTATAATATAAACTTTTTTAAGGGAAGTTTTTGATTTAACAAAAATGTGGAATTAGATTTATATGATTTCATTAGCAAACGGAGGAGACCCTGATCAGACAGCTCCTACAGGAGCCGTCTGACCTGGGTCCACTCTTTGGAAATGTGTGAAAACGCAGTTACAAATATATAAGGGAAAGGGATAAAAGAGTCACCTCCCTTTTAATGTGAGAAAAAAATAAATTGGCATTTGTAAACAATGTAGACCCAGACCAGAGAGGAGCCCTCTGATCAGGGTCTGCCCTGTCATCGGTCAAAATCCTATAGCAAAATCTAGATCCTTTAACCCTTTCCCTCATATAAACATGTTTTCACGCATTTGCAAACAGAGTAGACCCAGATCAGACGGCTCCTAGAGCCGTCTGATCAGGGTCTGCTCTGTTTGCTAATAGAATTTGATAGATCAGTTTCTTTGCTTTCTAAAATGTCTACAATGTTCTACTTTCCATATTTCTTTATAACTATTTTGTCCATGAATCTTCAGTAGGTATTGAAATTAGGAATAAACATAGAACAGGGAAAGGGTTAATACTGATCCACTCTACATTTCAACAATGATTGATCGTCTCACTATGAAAATTCAGCATTCAAAGAGTTAAAAAAACGTTTCAATCAATCCAATCTATTTTGACAATAAATAAAATGCAACACAAGTTGCTTCAATTCTCACAAAAACACAAATTGCATAACCCTAAACTCCATGAATATTCATGTAAGAAATAATGATATCGTGAATATTAATTAGCTTTATTTTTAAAATGGAATAATTATTAACACATGAAATGTTTGCTTATTAAGCAGGCACTGTAAAATCAGATCTATATTATTCCAAAAGCAAACAGCAGACCCTGATCAGACGGCTCTTACAGGAGCCGTCTGATCGGGGTCTACTCTGTTTGCAAAGGCATATTTATGGAGTAAAGGGTTAGATTATTCTACAAGTTATAACAATTTGGTATATTGGTGTTAATACAGTAATGCTACCCATATGTAACATTCTATAGTAATTCTGTTCCAATGAGTGAATGTATGAGAGCTATTGAGCAGGTTTTGGAGTGAGCTGTTGCTATGCATGTTTGTTGCTAAACTTATCCTTTAAAACAACCCTTTCCTCCATAAGGATTCATGTCAGAATTAATGATGTCATGAATATTGATAAGATTAATTTGTTATAATAGCACATGGACACAAGGATTTATGACCATGGCAGAAAAGGTGGAATCCTGTTTTATATCATCTGCAAAAAGAGCAGCCCCTGATCAGACAGCTCCTACAGGAGCTGTCTGATCTGGGTTTCCTCTGTTTGCAAAGGCTTATATAAATTTATGGACTAAAGGGTTAATATCCTGCATCCACCTCTAATTCTTAAATGACCACCCAAACCCAGCAATCTTCTATAAACTGTCACAGAGGCAACACCTCACTTTGTTCCTCTAGTTCAGTCATGAGTGATAGATAAATATGTTGCCAAAGCAGCAATAGCCTGGCTATCAGAATAGAATAGAACAAACACGATGTGTTTGTGAAACACTATGCCCCTGATTTGACCTTTGACCTTGATGTATGACCTTGACCTAATAAGTCCCCCTGAAAATGTTTGCCTTTATATGTTGCACATGTATGCGAAGTTTGAAGTATGTATGTGCATTGGCGACTAAATTATCGCCAACGTTAAAGTTGAAGACATACCAAACCAACCAACCAATAGACAGACAGAGCAAAAACAATATCCCCCCCCCCCTCCCTTGTGGTAATCTAATTCTATATGGTTATACGCTTGAATAACAAACTAAATTAACAACTGTAAGCATTCGGAAATGTACCGATTGACCTTAGGTTATTAAGTTCTTGCAATGGCCACAAAATTATTGCAAACATTAAAGTTGGACACAAACCAACAGACAGAGCAAAAACAATACCCCCCCCCCCCCCCCCCTCCAATAATAAAATGAGAACCAGCAATACTACATGTACATGTATTTGTTTAAATTGCATTTCCTGGAAACATGAAACTTGATACTTGTCTGATTGAAGCAATGCCAAAGAAAATGTTATACTAATTGGCTTGAGATCATAGATTAATTTATATTTTGTATAGATCACAATACAGAAATTAACCCTTTCCTCCATAAATATGCCTTTGAAAACAGAGTAGACCCAGATCAGATGGCTCCTGTAGGAGCCGTCTGATCAGGGTCTGCTCTGTTTGATTATGATAGAATATACATGTAGATATGATTCTACATGTTTTACCATGGCTAAACAATTCTGTGTCCATGTGCTATTATAACAAATTAATCTCATTAATATTCATGGAGGAAAGGGTTAATACACAAATACTATCTGAATTATGCACTATACACAAGAAAGTGTGCAAAGACAGATAAGCTGATCGACAAACAAGATTATATACAGATGCCCCAATGGTGAGTGCATAAATAATGTATCAGTATTATTTCACACTCCTACAGACTAAATTGTGAACTGTAACAGTTGAACTTCGATATCTCTAACTCGGGTAACTCAAACTTCCGGATAACAAGAACTAAAAGTTCAGTTCTTCCAAAATTTACAATACAGAATTGTTCTAAACTGAATCACTACACATATCTAGAAACACATGTGGCAGCTTAATGCAGGTCGAAAGTAATGCTGATAGCTCCTATAGGAGCTTTCAGCATTACTTTAGACCTGTATTAAGCTGTGAACGTGAGATATTGGTCAGATTATAAATCGGACGACTAGAAACTCTGTTATCTCGAACTAATTTGTATAGTCCTTTGAAGTTTGAGATATTGAGTTCAACTGTAACCCTTTACTCCATAAGAAATAATGACATCATCAATATTAATGAGTATAGTATTCATTATGGCATTTTAACAGGAATCATTTTGGCCCTTGTAAAAACTGTAGAAACAGATCTATATATCTCCATAAGCAACAGAGCAGACCCTGATCAGACAGCTCCTGCATGATTGAGCTGGGTCTACCCTGTTTGCAAAGGCATTAACAGGTGTATTTATGGAGTAAAGGATCAACATGTTTCACATGTAGTAAAAAAAATAATAATGATAAAAATAGTGTTGAGATAAAAATGGCAATTGTGATAATGCCAATAATTATTATTGTTACATTATCATTATCGTAAGTATCAGACTATTCAGTATTGTTATTATGTTTTACTACAATCATATTATCATGGTTACTACTATAACTATCATTATGATTACTAGTTATATTATTATTATAATCAGTGTCCATTGAGGCCCACATGGAAGATTGGGATTACCTAAATGTGTAGCCTCGTTAAATAAAGTCACTATTATTATTATTATTATTGTTGTTACAACAACTATTATTGGCATTAATTACTATCATGATACTTGTCATAATTACCATAAAAGAATAAAAAATCTATTATAAATCATCATAATTAAAAAACAATTTTTGAAACCTGCAATTTGAATCATTCTTGTTTGATTGAAATAATGATTTAACTCTTCTCATGCTATTAAAGCGAATCTTACATCGCATTTGCAAACAGCTTGGATCCAGATCAGACGACTAGTAACTCATCTTGTCACCAGGACCCAAGCTTCATGGTCATTAGTTTGACAAAAGTTTGATGGAATTGCAAGTGTGTAAAAAAAATCACATTCAACAAATCATAGACTGAGCAGACATAGTTTTAATCATAAGATGGGTTGAATCAATTTCAGTTCACTTAATGCCTTATTGAGCATCTAAACAGAACAAGTAAAACAGATAATCACCTGTGCATTTATGTACTGCTTTCTTGGTCCCTAGTCTCTTATTGCACTGTAATTAAATCAAGAACACACATACATAAATGCGATCTATACATACTGAAAATCTTTCTAAACTAATCTGTTTTGGCATTCTGGCTTCAACCTGTTCAGAACATGCAAGAGTTTGGACAAGACATGATTTTACTTATTCCATATCAGGTATCTTCACTTTACAAGCAAGCGGAAAGGATATGTACAGCCTATTGTCTTTGTGTGAAATTGGACACCACTTAACTGAATGAATTGCCTTTCATCCTAATGAATGTGTGCTGACAGGCATTTTTAAGTTTGTATGCTAGTAGTGAATTATAATAATATTATGCAACCAGTTTGGACCCAGATGAGACACTGGGTGACTTGGTATCTCATCAGGATCTAAACTGTTTGATGATCTAAATAGTGGATGATAATGGGGGAAAATAACTGAATAAAACAGCAAGTAGACAACCTTTGTTGCATAAGAAAATGACACCAAAAATTGTTTTAAGTGATCTCTTACTGACTGCACAAGTGCACATGGAAGTCATATAAACTGGACGGTTGCTTAACCCTTTCTTCTACATAAACGCTTTTGCACATACATGTATTTGCAAACAGAGTAGACCCAGATCAGATGACCTGTAGGAGTCGTCTGATCAGGGTCTGCTCTGTTTATGACATTATATAGATCTGATTCTACACCTTTTGTAAAAAAAGCAAAAATTTTGCTTGGAAAGTTTTCATTATAAAAATTCAGCTTATAAATATTTATGACATCATTATTTCCTACATGAATTAGAATAGTGAACAGAGAAAGGGTTAACCAATTCCCTGTTGAATATTCATGTAAGAAATAATGACATCTTGACTATTTAGTAGCTGAATTTTGATAATGGCATATCTACACAGGACCTTTTTGGTATTTGTAGAAACTGCAGTCAGATCTACTATAATTTCATTAGTAAACAAGACCGACCCTGTTCAGATCGCTCCTACAGGTGTCATCTGATCTGGGTCTACGCCATTTGGAAACATGTGAAAAAGAGTTTTTATGAAGGAAAGGTTTTAGGCAGTGCAAATGTACTTTTTACCTGAATTGAGCTACCACACATGTGTAAAAGACCCAAACTTTTGCAAACAGAGTAGCCCCAGATCACTGCTCCAATAGAAGCCAATCTGATCAGGGTCTGCTCTAGCTATTGCTTATGAAATGAGCACTAAGACATTGCAAGCCATGAATATCAAGACACTAAACTTCAATGGTGGAAACGAAACATGTGATCAGCAGATATACTATTTATGGTGGTGCTGGGATGAAACACTGTTAATCCTTTTCAAGCTGATCTAGATCAGCACTATGACTGATCACTTTCATAATGCTGTGTGCCCAGTGAATGATGATTTAACTCAATATTCTTGATATATATACTGCAATGGATTCTAAACTCTTTTAACCATTTCCTCTATAAAAATGCTTTTTCACGCATTTGCAAACAGAATAGACCCAGATCAGACAGCTCCTATAGGAGCTGTCTGATCAGGGTCTACTCTATTTGCTTATTAAATCATAATAGATCTGACTCTACAGTTTCGACCAATACCAAAAGATCATGTATATTTATGCCACTATAAAACTTCAGCTAATGAATATTCATGATCTCATTATATTTTACATGAATATAGAACTGGGAAAGGGTTAACACAGTAATATTAATGACAAAATGTTAAGTTATTTGTTTTGATATGTACAAACATGAGAGAAAGTCTCAAAATGAAAATTTATTTATGAAAATTATATCAAACAAATATGAATTCATTTCAAAAGACAGTAACAAACTGCTCTCAAGTGCATTACTAAACCCCTTTATGAAGAGTACAATTTTTTCAAAATGTCAACAATCTGGTGTGAAAAGTTCAATGATCATGATTTTAATAAAGCTTTCTCAGATTACATTACAGTTCACTCATTACTTGAAACCTGATCTTAAACGAGTTTGTATTTATTGTCTCAACTAGCTATTCAGTCTAACATTTACTTTTAGTCCAGTTACTGATATGATCTGATGGTTTTGTTTCAGCCCAATAGCTGTTAACAAACAAATACGTTGTCAACTATTGTTGGTAGGCAGCCAGCCAGACAGATAGTACTGGAGAACCCATGACATTTGTCTCCTGAAAAGTGTGCTGTCTACTTCCATTATAAAAGTAATCTTTATTTCTATTTCATTTCGAAACACAATTATCAATGTTTCCTGATATATATGTCTTAAACTCTTTTAAAGCCTTTGCAAACAGAATAGACCCAGATCAGATGGCTCCCTTTCCTTCATAAATACGCCTTTCTACGCCTCTGTAAAAATCACCTATTGAAACCATTGGCAAATAGAGCATTTGTTCCTATAGGAGCAAATGCTCTATTTATCACAATGGTTTCAAACTACAAAATTCTAAAATTTTCCTTTTCTCTAGTTAATGCTCCTTTTTGGTAGATTTATTCAGAGGTTGTACCTAAAAATAGCCTCTGAGGTAATGTGTTAAGGAATTATATAGATCTGATTCTACAAGTTCTGCAGAGGTAACAAAATTCTGTGTTCATGTATTATATAAAAGTTCAGCTAAAAATATTCATGATGTCATTATTTCTTACATGAATATTTAACAGGGAAAGGGTTATGAGTGTAAAACAGTTTGGATCCTTATAAGATCTGAAGTTACTCTACAGCTCATCTACATGTACTTCCTAACAGTTGACAAAGTTGATCAGGAAGTTACTCACAAGGAGTAAATTAATGGTTAAATGTAAAAAATGTATTCTGCCTAAAATCAAAAACCTCATAGTTTCAATACATGTCTTTATTTTGATTTTTTTTTACTTTGAAATATATATTTTGGGTGTCAAGTAACAATTTTTCAGCACCAATTCTATAAGTGTTGGCTCTAAGGGATCTACAGTGACCACTCAAAATAAGACCAATTTTGTGTTTCTAAAACAGGTGGTAACTTAGTGCAGGATAAAAGTTATGCAGAAAGCTCTTCTTAGGAATTTCTACCATCACTTTTGCCCTATATAAACCCTTTCCTTCATATAAACTCATTTTCACGCATTTGCAAATAGAGTAGACCCAGATCTGACAGCTCCTATAGGAGCTATTTAATCAGGGTCTGCTGTTTGCTTATGAAATTTTGACTCTGACTAAGATCTGATTTCGACTATCTATCAACACCATAAAATCCTATGTCCATATGACATTATAAAAATTCAGCTAATAAATATTCGTAATATCATTATTAATGTTACACGGACACTGAACTGGGCAAGGCATAAACAATTACCTTCTCTTACAGACCCTCATATTCATGCCTTATGTAGTTGCTATAGGCAGGTTCTACTGTACTAAGAACGACAAAGTACAATGCTATAGACTATAGTTCAAGCACACACATACAATGATACTCAGATACACATGTTAACACTTATTTACATCAGGAATATTCAGGTAAAAATAATGGTCACTCTCATTATTATTAACCCATTCCTATCTCTATAGGCTATTTTTAGATAAAATCTCTTTTAATTGAACTTACCGAAAAGGAGCATTAACTAGAGGAAAGGATTTTTTAGATTTGTGTAGTGTTGAAACCATTGTGATAAATAGAGCATTTGCTCCACAGGAGCAAATGCTCTATTTATCATAATGGTTTCACAAAGTGACTTTTACAAAAGGCGTCAATATGCGGGAATGGGTTAATTAGATTACTTTTTGTAATTGTAAATGAACATAAAGAATAATTTCACCATGGCAGAAACTGTAGAATCAGATCTATATTGTTCCATATGCAAACAGAGCAAACCTTAATCAGACAGCTGATATTGGTCTGGTGTTAAAAGTTGTATCTATGGAGTAATAGGTTAAGTAAATTTCTGTTATGAAATCCACCCGTCTGTCCCCAAAACTCCACTGCAGACAGAAGTCTGTATCAAACAAAGGCAGATAATGCAATACCTTCCAAAAGTTGTAACATTCTTCATAATTATCACATATGGTGAAGGGACAGAATGGGGTTTTACTGTTCAATACAAAATATATGAATTACCTCCCTTGTCAAATACACCAATACTGCAGAAGCTATCCCTTTACTCCATGAATATTCATATAAGAAATAATGTCATCATAAATATTAAATTAGATTAATTGTTATAAAAGCAAATTGACAATGGTCAATGTAGAAACTGTAGAATCATATCTACCATTATATTACTAATATCATAAGCAAACTGTAGGAGCCATCTGATCTTGGTCTTCTCTGCTTACAAAGGTGTACTTATCATGGAGTCAAAGGTTATGAGGCAATATGAACAATAAATGCACTGTTTTTTAAGAATACCATATAATTCATGCAAATAGATTTAATTCTGCATATCTACAATCCATGGTAATTTTATTAGTGTATGTTGAACACTGTAGAAGTAGTTTGCTAATTGCCACACAAAATTGCATACTCTGAAGTGTACAGACAGACTGCCAGACAGACGCCCACCTGACAACCCATCTGGATAAGTCCTATATCCCTCTACAAACTATTTTTGAGGGGAGAGAGTTCGCACACCTGCAAAATAGTGGCATTTTCAGCAACCTGCAATTTTTGGTGAGTAGATATATTGGACATATATATTTCAGTAAAACTACATATACAAACAAGTCTTGCTGAAGGCATTCATGAATAACTAATTTGAGAAAGCTGAAATTTCTTTTGAATAAAACCAAAATCACGTTATTATCACAGCATGATAATGTCACCATTTGTAGAATCCATAAAATCTTCACCCAATGCACATGGGTTACTGGGTAAATACAGGCCCACAAGTGACTAACAGGGAGAACTAACTTAAGTAACCCTTGTCTTATATTCTAGCTTCTTCATTATCCCTTTACTCCATTCATAATATGTAAGAAATAATGACATCATTAACCCTTCGCTTACTATTCACGTCAATATACCTACCTGTAAATAGTGAAGACCCAGATGAGACAGCTCCTGCAGGAGCTGTCTCATCAGGGTCTGCACTATTTACAAGTTGATTGTGCAACCAGTGCACTCCACAGCAGTGATTGTCCAGCGAAATACTTGTACACAGTGAAGATATATGTAATTATACAACAGGGCATGGGTAAAGAAGGAGAAATATATTTTAAGATTCAGCAAGAGAAGGGTTAATATTAATCAGATGAATATAAGATTGCTATATGTATTATGAGCACAGGAAAGTTATGCCATGGGAGAATCTGTAGAATTAAATCTATCTTATTTCATAAGCAAACAGAGCAGACCCTGATAAGACGGCTCCTAATACCAGTAGTCATATTTATAGAGTAAAGGGTTAAACCAGTATTTTCTGAAAATAAAGTTTGTCAGTTTGCAATTGCATTTAATAAACACTATATTGCACCTATTTTTCAAAAGCTTTAACCTTTTTACTCCATAGACATGTCTGTTGACACCTTAATTTGCAAACAGAGTAGACACAGATCAGGTGGCTCCTGTATGAGTTGTCTTATCTGCGTCTGCTCTGTTTGCTAAAAATACAGTTTCTGTTATGGTGAAAATGTTCTTGTTCATGAAGCCATTATAAAAAAATTAGCTAATCAATATTCATAGTTTCATACAGTCATTATCTCTTAATTGACATATATATATTCACTGAGTAAAGAGAATAAACATGTAAGAGAGATAAACAGCTTTACAGTTTGCTCATGACTGTTCTGTGAATTACACTACATTAACCCATTACCTCATAGGCTATTTTTAGATCTAACCTCTTTGAATAAATCTACCGAAAAGGAGCATTAACTAGAGAAAAGGAGAATATTAGAATTGTATAGTTTTGAAACCATTGTGACAAATAGAACATTTGCTCCTATGGAGCAAATGCTCTATTTATTACAATGGTTTAAAGAAGTGACTTTTATAGAGGCGTAAAGGCGTATTTGTGGAGAAAAGGGTTAAAAAGACGTCTAAATTTTGGTCTTTAAGACAAGTGGTAGCTTAATGCAGGTCAAAAGAAATGCAGAAAGTTCCTATTGGAGTGGTTTGCATTACTTTTGCCCTGCATTCACCACCTACCTGCTTTTTAAGACTCCTATGTTCCATAAATGAATGGTAATATAAGACAGGTGCTGCTATAATTGGAGTACAAAAGGTTTGATTTATTCAATCAGATTGTAGTTCTCTTCATGAATTGAAATCTGAACTGTTATATCTCTCTAGCAGCTGGTACATGTACTGAAAAAAAAAAAAAAAAAAAAAAAAAAAAAAAAAAAACCATATTGAAAATTATGTTCACAGGTGGCTAAAAGATGATTATTTCATTTTTATTAGAAAAAAGAGACTTTGACATGAAAGTAAATTTCAAGCTATATATAATTCTCAAGCCATTCAATATGACTGTCCGGCAAATGGCTCAAAACCACATATCATAACTGACATCTTTACATTTGGTTTGTATGTACAGGTATTTGCAAATATTGGTGACTTAAATTATGAGATCAATGCAAATCTATGTTAACCCTTTGCTCCATAAATACGCCTTTCTACGCCTCTGTAAAAATCACCTATTGAAACCATTTTGATAAATAGAGCATTTGCCCCTATAGGAGCAAATGCTCTATTTATCACCATGGTTTCAAATTACAAAATTCTAAACTTTTCCTTTTCTCTAATTAATGCTCCATTTCGGTAGATTTATTCAAAGTGGTTGGATCTAAAAATAGCCTATGAGGGAATGTGTTAAATCATTAATGTTAAAACCAATTACCCATTACTTTATGAATATTAATTTGAATAATTTTTTAATCTGACATAATACTTCAGGAATATTTAGCTATACCAGAAGCCGTAGAAACATATCTATATCATTTCAAAGCAAACAGAACAGACTCTCATCAGATGGCTTCTACAGTAGGCATCTGATCTGGGTCTGCTCTGTTTGCAAAGGCATGAAAGAGTGTATCTATCAGGTTAAAGGTAAATTTGCAAAGAACTTAAATGTATTCATTCATTGAATAAATATACCGTGAGCACTGACCCTTTTCCCTGTTTAATAATTATTCTAGATTTCTTCACCACAATAATATTCATGGACAGAATCAACAAGATGGAACATGGAGAAGGGTTTATTTTTCACTGCATAATTAAATCTATAAATTTCCATTTTACAAATAGAACAGACACTGATCAGACAGCTCCAGTAGGAGCTGTATGATCTGGGTCTACCCTGTTTGCAAAGGTATGAAAAGGTATTTATATGAAGAAAAGGTTTAACCCTTTCCCTCATAGAAACGTGTTTTCACGCATTTGCAAACAGAGAAGACCCAGATCAGATGGCTCCTAGAGGAGCCGTCTGATCAGGGTCTGCTCTGTTTGCTTTGACATGCTATAGATCTGATTTTACAGTTTTTGTCAAAGCAAAAAAAATACTTGGAAAATTTATATTATATAATTTCAGCTAATAAATATTCATGATGTCATTATTTCTTACATGAATACAGAACAGGGAAACGGTTAAATAAAAACGAAAAATTAATTTTTGCTTGAACTGCGACCCTTATACATGTATTATTGTCAGGGACACTTAGTTTTGTCATCAGCGACTCTCAACTTGAAAGTTCTATAAACGGAAACCATGTACAAATAAGATGGCACAATATGCTGATGTCAGAATTTGTCAGTCTGCAGTAGATGCAAGTTTTCAAATGCAACCCCTACCCTAAATACCCTAAGTATTTTAATAATTTGAAGATACTTAGGCAAATTGTTAACACCCAAATCAACCTGCTCCTAGGGGAACAGTTTGATCAGGATCTATACCATTTGTTACATTATCAATCTAATTTAAAATTACCAAAATGGTGTAAAATGGACTTAACCCTTTCCCCGTTCAATATTCATATAAAAAATAATTATATTAATATTTATTAGCCGAACATTTGTAATGTAAGCTTTTCAAGGGAATATTTTGCTTTGACAAAAACTATAGAATCAGATCTATATCATGTCAAAAGCAAACAGAGCAGACCCTGATCATACAGCTCCTATAAGACTTAAAGAGCTGTCTGATCTGGGTCTACTAACTCTGTTTGCAAATGCTTGAGAAAAAACCCATATATTATTACTTGAAGGAAAGACTTAACCAGTGGATAGGAGAGATTAGGTATCTGATTATTTAGGGTTAATAACTTAATATGGTATTACTTTTTTTTTCTGAAAACCTACAAACTAAAGATGGATGTGAATACTAATTCATGTTTCAACTACCACTATATCTTCTTTTTACAAATTATTGTTCCTTACTTGCCCTGAAGTATTAATGTTTTTCAGATAAGGTTTTTGTACCCTCTTATTGTATAAGTAACAAGGTTTTGTGAAATTGATCTGTACAAAACATAAAGAAAGAACAATGTTGCCTAATGGAAAATGTATATGGAAGTTTATATTATGAGTAATAGCAAAAAAACATGCTTACTTTGGTACACAGCTGGGCAGGCAGAAGATTGGTACTCAACCACCATCTGTGCTTGTAACAACCAGTTGCACAACCAACTGTAGTACAAGTATCTGACAAGTCTTCAGATGAGGAATTTTTCTCTGAAAATAAAGCCAATTTTGACAAAATCTTAACCCTTTAACTATAAATGAATATTCATTAACTGATTATTTATTAACCCTTCGCTTGCTATTCGCGTCAATATACCTACCTGTAAATAGTGAAGACCCAGATGAGACAGCTCCTGCAGGAGCTGTCTCATCAGGGTCTGCTCTATTTATTATTATTATTATTATACCACATTTATATAGCGCTCTTTTCACACTGGACATGTGCGTTCAAAAGCGCTTCACATGGATGAAATCACTAACCGGAACGATCCGCATGATTATCTATCCAGACAATGAAAGATGTACAATATATATGAAATCGCTAGCCAGAAGGAACTACATGATTTTCCACCCGGTCATTGAAAGATAAGCAAAAGATATACAATAGATATAAAATCACTATCCGCAAGGAATAGCATAAACTGTATTAACAAACTTGATACAGACAAGTTGACTGAAAGCCATGCTCATCAATATCACAAATTAGAATAATCTGTATTAAGAAAACTTGATACAGACAAGTTGACTGAAAGCCATGCTCATCAATATCACAAATTAGAATAATCTATATTAACAAACTTGATACAGACAAGTTGACTGAAAGCCATGCTCATCAATATCATAAATTAGAATAAATGGGCTGACTGAAATTCATTTCATTTATATGACTATTGGGTCAACTGTTAGCTTGATAGGTTGGCTGAAAGCCATTCCTATCCTGAACTCAGTTGCCACTGTACATGACTACTGGGTCAACTGTTAGCTTAGTAGGTTGGCTGAAAGCCATTCCTATCCTTAGCTTAGTTGCCACTGTACATGACTATTGGGTAATCTGTTAGCTTAATAGGTTGGCTGAAAGCCATTCCTATTCTGAACAAAACTGTCCTAGTAACAAGTGTTGAAAAAGTGCGTTTTTTACAAGTTGATTGTGCAACCAGTGCACTCCGCAGCAGTGATTACACAGCGAAATACGTGTACACAGTGAATATATTTGTAATTATACAACAGGGCATGGGTAAAGAAGGAGAAATGTATTTTAAAATTCAGCAAGCGAAGGGTTAACTAAATTTTATAACGACACATTAAAACTGGAATCTTTAGCCATTGCAGAATTGTAGAATCAGATCTATATTATTCCATATTTAAAGTAAAACAGAGCAGATTTTTGTCAGACAACTCCTACAGACGTGGTTTGATCTGGGTCTACTCTGTAAATGTAATGGAGTCAACAGGTGTCGCTATCAGGTTAAACCTTTACCTGTTCAATATTCATGCAAGAAGAAATGACATCATTAATATTCATTGACTGATTTTTTATAATGGTTTATGAACACAGGATATTTTGGCTATGGCAGAAACTGTAGAATCAGATCTACGTAAAATTATTCCATAAGCAAAACAGAGCAGACCCTGGAGAGACAGCCCCTACTGAAGCTGTCTGATCTGGGTCTCTTCTCTACAAAGGAGTAAAAAAGTCTATCAGTTTAAGAATTAAAACAGACACACTATTAAACTGCTGGTTTTATGTAGTAAATACTGTTTACTGTTTACAGAGTCCTACTCATCCTGATTATGATTCTATGAGTCATATGACAAAATGCAGGCTTTGACCCTTTTAATACTAATATTTTCAAATAAGAATAGTTAATAATGCTTAAAGATACAGTTCATTCATTATGAAAGGGTTTAATTTGTTAGATTTTGAATGACAAACATGGTGTACACTGTTGGCAAATGACAACTAACCTGTTTCCCGCATTCAAAAGGTATGAATACATTTTCCATATTACCTTCAGTTTAATAATGATACTAAAAAGTATATATTTGTTCCATATTTTTTAAGTTTTCACCGAAAAAATGCCTTCATAGTTGGAAATTCCGAAAATATGTTATATCTTTAAGACAAGATAGCAAGCTGCAGGTTACACTTAATTCTTAAAAATAATAAAAAGTCTCTAGTTATTTCACCTTGGAAACACAATACTTTGTATTAAGGAAAACAATATTTGTTTACAATGGACCAAGTTTTCTTACAGATACTTACTGACAGCCTCATTTTCAAATAACCAAATCTTTTTTGAGACAATAGACCCTTGTACATCCAGACTACCTCTACTTGCAGAACGTAACACCCGAGCTGGTCTTGTTGCTATGGATGAGCAAATGCCTGTCACTGGTGCCTTTGCACGTACCATGGTCACAGGTCTTTTCAAACAATAAGATTAAAACTATATATATATACATAATATATGTGAAACTCTATATGCCTATGGACAGTATTTAATATAATCTAGTTCACATCTGTGTACTCTAAATGGTGATATCGAGCTACTTTCGGTTTTTAGGCGGCACCTGTCACAAAATTAGCATGCTGTCTTATGGGTCATTAATGAGACTACATATAATCATACAAAATCTACTCAACGAAATACTGAAATAGGTAAATCTTTAAAAAAGAATCATGTTAGAATTAAATTATTGTTCTTGCATTTGACATCCCATTTACTCATAATTAAGAATTGTGACAAAATAGTCACAAATTATATTTAAATCCGTCCCTGGATATGTAAGTTATAGCTTGGATAAAAAGTATGCAAGAATAAACAAGAGCAACATAAGTGTAAATTGGAAGAGTTTCAGACTTGTTTGTACTTGCAGTATACCGATGTCTGTTCTGTCAGTTGAAATCCTTGTTAATGTATAGTATACAGAATTCCAGGGAACGACAGTATGCATTAACCATGTGGAAATGCTGTGTTGTCATAAACATGATAAAGGTGACCTCAAAATCAAAATATTTTTTGTACAATGTTCTGTAATGCACAAATTTTAAAAGAAACTGCCGTTCAAATAAGAATAATGACCTACATATCCCACTAGTTAACCAGTTTTGACATACACCTCACCAATAGTTATGCGCGCGCAAACATTTAAAAAACAAAAAAAATCCTCCATCTTGTCTGGCTCACTTGATTCATTCTGCTGGGTCAGCAACTGTGAACGAATATGGAACAAGTTCTTTGCCCTTGACAATGCTGCCTCATGTATCAAACCGTTATGTCCTGCATAATGAGGCTGCATTGGTCAATAATTATGGCCATGCACCAAGAGAATTAGACTCATTTAAATGATCGTTTAATTAGGACAGATAGGATGAACTCCTGACGACATTTGCAAACAGTTTGCAAATTGTGGTTCTCATTTATTTCTGGTCTAACGGACTTTTCATGAACTGGATGCTTAAAAGATTGTTCTGAACATTATCGCACGTTCTCGATTGAAAGCATGACTTGTTTTCAACTGCTGTATTAAGCGACCATTTAAATGAAGAACATTGTGTGTCTTAATAAGCAGGTGGTTTCTTAACCATTCCCTTCATTTAAACGCTTCTTCACGCATTTGCAAACAGAGTAGACCCAGATCAGTCTAATCATACAGGGTCTGCTCTGTTTGCTAATGGAAATTGATATATCTAGGTTTTTTAGTTTCTAAAATGGCTATGTAGATCTACAATGGTCTAACTTCCATATTCTATTATAACTAGTTTGTCCATGAATATTCAGTTGGTATTGCAAGTTGGAATAAACATTAACAGGGAAATGGTTAATGCATGGCAAGCGTATTTAGGCTATGAGCAGTGCTAAGCTTTCCTGTTGGAGTTTTTTCTGCATCACGTTTGTCTTGCACATACCATCCAGAATCAGACTCTTTTGGCGCAAAATTCAGAAGTGTCGTCTGCAATAATAATTAAATGTCATATTAAATATAATTCTAAAGTAAATAATAAAGGTATATTAGTAAAACATTTGTTTTTAAAAACCTGTATGGTCGGGCTAAAAGAAATTACAGAAAACTGAAGTCCCAGGTCAGATGCCGCCTTGAAAAGGCGGCATCTGACTTTGGACTGCACTGTTTTCAATGGTGCCAATTTTACAGGCGACATTGGCACCGAAAGAGTTAATGAACGCTGAAGACAATGTTTAATGTATCTATATATACGAGCTGGACCAGACTAAAGTATAAACCCAATGCATTGCAATTTGCAAACAATGTAGCCAAATACATCCAGGTCAAATCTGCAAATATAACTCAACCAGATATTGAGAGTAGACCGCAATACTGTCGTGACTATGGACAAGCCATATTATGAACTCCGCTGGCATTTGTAAACAGTCTGGATCCGTATGATTATCGGGATTCACACTGTTTGATACTCTGATAGTGAGTTTTTCAGTGGAAATGAGAGAAAAATCAGTCTGGACAATAATTCTAGTACAACAATTACAGTGAACTCTTGCTATAACTACTGTACGTTCGAAATATATGAATATTCATTATACTGACAAGAACTTTGTAAACATATACTGTATACAGTAAAACCATCCAGGCCAAATCTTATTAAAGAAGAATTTAAATATTTTTAGTTAGGTGTCCGCTTAATGCAGGATGAAAGTCATGCAGAAAGTTTCTCTGGGAGCTTTCTCCAATGACTTTCACCCGGTGGCTTACAGACCGGTATTGATATTAATTTGAACGTCCGGTTTAGAGGGGTGTCACTGTATAACTTATATTATCCTACCTCCTACAAGTGTCTAGCTATCCGATTGGTTAAATGACGTCACGTGAAAGCCGAGTAATTTCCATCCACTGCCTTCAGCAACCTAATATAAGCCACTGGGAAATGACGTCATTTAACCATAGTTGGCCTTACCTTATAAACTGAGTAGCCGCAAATTATACCTGCGAAAATGCCGTTTGTGAACGTATATTCATCGTACCTGTTAAACAATAAAGACCCAAATCCGATGCTACAGATCAAAATCCGATGCCATAAATACTTGCGATTGCTGATTTAGATACAGTAATACAGATACAGTAATTAAAATTTGTATTTGGCGGTAAACATAACGTCACACACCGATGTTCAGATAGGCCTGATGATGACGACATGTTATCATCCTCAATGACAGCGGTCGCCTTAAATATTTTTCGTCAAAAATAAAAGACAGTAGGTACGATAAAAACGTTACATAGTGTTCAGGTTACATACACCGTTTCGCTCTCGTCCCATATGAAATTTACTGGCAGTGTATATTCCATATTAGGTAACCTGAAAACTGTGTAACTTATATAATGTTCATTTGAACGACATTTTCAATACAACGACACTTTCTAAGGGAACACATATGGCCGTTGTAACGAGAGCTAACTGTATTTTAATAGCTTATGAAAGGTTAAATAATATGGTTACTGCAGTACTAGTCTTGTACTTAATCCGTGGTATGTATTAACGTACGCTCTATAAGTTAATTAATCTGTCACATTGTTGCGGGTTCGTTAGAATATCTAGAAAAGTCAAGTACCGTGGCTTATTGGTTTATACAAAAGAAGACGCTTCATAATAAAACAGTCATGACTGATTATTGGCAAAAGGTAGACACAAATTTGTTCCCCCCACACACTTTTTTTTTTTAGATATCTTGAAACTTGCATAAAAGTTTAGCTTGACTTATAGTGTGAACTTGAGATTTCTTGGAGAAGCATTGAAAAGTGAAATGAAATCCTCCCCCTCCCCCGCTGACAGCGATGATAGTAACTCACATTTGCAATCAACTAGAACCCGATGAGACGCCGAGGTATTTGGATCCAAACTGATTGGAAAGCTGATCACATATTTACGGAAGCCCTGAGGTCTCATTTTGACTTAATAATTATTTGTTAATAGTTTTTTGTTATTTCTTATTAGTTATTTGTATTTCTTATTAGTTATTTGTTAATCAAATACTTGAATAATGGAGGACGATTACCACGTGTAGGCAACGGTTGTTACTTACGGAAGCCCTGGAGGGAGATTTTAGTTACTTATTAACACTTATTAGTTATTACTTATTTAGTATTAGTTATTTGTTATTACTTATTTGTTACAAATTAATGTGTGGTTCCACCATTTTGCAAAATGAAGGACAATTTTCCAGACATGTAGACAATTGTGCATGCTGCATTTGAACGGACTGAAATATATGAAAAGCATGTTGTTCTTGTGTTTAATTACAAAATTACAAACAAGCAAGTTGGTTGAATTAAATTATCTTGCTCAATAAGAATATTTAAGGTAAAACATCAATGACAATGTTCGGACAATGTCAAATTTACAGCCCTCCTCTCTCGGCAGAGAATAACAAGTAGTACTTCTCAAAAACAGACAAATACACTGCAAGACATGCACTCCAAGACAGTTCTGATTGACATTTGACAATCAATGACATTGACCTTCAGGCAGACTGAAGCAGTACTGTTATTTCTTATTTGTTATTAGTTAACATTTAGTACTTATTTGTTATCTGTTACTATTTATTTGTTATTAGTTAACACTTAGTACTTATTTGTTACTACTTATTTGTTATTAGTTACTACTTAGTACTTATTTGTTACTACCTAGTAATACTTAGCGATGCTTTAGGTAGTTTCCTTTCCTTAGTAGTTTCAAATGCTTCCCTTTCCTTTCCTTTCATCATTTCCATCTGTCTCTTTTGTGACTTGATTTTTGTTCCTTTGACGTTGGTCCTTAAATATCAACAATACATTGTTCAAGCCAAAACTTTAAATATATCTGGAGAGGGATGCGTTTAGAATAATTTACGCTTAGTTAAGACGCCAACAAGAACACTGTCACAATAAGTGACAAGTTTCCCCCAAAGAATTATATTGATACTGAAGTGCATTTTGTTGTTGTAGGCATACCTGTAAATATACATATACATTACAGTTGGTATTTCTTGTTGTGATTGTGAATGAGATAGATCTATAGGCTACTTCGGCCAAGCTTTGTCTATAATTGTTTGGTTTGGTTTTATCAGGTTTTACGTCGTTTTAACAGCATTTCAGTCATATCATGACGTCCAGCTAATTACAGGTTGTGGAAGACCCCAGAGAATCTCCTGTGCACGAAAGAAATTGCTTTGTATATAATATATCAAATCTATAATTAGTAAAATCTTGGACATGTGTGGAAAATTGTTCATTTTTCAAAATGGTGGAACCACACATTAATTCATAACAAATAATTAATAACAAATAACTAATAATAAATAACTAATAACTAATAAGTGCTAATAAGTAACTAAAATGTCCCTCCAGGGCATTCGTAGTTACTTACCATATCATCTTCTCCAGAACCCTTCATGCTGTCCATTCCCCGCTATTTTCCACATGAATGTCACAATAAATAACTAATAACAAATAACAAAAAAACTATTAACAAATAATTGTTCAGTCAAAATGAGACCTCAGCGCTTCCGTACATATTCGTCATTGAAAGTAAAATAATGAATACCGTAATACCGTATTCTTCCTAATAAATTCCCCCACTCTAAGAAACGCTCTGTATAGAAATGCAAGAAGCTTATTTCAAATAATGTGACGCCCTCGGGGTGTTTATTAGAGATAACACGGTACACTGAAAAAAGTATACTACTTGGTTATGATGTACAGTTGAACTTCGGTATCTCGAACGTTTGTGGATCATACAAATTACTCCGTGATAACAGAAGTTCGAGTTCTAGAATTTCTAATCTGGACAATTTCTCAACTTCACATATTAATACAGGTCTAAAGTAGCTTTCATCATTACTTAAGACCTGCATTAAGCTGTCACATATGTTCCGAGATATATGCGCTGTGATACCTTTTTCAACATTTTTGTATTGTAACTTTTGGAAGCACCAAACTTTTACTTCGAGTTATCTCGAAGTTCGAGTTATCCGAGTTCGAGATATCGACGTTCAACTGTATATCAATACGTGTAATCTAAAATTACACACAATGCCATTATGTATTACAGTAAAACCTCTCTATAACGACCACTAAATTACATCAAGTATTTTGTGTTAAAGGCATGTGTCTGCTTAAAGCAAGGTGAAAGTAAAACAGAACGCTCCTATAGGAGCGTTCTGTTTTACTTGCACATTGCGTTAAGCAGCCACCTGCCCTAAATACTAACTAATTAACACAATTTAGTGGCCGTTATAGAGAGGTTTTACTGCATTATATTTGTTATATTTGCCCCATTCATTTAACCTTTGACCTGCTGTGGGCGTATCCGTGATTATCTCTGCACATATTTTAGATCAGATGAGACTCCGAATCACTCTCCAAGCTGTTTGGCATTCTGATAGTATTTTTGGAAAGAAATGCAAGACAAATTAATTCTGAAAATTGAAGAGGCGACATTTTCTACTAACCATAATTTACTCAGCATGATAAAGTTTATTTTTATAGCTGAAAATTCATACTTCAATAGAATATTTCGAGGTAGGTTCCCTTCAATGTCTTTCAAAGACGAAAATAGCGTGTCATGCCATTTTGTCTTGATGAGATGTTGAGTTTTCTGCCTATGATCTGGATATACACTGTTTGTCAGTGCAGTAATGGATTCATCCATATATTAGCGAGATAAACATTTATTGGCAATTGGTCGGTTATCGTGGAACCTTTATTACGATCAAGTTTACGTGTACCATCAAAAATGTTATTTTAGGGGAAAATCGTGCATTTTCTACTTACATGTTCAAATTATGAAGTGGATGGGTCAACTTAGCCGTTTCCTTGTTGGCGTTTTTTTTTCGAGATTAGTGTTCGACTGTACAATAAAGCCCCTATAAACCGGAGTTCTAGCAGAGAAGAATTTAAATACTTTTAGGCAGGTGGCTGTTTCATGCAGGGTGAAAATCGTACAGAAAGCTCCTAGGGGAGCTTTCTGCGTGACATTCACTCTGCATTAAGCTGCCACATGTCTCCAAGACAGATACTTATACTATACTGAACACCCGGTTTAGAAGGGTTTTACTGTATACAGCAAATTAATTGGTATACAAACTTACAGGTCTATGGTTACTTTACAGTATTACAGTAAAACCTCTCTAAACCGGAATTCTAGTACAGAATAATTTAGATACTTTTATGCAGGTGGCTGCTTCATGCAGAGCAAAAGTCATTCAGAAAGCTCCTATAGGAGCTTTCTGAATGACTTTCATCCTGCATTAAGCTGCCATCTGTCTCCAAGACCAATATTTATACTAAATTTTACGTCCGGTTTAGAGGGATTTACTGTATATGTGATCATATTGTGTATTATATTCATGTAGTGTATTAACCCCCTTTCCTTCACACCAACGCCTTTGTAACGGAGTAGACCTGGATCAGACGCCTCCTAGAGGAGCTTTCTGCGCGACTTTCACCCTGCATTATGAAGCTGCCACATGTCTCTAAGACCGATATTCATATTAAATTTAACATCCGGTTTAGAGGTTTGTTTTACTGTACAGTAAAACCTCTCTATAACGACCACTAAATTGTGTTAATTAGTTGGTATTTTGGGCAGGTGGTTGCTTAAAGCAATGTGAAAGTAAAACAGAACGCTCCTATAGGAGCATTCTGTTTTACTTTCATCTTGCTTTAAGCATCCACCTGCCTTTTACACAAAATACTTGATGTAATTTAGTGGTCGTTATAGAGAGGTTTTACTGTATATGCAAATCGCAAGGTTATGTTATTGAAATATTGATTAAACTAAAGTATTTATGACAGAAAATGCAACTCTGCTAAGCGTGAACGGCATTTCTATAACAAGCAGCTTTCATCTTTCTGGATCTTACCGAAAAAAGAATAATATATATTATTCAATAAGTAAACAGCTGACTGATCAGGCGGTTCCTATAGGAGCCATCTGGTCTGGATTATCTCTGTTTGCAAATGCGTTCAAAGGTGCACATGTATCTATGATGCAAATGGTTAGATGTAGGTTCTGTGTGGATGTAAATGTCACTAGAACTTTAGCGCTTAGGTTTTTATTGTTATTTTCTAGGAAACAGACAAAAACTTTTAACTTCCGCATGTGGAATATGACAACGCTAATTATTTATAATGCTCAAACACTCGTATTACAATTAATTGCAGCTAGGTTTAGAATTCAACTTCTCCAGAAATTCAGAAAATTCAAGCAACAACATCTAATATCATCCAACGCACTGAATCTTTTCCCCCTCATATAAATACTTTTTCTTAACCCTTCGCTTGCTATTCACGTCAATGTACCTACCTGTAAATAGTGAAGACCCAGATGAGACAGCTCCTGCAGGAGCTGTCTCATCAGGGCCTGCACTATTTACAAGTTGATTGTGCAACCAGTGCACTCCACAGCAGTGATTTCACAGCGAAATACTTGTACACAGTGAAGATATATGTAATTATACAACAGGGCATGGGTAAAGAAGGAGAATTGTATTTTAAAATTCATCAAGAGAAGGGTTAACCTTTCCCTCTTACAAACGCCCTTTCATGCCTTTGCAAACGGAGACGTTCCAGATCGGACGGTCCCTCTAGGAGCTGTCTTATCAGAGTCTTCTCTGTTTGCTTATGAAATTATAATAGATCTGACTCTACAATTTCTACCAATACGAACATATCATATGTCATTCTGCTGATAAATATTTGTGATGTCATTATTTTTACATGAATATTCAACAGGGAAAGGATTAACTTTTAGACTGAAGCTTAGCACAGTCTAAATAAGCATCGGGTGTAAATGTTTTTAGATAAGATGTAGATTTAAGTTTAACGGCGTATCTGCGTTTTAACGTTTTACCCCATGCATATTTATAAAACGAATTCATGACTTCACGAATGCAGATGGGAATAACTTTTATTTCGGGAAACGGACATAGAATTGTTTTGGCTATGACAGAAACTGTAGTAACATACAATGTATCTATATTTCATAAGCAAACAGCAGAACAGAACAGACTCTGGCCAGATATCGCTAAAAATTGAACCATCTAAGACTGGTCTATTGTTTTTGCAAAGGCATAAAAAGGCGTTGCTATAAAGTAAAGGGTTAACCTTTTGAACTTTGAAATTTCAAAGCTGAATGGTCCATCATTTTAAACGAATAGTTAATTCAGGATGACAGTGTATAATTTGTGAGAGGATTTTGAATGAGAAACAGTGCAGACTATGATCAGAGTTTTCCTCTCTCCGGTCTATACTTAAAATGTATCAGTAAACCCGTTTCCAACTTTCAAAGGTTTAACCATTTACTCCATGAATATTCATATAAGAAATAATTACTACATGAATATTAATTAGGCACATGAACACGTGAACATTTTGCTTTGACAAAAATTGTAGAATCATAATATATATTATTTCATAAGCAAACATAGCAGACCCAGACCAGATAGGGGCCGTCTGATCTAGGTCTACTCTCTTTGCAATGGCATAGAAAGGCGTATCTATGCAGTATGGGTTATGGCGGAATAAACCAACAGATAGTCTTCATCAGAATTCCTCTCTCTTTTTTGGCGTCCATTAGCAAACGAGGTCATTTCTAAGTAGTTCCTAACGACAGAACATCCGACGACTTCTATTACACTTTCAGCCTAATTGTTGGAAATCATTAAGAAGACAGGGTAAATGACATTAACCGTTTATCTAATGAATATTCATTTAAGATAATCACTGTTTGAGTATTAATTAGTTTTACTAGCTTAACCCATTACCTCATAGGCTACTTTAAGACCCAACCTCTTTGAATGAATCTACCGAAAAGGAGCATTAACTAGAGTGCAGGAAAATTTTAGAATTTTGTAGTTTGAAACCATTGTGATAAATAGAGCATTTGCTCCTATAGGAGAAAATGCTCTATTTATCACAATGGTTTCAGCAGGTGACTTTTGCAGAGGCGTCAAAAGGCGTCAATATGAGGGAATGGGTCAATGTAGGGTGAACTTTTTTTTCATGATTTACATTAAGTAGACACATGATTTAACCCTTTAAATGCGGGACTAGCATTCACTGTCATTTACAAACAGTGTAAACCTAGATCAGATGAGGATCCCTCTGATGTGGGTCTACATTGTTTGTCATTCCAAATCCTCCAGCACGTTTGAGCCTTTCACAATGAGTGGACTTCATAGATAACAATTTCCCTCATATAAACGTGTTATCACGCATCTGCAAACAGAGTAAACCCAGATCAGACGGCTCCTATAGGAGCCACCTGATCAGGGTCGGCTCTGTTTGCTTATGGAATTTGATAGATCTGTTTCTTTACTTTCTACAATGGTTACGATGATCCACCTTCCATATTTCATTATAGATATTTTGTATATGAATATTCAGTAGGTATCAACATTTGGAATAGACACAGAACAGGGAAAGGGTTAAACACTAATGAGCTGTTCCACTCTGACAATTCAGCGTTGAAAGGCTTACATGACTAATTCTTCCCTATTAAAAGTTCAGAGTAGCGAGGTTTTACTGTATATACGAAATTATCGTATTTAACCCATTCCCGCATATTGGCGCCTTTTGACGCTTCTGTCAATGCCACTTTGTGAAACCATTGTGATAAATAGAGCATTTGCTCCTTTAGGAGCAAATGCTCTATTTATCACAATAGTTTCAAACTAAAAAATTCTAAAAGTTTCCATTTCTCTAGTTAATGCTCCTTTTGGTAGATTTATTCAAAGAGGTTGTATCTAAAAATAGCCTATGCGGTAAAGGGTTAACCATGTCTGTGCTGTTACATCTTCATTTGTGTATGGATACTTGTAGTATTTGTTTATGCGTATATCAATATTATCTTAGCCAAGTCTGGTGTTTTTTCGGTCAGTAAGGTCAATAATTATTTGCCCATAAATCATAAAAGATAAATTGAAATATTACAGTGTTTGTGCTGCAGCACCTGTTTTATTCGCCAATCCTTATCAAATTTACACAAGATGTATATTAACGACGTATTTTGATTTTGAGTTATGTGCCCTTAGTTTACCCCCACCCAACCACTGCCCCGATAGTTTCAATCACGCTGTAGCACATTTGTTCTTTAACATCTTTGATCATATTCGCAATGAATTCACATTATTTTTACAAAGATAAGACGCGGGGTTTTACGCAAGCGTTAAATGGCTGCGTAAAACATGTTTAAGCAGGATAGATGGAAATACAGAGAGGCATATTATTTAGTAATTTTGATTAAGAGATCCATTGGACATTTTTAATTATTGCAGAATGAGGAAAATGCTGTAATAAGAAAGAGATGTTTGAAACACTTAAAGCGGGAATGTGAACATTTGGAAACCCAGAAATACACAATTCTCATATGATGTTTCAAGCACTGATAAGACCTTTTGACAGTCACTTTTACATGCGTAAGATAAAGCATGCTTTGAAACGTCATTCAAAGTGAATCTATTCTTATTCAAAACTTTCCCGTTGATATGCATTTTTATAAGAAATGTTATGCAAGGACATTACCGAGTTCTGGCCAATGACAATCATCTTCTGAAAGCGTAGGTGAACCCTTGAACATAGAAAGTAAATTGTACAACTGAATTCTGAAATAAGCAACTAAACATGTTTTGTTCCAGCTGATATTGCTTTGGTAACCTTTGCAAACAATTTTGGATCCATATGAGATGCCGAGTAACTTGGCACCTCATCAGGGTCCAAACTGTTTGTCAATCTGACATTTGTTTTTTGAAAAGATATGGAAGAAAAACATATTTTGAACTGTAGCAGACGAAGAAGCAGCAGAAGGTATTTGGAGTATATTACACTTGACAGCAAATGAACTGCAACTGACCTGCAGAATGCTAACATCAAATCAAACACCGGAGAGTTCTTGGGCATTATTGAGCACAGCGAAAAATAATGCAGCTGTTTTGTTCTGGTGTGTAAATCTAAAACCTAGTCTCGCAGTAAATCATGGTAATTTTGAATTCCTATAAAAGAGTGGACTGCCTTTGGCAGCACAATGATCTAGTTAGACTACTTGTCTTAAGCAACCTTATGTTGATTGGACACAGGAATATTAAAAAAACGGACAGTTGCTCAATACAGGACAATTAGATTATCAGAGTCATTCCAGAATGGGAAAATATGTACTACATTGATCGATTTGTATATAATTAATACGAACATTTTGCGAACAACAATTAATTAATAGTTTCAGATTCTCAATTCGATCTTGTTCTTACCCAATAGCCATTATAGGGTAAATCATGAAACAAAGTCATTTCTTTGTCACACGTTAAATTTTGATCATGACATTGTACCATGTAGCCCTAAAATATTGTTAGGTGTCCTTTTATATCTGTTGTATTCATGCCAAGTTTCATTGCATTATACTAACAACAAATTAAAGAGCTGATGCTACTTTAATATTTAATTGTTAGACACGCTGGCCTTTAGTCGAACGTGCTCAAGATCAATTTGCAAACTTTTAACAAGTTTAGCTATAATGAATATACACGTCATTATAGTAACTCTCTGCAAACTACCAGGTGTTAGTGCATGTCTGAAATATATTTACACACTAATGTAACACCATTTGTTTGAAAACACCATTCGTTTCAAACATGTTAAACAAATCCGAAAATGTGACGTAAAACGTCCCTGTTTATTTCAGATGCAGTAGAGTCTCGTTAAAGCGACCGCATTATGTATTAACCCTTTCCATCATAGGAACGCTTTTTCACGCATTACCACCAGTTCTAAAAATCCAGAAATCGACTTCTTTTGAGTGGTCGTACAGAGCTACAGCTAAAGGTGCGTACCCAGATACTAAGATCGTATTTTCTCCACTAAACCCTATGTTGTGACCACTCTTTAGAATCGTCTCTTCGAAGAGACTATTCTAAAGAGTGGTCACAACATAAGGATTGATGAAGAAATAAAGACGTTAGTTTTGAAAAAGTTTAATTAATGCATTTTATCTCGACCTGTAGGTCGTATTAACGAGATATTACTATACAAATGTATAGTGACCGACCAACGGCAAGATAGGAGGGGGCGGTTGCTATTATTCACACAGAATCTATTCTTAGCAATAGCCTTTATTATGGCGCTGCTAGATAAGAAATTCAAACGTCACATGATTGATCGTTTCTTCAAATAGTATCACATTACAACAAAGGACCAAATAAAATAACATCTCTTTCATTTATAGTTTTTATTTGCAACATGTTAGAGTTCATAATTCATAAGCAAAATAAATAACCTTTAATAACATTTTCTAAAGCAAGTACGCTTTTAGATTTTCAGTTGAACTACGCACCAAACCAGGCAGAAAACGAGTTTCAATCAAATTATCTCTCGTTTGATGTTGCGATAACATAATAGATGACATAGATGGCATTTATAAAAAGCTTGACATGAAAAGCGTTACACTCATCAGAGCCACAGAAGTATGGATGAGCTACTGATAATGATAAATGGAGATTCAACACTTACATTACCAATACATCAATATAAATATACAATAAAGTCCTCTCAAGCGACCAGCGAAAATGTCTAATACATGTACTGTGTCATTGAGGTATGTATCTGAATGTTGGATGGAATTTAAGCAGATAACATCCATGGTTGACTTCTGCATTACGATCGTCTAGCATTATTTTAAAAACACTCATATTTACTCATTAAGTGATCGCTTTAGAAGGGTTCAGATCAGAGCAACAGATAAAGATGCGTACTCACATACACAAACTGTCATTTCTCCACCAAACCATATGTTGTGACCACTCGTTAGAATCGTATCTTCGAGACGATTCTAAAGAGTGGTCACATCATAGGGTTTGGTGGAGAAATAAAGAAGTTACATGTATTCTTGAAAATGTTTTAATTTACGCATTTATCTGGACCGCTGGGTTCTGTCTGAAACCACCCAAACGTATCACGTACAACCTTCCTTCACTGAATCATACGAGTCGCGACAAGGGGAAATTGTACTCGCACATCTGCAAATATTGCAGGCTTAGATCAAGCACATAATCTCAACTACTGGTGCTGCTGATTTCCACAGATTTGAGTTCTCAAGCTTTTGATTGGTCAGATTTGAGCCAAAGGCTCAAATCTGACCAATCAAAAACTTGAGAACGAACTAAGACTCAACTATACGTTTTATAAGCATGGACCCAGACGATGCGTTCAAACGCGGCGGGCTAACATTGGACTAAACTGCTTGTAAAAGTTCGAATGCCCACTCCCGGCAAACGTCGCTAACCCAATATTACAATGTCCAGTGCTCTTGTGTTCTATTCTATTATTAGCCATTGTCTTAAACAGATGATTAACTCTAGACAAGCACTTAGATAAACATAATCAACTTATTTAACACAAATCGGTCAATCGTTATTAACACGTTTCTAGATAATGCCAGCCTCTCTGGAATCTGCTCACATATTGCAGGGGCGTTTGATGGCAACATAATCTAAATCAATCATATCTGACCACCTATAGTGTTAATGTCCTAGCATGTTTAAGCAGATGATAACCCTCAAATGACTTCAAGAGTTCAGCTGTCGGCCATCCAAATACTTGACAGGGTGCCAAACCTACGAAATTCCAAAGACTGGGTCTGAGAAGATTCCGATTGGTTTATTTATTTCGACTTGTGTCCATGTTTACACTTATGTAATGAGATCTATTTTCAAAAAGTCGCCTCGGCAAAACAATTATTGCAGAAAAACATCAGAATGAAAGTTAGATTCATCAATTTCATCAACAAGTTCAAAAATGGATAGGTCCATCATGAAATATTTGTTAAAACGGGGTTAATCCCGAGTATCACGTAGCAACCGTTAATGAGTCTTAATCGATTATAAACATTAAACAGTGAAAACTTGATTATTCGAACATTCAAATAAGTACCATTATTGATCTTTAACACAGGTGGCAGCTTAATGCAGGATGAAAGTCTAGGAGCTTTCTGCATGACATTCACACTGCATTAAGCAGCCACCTGCGTAGATTCGTAAAGACGTAAATTCTTCATTACTGAAATGTCATTGTATCGAGTTTTTACTGTATGATATTGTAACCGATAATCAGTTTTGAGACCATAATAAGAAGGCCTACACGTTTATTCATGTCAAATCATTGACCATTCGGTCGGCGTCAGGTAAAACTATCTAAAATATACATAACAAAGCAACATGAATTTACATTGATAGTATTGCATTTCATGTCCCACGGTGAAATGTGCTCCCTCTAACTAAGATCATTGATCACGGGACTAGATATAACAATGAAAAGGGATAATGAACATTCTCATAGAGGAAATGTGAATCACTGACATTAAGGTTTCATAAAGTTTACGTTCAAATCCTCGTTGTTACTAAAGTGTATTACATACTCTGTACCCAACTAAGATCATTGCTAAAATAAACCATATTAGCCCATTCCCTCATATTGACGCCTTTTGAGGCCCCTGTGAAAGTCACCTTTTGAAACTATTGTGATAAATAGAGCATTTGCTCCTACGGAAGCCCTCACTCGCCTTTCCATTTGACTAATGGATGGGTACCAAACCTGATTCCCACGAGTGTATTGTAGACGAAATGGGACTTAACCCATTCTCTCCTACTGACGCCTTTTTGTGCCTTTGTAAAAGTAATTTTATGTAACCATTGTGATAGATAGAGCATTTGCTCAATAGGAGCAAATGCTCTATTTATCACAATGGTTTCAAAACTACACAATTCTAAAATTATCCTTTTCTATAGTTAATGCTCCTTTTCGGTAGATTTATTCAAAGAGGTTGGGCCTAAAAATAGTATAGGAGGGAATGAGCTAATAGGTTAATGAAATTTTGTGTTACACAGCCTACATCGAACTAAGGATTTAAGCAATCATGATGTTCAATATAGTGACCATTTGTATGTTTTTTCGTAACAGAGGTTAAAAATGTTTAACTTGAAAACATATCATTGTCTAATGCACGACTATACGTGTATATATTTTAGTTAAAGAGAGAACATTTATACCTTGGAGCATTAAAGACAATAGGAATGTAACTGTATAAAATAAATATAACTTGTGCTCATATGAAGAAAATAATAAATATTTACAACAAAAAATCAAATCAAATTCCTTACAGAATTATCGTACAGGTTATTTTGTTTAATATGACAAGACTATTTAACCTTTTACTCCATGTATATCCATGTAAGAAATAATGATACCATGAATATATATTTAGATTAATTGTTATAATGGCAAATGAAGTTTTTGTCCATGGCATAAACTGTAGAATTATATATATATATACATTATAGCATACTCAAACAGAGCATACCCTGACCAGACGGATCCTACATGAGCCATCTGATCTGGGTCTACTCTATTTGTTAATGTATGGAAAAGGAGTATTTATGGAGTAAAGGGATATTCAATAACATTAAACATTATCGATAGTCCATAGTAAAAGTGAAACTTGCTTCGCAGCAGATAGATATTAACAGAGCTACAGATAACGGTGCGTACTCAAATACTAAAATTGTCATTTCTCCACCAAACCCTATGTTGTGACCACTTCTTAGAATCGTCTCTTCGAGACGATTCTAAAGAGTGGTCACAACATAGGGTTTGGTTGAGAAGTAAAGAAGTTATTCTTGAAAATATTTAATTTATGCATCTTATCTGGAGCGCTGGATAAACTATATTTCCACCTTGCTACTAAATAAGAATTCATACAGCTCATACAATAGGATAAACTAGGGAATAAGGCAATCTAACATTTTACCTGTAGCTTACTTTTTAAAATGTAACCACCTATCACAATATCAACACATAATAAACTGCTTTAGATGGGTTACAGATATAATTATTCTTAATTTACAACATCCGTTTAAAAGTGTTCCTATATAAAAAAATAAATGGTAAGTAAATTATCTAACCCTCTGCTCCATGAACATTCATGTAAGACATAATCTATGTATGTATATAAATAGCCTTTCTCTAGTAGAAACTACTAATTAAGTTCTATAGAATTCCACTGGCAAACAGAGCAGACTAAGATCAGAAGACTCATACAACAGTCGTCCGATCTGGTTCTATTTTGATTGCAAATGCATTGAAAGGATTTTCTATGAAGTAATGGGTTACGATACCTAACTGGTGGGAAGGGAATTTGCATTTCGAGGGCTTGGTGCAAAGCTATTCCAGCTCCTTCACAAAGTGAAGAAGTTAGAATAGTTTTGCACCAAGCCCCCGATTTGGTATTTCAGACACGTTATGGTACTAATTCTATGGTATAAATAAAACATTCTATGACATGATGATAAGCTCTGAGAAATAAAGACTTTGGCATATTCTTGACATAAACGGCACACAAATAAGAGAGCAAGTGATAAACGAAACATCAGCAATCAAATTATTCGAACACTGAGAATACTTGTGACACATCGCTCAAAAATGCATATAATGGTATTTACAACGCAGTGTACCCCGGTATGTAAACCCAACAAATCATTGTTACGCCAGGCACACAAGGCACGAGGCTTTGTCGTCTTTGGATGACAAAAACATCCAAGGTGATACATAAGAAGACGAGAAATGTAAGAATGATTTCCAGAAGCGACAGTTGTAGAATACAATTTAAGAGGGATAAACGCAAACCTACAGTTACAATTTCTTTCATGTCTTAACTATTTCCTTCACAGAAACACATTACATTTTCACGCATTCGCAAACAGAGTAAACCCAGGCATGATCGTCCTGTATGAGATAACTGATCAGGGCATGCTCTGTTTGTTTATTAAAATGATATACATTGTAAATCTGATTTTACAGTTTCTGCCATAGCCAAACTTCAGCTAATAAATATTCATAAATATCATTATTAGTTTTCTTAAATGAATATTCATGAAAGAAAGGGTTAAATATAGTTTACAACTTTAGATTATTATTGATGGTTTCAAAATGACTGTAAGAGTGCGACCAGCTAGATCCAAAATATTTGCAAAATTAGTCGCATTCAACGCAGTTACAATACTTTGCAATAACTACCGATATAATTCGGGAATACTTTGCAAACAGAGTAGACCAATGTCAGATAGGCCCTGATCTGGGTCTGCTTAGCTTGCTTACATTGTATAAATAAACGTTTATTGTTTGTCATGCCAATTTACATGCATTTTCTTGCATGAATGATTAGGTAAACGGCTAAAACGAACACTACATCATTCCATGGGCAATCAGAGCAGGCTCTGATCAAACGACTCCTGCAGGAGGTGTCCGATGTTGGTCTACTTTGTTTGCAAAGGTGTCATAAGTGTATATGAAGGAAATCGTTAACCATTTACTTCATGTATATTCACGCAAGACTTTCTACCGGGCATATTGTATTTAAAGACATGTAATGCAGTGCACACCCTAGGCGGCTCATACAAGAGTTTCTTATATGTTGCTTAATGCAGGGTAAAAGTCATGCAGAAAGCTCCTAGAGGAGCTTTCTGTGTGACTTCCACCTTGCGTTACGCTGCTACCTGTCTCCAAGACCGATATTTATGCTAAATTGAACGTCCAGTTTTAAAAGGGGTTTTACTGCACCGTATCAAACAAGGTATAAACAGTATTGGGTAATACATGTATATAGCAAATGTAGCAATAATGTTTTCTGCATTTCTCCGCTAAATCCTATTTATTAACCCCTTACTCAAATGATATGCACTTAAGAAACAAACCGATCTGATCATGAATATTAATTAATCCTTTCCCGCATATAAACGTGTTTTCACGCATTTGCAAACAGAGTATATACAGATCAGACGGCTCCTGATAAGGATCTGCTCTGTTTGCTAATGAACTTTGATAAATCTATTTCTCTACGTTCTAAAATGGTTACAATCTTCCACCTTCCGAATTTCATTAAAACTATTTTGTTTATGAATATTCAGTAGGTAGGCTATTGACATTTGGAATAAACATAGAACAGGGAAAGGGTTAATTAGATTTAAGGTTTATAACGGCACATGAACACATGACCTTTGGGCGGCGAAAGACGCCCTACAATCATATCTATACTATTCCACATCTAATCAGAGCAGACCCTGATCACACGGCTGCTACAGGAGACGTCTGATGGTATACGTCGTTTGAAAACTCGTACATAGTGTATCTATGGAGTAAAAGGATAAGCACAGTTTCTTCAATTAACCCTTTCCTCCATAAATACGCCTTTCTACGCCTCTGTAAAAGTCACCTGTTGAAACCATTGTGATAAATAGAGCCTTTGCTCCTATAGGAGCAAATTCTCTATTTAACACAATGGTTTCAAATTACAAATTTCTAAAAGTTTCCCTTTCTCTAGTAAATGCTCCTTTTGGGTAGATTTGTTCAAAGGGGTTGGGAAAAAAATAGCCTATGAAGGAATGGGTTAATATCAAGATAGAATTTCACTGAGGGGCATTTAGCTAGATCAGTATGCCTTTATACATGTATCTACATCTCTATATAACCATAAGATGCATGTCCTGTCACCAAAGCCTCGTTGAATAGGTTCACGAAATGAAGATCATAAGATCTGGTGAAGTCAGCAATTTTTCGGCATTTCATCGCCTCGCCCAGCTAGATGTGTTCATTTCTATGAGCATTACTAGTAACTCTGAAAAATAAGAAACTAGTACATGTACAAATATTTGTTTGTTTGTTTGTATCGAAATTTTACGTCGCTTTACAGTACTTCAGTCCTATCGCGACGCCCAGCTAATTAGAAAAGACGATTCCAAAGAGTGGTCAAAGCATAGGGGTTGGTGGAGAAGTGTTGATTCTAGTATTTGATCACGTACCTTTATCTGTAGCTAGACAATGTAACACGTTATTACAAATAACTTTACAAACCTCCATCAATAATGAATTAATTAATTCCTGTTAAATATGAAAATGAAAATAAAATGTTATGATCATTGTAAACAGAAGAGAATCAGATCTGTAATGCATAAGCAGAAAGAGCAGACATTGTTCTTATATAATCTGTATTAGAAACGCTGCCATTGGGCAGAGGCTATACCCTTTGGTCATCATTCTCAAGCATCTGATTGATCAGATGTTTAAGTTCCACTCTGATGCTCGAGTTTGAGCTCAGACTTGAGAAATTCAACATTTGAACAATCAGAACGTGCGAATGAATTCAGACACAAGCAAAATGTCTTTGCCAGTGTTCAACATATTTTTAGATGCTGGCGAGTGTTGTTACCATAAACAGTGTAGAACAAGACCGACTCCGAGGTTATAAAACTTTTGCTTGAGTCTGGGATCATTCTCAAGCATCTGATTGGTCAAGCTCAGAATCTGACCAATCAGATTCTTGAGAATGATCCCAGACTCAGACTCAGATGTTTTATAACATTGGACCCAGATCTCCTGATTCTGACGAGGTGGCTTGTATGGGTCTACACAATTTGTAAAACACTTGATTATATCTTTTCCATGAAGAAGCTCACTATTTTCTAAATGATTACATATATGGCATCATAACAAATATAAGATATTCAACAAATAATATGACGTTAACCTATAAGACACAATTAGTTTGACATTTATCGCGATGATAATGATCTATCGATACAAAATGACCGCTTTTTGAAATTTTGAAGCAGCTCTTCTTTCATTACTTTCCAAGACATACATATGTATTCTGATTTTAAAACAGTTTGTTCAAGGATGAGAAAGTTATACATGTATATCGTCTCGACTGGATCAAAACTGTTTGCAAATCTAATTATGCAGTTGTCCGCGGCGTGTTAAAGATTAGCTCATGTCTTTAACTTGTGTAACATTTAGCCCGCTGTATAAATAAAACTGTCTCTTCCCTTTCTATATATTGATTAAACAAAAATGTGTATCAAAGTTTATCATTAAAGGAACTGATGTTTTGTCCAACAGTGTATACCCTGATCAAAGGACTCCTGAAGGAATCCTTTGATCTGGGTAAACACTGTTTGTAAAGTCATATGTACTCGACTCCCGCATTTTAAGGGATATAAAACGTCTGTTTTCCATAGTTTTTTTTCCCAGTTGATCACTAGCTTACAACAGAACCCGGAAGTGTTTTGTTTTTCAATAATTGTTAACTTATCTGGCGAACAGAAAGTTAAATGAGCTGACCTTGGTTAGACACAACGCCTTTGACGTGGCACTTGTACTGGCACAAGGGTCTTTGCTAAACCTTGCCTGATTAACAATTTGCACATAGCCATACCATAGTTTGAATTTAGCTGGGATACCACCGAATAAGTCTGGATCCAAATCTATCATGGTTTTTGAAATACTGTTACAACAAAACCTGTCTACAGTGACCATTACAATTGGATCTTATTCTAGGGCTTCAACCCTTTCCTTCATATAAACGCATTTTCACGCATATGCAAACAGAGTAAATCCAGATCAAGATCTGCTCTGTTTGCTAATGGAATTTGGTAGATCTGTTTATTTACTTTTTAAAATGGTTACAAAGGACCACCTTCCATATTTAATTATAACTATTTTGCCAATGAATATTCAGTAGGTATTGAAATATGAAATAAACATATAACGGGGAAAGGGTTAAGACTAGTGGTTAGTTAATACAGAACGAAAGTTATACAATCAACACCTCTAGGAGCTGTCTGCATTACTTTCATCCCCAATTAAACAAACGCTTGCTCTTATCGACCTTCAAGAATGGTGTAACTTTCTTCGATTTGTTCAATTCTTGGAGAAATCACTGACTGAGTTTCAAACGGATTTGATCCTGATGAGACACCAAGTTAAGAGGCATCTCATCTTGATCCAAACTTTTCGCAAATACAAGTAGCGTTGCGCTCAGTGTGATTGGAGTTAACTTACCAATTGGATTTAACAAGCCATCTCCATCCATATCAGCTATGTCTATGAAGTGCGTCCCATACTGCCGTGCCACGAATTGTGTGTAGCGTAATGGATACCGGAAGTACCAGGTGATTTCTGAGGCCGACAGTTTGTCATCGTTATCAGCGTCGGCTAAACGTATCATGTGGTCCCGCAAAATGACGTCGACGAAATACACTGGTACGCCCTGCGTAAAAAGAAGTTTGTTTTGTTTTTATCGGTTTTTTAGTCGCTTTAACATCACGACGTCAAGCTAATTACAGGCGGAGGAAGACCCCGGAGGTTCTTCTATGCACGGAACAGATTGTAAAAAGAAGTAGTATTACAACAGTAAAACCCCTTTTAAGCGACATTTTAATTAACCCTTTACTCAATGAATATTCACGTTAGAAATAATGACGTCATGGATATTGATGAGCAGACCCTGATAAGACGGCGTCTGATCTGGCTCTACTCTGTTTGCAAGGGTGTAGAAAGGTGTATATATGGAGGATAGGGTTTATAAACATACCTGTCTTTGACGAACGAAAGTAATATGCAGAAAGCACATGTCGGGGCTTACTGTACACATTTCGTCCTGCATATTAAGCTACCACACACCTTAACGACCCAGATGTATGCCTGCCTTTGGAAGTTGCTTTAGAGAGGTTTTAAAAGTTATACATTATATATTCAGATTTTAAAACAGTCCACGATGAGAAAGTTATATATCGTTTCAACTGGATCAAAACGGTTTGTAAATCTAATTATGAATTCGTTCGCGGCGTATTAAAGATTAGCTCATGTCTTTAGCTTGTGTTAAGTTAAACACTTACCCGCTGAATAATTAAAACTGGACCCTCCTATTCTCAATATTGATTAAACAAAAATGTACACCAAAATGTATCACTAAAGGGACTGATGTTTTTGTCCAACAGTGCATGCCCTGGTCAAAGAACTTTCTGTACAACTTTTGTTCTGCATTAACCCTTTCGCTGCCAGTTTCGCATATGTGATTACCTTTGCAAACAGTTTGGATCTAGATGAGACGCCGAGTAACTCGGCGTCTCATCAGGATCCAAACTGTTTGTTACTGTGACTAGTTATTGTAACAAAATGAAGAAAAATGAAAATGGAAAATTGTAGCAGACGATAAAGGTTGCAGACGACAACATTTGGCAGCGAAAGACTAAGCTACCATATGCCTGTACGTTTTAGTTCTGTAACAGTTGCAATAATATATTAAGTTCTAGAACACAATTGGCCTATTTTAGAAACGAGAGGCCATATAAAACCGTTATGTTTTATTCGCTAATGCTTTTTACTATATCAGTTGTTCAGGAAACATTCATAAAGTGATTCAAACAGTATTATTTCAATGGTTATGAGAAAATTGTTATTGAAACGTTATTGATATCTATAAAACACTGATACATTTTAAACACTGAACTTATCAAGTTACATTGAAACAAAAACTTTGTGAAAGCTGCATATATGGTTCAATCTTTGTCCATTAGCTGTGAAACCTGAGAAATAAGAGGTTTAGACAGATCAGTGTTTGTCAGTGGATACTACAAGATTGCAGAAACTGGGGAGTCTCACATCGATATAAACGCTGTTACAAAGTTGGACCTATGACGCCGTGGCCCGTGTGAGTCAACACTGTTTTCAAAGTCATAATATATTTTGTCTTTTTTTCGCCCTATATTGTCTAGATAAATACGCCGCCATTGGACTCATTTCCCGAAATAAAACATATATAGGAGACTGATGGTCCCACCAAGTTCCCCCATTCTCTCGCTGTCCCCTTCTCACATCCATATGACAAATTTCTCTTTTCTCTGTCTTATGTCATTTTTCTTGGTTTATTTTATTTGTAAAACCTCTAGCTTGATAGTTTTGAAAGAAAACATGTTGTGTAATCACGTGCTTATAATTGAATGAATAATCGCATTGCAATGCTCATACCAATCCTTAATACTTTTGTGTATAAAAAAATATTTATACAATTTTCCACAACATGTTTTCAATATTTGTTTGTCAACACGAAATGTAATTTCAACAAATGTCCACCATTGTAATGGTATTATGTGTGGGGAGAGGATCTATATAAGCAGTTTTGCTTTCGATTCAATCCTTTTTGTACCCACGATGATCTTGCTGAACTGTGAATTTATTGAAATAAAATATGTTTAAACTAATATTGTACAAAGTTAAATAATACACTATTAGCCACAGTGAACTCTCATTACAACGGAGGTATTTGTTTGGAATTGTTTGATCTGGGACTACTCTGTTTACAAAGGCGTAAAAAGACATATTTATGGAATAAAGGGTTTCTACATTGTTTTATCATGCGAGTACCTGAGATAAATACGAAAAACTCTTACGGAAAGATCTGTCTCTGACTGTGCACGTTGCTGATTTGATTCCGCAGACCGCTGATTGGGTTCCGCTGACCGCATGTTCAATGACCCCGGCCGTGCGCTAGCTGATGAGCAGAGACATAATACAAGTATGGGAAGCAGGATGGAGCATGTCGTTAACATTTCTTTGGCATCCATTGTTTAGCGTAGTCCTGAAAATAAGCAAAAATATAATCTATACATGTACTTTTAAAACTCTTTAATTGCCAAATTTTGTTGCATGCAAACTTTGTAGTCTGCTACAAGTTTCATTTTCGTTTTTTTTGTCAAAACAGCCACGTTGCAAACGATCTTAATCCTGCCTCTCATCCGGAGCGAAACGTTTTGCACAGACGCGATAATGGCAGTGAAAGAGTCAACTACTTGTGGCGCGTTGAACAAATGCCTGAAATTTACACACATCATTGTTTATATGCAGAAAGGGGGTACATGTATATCTCAAGAAAAATGACCGAATAAAAGCTAGAGAAGACAAACCCTCACGTGCATGATATCGACAACCCGGTGTTTATTCGCCGATGTATTTCGTATTTATTCGGGTTGCGTTTTACTTTCGTAACTGTTCGAAATAGGCCAATTGTGTTTTGTTGTACAACAACACATTAAACAAATATCGCTGCATTTTTTTGTACCACGCGGGCAATTTAGATATAAGTTCAAATTGCTAATATTTACAAGAATTATTGAACATAACCAGCAGCGGGTTATATGAAAATACAGTTGAATTTCGATATCTCGAAATTCAATGGACCCTACAAATTACTCCGAGATAACGAAGGTTCGAGTCATACGATATCTAACCAGAACAATTTCTAAGTTCATAGCTTAATGCAGGTATTGTAGGAGCTTTCAACATTACTTTCGACCTGCCTTAAGCGGTCACATGTGTCGATATGAAGGGCATATGAAGAAATAGTGTTCTGTGTTTTCAATTTCGCCCACATGACAAAAAGGTGAATCAACAATGTATTTTTGAAAAAGGGCTAGGTTCAAAGAGCTGCATTTAGTTCCAGCCGGGTATGGTTCATTAAAAGTTTGTGCTTCTCTGTCACCAACACGATCCCCGCCCCTGAACGCCAAAATATTACTTTCCGAATTACAATGTCTTTAACACTTTTGGATGAAGGTTACGTAAGGCATATACCCGCCAAATTATACTGAAATCCGACCAATGGTTTCAGTGAATATTATCTGGACGAATTTAAATGGACATGTAATTGTGTATAGGTGTTCATTACGCGTTTAGCAGGCGATAGCAGACACGGCTAATTTTGAAGATTTTCCATTGGTTGCCGTGACAATAAGAGCTGCAATTAATTGAATGACCTTGGGGAAGCAATGTGCAGAGTTCGTTCGGACGGATGGACGGACGACTCTGAGCGACAAATTATGAGCGGTCACAATAGCTCACGTTGACAATACGTTGACAGATGAACCAAATGAATTTTTATGCACAGTAATATCGCAGAATGCTCGCTCGATGCTTGTTTTGGTTGATATACAGTAAAAACCCTCTCGATCACCAAAATGGGTCTAATTCTGCGTTTTAATGGCAGCTTAATGCAGGAAAGATGTTATGTAGAAAGCTCTTATGGTTTGGTAGCTTTGTGCATTACTTTCATCCTCTATAAAGCAACTACCCCGTTGTTATAAAGGCACACATGTCTATCTATAAAGTGGTCGCTTTAGAGGGGATTACCCTGTAATGCAAATCTTTTCAATCTGGGTCCATGCTTATAAAGCTTTTAGTTGAGTCTGAGTTTCGTTCTCAAGCTTTTGATTGGCCAGAGGCTCAAATCTGACCAATCAAAAGCTTGAGAACGTACTCAGACTCAACTAAAAGTTTTATAAGCATGGACCCAGTATATATTTTCAAATCTTGACTACATACGTTTCCTCATACAGTAGAAACTTATTAAGCGATAATGTACTGCTTTAACATAGGATTCCTAAGAACCGGTTGATTGCTTAATACAGGTGAAAAGTAATGCAGAAGACTCCCATAGGAGATGTCTGCTTTATATTGATCCGTATTAAGCTACCACCCGCTTCATGGATCAAGCGTAAGACTTCTTTATGATGGTCGCTCCTGACATGTTTTACTGTAAGCATTGCAAATCTTTACATTTGTTTCAAAAACACTAATGCCAATGCAGCGCATAGGTGGCTGCTGAACTGCGCAGTTACTAGAGTTCATCGCTGTGTGAAAAATCACCTAAATAAAGTTCTCAATTTATCAAATGCCGCCATACACAGTGCAGAAAAATAACCCGCCCCCGCAGACTCCCTCGATACTTCATCAGATAATTTCAGATGTATATCCCCTGAGAATGTCATGCTCGATAACAGTAATGAGATTTCTGGTTTACTACTTCCGTCTTTATCACCAATGCAACGGTACGTGATCTAGAATTCCCGAGACTGTCATTTTGAAATACACCTGTCTTAACCCTTTCCTTCATACAAACTCCTTTGCAAACAGAGTAGAGTCTGATTAGACGGCCCCTGTAGAAGCTTTCTGATCTGACTCTACAGTAAAACCTCTCTATAACGGCCACTAAATTGTGTTAATTAGTTGGTATTTAGGACAGGTGGCTGCTTAAAACAAGGTGAAAGTAAAACAGAACGCTCTTATAGGAGCGTTCTGTTTTACTTTCACCTTGCTTTAAGCAGCCACCTTGCTTTAACACAAAGTATTTGATTTAATTTAGTGGCCGTTATAGAGAGGTTTTACTATACTACCCTCGTATGTTTGTTTATGAAATTATAATAGACACTTTCTACCAATATCAAACATTAATATGTAAATATGTCAGCTAATTTCAGCTAATACATATTCAAAGCGTTAATTTTTTTTTACATAAATATTCAACAGGTAAATGGTTTAATACCTTCTGCCCAAAAATCAATCGGCTTACAGACGATTTCACTCTTGCGAATCTGCCTTATTGAGACTTGTTCATGACCTACTTGAGGCTATGGAGAACCAGGAAGTAACCGCCCTTATTGCCATTGATCTTAGTGCTGCCTTTGATACTGTTGACCATGATATTCTTCTCGATGTTCTCAAGAGTCAATATGGAGTTTGTAATATTGCTTTGAAATGGTTGGACTCCTACTTACGACCAAGAAGCTGTCGCGTGAATGTAAATTCTTCACAATCACAACCCCGTTTGTTGGAGTGCAGTGTTCCACAGGGCAGTTGCCTCGGTCCTTGGCTCTACCTTGCATACGCAGGAACCTTGTTCGATGTTATTCCTCCATCTATCTCAGTATACGGTTTCGCTGATGACCATATTGCAAGTAAACGCTTTAAACCTACCCCCAATAATGAAAGACAAGCTGTTCAAAACCTTGAAGTATGTGCCATAACGATCAATAACTGGATGAACGAAAACGGACTTAAAATGAACACAGCAAAAACTGAATTCATTATTTTTGGAAGTAAGCAACAGCTAAACAAATGTACTACACATTCAATTGATATCGCAGGAGATGTTGTTGAATCGGAAACGTGTATTAGATATCTAGGTGCTTTTCTCGATGAATCATTAACCTTCAAAGAACACGTGAAAAGAAAGTGTCGCGTTGCTATGTTGAACTACTATAGAATAAAATGTATTAGGAAATACTTGACAAAAGAATCTGCCGAAATTCTAGTACTCTCACTAGTGATCTCTCATTTAGATTATTGTAATGTCATCCTATACGGAATTGCACAGTGTGATATAGATAAACTACAGCGAATCCAAAATATGTGTGCTAAACTCGTTTTGAATAGGAAATGGTCAGACAGCTCCAAACAATCTCTTAAAGACTTACATTGGTTACCTATCAAAGCTAGGATCACTTTTAAGATATTGACATACATGTACAATTGCTCTCTCAACCACACTCCCGTTTATCTGACAGAACTTCTCGTAAAGCCAGCATCAACACGCTGTCTGAGATCGGCAGACAAAGCCCAAGAGATGTATGCTGTGCCATTTAACAAGAGAAAGACCTTTAGTGATAGAAGTTTTGGGACAGTAGGTCCCAGACTTTGGAACGGGCTTCCTAGCGATATTAAAAGAGCAGAAAATGTTGAATCTTTTAAACGAAAGTTAAAAACGCATTATTTCAGACACTTTGATTCACTTTTTAATATTTCGTAGAAACTGTCAGTGTGTTTTAGATGCAACAAGTACTTTATATAAAGTCTGGGTTTTAGTATATCATAACAGTTTTGTAACCATCGTTTTATGGATTTTAGTTTTTATGCTTTCTTAAATGTATATTTGTGTATTGAATATCCTCTATCGATTTTTATTTGTCTCTGATTTTACTTATGTCAATGTACAACGCCATTGAATGCATTATTTGCAAAAATAGGCGTTTAACCAAGTGATTAAGTTTCAAGTTTCAAATATATCATATTCCGCTACAGGTAATTATCGAGCAGTAATTCCTGCATTTTCATGAAGCGAGGAATAATGGGACGAAACCCGCCAAAAACAAATCTAGGGATATCTATCGGGATGCCTTTTCAAAGATTTATAGTAAACATTGAGTGCTTTGACGGCCATTTCCAATACAGTCCAAAACAATACATATTAATTACAGGGACTTATGTAGTTCGTCTATTTCAAGCATAAATAGGAAACATTTTTAATGAATTCATATTTAGATGCACATTTTGTATACAAATGAATATGTAATAGAAATAAGACAGATTAAAATATTTTGAATTGCACAACTCAACTTTAAATATTAGGTCTGTCTTGCTTATTAATTTTTATTATCTTTATAGCACCGACCACAGTCGTGTTATTTTTAACCCTTCGCTTGCTGAATTTTAAAATACATTTCTCCTTCTTTTCCCATGCCCTGTTGTATAATTACATATATCTTCACTGTGTACAAGTATTTCGCTGTACAATCACTGCTGCGGAGTGCACTGGTTGCACAATCAACTTGTAAATAGTGCAGACCCTGATGAGACAGCTCCTACATATTGACGTGAATAGCAAGCGAAGAGTTAAAATAGGGCAATTCTGTTTGCAACCTCTATCAGCAACATGCAAACAGGGATATATACAACGCAACCGTATTTTGAACTTTTGTTGTTAATTAAAGTATTAAACTTTCTCAGTTGGTTTGAATATCGAACAATCCTTATATATTTAGTTTAAAACTCCGAAAGTGCAATAGGGTCATATATTACACCGCTTGTGTGTGTTTTGTAAATGTTGGCATTCCGCTCTCGTTGAACCAGGAACCTGTGGCTAATTCCATAACAAACGCTGCTTGATTCAATTTAAGCTACGGAGGCATTAACTCGGATTTGTAATTGTTTTAAACAAAAATGTGAGTAAACAGGCGTTTCACTACGCGACCTACGTGACGAGGACTGGTTCATTGCGTATGTGCCTCCCATACTTCTAGCTAGGCCAGTAGAGCACAGATATTGTCCAAGTGAGAATTCACGTCATTGCGTTAAATACTGCCTGATCTGTATCGCATCTTCACCTTTATCCCGCTATCTATCCGCGATCTGGGTCATATTTGCAAACAGCTTGGCTTCACGTGAGACGCCGAGTAACTCGACGTCTCATCGGGATCCAAGCTGTTTGACATTCGATCAATATCTTCCGAGAGGCTTGGTCGAATAGGGAGTATATGTATTCAAAATTGCACTAGATCCAAATTTAAGCAGGATTTTTATTCATCGAGTGATAAGGGTTAACGTTTGGTATTTGAATCAAAGTACCTATAAATGTCAAAGAGAATTCTTCAAATTAAAAAAAAATGTTGATTAGACAAAACGATTAGTTCTCCGAAAAATCACAGTTAGGTAAAGTATATTGAACAGGTTTGACGGATGACCCCTAACCCATAACGAAGAAAACAATGCTAATGCTTACAGATTAATTTGTTAGGAACATTGTTAAGTATAAAAGTTTGGTTCCACAGTCAACACAACATGTTAATATATTTTAACATAAACTTTGCTAAAATATGTTGCTGCCACGTATGATCGTCTGCAAATTGTGTCGTCTATTTAACCCCTTGCAGTCTGTTTTCCAACTATGCCTGCACATATACGCATTATATAAACCAGCATACCGTTTACTTGAAGGGATGTTACTGCAAGATGTGTTTGCCAAGCGAATGGTCCAGATTCTGGACCGAAGCCTCATTGCAGGACTAGAGTTTCAAACAGCTTGAATCATAATGACACACCGATCCGGGTATGAAACTGTATGCAAATGTGATCCAGGCCCCGAAGTTATAAATGTTTTTGTTTGCTTGAGTCTGAGATCATTCTGAAGAATCTGACCAACCAGATACTTGAGAATGATCTTAGACTCAGACTGAACATTGGATCATGGATTCCAACATGACAGCGAAATAGATAGAAAATGCCATCGTAGATTTGATCAACCCTTCACTCATTCCCTCCTAGACTAATTTTAGACCAAACCTCTTTGAATTAATCTACCGAAAAGGAGCATTAACTATAGAAAAGGAAAACTTTTAGAATTTTGCAGTTTTGAAACCATTGTGATAAATAGAGCATTTGCTCCTATGGAATGTGTTTTAATCTTTTGAAAAATTAAAACTGGCCCCTGTCTTTCTAAAATTAATTAAACAAAATGTGTTGAAAATAATCACTGAGGAAAATGTTTTTTATGGCTAACAATGGATACCTTAGTCAAAGGGTTCCCTCAAAATTGCGTTCACTTATGCATATTACGATGTAAAAGAATATCGCTAGCCAACATGTATGTGTACGGAGCAGTGAACAATTCATATATAGATTGTCTCAGTTGAAACGTTACACAGTGAATTTGCTAAAATCACAGCATTTATGTGCAACCCAGTTGTTCTAAGAAATGTCTGTAAGTTCTACCGATTTGCTGTTGAAATTCATATTTATCACCAAAATACGGTCATTGACCCCGTATTGCATGTGTTCCTGGGCATTAGCGTCGCCTCTTCCGTTTGGAATACTCACAGACCTTTGAAACTTCATCAACTAAGCATTTAACATTTTGATAATTCTACAGCAACTACAGCACATATACTATCACACTTACACAAACAAATGCCAACGGTCACTTTGAACATGCACAGTCTACCAATCTGTAGATGTTTCATGTTCAGGAATGCCTTTTTGCTGCTACTCAGTGGTGTTAAACATTTCCTTCATATAAACGTGTTTCCATGCATCTACAAACAAGATTAGACCCAGATCAAACGGTCTGTCTGATCAGGGTCTGCTTATGGAATTCGATAGATCTGTTTCTTTAGTTTCTTAAATGGCTACAACGTTCCACCTTCCATATTTTATTATGCCCATAACTATTCAGTAGGTGTTGAAATTTGTAATAAACACAGAACAGGTAAAATATTAAACTGTGGCACAGGCCATGATATATAGTTAAACCCCGCTAATGCGACCACCTAAAAAGGTATAATTCTGGGTGCTAGATGCAGGTGGTAGCTTAATGCAGGACAAAAGTAATGCAGAAAGCTCCTCTAGCATTACTTTGGTCCTGCATTAAGCAACCATCTGCTTATAAAGACACCTATGTTTATCCATTAAGTGGTCGCATCAGAGGGGTTCTACTGCAGTAAAACCCCGCTAATGCGACCACCTAAAAGATGTATAATTATGGGTGCTAGATGCATGTGGTAGCTTAATGCAAGACAAAAGTAATGCAGAAAACTCCTAGAGGGGCTTTCTGCATTATTTTTATCCTGCATTAAGCAACCACCTGCTTATCAAGACAGCGATGTTTGTTCATTAAGTGGTCGCATTAGAGGGGTTCTACTGTATACGCGATTTACATTTACTGACGATCCAAATGAATAGATCATAAATAAACATTTGATATTTACCGCATGAATATCCATATGAGAAGTAGAGTCTGCATGAAAATTAATCAGTTAATTGTTTTAAATGACATTGAATATCTATGGTAATGGATATGGTAATGAACTGTTCAATCAAATCAACTACATAAACCCTAATCAGACCACTCCAACAGTAGCCGTCTGGTCTTGGTGAGCTATGTTGCAAAGGTGTCAAAAAGACATCTCTTTGAGGCAAACAATTAAGGGGTTTCAAAAAGTTTTGAAAAATATAAACGATCTCGACATTACAGTACTATTGTTCCTCATACTACACAGTTCTCACGCATACAGTTTATCACATAATTTGCCGTGTGGGAGTGCCGAAACAAAGAATCGTAAATCGCGGCACTAGTGCATTTTTAATGAAAATTAGCAGTTTGGCTCCGGCCGATAATGAATCTTAAAGAGAATAAGGGGAACCAATGCATGACGTCGTTTAGTCGTTAGTTAGTCGTAGCGCTCATCTAAGCGTTAGCCAATCGTAGCCCTCCATGTGCGTCGTCCGTTGTGTTACTATGCTGTTTTTAAACAATGGCCGAAACAGCCTTTTGCTAAAGCCTGTTTCATTTTCTATGGCATTTTTAAGGTTCAGATGATAAGAAGAATCTTACATTCGTGTTCATTGCACATTGTTTTTATGAAACGAGTTTATTATAATAATATGATACGAGCTTAATGTGTAATGAACACTTATCTAAGATCTTCTATTGATGTATCAGATGAGGATGTTTTGCAAACTACATACCACGCGGAATAAACACAACGGCCATGCTATGATATCAATGTTAAAATTAATAACATCCAACGCGTACTACGTGTACAGACATTGTTAAATTTTATCAATTTGGTCACAATTCTAAAACTTTCAGTGAAAAGATATACCTCAGTATACAAGTTCCTTTTAACCCTTTTCCTGATAGAAACGTCTTTCACGTCATTGTATACATAATAAACCCAGATTAGAGGGATCCTGCAGGATTCTGTGTTCTTATGTAATTCTATGCACACGATTCTACAGTTTCTGTCTTGCCAAATAATGCTCGTGTTAATAAACCATTATGAATTGCAGCTAAGAAATATCAATGATGTCATTTTTCTAACATAAATATTCATTCATGAAGTAAAGGGTTAAACTTCGTATTTGATAATATTTAATCAACGTATTTGCACGCAATGGAACGCTACGAAATTAAAGCAAAAAAATGTTCGAAGAAAACATTGAATCATTAAGAAAGACTGAAATGTTTATTTTTAGGTTCCAGAATTTCAGTGCAGGCTTATATAGTAAGTTTAAATATGTTTCAGGGTTATTTTGGATATTTACAAACTAAATTTATATCAATCAAAATTTATCGCAGAGAAGCATAGTTTTTATTAAGGTTCGTCAGTACTAAACGTTCTGCGCATTTGAAATATCTGGTCATGAATCATACCTGCAGATATACCTGGATATATGACCTTTCTAGCTTTGCGGATCGACGTTTTTGTTTCTATTTTCGCTTAGTGTAATCGGTCAGCAAGGTATACACAATAATTGCGACTGACAGCTACTAAGTGGAATAGTAGATATTCCGTCCGAGCAGGATAGTGCTGGCATCTCTGGTATGCAGTCCAGACCATAGATCAATTCACCAAAGGTCAAGGTTACTCCTTGAAAGTAAACGCGTGACTTACTATCACTTTGCTCTACATTCTCAAATCACTAAGTTCCGGGCAGTGAGCTATGAACATGTCATATTTTGTTTCAAATGCCTAATGCTTTTGCGCGGTTATATTTCCATTTCTAGATTCCTCCAAAATGATTCGCCGATTGTTATCTGAATGAATGCTATGAAAAGGTACTGGCTGATTTAATGTCAGATAAACATCAATACATCTAAATATACAGCACCTGGTTTACTTCAGCGCTGATTGGAGGAAACGTACGGCATCCATTTTCAGCATTAAAACTGACATTATTTGAAAGAAAGTATCTTTAGACGCATTTACATTAAGCAAAAATGCCAGAAATGTTAACTAGCCTATATTACACTCATTTCACTGATTTATGACCGACCGGGTTACTGTTTCATGATTTGCGCAATGAAAACATCGGGTTGCATCACCAGAATATGATCATCACGATAACTGATGTCAATTCCCCCCAGTTAGACAGTTTCAACAGGTTAGCACAAATAAATGTGAAGATAAGAAATCTATGAATGAATTTTATGTAACAGAATGCCAAGGATGCTCATGTTTACAATCAATGAAATTCTTCCCACAGAACATATAAATATTAAATATGCATCGACTGGCTTGTAGTAGAATGAGACAAAACTCGGCGTATAGCTGAATAACTGTGTTTGAAATATTGTGAAGTACAATCTATAAATTCATAAAGAAATTTAATTAATCTATATGCAATTGAACTTCGACATCTTGAACTTTAAGGGACCAAGCAAATTACTTCCAGATAACGGGGGTTCGAGTCAGTCTATTTTTAACTAATGCTGCAAGCTCCTGAAGGAACTTTGGGTATTACTTGCGACCTGCATCAAGCTATCGCATGTCTTTATAGATATGTACAGCGGTGAATTTTAGAACAAAATTGTATTACTAAATTTGAAAGGGTCGAATTTTTAATTCATGTTATATTGAAGTTCGAGTTATCCGGGTTCAAGATATCGATGTTCCACTGTGCCTCTTTAATTCGTGTTTTATCCCCCCACACCTTCTTAATTCTCAAACACCAATAAATCTGGGAGATTCTTACATTAATATGTAGAACATAATGGTCTACATTTCATTGCCACTTTGTTCAAAGGTATCTGTTAATCTATCAGTAGTCAGATTTGATATTTAATTCTTTGTATTCTCTGTCGCCGGAAATTAGCAGATTCCATGACACAAACAGATAATATTTTTCATACATTTTATTTCAGTCTACAGCTGTGTATCCCCTTTTCTCACAGGCCTTTGTAAACATAGGAGACCCAGCTCAGACGGATCCTGTAGGAGTGGTCTGCCAAGGGTCTGACCAGTTTGCTTATGAAATTATATAGATTTGATCCTACAGTTTTTGCTTAAGCCAACAATTCCCTTTAAAATTCTAACCTTATAAAAATAAGTAAATGCATGTTCAAGAGGCGATCCATTCATGCATAAATGTTCATGAGGGATTGTTACCTCTCGGAACTATAATTATAGCATCTTTGTGTCGCGTTGCCGTTAAACCAAACTCACTTTGGAGTTACTGATTATTAATCCCAGAACGTTTCATTTTGAAAAAAAGGGATACATGGAAAGGAAACAATCCTTTTATGACATTAGATATGACATTAGATATGAATAGTATTTTGAGGTCGAGATAAGGAGCGTAAATTTAAACATTTTCAGGAATAGTCGAACAGACGATTCTAAATAGTGGTCACAGTAAAGGGTTTTGTGGGGAAATGGCGATTTTAGCATTTGGGTATGCACCTTTATCTGTACATTATGAAAACCAGACAGTTACATTGTAATAATAGTTTGCTGCAGTTTCACTTTGAAAACTATTAACCCATTACCTCAAAGGCTATTTTAGATACAACCTCTTTGAATAAATCTACCGAAAAGGAGCATTAACTAGAGAAAAGGAAAGTTTTAGAATTTTGTAGTTTGAAACCATTGTGATAAATAGAGCATTTGCTCCTATAGGAGCAAATGCTCTATTCATCACAATGGTTTCACAAAGTGACCTTTACAGAGTCGTCAAAAGTCGTCAATATAAGGAAATGGGTTAAAGGCATCCCCTGCGAAACAGACATTTTTCATGTTAACACAATTTAATGAATTTATACACTTCGAGAAAAGTCTTCTATATTTAAGGAATGAGACCTTCGTTATGGTTAAATTCAACTGATATGAAATTGTTAGTAGGAGGTCTGCTCTGTTTGCTTGATATAATATAGAAATGAATCTACAGTTTTTGTCATCGCTAATAATTCCTGTGTCAATGTACTATTATAACAATTAGTCTAATTAATATTCATGAAGTCATTATTTCTTAGTAATACATGAATATTCACAGAGTAAAGGATTAAATGCAAACAGTTAAAAAGCTTTTATTACTTTCAGTTTGTAAAGCAGTATGATGTTTCTACTCTGTCGGTGGAACTATTCGTGTGTGGGTGTACACAGCATTTTAACAGAGATATAACTCGAAGCTAGAAGGAAGGAGCTATATCAAATGTTTCAAAGAGACTACAACATGTGATATTTAAACAGAAAATCATGCCAACCGATTGGTGATAAATTATACAAAAATCTATCAAAACTCTTAGAAATAGACTGTATTGTTTAGACATTTTACTCCATATAATTATAACTTTTTTTGCGCCTCTGCAAACAAAATAGATCCAGATCAGACTGTTCCTATAGGAACCATCTGATTAAAGTCGTTTTTACTTATGGAATTACATATGTCTGATTCTATAATTTTACCAGGGTAAAACATTTCTTGTTCATTTGTCATTCTACATATTAATCTAATCAATATTCATGTGTATATTATTGCTTACATAAATACCAATGGAGTAAGGTTTTAACCCTTTTCTTGGTTTTCAAGAACGTGTTTTCACGCATTTGCAAACAGAGTAGACCCAGATCAGATGGCTCCTGTATGAGCCGTCTAATGAGGATCTGCTCTGTTTGCTAATGGAATTTGAAAGATCTGTTTCTTTACTTTCTAAAATGGCTACACTGCTTCACCTTCCATATTTCATTATAACTATTTTGTCAATGAATATTCAGTAGGTATTGAACATTGGAATACACATAAAACATGGGAAGGGTTAAAAATACCTTTCTGCAGTCAATTTGAAAAGAAGTAGAATATTTAGAAGAGAAAACATGCCGTAAACCAGTACCCAGCCAGCAGACATTTTATATATGCAATTACTATGCACACGTGCATTATGTTGTTTCTGTTGTTATGTTCTTGTCAGGGTTGGTATCATGCAAACATATAACACTATCCAGTTGCCATTCGTTTTAACAACAGCAATCGGTCCTACGAATATTGCGGAAAAAGAACGCTTAACAATTTATGTTCATTTATTAATAATAATAATTCTAATCAATACGTTTGGGGTTTTTTTCTTGAAAAAAATAGAACAAAACTCTTATTTTCAAATAAACACGAAGCATGATATGAGTATTACCAAATGAAATTGTTATTTGACATTTTACCTTGTATACTTCGACTGTTTGGCAAATAAACCACATACTATTTATACTGCCTCGATGACCTCACTGATAACACAAAGTCTCGCTAATACGACCACTCAAGACGTTTTAAAACAGGTACATGTAGTTGCTTAAAACAGGACAAAAATTGTGTAGAAAGCGCTTAAAGGAGCCTATAGGAGCTTTCTTCATTACATTTGCCCTGCATTAAGCACTCATTTGTTGTCAGAGACTACCGTGTTAATAAATTATGCCGTGCACTATAGTAATTAAACATTGTTCGTTATTTTAAATCATTAACATGTTATGCGAACCACTTCACTTAAACATATAACCCATCTTTGAGTTTTTCACTTGATTTTGCACGTATCGATAAACTGTTTAAGAAGCAATGCGCGCTATAACATACAACTGTGAGATATTGTACGGTCTAATAATTATGCCCGTCGTGATAACATGACCGCACGATATCACACTTGTCGCAAATTGACCCTGCCGATACACCTCGACACCATTTAGATAATATTCTGTAGAAAGAAGATAAAATGGCAGAGGTTTTAACTGCTGCTGTCAATACAGTTAAGAGACTCAGCTGCAAAAAAAACCAGATACAAATTTTTAGAAATATATATCTGTCTAGACAGTCTGTCTGTCTGTCTGTCTGTCTGCCTCTCTCTCTCTCTCTCTCTCTCTCTCTCTCTCTCTCTCTCTCTCTCTCTCATCATACCAAAACTTTCATACCAATTTTACCAGTATACATGTTTCTCTGATCATATTATCACATTTTACACTCCTATTTTAGCAGACATCATGTAGCTCTCATATAAAGCCTGTAACCACAATGCATTTTCTGTTTTCACTTGTAATTTTCTTGGGAAATTAATCACTATGTGCTGTCAACTTGAACTGACTCTTATCCATTTTATCATCGTTTCCAATTAGAGGGTCTGGCTTAAATAACGTTGCTCGCATGATATTTTGTTGCACAGGAAATTAGACGTAAAAATATATAATTTGCCGCACATTGGCAACAATTTGTGGAACGCCTTGTGTGGAATTTCACTGGTAGGAGGGCTGATTTATCAAGACTTGTGAGAATATGGTGGAATTGTAATTTGTGGTTTATGAGTGTAAAAACAGTATGGTTGGAATAATACAATTCTATATGGTTGGAAACAGGTCGACATATTTGTTTCCACTGAATAATTGCATGTATTTTGGAAATGAAAATATTAGAAAATTATTTCCCCTATGGTCGGGGCTAATACAAAATGTAATACCGCGACGACAAGATCATCAACTATAATCACCGAGGAAATGTCTAAGATGCTGCGAAACCGAGTATGCCTAAAACACGAAGAGGAGGACTTTGGGCGAAAAGAGGCGAAAGGAGGATTAAAAATTAATAACGGATATTTATTAGTTATTATAAATTATATGAACATATATTTTAAATATATTTGGCATTAATATACTGATAAAAGCTTGAATATATGAACACATTATTAATATATTGATGCCATTTACAGGGAAAACGAATTACTTACTCCTTTCGCCACAGTAAATCCCTCGAAAGGAGATCTTAAGTAATGTAATTGAATGAAGAACTGTGGGTTATTAATAATATGTAATAATTAGTGTTTTAATTAATATTTACACATATTTTATGCTAGAGCACGATTTAAACCCATGCATAACATTTTACTTCATAGATACACCTTTGCAAACAGGGTAAACCAAGAGTAGACACAAAATAAATGGCTCCTGCTGAATATTCTCTGTTTACTTATGAACTAATATAGATCTGATGCAAAAGTTTCTGCCATGGTAAACTTCCAGTGTTCAAATTTCTTTATGAAAATGCCAATAATTAATTGTCATGATGACACGTACACGAAAATTCACTGTTACTGCACGTTAGGCAATTTGGGTCTTGATGAGATGGCCAGTAACTCTAGGTTCAAAATATCAAGATGGGCTACAGTTACATATGATACTCTTTGGCGTTTCATTTAGACATACAGTTGAACTTTTATATCTCGAATTGGATAATATACAGTATGAAATGAATACTATCATGTCTAAAAATCCTACAGGAGTTGTCAGCATTACTTAAGACCTGCAATAAGTTGTGAACTTAAGAAATTGTTCAGATTAGAAATTGAATATTTGTGATTATGCCATTATAAAAAGTGGGCTAATAAATATTCATGATGTCATTATTTCTTACATGAATATTTAGCCCGGAAAGGGATAAGGGGCCCAGTGTGAGACTGAAAGGGTTATTGTATAACTAGGGTCACCCGACTGAAATGGCTACCGTTTCAAGGGCCCTTTGTGATGAAACTGAAGATTTTGTTTTGTGTTACTAAGGTCATATGAGTAGTCTAAAGCATTTAGACATTTTGTTGACATAACTTAAATATTATATAAAAAAGGTTTTATTATTATTCAGTAATACGCGCCTTTTGATGCTTCGCATCAATTATTTTCTTGTTAGTCGTACAGATGTTCGATTATATAGAACTGCACAACGTCTAGAACGGAACCGTAAAATTGATAACAGATAATGATGAATATATTGCAATAATAAAGAGCATCTCAAAATATTGATAATACATAACAGAAACCATTTCGATACCACATGCAAAACTATAAACTGAGTTTTTGATGATTCGACGAAGTTAGTATTGAGTGCAAGAATCAAAATAATAACACCCAACAAAACATTGTAATATTTGCCAAATACTGTCTAAAACCTAATTTTATGGAAAGGTTAATAAAATCGGATTAATTGTCATATACACTTTTCCAGCTTATTGTCTACTTTCGTGAGAATTATTTTTTTCAGTGGCCAATATACTAGCATGCTATCACACTATAAGCTATAATTAATGTATACTGAGATTCAGACTTTGTTTTCTCAGTGATTCAGTATCTATATACTATAGTATTATATGCAATTTCTGTTAGAAGCAACACGATAGAAAATGTAACAATCACAATATTCGCAGGTGATTGGATTCCATGGAATTATGGCGGCTGTTTGTTTAAAATATCTAAAACAAGTATGATACGCTCCTTCATAAAATTAAAGAGATGAAACAATATCGAAGGTATCATAAATATCAAATCAAGCTATTATCAAAGTGCAATTGTTAACAAACTATAATCCAAATTATGTACAGTAGTATTCGTATATAGAATTTTGTTTAATAAAATAAAAACTAAAATGATTTAAACGTTGGTGAAAATTCTAATTTGTTTATCAATGGAAAATATTTGCGAAAAGCAGCAAGCAGAACTGGAATTACAAGCAAGCGTGTCAGTCTTACCTGTACAGGTCTGTCTACTAATACGAGCTTGTCCGATGTTCACTGTACAACTAATTGTCTTGTTTTGACGAGACCGGCTGGTGTACACATATTTATGTAGTCGACTCTCATCATTACAGTACCTGTCATGAGTGCCCTGACCTTGTTTAATGGAATTACCCCTGCAGCGTTGGCTTGCAATCTCAGGGCGCGCTTCCCAGCTTACCAATAATCACGTGGGCTGGTCTGAACTTCTCGTGGAGGTTATACGGCGCTTATTTCCAAGAATGAGGATAGTTAAACAGGCGAATGAAAGTACATATATTACGATAGTGAAAGCGCTATAACAATAACCCTTTACTTGACGAATATTCATATAAGAAATAATGACCACATAAATATTTATCAACTGAATTGATACAATAACACATGTTTCGACTATGCAGAATCCGTAGATTTATAATATTTAAAGGAAACAGAACAGACGCTAGCCAGGATACTTCTAATCTGGGTCTACTCTGATTGCAATGGCATGCAAAGGCATTTCTATCAATAAAGGTTTAAATCGTCTCGTCTTCTGACATGCTGAGATATCCACGATCTGCTAGGTTATGACGGGTTGAAGGGTGCAGATTATTGGTGGTGATATGGGCTGATAAGCGATAAGCCTGGTGTTTGTTTTTGTGGTCATTCACACTTTTACCACAATGGCGTAAACAATGATTCACAAGGTTATGACTAAGAGATGCCTGTAAACACCTATGTCCAGTTGATATTTACGAACAACGCAAATAATAGAAAAGATGCACTTATTACACAAAGTAGTCGGGTATCCAAGGTCCCCATGACTGTATAAACCTGGATATACCAACTTGGCACCATATTGACTTCGCTTGACCGACATACGAGTAGCAAACAGTATAGACCCTGACCAAACTGTTCTTTGCCTGAGTTTGTTTGCCAGAATAGTAAGGGAAATTAGAGCAGTTGCTCGTCCTGAAACGGACGTGACATTGTTGGTTTGTTTGTGTAAAATAAAAATGACCTGATTATTGACTAGATAGATAGACAGATACTATATTATATTTATGTTAGCAAAGAATGCATACATTATAATCTAAAACAACATGTGCAATACATAATACACATTATGTATACATGCGAATAAATAAACCATGGCTTGCATACTCACACCGAGGATAATACAAAAAAGAACTTGCTCTTGCCTCCATTCTGGTTCTCTGTGCTGGCGACATGACATAACGATGCAAATAACATTGTAATAATGTATTCATATAAAGTTAAGATCCATTAATAAATTATGTAATATAATGATTTGTACATACTGAAATAATATTTTCTTTACGTATACATTTATATTAGAGAAAACCCTATATCAATGGAAATGTTACATACTTGTAATACTGGACAGTATTACCTAAAGGATTCTTGAAAGTACACGTCCATGCACCAAAGTCTAACAACCTGTCATTCTTCTATAAAATGAATAGTATAAAGGTAACGCATGTATAATACAATATTTAAACCAATACCTATGCTTCCAACGCCAAAGTATACATGTAAAATAATTATTAAGATAAGTTTTCGCAGCTGTTTTGAATAAAGGCAACTTGTCAATCCGGATGCTTTTAAGAGGTGACGAGTTCGATAACGAACAGTCTAAAAAGCAGAAAGTCTTATATCCAAAACGTTTGAAGCTTGGGACAGCAATGCATCCTTTTGGATTAACCTATTCCTATAAGGGTAGATAGAAACATGAGGAGTAAAATGTTTTCCCATGTAACCAGATGGTACCTCATAATTTATCTCGCGAAACTTGAAGCTTGAAGCAGAATTTATGTGTATGTTGACCAAAGCTTAATGCTCTTTTAATGTCCAAATGCTCTTTAATGTCCACGTGAATATAAATAAATTAGACACCACAAAGGTCGGCTACAGTTCCGCATTTTTTGAAGTTTTATCATAATTTAAACGACTTTTCGTCAATATGCAAGCTATCTAATGACAACATCACTGCTACGGCACAAATGAAATATTGCATCACTTGGGCACCGAATGAAATATTATAGGGTAAACACATATACGAATTAACGAATTACATTTCTAAGCTTTCAGTATGTATTGTATTCAGTGTTATGAGTTGTCAATAATTACTCAGTTTCGAAAATAAACGGATTTAAAGACAGTGTGCATATAAATGCCGAAGCATGAATTGAAATTGTCGTTTAAAACTATGTTAAACGTTAAAAGTACGAAAATGAGTCATGCAGGAAACACCACATACAGAACAAACAGTCGCCCGAACAGCAACACAAGGAAACGGCAAATGTACAAATGTAAGTTGTAGGATAAAATCTTCGAATAATCACTTGTACTTTCGACAGTTTGTGTTAAAGTATCGATGTCGCCGATGCGATTTGTCCGCGTTTTAGACACATTCATTTTAACTACTCAGTGGTATTCCGATTGGTTCTCCTAGGTGTTCCGACTGGTTTCGTATATATTTAATATATGGCTCTAGAACAAGACATTACGAGTGACAGTGTTGTCACCGTTATATTGATTTATATATGCGTTTTACGATGTAATTCGTTCAGTGAAGTCTTCATAAGATGGTCCATACAGCATTATTTCAATGGTTCGAAGATATTTTCAAAACAATCCGTTTTGTAGGATTACCCTAACTGATGAACGGAGAGAACTCGAGATTTATTGTCCTACAAGGTCTTATTAACACATTATGTTTGGCTTGAATATATACGATGGTCAATTCCATATTATATATCAATGCTTGTCATCCAATTTGAGAAATGTCAATGTTCCATAGCATCCATTGGCATCATATTGCAATTCAAGACAACCTATGGTCTAAGAATTTGCCTCTCTGTAATTTCTGATACGCTCATACATGATACATTTTAATATGACATTGACCATTTTACTCTCTAGATACGATTTGCAACGTCTTTGCAAACAGAATAGACCCGGATCAGAAGTTCTTGTAGGAGTCGTCTGATCAGGGTCTGCTCTGTTTGCTTATGGAATTATATAGATCTGATTCTGTAGTTTTTAACCAGGGCCAAAACCTTCTTGTCCATATGCCATTATAAATATTAAGCTAATTAGTATTCATATATACAATAACTCTCACCGAACCCTTTCACCGCCAATATCTCATAAATGCACCACGACAAATAGTGCAGTTCCAGATCAGACGCCGCCTTTTCAAGGCGGCGTTTGATCAGGGACTTCACTTTTTGTCTCAAACTTTATTTCTATACTTGTGCTTTATTGCTTTGAAATTTGCATTTATTTATCATTTCTTTAGTTTACCTAATGATTTAACAAAATTGGTTTGCAGACGACAATTAGAAAGTTGGCACCGACTGGGTAGATATTCATTATTTAAAAGGTTAACGTTTACAAAAAAATTCATAATACAGTAAAACCTCGATTATCCGAACACTAAAATACGTATTATTATCGATCTTTAAGACAGGTGGCAGCTTAATGCATGGTGAAAGTCATGCAGAAAGCTCCTCTAGGAGCTTTCTGCATGACTTTCATCATGCATTAAGCAGCCACCTGCCTAAAAGGGTCTAAATTCGTTTATAACGAAAATTCGAATAATCGAGGTTTTACTGTAGTATAACAATTTCCATACAATCATTTTCATATCGATAGTCTGAAATATGTTATGTTTAAATATAATCCGAGGAAAGCCAAAATTACCAAACAAATACAATTATAACTGCAAAATAAATGGAGGGTCTCTCTATTTTCTATTCTTAAATAAATCTCTGCAGTATTAATAAAATGTGTTCCTATGGCCATTTGCAAAAATAAAACATGAAGTGTGTTTCTGACTACAGAATCTATTTCATAAAGTACAATTTCCGTTAGAACACAATTTGCAATATCGGTTGACAGATACAGCTAGCGTACATTGAAATGTTTCTGAAACATGAATAAAGAACACTATTCCCCTGGATTCAGATAGCATCTTGTATTTCCTCTGAAAAATAATGTTTGCAAGCTATTTATATAAATTCAAATAGATACGTCGTCATTTTGAACAGAAAGTGGTATTTTTCTATTTCAGTGTTCACTTTATCTTTATGTATAAATCGATGCTGTCTTACATCCTGTTCATTTCGCGCTATGTTATAACAAGAGAAGTGTCTTAGCATAAAAACATGAACATGGTGTCCATTACATGTATACAATGGACAATGGCATTTAACTCATTCTCTCCTACTGACGCCTTATTGCGCATATGTAAAAGTTATTTTGTGAAACCATTGTGATAAATAGAGCATTTGCTCCTTAGGAGCAAATTCTCTATTTATCACAATGGTTTTAAAATTACACAATTCTAACATTTTCCTTTTCTGTAGTTAATGCTCCTTTTCGGTAGATTTATTCAAAGAGGTTGGGTCTAAAAATAGTCTAGGAGGGAATGAGTTAAGCATTCTCATGCTAAGCGCCTTTTGACTAGCTTTCGCAAACAGCTTGAATCCAGATAAAACATCGAGTAACTCGTCGTCTCATCAGGATCCAAGCTATTCGACATTCTCTCAATAGTTCCTCAAAGGATTGAACGAATCGGAAATCATTGAAATTATCAGTCAATTAACGAATGGGTAGATATTATTTTGTACGCATGAGAAGGGTTAACCCTTTACTCCATGAATATTCATGTAAAACATAGTGACAATCATGAATAGGCTATTAGTTAGATTAGTTGTTATGGTACTTCATGGACACAGGCTGTTTTGGTATTGTCAGAAACTATATAATCATATCTATATTATATCATAAGCAAACAGAGCAGACCCTGATCAGACAGTTCCTATAGGAGCTGTCTGATCTGGATATACTCTGTTTGCAAAGGCGTAGAAATGCGTATTTATGGAGTAAAAGCTTAATATGCGATTATTATAATGCAATCCTTACAAGACTGGGTGGTAACATTACACATGACCGTCATTCATCATTGAATATGCATGTTGTCGAAACGTACAAAAATCAGTTGTTTTCTCTATTTCATTGTAATACCAATATAAAAGTACACCAGTGCCATAAAATAGATAGAATGTATTGTACGAAGTTTATTTTCGATACTCTGAAGACAGGTCTTGTATATTCTGACAAGCTAAGAATAGAATTAACCCTTTACCCAATAGCCTGTTTCTAGTTTTGAAGACATATGACCACTTAAAGCAGGTTGAAAGTAAAGCAGAATGCGCCTTAAGGCGCATTCTGCTTTACTTTCAGCCTGCTTTAAGCTACCACCTACTAGGATATAGAAAATATTTATTATGCAATATGTTCATGACTGTATGAATTTGAACTATTTTCTTCAGCGGAGGAATAAATCAAACACGCTAAAAGCCGCTTCTATCAGGTAAAGGGTTAAATTAAACACAGAGGAGACAGACGACACTGTATGAAAATGAGGTTAACAAACTGAAGAGTTACCATCTCCCAAGTTATTAGAGACAGAATGATTTAGTAACACTATATGCCAGCTACTCGGCGTCTCATCTGGATCCACACAGTTTGCAAGTGCGAGTAGGGTCGAGCTTAGCATAAAATGGGTAACATGACATGGAATCTTCAAATATACTTATAATCCCAGTTTGTAAAAAAAATAACAAAACCAAATAATCGATTGAATATTGTCTAAACGTTTTGCTATATACATTTCTTTTGAAAAATAAAAAGTGAACTTTTTTTAAAGAGTTTGACCTGCCTTGATTAATCACGCGTATGCACAAACGCTGCTAATTAAACCCTCCCCAATGTCTATTCTCGAGAATAGTTGCAAACACCATTTTAGTCAACGTGGTAAATGATGGTGAGTGAAATAAACACGAGAAGGAACTTTATTTTACTTAATGACATCTTAACCAATTGCATGGTCATATTCTAATCGTGATAATTAGATTCTAAAACGTTATTAGCCATCATAATGAAATTAAATCTTTGATAGACAGGAATTCATATCATGACAATATGTATTTAGTGTAGTACTTATGATTTGGGTAACTTAAAGACCCAGTAGGTCGGATGTTTTACATATTTGTTTTGAAAAAATGTCATTCTTGTACATGTACACATATCATTATATAAAATATTTACTAACCTACTTATTCATATTTACCTTACGGGAAAGACGAATCATAATGCCATACACAGTCTGTTGACTACGTACTTCCAAATAATTTTTTTTTCAGATTACAAACTAGTAATTATTATAGCTTCAATCATCCTATTTTCATTATGTTACTTTAATAAACTTGTTTTGGTCAAGCCTTTTTTCTTTATTCAACATAGCATATTGTTTACATATGTACAAACATACAGTCAACATGTGACAAATACTATTGACAATATGACAAGCATTCACTATTGTCACAGACCAAAATGAGATTTATAGTCGTATAAAACCATTTTTATATAATGCAATAAATGTTGGTTCAGAGCTTGAATAATGTAGTGATAATAATACTGTACTTTGGTGCTAATACATGCAAAGCAAAAATAAACATGTTATCCTGATATGATTTAATTACCACTAATACTCGTATATGTAATTATTATTTCTCCAGTTGTTAATACGTGCCATCGTTCATAATAAAGTGCATATATCTGATTCTGTACTGTTTTCTTGGAGGGGATTATATAGGCGTTGCATGTTGCATTACTGAGATTAATTTGATAAAGAATCCATGATATAAGATTCATCGATTGCAACGTCGTATACACGGTAAACCAAGATAAAACATATGTTTGGGATTGTTTCATCCCGGTTTGCTCTGTTTGCTTTCAGAAATGTGTAGATCTGATTCTTTACAGTCTACTTTTAGGAAAGGACAACTCGTTGTTATATATACACTAAAACCTCTCTATAACGGACACTAAATTGTGTTAATTAGTTGGTATTTAGGGCAGGTGACTGCTTAAAGCAAGTTGAAAGTAAAACAGAACGCTCCTAAAGGAGCGTTCTGTTTTACTTTCTCCTTGCTTTAAGCAGTCACCTGTCTTTAACACAAAATACTTGATGTAATTTAGTGGCCGTTATAGAGAGGTTTTACTGTATGTATTTTTATAAACTAATATACAGAAAGAATGGAACGTTTCGTTAACTATGCTCATGCTAAGCGCGTCTTAAAACTGATATTTGGGAACAACTTTGATCATGATGAAACACCGAGTTACTCGGCGTCTCATCATGATCTCAGCTGTTGGACACTCGGTCAATAGTTTCGGAAAACATGTATTATTTGGATGGTAGCAAAAATGTAACAGACTAGGGTTTTAGCAACCCATATATTTTGTCATGAAATTGTTGATAACGTCATCAATATCGTATTGACATCGGACGATTTATCATTCATATTGACCTGATTATTGCGAAGTTGTGCAAATCCAAGTACAATATTTTAAAGTATTGGGAATTACAGTGTCTACATGTTTACTGCACAGATACGCCTTTTGACGCCTTTGCAAACAGAGTTGACGCAGATCAGACAGCTGCTATAGGATCCGTCAAATCGGGGTCTGCTCTGTTTGCTTATGAATTAATATAGATCTGATTCTACAATAACTGTCATGGTAAAAATGCATAATCCAATTAACAACCCAGTTACTTAATATTGTCACATTTCAATATAATTGCAATTGTTATTGCGTGTCCTGTTACAACAGACAAAGATGCTTAAACGAAATAATAGTCCTGTTTTGAGGTCTGGTTAAAAGAAAATGAATCATGAAAATGACATTAATTTCATGTCAGTATTGAGATATGACTTTTATTTAAAAACATATAATATGTATATAAACTGTGTTTAGTAAGTCAGATTTTGAGAAATGCTGTATTTTCTTGATGAAACGGTACGAATAATCTTCCCTTATTTAACCATATTCATCCTGAAAAAAATACGTCTGCCAACATACTGACCTGCTGCATGTTTACTTATTTCTGATTCGTACAAGCATTGGAGAAACTGTTCACCGTGTGTCAAACAGCCTACATCCTGATGAGACTCCGAGTTACTCGACGTCTTATCTGGATCCAAACTGTTTGCAGATGCGAGTCAGGTAGCGTATAGAATAATAAATGTTAAAAATAGGATTTAGCTGAAATATTACGAAGTAATTGTTTTTACTTCAAATATTCTGCATAATCAAAGTGTGTTTTGCGTACCTAATTTACCTCATGGTCTGAGTGAAAGATGGAAACGTTAAAATGACCTTATTTAAAACATATTAATTTAATGAAATATGTGTTTATTACAGAACCAATAACACGTATTAAACTGTGTTTGATTGGCCAACTTTTGATAAAAGCTGTATTTCCTTGATAAAACGGTACGAATAATCTTCCCATATTTAAAATTAGGAATTAGTTGAAATATTACGAAATTGTTAAATAGAGATAAAGTAATGGCAAAGACATGTTTGCGTTAACCTTTTCCCTGATGCATATTAATATAAAAAAATAATGACATCATGAATATTTATTAGCAGACTTATATAATGGCATATGTACACATGCCTGTTTGGTATCGGTAAAAACGTATAGTCAGATTTATTACAAGTTCATAAGCAAACAGAACAGACCCGGATCAGACGGCTCCTCTTGATCTGGGTCCACTCTATGTGCAAATGTGTGGAAAGACATTTATATGAGGGAAAGGTTTAAAGAATCTATATGACTAAAGTGCGTTTTGCGAACATAACTTACTATGTGAACTTAACCTTTATCTGAAGCGTGATCTTACTTGTATTTGCAAACAGCTGGGATTCAGATAATACAGAACTCGATGTCGCATAAGGATTCAAGCTGCTGTTACTCGGACATAAGTTTCTGAAGTCTTGATCAAATCGAAAGTATATATATTGAAATAAATCGGAAATTAGGCACGCGACATATTTACTGCAGGACAAGGGTTCACCCTTTGAATGCGACAGAAACGGGTGCACTGGTATCGGTAAACATTGTATATTAAGGTAAGATGTTTCCAAGAGGAATGTTTTGGTCAGCGTATGCATTGTTGTCTTCAAAGTCCTCTCGCAAATAATACCCTTTCATATTGAATAGATTCCATCGTTAAACGATGATGGACACGTTTGCCAATTTACAGCATCAAAATGGTTAAGAGTATGACGGAATACTTGTGTTTTGCGACAACCTGCGGCTCTGTGGAATGACTGAAAGATACAACAAATCCATGCCCACATCAGACTCGACTCTAGCTGTGCCAAGAATTAGACATATGTCAATTAACGCGCGAGGAAGGGCTGTCGCCCACGGCGTTACCCACACGCGCAGTGAGTGCACCTACAAGAGGTACAAATGTTGTTTGTGGGAGCAGCATAAACCAAGCCATCAAGTTCATTGCCCTTCAGTATAGCTATTCCTATCTCGCATCATCGCATTTTATTTGCTGCAGTCGCTACTACTACTACTACTAGTTCTTCTTCTACTACTACTACTACTCATTATGGTATTCCCACTGGTTCTACTTTTACTACTACATATACGACCACCAGTAGTACTAAACGACAACACCTACAACAACAACAAAAAGAAGTCATAGTATTCGTATGTGACCAGAGGCTGCCAGTAATAATACGACCGACTAAAGCTTGCCACACCGCCTGTCAAAGTGAATTAAGAGTATGAATTGTTTGCATTGGTACATAGCGTATGGGATTGAACTGCACTGTAATGCCGTGTAAAACTAGCAGGCGGAAATTGTTTCTATCCATGTAAAAAACTAGTGACGTTGTACATCGTAAGGAATATTAATTGGCTGAATTAATTTAGTGGCTTTACTGACTCATAAATATTGGTCATAGCTGAAACTGAAGAAGCATATCTGTATTGTTACATAAGCGAACAAAACTTAAGTCGTCTGATATGGGTCTACCGGTTCGATGATTTTCTGTTCAGTCACGGGACTTTGAAATTTTTACATGGAAAAGTTTGACCGCGCGGTTTTTCCATTATCCTGGTTCGGATTTTGATAAAACTTAGTAGGATTGATGAGCACTGTGCTTTGTTGTGCATATCTTATTCCTGTTTCGGTTCGATTATGTTTTGCAAAGTTATAGGGCCAAACCAACTTTTTCGCGCGAAGACCATTACGAAAAATATATTTTTTAGCAAAAACTGAAATAATCAATTCTACTCAAATAATGTATGTAACTACAACAGTATCCCTTCACAACGAAGTTACGACCATCTATATGTCCGTCCGTTGACACCGTTTGCATGCTATATAAAAATCCAATAGCGGCACGCAAAATGATCAAAC